>ML058327.1:14348304-15733759 GCA_003013855.2 Liriodendron chinense | reverse complement strand
TGGTCTCGAATGGTGACTTTAGTTAGTTGAATTGAAAGATATTAAATTACAGGTTGAATAAAGTGAATGTTTTTTTGGATGGTGTTTAATAGTGTGAAGAACTTAGTTTATACATTATATGATGCATCTCAAAACAGTATGACTCTTGAATAAGTACATTAAGTGTATAAGTCGTATTCCTTAAACTGGACCCGAGGGTGCACACTCGTGTCTGAATTATGGGGCGTGACAGTGGAGCCCTCCTTGATGATTTTTTTTTTATTTTTATTTTTTTTGTATATCTACACCGTCCATCCATTTTTTCAGATCATTTTAAGACATGGTCCCAAAGTTAAGTAGATTCAAATGTCAGGTGGACCAACCACAGGAAAAAAGTGGTGATTGAATGCTCACCAATAGAAACCACTTAGGCCGCACCCTAATGTTATTTGCCATCCAACCAGTTGATAAGGTCAAACAAGCCTGGATGAAGGGAAAATACAAAGATCATGTTGATCCGAAACCTTATTTGCCATCCAACCTGTTGGTCCGAAACCTTATGGCCACAATAAGTTTTTAATGTTAAATGACCACATTTTCCAATGGTGTGGTCCACATGAGATTTGAATCTGCTTACGTTTAGGGATCAATTCCTAAAATAAGATGGAAAAACCAATGGACAGTAAGGATATACAACACATTCATTAAGGTGGGCCACGTACGATCAATGTAACACCCACTACCCTATTACCGGGAGTACTGGGGCGGCTGCCCCTCCTGCAGCAGAAGCTGTGTAGGGCCAGTATAATATTTATGTGAAACTTTGTCCATCAGTTGTATCAACTCATGTCAGGATATGAATCTAAAAATAAGGCAGAATTTAAAACTCAAGTGGAGCAACCAAACAGCAGTGGCTGAATGCCTGGGGGGCACGGAAATTTTGGACCAGGCTGATATTTGTGTTTCTAATTTATCCCAGGATAACCTCATAAGCCGTTTGAACGGAATAGAAACATTCCGATTTCTTGGGCTCATGCATAAACATGAGCAATGAAACTGATGGACGGAGTAGTTTTCCACCGTAGAAACTTTCCTCGGGCGTACCATGATTTTTATTTGCCATCCAACCTTGACACAAGTCATGCAGACCTGAGTGAAGGGAAAACACGGATATCACTTGAGCCAAAACTTTGTAACCCATATGAAGTTTTCAATAGTCGGCAACCCCACTGTTTCCTGTGGTGTGGTCCACTTAATTGTTTAATCTGCCTCATTTTTTAATATAAAACATACATTACGCAATCGAGGACGATTGATTTCTGTACAGTCGATGGTATTGGGACCTGAGGTGGCTACTCCCCTGACAACTTTCTCTTCTCCAATCCTCTCTCTACATGTTATAACACCACGTAGCTATGTAGTACAGGGGTCACTACGCAATCCGAGTCCAGAATTTGGAATCCGGATCCTCCGTTGAAAACGAGCAGAGAACCTCAGAGTCGATTTGTACCTGATTGGGTCCCATCCAGCTCAGCATCGTGACTCGGGATTGGGACCAGAGGGACCTGATGGTCGGACTGCCCTATTTCAGCCAGGGTTCATATATCGGCACGCCTGATGAATGGCCCACATGAGTATGAGTAGCATAGGAGATGGATACTGCTGAGGGTTATGCAAGATGAACTTAGCTAGATCTGACTCAAAAGTAAAATAAACAAGAAAAGTATGGATGATTTATGGGCTACCTACATCATGTGCATTCTTAAACATGAGTTGGGTCATGGTGGGCCATGTCGGGTCAATCGAGCCTGACCCAGTTACAATTAAAGGGTTGAGTCAGGTCTCACTCGAGCTTGACAAATTTTAAGTGACTAAACCCGATCGCGACCCTTTTACACGACAAAATAGAAAATTTAGGCCCATTAGCTTCAGGAAGTAAGCCTACCGCTTTAAATTTTCAAATGGATTTCCCCTCCAAAATACTTGCCTGAATTACTGCTTCCCCACACTCATTGGAGGCACGTAAAGAGAGTCGGGCGACATTGATATCATCTGTAAAAGGCTTGACGTCGAGAATGTCTCCTCCAAAGCAGCCCCCCTCCTCCTACAGTCCACATTCGCCCTCAAGATCTGTAGAAGCTCCCCTGCAACTTCCCCCATACAAAGCCTACCATCTCCCCCGAATGATAAGCACCGTGCAGCTACGTCGGCAACTCTATCAATTTGCTCCCGCCAAGATGGACGTTCGCGATAACAGAGGATTGGGTCTACAATCTCATCTAATTTCCCTTCTCTTACCTTGTGCAGGGCCAAGGCCGGAAGTTCTGCATGCCTTGATCCTGTGATCATCTCCATTAGCATGACGCCGAAGCTGTACACATCGCTTTTGCTCATTAGCTGTTGATGTGAGCCTTGGAAAATGCTATACGAGCCAAACCCATCATCGGGTCTGGGCTTTAATAGCCGAACCCAGCAATCTTAACAGAATAGTCGTGATCTAAGAAAATGTCGCTTGATCTGAGGTCGTGGTGGTAGACAGGAGGAGAGAGTTCTAATTGCAAGTAAGCAAGAGCATTCGCCACTTCAGCAGCAATGCTCATCCGCTGGCACCAATCAAGACATTTGCCACTCTCCCGCTTTAGATATTCATCAAGGGTCCCATTGGTGAAGAATTCATACACCACTAGCAGCATGTTGCCCGAGTCAATACAGCATCCGAGGAGGTGGGCCACATTCTTGTGTGAGATCACAGAGAAGAACTCAACTCGCATTAGAACCTGCATAAGGTCTTGTTCATTGTCGCATTGTATTTTATGCACTGCCACGAGGGACCCATCATCAAGCACCCCGGCATGGACCGTTTCATCACCGCCGTCGCCTATATTCTGATCACTGTCGAACCCTTTTGTTGCTTGCTCCAGCTCGCTGTACGTGAATAACTGCGTCCTGCAAGCCTTGCGGAATGCAGTGATACTTCGGAGATGGGCCAGGTTGGGGCCCAGCCGGATTGCCTTGATGGAAGGTCTACATAGAGCATGATATAAAACAATGGCAGCAATAACGAATGCAGAGACGAGTACCCCTGTTATTTTATAGCAGCTGCAAGCGTTATGAGCATAGAAAAAGAGCATAACCAAGATACGCACTCGCTAAAGAGTGGTAGAATAGAAACCGAATGAATTAGGCTGTGTTTGGATGCACAAGTGATTGCATAGATTTAGTTTAATTGAATTGAAACAACAAATATTGTGAGACTAGCAATCCCAACAGTTGAGTGCTCTTTCAAATCATAAGTTGGGAGTTTTCGTGTGTTTTATCATATTTTCTTATCTTTTCGCTTGTATATTTGCAATGGGTTGCTAATCACTTTTTAGAGGCTCCCATCTATTAATGTAACGGTCAGATCATTAACTCCCTCAAAGCAAAACAGCCCTCTCATTCAGTAAATGCCAATCTTCTACTTAATCACAACTTAAACAATTCAAAAATAATTTTAAAAAATAAGTAACAGTAATAATAATAATTAAATCAAGAAATCAAATCTATTAGAACCTTGATTAACAAGGCATTCTATGGTCTAAAACAAGCACCTCGAGCTTTATTTCCAGGCATTGAAGAATCTTTTTTTTTAAGTGGTTTTTATTTTCTCTTCTACTAATGTATAAACTTTTGTGAAGCACTTTATAAAAGGAATATTTACATATATTATCCATGTAAATTATTTGATCATCACTGGCAGTGTTCTAAAAGAAATGAACAGGTTGATTTTTTTTTTTCTCAAAGGTTTAAAAAAAAAAAATTTAGAAGAATTTTAATACTTCTAAAGTTTTAGAGTAATAACAGATGAAAAAGAATTTTGATTCTTCAAAAGAAATTTGATATGAACTTGCCTACGAAGTTTACTTTGGGTTAAAATTGATTGCAACACCACTTAAAGTGAATCATAAGCCGTTGAAAGATGAAGGAAAGCTACTCATAGATCTATGTGTTTAACGAGTGATGGTTGATGGCTTAACATACCTAACTCTTACTCTTTCAATTTGGCATATCCAATTAGGTTGCCAATAGTACATATAAGAGTTGAGAAAACCACATATGTATGCAGTAAAGCATATCTAAAGATATGTTAAGGTGACCATTAATTAAGGTGTGTTTTATAGATATAGTGTATTAATCGAGCTTGTAGGATATTGTACAGATTGCATTGGGGACCTATTTATATGACGTTCGACAATAGATTTTTGTTTCAATCTTAATTGGGGAAGTGTATCATAAGGAAGCAAGAAGCAACCCATTGTTGCATTATTTGCTATAGAGGTTGCATATCAAGTTGTGATGCTAGCTATAAGTATGTGGTTGACACAACTGCTGGCAAAAATGTCAACTATTCAATCATGAGTGACTGAGTTACTAGATCATATTGGCATCGAATCCAATCTTTCATGCATGTACAAAGTACGTTGAGGTCTATTACCACTTTATTTACAAGAAGGTGATGAGTAAGGTGGTAGAGTTGACCCAAATCATACTAGTGACCATGAGACGAATATTTTTACCGAAATACTCAATTGTTATAAGTTCAATATTTTCAAAAGAAGTTTAGGAATGATAAATGCAAACTAGACTTGACAATGAGGGGAGTGTATTAAGAATAATTGCCATGTCCTAATTTAATTGGGATACTTAGTTATTAAGAAAGCTTTGGTTGAGTCAAATAAAAAAGTGGTTAGTTAGAAAATTTTCTTCTTAAAGTTGTGATGTTAGTAGGATATGAAAATAATAATCCATCTTCTATATAAGAGCTAGCTAGCAAGTACACAACATATGTGAAAAGCTGGCTTTCTCTCTCCTTTCTGTCTTACCTTTTGAATAAAGTTAGTTTATCTTTTAGTCTCTCTTTTTCTTCTCTCTCAATTCTCTTCTTTTGTTTTCTTTTTCCTTCTCCATGGGTGCCAATACCCTCCTCTCCATAGCCTTGCTTGTGTAATATTTTACAACCATAACGAACAGCTAGGATCAAATGGGTCTCATGGCCATTCACCTAACATTTCCTAATACACATTATGACTCTAAAATCAGAGTTAAAAAGGCAATCAGAAGTCGGAGCTCGAACCCTCAATTTGAATACTAAGGGTGTGTTTGGTTGCCACCTGTTTTTCATTTCTTGTCAAATCTACAGGAGATGAGCATTTTTGAGGAAAAGAGGAAAGTTGTTGCACCCATTTTTCTAAAAAACTAAGGTTGCGAGGCAGAGATTGACCATCTCTTACGCACTTTTGTTCATGTGTGCTGTTTGTTCAAAACTCTAAACATTCACGATTCATCAAACTGAGCATATTCTGCTGAAATTTCAGGCCAATTAGATAGTGGGCCACAATCTTAATAAGCTCACATCCAAGCATTGGTATGCTTCCGACAGGCGCTTACAAGTTTTCAACTCAATGCCTGTCGGCAGAAAATGAATTAGCAGTCATTCTCAGCAGCACCCAAAAATGCCCAAAGGAAACTACTACATAGTTATTTCCATTTTCTTGCATTAAGAATCACAATTCAATTCGATAGTGCATCCAAACACGGCCTTAATAACGTACCAGCTAGAAGTACTAATTTCCTCTTGCTGTCTGTTTGGTGGTGACAGTCTCCGCCATACACAATCTGCCCGTCCTTGATACATGCTGAAAAGGAAAAGAAAGGTCTGCAATATGATTCCACGCTCATATCCACAGTAAGAATCTCGGACCTCAAATGGAACTTTGCATGAGAATTTAAATTAGCACTAACATTATGAAAAGAAACAGAGGAATTAATTAGTTCAATTTCATCTTTTATGATTGGATTCATGGTCATTGATATGGACCATTGCTTTTTGGCCCCACCATGGGTGGGCTATGCACAGTAAATATCCTGTGCTGGAAGATCCTAGCCACCAATTTCAGGCCTTCTTCTCAATTGGGTGCAGACGCTTGTTCTATCCTCTCCTAACCATCTTTTTGCAGGCCCAAATTAGAGGGTTACGATTGTTCTAACTGAGATTACAATAGCATGGTTCATCCAGATTGTTCTATTGAAGAGATTACAATAGCATGGTTCATCCAGATTGTTCTTTTGAGGAGATTACAATAGCATGGTTCATCCATGATGGGGCCCAATCGGTCAACAATCTGAAAATAGGCCCCACTTGCTCAACACATCAACCAGTGTTGATCACAGAGCAGCTATATATCCATTACAGAAAAAAAAGAAAAAAAAGAAAAAAAAAAGAGCAAGATCACATCTTCAATGACCATTCAATAACTTATGTAAGAGATCAGGGCTGTTCATCAAGTGACCCACCATGGATGTGTCATGGTACCAAAAGTAAGCCGTACCAGCCGCCACACGGGCCACACATGTACATTGAATATGAAGATTTGACCCATGTTTCTACCTTCCACTTCATAGATATGCGACCCAGTAGGCAACCAGATCCGCCTAATTTTCTGGAAATAGCACATAGATGTTTGGGGCCCACCTGACAAACTGCTGTGATCATGCACCATGGATGCCACATTGGTATGGCTGGGCAAAGTGGGAGCCAGAAGTAGACATGGCATTTGTGATTCAAGAATAGAAAGCAACAGACAAATAACTCACATTGCAAGCATCCAACTCCATCAGCAAAACCGTCCCCGACGAATCCTGTCTTGCACACACACCTCCCTCCCCCTCTAACAGCTGTTGAATTCACAAACACTGCATTCTGAGCACAAGCACCCTCCGAAGAATTCCTCGGAATAGCCCATTCGATCTTTATCCCCCATTTTGCAGACTTTGTTCCCGACTCCACAACCCAACTTTCAAATCTCCGGCAACCGAACCCCATAAACACAGAAAACCCATCTCCAAACTGCCAAACGCTGCGATCCCACAACGGATAACAGCAGCTAAAACTATCATTCCCTCCACATCCTTGGAATTCGAACTGCTCGCAGTCCACTTTACAAACAGAAGAATCCTCGGAGTCGTATAAACGGACAAGATTATCATCAGATACTCCGTAAAACGTATTACCCTTCAACGTAAAAGAATTTACATCAAAAGGCCTACGACAAGAAGAAGAAGAAGAAGAAGAAGAAGAAGAAGAAGAAGTTGGGATGTTGACGAGGATGGAGTCAGATAAAATGTCAAGAACTTGCAAGATTTGGGATTCGATGTTTACATAAAGAGTTGTGGAATTAGTACAAGAAAGGCGGAAAGCAGTTGAGTTTGAGGAGCAAGAATTGGAGAGGTAGAAAGGGAATGGGAGGTGGAAGCGACCACATTGTTCAGAACAATTGGTATTGGGAAGGAAAGGTTGAAGAGAGTGGGAAAGATAAATGTAGTTGAAGAAGAAGAGGAGAGGTGTGAGGAGAGGTGACATGAGAGATGTAAGAGTGGTAGTGCTGCAAGGAGTGGCCGTGTTGATGATGCTGGTGTTGCTGGTATTGTTGTTTCAAGCTAGACGAGCAGGTTTTAGTTTAAAAAAAAAATAGAGGCCATGATGTTATAACCGAAAAAAGTAACAAGGAAGAACTTCAAAGTTAGGAAAAATGAAAAATTCGAGAAAAAAAGAAAGTATGTCTGTGGACTGGGGTGCAGGAGTACGTGGGTGAGGTTGGGGAGTGTTGCATGGGAATTGGGAGATGGGAAGCGGAAGGTAGCCTTGCATCGGTCACAGGTGCTGAAGTGGGTTTTGGTTTGCGCTCGAGGTGTCGAAGGTGGGGCTCGGAAATGCGTGTCCCAGAGAGGGTAGTGTCTGGGAACAATGTACCTAGGAATGTCTAAAGAGGAATTATTTGGTATGGTGGAACAGTATGTGGAGATCAGTACACATGCACATGGCCACAATTTTATTTTGGGTATATATGACATTTAAGATGGTCCCTCGATTTGGATTGTCTGTATGTCATGGAGCTTCATACTCGAGGAGTGCATCGATTAGCTTCTCGTGTTAATAAATTAAGATTAGCGTGATGGTTAACTAACATTTTTTTTAAATGGTGGCCTCGCATGCATGCATGTACCAGTCTGAATTGCCCAAATGGTGGGGCCAATCACAGACCCAGCCTAGCTCGAAAATGGTGGACCGTTGTTGTAATCTTTTTATGGGGGAGTTAGTTGATACTCTATGATGTAGAGCGGGTCACTGACTATTGCATGGCCTAGATGGACCAAAAGAAGACCAGTCAAGGTCGGAAGTGATCTGAACCATCAAGATAGTAAATGGTCGTATCTCGCAATCCAAAATGAGTTTTTGAATATATAATATATAATTTTGGGGTTGCTCAAGCTAATAAAGCTAACCAAGCCGTGTTGCCCATGCCGGAATTGTGGGATTCAAACTGCTTGTCGGTCATTAGCTTAGTTTTATTTACATTTTACTATTTATAGTAAGTTTTGTTTTGATTATAACTTTTGATCCGTGGGGTTTTAGGAGTTGTGCCCAACATGGAAAGGGCTTAGAATAATGTGTGGAATCACGTTTGGTTATAACTTTTGATCCATGGGGTTTTAATAAGTCTGGTTTTCTAGGTATTTTAGTTTGAGTTGGACTCTAATATTTTTTTCTAGGGTTTAGTTTATTATTTAAAGAATTGTAATCATATTATTTGGAATTCAATCAATTCTTACGAGTTTTCTAGGAATTAATTCTCGTTTTCTCTTCTTTCCCTAGTGGATTCAAGGAAGTTCGATAGAGGAGTCTCGGAGGCCTTGTGGACTCAAGGTATTTATCTGATAAGGCAGACAGTGGTCGGCCTTGTCACGCCCTCACTACATCACTCTGGCTAGGTGATACAGAGACACTTTGAAATGATAAAACATGAAATGTGCTTACTCAAATTAAACTTTCCTAAATTGTGGAACCCACTGTTTCTAGGTTATGATTGACAAGTGATATTGGTTGACAAATCCTGACCTTTGATTCATAGACACTTGTTAAAACAAGATCATTGGACAGTATGCATTTTTAACCAGCAACTAAATGTCCACCCATCTGATTTAAGATTACCAAATAACTCTTAAGTTTTGGTTGATGAACCTCTAAACGGGATTCCACAATTTGGATGGGTTAATTTGAATTATGTACATGAAATTATTATTATTATTATTATTTTCTTTTTGGGGTTACAAGTAAGATTTACAAAGTAAAACAACTCGGGATTGAACCCTCAATGACTTGTGTACTCATTCTTCCAGTTCAACTAATGGGCCACAGAGCCACATGTAATTTCTAGAAGTGCATCCACCACATTTGTCAAAGTATCAAAGTTTTTCACATCCTTTATTACATGTGTATGAAATAGACTTATGGAACCAAGAAAATAATAATTCTCAAAATGGTGGCAGTGTGTTTACACCTGATTTGACACTATCATATTATATTATTAAAAAGAAGTCAGGTAGCAACACTACCTCAATTAAGACGAAAAAAAAAAAATCTTTACAACTTGCATGTAAATGATGAAATTAATTGTAAAGATTGATGACGAACAATATATCACCATTATAGTTATCACTACTGTCACAGTCAGAGGAAGGAGGATCACGAGAGGCTATGTTAGTCCTCGTCATGAGAGACATGTCGCACAACTAGATGGATGAGAAAAGGTAGTCACCATATACACTTGGAGAAATTGAAAACTTAAGTTTATGGAGTGAAGATTATGGAGTAATGATTACAAAGATATCTCCAGTAGAGCAATAAATGTAAAACAGTAATAAAAGCAACGCTCTCCATTAAAGAAAAAAATGTAAAGTGATTTTCATCTGAAATTGTGTCACTTTGATTACACATGTGGACGCGTATTCGTGCGAAAGCTTAGAGGAGCCACTAGAATTATGGCTAAGTCCTAGAGCAGGAGGGAGGGTGATTAGGACCTTTTTTTAAATTCTTTTCACCTACTTAAAATGATTAATGATTAACAATTAACACTAAGTAAGCAAGAAAACTTCGCCTTCCAAGCCAAAGTGGGTCCAATCACAAGACCAGCATATGTATGCAATAAGTAACCTAGTCTAAGCATGCATAAGTTATTAAAAGATTAAACTAATCAAGCACCTAATCTATGAAACCTAAGTAGACTACATTAGAATAGATCATTACGCTCAAGTCTACTCTAATTAGTGAACATACATCTTGTGTGTGAATGTGCTTATCTAGTTCATAGCATATATTCCAATTAAGCTTTCATAATTAATTAATCAAACACAATGCATAATAAGAAATGTGTGTAAATACAATCTCAAACACAACGATGTATAGTGGTTTAACTTTGTGTCTACTCCACTCTCAGTTGAAGTACTCACTCCTTAAGCACACCGGCATTCACTAAGGAGTTTAAATCAGGTTCCTTCCAACCTAGGTGTTTTAATTCGATTCCACACAATCGAGGAGTTTACAGGTTCATCCTAACCTACACGTTTACACCCGTATTGGTGGCTCCCCTTGCAAACTTGTTTAGGCCCGACAAACGTGCCAAGGATCGCCAAAGGACCCTAGAAATTAGGCCCGACAAATGTCCCTAGATTTTTAGGCTCAACTAACAAGCTAAGGATCGACAAACAAACTTAGATCGAGTTTAACAAATAAACTCTACACTCAATTTCCACCGAGAACAGAGTGGATGGACTCATCAAAAATTGGCAACCTTACTTGTTGGATTTAAGCCTCGTTGATGCACTGCTTCGGGTTGCCTGATCTCCGCTCTCTCATGCTTCAATTAGCTCCCCTTGTGCTCCCCCAATGTTGTTGTCGATGCTTTGCCAATGCTCCAGCTCCAACGATCATTTACCTTGCATTTAATCTTCTTGAGATGTCTAAGGTAAATGGGAGGTAGGTTTTGAGATCTCAACACCTAATGGGAATGGGTTGCCTAGAGAATCTCACCTACAATGATCTCATCATAGAGTTTAGATAGGAATATGGCTACTTAGATCAGTCCAAACTCTAAAGATCAAAGAGTGATAAGTGCATCTTCATCATGAGCTTGGAATGCTCCATTCTTGTGATGAATTACAAGGAAGATGACTTGCTAGGGTTAGGATTTAAGCCTCTAATGGTCTCCTATAATGGTGACTTCAAACTCCTCAAAATTCATCTCTTATGCCCAAAAACTGCCTCTACCACTTTTATAGAAAAATCTCCAATGGTCATAAAACGGGCATATAACTACATCTTTGATTGCATCGAAACCTTTTTTATGGCATCGAAGATTCTTTGATGGGGTTGAAACCCTCTTTCAATGGAATCGAAATATGTCCAGAGAGTTTCTGAAATTGTTAAACATCTAGTTTCGATGGCATCAAATGATGTTTTGATGACATCGAAAAAGTCACTTCGATGACTCGAAAGGCTGTTTGATGGCATCAAAGATTGTGCAGAGAATTTACATTTGCTGGATATTTTCGATGGCTCGAAAACTGGTTTCGATGGCATCGAAGACCAATCAAAATATATTTCAATGGCATTGAAGTGCAATCGAAAACTGTTGTTTGGGCTCAAAATATATTTCAATGGCATTGAAGTGCTTCCACCTCTTTAATTAACCTAAATTATCATGTTTTTTTATATGATCTAAGACTAATGAGGATGATTACAGGTTTTCCTAGTTAGTCCAAGTCATCTAAGAAGATTTGGGTGTTTTGGTTTAAAGAGTTATGGTCACCAAGGCATCTCATTTACCTGTTCTTTTTCCTCGATGCTTTTGGTCCACTTAAATCTTCAGTTTTCATCTTTCCAAGGCTTAATCGACATTACAATATAAGGACCCACGTGATTGACAATAAGGTGCACTAGTATGCCACAGAAAAGTGCACTAACACCATCTACATGTGGCAAGACATGAATAGCCCTAGCTTTATTAATGGCTTAAAAGAGTATGCATAATCACGTAACATGTTGGAGATAACATTTTCTAACATACATGATGTAATGTAAAAGACCATACTGAAATTACGTCGGGTGGTCTAACATGACACGAATGTATACATGTCCGAAAGCTAAAGAGCGGAGCAATTAGAATTATGGTTAAGTCTTAGAAGGGGGGTGATTAAGACCTTTTGAAATTCTTTTTGCCCACTTAACAGTTTAACAATTTAAACTAAGTAAACAAGAACACTTCGGCTTCCAAGCCTAAGCGGGTCCAATCAATAAACTAGCATATGGTTAAAATAATTAACATCCTAGTCTAAGTATGCATAGATTTACATATGATTAAATAAATCAAGCAACCAATCTATGCAACCTAAGTAAACTATAGATGATGGATCAAATAAGCTCAAGTCTACTTAAGGAGTAAAAGTACATCATGTGTATAAGAATGTGCCTATCAAGTGACTAGCATACATTCAAATTAAGCATTCATAATTAAACAATTAAACATAATACATAATAAGAAATGTGTTTGAATACAATCACAAACACAATGATGTATAGTGGTTCGACTTCGCATCTACTCCACTCCCGATTCAAGTACTCAATCCCTTTGAGCACATCGGCATTCACAAGGGAGTTTAAATCCGGTTGCTTCCAACCAAGGTATTTTAAATCGAATCCACCCAACCGAAAAGTTTACAAGTTCCTTCCAACCTACACGTACACACCCGTATTGGTGGCTTCCTTTGGGGTCTTGTTTAGGCTTTACAACCAAGCCAAGATCTTACAACCGAACCTCAATTTAGACTTCACTCATGAGTTAAGGTCTTACAACCGAACCTCAATGATTTTAGACTCTACAACCGAACCTTACGTTTACTCTAGCTGGAAGCTCTCTCTTGGAGACTCAATTTGACTCTACAACTGGGTCTAGGTCCTACAACCGAACCTATCGAGTTTGTAGACAAACTCTACACTCAATTCCCTACGGGAAGAGAGTGGAACCGGACTCTTACAATTAACAACTTACTTGTCGGATTGAACCCCTTTGTAGCGCTGCTTCGGGTTGCTTGATCTTTGCTCTCCCATGCTTCAATCAACTTACCCTTGTGCTCCCCGATCTTTGATGCCGTTACGTCATCAATGCTCCAGCTCTAAGATCAGCCACCTTGCATATGATGCTCCAACAGAGATGCCCAAGGTGCCAGGAGGTAAGTTTGAGATCTCTACAACTAATGAAAGTGGGTTGCCTAGAAAGTCTCACCTACAAAGATCTTATCATAGAGTTTTGGATAGGAATCTCACTATCAAGATCAATCCAAACTCTAGAGATCAAAAGAGGGACAAGTGCATCTTCATCATGAGCTTGGAATGCTCTATTCTTGTGATGAATCACAAGAAAGATAACTTGCTAGGGTTAGGAATAGAGATCTTAATGATCTTTAATAAAATCCCTCTCTCTATGCCTAAAGACCGTCTCTCCCATATTTAAGGAAAATCTCCAACGGTCATAAAAAGGACAGAAAACGGTCAGTTCGATATATCGAATTGATGTTTTGATTAATCGAAATTATCTTCGATATATCGAAATGGTATTTCGATATATCGAAGAATATGTCCAGAGAGTAGTGAAGTTGCTGGGCTATTTCTTTAATCTATTGAACTGGGTATCAATATATTAAAAACCCCAATTTCAATATCTCAAAATTCATTTCGATATCTTGAACATATTGTTTAGGGAGATTGTGCATTTGTTGAACACTTGAGTCAAAATATCGAATAAGCCTTTCAATATATCAAAGGTCTATCGAATAGACTTCCGATATATCAGAGGTCTATCGAAAGTTGCTGTTTGAACTGGATTAATTACAGCAATTTTCGCATCTTTAATTAACCTAATTTATCATATTTTTTATATGATCTAAGGCTAATAAGAATGACTAAGGGTATACCAAGTTAGTCCAAGTCATCTAAGAGGTTTTGGGTGTTATAGTTCAAAGGGCTAGGGTCACCAAGGCATCTCGTTTACCTGTTCTTCTTCATTGATGCTTCTTGTCCACTTGAATCTTCGATCTTCAGCTTGCCAAGGATCAACCAACATTACAACACATTGACTCATGTGATTGACAAATAAGGTGCACTAGTATGCCACAGAAAAGTGTACTAACACATACTTGCGTAAAGGCTTCAGAAAAGTGCGCGCGAGTGACCAACTAAGGCAGTGACATGCGCTAAGACACATGGAGGACGTAATTAGCTACTCTTATCTAATTGTTGGATGATTATGTGAAGATCATATGATTCATTTTGAAGAAGGAATGTGATCAACCACCTCCCTAATTAAGTAGTTGGTTAATTACGAGAAGATCATGGAAAATAAGCCTAAAGATAGAAATGAAATTAGCCACATCTACTCGATGGCTTATTGATTTAGAGAAATTGAGGAGATTGATTCCGAATACAACTATATATCTAGCAACTTCCTTGTAAGTCTATAAATACAATAAAGAACGAAGAGCTCTAAGCTCACACTACTTTAACATAACACTACTCCTTCAACACCACACTGTTTATCTGTTGTCCATCATGGATACTTATCATAATTTTTATTCAATCTAACCCATCCACTGCTAGGTAGCACCATGCTGAAACCAACGCAGATCGATTGGATTACAATTAGTTAACTAGTACCCTTGTCACGTGTCTACACTCTTAAACTTTTAAGAAGCGATCCCTAGGTTTAGAACATATGGCTAGCGAGACCATCTTGCTACATGCTTAGGAATTTCTTTAACCACCTCACCACAAAGTTCAATCTAAGTAATGAACAATATGTCGTTTAACAATAGTCATCTCACCATGAAGCCCAGTCAAGTGATGAAAAGGTGGTTGAATCATGACAACCCTACCTATGGATTGAGGTTTCAAGCAATGAACGGATGGTCATTCCTACGACTATGTTGCCATGAAGGACTCAAAGTGTCAAATGGGTTGTCACCCCACTGACCTTCTCGCTATGAAGTATGTGACTGATTAATGAATAGTCAATCATCTAACCATCACCGAATTGCCCACGAAGTTCAATCGTATGGGATAGCGAATGAATTTTGTTCTTAACAATCGTATTACCAAGAAGCCAATCGTGCAACAAATGGAATGTCGAAGTTCCACCCTCCATCGTTTATTTTGACATGAAGCTTGATCTTGAGTAACGAACAAGCTAGCAGTCACATCAACAATCGCCTTGCCACATAGCTTAGCTGAGCGACAAATGAACAACTATTTTATCCCGAACCATGATTGTCTCGTATAATAAAGCTCAGCTATGCAACAAATAGATTGTCATTCTTAATAGCTCTCTGGTCACGAAGCCAGCTGGGTATGCTATCCAACCTTTGTGCACGAAGACCCTCTTGCCTTATTTTACTTGAGACGAACGGATTGTCATCAGTTACTCTTTTTACTTTTTTTTTTTTTTACTGATTATAATTACCTTAGGCACATTAATATTATTAGCTCTGGCTTCGTTCAATTTCTTTTAGTATTATTGTGCTATCATTAAACAATATTAGCTATCATATGCTCAATTAAAAGTCATACCACCACCCACCCCCCCACTGATTTACATATATTTGGTCTAGATCTTAATCAATCTATATTGGCACAAGCAGTCATAAGGTATTTGGTTCAATTTTAAACACATTCAGTTATGGCACGCTTGCACATGACTGGTGGTGACTCATTTTCATAAGTAGCACACCTGCTGGTATCCGGTTTCAGTTTGTGCATGCGTGGCCTTGTTCAGTGATCTAAGCATTTGATACTATGGGCCCCACTATGAATGCCATTCAATAAAAATTCACAGATGGAAAATCCTAACCACTAAGTAAGTGGCCCTACAAACAGACCATTAGAAAAGAAATTATAACACAAGTCCACATTCAGCCTACCTATCTCGGGAACTTTTGGTCCATGAACCATCAGGATGAGACCCATATTATCAACAGCTAAGACAAATAAGCCATGGGCCCACTTGTACCATTTCATCATCACGTTAGCCATTTTCCGACCAAACATCAACCTACCCATATCTATCTAATAATTAACAACACATTTGGGGTATGGCCTATAAATGCTGTGGCCCACCAGATCAACGGTTCTGATGACCCCACATGATTGCGTGTGTTCAATGCAGACATTAGAGACGGCAAGAAACCATCTCAAGCATTTCACTGGGCCATGATGGCAGACCACCTGTGTATGTAGTTCCCAAAATAAAATAAAATAAAAACACCTACGGAACTGAAGTGAAATGACCCTCAGAGAAGTTAAGGAGTCTCGGATCCTCGGTTGAAAATGCAGATAAATCCTGCTCGTCACTACGCTGATTGGTCCAGCTGCTCTGACATCTGACACAGTTAGGATGATATGGACCAATCAGAGCAGCATCAGAGGTTCTTGCTAGGTTTCAATAGAGGATCCGGATTCGAAGTGAAGTGATCCGTACACCCGGCTGTATATTAACGGGAGCGGATTCCCCGCGAAAGCCTTGCGCAGCTGTATATTAACGGGAGTGGATTCTCCGCAAAAGCCTTGCGGAGGAGTTTACTGCGCTGGGAACCAAGGTGGAGCGTACAGTGATTTTTTTGATAAAGCCACCCGTCTATCCGTCTTGGGAGCTCATTTTAAAACATGAAAACAAACATGAACCGGGCCGAACTAAAGGAAAAGGTGGGTTGGTAGATTACTACCCTTGAAACCTCCCTGGAGTCCACAGTGATGTTTATATGACATCAATACCGTTCATAACGTCACTACTACTGGGATGAACTGGAAACAAAAATATTATCCTGATTCGAAACTCCTGTGTTTCCACAATTATTTCAACTGTGGACGTTCAATCCTCACGTTTTTGGCTCACTTGAGTCTTGGATCCGGTTCATTTTTGGTATCATGCCGTAAAATGAGCTCCCAAACGGATGGACGGAGTGGATTTATTAAAAAAAAAAAATCACTATATGCCCCACCTTGTTTCCAAGCGTAGGAACTTCCTGTGCAGGGTTTTAGCAGGAAATCCGCACCCTTTTCCGCGCCGGAACTTCCTACATTGGACAGGGACACGGATTGCCTGCAAAAGCCTTTTGAAGGCATCTCTGCGCTTGGAATTTACGTGAGGCTCATTATGTTGTTTGTGAGAAATCTTTGCTGTCCAACCGTTTTGTGAGATCATTTTAGGCGTTATGACAAAAAATGAAAGGGATCCAATACTCAAATGAGCCAAAAACGCGACGATTGAACTTCCACAGTTAAAATATTCATGGGGCCACTAAAGTTTTGAATCAGGATAATATTTGTGTTTTCAGTTCATCCCAGTAGGAATGACATTATGAACGGTATGAATGGCATATAAACATTACTGTGGACCCATAGAGGTTTCAACGGTGGGAATTTCCCTACCCACTTTTTGCTTTATTGACGCCCACTTGAGTCATGGATCTAGTTCAGTTTTGGTCGTGATGCCTAAAATGATTTGGACGGCCTAGATTTCTCACAAACATCAATGTGGGACCAACCTAGATTCCGAGAGATGCCTACGAAAGCCTTTCGCAGGCAATCCGCGTCCGTCATGCGGCCCTTTTTTCACCCTACATGGCACTTGTGTTGGACATCCGTGCCAAGTAAAAGGTAGGCTCCAGCACAATAACCATGCCACTCCACTGATCAGGTGGGCCACACTGTTGGAATCAATGGACAACCGACAGTCCGACTCACAGGCAAGTGTGGCCCGGCCCACCTAATATGTGGGACCGACCTGAATTTCGAGACAGGTGATTTTCATGATCGGGCCCACTTTCTGATGTAGAACGGGTCGCTAATTATTTCATGGCCCAGATGGAGCAAAAGAAGACCGGTCGGGGTCGAAAGTGATCCGGATCATCAGGACCGTAAATCGGTCGTATCTCACAATCCGGAATGAGTTACGGGACGTATAATATATCAATTTGGGGTAGCTCGAGCTACTTTAGCCAACCAACCTCGCTATGCCGGGTTGCCCAAGCTAGAATCGTGAGATTCGACCGTATCGATGGTCATTATGCTAGTTTATTTTCAGTTTTACTATTTATAGTAAGTTTTAATTCGATCATAACTTGCATCTGTAGGGTTTTAGAGTTAGTGCCCAACATGAAAAGGGCTTAGAATATTTCGTAGAACAACGTGGTTGAGGCCGTTTGATAACTTTCTATTTTTGGCCGAAAACCAAGAGTTCTAGTAGGATTGAACGACTTCTATAAATATTAAGTTTACTATTTATAGTAAGTTACGTTTTCTAGGAGTTTAAGTTGGAGTTGGAGTCTGATACTTTACATAGGGTTTAGTTTCCTATTTATATGCATTGTAATTTCGTTTTTATTCATTCAATCATCAATAAAGCAATTATTCGGAATTTATTTCCTCTTTTTATCTTTTATTTCTTCTCGAGGATTCGAGAAACTATCGGCTAGGGAGACGGTGATCGACCTACCACGTCCTTCCTGCGTCATTGGTATCAGAGAGAGGATTATTCCTCAGGACGATGACCTCTAATGAAGGGTTGGATCCTCATCCTAAGGACGATGCTCCAAGGGACTATCTAACAGCGACAGCTTTCGAAGCAGCGCAACGGAAGAACTGGTTGATCTTGCAAGGTATACAGGCGACCCTCGACCAGATTGCAACATCGCTAGCTTCGCTTCGAGCCCAAGGCGACCAACAACCTCCAACAATTGCTATACGGGACAATCATGTTGTCCGTAGAGCACCCCAGGTGGATAATCATAGGGCTACACCAGACGAATCAGAACCAAGCGATAACGAGGTCGAAGACATTTTGGTACGACGACCTGCGCTAGGGAATGAGCGTGTAGAACGAGCAGAACGAAACTATCGGGGCAAAGCTGATCTTCCCAGCTTCAATGGCCTACTTCGAATAGAGGAGTTCCTCGACTGGCTGGCAGAGGTCGAGCGATACTTCGACTATATGGAAGTGCCGGACGACAAGAAGGTAAAACTAATTACATATAAATTTAAATCCGGTGCTTCAGCATGGTGGGAAAACCTACAGGTTTCCCACACCCGTCAGAATAAGACACCCATCCGAACATGGCCTCGGATGAGACAGCTTCTTAGAGCTCGATTCCTCCCTAACGACTATGAACAAATTTTGTTCCAACAATACCAAAATTGTCATCAGGGAAATCGAACCGTAACCGAATATCTTGAAGAATTCCAACGATTGGCTACACGGAATAATTTATCGGAATCAAAGGCACAACAAGTATCACGATTCATTGGTGGGTTGCGATTTGCAATCCAGGATCGAGTCCAGATGCATCCAGTCTGGACGTTGAGTGAGGCCAACTAATTGGCCACTCGAGCAGAAACACAGTTGTCACGGCCCCCTGCTCGACCCTATCCGGCAACACGGAATCCCATCATCGGACCCACTCAAGATACCACGTTGGCCAAAGGCAAGGAACCTATAGGAGGGCGTCCTCAACCTCCTACGGTCATGAATCGGGACTGGGAAAGTGGTCCCTCAAGACCTCAACGTGCAGCTCCTGCAACAACGAGTCCCAGCAGGATCCGCAACCCATATGATCGGCCAAGGCCAGACCATTGTCTCCGTTGTGGCCAACCAGGTCACTGGTCGAACGCTTGCCCTCAACGCCCTGCAACACACTTAACTACGAATGAAGGCGGCGCGGAAGGTGAATTAACAGAAGACAACCCTGAATTGGAACAGGCCGAAGAGGGGACACAAAAGATGTCGATTGACTGAATGAAGATCATGGGGAATCGCTGTAGTAAGACGACTACTTTACGCTCTCAGGAAGGAAGTGCACCCACAACAACATAATATTTTTCGCACAAAGTGCACCGTGCAGGGCAAAATCTGTATCGTGATCATAGACAGTGGGAGTAGCGAAAATATTATCTCGAAAATTATGGTGGATAAGTTACATCTGCCTATGACGAAGCACCTTACCCCTTACTCTATCGGTTGGATTAAGAAGGTGAACGAAACAAAGGTAACTCATCAATGCATTATCTCGTTTTCCATTGGTAAAAGCTATAAGGACGAGGTCCTCTGTGATGTGGTTGACATGGAAGCCTGCCACATGTTACTTGGGCGGCCATGGCAATCGGATCGAGATGTGACCCACGGTGGACGGGAAAACATATATATGTTCACCAAGGATGGTCGAAAAATTGTTTTGGCCCCTATGACACTAGAGAAACACCTTGAAGCTTCTAAAGTGGAGGGAAACTCTCTCCTTACTATTCGCGAGTTTGTTAAGGAATCAAAGGAAACGGGCGAAATTTATGCCGTTATGGTAAAAGGCGAGGAGCCAGGATCCTCTAATATTCATCAACGCCTTAAACCGCTGCTAGAAGAATTTCGAAGTACTTGGCCTGGAGAGTTACCTGATGAGCTGCCTCCCATGCGAGACATACAACATCACATCGACCTTATCCTAGGGTCCAGTTTACACAACCGACCGCACTATCGGATGAGTCCGAAAGAGTGTGAAATTCTACAGGGACAAGTGGAGGAACTGATCCGTAAGGGTCTTATTAAAGAGAGCATGAGCCCGTGTGCCGTTCCGGCACTCCTTACTCTAAAGAAAGACGGAACATGGCGCATATGTATCGATAGCCGCGCGATCAATAAAATAACAGTTAACTATCGATTTCCAATACCGCGGTTGGATGACATACCGGACATGCTCGAGGGCTCCAAGGTGTTCTCGAAACTGGACTTACGGAGTGGATACTATCAAATCCGTATTAGACCAGGTGACGAGTGGAAAACGACCTTTAAGACCAAGGAAGGGCTATATGAGTGGCTGGTTATGCCCTTCGGTCTGACCAACGTACCAAGCACCTTCATGCGTTTAATGAACCAAGTGTTGAAGCCGTTCATTGGCCGTTTTGTTGTCGTTTACTTTGATAACATTCTAATATACAGTCAGGATAAAACAGAGCACATGGCCCACATCAGAAAAGTGCTACAAGTGTTGGCCGACAACAAGCTATACTTAAATCTGAAAAAGTGTAGCTTCTTAACTGATCGATTATTGTTTCTGGGGTTCATTGTGTCATCCACGGGTATTCGAGTGGACGAAGAGAAAGTTCGAGCTATTCGGGATTGGCCGACTTCGATGAACATTCATGAGGTACGAAGTTTTCATGGGTTAGCGACCTTCTATCGTCGGTTTGTGCGGAACTTCAGCAGTATCGTCGCGCCGATTACCGACTGTATGAAGAAGGGTCCGTTTCAATGGACCGAAGGGGCTGAGAAGAGTTTTGCAGAAATTAAACATCGGTTGTCCACTACCCTGGTCCTGGTACTCCCTAATTTCAATAAGTTGTTTGAGGTAGAATGTGACGCATCTATTGTCAGCATTGGGGGAGTCCTTTCTCAGGAGGGCAGGCCAGTTGCCTTTTACAGTGAGAAACTCAGCGACGCACGACAGAAGTGGTCGACCTATGAACTTGAATTATATGCAGTGGTTCAGGCACTGCACCATTGGCGCCATTATCTTATTCAAAGGGAATTTATACTGTACGCTGATCATCAAGCCTTAAAATTTGTCAATACTCAGACTAATGTGAATCGTATGCATGCTAGATGGATTTCGTTTTTACAGGAATTCACGTTCGTTCTGAAACACAAGTCAGGGCAGCAGAACAAGGTGGCAGATGCACAAGCTGCCGTGCATCCCTTCTTATTAAAGTGAGCAGTGAGGTGATCGGATTTTACTGTCTCAAGGAACTTTATGCCGACGACGAGGATTTTGCAGATGCATGGAAAAAGTGCCAAGAGGGTCACCCGAGTGACCTTCTAATTCAAGATGGTTTCCTCTTCAAAGGAAATCGACTTTGCATTCCGCAGAGTTCGTTGCGGGACAAAATTATTATCGAGCTGCATGGTGGTGGCCTCGGCGGTCATCTAGGACGAGATAAGACTCGAGCGATGGTGGAAGAGCGGTATTACTGGCCGCAACTTGCTCATGATGTTGGCAGAGCGGTACAACGATGTCATATTTGTCAAACCACTAAGGGACAATCTCAAAATACAGGTCTTTACACGCCATTACCCGTGTCAGATGCCCCTTGGGATGATTTATCTATGAATTTTATATTAGGGCTCCCACGAACACAACGCGGAATGGACTCAGTGTTCGTGGTGGTAGACCGATTCTCCAAGATGACACACTTCATTCCGTGCAAGAAGACCTTTGATGCGGTATACGTTGTGAACCTTTTCTTCAGAGAGGTTGTGCGACTACATGGGATTCCTAAGACGATCACTTCAGACCGGGACACAAAGTTCGTTAGCCACTTTTGGCGAGCCTTGTGGAATCGGTTCGGTACACGACTTCACTTCAGTAATGCTTATCATCCACAAACAGATGGACAGACTGAGGTCGTCAACCGCACATTGGGAAATCTTATTCGTTGCCTTTCAGGTGACAAACCGAAGCAGTGGGACATGGCCCTGGCTCAAGCAGAGTTTGCGTTCAACAACATGGTAAACCGATCGATAGGAAAGTCTCCGTTCCAGATTGTTTATGGGTGCGTGCCTCGTCACACACTCGATTTGGTTCCCCTGCCCAAGCTTCCAAGCATGAGCGTTACAGCTGAACATATGGCAGACGAATCATGGACATACATGCAAACGTGCGCAACAAATTACAGACTTCGAATGAGAAGTATAAAGAAGCGGCCGATAAGCATCGACGCGCCAAAATGTTCGAAATAGGTGATCAGGTGATGGTCCACCTACGTAAAGAGCGATTTCCTACCGGGACCTACAACAAGTTGAAACACAAAAAGATTGGACCGGTACCGATCATTCGCAAGATCAATGACAATGCTTACGTTGTTGATCTTCCGGATGACATGGAGATTTCAAGGACTTTCAACGTGGCAGATCTGTACGAATATCATGAACCAAAGCTGGACGAGAACTCGGGTTCGAGTTCTTTCGAAGTGGAGGAGACTGATGTAGAACGGGTCGCTGATTATTTCATGGCCCATATGGAGTAAAAGAAGACCGGTCGGGGTCGAAAGTGATCCGGACCATCAGGACCGTAAATCAGTCGTATCTCACAATCCGGAATGAGTTACGGGATGTATAATATATCAATTTGGGGTAGCTCAAGCTACTTTAGCCAACCAACCCTACTATGCCGGGTTGCCCAAGCCGGAATCGCAAGATTCGACCGTATCGACGGTCATTAGGCTAGTTTATTTTCAGTTTTACTATTTATAGTAAGTTTTAATTCGATCATAACTTTGCATCTGTAGGATTTTAGAGTTAGTGCCCAACATGAAAAGGGCTTAGAATATTTCGTAGAACAACGTGGTTGAGGCCGTTTGATAACTTTCTATTTTTGGCCGAAAACCAAGAGTTCTAGTAGGATTGAACGACTTCTATAAATAGTAAGTTTACTATTTATAGTAAGTTATGTTTTCAAGGAGTTTAAGTTGGAGTTGGAGTCTGATACTTTACATAGGATTTAGTTTCCTATTTATATGCATTGTAATTTCGTTTTTATTCATTCAATCATCAATAAAGCAATTATTCGAAATTTATTTTCTTTTTTTATCTTTTATTTCTTCTCGAGGATTCGAGAAACTATCGGTTAGGGAGACAGTGATCGACCTACCACGTCCTCCCTGCGTCACTTTCTCGCACGGACCGGATGGCAGATCTGCGGGAAAGGTGGGTCCCCATGACAAGCTAGCCTACAGCCTGCTGTAGTGCGTGTGAGCGTGAGATGCATGGGAATAGTGCGGTGAAGTGTATTTCTATGGCTTTGGAATTGGTTTCGTGTGCACCAAGTTTTGAGTTCTCCAATGCTTGAATGTTCCAAGGTTGTACTCTCTACGTGCATCTTTGAGAGGTTTCAGTTGGAGGACAACTGGTTTTTGTGGGGCCCACCCTAAATAACCGGAATTATATATGGGGGTGCGGTCCCGGCCTCACTCAAGACGGTACAGTCCTCACCGTGCGGCCTGTCTTGATGTATTTATTCCATATCCATGCCGTACATCCGTTTTTCCATAGCATTTTAGGACCCAAATCTCAGGTGGACCATACCATAGGAAACGGTGGTGATTGAACGCCCTACCATTAAAAACTTCCTAGAGCCCACTGTAACATTTTGGTAATGTTTATTTGTCATCTAATAAGGTCATATAGACCTGGATGAAGGGTAAAAACAAATATTAGCTTGATCAAAATCTTTTGTTGCCCATTAATGGTCACTCACCACTGTTTCCTATGGTATTGTCCGCTTGAGATGTTGATCTTTTTTGTTTTTGGGCTCATACCCTAAAATGATATGTCAAAATGGATGGACAGCGTGGATATATAATAAATACATCAAGGTGGGCCCCACATTAAGGGCTGCACCTAATGTCGTCCTGAAGTATCGTTGCACTGTCGTCATATTTCTTTAGGCATTTTTATCAAAATGCCCCCATAAGTGTTAGGGAATGGCTTCCCTTCCCATTTCTATTTTATTTCAACCTCTTGTAACCTTTGTATTTTTTTCCGACGTTAGTGCCCCCGCACCAGGATTGCAGCCGTACGACTGCAAAGGAAGCTAAAAGAGCTTTTTTGGTGGTCCCATCAAACTTTTAGCGGGCCTACTACTCGGGAGATCCAATCTGTTCATTTGATTTGGCCTTCCCTAACCCATAAAAGGTGTAAATTTCATTATGATTGAAGCCTTGTGTGGGCCACAAATTGCTATAATAGTGTGCGTTAATTTTCAACTGTTATGCCTTTACCCTCATTCTTGGGTCCATGCCATAAAATGAATACATCCATCGACTAAGCGGCATGGATTTCACTCATGACCACCCAATAGGCCCGACATGAGCTATTCCAAAGTTCATATGTAGGGCCAAGACGAAGAAGAGGGTCATTTGCCCTATTTCATTTTTTTTAGAAAGGGAGAGCCCATATTTTGATGATTCGGACAGTTGGAAGGTAGTTGTGCAGGCCCACCAGACTCTTTGATGACTCTCCGGCGAACCTTTGGCGTAGCTTTATCTTCGATTTGGGTACCACATCAACTTTACAGTTGGAGAGCACCTTTCTTTTTTCATTTATGGGGAAGTTTCGATCCATTTTTCCACACTGCGATGACCACCACTGCTCACTGCCCTTTGGGCTACAAGAACGACATAAGGGTATGTGTAAATGAACAACAATGCGATCCATTGTAAATGGGTCTGCATCTGGCAAGAACGACATAAGGGTAGGTGTAAATGGACAACAATGCGATCCATTGTAAATGGGACTGCACCTGGAATTGCACCTGGGATCGCATATGGATGCTTTGTATCGAATCAAGCTATATAGGATCGCATCTTGGATCACACATGGGTGCTTTATATCAAATCAAGTTGTATTGGATCACACCTTGGATCTCTATGGATCGCAACTAGGGGTGGTTAATGAACCAAACTATTCGTGAACGGTGGTTAATGAACCAAACTATTCGTGAACGGTTTGAGTTCAACTCAATTAAAGTTTGTTTGAGTTCGTTTGATTAATAAATAAACCAAACTCAAACCCTATTTTTGGGTTCGATTAGTAATCAAATTAAACTCAAGCAGGCATGAGTTCGGTTTGGTCAGGCTCAATAGGGTTCGTTTATAGTTAAAAAAACCATTTTCCTATAATATGGTCCACCTGAGATTTGGATCTGCTTTATTTTTTTAGCTCCTGCCATGAAATGATTTGGTGAAATGTATGAATGGAGTGAATATGGAATACATGCATCAAGGTGGATATGGAATATATAATCACACTCGTAATCAAACCCAAACATAAGTTTGAGTTCGGTTTGTATAACTAATCAAACCTAAATGAACCAAACTCCAACTCACCAAACTTTAAACAAATCAAACTCAAACACAAACGTTTAGGTTCGAATCAAACTCAAACCAAACTCAAACTTGAGTTTTGGTTATCAAACTCAAACCGAACATTGTGGTATTCGGCTCGGCTCAGTTCATTTACACCCCTAATTGCAACTAGGATCATACACCTTGGATCCCACTTGGGATCGCACCTGGGACAACACACACATTTGTAATCCTACCGTTCCAAGTGCTATTCAGTTATATTCAGTGTATTTCATATAGTTATTCGAAGTCCAAAATCCCCACCTTCTCTTTCCAGGTACAACAATATTTAAGATCATGGTTGTCTGGGTTATAATATTCTACTATGATGGGTAGTTTGTATGTGGAAAAGGGATATTCTCTTATAAGGGTGGTCAAAGTAAATGTGTTGTTGTGAGCACTAAAATTACATATGATGATCTCATATGTAAAATGCATAAGTTTTTTAAGATAACGTTTGATGAATATGATGTTAGAATAAATGTTGTGTACCATAGGTAGGGTCCCATGTTAGTCCCTCCACATACTATCAGAGGTGACAAAGATGTCCTTGCGTATATGATTATCTCCAACCAAAATCTAAATCTTTAAATACTGATTTTTATAAAGAAAGTGAGACTTACAACTATTGTACAAGGACCCATGTTCGTAGATCTAAATGAGCAGCATGTAACTGTGGATACTGACTTGGAGATGGGACTTGTTGTTCACAACCCCAACTATAAGTCGCGATGTAGTAATAATTCGGTGAGACTGAGATCGTTCCATAGGGATATATTGTAGGTAAAAATTCCAAACTCAACTAAACTAAATCTAATTAAATTCAAATTTAATTGAAGGGAATTCAGAAACATGGAACTAAAATTGTAAGGAAAATTCAGTGAATAAGAAACATTAGGGATTCCAAGCATCCACTTATAATCATCTACAATGTCAAATTTATCAATTCAAGTTGATAACTCAATTGGAATCAGAGTCCTATCATATCCAATTGGATGATAGATTTAGTTTAACCATAATTCACAAACCCAATATAGAATTTGAACTTCGATAGATTAGTTCTAACTCGGAATCTAAAATTTTAACTTATAGAGAACTCGAAGAATTCATCGTATACGGAAATCATAATGAATTTAGGGCTTCTACAAATCAAACTTCATAAAACCATTCTGATCAATCTCAGAAATTCACAAGCATCTCATGTAACCTTAATCATAAGATATCTTAGAATTATCTAAAACTATCAACTTTATTCAAACTAAAAAAAAATGAAATTTCAACATTAGAAACCTCAATGTACTTAAATCAAATAAGTTTAAACATCATAAATAATTACAAAATTCCCCTTTTAGTCCTACCTAAGAGGTTTAGCCAACCACAGATATGGTTAAACTAATCTCTCAAAAAACAGAAAAACTAAAACTATAAAAAATTAAAGAAAACTCGACATAGAATCCTCCACCCTCAAGCTTCTCTCCTTCACATTTTAAGGCTCCTAGCTATGATTCTTTATACGTGTAAAGAACAGCCCTTTATATAGAAAATCGAGCACCACCTCAGAATTAAATAAGAATTTTTGCACCGACATCACCCATCAACATGTTGAGGTTGAGCTTCGACCATTCTAGAACTTTTAAATTTCACCCGTCGGGTCGACTTGTTGAAATGTCCTGTCGACGTGTCAAAATCACTAAAAATGGTCCAGAGAGTTTTAACCTAATTTCAATTAATTCCGCCAATTTCTGACCTGTCAACCTATACTGTCGACATGTCGAGTGTGTCTGTCGACCTATCAAAATCCTATTTGACCTGCCAATTTTCACTATTTTTCTGCACTTTGATTTTTAGACTTCCAATCTTTGGTTGCTTGATTCTTCAACATCTTGGCTCACTTTAACTTATTCTCTTGAGCATACTAACTCATCCTAATTAGTTTCATTTCCTTTTATCATCTCTCATTTACCTGCAAACATGGAAACATACTTAATTAGTTTACTTTAATAATAAAATCCATATAATTGTGTTGTAAAATTGGGGATTAAATATGTACAATTATAGATCAACAGACCTCTAAGCATAGTCTCGAGCAAAACATGTGAAGAAAAATTTCAAACCCCCCAAACTCTAAACCTCTCTTGGAAGAACAAAATTTTGTGTAATCCAACGTATTTGAGTAATGAAATTCAGAGATACAAGCAAAGAGACGTTTTGTTAGTCTAAATTCTAGCATAACTAGAAGTACTCAAACCATGTTCCAAAACATAAAGTGATTGATAATGCATTCAAACATCAAGTTCCTAATGTGCTTCATGATTTCTAACTTAACATTAATAAGGATTAACCTTTTCACTTATAAAGTAAACTCTAATAACTACTCAGAAAGTAGTCAGCTCAACACAAGACGCTAATTTAGAAACATATCATTTTTCACTTCTTTTTTAGCTTTTGATTTTTTCATTGATGGCTTTCACATTATTTACATTCTTTTCGTCTCTATAGGTAGCCATTTTCGATTTCACTATCTTTTTAACTGATTTCAATCCAAATACTCTCGTTTACTTTTTCAATTCATCATATTTTCCAACACTTTTCTTTCAATCCCTTTTTTTTTCCCATAAGGTAGATAAGGATCTCCAGGCTTGGTTCATAACACTTTTAAGTAATCATCAAGCCAACTCATACAGTTTCAAACTTAGCCTCAAAGAATGTAAGTAAGACGTGAATTGTGTGTTAGACTTAATTGATGTTTAAATATTTCCATTAACTAATTCACAAAGGAAACTTTGTTAAAAAACTATTAATCAACTAGTTTCTAAGCTTTAAAAAAATAACATCACTATGCATCTCTCATCATCTAATGTCCAAATATGCTCAGGTACATAGAAAATCAAACTTCCAAATAAATTTTGAAATCTAAAAATTGATTTTTTTTTTCAAAAATTTTACTCAAAGATTGCAAAATATGGAAGAATTTCTCAAGAATCTCAACCCCCAACCAAAAATCTACATTGTCCTCAATGTAAAAGATATGCAATATGAAACTCATAAGAGTAATGAAAATAAGAGGAGTGAGTGAGAGAGTACTTGAGAGAACATCTAAAATAAGAGTGATTTCTCCATCAGACTAGGAGAATCATCCACATTGAGACAAAACTAAAACAAATCAAAGCAAAAAAAAAAAAAAAAAACTACCTATCTTACCTACTCTACTTTATACCTCTGTTAAACTAGGAGATTAATCCTAGTACAGAAGATCTTCTAAAGGTATGGAAAAATCCTCTAAAACAAAATTCTCTATAAATGACTTTAGTATTTGACCGTTCACTTTGAAAATATTACCATTTACGGGGTTTTCTATCTCGACAACCCCATGAGGATAAACAGTTTTGACTATAAAAGGGTCGGTCCATCGAGATCGCAATTTTTTCGAAAATAAGTGAACTCTCGAATTATATAGGAGAACCTTTTGATAAGGTTCGGATGGTTTTCTGAAAATGTGTTTGTCATGAAAAACTTTCATTCAAACCTTATAAATTTAAGAGTTCTCATAAGCATCGTTTCAAATCTTGTCAACCTCATTCAATTGTAATTTTCTCAGCAACCTCGCCTTGTGATGCAGGGAGGACGTGATAAGGTCGATCACCACCTCCCTCACTAGATAGATGCCTTGAATCCACAAGACATTCTCGAATCCATGAGAAAATAAAAGGAAGTTTTATTGTGTTAGTTCTCTCATGGGTAAACTTTAAAGTGTCCCACACTTCTTTCGTGGTTACACACATACAAATGCGTTGAAATTCATCGAGGAAGACTGCACAGTAAACTGCATTGAGAGCTTCAGCATTAGCTATATACCAAGCTCACTCATCAACACTCCACTTTTCATCATCTTTAGGAGTGCTAATGGTTCTACCACCACTTATTCCATGGGCAAGAAATATCCATGTTACACACTAACCTAAACAATATGGTCCAAAGATTATAGAAAAATTCTCATCCTAGCCTTCTAATAAACGTAGTTGGACCCATCAAAATATGGTAGATGGTTAATGACGCTCCCATCTTGGATAAACATGATCTTAAAGCTCATGTTGGATCTCTCTAGATGGTTAAGTTCTTGAAGTGTAACTTACACTTGTTCTATTAGAGTAACCCACTTTGATAACAATTGAAATTGTGTGGGTAGTCTAACGCGACACCGACACACTATGTGTTGAAAAGCTTGGCGGAGCTACTAGAATCACGACTAAGTCCTAAAGGGGGGTGGTTAGGACCTTTTGAAAATTCTTTTCATCTACTTAAATTAATCTACCATTTTAAACAAAGTAAGAAAGAACACTTAGGCTTCCAAGCCAAGTGGGTTGAATCACATAGACTACAAAATATGAAATAATAAGCAACTATTTTATTAAGTGAAACTACAAATTATGTATGTGAATATACCTATCAAGTACCTAGGATATAATTCATCAATAAAATAGACAATGCATGAAAGGAAATGTGCTCAAATGACAATCTTAAACACAAGCATGTATAATGGTTCAATTCAACTAATCCACTCCTGGTTATCATACTCACCCGTTGAGTATACCAAATTTCACTAAGGGAGTTTAAATCAGGTTCCTCCCAACTTAAGTGTTTCAACCAATTTCACCCAAACCCAGGTGTTTATGGGTCCACCCAACCTTATAGTCCTACACAAGAACCTACAATGGTTTCTAGGCTAACTAATAACCTTGATCCTTATCCAAGGATCCACGTATACTCTCGCTAGAGGCTCCCTGTAGAGACTTTGATTCAGCCCTACACAAGGGCCTAGGTTCTACACACGAATCTATCAAGTTTGGCAATTCAAACTCTACACTATATTCTCCATGAACAAAGAGTCGATGGATCTACAAATTGACAACCTTACTTTTCATATCTGAGTCTTGTTGATGTGTTGTCCTTTAGTCACTTCTTCTAGCTCTCCCCTGCTTGAATCATCTTCTCATTGTTCCCCGATCAGTGACACCGAATGGTTCAGCTCCATGATCAAATACCTTACATGCAATGCTTCATTCAGGTGACTAAGGTGATGAGAGTTGATGAAATCTCTATAATCTAAGATAGGATTTGGGTTAAGGTTGAGGATTCACTCAGATGGATCTCCTAGAGAATTTAGACAAGGTTTTTTCTATTAAGATTGGTGTTCTAAAGATCAAATGGGAACAAGTTCATCTTTATTTGAGCTTTGAATGCTCCAGCACGTGATGAATCACAAGGAAGATGACTTGATTAGCATAGGATTATAGCCTAATGGTGTTAACAATAATGGTGGCCTCTAATGCACTAAAAACCCCTTGGAAAGCCCAAGAACCAAATTCCCTTTATATAGACTTGAAGATCCAACGGTAAAAAAATGGGCAGAAAATGACTTTGTCGATAGGATTGAAGCACCCTTTAATAGGATTAAAGGCCCCTTTGATGGGATCGACGTCCCACTTGATGGTATCGAAGAACTGTCTAGACAGTTCAATAAGTTGCTGGACATAATGTTCGATGGCATCAAACATGCTTCGATGGGATCGATCGAAGAAGTGTCCAGAGAGTTCAGATAGTTGCTGGACATAATGTTCAATGGCATCGACATGGTCTTCAATGGGATCGAAGTCCTATTGAAAACTGTTGTTTGGGTTATTTTGTTTACAATAGTTTCACACCTCTTATTACGTAACTATTATATTTTTCTAAGAGTTTTAAGGCTAAGGAAGATGACCAAGGGTTTTCCTATTAAATCCAAGTCATCTAGAGGCTATAGGTTGTTTTGGTTCTAAGGGTTAGGGATACCAAGGCACCTCTTTACCTATTTCTTCTTCCTTGATGCTTCTTGTCTACTTGAATCTTCAGTCTTTAAGTTGTCAAGGCTCAACTAACATTAAAACACATGGACGCATGTGATTGACAAATACGGTGCACTCATATGCCATAAACGAGTGCACTAACGGTGAGGTGGGCCCCTAGGTCTAAGTCATCCCTGCAATCGGACTACCCCCGATTTATCTACAAGTGTGAAATGAGCCCTCGAGTAATCCATGTCATCATGTTGGCCTCCCGACTGATCTGCATATGTGGAGTAGGCCCTCAAGCCATTCATGTCATCGTGTTAGCCCCTCGACTGATCTACATATGAAGAGTGAGCCCATGACTCATTCATGACATCGTGTTATACCCCCGCCTTTGCCCCTTGTTTCATAGTGCTCATACCCTGTATTTGCATCACAAATATTGGTTAGTATAATTTTTTATATCGCAATAACTTAGAAATGCACATGAAAAACTGCAAAACAAAAAATACCTTAAGCGCATCTAACTCCACCCTTAAAAACTTCATTTCTTCGCGTAATATTTTATTATCTTCTCTCAGCTCCATTACTTAAAAACTTCATTCTACGATAATATACTAAAAACTTTAGTTTCAGTATGCTCAAGTCTATTTGATAATATCCTCATTTGAAGTTCATTCTACAAAGTTGGCTTCATATATCATCACCTACATCCTCAATCATCCCCTTATCTTCCTTTCCTCTCTCCTCCAACCTATCCATCTTCTTCGTCCTCAACTCCTTCAAATTTTCCTTCTTCCCATCCTCGTCCCTATCCAACTCCTTCACATCTTCCTTCTTCCCATCCTTATCCCTATCCATATTCTTCTTTAGCCTCAAATTCTTCACATCATCTTTCCCTTCTTCCTCCTCCCTATTCATCTTCTTCTTCGTCCTCAAGCCCCTTCCATCAGCCTTCTTCCCATCCTCCTCCCTATCCATCTTCTTCTTCGTCCTCAAGTCCTTCAATGGGACAAATCTTATAACTTCTTGAATTGAGGTTGTTTTTTCCTCATTTTTGGTAGGGATGAGATACCCAGTGATCCTCATCTACAACAACATGTGTATATTGTTAGTTATAAAGATCAACGTAATACACAAGTAGAAAAGAAGTAATGAATATTCGCACTTACCATTTCATTCATAAACACCTTTAAAATTGGCATATAATGGGTTACTTTGCTAGTAGCCTAGTTTAAAATTCTTGAAACTCTTGTAGGACATCTTCTCACGGTCCACCGATTAGAGTCGAAAAGATCTGGGATAACCTCATATACCCAACATGTTGAGCAAGGGAAACAAGAAGAATTAATATACATAATAATACTATGATAACATAATCTACTAAATAACATTATAATGGAAATAAAATTTATAAAAAAATTACCTCTAAGGAAAATGGGCATCCATAAAATTTATAAGATTCAGGAAAATGCTTCTTTATTACTATATTACCAGCTTCCTTCAAATACCAGTACCCCATAATGCCCCAAGGGTACTTATTAAAATTTTCCATACTATCTATTAAATCTATATATTCTTCTACACACCCATTTTTTCTAAGCGATCCAACAATAAGCATGTTAACGCACATAAGAAGTGCTAGCTTCACTGCGTCCATGTCTTTTCAACTTACTAAGTGAAAGAAAAGTGCAAAGCAAATCCTTCTTCACAATAAGAGGCATTTGGTAGAAATACCTTTCACTTATACCTCTTCCTTCAATCAGAAAAATAAGTCACCTCCGGCATATGGTGCCCACTTCAGGCCCATAATCAACTCGAAATCCAACTCCATGAAGCTAAGCATGGTCCCACTAATATCAAATCGGAGGTCACCAAGGTGCCTCTACATCAAGTAATGGATCACTTAACAATGCGTATATCATTCTTTTTCATGAAAATCCAATAAATTCCAAAGGATTTTTTTTCATAATATCTCTCCCGATGGGCCACTTCTCGAAATCTTGCTTCACATATGTTATAAATTTTACAAATCTTACTTCACATATGTTATAAATTTTACACTACACTTTAGAGAGACTTTCGCATTACTGTAGTCCAATGACCAAGTTCTCTCAGTTTGCAAAAGGAATCCGAAGTGCAAGACATACAAAGTATTAGCTTAAATAAAGAAAATTAAACACAGAGAGGACATGTGCGATCCACAGAGAGTTGGATCTAAGGGGATCACACCTAGCAATTGCAAGTTTGATCCACAGAGAGCCAAGTGTGATCCACTATGGCCATCTCCGAAGGGATCGCACCTGACATTTGTAAGTGCAATCCATGGAGAGAAAAGTGCAACCCACAGAGCCAGGTGTGATCCACAACAACCATTTACAATGAGATCACACTTGGGAGCACAATTGTGATCCATAGAAGACATTCCCACAAGGATCGCACCTGGAATTTACAAGTGCGATCCACGACAGCCAGGTGTAATCCACAATAGTCATTTCCAATTGGATCATACCTGGAATGTACAGGTGTGATCTATAGCAGCCAGGTGCAATCCACATGAGCCATATCCAATTGGATCACACCTGGCATTTGTAGGTGAGATCCTCATCATCTAGTTGCGATCCAACGATCGTAATGTCCATTTCAGTGGGCCCCAGCCGTTTCATGGACTACAAGATCCATGTCGGCCATCTCTGAATGGTACCCTACCAGAAAACAATCTCTAAATGTATCCAGCATAAAAAAAAAACTAGCCATTTCCAATTAGATTATTCTTAGGTCTGATCCTCGCCATCCATGTGTGATCCAATAGTTGCAACTTCCATTTTAGTGTGCCCCAGCTATTTCATGTACTACAAGATCCATGCTGACCATCTCTGAATAGTACCCTGCTAGAAATCAATCTTAAAATTCGACCCAGACAAACAAGAACATAAAAACCCATAATGCAATCCATCTCTTACCTTTGGTGGCAATCTAAATGAAGAGAGTGGGTCCCACAAGGGAGTACTAAAGAGTGTGGAGAAAGTGAACGCTATAAAGGTGTAGACACCCCACCTTCGGCTACACTATTGGTAGAGATAGCTGGATGAATGGAGAACCATACCCTCAAATTCCAAGTCCAAACTCAGCCAAACTCACCCTTGTAAGCCCCAATCCATAGCCCAATTCAAGCCTGAACCTAGTCAACCCAGTCCTAAACATCAGCCTGAAAAACTCCCCATAAGAAAAGCCAGTCAAAAAATCTTAAAAAAGTCAAACTCACTGAGTCAACCCATTGAGTCAACCCACTGAGTTAACCCACTAAGTCAACATGCTGAGTCAACTCGTCGAGTCAAAATACCGAGTCAACCCGTCGAGTCAACCCGTCGAGTCAAATCACCGAGTCGACCCGCTAAGTCAACTCACTGAGTCGACCCACCGAGCCAAACAGTAGCCCCGAGAAACGACCGTACCGCGCACTGGAAATCGAGGAGTGACCGTACGGGCGGCCCACAGCGGGCCGCCCAAAAATATTTATGGGTTCTGCCACTGTCCGCTGCTATAAATACCCCCCTCCCCTTCTCATTTCAACACACAATCCATTCCAATCCAGCCCGAGTCCGTTCCAAGCCCTTCTCCACCCCTTTAGCCCATTTCCTCCACCAAGGAGAGCCCGAGTGAGGAGAGCCTAGCCCTGGTCCAGCCTAGCCTGACCACTGGCCCCAGTCTCCCAAGCCATCCAAGTCTTAATCTAGCCACTCGAAGCCAACCCTTGCGACACCTCCGTCCATCTAGCTACTCTTTTTCCAGCATCATCTCATTTACATCTAGCATAAGTGCAACATTTACTTTTCTTCCAACCCCCCTGCTTCACTGCAAGCACCTTGATTATTCAAAACACACTGCATACGTCTTATATTAAGCACCTGTCAGTTCGAGCGTATGCTCTGGGCTTACTTGTCATTGGAACCTGCCCATCAGAAACTCTTACTGTTCAGACTTGCATTCATGCTTCACTATAAAGCACCTTGATTATTCAAACACACTGCATACGTCTTATATTAAGCACCTGTCAGTTCGAGCGTATGCTCTGGGCTTGCCTGTTATTGGAACTTGCCCATCAGAAACTCTTACTGTTCAGACTTGCATTCATGCTTCACTATAAAGCACCTTGATTATTCAAACACATTACATACGTCTTATATTAAGCACTTGTCAGTTCGAGCGTATGCTCTGGGCTTGCCTGTTATTGGAACATGCCCATCAGAAACTCTTACCGTTCAGACCTGCATTCATGCATCATGTCATCTATGAGAATGTACGAGGATTAAAACAGACTTTCAAGTATTAGTTCGATTCTGTGAAGTAGAGACCGTACTTCGGTACGGGCAGTGTGTACGGTGCTTAACCTCTTCCCACCCTGTAACCGTGATCCCTTACCTCGAATCTCTGGTCGCAGATCAAAAGGAGTCATTTTAGAGGAAGGAATCTTCGGATCCCCTTCTCTAACGTTTCTACGGGGTCTAGCCGACTGTAGATTCGAAGTAATTGGCTAGTGGCGACTTTGGTCTTATATAAACTCATTTAAACACATCCATCTTAAACACGACAACCAAACAAAGCCCTCGGGAACGAGGCAAGCCATGGCACAAACGGCGATTCGCACTCACACATCCTCTCCTTCTTTTCCCGAAAGGGGAAGGGACAAGAACGTCGTGTGGGAGCGCGGGAACGGCGAGGGTCCACAGAATGGCGACTCTGCTGGGGATGAGCTAGTCCCACTAGTCGTGATCCGACTTGAAAAACAGAATCCTTCCCATACTTGAAAGTCATTAGTCCTCATACAATCTCATCTGCATAGCATTCTACCCAAAACCCAAAAAAATAGAAAACCCTAAAACCCAAAAAGAGTAGAGTATAGTCCTCAACATTGCGCCTCCCGGGCTCAATGTGTTCGGAAACAACTTCCCTTCCGTAGCATAATCCGCACTCGGGCTCAGCAAGCCATGTCCGACCACGAAGAAGAAACTCATCTCTTCCCTACTCTTGAGATGACCGAAGCGCAACCTCCAGTGCAACAGCCAATTGAGAATACGCCAATCATACAAGAATTGGCGCAAGGAATGAGAGCAATGCAAGAAATGCTCTTGCAATTCATGCAAGCACAAGCCACCGCAGCAGTCAACAATCAAGTTGGCCCAGTTCAGCAATCTCAGCAACCATGCCGGGTCCTTCTGGCCTCCAGTTCAAATCAAGCTCAACCGTCGGAGTCTGCCCAAGACTACCGACAGCAGCCATCTCAGCCCTTCGCTATGGGGCATCCTCCTCAATACCTTCCCGCGACGACAGGGCCGTCTTAGAGCACTCCCTTCGTAGGGACTTCCAGTCAGCTTCCAGTCAATCTTGTAAACAACAGTCTCAGTAGATCTCAGCATGTCCCCACCGATGGGACACCTTTTCAATTTTAGCACATCCTCGCCGATGGGATTTCAATTCAATTTCCAGCAACAGGGACAGCACTGGCGAATGCCCACAATGGGGGTCAGTGTCAAGCCCACACCAATCAGCGGACAGTGGCGAATACCCAACAAGGGGGTCACTTCCCAGCATTGTTAATGCACTTTTCTATGGCATACTAGTGCACCTTGTTTGTCAATTACTTAGGTCAGTGGGTCTAGTGTCGGTTGAGCTTAATGAAGACGAAGAACGAAGACTCAAGACGGACCGGCTGCATCAAGGAAGAAGAAACAGGTAAAAGTGATGCCTTGGTGTGCCTTGCCTTGACCAAAACCTAACCCATAACCTCTTAGATGACTTGCACCAACTAGGTATACCTTTAGTCATCATCATTAGTCTTAGAACTCCATGAAAAACATGATAAATTAGACTAATTAAAGAGGTGGAAGCTGCTGTAATCAAATAGGCTCAAACAGCAGTTTCCGATATGACTCCGATCAATCGGACACTAGCTCCGATAGGACTCCGATCAATCGGACAGAAGCTCCGATCAATCGGAAATTTTTCCAGCAACCTTGAAAAACCACTGGACATATTTCCGATCAATCGGACAGTATTCCGATCCATCGGAAGGGGTCCGTCCGATCAATCGGACAGTGTTCCGATCAATCAGAATATCTTCCAGAGACTTCACTGGATAGATTTCCGATCAATCGGACTTGTCTCCGATCAATCAGACAGGTCTCCGATCCATCGGACCTTCTTCCGATCAATCGGAGATGCGCGAATCTGCCCGTTTTTTTACCGTTGGAAGAAAATCTATTTAAGATGGGGGATTCATTTTTTGAGCTGTGAGAGGGGATTTTGAGGAGATAGAAGCCACCATTGCTAGAGATCATTAGAGGCTCTATCCCAAACCTAAAGCAAGTCATTCTCCTTGTGTTTTCATCACAAGCTTGGGCTATTCAATGGCATCTTGAGAATGGACTTGTTCCCTCTTGATTCCTAGGGTTTAGACACTTTGATGATAGTTAAATCCTTTGTCTAAACACTACCTAGGAGTCCAGTTAGGTGCATTCCTCTAGGAAACCCATTTCCTACCATTTGTAGAGGTTTCACCATTCCCTAGCACCTTGGGCATCTCCAATGGAGCATCACATGCAAGGTAGCTGATCTTGGAGCTGAAGCCTTGGCAAAGCAACGGCGTCAAAGATCGGGGGAGCACAAGGGGAGCTGATTCAAGCACGGGAGAGCGAGAAGAAGCAACCCGAAGCGGCGCAACAAGGGGCTCAATCCGACAAGTAGGTTGTCTTGCTAAGAGTCCATCCACTCAATTCCCCGTGGGAGTTGAGTGTAGAGTTTGTTTGACAAACTCGCCCCGGGGTCGTCAGTCGATCCTTGGCCTATTAGTTGGGCCTAAAATCTAGGGACGTCAGCCGTTCCTTGGCACGTTAGTCGGGCCTAAACAAAGTCTCCAAGGGGGAGCCACCAACACGGGTGCAAACGTGTAGGTTGGGAGGAACCTGTAAACTCCCCGGTTGGGTGGATCCGAGTTAAAACACCTTGGTTGGGAGGAACCAGATTTAAACTCCCCAGTGAATGCCGGTGTGCTCAAAGGGGTTGAGTACTTGAACCGGGAGTGGAGTAGACAAGTAGTCGAACCACTATACATCGTTGTGTTTGTGATTGATTCTTGAGCACATTTCTCTTTATGCATTATGTTTAATTGATTAATTATGAATGCTTAGTTAGGAATGTATGCTAGGCACTTGATAGGCACATCCACACTCACAAGATGTACTTTCACTACCTCATGTTGACTTGAGCATTTCTTGATCCATCCTCTCTAGTCCACATGAGTTGATCAGACTAGGTTGCTAATTGCTTTATCTGATGCTAGTCTATTAATTGGACCCACTTAGGCTTGGAAGCCGAAGTGTTATCGCTTACATAACTTAATTTGTTGAATTGTTTAAGTAGGCGAAAATAATTTTAAAAAGGTCCTTATCACCCCCCTCCTATAGGTTTAGCCATAATTCTAGTTGCTCCTCAAGCTTCCGCACGCGTATGCGTAGGGTGTCGTGTTAGGCTACCCGACGCAATTTCAATTGGTATCAGAGCGGGTTGCTCTTCAAGGACGTAACCGTCTAGAGTAAGATCCGATACCGGAGCACTAGCATCATGTCTAACCGAGATGGGAGTGCCACCAAACGTCCACCTTTCTTTGACGGGTCCAACTATGCTTATTGGAAGGCGAGAATGAGAATTTTTCTCCAATCCATGGACCGTCCGGTGTGGCTTAGCACACAAACTGGATATACCTTGCCCACCGAGCAAGTGGAGGTTGATGGGAAAAATATTGTCATTCCCAAAGATGATTCCAAATGGGATGACATAGAGAGAGCTCAATACATGGCAAATGCCAAAGCTCTCAATGCGATTTGCTGTGCAGTTTCCCCGGAAGAATTTCAGCGCATTCTCACATGCGCAACTGCAAAAGAAGCGTGGGATATACTTGAGGTTACCCACGAGGGAACTAGCACAGTAAGACGCTCGAAGCTTCAGCTCTTAACCACCAAATTTGAAAATATTAGGATGGAAGAGACTGAAACTTTCATGGAGTTTTATACTAAATTGTCAGATATTTGTAACTCCATGTTTGTCTTGGGGGATTGGGTTCCGGAAGGAAGGATTTGTAGAAAAATACTTAGGTCCCTCCCGGGAAGATTTGACTCCAAGATAGTTGCCTTAGAGGAGTGTAGAGATATAGATAACATGAAAGTAGAAGAACTCATAGGTTCCCTACAAACTCATGAACTACACTTTAAGGCCCCCTCTAGGAAGAAAAACATCGCCCTAAAATCCTCTCACAAACATAAGAAAATTAAGAGTGAGTCGGAGGAAGATAGCGATGATGAGGATGATGAGGAAGAAAAATTAAACAAAAAATTCAAGCGATTCCTCAAATTTGATAGAGGGAATAGCCGTGACAAGAAGGACAAGAAGGGTGATAAACATAAAGGGAAATCATCCAAACCTTCATCCGTCCGATGTTACGGTTGCGGTCAACGTGGCCATATTGCCCCGGACTGTCCGGAAACGCCTAAACCGAAAGGTAAAAAGGCGATGGCTGTCACGTGGGATAATACGGAGGAGTCAGACTCCAAATCCGATGACTCTGCTAGTGATGGGAGCCAACATAATGATCTAGCTCTCTCGGCTTCCACCACTACCCCTCTTCCTGCTTATCTAAGAGGGGATCCCAACCGCTATCCCTTCTAGGAGTAGAAGGAGTTCCCAACCCCTCACCTCATGCTACATTTTATGAGGGTGTTGAGGAAATTAGTTACCCTTAGGCTTATCAAACTAAACATAGTTAGTGAGGGTAGCTAGAAATGCTTATATAGGTAAATCTGAGGATTTCAGCCTCATATTATGTGTGTATGGGCAAATCAGAGGATTCAAGCCTCATGAGCCCAAATTTTGGTAATTTAGCCTTGCTTTTATTTGATACATTTTCTTGCTAGATTATCACCATGCTTAGATTAGTTAATCATCTTGAGTTTTATGCTTCATTGTATGCTAATCTTTGCTTAGTATTGGTCTTGATATACCAATAGGGGAGGTTGGTTGATTGGGCTATAAGCCCTTGAGCTTTAATGCTTAGTGTATATCATAGATGACTAATTATGCATGATTAACTATGCTCAGATAGATACATTTCTTGTTAATCATGTTCCTTAGCATGCTCCATGTTTTATATGATCATGCACCCTATACTCTCCTTGTTAACATGTGCTTATAGTTATAACTGCGACATACTATCTTCTCTTACCTTAACCTTAATTGATATATCATTAAGGGGGAGAGAATAGTTTGTCAATTGCTAACAAAAAGGGGGAGAAAGATCAAGTCCCACCAAAACTAGTTTGCTATGTTTTGTGATGCAGGGATTGACAGGTTATGGGGGAGCAAACTGAAGAGGAGCTGCTTAGTTTAGGCATGTCAAGGGTCCTGTATTTTATTTCATATCAATGTAATCTCTTGTACATGTATTTGTTTTGGTAGGTTAGGTTTTTGTAAGTAATTGACAAAGGGGGAGATTGTTAGTGCACTTTTCTATGGCATACTAGTGCACCTTGTTTGTCAATTACTTAGGTCAGTGGGTCTAGTGTCGGTTGAGCTTAATGAAGACGAAGAACGAAGACTCAAGACGGACCGGCTGCATCAAGGAAGAAGAAACAGGTAAAAGTGATGCCTTGGTGTGCCTTGCCTTGACCAAAACCTAACCCATAACCTCTTAGATGACTTGCACCAACTAAGTATACCTTTAGTCATCATCATTAGTCTTAGAACTCCATGAAAAACATGATAAATTAGACTAATTAAAGAGGTGGAAGCTGCTGTAATCAAATAGGCTCAAACAGCAGTTTCCGATATGACTCCGATCAATCGGACACTGGCTCCGATAGGACTCCGATCAATCGGACAGAAGCTCCGATCAATCGGAAATTTTTCCAGCAACCTTGAAAAACCACTGGACATATTTCCGATCAATCGGACAGTATTCCGATCCATCGGAAGGGGTCCGTCCGATCAATCGGACAGTGTTCCGATCAATCGGAATATCTTCCAGAGACTTCACTGGATAGATTTCCGATCAATCGGACTTGTCTCCGATCAATCAGACAGGTCTCTGATCCATCGGACCTTCTTCCGATCAATCGGAGATGCGCGAATTTGCCCGTTTTTTGACCGTTGGAAGAAAATCTATTTAAGATGGGGGATTCGTTTTTTGAGCTGTGAGAGGGGATTTTGAGGAGATAGAAGCCACCATTGCTAGAGATCATTAGAGGCTCTATCCCAAACCTAAAGCAAGTCATTCTCCTTGTGTTTTCATCACAAGCTTGGGCCATTCAATGGCATCTTGAGAATGGACTTGTTCCCTCTTGATTCCTAGGGTTTAGACACTTTGATGATAGTTAAATCCTTTGTCTAAACACTACCTAGGAGTCCAGTTAGGTGCATTCCTCTAGGAAACCCATTTCCTACCATTTGTAGAGGTTTCACCATTCCCTAGCACCTTGGGCATCTCCAATGGAGCATCACATGCAAGGTAGCTGATCTTGGAGCTGAAGCCTTGGCAAAGCAACGGCGTCAAAGATCGGGGGAGCATAAGGGGAGCTGATTCAAGCACAGTAGAGCGAGAAGAAGCAACCCGAAGCGGCGCAACAAGGGGCTCAATCCGACAAGTAGGTTGTCTTGCTAAGAGTCCATCCACTCAATTCCCTGTGGGAGTTGAGTGTAGAGTTTGTTTGACAAACTCGCCCCGGGGTCGTCAGTCGATCCTTGGCCTATTAGTTGGGCCTAAAATCTAGGGACGTCAGCCGTTCCTTGGCACGTTAGTCGGGCCTAAACAAAGTCTCCAAGGGGGAGCCACCAACACGGGTGCAAACGTGTAGGTTGGGAGGAACCTGTAAACTCCCCGGTTGGGTGGATCCGAGTTAAAACACCTTGGTTGGGAGGAACCAGATTTAAACTCCCCAGTGAATGCCGGTGTGCTCAAAGGGGTTGAGTACTTGAACCGGGAGTGGAGTAGACAAGTAGTCGAACCACTATACATCGTTGTGTTTGTGATTGATTCTTGAGCACATTTCTCTTTATGCATTATGTTTAATTGATTAATTATGAATGCTTAGTTAGGAATGTATGCTAGGCACTTGATAGGCACATCCACACTCACAAGATGTACTTTCACTACCTCATGTTGACTTGAGCATTTCTTGATCCATCCTCTCTAGTCCACATGAGTTGATCAGACTAGGTTGCTAATTGCTTTATCTGATGCTAGTCTATTAATTGGACCCACTTAGGCTTGGAAGCCGAAGTGTTATCGCTTACGTAACTTAATTTGTTGAATTGTTTAAGTAGGCGAAAATAATTTTAAAAAGGTCCTTATCACCCCCCTCCTATAGGTTTAGCCATAATTCTAGTTGCTCCTCAAGCTTCCGCACGCGTATGCGTAGGGTGTCGTGTTAGGCTACCCGACGCAATTTCAAGCATCTCAGCCTCCTGCAAACAGGAGTACTTTTCAATTCCAGCACATCCCCACCGATGGTATCCCAGTTAATTTTCGACAATCTTCAATTCAGCAAACTCCAGTTAATTTCCAGCAATCTTCAATTCAGCAAGTCCCAGTTCAACCTTCAGTACAGTCTCCAATTCAGTTACAGTCCTTTCAAGCACAAGTTCATCCGAATCCAGTTCAATCATCAAATCAACTTCAGCAACCCGCGGTTGCTTTCCAGCAAACCCATAGGGTTGAAGACATCGACCACTATGCCGAAGAAGAACGTGCCTTACTCCAAGAGACACCAGTCGCTCGAACAGATCATTCAAGACTGGACGAGTTGCGGGAGCAATTCCAGATCTTGCAAAATCAGCTTCAGCGACAACAAGGAATCGATCTACCTTCAACCAAGTTCAGAGACTTGTGTCCTTTCCCAGATGCTCAAGTACCTCAAAACTTTGAGGTACCAAAATTCAAAAGATACGATGGCAGCGGTTGTCCCACAGTGCATCTTAAGGCCTTCTGTGGAGAGCTGAGTGCAATCTCAGGAAATGAAGGGGCCCTCATTCGTTTGTTCCAAAAATCTCTGAAGGGCGATGCCCCAGATTGGTACACCTCATTGGACTACCATCGCATCAGCACGTGGGAACAGCTTTCCCAGGCTTTCGTCGACAGATTCGCATACAACCTCAACATGGCACCCAGAAGAGCTGACCTCGCGGCTCTCAGGCAAAGGAGTGATGAAACACTATCAGCTTATGTGGGACGTTGGCGAGCTATGACAGCCAGAATGCGGACACCTATCGACGACGAAGAACAAATCTCCATGATTGTTCATTCAACATATCCAGGCATATCCGGATATCTCATCTCGCATCCATATGCAAATTTCTCACAGTTGATCCGTGCTGGAGAGCAAGTCGAAGCAGGAATCCGTGCCGGGATAATCTCCCCATGGCCTCATCAAGCCACTCCAGTCAAGAGGAATAGAGTGGAGGGAAGACCCATCGGATATGGGAATGGAAACCGAAGCGGTTCTCCTCCCCGCCCGACAGAGGTAAACAACATCAGCACCACTGCTCAGGGTAATCGATACGCTCCCCCACAGGGACATCAACAGCATCAGCAGAATCAGGTTCAGCACCAACCTCAGAGGTATCAACCACGACCAAATCCGCAACCACAGCCACAACCACCTCGACAGCAGCAGCAGTTCAGAGGAAATGGTCAGTACCCATACCAGAACAGGCAGAATTACATGGAGCTCAGGAAGTTCACTCCACTCACTCAGCCACTTAGTTAAGTCAAGACTATGCTGGTACAAAAGCAGTTACTCACTCTGATGGCACCTAGGCCTCCTCCTCATCCTCTGCCTCCAAACTATCGAGAAAATGAGTACTGTGCCTACCATCAAGGGCGTGGCCATACTACTGATCGATGCTTTACTTTGAAGAATGCCATACAAGATCTGATCGACGACCGAAAGATCGTCATTTCGGTCCCTCGAACTCCTGCAGCAGCTCCCACCAACATTCTTCAGAATCCTCTGCCTCAACATCCGACGGACCCTAGTTCGTCTCGTGGCCCTGCAGTCAACAGTATAGAAGAAGGAGAGTATCTCGATCGCTTCTTCTCCCCTATCCAGTCCATTCATGCCTACACTTATGGGCCGATAAATCCTCCTCCGATCATGCAAAGGGCAAGTCCCTTTCCTCCGCCAGTCCTCGAGCCAGTAGTACTCGATGGAACACTTCCATATGATGTACCAGTTGTTCAAGGGGCACCTTACAACCATTCATGCTGGGAACCAGTCGCCCTGGAAGGGGAGCACAATCATACATCGAGCCCACATACGAACCTGTCGTCTTGCAAGGGGCAATTTCAGCACAGGAACAACACAATTCGCCATGGAGAAACCATACTCATCAGCAGAAAGAACCCATTGTATTGGAAGGAGCTCCTCCAGTTGAGCCAGTCATATTGCAAGGGGCAAACCCCGGAGGCGTGTCAGTCACACTACGGCAGCTGGGACGAACAGAGAAACCCCCTGCTATATCAAGAGGACCAGTATTCATTCCATGGGAGCCTCCTGCTCCAGGAACGGTCAAGCCAGGACTGCAACCTTATGTGATGTATGAAGACAAGCCTCGATATTACCCCTTCAGCACAGGCAACAATATAGTTCTCAAAGCAAAAGCTCCATATGAGGAAGATCTGGTACCCACACCAGCACCGTTGCAAGAACCGGTGATCCTAGAAGGCAAAAGTGAGAAAAGTTATAAAGAGGTCCCATGGTACTATCCAGAATGTGCAGAAGTAGGGAACATGAATCCCAATGGGCGTTGCATCTGAAGAGATAATCAAAACAGAGGAGATCCCAAAGGCGCTCTCTCAGGCCTCAGCAACAAAAATGAAGCCGCATACGATGTGGCGACTCAGCTCAAGTCAATCCCTGTACAAATCTCAATATGGGAGCTACTCTGCACATCTCGCATACACCGAGAAATGTTTGCCAAAACCTTGAGCGATGCTCATGTCTCCTCCGATACGGCACCAGAGATGATAACATTGATGATTGGACAGCTTCTGGCTCCACGTGCCATCACCTTCACTGATAATGAGTTGCCACCAGAAGGACGCGATCATGGGCGATCCCTCAACATAGCCTTATGATACAAAGACCTCTGTGTCCCGCTAGTCCTTATCGATAATGGCTCAAGCTTAAACGTCTGCCCACTCAAGACTGCGGAACATCTGGGAATCAGTCCTTCTTCATTCCAACCTAGCACCATATGCGTCAGAGCATTCGACAACACCCGCCGATCAGTGGAAGGGGAGGTCGACATAGAGGTGCAGATAGGTCCGGAAGTCTCCACCATCACATTTCAAATCCTGGATATATCAGCCTCTTTCAACATGTTGCTCGGACGACCGTGGCTGCATAAGGTTGGAGCTGTGCCATCAACCCTGCATCAACGAGTGAAGTACATCTGTGGAAATCAAGTGAACTCTATCCATGCAGAGAAGGAACTCATCATTCCTTCCAATGCTGCCTGCCACTGAACCAGACATCCTGGTCATCGATATCCAGCACTCTGAGGAAGACATCCCGTTTCACAGTTTCGAATTCGAGACTGTGAACTCTATCGCCAATCCAGAACCGGTAAAGGTGGACCGTGTCTTTTAACCGGCAGAGCGTCTGAGCCTCAAATACCGAATGAAGAATCACTTCAAGTCCAGAAAGGTACCGCTGATATATAACCAACGCAAATGGGGACTCGGATACAGGTCAATCTTCATGGACAAAGGAAGGAAGAAGTTTCGGTGCTCACCCATCCAGTTCGTCAAGCCAGGAGAACCTTGCAAAGATCTAGGAGGGAATCAACCAACTGCACTACACAAAGGCCTCCCGATGAGCCTAGCTTGGGCCATGTGGCCCCCCATTCGATGGGATCAGATTCTTGAACCGTTTAAACCTCCAGAGGAAGAAGGAAATGATGAAGATGAAGAAGAAAGTCAAATACAGCAGCTTCAGGACCAGGTTACTCTAACACCTGCTCCCAACCAAGGGCACAACCTGCCCGCTTCAATTCCAGCCAGTCAGGGGCACAACTTGCCCATCTCAGCATCAATTAGCAAGGGGCACGACTTGCCCATCTCTGCAGAATCAACATCATCAATCACCAGCCAGGGGCAGAAGCCGCCCATCCATTGGACCAAGAAAGGGAAATGGCCAGCCCTGGATTGGTCTGATGTCCAGGTTCCAAACTCATGTCTAGCTGTGGAACCAGACGAACTGCAATGCAAGGTAAGTGATCCGGGAGGGACTGAGTACGACTCAGATCTCGACCCCGACCAGCGAGAAATCATGGTCATTGGGCCAGACTGTGATTCTTCGCCCGAATCATCAACCCCCACCTCTTCAGGGGAGGAAGTGTGGGGTCCTGAATGGTCATCCATTCCCCTAACTCTTGAATCAGCCAAGGAGCCGTCTGAGGGCTCTAGCGTCCAAAAGAAAAATGCCTATTTAAGCAGAGACCGGAACTTTGGAACAAGTTGGGCTCAATCATGGTCTGCAATGCCCACTTGTTCAAAGTCCTGTAAATTTCAAAAATCCAAAAAAATCAAAAACTTTCAAAAGCCAAAAACATCTAGCATTTCCATTTCAGAAAAATCTCAAAAACCAAAAACATTTCTTTTCCTGCATTCAATAGTGTGCCAAGTTCGTCTAAAGAGTCACATGAGTTTGAAAACGAATCATATGACTTCGACATCGAATTAGACTTCGAGCTCATGGGTCTGGACGAAGCTCGGGATGAGGAAGATGATGATCCGGCCCTCGAACTAGAGGATCTCCTCAAAAAGTTCGAATCTAAAGCCAATGTTGTAGCCGATGATTTCGAGATAGTAAACTTGGGGACACCTGAGATCCCTAGGGAAGTACGCATTGGAAAATCGTTGCCACCTGAGATGAAATAGAAAATGATAGAGTTCCTAGATCCAAGATTGTCCAACTTTGCGTTCTCATATGAAGACATGCCGGGGCTCGATGAAGAGCTTGTTGTACACCATCTGCCAACCAAGGCAGATATGAAGCCAGTAAAGCAGAAACTTTAAAGAATGAAGCCAAAATGGGCTCTAAAAGTCCGAGATGTAAGTCATCAAGCAGTACAATGCGGGATTCTTGGTAGTCTCCAACTACCCTGAATGGCTCGCCAACATCGTACCAGTACCAAAGAAGGACGGCAAGGTTCGAATGTGCATCGACTTCTGAGATCTCAACAAAGCCAGTCCAAAAGATGACTTCCCTTTGCCACATATCGACACTCTGGTCGACAACACTGCTGGATACAAGATCTTCTCATTTATGGACGGGTTCTCAGGTTACAATCAGATCAAGATGGCCGTCGAAGATCGCGAGAAGACATCGTTTATCACTCCCTGGGGAACCTTCTGTTACAGGGTAATGCCGTTCGGTCTGAAGAACGCAGGAGCAACATATCAACGAGTAATGACAGCATTATTCCATGACATGATGAACAAAGAGCTTGAAGTATATGTGGACGACATGATCGTCAAATCTTGCACAATTGAAGGACACTTTGAAGATCTGAAGAAGTTATTCAACAGATTAGAAAAGTACAAGCTCCGTCTCAACCCTCAGAAATGTGTCTTCGGTGCAATGGGAGGCAAGCTCCTCGGCTTTATGGTGAGCGAGGATGGCATCAGGGTCGACAGACCAAAACCAGAGCAATCATCGAGATGCCCCCTCCTAGAACAGAGAAAGAAATCCGCGGCGTCCTCAGTAGAATTCAATACATCAGTCGCTTCATCGCACCGCTCACACTATCTGTGAGCCCATTTTCAAGCTCCTCCGAAAGAACGTTCCAAAAGAATGGAATGATGATTGCCAAGTCGCCTTCGACCGTATCAAGAAATATCTCATGAATCCTCCAGTCCTAGTGCCACCCACTCCCAGACGACCACTATTGTTATACATCTCGGTAGCAGCAGAAGCCATTGGCTGTGTCCCAGCCAGCACGACGAGACCGGGAAGAAGGAACAAGCAATATATTATTTGAGCCAAAAGTTCACTGACTACGAGACCAGGTATTCCCCGATCGAGAAGACTTGCCTCGCCCTAGTCTGGGGTAACTCAGCGACTCCGTCAATACATGATTGCATTCCCTATTCTCCTCCTCGCTCACATGGATTCGCTCAAGTACCTGTTCGAGAAACCGGCACTCACTGGAAGGATAGCTAAATGGCAGCTACTCCTGTCTGAGTTCGACATCACCTATGTCACTCAGAAGGCAATCAAGGGACAGGCCCTCACCGATCATCTTGCCGCTCACTCACTCCTGGATTATCAACCGCTCAAGACATTCTTCCCCGATGAAGATCTCTTGCTCATTGAAGAGGAAGAAAAGAAGAAAAAAGATGAGTGGACGTTATTCTTCGACGGCGCAGAAAATTCTAAAGGGAGTGGTATTGGAGCAATCCTCTACTCTCCAGATGATGTCCCTATTCCCATCTCAAGGCGCATAGCATTCGAGTGCACCAACAACATGGCAGAGTACGAAGCATGCATCGCTGGCTTAAGGGAAGCCATAATCTTGGGCGTCAAGAAGCTACGAGTATTTGGAGACTCACAGCTTATCATCAATCAGACCAATGGCGAATGGAAAACCAAGGATGAGAAGTTGATACCATATCATGTGTATCTTGAAAATCTGATCGAAGAATTCAAAGAAGTCACCTTCTCATACATGCCCAGAGCCAAGAACTAGTTTGCAGATGCTCTCGCCACACTTGCATCAATGCTCGAGATACCAAAAGGAGCTTCGAAATGGGAGCTCACAATCGAAATTCAAGAAGAACCTGCTTTTTGCCTGCAAATAGAAGAAGCCGAAGCTGTCCCTGACAAACCCTGGTATGCCGACATCAAACAATATCTCGAAACCCAGGAGTATCCAGAGTCAGCAACAGCAACAAATCGCCTAACCATTCAGCGTTTGGCCGGCCAGTTCACCATCAGTGGCGAGATTCTTTACAAGCGATCCTATAATCACATCCTCCTTCGATGCGTCGATGAAACAGAAGCTGCAAAGATCATGGAAGAAATACACGAAGGAATCTGTGGCCCACACATGAACGGGCACATGATGGCAAAGAAGATTCTACGAATTGGCTACTATTGGCTCACCATGGAGATAGACTGTTGCCAGCACGTCAGAAAATGCTTCAAGTGTCAGGAGCATGCGAATCAAATCTATGCCCCCTCATCAGAATTATACAACCTGACCACCCCCTGGCCCTTCTCCATGTGTGGACTCGACATCATCGGCAAGATCAGTCCCAAAGCATCAAACGGTCATGAGTACATACTTGTGGCAGTCGACTACTTCACCAAGTGGGTAGAGGCAGCCTCCTACACCACGATTGCAGCATCTCAGGTGATCAAATTTATAAAGAACAACATCATATGCCGGTATATAATCCCCAATGCTATCATCACAGATAATGGGACCCCGTTCGTCAACAAGAAGATGGATGACTTCCTCAGCAAATTCAAGATCCAACGTCATCGATCAAGCCCCTACCGTCCTCAGATGAATGGTGGGGTAGAAGCCGCAAACAAGACAATCGTCAGGTGATGAATACCTAATATTGTATAATTAACCCTGGTTGTTAAGGGCGTTATCATTGTTTTTCTGGTTAATTATCCCTCATTAGGTGAATTTTCTATCTTCAGGTGATCAGGAGAGGTTGGACAAGATTCGATCCAATCAGGGCATTTAAAGGCCTAAAAAAGAGCAAGATTCGGCGTGTTGGTAATCTTGACGCAAAGCAAGCCATAGAGATCGAAGCCTGGACCGTTTTTTTATTATTGGAGGCTGAAGATGATCCGTACCTCTCAGGACGATTTAAGGTCTAAAAAGAATCAAAATCAAGTGTATAGGCAATCCTGAAGGAAATCGGCTGTAAAGATCGAAAGATGGATCATATTGTACGGTTGAGATGAAGTGAAGATGACTTGGAAGGCCTCATCAAGACCACGAATTTTGGAGATCCGGGCTATGCATATTTGGCTGGTCATGATTGGGTGATCATACAAGTTTGGACGGTCAAGATTGGATGTCCATAGGAGGGACCAACCGTGCATCAAGACAGTGGAGACATTTCCACCATCACAAGTGAAGTGACCAGGTCTCAGCCCTCATATGCGCAAAAGAAGTTCCAATGTCCAACAGTCAACTATGGTGGACCCCACTTTCAATCCCCTCCGTCTATCCAACCAGCTGGAAGTCAAGTCCCGAATTCAACCATCATCCAGCTTAATCCTAGCCGTCCACCACATTCGAACCAACAACACATGCAACTGATGAAGGGCTGATCTTCGCCATCCATCTTAACCATCCATGATCAGCAAGCTCCAACCACCAGCCGTCCAATCCACCATCCAGCAAGGGAGTTATCTTCAGCAGTCCATTACACGTGCTCACCATCCAACCCATCTTCCAAGCCCACAGCCTGCACGTGCAGCAGCAGTGCAGCTGAACCACCTACTTCAGCCAGCCGTCCATCCAGTAGCAGCTGGGAAGCAGCTCCAACGTCCAGCAAGTGGGCCCCACTCAGGAATTTTCAACCATCCACAAGTGGTGGATCACATCATCACCATCAATGTCCAGCATTTGGACCGTCCATCCATCATCAGCATCTTCACTACGTCCAGCATCCATCAGCAGCAGTGCTGCAACTCCAGCATTCATCAGTCCCAGCATCTGGACCGTTCACTCTCCAGCAAAGTTGGGCCCACATGTGCACCATCCACACCATCTCAGCCCGCCTGCTTCAGCAGCCTCTTCACTGTCCAGTGGGCCCCACCAGTTTAACGTCCAGTTGCAGAAGGAGGAGATCAACAACGTCCAGTCTTCAGCTGTAATTAACGTCCACCATTCAGAGATCACATCCTCCAGCTCAAGTGGCCCACAAAGGCCAGCGTCATCCATCCAATCCTCCACCGTCCAGTGGACCCATCACATGGATGTCCATTTCATTTTAGCCGTCCATGGATTTACATCCAAGCTGGCCGTCCAACGATTTGCAGCCATCCACTACATCAACTGATCACCCTAAAGCAGCAGTGGACGCTCACCATCTGCATCATCATCAGCCACCGTCCATCAATGGACCACCTTCATCAACGACCAGTAGATTCTCAGACGCCCATTGCAGCACACCTGTTGTGCATCACCATCAACACCATCCGACCATGGACACCTCTCCAGTTCCATTCTCCTTCACGTAAGCAGCTTCATATCAACGTTCAGCAGCCGAACGTGGCCAGCGATCTGACCGTCCAGCTGATGGAAGACCACTGCTCCTTGCACGTCCAGCAAAGGTCATTCCATCACCGTCCACTTCAGTTCCAGCGTCCAACACTTCCAATGGTGCACCAGCTCCTAGCCGTCCATCCAGCAACATGACCAGCACACGTGCCAGCTTGCACGTTTAGCCGGAGTTCCATATCAAACTGACGTTTTCAGCTCCATTCTCATGTACCCAACAAGGTGGACCCCATCAAAAGCCAGCAAATGCTCCTCCATCTCCACCATGGCAGCAATAGAGGAGCTCTCTCTCTCTCTCTCTCTCTCTCTCTCTCTCTCTCTCTCTCTTCCAACACATGTGTAAGGCATGGAATGCCACCTCATCATCCAAGCCTCACTCCAAGCCCAAACCTAAAAGAAAAGTTTGCTTTAGGCTTGGAGTGACACCTAGGATTGGAGTACTTTTCTTGCCACACGTCACTCCAAGCCTAACTCCAAGCCCAAACCTAAAAGCAAAGTTTGCTTTGGGCACTCCAAGCCTAACTCCATTCCCAAACCTAAAGAAACTTTTGGTGTGCCACCTAGGATTGGGAGGAGGCTTGGAAGCTCCTCATAAGGCTATAAAAGGAGGCCTCTCCTCCTCATTTCAATCATCCCTCAAAATCCAAAATCATCCCACAATCCAAGTCTTCTTTTCTTTTCTTCTTTTTCTTTGTAGAAGTAGAGTAGTGTAGTTTTTCCTTTGTAGAGAATTTAGTCTTCCATTGTAGCATGGTTGGCTAAACCTCTAGCTAAGGCTAGGGGTGAAGCCTTTGAAGAAATTTGCAAGCTATGGTTCTTTTGGTTCAACATTGTGTGGTGTAATTGTTGGAGTTCTCTTTGGTTGATTGGTTTGGTTATCCACCTCGGCGGACGCTATTGTTGTACAAGCCCCTTGATCCATCGTCGACTCCGGGCACGTTGGATGCTTGGTATCCCTTGCACACCAATTAGCTAGTTCATGATCGATAAAGTCCCTTGATCCATCGTCGACTCCGAGCACGTTGGATGCTTTGGATTCCCTACGGTCATCGAGCTAGTGCAGGTAAAGTCATCGATCTGTAAAATCCCTTGATCCATTGTAGACTCCGGGCACATTGGATGCTTTGGATTCCCTGCGATCGATAGACGAGATCTTAACGGTTGGATCGGTCAATCAAAGCCTCCTATCTTGTAAGTATGCATTTGATCGTATGAATTGTGATCTTATCGGTTGACTTGTTGGCAAAGTTGTTGATCTGTACAATTCCTTGATCCATTGTCGACTCCGGGCACAGTGGATGCTTGGAATTCCCTGCGATCAACTAACGAGTGCTTCATGGTCAAATCAATCGGTTCAGATCACCATCTTTTATGAAATATGCAAATGTTTTAACTGTTTTATCTTCCGATTGGAATGAATCTTTATTCAATTCCAGTTGAGTTATAGTTGGACCAATAAATCAAATCTTGTGAATGAATCGAAGGTGGATCCCTGATGCCTTAGCCCCTTTTCTATCTTTGTCCTTCACCACACACAACTTGCTCCACTCACGTGGATAAACCAAATTTCATCTCACTCACCTAAACTAATTCCTCTAAGTGTTCTTAACCCCAATCCCTGTGGATCGACCTCGGTCTTACCGAGTATTTTACTACTTCGCTACCTGCGCTTGGGTGTGCAATCTTCGGATTGTAGTAAGTTTTTGGCGCCGTTGCCGGGGATTGGCATCGGTTTAAGAATATTTTTGGAATTGGTTTATGTATATATATTGTCAATAGTTTACTAACTTGTTTGTTTTATTTTTAGGGATTGCCCATAGTTGTATATTCTTCTTCTCGGGTAATATCCTTCCTTTTTCCCTCTTTTACTATTCTTTCTAGATTTTCTTTTAGTGTTATCATGCCCATATATGATGAGTGGACACAGAAATACGCTAAAACTCTTCTAGAAGATGAAAGGCAATCAAAGCACAATGGTAAGGAACGCTCCATGCGTGATTATCTACATGAGAACAATACACGTAAAGTTCCACCGATTAAAACGCTCCGTGAGTATTGGAGTGAGAACAACGTATACGATGTTCCACCGGTTAAAACGTTGCGTGAGTATTGGAGTGAGAACAACGTATACGATGTTCCACCGGTTAAAACGTTGCGTGAGTATTGGGATGAGAACAATATATCTTATGATCCACCGGTTAAAACATTGCGCGAGTATTGGGATGAGAACAATATATATTATGCTCCACCAGTTAAGTCGATGCGTGATTGTTTGTATGGCTTTCAACAACCATATAGTGCGCCATCATACAATGCGAACGAACCTAATTGGCGGAACTATCAAAATTCCAATTGGAGAGACGGACCAACAACAAATGTTAACTATCCCCAAGGGCCCCCTATTTACGTGTCTCCACCAAAAAAGACCCTTGAGGATACATTGCAACTGGAAAGCACATCGCAAATCATCAATGAGATGGAAACATTGATTGAGCACATGGAATCACACCTCATTGAGACGGAGGAAGAGACTTCCCTAGTCCAACCTCCCTCTAACCTAATTGAACAACTCGAGGTGATTGATTTCAATTCTTCCGATATACTTGTTGAGCGTGACGGAGATACTATTACCTTTAGATACAATGAAGAGATTCTAATGAAGGTTGACGAATCTGAGGAATCTGAAAAATCTGAGGGTGATAATATGATTGGTGATGTTCAACAAGATGAGGACTTAGAGTGTGCTTATGAGCCCGTGGTCCCGTTTCCCCAGAGGTTGATCTCGTCTGAACCTCTAGTTAATAATCATGCCATGGAAATTCCCCAACAAAGTGATTTTGATACAATCCACCAAGTTGACACGCCCAATTTCATTATTGATGAAGAGTTTTCCTACATTGAGTGTCCTAATTCTTTGGAAGATTACTTGGCTCACTTTGAAGATTCGAATGATCCCATGATTCAAGAAATAGTGAACGCCTTGCAAGACCCTACTCCGGTGCATGAAAAGATGTTTCCCACTGATTCTCACTTAATACCATCTATTGTGGAAGCACCGGGAGATTCTGATCATATGGAGAAGACACCACCATTTGAAGAATCATTTGAAGTCTCTCCATCGCTTTGGTCTTTTCAGACTGAAGTGGACCATTACTGGGAAGATCCGTTCTTGATAAACCATTGCCCAGTTAATGCATTAAGGAGATATTTTCTTGATAATGTCTCCTTTTCTCGTACATGTGGTGAGAATTTCTATTGGCCCATAATGATTAAGAACACCCATGTACATTGTCGAGCAGGACTATGGATGGTCCTAATGCGAAATTTGTTGAAATACATGATGATCCTGCTCCAGTCTATTCCCTTGATTGATCTCCTAGTCTGATGGAGATCCATTTCCCTGCTTTCCTAGGATAGATTAGTTTAGATTAGGATTTCTTTGCTTATGATTAGATATGAATAAACTCGCTCTTTAATAATTCTCTCAGGTACTCTCTCACTCACTCCTCTTTTTGTTATTGCTCTCATATTATGTTACATTGCATATTTTTCAACATTGAGGACAATGTCGAATTTAGGTTGGGGGGTGGGAATTCCTGCGGAATTTTATTGAGAATGTTGTTAAGTTTTTAGTTTTATGTTATTTAAAAAAAATCCTACGAATTTATATGATTTTGAAATTATTTGAATAGTAGAATGAAAAGGCATTTGGTGATGACAATGTTAAAGCTTAAAGTTTAGTCGCTTCAGTAAATTTCAAAATTGAGTTCTTTCCATTAATTTTCTATTAGAAAATGATAAACATTGATTGAGTCATGAATTTTCATAGTTCACATCTAGCTTGCACTACTAGGATTTGAGTTTGATACTATAATGTTGACTTGATGATTGTTGAGAGTGATAGGAACCAAGCCTGGAGATCCTTGTCTACTTGGTTCATAGAAAAGTTATAAAAAAAAAAAAGAGTGAAAAAAGGGAATATTCATAGTAATTTGGGACAAGGATTTTCATCCATTGTCGTTACCATTACAAAACATTACCATAGTACGAAGTGAGCCTTTTGGAGTCTTCGGCTATCGGTTATTGATTGAAAAAAAAAAAAAAAGGAAGAAAAAAAGAGATCAAAAGTTGAAAAGAACAGTAGCAAGGTTCGGAATCAGTGACTTGGTTGATCTGACCATTCTCTTCAATCATCAGTGTTAACATGAAGTAGAAGACTGAACCCCTAGTTGTGTTAAGGCTAGACCTCACAGTGCACCATGGAACTCAATGTTTAGAATGCTTCTATTAAATGATTAATGCTTTGAACTCAATTAGGTTGTTGACTAAAGTAGCTAGAATCTAAGTTTGAATATTTTCAAAACTATATGCCTTAGAAACTCTACTGTTTAGATAACTTGAAAGATCACATAAATACATTGAACCTTTTCTTCTCTTTCATTAGGAAATAAGAGAAGTCTTGAGAAGATTTTGATTGGTGAAAACTGTCGAGGATAAGATTGATTGCAGTATTTTGAAAAATCCTTAGATGATTTTCGCATGTTTTGCTCGAGACTATCAGGATACTCGAGAAGATAGGTCGTGACCTATCGGGATTGGTCAGATATGCTCCCATATGCACTTTGGGCCTATCGAACGTCTGTACGGTCTGCTACGGGCGTTACTCCTTTCGAGCTTACCTATGGAATGGAGGTAGTTTTGCCAGTCGAGGTGGAAATACCATCACTACGAGTATTACTCGAAAGCGGAATTGAAGTAGGAGAATGGCAACGGGCCAGATTCGATCAGTTGTAGCTAGCAGATGAAAAGCGCATGCGTGCGCTAAGTCATTCTCAGTGTTATCAGAAAAGGATCACTCGGGCTTACAACAAAAGAGTCAGAAAAAGAAGTTTCAATGTAGGCGACATGGTCATGAAGAAGATTCTACTGTCGCACCTTCCGGATCCCAGAGGAAAGTTCAAGCCCTCGTGGGATGGGCCGCTGATCATCAGAGAAGTACTCCCCGGAGGCACCCTCAGACTCACTAGCATGAGAGGGGTAGATCTTCTTGAGCCAACCAACGCCGACAACGTGAAGATCTTTCACGGGTAAGTTATTCTGACCTTATCAAGAGTTACTCTAATAAAGCTGAAGTCAAGAGGACGAAGCTAAGACCTCTGAGAAATCATTCCCGTCCACCAATAAGTGTTTCAAGTAAGGGGATTCAAAAGGAAAAGACAAAAAAAAAGAGAAAAAGAATACAAAAGAAAAAGAAAAAAAAAAGAAGAAAAGAGAAAAGGAAAAGGGAAGCCAAAGCAAGGCACCCAAGAAAAAAATCAGCCCAAGAAGAAACACAGTCATCCATCCATTCATCTCAGAATGGTCTTTAGCTAAGACCAACAGCTCTATCATCGTAACTTAGGATAAGGGCTGAAAGACTGCCATCGGCCGGCAATGACGGATTCCCAACCTCTAGCTGCCACAGTTATCCAAAGATTCAGAGAAAGAAAAAAGAGAAAAAGAAAATGTGTGCCTAAACAAAGAGGGCAGTGGCAGGAACCCGTAAATATTTTTGGGTTGGTGGAGCTTCGAATGGCCCCATTAATGGCAGCCATGCTGAAATTCCATATTTGAATGGGGCTTTGATTGTGGGAGAAATTGATGGCATGGATGAGATGGGAGGATGGGACATAGGTGAGGCTATACATCCCTTGAATATGGGCTGCATGGATGATGTGATTGGTGGAGGTGATGGGACCATGATGGGCATAGATGGGCTGATCTCCTGTCTGGATGGGATGGATGGTTCAGATGATACCTTTGACGGTTTGGATGCTCTTGATGAGGGCCAGGATGTGCGGCACACTTGTTTGGGTGGACTTGATGTGATCATTGATGATGTCCCCCTGATGATGGATGGTGTGGATGCCTCGATGATCCCTTTAATCGGCCACGGTGATGACTGGATTCATGATCTCCTGCTTGGAGAGGGCCGCAGGTCCAGATCTGACCGTTGATTCTTCGATCGGGGTTGCCGGGACCCTTCTTGATGGTTCAGATGCATTCTTTGATGGTCAGATTGGCCAGGATGCCACGATGTGTGGTGGGATCTTCACTGATAGCCCTTTTGCTGGAGAGTATCATCCTTCTCTTGATCATCGATCTTTTGCGCACTCTGTTCATGAGGTGGGAGAGTCTTCTCATGCGGCTGAGGTTATGACAGTTTCAGATAGTGATGCAACTATATCAGACATAGCCGTTACTGAGGGCAGGTCAGGGGTTGTCGAGTCTGCAGAGGTTCCAGCTTTTTCTTCTCCTTCGCCCGTTGACCTTCCGATCCTCGATGAGCCGTCATTGATTTCTAGGCCTTTTGTTCTAGAGGGGGTACCAGTGAGGACTTGTCAGCTGCTTCCTCGTCCTTCTTGCTCGCCACGGCTGCTTGCCTAGCTTGATGGTTTGTCAGCTTATGAGATTCAGGATTTGGAGTCCTATGGCTTCGGCAGTCTGATCCATATGGCTAGAGTTGACATTGATTGGAGGATGCTTGGAGCTGCCTTGATTGACTAGGTCCCTTCATTGAACTTGTTTGCGTTCAACGATATGGAGATGGGACCCTCTTTGGAGGAGCTTGCCCGCTTGACAGGCCTACCTTGGGATTATACTCAGTATTTCTCGCCGAGGACATCGCCGAAGACTGCCACACCGCAGAACTGGTTCGGATCCCCTATCTTGTTTGGCCTGCAGCTGCCAGCCAGGATGTTGTAGTGTTCTCCTTAGACTTACTGTATGACCTTTTTTCAGGTCCTCGGAGTGTGGCCGATTCTACCTTTGCTCGGAATGCACTGATGTTCTGCTTGATAGCTGAGGTGCTGTTCTCGGGATGGCGCAGGTCCCAGACTCCTCTGCTTTTTGAGGTGATGAGCCGAGCTATCCAACGGCAGGGGATCATTTCTCTCATCTTGGCCGAGCTGTTTAATGGGCTGACTGACTGCGCCCTGGGCCGCACTCGTGTCCTTCGCGGCTGTTGTGCCTTTCTTCAGGTATCTTTTCTACACCTTTTTCTTCTTGCTTTGTTAGGAATTGCTTTGCTCTAGCTGAACTTCTTTTCCTTTTTGTGATCAGGTCTGGCTATGGGAGTGTCTTTCTGTGACCGTTCCTGCACCCCTTTCTGGCATTCCTAGCTCTGACGTCATGCGTTATATCATGGAGTTTCTTCCGCATACAGCTAGGATGAGCGAGCCCTTGTATCGCAGGATGTTCGCTGAACTTCGTGACTGGAATGTTCGTTGGGAGTCATCTTGGCTTTCACTTCCTCCAGTGCTTTGCGATGCACACCGCCTTCCTCTGATGTTGGTAGGCTTTCGATCTTACTTTTCTTACCATCCCATTCGGTTCCTGCGGCAGTTTGGGTACCAGCGGGATGTTCCTTTTTTCGCTTTCACGGGTATCGGGCATCGAGCACTTCCATCTAAATCTTCTGACTTTAGGACTCGGGTTGATGGGTCTTGGGCGAGTTACTTGACTGCTAATTTGTTGGGTTTTGAGCTGCGTACTTTTTCGATGGCGACCTGCCCCATATCAGTATTGGGTTGCTGAGCAGTCTTTGTATCGACGTATCCCTTGCTAGCACTAGACTGTTGATGAGGATGAGCAGGATATCCTTGGAGATGCTGGCTCTTCATCTGGTTCATATGAACCTTTTGATGAGCGCCCATTCATTGATCCTTGCTTCCTTTTGGCCACTCATGGCCATTTGCTGTCTGAGATTTTTGCACTTCGGTATCATTGTGAGATGATGTCGAGGAGATTGGCTGCCGATCAGAGGTTGTCTGACGAGGAGACAGCGATCCGTACCCTTGAGCGCGATGAGGCGCATTACCTGTGTATGGAGGTGAGTAGGTTGAGAGCGAGGCTATCTTTTTATAAGTCAGAGGACTTACCTGATGTGGCCGAGGAGGAGGGTAGAGATTGATGGTGTTGGCCACCTGCACATTCTCTTTTTTTGCATATATGTTTGATGATGATGCATTTTTTTGTATTTTTTTGAAAGAGATGACATGATATGTGTAAAAGAAATATGATGTTTTTAATGAAAAAAAGAAGAAAACTTTTTTGGGAATCTATTGTGCCATGAGTTGTCTTGTGAGTATGTCTGAATTTTGTGTCGGGATATAGGAATCAGAACTGGGGCTTGGTCAATGCTTTGACCGATGTCACGAGATTTGACTTGTGTGCTCCTTTGGTTCCCTTAGAGGTGTAGGCAACGGAAACTATTGCCTCTTGAGATTGTCGGAATTTGTAGAGCTCTTCGTTCCTGATTGCACTTCTTCTTGTTCTTGAACTGTGACTGCTTGAACCATTCTGAACTGTCTGATTTCTTGGTACCTGCACTTTTCATTTTTTTTTCTTTTTCCATCTGAGCCATTTTTGCCTGCAGTGCTCTTTCGAGTTTTCACCACAACCGGCCTTTTCCCGTCATTTTTGCCCGTGGTGCCCTTTCGGGTTTTCACCATGTCCCGGGTGTTTGATCTTGCCTGCCCCTTGGCAGCTATGCTGTTTTTACCCTCGGCGCCCTTTCGGGTTTTCACCAAGTCCGCTGTATGCCCACTGTTTTTACTCGGAGCGCCCTTTTGGGTTTTCACTCTACCCTCTTTGTTTAGGCACACATTTTCTTTTTCTTTTTTTTCTTTCTCTGAATCTTTGGATAACTGTGGCGGCTAGAGGTCGGGAATCCGTCGTTGCCGGTCGATGGCAGTCTTTCAGCCCTTATCCTAAGTTACGATGATAGAGCTGTTGGTCTTAGCTAAAGACCCGTAAATATTTTTGGGCGGCCCTCTGTGGGCCGCCCGTACGGTCACTCCTCGATTTCCAGCACGCGGTACGGTCGTTTCTCGGGGCTGCTGTTTGGCTCGGTGAGTCAACTCAATGAGTTGACTCAGCGGGTCGACTCGGTGATTTGACTCGACGGGTTGACTCGGTATTTTGACTCGACGAGTTGACTCAGCGTGTTGACTCAGTGGGTTAACTCAGCGGGTTGACTCAGTGGGTTGACTCAGTGAGTTTGACTTTTTTAGGATTTTTTGACTGGCTTTTCTTATGGGGGGTTTTTCAGGCTGATGTTTAGGATTGGGTTGACTGGGTTCAGGCTTGAATTAGGCTATGGATTGGGGCTTACAAGGGTGAGTTTGGCTGAGTTTGGACTTGGGATTTGGGGGTATGGTTCTCCATTCATCCAGCTATCTCTACCAACAGTGTAGCCGAAGGTAGGGTGTCTACAAAAGGGTTATAGGTCCTACTAAGAGAGTTCAGTTTTTCATAGAGCCACCGAAGTGTCACTGGATAATGTCGGAGAGTGTAGTGGTCCCACATAGAAGCAGGAACAGTCGGAGAAACTACATTGGTGGTGGTCACCTCTCTTAAAAAAAACCTAAAATGACAGAATGAGCCCTCTACAACAGCTTGGCCCCACAAATGGACGTTGAAAACACCTTTGTGTGGGGACCACCATGACTTTTGTGTGAAATCCATGCCGCTCAATCAATAGGGGTCTTCATTTAAGGACATGGACCCAAATTTAAGGGAAAAAGGAATCCACAGTGGACCACAATAGAGGAAGCAATTGGGAATTAACGCACACCGTTATAGCCATTTTTAGGCCACACAGGGCTACGATCAACATGAAAGTTACACTTTCTATTAGTTTAGGGTTGGCCGAATCAAATGAATGTATTAGATCTCCCATGGAGTGGGTCCATTAGTGGTTTGATGGGACCCACAAAAAAGACCCTTTCAGCTTCCTTAACACTCAGCAATCGTAGGGTTGCAGCCCTGATGCAGGGGCATTATTGTTCACCAACCCCAAGCGCATGGTTGCGATGTAGTAATAACTCAGTGAGAACGAGATCATCCTTAAGGATTATATAAGAATTCACAAAACTGAAATTATGCCTTTTGGATCAACACACTTATATAGGCGTATGTGTGCGGAAGCTTGTAGAGCAACTAGTATTATAGCTAAGTCCTAGAGGGGAGTGATTAGGACCTTCTAAAATCTTTTCGCCTACTTAATAGTTTTATCAAACTAAACTAAGTAAGCATTAACACTTAGCTTCCAAGCTTAAGTGGGTCTAATCACAAGGCTAGCAAATTATAAGCAATTAAACAACCTAGCCAAAGTATGCATAGATAATCAAATGATTTAACTAATCAATCTCCTAATCTATGCAACATATGTAGACTTATGAGAATGGATCAATGAGCTCAAGTCTACACTACTTAGTAAAAGTACATCTTGTGTGTGGATGTGCCTATCTAGTGCCCAGTATGTATTCCTTATCAAGAATTCACAATTAAACATTTAAACATACAATGCTAAGATAACAATGTGCTCAAATTAATCACAAACACAAGCATGTATAGTGGTTCAATTTTAAGTCTACTCCACTCTCGGTTCAAGTACTCAACCCCACTAAGCACACATCATTCACTATCGGAGGTTTTAAATGAGGTTCACCTCTTAACCTTTACACAGAGGTTTTACCGGTTCACCTCTCAACCATAAATAGAGTTTTGGACAAGGCTAACTCTCAACCTGACACACGTTCACTCCCTTGTCGAAAGCTCCCCCTTGGAGACTTGTTTAGGCCCGACAAATGTGCTAAGGAACGGCAAACTTCCCTAGATGTTTAGGCTCAACTAACAAGCAAAGGATCGACAAACAACCCTAGATTGAGTTTGACGAACAAACTCTACACTCAATTTCCAAAGCGAAAAGAGTGGATGGACTCTCAATAAATTGACAACCTTACTTGTCGGATGAGCCCCTTGTTCAGCGCCGCTTCAAGTTGCTTGATCTCCGCTCTCCCGTGCTTTAATTGGATTCCCTTTACTCCCCTGATCGTGTTGTCGCTGCTTCGCCAATGCCTTAGCTACACTTGATCAATCACCTTGCAATTGATGCCTTTGAGATACCCAAGGTGATAAGAGGGTAGGTTTGAGAACTCTACAACTAATGAAAATGGGTTTCCTAGAGTTGGTCATCTATTATAAAGATCTCATCATAGAGCTTTGGATAGAAATATAACTATCAAGCTTGATCCAAACTCTAAAGATCAAAGAGCGTGAAGGTTATCTTCTTCATGAGCTTGGAATGCTCCATTCTTGTGTTAAATCACAAGGAAGATACCTTGGAAAGGTTAGGAATTGAGCCTCTAATGGTTTCTAACAATAGTGGCTTCAATCCTCTCAAAATCCCTCTCCTTACCCCACAAATCGAGTCATGCCCCTTTATAGAAAATCTTGCAACAGATTTAAAACTGGCATAAAACAGCTGGTACTGAGCGGTCATGACCGGTCGGACAGGGGTTCTCGATTGGTCATGACTGATCGGCCAATGGCCTGATTGTAACAGAGTGTTGCTGTCTAGACTGGGGGCCAGTCTGACCGGTCGTGACCGATCGGTCCAGTCCAGCCGACCGGTCATGACCGGTCGGTCAAGGCTAGGGGCTTCCAGCAAGGTTGTTACCCCAACATGTGGTATGACGACCGGTCAGCCAGAGGTCCAACCGGTCGGTAGGCCTTTCCCCATGTTGTCTTGAGTTTTATTTTGCAACGATAGGGGCACCTCTTTGGCCAATCTTTAGGAGGTCTTTTGGGACACCTAAGGCCAATCTAAGATGACTATTAGTATGCCTAATTGGGTCATGGTCATCTAAAGGTTATGGTTTTGGTCAAGGTTCAAGGCTCACCAAGGCATCTCTTTTACGTGTTTCTTCTTCGTTGATGTAGCAGGTTCGCTTGAGTCTTCGGTCTTTATCTTCATTAAGCTCAACCGACACTAGACTCACTGACCTAAGTAATTGACAAATAAGGTGCACTAGTATGCCACAGAAAAGTGCAAACAAAAACTTCTCAAAATAATCTAAATTGAGATCAAATTAAAAAAACTAAATCTGGAAATCTAAATTGGATGAATGACTTAAACAAAAAATTAAGAAGATGAAATCAATTATCTAAAAATACTAGAGCACCAAGGGTCCACTTATAACCGTTCTCAATGTATAATTCAACTAGGTCTCTCAAGTACACAACTGGAATCGAAATCCAATCCTATCCAGCCGAAAGATGGAGCAGTTAAATCATAAAAAACAATCTAAAACAGATACTTGTTCAATGATATGATTCTCTTAATAAATTTTAGGTATTGGGCGCACTCAATTGTAAAGGCCAATCCTTTTTCTAACAAGATCACAACCATAGCCTTCCTCAAATCTTGTCACTGTACTTGATTAGAATTATGATTCGAACTTCAATCAAATTAATAACATTAAACAAACAGCTATCTCAGATTTCTTCAAAATATTAGAACTTTGGTTTAAAACAGTTCCCACATTAATATCCAAGTTCTAGAGCGCAGACAATTCAATTCCTCAAATTATACAGATCCTGACCTTGTAAAACAAGTAAGAATTTAAGTTTAGATCCTCTAAGCATCATATAAAACCGAGAACCATCAAGAGATCAAAGAAAAAATAAAACTTAGAACTTTATTCAAACTTAATTTTAACCATGTTCAACATTAAATCTAAAAGTAGAACCTACAATTGAATCAAAGCATTAAGAGTAGCTAAAAGCTTCACCTCTTAGCTTTAGGTAAGAGGTCCATTCAATCAAAGACATGATTGAACTAGAAAACAAAAGAAAAACTACAAAGAATATGAACTAGAACTAGAAAAACCCTAAAAACTAGAGTTATAAAAGCTCTACTTTGATCCTCTCCACCTCTAACACTTTCAGGACTCTTCTTAGATGCCTTCGGAAGGATGCAGATGTGTCCTTTTATAGTAAAAATCCACCACCGCCATGGAATCTTTAAGAAATTACGTAAGTGTTCGCAGCCGCAAGTCAGTGACCGGCCGATCTGAGCCCCCTGGCCGACCAATCTTTTGCTCAAACATCAACGATCTTTAATTGAAAATTGGACATCTTGGAAACTGGCCGACCGGTTTGAATTGGACAAAAATAGTTAAGCAAGGTTTTGATGAAACACATCCCCCATTCTAAATTTCCAACCGGTCAGACGACCGGTCTTGGCTTCTGGACGACCAGTCCTAGGAGACCCAAAACAGTCCAGCGAGTTCAGCTTGTAGCTCTTGAATTTCTGACCAGTCAGACGATTGGTCCTTGCAATGGCTGACCGGTCAGATGACCAACCTTATAGACTATTTCCTCTCTATTTTCTCCTCTCTTTTTCCTTTCTTCCTTGGTTCTTTCATCCACCTCTTGTCTCTTCTTCCATTGATCTTCAGGGTGCTTTAAAGTACTCCTATTAACATTGAAATCATGAGGTCTCTCTCTCTTTCCTAGACACATAAACACACATATAAGATGGGTCTTTTAATAGCCTAATCAATGTAAATGTGTGATGTATTGGGGTCTAGGTATGCACAATTCAGCACTCAACAATTATCTGTTAGTGCACTTTTCTATGGCATACTAGTGCACCTTGTTTGTCAATCACTTAGGTCAGTGAGACTAGTGTCGGTTGAGCTTAATGAAGATGAAGACCGAAGACTCAAGTGGCCCTGCTACATCAAGGAAGAAGAAACAGGTAAAAGTGATGCCTTGGTGTGCCTTAACCTTGACCAAAACCTAACCCTTAACCTCTTTGATGACCTTGACCATCTCACGAATACCTTTAGTCATCATAGATTGGCCCTAGGTGTCCCAAAAGACCATCTAAACCTTGGCCAATGTGATTGGGTTGTGAAAATGGGGTTCAGCAAACCAAACTGGCTGAACCCAGGCCTGTCCGACCGGTCACGGCCGGTCGGCTGGACTGGACCGATCGGTCAAGACCGGTCGGACAAGCCCAGTCCAGTGACAGCAAGCTACTGTGTACAAAGGCCATTGGGCCGACCGGTCTTGACCGGTCGGCTGGGTTGGTCAGACTGGTCTTGACCGGTCGAGCAGACCCCCCCCTCCAGACAGTAATGCCTCTGTCCTGTTCTGGCTTTTGGCCGACCGGTCAAGATCGGTCGGGGACCCCTGGTGACCGGTCGGCAGTAGCCATTTTTTGCCCGTTTTATATTCATTGCACATCTTTTTATAAGAGGGCTTGGCTCGAAATGAGGGGCAATGAGAGGGATTTTGAGAGGAGTGAAGCCACCATAGTTGGAGACCATTTGAGGCTCATTCCCAACCTATGTAAGGCATCTTCCTTGTGCTTTAACACAAAATTGGAGCATTCCAAGCTTATGAAGAAGATGACCTTCATCCCCTCTTGATCTCTAGAGTTTGGATCTTCCTTGATAGGCATATCCTTGTCCAAAACTCTAAGATGAGATCGTTGTAGGAGAGAAACTCTAGGCAACCCATTCCTAATAGTTGTAGAGTTTTCAAACCTACCCTCCTATCACCTTAGGCATCTCAAAGGCATCATAAGCAAGGTGATTGATCAAGTGTAGTTGAGGCATTTGCGACGCAACGGCAACACGATCGAGGGAGCAAGGGAAGCTGATTGAAGCAGGGAGAGCGGAGATCAAGCAACCCAAAATGGCGCTGAACAAGGGGCTCATCTGACAAGTAAGGTTGTCTTTATTGAGAGTCCATCCACTCAATTCCTTGTGGGAGTTGAATGTAGAATTTGTTTGTCAAACTCGAACTAGGGACGCTGGCCATTCCTTGGCCTATTTGTCGGCCTAAAGACTAGGGGTTGTTTGGCACTCCTTGGCCCCTTAGCCGGACCTAAACAAAGTCTCCAAGGGGGAGCCTCCGACACGGGAGTGAACGTGCGTCGGATTGAGAGTTAGCCTATGTTCAAAACTCCGTTTGGGTTGAGAGTTAGCCCATTGTCCAAAACTCCGGTTATGGTTGAGAGGTGAACCGGTAAAACCTTCGTGTAAAGGTTGAGAGGTGAACCTCATTTAAAACCTACAATAGTGAATGCCAGTGTGCTCAAAGGAGTTGAGTACTTGAACCGGGAGTGGAGTAGACCCAAAGTCGAACCACCATACATGCTTGTGTTTGTGATTGAATTGAGCACATTGATATCTTAGCATTGTAAGTTTAATTGTTTAATTATGAATGCTTGATAGGAATGTATGCTAGGCTCTAGATAGGCACATCCACACACAAGATGTACTTTCACTAGGTGTGTAGACTTGAGCTCATTGATCCATTCTCATAAGTCTACATAGGTTGCATAGATTAGGAGCTTGATTAGTTAAATCAATTGATTATCTATGCATGCTTAGACTAGGTTGTTTATTGCTTAAACCTTATGCTAGTCTTGTGATTAGACCCACTTAGGCTTGGAAGCCGAAGTGTTCTTACTTAGTTTAATTTGTTAAATTGTGTAAGTAGGCGAAAAGAATTTCAAAAGGTCTTAATCACCCCCTCTTTTTTGTCTTAGCCATAATTCTAGTTGCTCTTTAAGCTTTCGCACATACAAATGTGTCGTGTTAGACTACCGACGTACTTTCATTATCATCCCCCCCAAAAAAATATAAAAGCTATCAAAGGACCAAATAGAAAAGGAAATGTGAAGGGAGGCCATTCTCTAGCATAAGGTCAAACTATGGGGCCATTTTGGTAAAAATAGCAAATGGTTGGCTGCTTGAGTGGGCCTCACTGTTATGCTTATGTGAAATCCATCCAACTATTAGGTCCATCACCCCATGTTAGACTTAAGGCCCAAAAAGAAGTTTCATTCATGAATCTAGTAAGCCACATGATTCAAAACATTGTACAAGGCAACACACACCCTCTAAACTATTTTTCTTTATGTGGACTACCTAAATCATGAATAAGCCTGATTTTTAGGCCAAGGGGATGAATTATAGTGTGGCATATAATGGTTGGAATGGATTTCATATGATTATCACAATGGTCCCTGTAAAAATCAAAGGTGGACATCTCTCTCTAAACTACTTCCATTGGTGTGGCCCACATGAATCACAGGTCATCCTGATTTTTTTCTGGCCCTAATGTTCTAAGGGTGTATGTTAAATTAACATCATGGTGGGCCCCATCAAAGTAAGAGTGGGCATCCATTTTAAAGGTCTTAAGTCTAGCCATTGGACCAGAGTTTAAGGTCCACCTTGTGTATAGTTTCCAACCTTTTAAGTTCTTGTGATATCCAATCCTCCTAATAGGTTGGCCCACAATTTCGATCACTTGATGTAAAAAAAAAAAAAAAAAAAAAAAAAAAAAAAAAAAAATCAATCATCATTATCCACTCATCAAATGAGTCACACCATAAAAAATAGTTTATAGCCATTGATAAATAACAAAATATAAGTGTGGTTTGTTTGAAGAGTGAATAGGGCTGAGTTTACAAAGTGTTCCCCATTGTGGGTCCAATCTATTAAAAGTGTTAGATGTCTTACGCTTAACAAGTAAAATATTATCCGATAAGGTGGACCATAACCTTGGTTCCTACCGGTTGGACTAAGGTCATCTCTTTTGAAATATACCAGTTATAATGTGCCTGCTTGTCTAGCACAATTGGAGAGGGACCCAACTAAAAGTTTTAATGAGGCCCATCATGATGTGTGTAACACCCCGAATTTTTGGAATTTATAATTTTATTTTGATTAAATATCGTACATTTATTTTGATTTACAAATAGTGGGACATCCGTAGGAAATCCGATAAGGGACCCTTTACAAACTTTACTTAGAATGATGCCATGAACAACGTAGAAAGGTCAAATTTCACAAACATCATATTTTTTTTATAATTACGAAAATGTCATTAGTTAAACTTAAGTTAAATAGGTGATTTTAAGTATGATAGTTTTAGGACGATCATTTTGATGCGAAACTTTAATCGTAACCTATCAGACCTATTTTAGCCGTACACGTCGAATTTCAGCCCTCAGATCATTGTGAAAATGCCACAATAAAAAATTGGTCCGTGGATGGTCCATATGACCTCGAATCTGTCCCATTTTTGGTGTTATGCCCTAAAATTATCTTGGCATCAAAGTGGATGGACTAGTTTTATCACATGCATCAGGGTAAGACCAACGTGCATTGCGTGCATAAGTCATGCACGGTCAAACCGCGTGCAGTTGTGAACCAGAGACGAAGCTGACTCCTTCACTGATGCGCTGGCAGCGCTGCCCTCGTCATTGTTTGTCTGATGGGCCATGTTGGAATGATCTGAACCGTCCATTGTCATCACGCCTCACCTAAGCATACTCCTATGTAGTTTCTTCAACAACGGTTAAGCATACGCCAAGATCCAAATCTTCTATCCATTTATACCTTGCATGAGTTGCTAATCTGGGCAAACTGCTATGTATGGGCATCTAGGATTCCATCTATAGACTCCAGAGAATCCCACCTAGCTAGCCAACGTAACCTTTTGTATTAAAAATGGAATTTCTTATCTTTTAGAAGAATTCTCTCTCAAATCCTTCTATCACACAAATCTCCAATCAAACGAGTATGGACTTTAGATTTGTGGACCCCATATGCCTTATTAGACTCATCTAGACCTTGCAAAGGTGTTCGATCATCCGATAAACTATTCGTTCAAAACTTGCCATTTCCATTCTCTCTTTCCTTTTTTGCTTGAGAGTTGTCCATCTGTTTGTCGACTCAACTCCATTATCTATCACGTCCATTTTGTAGCCCATACCCATCATATCATAGGAACAAAATCTCTCCTCCGTTCGTCATGTGTGCGCTTTCCAAATCAAGCTGAAACGTCTCATAAACTCTCCTTATGTTGCAACCGTGCATGGGCAGCCATGTGTAACTTCTCTACACCTTAGAATTTGACCATACCCATCTTAATAAGATCCCTCTCAGTAAGATAACCCTCATACAAATTTTGAAAGAGAGAGAGAGAGAGAGAGAGAGAGAGAGAGTTTTTTCTTTAGTTTCTCTAGCGATTGTGTCGGCTTTACATGTTCGCTTCCCCAAGTCACTACATGAAAAAGCGCTAAATTCGACGGTTCCCAACTGTCGAATATAACGCGTGAAAAAATTCGACGGTCCAAACCCGTCGAATTAAGGACCTGAAATTCGACTGTTATTGACAGTCGATTTATCTGTCGAAATTAACGCGCGAAAAAATTCGACGGTCCAAAGACGTCGAATTTAGGACCTGAAATTCGACTGTTACTGACAGTCGAATTAGCTCAGTCGAATTAACGCGCGAAACACTTCGACGGTCCAGAGCCGTCGAATTTAGGACCTAGAATTCGACTGTTACTGACAGTCGAATTATCTCAGTCGAAATTACGCTGAAAAAATTCGACGGTCTAAAGTCGTCCAATTTAGGGCATTAAATTCGACGATTAATCACCGTCGAATTAGCACAGTCGGAAATTATCGCGCGAAAAAATTCGCTTACGCGCGAAAACAATCGACCGTCTAAAGCCGTCGAATATAGCGCCTTTAAAACTTCGACGGTCTAGAACCGTCGAATTCTCGAAAATCCAACTTTAAAAAAAATTATGATTTTGAAAAAAAATATCTAACGTTAAAAAAAGAAAACTAGGATTTTGAAAAAAGAAAATGGGTGATATTTGAGAAAATTGAGATTTTAAAAAAACATTAAGATTTAAAAAATCGCTGGGGTTTTGACACAAAAATTAACATTTTGAATAAGAAAATAAATATTTTAAAAAATTTTGATTTTGAGAAAAGAAAAAGTTTAAAAGTTTGGAAATTTTTTGGCAATGTTTGGAAAAAAATAGAATTTGAAAAAAACAATTGAAATTTAAAAAAAAAACATTTTAAAAAATTACATCTTGAAAAAAATGATATGTTTGAATAGAATTGATAAATTTGAAAAAAAATGTTTTATGATAAGTTTGAAAAAGTTCAAAAGTTTGGGAAAAAAAAAAAAACAATTGAGATTTTAAAAAAGACTGAGATTTTGAAAAAAAAATTAAGCTTTTTAACAAAATTGAAATATTTGAAAAAAAATATTTAAAAATATTTTTTTGAGATTGAAAAAAATTAAGAAATTTGAAATGAGTGGACAAAATTTACTAGTGGACATTTATTGAATGGTTGAAAATAAAAAATTCAAGTCATTGAGTTACCTGCCTATCATATTGGTTTGTGCATACCCACAAGTTCACTTGTACAAAAAATGAGGGCCTAAGTATAATGATGTGCAATTACAAGAATAACTTATAATGATGAGATTGATTAAATTCTATGATCAGGAAATCCTAAAGTTGATCTGAACGGTCAGATATATTTGGAACTTGCTAAATAGGTTATAGAACAAAATTCAGCCCAATCTGACATGAAACGAATTAGATCCGTCCAAAACACTCTTTAAATGGGCACGATCAGTTTGTCTAGATCTAGACAGATTTTGGACAATCTGATCTATTAAGATTGAAGAGTAAATGACTTCAGACGTTTAGATTAAATTTTAGTCAAATCTAACTGTTGGATTGCAAGATATGATCCATCATATTGTTGATCAATTTTGCCCGCCTAATATCTTTCTCATTCAAAATCCGATCAAGGTGAGTAGTGATTAGTCAAATTGATGATATTGATGAGTAGAATAAAGTAACTGGATCAGAATTCTAAATTGATCCAAATGTTTTGTTCAAAATTGCATTGGGACTTGCTGACCTCATGAAAATCCAAGAAATGTGCAGTCGACCTTAAACTCTAATTTAGCTGTTGAGATTTAGATTTTAAGTCTTGAGATTTGGTATGGCATCATAAAATGATATTTAAGAACAAATGAACGGGATATAATATACATAAAATATTTCAACTTGGATTCACACGGTTAAAGTCGTGTGCATGGATTGGCTAGTGACCCTGACTAGCCACTAGTTAGTACTGATCGGTGCTCTATGGGCCCTACCATGATGTATGTGTTTCATCCACACCGTCCATACATTTTTTCAAATTATTTTATGGTATGAGCCCAAAATTGAGATAGATCCAAATCTAAAGTGGACCACATCATAAGAAATAATGGTAATTTAGTGCCTCGCCATTAAAAATTCCAAATTACCTGTCTCAAGTGTACCATTTCTATGGTTCCACCATGATGTATGTGTTTCATTCACGCCATCTATACATTTTCCTAGATCATTTTATGGTATGAGTCCAAAACTCAAGTAGATCTAAATCTCGATCAGATGGACCCAATCACAAGAAACAATGTTAATTAAATGTCCACCATTAAAAGCTTTTTCGAGGCCACGGAAGTTTTAGATGAAGCTGATATTTGTTTTTGCCCTACATCCAGGTCTGTATGACCTAATTAAGAGGTTGGATGTCAAATAAACATTACAGTGGGCCCTATGAGGTTTTCAATAATGGACATTCAATCACTAATGTTTTCTCGTGATGAGGTCCACCTAGGATGTAGATTTGCCTCATTTTTTAATTGTAGCCTAAAATATTTTTTAGTAAATTAATAGACAGTATGGATGAAACAAATACATCCTGGTGGAGTCCATATACATATGGCATCGCCACTGGCCAAATACAGGTGTGTGGAAAATGCACGAGAGTGAATTAGGTGTTACCCTTGTAACATCTTAGTGGGTGTACGTTACCCCTACTATGTGGGGCTTACCTTGATGTTACCCGGGTCGGGTCGGGCCTAATATAAAGGAAACCAGATCCAAACTCATTTAGCAACTGAGTCTGTTCTTAGACCTAGACCCGTACCATTTAACAAATGGGTCAGGTCTGGGTCGGGTCTAAATGGGTTAGGTCTGAGTACCCCATCGGGTCCACTGACCCATTTACAACCCTACTCAAACTCCCGTAATTACATGGTAAACATGATAAAATCTCATTCATCCATCAAGAGGACACCACCGTGAACACATCCTGGCCCTAAGTTAAGCGGATTTAGTGATCATCATGTGGGTCACACTTGAACACCGGTCCAAGAAAGATGACCAATAGGGTGTCGTTGAGGTAAGCGTGAGATTTAGATCTTGCTCAGTTTTTGGATCAAGCCCTAAAATGATCTTGAGAAATGGATGGACGGCGTGGATAAAACACATACATCATGGTAGGGCCCACAGAGATTTACGTATTTTATCCCGTCCGTCCATCCATCTTAACAGAAAATTTTAGGTACGGTGCCAAAAAAAGAAGCATATCAAAATCTAGAGTGGACCACACCACAAGAAAAGTGTGAACTGAATGTTTACCATTGAAAAATTCTCGGAGGACACAGAAGTTTTAAATCAAGCTAATATTTGTGTTTTCCCTTCATCTATATCCATGTGATCTTATGAACAGGTTGGATGACAAATAAACATAACTGTAGGGCCTGGGAAGGTTTCAACGGTGGAAATCATTATTCCCACTGCTTCCCGTGGCATGGTCCACTTGAGATTTGGATATGCTTAAATTTTGGGCTCAACCTCTAAAATGAGCTGAAAAAACATATGGACGGAACGGATAAAGCACATACAATTGGATATCAAATAAACATTAGAGTGGGCCCTATGAGGTTTTTAATGGTGGACATTCAATCACTACTATTTCTTGTGGTGTGGTGCACCTGAGATTTACATCTGCCTCATTTTTAAGATTAAGCTCTAAAATGATATGTAAAAATTAATGGACGGCGTGGATAAAACACATACATTATGCTGGGGGCATCAGAACACCAACCAGTGTCACTAGCCAAACCACGTCTAAAGGAAGTAAGTGTTAGTTGTGAATATAATATAAAATGGTGGTGGCTCATTCATATCACTTGTGGCAATGATGTAGGGTTATCCAGACCATCCAAATAGTGGGTCCACTTGTAAGGGTTAATATTTGTACATGTAAGACAAACCTAACCATCAAATAAGTGGGCCATGAATTGTACTACTACGGGTGGTGCCTTTTTGCTGCATATTTGGTGGAAAACGCGCATTGGTGCGGATTCAATGTAAATCTCATTTTCAAAGAGGGATTTCTAAAACCCTCTTCCGAATTCCATCTCCCGCTCTCTCGCTCTCATCTTCCCTCCCTCTCTCATCTAGATTTATGCAATGCTCAAGGAATGTTTCATGGATCCAACGAAACCGCTCAAAAGCTCCTCTTCAAGGCAACTATTCTCTCTTCGTTCCCTTTTCCATCTTCTATTCGGGGCTTTTTTTTTTCAGTTTGTCTTGGATTTTTTTTTTTTTTTAGTTTGTTTTTTTGTTTTTGTTTTTGTTTTGTTTTTTTTTTTTTTTTGCATTTTTTGGGTATTTCGATTTCTCGGAGACTCAGAGAGGCATCATGGGCCATTGATTTGGGCACTCTGAATTGTCATACTACTATGCCATGTGTACGGTTAGTTACCAACACCACCACTCAAGTAATTAGCAGACCGTCTACCACCACCATCGCGCGGCATCTCTCCTCCAAAGATCTGAAGATGGCCACCATCCCTCCTGCGATGGGCCCTAGTTTCTCTTGTCGTGAACTATTTCATCTCAACCATTGAGTGGTTTGTCTGGGTTTTGTTAGGTTCTATATTACTAGGATTTTCTATTTTTATATCTTGATGATTTTTCTTTGGATCATGGTTTTTTTAATCGAATCGAAGGCTTGTTGTTGTTGTTGTTTCTAACTGCTACTATTTGGTTGAATGGTGATTTTGGTTGAAATATTTAGTGGTAGTATTTAAAGAGGTGTTTGGTTGTGTTTTTTGTGTGATTGGATAGAGATTCATGTTTTTGTCTCTTTTATTTTTGTATTTAGATTGTTATCATGTTGTAGGTAGGTTTTTTGAGGATTGGTGATATCATTTTTGACAGAATGCCAACTTCTGGTGGGATTGAGAGTGCCCATGAGGCGTTTGATGAAATTCTAAAACCAAATTTCATCCACTTGTGTTACATTCTTTAAAGTTAGTTCTCTCATCAGTTGGGATATAGAAACCTCATGTTAACTTTCAGTAGGTTAGTCGGCAAGAACAAGGTGCTCACGACTAGCCATTTGAGGAACAGACAGATGATCATATCCAATGGGTGCATTTTATGCTTGTGGGATATAGAAATAGTTGATCACCTATCCTGCCTGTTCTTTCGTGCAGAAAATTTGGTGGTGTTTTTTTATTCTGTTGGAGGCTACTTATGCCTGGAAAGAGCATTTAATAAAAAGAATAGTTGGAGGGGCCAAGGCCTCCAACACCTTTGCTGGCTATCCTATTGAAACTTTATAAAATAGTTGGAGGGGCTAATTCTTCCTTGTTTGTATTTTTTGGTTTTTTAATAAAGCTTCAACTATGCTTCAAAAAAAGAAAATAGAATAGGAGTTCACAGGTTTGGCCATTTTTTAATATGTTTTGGCCATTTTTTAATATGTTTCTTTAATTTTCCACTACGATTGGGAGTGATATGAGAAATGTTGGTGCACGTATAAAGGGGGGAAATTTATCTTCTGTTGGGCATGTATCCAATCTTCTGCATTTAATGTCCAGTTCATTTGAATTGCTTCTTCACTATGTCACCTGACCAAACACAGCCTCATCCTTTTGATTCCACTTCATGTTTATTTTTTCTTTAGTTTTGTTGCCAAGTGCATTTCAAATGTTATTGTGGTTACATTATAATGGCATTCTTGCAATGTAAGCTGCATTTCATAGAAATTGAAGGGAAACATGCTACACTTTCACTGCTGAGGTATAGCTACTACCTTTTATCCTTTTGTACTCTCCCATTTTCCATTGTGGATATCCACTCTTGTGTGGTGAAGGGCCTAGACAAGGTGCAGTGTGTGAGATCCTCTTACAGTGTGTGACACGTGCTGATATGTAGTGATGTGCATTACATGATATTCATTTTCTCCTGGTGTATATTACATGACACAACGTGACATGTGCAGTATTGAGTTGACTTTGGACAATTAGAGTCAATTTTGCACTGAAAAAGGTGGCTGTGAAATGCAGGATTTTCTCTTTTCAGAGTATTTCTAAAGACTTTGAGATGGAAATTTCAGTTGGGAAAGCTGATCTTGCATATGAGTTTTCATTACTTTGTGAAGATTTTCCTGCAATGAAAGAGACTTCTCTGGCTGTATGTAGAAGGAAATTTCTTTAGTGAATTACTAGTAAATTTCTTTCTTATGGGAAACTGCTTCTCTTGCCTAGTATCATATTCTTTAGTCTGTTGTATGTTTTCATCATGTTTGTGAATATCACTGAGCCAAGTTGCATTCATCTAGCTTTGCTTATGATCTTTATATGATTAAGGGGGTTGGGGTTTTTATTTGTTATTGTTTTACTTTTGGTCATAACCTGATTTAAAATTTCAGAAATAGATAAGATGTGTTGATCTTACAGCCGTACTTTGATTTGTGGGGTAGCACTCTTGCATTCGCCACCCTCTTGCCAAGAGGTGTAGGATAAAAGTAGTCAGGTGGGGCTGATGTAGCTTGCCATTCATGAATCATGATTTCCTATTAGGGTTTGGCATTGGGATTTGGCACTTGAGGGTGGTGTGTTTGGATGATCAATTGAACTGAATTGCACAAGAGTATAATTCAGTATAGAAGAAATGACCAAAGCCTAGCCCTCCCCATTTTGTGTCACTCTGTTTTGTGTTTGGCTGTTAATGGCATCATCTTGACAGATTCATTTGGCATGAAAAAAAAAAAAAACCACAAGACTCATGAGATGGTTAGGGGCCACATGGTTGCATGTTTTGGTGATTTCAATGGTCCATCTGATCGGCATCATCCTTCATGAATCACGGCTGAAGTTCATGAGATTGGACATTTCAGGAAAAGAAAATAAAAGAAAAGTTCTAGTTCAACAGCGACAATTGAATGGTTTTAATTTCAAATCATCTGATTAAATAATAGAAGTTGTACTACCCTAGTCATCAACCTCAAGATTTTTTGGATCATTTTTCTCTCAACTATCTGTACCGATCATTTGGCATTCTATTGGTTGGATGGTTAGGATTCTCTGACCAGTGTGATTGTTGCATGGTTGCCTGCAAAGGTTGGGCTGGAATAGGATTACTGAGATCAATGTTTTAAAGCCAGATCAGATGGGGCAGTCAGAACAGTTTGGACTGTAACAGGCCACCAAGACAGGCTGCGTCACCTTAAAACCCGGTCATTTATGGGATAGCTGTTTTGTGAAAAAAGAAAAAAGAAGAAAAAGAAGCAAATGCATCCTTCGAAGCCTGAACCAATACTTCTACTTGAAAATTGGATACTCTTAACCTCTAGGCTAACAGCAAATTAGCGGTTAATTCTCTCTGCTTTATTTAAGATGAACAACTTTCCGGGTGAAAATGGGCCAAGGAGGTCCGTTTGAACAAATGCCTACCCACACAAAAAATGAGCCAAGGTCCAGTCCAGGTTTTAAAACATTGAATGAGATTAATGGTTAGACTGTCCACATGGCTAATTAAACCGATAGTACTGTAGGCCTACTGTAAGTGGTTTGATATGATCATTACTTTATTATATCCTGTGAAAATGATGTTCATAAGAGACCAACATTAAAACCAGTAACACTGACTGCCTCCACATCTGAGTGGTCTTAAATTCTTTTGGCTTTGTCGTGCTCTTCAGTATTGCTTCCTTCTTATGGTGCTTATCTGCCGCATGCACAGTTTCTATCCTCTCCCAACTTTTTGACTGATTGTATGCCTATATTATCGTAGGAGGTGGAACACTTTGAGATTCGGGAAGTTCTACGCTGTAAGATACTTTGTTACTTTTGTGCGGGGTAACTTGACATGCTTGTGGAGTATAACAACCAATGTGCATGCTCACAGCCACTGTACATGCACAGTAGTTCTACCTGAGTCCCACAATCCAAAGTGTGGGGCCCATCCTGGATTGGTCATAACTAAAAGGCACACCAAATGGATGATCCTAACTTTATGTTGTTTATTTTTTAATAGAAAATGGATGATCCTATCTGTCCGGTTGGTGGCTGTCAAAATAAATGGTTAAAAAGGAAAACTCATACTCAATATGCCAAATTCACCAAGCAAAATTACTTGAATTGGAGGTTAGGATTGTATAATCAATCTAATCTTCAGGATGTGCTCCATCTACATTGAGACCAAATATTTGGATGATATAGATCATATGGCACGTGTACACAGGCTGTGTGCATGCATACGAAAGGTTATACACACATACATATATACGTGCTATTGAAAAGCAGCACAATGATTTCTCCTTATTTATCTGGTGGATTATTATTACCCCTATTAGGTCAAGGAAGTTATGGCCTATGGTCTAGATGAATTTGTGGCCCTTGATAGAGCGGAAGGAGAGGAACATCATTTGTGGAGCCGACCAAATTAGTTGGGATAAGGCTTAGATGATGATTGTGATTGGGTCAAGGAACAAATCACCAAATATATTAGGGTTTGTTTTGTTTTCATTGTAGAGAATTAGTTTTCACCCTTGTTCCTTATTTGTGGCTTGTATTAACCAAAAGATCTGTGAGACAAAGGAACGTATTGCCGACAAAAATTTAGAAGGCTGTCCTTGCATTAGGTTATTTTGATTGAATCATCAGTTGATCAAAACTATTTGACAGCAGAAATCTTTATTGTTTCCTTGTTTTTGGCCACTTTGATCTACAGATTATAACTGGTCATGTTCTGCGCTTCTTGATATGCATCTGGTATTTATGATGAATCATATTTGACAAAGGGTTAATAGCCACACTCGAATGATTTGTTTTCCAATTGACATAATTGTTGCTTGGTAAAGATATGAGGTGTCCGGCTGGGTTCTAATTATCTGATGAATGGATGATTTTACCTGTCCTATTTCATCGAAGACTTGACGGGTCTTTTGACAATGCACTAGGAAGTAAACCGGGCTGTGTGGGATGCCATATTTTAATAGTCCTTGGATATAAAGCTTCTCATTGAACCTTTCATACTGCTGTCCTTTTCCCTAAATGATGGCTTCCAAAGCTTTTGAGCATGTGGTCATTTCCTGGTCCTCATTTCTGGGACCTTAATAAGGAATGCATTATCCTTTCAAATCTGAAATTGGAAGTGTTTCATATGTGTATTACAAGCTCTACAGCTTTAATGTTCTAATTGTACCTTTTCTGGTCTCTTAGTTTTTATCATTGGTTTCAAACTTGCTTTAAGTTGGAACTTGCTTTAAGCATCCTTTTAGTATTGTTGAACTATGTAAACTGAAACTCAGAGACACGGCTTGCTGATCCAACAACTCCAATTCTATGGTGTGCCATGTCTTATGTGAAATGTCAAGCTCAAATGGCATTGTCGGTAAGCGATGAACGGTACTGATCTCTTTTCCTGCAGATCGGATTGCATCTTCGGACTTTGGACTCTTGGAGCCGTCGATCGGTGATTGAAGAGAAACCCAAGAATAAGGTGACTATACATGGTTCATTGAATTAGTGGATTGGATTAAAGATCTATTAAGGTGCTTGATTATTTATTTATTTATTTCTTAAGATTTAGGATTTTGATTTGTTTTGCAGTTGATTACACTCAAAATCGAGCTAGAACGGATGAACGATGAGAATTGAAAGCTGAGAAGCATGTTGGATGAGATAACGAACAACTACAGCATTCTGCAGAATCAGATAATTTCTGCGATGCAGCAACGAGCGGGCAGGATCGAGCAAGAACAGGTCATTTTTATTGATAGATTAGTGAGAGATTAGATTAGGTTTGTGGTCCTGATTGCATGAACATGGTCCTTGATGGAATTGTCGTGAACTTTTAGGTGCAACCTTGAAAAAATAGAGACTTTTCTTAGTAGGAATAAACAAAAGCCTGATTTCTTTGAATTGAAAAACTGTGCTTTTGGATCCATTTCAAACCGTAGATTCTTTTCAGACTTTCAGGGCCCTTGATTAGTGGCTTTTATGCAAGAAAACATGTGGCCATGTGCATCTCTCCAACCATAGGAGCCGACGGATCAACTGTGTTCAAAATCTGATCCTTGCGAAAAGTGGGCCCTACCATGATGATCTTCGTGTGTCAGGCCCACCACAACTCAAAAAAAATGGACAGTTTAAGTCAAACATGTTGATGGTTTGATCATCCAACGCTCATTTGTGACCTGCCTGATAATTTAATAGCGTGATTTTATGTGCCTGGTGATCTTCATGGTGGTATCCACCTTTTGCACGGCTCAGATATCATACCAAGATGGATGTTAACGTACCGTCCATTTGGGTCTTTGCTACCATTGCGAATTAGTTGCTTATCTATTTTTGTTTCCACAAATTAATGCGTGTACTAGTTGTATATGTGTAGAACTAGTTATATGCTTGTTTTATATATATATATATATATATATATATATATATATATATATATATATATATATATATATATATATATATATATACGTGTAGAACCAGTTATATGCTTATTTTATATATATACGTGTAGAATTAGCTGTATGTGTGTTTTGTACATGTATGCACGTATGCTTGTTTTGTATGTATACGTGAGGAACTAGCTGTAGGCGTGTGGTTGTATATGTTTTCATACAAATAGTTGTATGTGTACGTATTCTTGAAAGTGTACAATCGAAGTTTTTAATCGTACGTAGCTTTTTACTTGGATAAATGTGTAAATATGTCTATTATCTAACTTTGTCAATTGAAGGTGTGTTTGGATGCACTATCTGATTAAATTGCAAATTATTATTAGTTCAATAAAGTGGAAAAAAACCCAATTGTATTTTCCATCTAACATGCTCATCCATAACTGTTTTGATTCATGGTTGCTTATACACGCACCATATAAAAGATGGCTAAAAATGAGGACATTCAGCCATGGGTTTTCTTTTTCTTTTCTTAGCTTAGCTTATATTGTTGTATTTTCAGGTTACCAGGTGTCATGTACTTCTTTCATATAGCTCATGCATATGATATTAAGAATATTCCCTGCAAAAATCTACATGATTCTTCTCTTGGACGTGTTGCAAAAATCAGCACCTTAGTGAAAGATGCTGTCTGGCACCTAATTTTGTGTGGCTGATTTGTTCCGACTGGATATGTCAATAAAGTTTGTACCACTAAAAATGATCTGTTTTGCTCAATTGCAAATAATAGCTGCTTGTATAGGTTGTGTTTCAAACTACCATTAAACAAGAAAATGACCAGTGTTTAGAAACTGCCTCAGGCATTGGTCGGAAGTGATAAGCCTTTGATGATGGTATTGTACTTGTATATTGTGTTAGTAAATGTTGTAGTTTTCTAAATTATTTATGAATTACAGATTTACAAGATGTATTAGGGCACAACCCTCACTAAATCAGGTTATTTTTTTTTTCATGCAGACATAAATTCGATTGGTTGATGGTATATTGTAAGTTGATTGTACTCTTTGGTACTTGTGGAGAATGTGGTTGTGGATTGTTTGTACTTGAGGAGGATTGTGGGTGTGGAGGATTGTGGTTGCGGAGGTTTGTAGTTCTGGAGGATTGTGGTTGCGGAGGAGGATTGTGGTTGCGGAAGTTTGTAGTTGTGGAGGATTGTGGTTGTATTGTGTTGGTTATGTAATGTGATTGTGGAGGATTGTGTTGGTTATGTAATGTGATTGTGGTTGTATTGTGTTGGTTATGTAATGTGATTGTGGAGGATTGTGGTTGTATTGTGTTGGTTATGTAATGTGATTGCGGAGGATTGTGGTTGTATTGTGTATGTAATGTGATTGTGGAGGATTGTGGATGTATTGTGTTATGTATGTGGAGGATTGTACTTGTACATTGTGTTAGTAAATGTTGTAGTTTTCTAAATTATTTACGAATTACAGGGTTTACAGGATGTATTGGGGCACAAGCCCTACCAAAATACAGATTTTTTTCCCGTGCAGACAAAAATTCGACAGTCTTGGACCGTCGAAAGTTTCTATAATTTATGAACAGAACCGTGGTTGAGGACCGTTGAATTTATTTCTCGACTGTCCACGACCGTCGAAATTTCCTATAATTTTTACCAAGAACGGCCGCTTACGATCGTCGAATTTATTTCTCGACTTTCAGGATATCCGATGTCTAGACGACGGTTATGGACCGTCGAATTATTTTTCGACGGTTCACAACCGCCGATTATGCAAATCCGAGTTCGACAGGTGTGAACCGTCGAACTATTTCGAGAGTCACGGACCGTCGAATATTAACCGACGGTTATGGACCGTCGAAGTTTTTTCTGACTGGATGATCTACGACGGTTTTTTTCGATGGCACGGACCGTCGAATTTAGCACTTTTTCACGTAGTGAGTGTAGGGTTGCGATGTAGTAATGAACTCGGTAAGACCGAGGTCGATCCACAGGGACTTATGTAGGAATCCACAAAACACTTCCAATAGTTTTATTAAAAAGCTAATAACTAGATTTGTAGAAGATTAATGTGAATAGCAATTTTAAACTAAATTGAAAGTAAGCAATTAAATAAAAGCACTAGGGGTTCAAGGATCCACTTGTAGCAATCCTTGATGCTCAATTTGCTGTGGTTTCTCACTTTTTCAACTAGAATCGAAATTAAGATCTATCTAGTCGGATGATAGAGCGGTTAAACCAAACAACTTGTCATATGTATGAACAATGTATATGATTCACTCAATGCAAGCTAGGATGAGAATGCTCAATTGCATAGGTCAGTCCCAATTCCAATCGATTAAATCCACAATCATAACCATCATTAAGTCCTGTCACAAGACAAAGCTAGATCATGATTTGAACTTGATTCAAATCACATACACAGTCGCATACATACTACAGAAATCCAGAAAAGTAGAACTTTGATAGGAAATTCCCACATGAAGTTCATAGTACTAGAGTGTACTCCAATTCCTCGGATCATACAGGTCTAGACTAGCACACAACAATTAATAACTCAAGCAATTCTTCCAAACATCCATGAGTCATCATAAGACTAAGAAAAACTACTTAGAACTTGAATTAAACTTCAAACCATTGTTCTTAAACATGAAATCCAATCTTAAAACCAACTGAAATGAATTGAAACATCTTAGATTCACTACAAGCTTCACCTCTTAGCCCTAGCTAAGAGGTTTAGCCGTTCATGATCCAAGGAAACATGAAACAACTAAGAAAAACATAAAAACGAGAAAGCAAACTAGAAGGAGTTGTGAAACTCTGAAATCCACTTCCGCTGCCTCCCACCGTGCTCAAACCCTTCTAAGATACCCTATGAACGATCCCTAGGTGTCCTTTTATAGTGGGGAGGCTCCGCAGCATCAGAATCTTCTTGAATTTGCGTAAGCTTACGCAGTGCGCAGAGAAATTCGGGGCTTGTAGAACACTCCTTATTACGCAGACGACCGGTTGCTGAGCTCCTCTGTTGAGTGATCGGACCGGTCGGACGACCGGTCTTGGGTATGTTCTTCTGCTGTCTTTCTTCTTTTCTCCTACTTCTTTCTTTCATCCTTCGACACCTGGTCCTTTGATCTTCTTTGCTTCCAAATAGTGTCTTTAAGTCTTCAATTAATGATTCCTCTCTCTCATCCCTACAATCCCAATTTCATGCATTAGATTAGTCTATAAATCATGAAAGCCTTACATAATGAGTGATGAATTGGGGTTAGAATATGCACAATTATGAGCTCAACACACCCCCCAACCAGCATTTTGCTAGTCCCGAGCAAAACATGCGTGAAACAAGATTCATTCCCCAAACCCAACTCTCCTTTAGAAACTGTTCTTCTATACATCCCTAGACACCCAAGTGTAGGATTCAGAAAGATTAGGTGATAGGGGTTGAAATCATAAACTCTCAAGACATAATAAGTGTCCATGTGAAATTCCCGCTAATTGGTTGATAAATAGAAGAACTTGAACAATTTCAACCTAGTGTGCATAGTGACAATTTATCTCATGAGTTTCCAGGATTATCTTCTTCATATATCAATTAGACTATAGATTTCAAGGTATATAGAGTAACATCAAGCCAATGATAGGAATTTGCCTTACCGTCCTTCCGACGACTTTCACACTACGTCCCATTTTCGGCTTTGGTTACGGGTAGACCATCCCCTGGTTGGTAGTAGGTAGCCCTAATCGGAATTTTCCACCATTTTCCCATCATTCCTAATTTCATCCTTCCTTTTCCTTTTCTTTTAAATTAGATAGGATTTTTAGAAATCCATATCTTTCGTTATTTTCCTATGGACAAGGATGGACAAAGTACCCCGGCTTGGTTTCTCAACACCTTAAATCAAAATCTAACTAATCCACAAATCACATAATCCCTTCAACCCATGAAAATCATGTAATGTGAACTAGGTGTAAGAGTGTTCAAATTTTCTATCAATCACAAAAATAGGGGAATTCACATATAAAACCATTATGCTATGAGAAGTCCAAGACTTACAACCTCATGCACTTCATATCTCCTCCTCTTATGCTCATATCATCTTGAATGTATAGAACAAAGTTTTCCAAAAGAGTTTTGAATGTTAGAAAAATCGAAAAATTTCTACATAATTGCTCGAAATGTTACAAAACGCTGGATTCGTCCAAGTGATGCTACACCCCCCAACCAAATCTTGCATTGTCCTCAATGTAAAAGATGCGCAATGAGCAAAACATGAGAGCAATTCTAAAATAAAAGGGAGTGAGGAAATATAGTACCTGAGAGAGTGAAAAGTGGAATTCTTCCTCCTCCTAACAAACCTAAGAAAAAGTAAACAAAAGTAACAAAATTCTAATCCTAACTACTATGTACCTCCATCAGACTAGGAGATCAATTCCAACAATTCGTCCAAAGGCATAAAGTCAAGTAGAATCATTAGATGGATCAAAAGGTTTTGCAATAACGTCATCCAATATCCTACATTACAGTATACCTGTGTGTGAGTAATCCAGATAAGCCACTGAAAATTCCAAAAAAAAAATGTAGTGGGTTCATTATTGTTTTCGCCACATGTATAAGAGGAGACAGTATCATATTTGTTAGAAAAAAATATGTCTCCATTCAGATTTTCCTAGGCAATGATTTTGCAAGTATGGATCATCCCAGGGTTGGTAAAGGTCGGTATGCATGATCCATAGAGGTGTGAAAATATGAATTGATTTCTCAGTACAATAAAGTGTTGTTTCCACATCCTTCTCTTGGCTAGCGTTATATGCCAATACGACTCAAAAGGTGCGACTATATCCCCTATCACATCAACATTCTTATTAAGAGAATAGGTCACATCTTTTTTTAAGTGAATAGAGTAAAGAGTTGAGAGGGACTCATCTTCCACAATAGAATTGATCATGTTTATTTCGTGGACCTCTTCATCGTCATCCTCTTGTTGGTTGTCAACATTGAAAGCATTTAACTCAATCGTCATATTACCAAAGGACATTTGTATGACCCCACTCCTACAATTTATGATAGTGTTTGATGTAGCTAGGAATGCGCGGCCAAGTATGACAGGAATTTAAGGGCCAATATTAACCATGGGTTGTGTGTCCAAGACAATGAAGTCCACTAGGTAGCAGACCTTGTCAACTTAGACAAGAATGTCCTCAATCACCCCTCTCGGAATACGAATCGATCGGTCAGCGAATTGTAATGTGGTTTTGGTGGGTTTTAATTCACCTAAACCCAATTGTTCATAGACCGAAAAGGGTATTAAGTTCACACTTGCTCCTAGATCAAGTAAAGCATGCTTCACCCGGTAGTCTCCAATTATGCATGATATTGTCGGACTACCAGGATCTTTGTATTTCTTAGGCATCCCGTGATTTATAATAGCGCTTACATTTTCTGTCAAAAATGCATTCTTTTGCACATGTATTTTTCTTTTTATCGTACAAAGATTCTTAAAAAACTTAGCATATAACGGTATTGTTTAATGGCATCCAACAATGGGATGTTGATCTTCACCTGCTTGAAAACCTCTAAAATCTTCAGGTTTTTGTCTAAAGGTTTGGGTGAAATCAACCTTTGGGGAAACGGGGCAACCAGCTTGTATTGCCTTTCCGGTTCTCTCTTGTGGAGTGTTCGGGCTATCATCCTCTTTAGAATTTTTCAGATCATTAGGCTTTAGGGCCTTCACCGGATTAGATTTATCAGTTATTTTCCCACTTCTCAAAGTGGCGATAGCTTGAACATGCTCCATATGTTGGGAGGATGAGCTTGCGTCTTGTATCTCAAATTGGGTCCTTGGGTTAGGAAGAGGTTGGGCAGGAAGTGTGCCTTTCTCCCTAGCACTGAGGTGAGATTCAACCCTAGCCATTGAGGTTTTCAAGTCATTGATGGCTTGGGTTGTATTTTGATTAAATTTCAATTGCTCTTGCATGAACCCATCTATTTTTAGAGAATTAGTCTTGTTATACTCAGCTTGAACCGAAACAAATGCACCTAACATCTCCTCTAGTGTAGCTTTTGGTGTAATGACTAGTGATGGACCTAGTAAAGGTTGAGCTTGAGGAGTATTACTTACATTCGCAGTGGGTCTATTCCTCCAACTGAAGTTGGGATGGTTCTTCCAACTAGAATTAAACGTGTTTGAGTTTGGAGCACCAAATTGTTGTTGATAACTGTATGGCATTTGATTGTTCTTGTAAGATGTCTTAAACTGCTGAAATTGTGGGACAATCTTGTGTTGCATGTTGATTTCCGGCACAAATTCCACAAACAGTTTCAACGTCCTTAGAATTGATCATCTCTCCTTTCCTTAATTCCATGGCTTCGACTTTTCTTGTGAGGCTAGCTATACGTGCACTTAAGCTATCCTCTTCTGATAGGACATAAATTCCTCCTTTTTCCTTTTGTTGGCTAGTCTTGGAATTTGTTGGTTTAGATGTATCCTAAGACTCTGCATTCTCAGCCAATTCCTCCAAATAGTCCCTTGCTTCATCGACCTCCTTATTCATGAACTCCCCATTACACATCATCTCTACGAATTGGCACATGGGTGAAGTCAGTCCTTCATAGAAAAAGCTTATAACCCGCCAAATTTCATAGCCATGATGTGGGCATGCATTTAACAAGTCCTTAAACCTCTCCCAACATTGGAAGAAGGTCTCATCTTCCTTTTGGGCAAAGTTCATGATAAGGCGCCTCAACATGTTCGTTTTATGAGTAGGGAAGAATTTTTTTATGAACTCCCTATGCATATCAGTCCATACACCAATTGATCTTGGCTTTAATGCATGGAGCCAACCTTTAGCTTTATCTTTAAGGGTAAAAGGAAATAATTTAAGCCTTACCACATCACCAGTAACATTCGCAAAGTGCATGGTAGTGATTACCTCATCAAATTCCTTAAGGTGTTGATAGGCACTTTCACTGTCCAATTCATGAAATTTTGGGAGGAGTTGGATTACTCCCGGTTTCAAATCTACATTCCCTGCATTTTGTGGAAAGACTATGCATGAGGGAGTGCTCGCTCTTACTGGTTGTAAGTAATCACGTAATGTTCTTGGTTGGGGAACATTCTCAACCACATTCTCTCCCGTTTCGGTTTGGTTTTGGCCCAGATTTGGGTTGGCCATCGGATTGGGTTGATTTATAGCCATATTTTCAGACAAAATTAGAGAATTTCGATGTCTCCTAGCACGTTGTTCTCTGTCAATTCCTTCAACTATTCCCCCTTCACTAATGAGTCGGTTATTGGAATCCCGAGCACAATGTGGCATGCAAAACCTAAAAGAATGAAACAAAAGGGAAAGAAGAATTCTTCCTTCCTTTCTTTACTCTTCTCTAAGATCGAAGCACAAGGTGTCTTGCAATGGCTAGGCCAGAAGCAAGGATAGAGACCAATTTCTCCTGGTCAATAGGGGTTCAAAGAACTCCCCACCCACTCTTTGAATCTTTTGAGAAAAGTGCAGAAAAAAAAGAAGAAAGAGGAGTAGAGGTGAGAAGAAAAATCTCTGAGCACAAGGTGATCCAAGACGGTAGAGCCGACCAATAGGAATTCAGGTGGCACAAGGCCTACCTATCAGAGATTCAAAAGGATTCTCCACCCACTCTACAAGAGATGAATATGATAGGAATGAATAGGCGAAGAAGAAGAGTAAGGTTTAGAAAGATAGAACCTGATTTAGCACTTAAGGTCCTTATGTCTTCTTCAGCTTCCTAGAAATCCCTGAAAATGAAAACGAATCAAACAAAACAAACTAAGTTAGTATTATTCCTAAAAAATCCTAAATAAACACTATTTTTAGAAATTTTATGAAAAACCGTTAAGGTCCCCGGCAACGGCGCCAAAAACTTGTTCGCTTCCCCAAGTGTAGGGTTGCGATGTAGTAATAAACTCGGTAAGACCAAGGTCGATCCACATGGACTTATGTAGGAATCCACAAAACACTTCCAATAGTTCTATTGAAAAGCTAATAACTAGATTTGTAGAAGATTGATGTGAATAACAATTTTAAACTAAACTGAAAGTAATCAATTAAATAAAAGCACTAGGGGTTCAAGGATCTACTTGTAGCAATCCTTGATGCTCAATTCACTGTGGTTTCTCACTTTCTCAACTAGAATCGAAATTAAGATCTATCTAGTCGGATGATAGAGCGGTTAAACCCAACCTGTCATATGTATGAACAATGTATATGATTCACTCAATGCAAGCTAGGATGAACATGCTCAATTGCATAGGTCAGTCCCAATTCCAATCGATTAAATCCACAATCATAACCATCATTAAGTCCTGTCACAAGACAAAGCTAGATCATGATTTGAACTTAATTCAAATCACATACACAGTCCCATACATACTACAGAAATCCAGAAAAGTAGAACTTTGGTAGGAAGTTCCCACATGAAGTTCATAGTACTGGAGCGTACTCCAATTCCTCGGATCATACAGGTCTAGACTAGCACACAACAATTAATAACTCAAGCAATTCTTCCAAACATCCATGAGTCATCATAAGACTAAGAAAAAACTACTTAGAACTTGAATTAAACTTCAAACCATTGTTCTTAAACATGAAATCCAATCTTAAAACCAACTGAAATGAATTGAAACATCTTAGATTCACTACAAGCTTCACCTCTTAGCCCTAGCTAAGAGGTTTAGCCGTTCATGATCCAAGGAAACATGAAACAACTAAGAAAAACATAAAAACGAGAAAGTAAACTAGAAGGAGTTGTGGAACTCTGAAATCCACTTCCGCTACCTCCCACCGTGCTCAAACCCTTCTAAGATACCCTATGAACGATCCCTAGGTGTCCTTTTACAGTGGGGAAGCTCCGCAGCATCAGAATCTTCTCGAATTTGCGTAAGCTTACGTAGTGCGCAGAGAAATTCGGGGCTTGTAGAACACGCCTCATTACGCAGATGACCGGTCGTTGAGCTCCTCTGTTGAGTGATCGGACTGGTCGGACGACCAGTCTTAGGCTTTGGATGACTGGTCTTGGGCATGTTCTTCTGCTTTCTTTCTTCTTTTCTCTAACTTCTTTCTTTCATCCTTCGACATCTGGTCCTTTGATCTTCTTTGCTTCCAAATAGTGTCTTTAAGTCTTCAATTGATGATTCCTCTCTCTCATCCCTACAATCCCAATTCCATGCATTAGATTAGTCTATAAATCATGAAAGCCTTACCTAATGAGTGATGAATTGGGGTTAGAATATGCACAATTAAGAGCTCAGCACTACATTCAAACAGATGTAATCAATCCTAAGGTGAGGATTTCCTTTAAGCCAACCATGAATAAAAGTGTGTTTCCCTCAATTTCTTCCACCATACAATATGTTGCTTGGATTGGAATGATTGGTCCATGTTACACGATGATTATCGTAAGATTTACACTAAAATATTATTATATAATGATATGATTTCATGTTTGGTTATTCATGTGAGAAAGCATGTGTATTTTTCGCATTCTTGCGAGAACCATGCGTAAATTCTTTTGATTTGTGTTTTACGTATGATAATGATGTTTATGTTGTCATATGCATCGTATGGATAAGGATTATCATGTGAATATTTTGTTAATGCACAACCCTTGGCCCCGTGACGATAAAATCGCTTGATGGAAATAGTTGGGGCCCGTGAAAGGTGCCCATGTTGGAAAGATGATCTTGGCATAATCATGTTTGTGTGTTGGATGTTGCCAAGGGATCCTTGTGTTCATATGATGTTTGAGATGGATCCATATTGTTATGTGTGCATATTTTACGTCGTTGGAAGACACTGGCTATCATGGGACATGAGTGAGTAATAATGAGGGACGAGGTGTGGACATTGTTGTTATATGATATCTCATGAGCCGAGGTTGGTAACATTGATACTAAGCCGTCGCTATCAGCCTATGTTAAGTTGCTTGCGATTCCTCATAGTGACCCTTTGAGTCTCTTTAATATGGCTAGATGCGAAAATACTTAAATAAAGGTGAAACAGAAGTCATGCATTCACTTGGCTCAATGTGGGTGTATAGAATTGAGAATAGGCTAGAGCGTCCTACTTCTCCCATACATTGTCTCGTGAGATTTGGGATATAAGCGTTCCACTTCTCACTTAGTCGGGCAAATGTTTATGGGCTTGTGTGTCCCAGAAACTTCTGGTGACTAGTGGGTAGCCTGAAGTCATAATAAGGATTTTTTCGCTTCATGTATTATGATTCTACCAAGGGTGCCTTAGTCAAAGCATGCATCTCATGCATCGCATTAACAAGATTTACATGTTTATTTTAGTTGGTTAATATTATCATCCTGCATGCGTTTACTCTATTATAATCGCGATTGTCTTGGAGTGATATACCTTGTTGAGCATCAAATTATGCATATTTAGACCCCATTCCATTATGCATTTACACATCTCAAACTGTTAAACTAGTCATCTTATATATGAATTTGTGTTTGTAGGTGATGGAGCAAGATCGCATGGACTGAACGCTAAAATCACGAACTTAGGAAGTTGGAAAATCAAGTTGAAACATACCAAAGCAAGGAGAAAGGAGTCGACAACGATCGGAACTCGAGCAAGCCTAAAATGTGCAGAAACAGGGGAGCTCGGGCACCCTAAACCAGGGTCGGGTGCCCTAACTCAAGCAAAAATGTCCAGCAAGCTCACTGGACAATTCTGGGCATGTTCAGGCACTCGACCACCAGCCTGACGTCCAGCTCGAGCTCCCGACATTGTAGGCGTTGAAATCATATTTTATAAGAAATTATAAGTTGTCCATTTCTCTATAAAAGGACCTCTCTACCTTCGTCTAAAATCATCAGAGAAGAGCCCTGGAGGTGCTAAAGGTGTTGGAGCTCAACGTGGAGGCTCTCCAACTCGGTTCTTTTAGATTTTTCTTTGTATTTTCATGTTTATTTTAGTTTCTTTCATTTTCTAGCTCAATCATGTATTGGATTGGCTAGACCCCTTTGCTAAAGCTGAAAGGGGAAGCTTTTGGTTTGTTTTTTATGGATTGATTCAACCTAGTTGATATGTTAATGATTTAATGCTGAGCAATGGTTTTATTCATGTTTGAATGGAGTTATAGTCTAAGATTTTCTTAGATCTTTTAATGTCTCTTGGCTTAGGGGATGCTTTGTGGATTTAAATCTATCAACTCACTTATGTTCATTGTATAGATCTGTACCATTCTTAGATCTATCATTGACTCCGGCCATGATAGATGCTTCGATTGCCATGTCTTCTACAATACAATCCTAATATGGGAGCTATGTTAAGCCAATGCTCTAATCCTTCTTGTTGAACTATGAAAGAGGCCTTGTTAATAGACCAATCTGAATTTCAATATCAACCTCTCCCTCTACCCATCTTTGAGAGTTGTTAAAGCCTCTCATATTCAGATTGCTAGGCCTAAATGTGGATGGTTCCACCCCTAAACGATCAGTAGTCCTTAGTGGGCAAACTTTTAGACCGCCTTCAAGATAATGCCTAGGAGTTACTTTTCCATTATATGGGAGAACCACCCGTCCTTGGAGAACTAGCTGGGGTTGAGAAACTAATGATTGAGCATCACATGAAGTAGAAGTGGAATGAACGGTGTAGCTGACCAGACTCATCCTTTGGAGGACCAAAGGTTGAGTGGAGCTTGGTGGATCCTCTTGAGAGGTAGGGCTTCCTCCTTGGGTTATGGCCACATGATCGAAGTTGGGCCCTGACTTTTCCAGGGTATGAGGCATACTGACTAAGAAAATGGCATTTCTTTGTAAGACAGGGGGTTCACTATATATCAAGGGACCTGAGTAAGGAGTTGGACTCTGATCATGGAAGTAGACAAATTAGCTGGTGCAACATCCCAATTCCGCCAATGCATGAGGCATGTAGGTTGGCTCGGTGCCTTTCCCAAAAGGACAACGGGTTGACTAGACCCTGACTAGCTGAATTTGGGAGCTTAGGAGTATATTGGCTTATGGGTTTTTCCCTGAAGGACCAATGGCTATTTAACCCATGATTGACTAGAGACTGGAGCTAGAGTGTAGGATGGTTTTATGGCCTTCACCTAAAAGATTAAAATTAGTGGGGACACTAAGCAGGATATAATGCCCCTTACAACATAAGTTTCTTGAATTCTGAATGAGAATAGATGGGCTAGATGATTTGGACTGGGTTGGGAAGAGTTCTCACTGAATGATACTAACGGCAGGGTAACCTGTTGTATTGGGACCTACTTGATGTTATGGCAAAGGATTTTGAAGTATGTTTTTTGCAACCATGTTAGGGGTCATGATCGAAATTTTCTGTTGGTCGATCACGTCTTGGACTACATGCTTTAAGGTGAGACAAGGATTTATCATGTGACCCCTAGCTTGATAGTACGCACAATATTTGTTTCCATTATAGGTTATCGGTAGACGATTCGATAGGGGTTCTAGCAATAACGAGTCAAGAAGTTGCCCCTAGACTAGCATAACTAGTACACTACAATAAGATTGAGCCATCGGTGTGAATTGCCTAGGCTCTTGAACCATTCCCACCTGCCTATTTTGATAGGAGTATGGTAAGTCCCATCTCGGTGGTTGTTGTTATTATTGTTGTTGTCCCTATTGAGGGGTGAATGGTATACCTTGGGTAAAGGCGACAAGATCGTCAACTTCTATTAGATGGCAGAAGGGTATATTTTTGTTATCATTCTCGTATCTAGTGGGCCTTCCTTCTACCTTCTACTTTATTGGGATAGCCTAATGAGGCCAAGGGGAGATCGTCCCAGCCTTATTCCAGCTTTGACTTATTCCACGATATAGATGAGTTGGGTAAAGTTAGCATACGAATATGAGATAAGGTATTCAGAGATACTAGGGTTTACTAAGTAGACGATCATGAAGATTTTCCCCTCGTTGTCAATGTGTGTCTTCATTTTGGTGGCCACAGCCCACCACCATCTAGCATAAGCTGACAACGATTCATTATTTATAGCAAGATATGCCCTTCTGAGTGATATGTTAAGATTGTACACGAAACAATCTACAAGTGCTTGGGAAAAGTGTTCCCAAGTCTTAATTTGATGTTGATCCAGTGACATGTATTAATCTAATTCATCAGCCTTTTGGGACTACTAAAAAATATGGATCAATGCTTCATCATCGCTTGCCCCAACATCAAACTCTCCACAAAATACTTTTAAATGGGCTTTGGAACACCTGGTACCATCATATCTTTTATATTTTGGTACCACGAAGTTTGGAAATACATTTGCATTAAGAAAGGAAAAGAGATCTCTGAACTTGGTGGATGGGAGATCAACACCATGCTACTTCTGCAGCTTACTTTTAATTGTCCAAATTTACACCTTAAGATGTTCGTGAAGTTGCTCAATTTCAAATGGGTTTGATTGGAGGGATTTAGCCACTTGCAATGCTTGAACTACCACCTCCTCGTATGATGCCGGGGGGGGGGGGGGGGGGGGGGGCGGGGGTGTCCTCATGGGATAACTACGCTAAATCCACAAGGCTCACTGGACTCCTCAACAGGGCTTCCTCAAATCCACGAGGGAAAATCTCAGATTGACGTTTCTCAAATCCACAAGAAGAAAAAGATAAAAGTCTGAAATTTTATTGATAGTATGAGAAATAAAATTAAAAATGAATTTAACAACATTATATAACCCTAAACAAACCATAATTCATATTTACTAAAAATAGTAAGTTTCTTGAAATAGAAAAGTTACTAAAAGTAGTGAACTCCTAACTAAAGACTATTACTAAGTATAGTCTTTCTAAAAATCATTATTAAGCAAAAGTAGAAACTTCTAAATAAAAAACTTTTAAAACAAGGAAATATTACAAAAATTGAAATTACTAAAAATAATTTTTTTTTTTCTAAAATCCCATTTTTTAGCTACAACCGCATGTTTTCTTGCAAAATAGACTGACGCGACCCGCAAAGTGGGTCGGTTGGCCCCAAATGGCCTGTTCTTAGGCCTAGCAAAATTCTACATGACCCGTTAACCCACACAACACCCGCACGAAAAAATCAGTGTTTGGGTCCAACCTTATCGTGTCGGGTCACTAACGGGTTGACCCGTTAAGACCCGTTAACATAACGGGTTGGGTCAATGTTTCACCCATGAACCCGTTTAACCCATTAACATAATGGTCTAGATCACCAAATCATGGCCCACCTATGAACCTGACACTTCATCATATTCAATATTGCAATGTACAGGTGATTACTCCTCGTCCCACGAGTGAATCCTATTGTTTCCGATGATAGAATGGACCGTTGATGAGGACAACTGATAGTTTGACCCAACAATAGGATTCAATATTGCAATGTATAGGTGATTCCTCCTCGTCCCACTGTTGTATGTTGGGTCAAACTATCGGTTGTCCTCATCAACGGTGTGGCCATTTGATGAGTAAACTGGCCTAACGGGTTAAACAGGTCAGGTTACAGGTAACCCATTAAATTAACAAATGGGTTTGGGTTTCTATATTTCAACCCGTTAGTTCACGGGTCGGGTTTGGGTGAGCAAATTTTTGACATGACACAAACACGGTTCAACACGACCCATTGCCAGGCCTACCTATTCTAGTCCAAATCCATAGGTTATTTGTCTTGTAATGATACTTGGATTAAAAGTTATGATCGATTTATACTTCACCTTCTTTTGGCCCATCCCGTAACGAAAATTATCAATTTTTGTCAACTTTTCCTTGATCTTTTTCCATCCTAGGTGTGATAGAAAGATGCTTGATCCATGCCCTTCATCAAGGGGTTCCTCCTCTACGTCAAACTCCCCCACTTGAAGGAAAAAACTCATCCTCGAGTTTCGCTTCAGGTTAGGGCCACGATCCGCTTTCAACTTCAGAATTCGGTGGTTGTTAGTCTCGTCCTAGTATGCTACAACAGGTTTCATCAACTTCTTCCAGACATCATCATGGATAACTGCAACGCGGTTTACATAACCCCCACCGCAACACTCATGCCTGGCAATGTAGGCAATGAAAACAAGTCGAGTGCATGGTTAGGAATTCTTGATCAAACACAACCTCAGATTGCGACTGTTCAGTAAGTGAATCCATCGTGTTGTCGCAGACAATATCAATCTGAGATAGACTAATCTCCTACAGAGGTAATAAGTCATCGAGACTTTTGGCGATCATAATTGCTTTGAATTCCTGCAAGACAGACCGGCATAACATCTTCTAAAAGATCAGGGACTAGTTCCACCAAGTTCGAATTGATTTCAAACTTACTTTTTTTTGTCCTCCATAACTGAAGCATAGTCTTCCTCCATCTCTTCAAGAGGTTGAACTACCTATGAGATGATGGTGGGTTGCACTTCACTTTCTTCTTCAAAAGCACCGAGTTTTCCTAGTCCTTCAGAATTTTCGATGAGATCCTCGACAGGAACGGGAAATCGCCCCTCCACTTTAAAAGTTTTGGGAGGGTATTCCGTTGACACAGAAATGACATACGTGCCACCAACCATATCGTCTTGTTCATCATTGTCTTAGTGAAAATGTGTTAGCGGTCGTCGTTTCATCCATGACCATTTATAGATTGGCACATTCATCTCCTTCTCCCAACCGCGTTGAACGTATTCCACCAAACCGAAGCGCTGCCCTTGAGATGATATGCTATGATTGGAACGATCCTCTTTTCAGGAATCTGCATGTAGTTAAAGAAGCATTCCACTTTAAAGAGTCATTCGTTGATGCGACTTAAGCCATTGAAGCTAGGAAAATCTATTGTCCTCCTATAAGATCGATCCTTCTAATCCACCAGATCGTAAATCCAATGGATCCTGAAAGAATATCGTCACCATAAGCAACGACTCGATCTAATTTCTTCATTATACGATCGAATCCAGCCTGCAGCCCTTGCATATATGGCTTTACGACTCTCCCACTGGTAATTCTCACACGTCGTTTCAAAAGCTGCCGCTATGAGAGGGTAGATCCCTTAATCACCGTCAATGGATTATTGTTTGTACCTTTGTAAAGAGACATCGGCCCAAGGGTGTCCTCGCTTTGATACCACTTGACGCAGGGGGACGTGGTGAGGTCGATCACCATCTTTCTCATGGGATATACCTTAAATCTACAAGGCTCCCTGGACTCCTCAACAAGGCTTTCTCGAATCCGCGAGACATTTCTCGAATCCACGAGAAGAAAGAGACAAAAGTCTGAAATTTTATTAATAATATGAAAGATAACATTAAAAATAAATTTAACAACCTATATAACCCTAAACAAACCCTAATTTGTATTTACTAAAAATAGTAAGTTTCTTTTAAATAAAAAGTTATTAAATGTAGTAAACTCCTAACGGAAGACTATTACTAAGTAGAGTCTTTCTAAAACTCATTATTAAGCAAAAATAGAAACTTCCAAATAAACGAAATCTTAAAACAAAAAAATACTACAAAAATCAAAATTACAAAAAATAGTATTTTTTCCTAAAATCCCCTTTTAAGATGTTACCGCGCGTTTTCTTGCGAAACGGACTTTGTGACCCACTTTTTGGGTCAGTTGGCCCCAGATGGCCTATTTTAGTCAAACTCCATAGGTTGTGCATCCCGTAACGATACCTGTTGAGCCCTGAATTGTACATATTCTAACCTCAATTCATCGCACATTATGCATGATTTCTATGTTTAATGAACTATCTAATGCATGCTTTTGTGATTGTAGGTATGAGAGAGTGATTTCACTAAATTGATGTTAAAGGACTCCTCCTTACATACATTGAAGACATTAGAAGGAGAGCTAAGTGATGGAGAGAAGAGGCAAAGAGAGAGGAGAAGGAAAGAAGAAAGAATGCAAGCCACGGCCACCAAGGTTGGATGCCTTTAAACTCGCTGGACCAATGCCAGGGTGGGTCCGACTGGTTATGACCGGTCAACCACACAGTAACTTTAAATTTTAATTTTTTAAATCAAGCTTCCAAGTTTCGTAGTGCGAGATTGCTATACATTTTCTCGAACCTTCCTACTCAGTGGCGAATTTATGCTATAAAAGGACACCTTCACTCTCTTCATAGGTCATCTAAGAACGTGGGGAGCAAAGAGATTAAGACCCAGGAGGCTCACCTAGCCTCCTAGATCTAATTTTCCTTTCTTTTCCTAGTTCTAGTTTTAGTTTGTTTATGTTTTCTTGTAGTTAACTCTCAGCTAAAGCTAATAGTTAAATCTTCTTAGTTCTTAATTATGCTTTAATTCATTGATTCCGAATTATGCTTTAATTGTTGAATAATTCGTTAAGGTTTGAATAAAGTTAATAGTTTTAGATAATTCAGGGAGTTTATGTGCCAAGTACATGAGTTCTTGTTGGATTTCTAAGACTAATTGGAATGGTTTATGAATTTTTTGTTATGGAAGCCTTTGATTTGTTGTGATTTCCGAATACGGTGAATGCTTCAAGTTCTCCATAGATCAAAATAGTTAGATCTCTATTAGAACTTATTATTGGAAAGTTCATATATCTTTTATGAAATCTGAGATAAGTGTTATTGCTTATTGATATTAGTTTAATTAGAGTTCAAATCATTGGTTGTAGTCAAGTCTAGTGATAGGATTTGATGAAGGCTATGGTTGTGATCTCAATTAGATTGAAAAGAGGATTGGCCTATACAATTGAGTGTACACAAGGCCTGAGCTTTATTGAGGGAATCAAATCATTGAACACCCATCTGTTTCAAATTGTTTGCGTGCTATGATTGTTATATCTCCCAACTAGATAGAGATAGAACTTTGATTCCAATTGTGCTTTAAATCAAATTATTTTATTAAGCATGGTTAAGACTAGAAGTGGATCCTTGATGCTCTAGTTTCTCTTAATTCTCAGATTTCTCTATTTAATGTTTCTACTTAGTTTTTAAAAACCGATTTCTTAAACATTCTATATTTGAGTTATTAGAATAGTTTGAATTCGTTTGTCTTTTCCCTGTGGATCGACCTCGGTCACACCGAGTCATCGCAGTCTTGCACTTGAGGCATGAGAACAAGCTTTTACCCGGATCAAAAGTTATGATCAACTTATGGTTCACCTTCTTTCGGCCCATCCCGTAATGAAAATTATCGATTTTTGTCAACTTTTCCTTGATCTTTTTTCCGACCCAAGTGTGATATATAGAAAGGTGCTTGATCCATACCCTTCATCGAGGGGTTCCTCCTCTACATCATCGTCGTGGCTAACCTTGTCGACAGGGGATTCCTCCTCTACATCATCGTAGTGGCTAACCTTGTCAACATCCCCTATGACTCTCGCTCAAAGAAGGTTAGACTTGGTTGTTGCTCTCATTGGGAGAGTTTGTTGGACTGGAATTGAGAAGGGGTGTGGATGGGGGGATGCCCCAGCTATGGGAAGATGCAAGAATTGGTTGTTGGAATTTAAATTACTACTAGAAAATAAAAAAAATAAATAAAAAGAATTGTTGGAATGTAATTGACTAAGATATGCTGGCTGGAATTAACTAGGAAAGAAGCTGGATAGAATGTAATTATTGTCTGTGACGGGCTCCTTTAGGGGGAGGGTGCTAGGTTTAGCCCTAATTTCTTCTTGTAGGAATGGACGTCGGAAATTGGCCCCCCCGGTTGTGGAAGGGATATTGAAATTGGCTCTCGTTAGGGGGAGTTGGTGGAAATTGACTAGTTGGATGTAATGTTGATTGACATTGTTGGGATTGACTAATTGATTGTTGGAATTTGATGACTAGATGTTGGAATGGACTGATTGATTGGGGCACTTGGTGGTTGCACCTGTGAGCATTGCGCTAAGGGGGTGTCCCCACCCTGGAGAAAGCGACTCATGAGCTCCTTTAGCCGTTTCAGGCTAAGGGCCATATCCAACATGGATGAGTGAGCTGAGGATTTTCCCACGAGAAGACTCAACAAGCCCAGGGGAGATGAAAGAACGAGCAAGTCTCCCTAGATGGACATGACAATTTGAGAATGGGTATGGATAACACTGTAAAAAGTGGGAGTAGACCTTGATGGGCAGCCAGCCTGGAGATAGTTCTTGGGCCCAAGATGGCAGATGTGCCCCCTGCTTTTTCTTACCTTTTCTTTTTTTTCTCTTCTTCTTTTTTTCTTTTTTTCTTTTTTTTTTTTTTTATTTGTGGAACATATTGAGAGGCTACAAGTAGAGTGTGTAATTTAAGATGCTAGCGGTGCAAGGGCTCCGGGGCAGAAAGGGAAAATGTAAAGAAAGTAAACTGTAGGAATGTAAAAAACAATAAAGTGAATCGGACCAATAGGTACTGAAATAATGGACGTAAATTGCAGGAATGTAAATGGAATGAAAGTAAAGAGGACCTCTAGATACTAGAGTAACCATTGGCAAGTGTGAGAATGTAAAGTCTAGGACCATCAAACTATTGGAGTAGTTATTAGCAAGTGAAAGAATGTAAAGTGCAAGACCAGCAAGTTAGTTACTGGAGTAGTTGATACTAGGTGCAAGACCAGCAAATTACTGGAGTAGTTGTTAGTAAATGTAGGACCAACAAGTTGCTGGAGTAGCTGTTACTAAGTGCGGGACCACCAAGTTATTGGAGTAGGTATTAATAAGTGTAGAAATGAAAAGACCTAGAACTACAAAAATCTTTAAAAAATTATAAATAAAAAAATCATGTGTTTCGAGTCAAGCCTTAGCTAGTGGTTAGTTGAATCACCAGTGGAGTGGCCAATCTGCAAAAGAAGCAGCGTGCGAGCGGGCCTTGCACACTCTTGCTTTTCTTCTCATGTTAAATGCAATTGGGCGTAGTGTTGACTCGGATATGATGATGTAGTTGACTTGGAGTTGCCATTAGCCAGTGAAAACTTAAAATTTATAGCTAGCTAGAAATCGTAGAATTGCTTAAGGATAAGGAAATCTATGACTCATGCAGTAGATTTGTGGCTAAAAACTCTAAGTAAGGCGCTCGATGATTGAAAATGAAGGGGCTAGGCACACTTTTCCGCTCTCACAAAGTGTAGCCTCTACTTTAGGAAATTTTGTATTCTTTTGGGACTTGTGGAGCTCTAAAAAGACTACATCCAAAGTCCAAATGGACAAATGCCAGAATAAAAGAAAAGAAAAAGGGATGGAAGCAATAGTAGTACAGATGTAAGATAGATGCATTAAGAAAGAAATGGAATCACTAGCAATCTAGATGAAAAATGGAATGTGTAGATTGGAGTGTAAAATTTTTTGGAGTTGTGAAAAGGGAAAGGGGATACCAGACACTCTTCTATTAAAGAGATGATCGGGTATCATCGATCCCAACCCTACTTGTAGACTTTAGTGAACTTCTTCTAGAAACTCTCTTTTGAATCTGACTGCCTTCTGAAATAGTGGAGAGGTATTGCTCAGGAAATATCTTTCCCTATGGACCTCCCCTAGCTCTCATAACCCCGGCTTAATTGTGCCCATGCCCTCACAAAGCAAGCCCAAGTGTTGTATATGAAAAAAAAATGAATCGGATTTTTATAGACGTGACTGGTGGGAATCATATTCTCGCCAGTGCTGATGTGGCATAATTTTGCATTTTTTGAAGTCCTTTTGGTGATAAGAGTTGTTGCACACTAATAAGTGGACTTTTTGGAGCAACGAAAATCCAATTCCCGTCACTACTTTTTCACTTTCTCGAGACAATTCTGCCAACTCAGCGACTTTCTTGAGGCAATTCTGCCACCTCAGTGACCACATGGCCCACCAAATAAATCCGAAGAGCGCCACGATTCCTGCTAGTGAATTTTGGCCAATACAGACTATTGGTTGGCTCCAAGATGTCTTGGGGATCCTCTCCATATGTTCGTTTAGGAGGCAGCTTCTGAAGTTCAATTGAAATTGTGTGGAGTAATTTCTCTCATTTTGAGTGGAGTGTCTGCCAGTGCACTTAACAAAAAATCAAGGTACCTTTGATTTAAGGATTCTTTAAGATATCCTTTACTAGAGCAAATTCCATTTCAATTTTTTGCATTTTCCTTGTCATGAAGAACGTTACTGTATTTCAAATTATTGCATTTTCCTTTACTGTATATGATGCGGACATCAAGCCCTTTAGAGTTTATCAACGTAGGAGGCCAATGACACTTATATCTTTATGGCTCGATGATGACGGGCCTGAATCGTTCATGACGACTTGAGGAGCATCGAAGACCTTACACATATGGTTCGAGACATTCGAGAAGATCTCACATTGGGAGGACATGTGTAAGTTGCTTGGAGAAGACGATTGGATCGTTGGATCGCAAGGATGGCGTGATCGGACCGTTGGTTTGTCGTGGCACACTTTCATCGTGCCATCATGGGAGGCCATCGGGCATCTTAGATTTGCGTTTATTATATGCACTTTTATTAATTTAATTTTTGGATCAGTGTGTGCACGTTTTTTCGTTCGAATGTCTTTTTTTTTAAATTTTGTTAGTAGGGGTATTTTGGTAATTATGTTAATTTTGAATTTTATAAGGATGTTGCCTTAAACCTTTTTCATTACGCTATTGATTTAATAAAAGAAAAAAAAGAAGCTTTCGTGGCTTACCTCCCTCCTCTCCTTCTCTCTGTGGATCTTCATCTTCTTCCCTAATCTTCTTCTTCTTTCTTCTTCCCTACTTCTTCCAACTTTCTTATAAGGTAATTCATTTTCTTCCCTCTTTCTTTTAAACTTATTTTCTCCCATTATTCGCATCCCTAAAATTTGAGAATTGATCGTTAAACTTATTTTTCTCAGATTTTCATTCCCTAATCCGAGAAATCCCTTGATTCCCCGAACTAGTGAACCTTATTGAGCGTTGGATGATAACCATGCAAGATCGGGAGGTTTCATCCCTCGCCGGATCCAATCCACGCAGAATTTAAAACCCTTACTGTGAGATTGTGATGATGGCCCCTTTTATTGCATGTTTCCTTTATATTTTTCTTGATTATAATGTTAGTTGTTAAATGTTTAACTTAGATTACTTGATTTATTATGCTGAATTTTATGTGTCATACATACATGAAAGTTTAGGCCGTCCTACATCAAATTTTGGTATCAGAGCTTAGAGTTTGCATGGTTACATTAGATTGAGTTACAAATTAGGGTTTCATATTAGGTCTGTTTTAGAAAATTTTCAGATTTAGAGAGTTTCCAAAAATAGAAACTTTTCATTTTTAGAAAGTTTTGAAATTTAAAATTTTTTCAGATTTTGGTCGTAGTGTCCAAATTTAATGTTTACCAGACTTAGAAAGTCTGATTATCGAAATTTACTACTTTAAAAAAAATCCATTTTTTAAAAGTTTACAAATTTAGGAAATTTTCTGAATTAGAAAATTTCGGTTTGGTGAGTCTAGGGGCAGGGAGTTCGTCAATCATGCATCTTCATAGGATTAGAATCATATCATCCATATTGTGAGTCACCCAGTCAGTAGAGTTTCCCTGTAGTTAATGGAGTATAGGCGTTTGAGATCTTTAAGGCCATTAAGTGTTGTTGTGTGGCCTTCGAGACCCAATGGAAAGCCAAACTCCAATGAGTTGGCCTATTTTAATGGTCACATAGACCCACAAACATTCCTTGATTGGCTTAAAGACTTAGACTACTTTTTTTATTGGTATGATATGTCGAATAGCCGTCGAGTGAGGTTTGCCAAGTGGAAATTGGAGGGCCAAGCCAAGTCGTTTTGGATAGATTTGGAGCGACGAATTGAGCGAAGAGGTGAGGCCCCAATCTCACAATGAGACGAGATGAAAAAGCATTTAAAAGAAAAATATTTTGACATCTCTTATCGTCAAAAGCCCTTGGCTCAAAAGAGAGTTGTCCCACTTTCCCATCCAGAAAGAGAGCCTATATGGCCACCACCTCCTTATACAGTGGTCCGACCCGTCAGGAAGGAAATCTCGGCTTTTGAACAAGTTGAGGAGTGTTTAACACTAATTATATTTCCTTGGGAGCGAGATAATACCGTGGTGAATGGCAAGTTGGAAGGGTCCAAACAGGTTGTTTATGAAGTAGAAGAGTACATGTTTGACATCGATAGTGATGAAATGGAAGAAATTGAAGCATCGCTCACCATCGTTGAGAATGACAAAGTGTGTGCTAGTGATGAAAAGGTCGAAGAGATTGAGACCACACCACTTCCTGATGTCATGTGTGACTTAAGTGATTAGAGTCCCATTCTAAGTCTCTTACCATAATGCACATGAATGAGTTTGAAAAAGAGACTAGTGAGGATATGATGGTAGACACCCACATGACTGGTGATATCCTACGAGATGATTTATGGGATGAATTTTCACCCAAATGGGACATTCAACACACAATCGATCTTGTCCCTGGGTCAATCCTGTCAAAATTTTCTCCATACCAGGTTAACCCCATAGAAAATACAGAAATGCAGCGTCAATTTGATAAACTTCTCGGGGAATAATTCAATAAGGAAAGTTAGAGTTGGAGTTTTGTTTTGTATGCCATGTTTGCCCTTTTCACTTCCAAGAATAATGGCATATGGCGCAATGTAGGCATATCCTGACCATCCACAAAGCTTTAGTCAAGTGCCACGCCACCTTGCGACGTACATACTCACTTCATGGTGGATATGATGGTCAGAGCCCCTATCCCGCATCTTGATGTCATTTTGGACATAATGGTTGATGCCAAGATCTGCTCAAGAGTTGGTATCAATAGTGTGTGTTTTCAAGTGTTGGAATACCTGAAAATCATCCTTGTTTATAACACTTATAATCAGGATCAACACCTCTACCAGTTAGAGCAGACCCATGGAATCTTAAAGAATAATAAGTTATGTGCCACTCATAAGAAGTGTCCTTTTGTTACAGTTTTTCAAGTTCTAGATCATATGGTTGTTTATTTCCATAGGATTATTTATTTCAAGTCCGTTGCTTTTTCAAAGCGTCCTTTAATCTCATTCATGTCAGTCTCCCAGAGATCCTCAAAGTCTGCCGATGCATTTGCCCGTCACATTCATGATTTGCATACATATATTAGACAGCGGATAAATAAGAGCAATGATAGTTATAAACGTTCAGCTAACTTGCATCGTAAGTTACAAGAAATTCAAGAAGGAGATTATGTAATGGTGAGGATAAGGCCAGAGCGGTTTCCTCATGGTACCGCTAAGAAATTACAAGCTCATAATGCTGGACCATTCAAAATATTGCAAAGAATTGGGTCCAACGTGTATAGGATTGACCTTCCGCTTGAAATGGGCATTAATCTAACGATTAATGTGGAAGATCTAATCATTTCCCTAATCCTACCATTGATCATTTTTCTCTTTCATGGTCATATTCTGAGTTTGTTTCACAACCCACTCCATCCTTCCCTCATCAATTGAATATAAGGAAGAAATCGAAGGAATTGTGCATGAGAAGATTGTATCCACTTGAGAGAGAGGCTTCCAGAGATATCTTGTTAAATGGAAGAACAAGCCACCATCCGATTCTGCATAGCTTACAGAGACAGAGCTACAGAGACTAGATCCAGATTTGTTAGAGAAGTACCAAAGCTTTATCTCGTCAGAGTCGAACTCTTCTCAGACGAGGAGAATGATGCGGACATCAAGCCCTTTAGAGTTTATCAATGTAGGAGGCGAGTGACACCTATATCTTTATGGCTCGATGATAACGGGCCTGGATCATTCATGACGACTTGAGGAGCATCGAAGACCTTACACATATGGTTCGAGACATTCGAGAAGGCCTCACATTGGGAGGACATGTGTAAGTTGCTTGGAGAAGATGATTGGATCGTTGGATTGCGAGGATGGCAGTGATCGGACAGTTAGTTCGTTGTGGCCCACTTTCATCATGCTATCATCGGAGGTCATCGAGCATCTTAGATTTGCGTCTATTATATGCACTTTTACTTATTTGAGTTTTGGGTCAATGAGTGCACGTTTTTTTCGTGCGAATGTCTTTTTTGAAATTTTGTTAGTAGGGATATTTTAGTAATTATGTTCATTTTGAATTTTATAAGGGTGTTACCCTGAACCTTTTTCATTATGATATTGATTTGATAAAAGAAGAAAAAGCTTTGGTGGCTTATCTCCCTCCTCCTCTCATTCTCTCTGTGGATCTTCATCTTCCCTCCTCCTTCCAACTTTCTTTTAAGGTAATTCTTTTTCTTTTATCTTTCTTCTAAACTTATTCTCCCATTAACCGCAACCCTAAAATCTGATAATTGATCACTAAACCTATTTCTCTCAAATTTTCATTCCATAATCCGAGAAATCCCTTGATTCCCCAAACTAGTGAACCTTATCGAGCGTTGAATCGTAACCATGCAAGATCGGGAGGTTCCATCCCTCGCTGGATTCAATCCACGCATGATTTGAAACCCTCACTGTGAGATTGTGATGATGGCCCATTTTATTGCATGTTTCCTTTATATTTTTCTTGATTATGATAATAGTTGTTGGATGTTTAATTTAGATTGCTTGATTTATTCCGCTGAATTTTATGTCTCATACATGCATGAAAGTTTAGGCCGTCCTACATTAGTATAAATGCAGTAATGTAATATTTCTGAAGAAAGAAAGCAACTGCAATTTCATCTTTATTTGGCAGGTAAGCTGCTGTTGAACCCAACTCAAAGAAAATCTGACATGTTCCTACTAACCATCAGAAATCGAGGCTTTGAATTCTGATGATGTTTGCATGGCTGTGGAGTGAATGGCTAGGGACTCCTATCGTTGACAGTGGGATAAGGATAAGAGAGTTACAGTCGGAGTTAACACTCAACAATGGAAGCTAAGGTTGTAGTTGGGGAAACAAGAATACAAGAATCTGAAAGCAATAAGTGAACAGTTGGGTGTTTGCAGTTTCCTCAGTTTGATGATGTGCTATAGCATCAAACCATCAAACTGCTGTTTGCTATAAAGTACCAGAGAATTTCCCATTCACCTCAACCATGACTCGATTCAGGAAAGGAGAGAAAATGCTAGCATGGTCAATGCAGATTGGGTTTTTTCTGACGTTCTTCATGCATGAAATGCAGTAATGAGTATGCTTGGGAAGCCCTGTCAAGTGTTGATCATGATCCAACACTAAACACGAACACACCAAAATCTGGAAATAAGATGAGATCTCAAGCTACTACTACAAGAACTCTTAAAGTACTCCGTGCAATCTAAAATAGTTCCTTGAATTATAAAGAAAAAAAGAAAATGCAATTAACATATTGTACAGATACATGCAAGTTCCATTGCCTTTAGGCCACAAAATAGGAGGAGAGAAAAAAACACATGCTATTAGCAAAGATTCTCTCTCCATAACTTCTGCCTGCATGATCATGTTGAAGCTTCGCCTTCAAGGCGTATCCTCTTTGAGCTGTTTTCTTCACTTTGGTTGCTGGGGTTCACCACCCTTCCCTCGGCCTCCATAGAGCACCTCTTGTATGGTTTGAATCCCATCCGGGAAGCCTTCAGTTTGCCATGTCCGACAAGCCTGTTTGTCAGAAGCCCATTCAGGGTGTTGTCACCTCTCAATGAGCCTTCTGTCTTGATGCATTGAGGATGCTCTGGAGAAGTTGAGCATGCCTTGCTGCTGAGGTCCAACTCCAATGCTACTTCCCTGTCTTTCTTGCTTAACTGCTTCCCTTCTTCAATACTGTTCTTCAGATTCGCCTTGCTCTTTGAATCAGGAGGTGAGAAGCTCTGTGGTAAGGTCTCTCTGGAAAACAATGCTTGAAAGGCCAGCCGTCCCTGATGATGAAGAGTCACAGAAAATGATAAGTGATAAATGTTTACCTGTCATTCTCAAGCAGAACATTAAGGATATTCACACCAAGAGGATTGAAAAACCCTTCACAGCAGGTGGGCCCCACAGTGGACATGCTCTGGTCCAAAAGTAGCCAATCAGTCTCACCTTATGGGTTTTAGTCTATTTGATAGAAATGGATGGTAGAGACGAATTGACCAATGTCCATGTCATGGGGCCAATCTGATGAATGTGGCTTGCCCGAATTTTCTGGACATGGCGTGTTCACTGATAAGGAAGCCAGATCAACGGCCGCAAAGAGGATTCTTGTTCATCTTTGCGGAAAAATCCACACATTTCTTCATTCAGAATGATAAATGAAAACACCTCATCGGAGACCTCCTTCCAGGAATCATTAATGTTCCCGGAGTTTCTACAGCGACGGTTGACAAGCTCGATATTTGGATGGCTTAATTCAGCTTCTTTGGACTCTTCCTTGCCTTTCACGTGCTTCTCTAGCATGTCCATCTCTGCTTCACTGCCAGAAGGTGTATTGGAGCCACATGAAGAACGATCCAGCTGCTTTCTGGTCTTCCCTTTGCTGGGATCGTGGAGCCCAGCGCACGATTCTGGCTTCTCCTCATGACCTGCAGCTTTTTTATCAGTGATTAGTGACCTTGCACCTCCGCTCTCCTCCGAGTCGGATGACGACAATGCTGGCGATTTAGAAGCTGGATTCTGTGTTTCCAGAGCTGTAGAATGCTTTGGATCCATTAGTTGCAAATCTAGCCAAGCAGGATTTTGAGCAGCATCTTCTATACTCTCTTTTGTATCTTCTCGAGCTTGGGTAGTCATCGTTGGAACTGTGGTCATGGGCTGAGTAAATGTGAACCCAGGGTGGATGGGAGGACAGAAAGGAAGCAGGCCATTAGAAGCCCACCAGGAAGATGCAGCTGCCACAGTAGCAGCGGCAATAACGGTCAAACTTGGAGATTGGTTAATGTGTCTTGCTGGAAATCCTCCCACGAAGGTGTCTGTCGAAGAATCATCCACACAGGGCCAGAAGGAGGCTGCCAGCCTTGCAGCTGCATGGGCCGCTGGATTTTGTAGCAGAGTAGATATGATAAGACTCGAGAAAGTAGCCGGGATGTTGAGGAAAGATCTATAGGCATCATGGTTGTCGCTGAATGGCATAAATGGGGGATGGAAAACAGGGAATGGCTGGTGACTGTACGGCCTTGCTGAATCGGCCTGCTGTTCGATAGTTCCAGAGGCTGCTGGATTTGCAAAGTTTAGATTTTCATGGGCTCCCGATGGGTGGACAATGGATGTCAGGACGGTCATGTCGGCAGATGGAGTTTGCATGCATTTTTCAGTGCTTCCATCCACGACATGCACAGGAACATGCCTGGGGTAGCTATGAGTAGCTTGTGTTTCATTTGACGATAATAGTTCCAGTTCTGAGTGCTTTACTTCAATTGTCTTACCCTCTCCTGGAACTACTTTTTTATGTGAATTTGGGGCTTCATGAAGGTTATGGTTCCCCTTCAATTCCACAGTTAGAAAAGATTCGTCATTTGCAGTGCGGTCATTTGTCTCTTTTGAAGGGGGCATAAATTCTTTGAATGTACATGGATTTGTGAGTGCCATTGGTGTTGACACAGATGTTTTGCTCGCTGAGGAGAAGGAAGAACTGGGGGCATCTTGGAAAAGGTGAAGGACTTCTGAGCAATTACCCTTGTCCTCTTTCGGCTTTTGGAAATTTCCAGTTTCTTGAGGTTCCTGGTCAAAACATTTTAGAAAAGAAAAAAGGAATAAAATGACATCAATGGAAAGAATGAAAGAAAGAGATGGATAGATCAAGAGGCAGTTCATTTTGCAAATTCAGTGAAGAAACTGATGTTACCAATTTCGCATCTTTGGATCCCAGTGAAGGAGAGATGGGAACACCTGGGCTGGTCTTTCGAGGATATGGGTTGGTCGGTTTCCTTTTAGGACGTGGAGGAGGGATGTCTATGTCATGTGCTTGTCCTAGCGGCACACCTGTTACAATAGCTTCTTTTTCCAACTGAAAGCAAGAAATAAAGTATTTGTTAAAGGCACAATCCTTCAGAATGCATATGGAAGAATTGGAATGCATACATAACAAGCTCATATATTGAACTCGTCACTGAGTGTGCACATGAGGAAGAGGCCAGTATGGCTTGTTTTGGTGTATAAAACTGAATTTCAATGGACCTGTCTAGAATTGCAGTCTTTTAATTAGTTGTTTTCCTCTTGTACAATTGGCTTTCCGTGTAAGATGGAGAGTCCATGAGTGAGGTATCATAACATTATTCCCAAAGATCTGTTGAGGAAGCACAATGATGTTAGAAGAGTCAAGTCTATACTAGAACGGGAGAAGTGAGAGACCTTTACTTTTTATGGTTGGATTACAAGCCGGTAACAAACACGAGTATGGGCACCTAGTCTTGGTGTCATTTATTTAAATTGGGGGGTTGATTTACATTTTTAACCCTATTTTCTACACTTTTCATTCTCTTCTCTACAACACTTTTTCTTCCTTCTTTTCTTCTTGTTTTGTACTCTATACTAGTCTACATGGTATGAGAGCATATTTACATCTGATCTAATCCATCTTCTGCTCTTCTATCTCACAAACTCTCATCTTCTTTTCTTCTTTGTCCTTCCTATCTCTCTTGTGCTGAAAGTTCTAGGGTTTTTTTTTTCCTTCTTTTGGTATGCTGGGCCCATGTGAGAGGGGGAATGCCGTGTTCGTGATCATCGCCTCTCTTGTGCTCGGTAGGAACATGTGGACATGTGAGCTAATTGATCTTGTCAGATGTCATGTTTGTGATCACCACCTCTTATCTTTGGTCGGAATGTGCGGATGTGTGGGTTGGACTGTTCTTGTCAAGTGTAGTGTGCACATCGTGTGAAACGTGCAAGTGGGATGTTCTCCTATCGTGAAAGGTCAGCACGTATTCATGTAAGCATTGTTGCATTCATCTTGACCCTTCATTCTAACGGAGATGATGAGTGATCCAAAATATGGATTTATAAACCATCAGATTTTATAGGTCTAAATTGACCTCTATAAAATTAAATTGACCTCTACAAAATTATATGGAGCAAATTATCTCCAACAGTCTAAATCTATTCAAGTGTTTTAACGGCCAAAGGCAAATTGAAATATTTAACCATGGAGAAGCAAGATGAGAGTGATAGCATTTATGATCAGTGGATTCAGGAAAATGCTCAGGTTATGACACGGTTGTGGAATAGTATGGAAACATTTATAAGTGCTAATGTAATATTTTTGTATACTGCAAATGAGGTTTCGGATGATGCATTACGAGAGAGATATTCGTCTGGCGAAAATATTTCTTGTACGTACTAATTTTTTGAAGAGATTTTCTCATTCGAACAAGGACATAAGTCTCTTGCTGAATATTTGTTCAAAACTTGAAGGAACGTGGGAGGAACTGAATATGTATCATCCTCTCATTAGTGATTTGGAAAAATAATATCAACAACGTGAGGATTTCTGTGTGGCTAAGTTCCAATCTGGTTTAAAACCTGAATATTAGCCAGTGCGTGCACAGATCTTGGGTGGCAAAGCATGTGTCATCTCTACATGAAGTGTATGCTCGCCTCCAACATGTATCCCTTGGCTCTACGAGTGGGGAGTCAATAATAGTTCTACTTTGGCATCATTTATTGGACAAGGCATAGATGGTAATCATTGTGGTAAAAGTAATCAAGGTGGCCATGGTAAGGCAAGAGGAGGTCATGGTAGAGGCCATCGACCTACGAAGAACACCCACTGTGGGCTTACAAACCGCTTCGTTGAGAAGTGATGAGATCTCCATGGGAAGCCAGTCTGGGCCAATTTGCAAATTCTATAACCAAATATATCGGAGAGAGCAATGGGCCTCATTTTGCGAATTCTACCTCTACAACTCAATAACCAAATATGTATGGAGCAACGATTATGCTTATCCAAGATAAATATTCCAAGATATTGAAAAAACAGCCTATATCTACTGTTACTCTCACTCCTAGAGCTACATTCGCAAACTCAAGTATTACATGTTTTGGGTCCAAGTCCACTGCTCCATGGGTCATTGACTCTAGGGCATCTGACCATACAAGTGAGTCCAATTTGTTTTTCCTCTATTGATACCATGTTGACAAGTTCATCTGTAACTTTAATAGATGGTACGTAGTCTAAAATGTGTGGAATGGGTATTGTTAATCCAAGTTCTTTTCTTTTATTATCATTTTTTTTATGTCCCTCAAATTCCTTTAAGCCTTATGTTTATTAATAAACTCACCAAATCTCTTAATTGTTCTGTTATCTTCTATTTTTCACATTGTTTTTCAGGATCTAAAGATGAAGAAGAAGATTAGTCGAGAGCATGAACATGATGAGTTGTACAATCTTGACCGTGAAGTAATTGGTGCAATAGCATAGAAGAAAATTTATCCTTACCAATAGCACTACCATTTCGCTCATCATCCCTGAAGACTCTCAAAAACGTCATTCTTTCCTTCTCGTCGATATCGGTTTTAGTGTGTGAAGAGTATTGAGTTGAGTAAGCATCATCGAGTCACTTTTTCACCACGTGTGTTAAAGTATAGATTAGTTCCTTTTTCTTTGGTCCATTCAAATGTTTGAGAACCAAAGTCTCCAATAAGTCGAGGTATAAGTATTTTATCACTTTTGTTGATGATTGTTCAAGAATGACTTAGCTTTATTTAATGAAAGTCAATCCAATTTGTTCTATATTTTTAAGACCTTTCGTATGAAAGTACAAATTCAGTTTAATTCCAAAGCATGTGTGTGTGTGTGTGTGCGCGTGTGTTCGTTCAAATAATTTTGAGTACATGTCTAAGTCTTTTAGCATGTATTTATCTGAGAACGATATCTTACATTAAACATCAGGTGCACATACTCCACAATAGAACGGTGTTGCAAAATGAAAATATCATCACTTGCTTGAGGTGACGTGTGCTTTATTGATTCATAAGAATGCTTCCTAAAGTTTTTGGAGTAATGCAGTTCTAATAGAGCATGCTTTTTAATAAATTGAACGTCCTCAAAAGTTTGATTGGGTCAATTGCCTCCTGCAGTTTTATTTTCAGATATTCCACTGTTTTCTTTACCTCCTAAGGTTTTTGGATGTGTATGTTTTGTTCATTAGTTAGAGTCGTACCATGATAAATTAGATCCTAGAGCAATTAAATACATTTTTATTGGGCACTTTAGAACACAAAAGGGTTACAAATGTTATAGTCCTTCACTTCAAAGTCCGTGTGCAGATGTGTGACCTTTTTTAGTCCACTCCATTCTTCTCAAAAGCATATAAATCCCTTAACTTGGAAGCCTCACCATCAGTGCCTATGCATGTTCCCTCTTGGAGAAGAAACTATCCAATTGCCTCCTACTGATTCTCACTTCCTGTTGTGCCTCCTATTAAAGTCGACCCACGATGAAAACAGGAAGACAGTACGACCAAACATGTTGTGCCTTTCACAACATCTTCTTTTGACCAAATTGAGCCAGTGCCTCCTCCTACATCTCTTGATCCATCCAATATTCCCATTGCTTTAAGGTTTGTAGGCATGCGTGTACTAACTATCCTATCTCCAAACATGTTGTGCCTTCCATAACATCTTCTTTTGACCCATTTGATCCAATGCCTCCTCCTACATCTCTTGATCCATCCGATATTCCTATTGCTTTAAGGCTTTGTAGGCATGCGTGTACTAACTATCCTATCTCCAAACATGTTTTCTTTTAGTTCTTTTCTTCCACTTACTATAGATTTGCCTTGTCTTTGTCATCTCATTATGTTTCTAAGTTATATCAGGAAGCCTTGTTACGTAAGGGGTGGAAGCAGGCGATGATAGACGACATGGTTGCACTTTATCGGAATAAAACTTGAAAGTTAACCAATCTTCTCACTAGTAAATGTACCTTTGGTTGTCGGTGAGTGTATACAATTAAATTTCAGCTTGATGATACAATTGAACGATTGAAGGCTCGCTTGGTCAAAAAGGGATATACTTAGACACTCGGAGTTGATTATATTGAAATTTTCTCTCCAGTTGGCTAGCTGAATTTTGTTTGTATTATTCTTTCAGTGGATGTCAATAATGTTGGCCCCTCTTCTAGCTTAACATTAAAATGTCTTTCTTCATGGTGATCTCACAGAAGATGTCTATATGGAGCAAACACTTGGATTCATTGCTAAGGGGGAATCAGATAAGATGTGTAAATTGCGAAAGGCAATTCATGGGTGGAAGCACTCACTATGTGCATGGTTTGATAGGTTTAGTAAGGTTGTATATGGTTTTGTCCAAAGTTCTGTTGACCATTTTGTTTTCATGCGAAGAGCCGCCTTAGATTAGATTATGTTAGTTGTATATGTTGAATGATATTGTGGTTATAGGGAGTGACGGTAGGGGGATTAATGAACTTGATAAAGTGTCTTCAAAGTCACTTTATAATGAAAGATCTTAACAATCTTCGATACTTTTGTAGCAGAAGTTGCCAGATCAAATGAAGGAATTAATTTGTCTAAACGAAAATATGTTTTGGATTTTGCTCAAAGAGACAGGAACTCTTGATACTAAGCTAGTTGATACAGTGATGAATCTAAATCATAAACTAGTTGGCGATCAAGGAGATGTGGTTGAAGACCCAGAAACGTATAGAAGATTGGTCAGAAAGCTTATCTATTTGACTATCGCCAGGCCAGATATATCATATGTTATAAGCGTGGTAAGCTAGTTTATGAGCTATCCAAGCGTGGTTCAATAGATGTAGTTGTTCAGATTCTGTGATATTTTAAGGGAGCTCCAAGCCAAGGAATTTTATACACTAGGAAAAATCACCTTCAAGTTAGAGTATTCTGATGCAGATTGGGCAGGTTCACTAATTGATAGGCAGTCCCACTACTAGCTATTGCACGTTTGTGGGAGAAAATTTACTTACATGGAAAAGTAAACAAGACAATGTTATAGCTCGATTATGCATTGAAGCAGAAGATAAGATGATGGCTCATACCATGTATGAGCTTGTGTTGAGCAAGAAATGGTTGCAAGAAATGGGTTATGCAGTGAACCTAAAAATGCAAACAATCCAAATTATCATGAGAGAAACAAGCATATTAAAGTTGACTGACACTTTATATATGAGGTCTCCAGTGAGAAATCTATACGCCATATATTTGGTCTCAAGATCAACTTGCTAATGTGTTCACCAAGGCTCTCAGCCATAGTCAATTTACTCACATCTATTCCAAGCTTGGCATCAATGACATCTATGCTTCAACTTGGGGGCGAGTTAACAAACATGAGTGTGGGCCGTACAACTGTACGTTCAACCAAGTCTCGGTAGTTGGTCTTATTTATGTGTTAGTCTTATTTCTTAATGTTTAGGGTACTTTGGTGTTTTTTTTTTTTTGTTTAAACATCACTTAAATATAAGAGAGAGTTGGGAGTTTTAACCCTAGTCTCTACTATTCTCATTTTCTTCTCTACATCACTTTTTCTTCCTCTTTTCTTCTTTTCTCTTCTATAGTAATCTACAAGAGCATTTACTATTTTCCAAAAGCACCTGAAAACCTTGGATGCGAATTTAAAGGCATAGAACTTCAACAGGATTCATTTCTCTTGTGGAAATAAAAGTACTTCGTATAATAACTAAAATACAACAGCCCAACATGAAGGCTTGTTTCCATGATTGTAATAGCGCATCTTAAAAGTCAAGGTGCTTACTATACAAAGCACAAAAACTCCAGTCTAACAAGGGATTCCTACTTGTCCTAGTTCTACATGGAAATAGTTGTTGTCTTCTATTTGTTTTACAAGGTTAGAGTCTCATAGTAAAATACTTGTATGTCTTTCGATATTTGTTTATTGCTTTGTTAATACCTTGGTTTTTCATAGTCAAGTTGTTCTGAGGTCCAAAGTCCCTTCATGGTATACTTCTAGGCTTCAATTCTAGGAGTTTCCATTTAAGAAATGGGCTCTCTCTCTCTCTCTCTCTCTCTCTCTCTCTCTCTCTCTCCCCCCCCCCCCCCCCCCCCCCCCTCCCTAAACTATTGTCTAATTCTAATAGATCAATTAGTCTCACTATTAATTTATCTCCATCTTATGGTTTAAATGCTACATGCTTAATTAGAGTCTTTACCGAGTCATTTGTTAAATCTCTTTTATCTATTGTGAAAAACAAGTCTTCTAAATAAGGGCCCTATTTTCTATTACTACTATTTTTTTCTTCTTTTTTTGTTTTAAGAAGATGAGTAATTCATTAAAAAAGACAGTAGGCAATGAAACAAAGAGGGCAGCCAAAATATGCAGAAGTTGACCCTATCACCACTTTGTGGTCCCAAAGCAACAACAAACAAAAAAAAATGGGCAAGACCCCAAACAACCAAGCACCCCTGAGCAAGAATAATCCAAAAACAATATTCTCGATTCTCTCTGGAACGACTTAAAAAGAGGACCCTCTTATTTCTTGCTTCATGAGAGCCCAACCAAACGCCAAAGAGGTAATCAAATACTATTTCAACAAGACATGGAAAGGTTGGCCTCAAGAACTACTTAAGGCTTTGCAGATACCCAAATTAGCATGCATTTTCGAAGACATTGATCCTCTGAGCTTTGCTAGTGATGTTCAAAATTATAACACCTTATGTCTTTTGTTAACAACTTTCTAAACCAAACAGATTTCATGATGCCCAAGTGTTTGCTAATGGGCAAAGCTCTAGGATAGTTGCCAATGGCATGTTCCTAATCATAGGAACCCAAGTTCCATGAACTTGATTTGCGGAAAATAAACTTGAAAGATCAAGTTATGGCTAGAATAGTGGTGCAACATCAAAATTGTCAAGAAATTCTGAATTTGCATCCATGTCCTGACATAGTAGTCCCCTACTGGAAGTGGAAGACAATTTTGAACTATATAAGCCATTCTTCAAACCTATAGAAAAACTCTCATTCTCCCTTCAACTTCTTATACACCAAAAACATACAGGATATAAAAGAGTATAGATAAGAAGTTCAAATTGCTCATATTGAGATAGCTTGGACTGATCAAATCATGTGATGTGGATCGATCATGCTCGAAGATCTAGAGACCAAATTGATCTGATTGCAAACCTAGTGGATGAGATTGATCAAAGTAGAGATCAAGGGTTGAAGTCAATATAAGTTAAGATAAAGAGATAAGAACAGATCGAGAATTAATATCCAGCTCACTTTTGATCCGACCTTTCCTGGCACCTGTCAAGATTGGATGGGTGTGCAACTGAGCTGCTGGAAGAGAAGAAAAAGGTATACAATGTTACATCTAAGCTAATAGACCATTGTAACACTACTTTTTCACACCTCTGCTTGTTTTGCAAAGAGAACAGAAAAAGGGAGCTGATTTGGCCTAGCAGTAACATGTTACTGCTATGCCAAACCAGCCCCCTTTTGTTTACCAAAGAAAAGAAGAAAACTTTACACTATTCAATAGTCATCTAGATTTTTCTACACTCTTTTAGACCCCTGGATTCTTTTAAAATATTTTAGGTTTTCTAGATTTGTCTAGACTTCTATACCTGCTTTTGGAACCTTCAAGACTTTTCTACATTTACACAAGAGCACAACAATGCTCCAAAACACAATTATATGATGATGGGATAGGAAAGAATTACAACTCTATGGCACACTCTTCTCTACCATCAAATTGAAGCCCAATAAAGATTAGAAGCAACCCCAAAGATACTCCACACTTCGGTTTTCAAATCCAGTGCTACATAGAATAGATCCTTACAATCTTTAGTGCAACTGCGCTTACCAGCAAGTTATTTGGAATGTTACATGCATGTGAAACAAAGACCGGAGGAGCTCAAGCAAGGAGGGAACCTTGACCAGGGTTGAAGGGACTTAGACCAACGTCGTGAAAAGTGTTATGATGGATTGTTCAGGCATAAGAATAGGGCCCTTAGGAATGATTGGCAAAACAAGATTAAATAATTGAGGTGACAGTGACAAGAACTACAATGATGACAATGACATGATGTGTTAGTTTCTAATTTAACTAAGTAACATATAGACAATATGTGCATGGAGAAAGGAATTTCAACATGACCTGTAATTTTTATTCATTTGGTTTAAGACAAATAAGAAAGCATCTGAAAATTCATTTAGGCAAATCTCTTTTCTAACAAAAACTCAATTTGGTTTTCTTGGATCAAAGGAAAATTATCTCCTTAACCACAGCATTTTGGAAAGTGCCAGCTCTGTAAGATTTCTCTTGGGCATTGAAAAGTATCCTGAAGTGTAGGGATGAAGGGAAAAATCTTATTACGCATTTGACGAGGGACATGCATACCACAAATTCCTGGTTGTATCCTAGACTTCCGGATGGACTTCTCGACAAATTCTCTATGAGAAAATCAATGGGCTTGATGAAGGACAGATTTGCATGTCATCCATCTAATATACTCCAGAATTTGGCATCTCTATTAGGCCCACTGATGCAGGACAGCCCTAAATACGATGCATGCTCATGATCACAATTATCCAGCGGAAGTAAAAGCAATAATAATAATGAAATCTAGCATTAATCATCATAAACTAAGAAAACCAGAAAGAAAACATGCAATGGGACGGGCCATCATCACAACCATGGAGTATGGGATTCAATTAGTGCCTAGGTTGGATCCGGCGAGGGATGGAGCCTCCCGATCTTGCATGGCGTTACCCAATCGATCAATGATGATCACTAGTCCGAAGAACCAGGAGGTTTCTCGGATTAGGGATTTGAGAATTTGGGGGTTTAGGGTTTGGATCGATTCTCAAGGTTTAGATCGTGGGGAATAGCAAAACAGAAGTTTAGAAGGATAACAATAGGAGATAAAATACCTGGAAGAATTTGGAGGGGCACCAGAAGAAATCAGAAGAAGAAGATCAAGGAGAGAGAAGAAGCACCATAAGAGAGGGAAAGAGGAAGGAGGCAACCAAAGGGTTTGCTTTTCATTAATAATCAACTAATCACGTTATTAGGGCTTAACCCACTTAAATAAGCAAGAAGAAAACATAAAAGTACCAAAATACCCTTAAAACATCTCTAAAAAAAAATAACTAAAAAAATAGTTCGTACGTTGGTGGGGCGCCCCGTGACTAATTTGGCGGGGCCCCCGGCTAAGACAGAAACTGTCCAGCAATGGAAACTGAAAATCTGTTGAATTTCGAGCGCCCGGTGCCAAATTTGGCCGAGCGCCCGACCACCTTCAGAAAAGCATTTTCTATACTTTCAGTCGGGTCTTCTTTCATCCTACACACGTGTCTTCTATGTGCCAAATCACGTGAGTAGGGTCTTCAATGCTCCTCAATCATCGCCTAACTACAAGGATGGTACTTGTGGGTGGCGCTTTCTTCGTTGGTACACTTGAATGCTTTTGTTCCGCATCATACTCCTCGTCTGAGAAGAACTCGACTCCGGCGAGTTAAAACTCTTGTGGCGCTCTAGTAAATCTGGATTAACACTCTGTAACTCCACTTCTATCAACCATGTAGATTCTGACAGTGGCTTGTTCTTCCATTTGATCAAGTATCTTTGGAAACCTCCGCCTCTCATAAAAATGATCTCTTCACCCAAGATCTCGTCAATTTCTTCTTCATGGGTAATGGGTGGGGGAAGGGGTGGAAGGGGTTGTATATCAAAATCAAAACAAGACCATGAAAGGGACGATGGATCAACGATGGGATGATGGGAACGGACTAGATCTTCCACATTAAGAGTTGGGTTAGTGCCCATTTCAGATGGAAGGTCGATCTGATATACGCTAGACCCAACCTTCTGCAATATTTTGAATGGTCCAGCACTACGCGTTTGTAATTTCTTAGCGGAACCTTGTGAGAACCGCTCTGGCCGTATCCTCACCATTACAGTCTCCTTTCTGAAATTCTTGCAATTTACGATGAGAATCAGCTGAGATTTTAGAATCATCATTGCTCTTATTTATCCGCTGTCTAATATGTGTATGCAAATCATGAATATGGCGTGCGAATGCATTAGCTGACTCTGAAGACCTTTGGATGACAGACATGGGTGACACTAAAGGACACTCTGAAAAATCCACGAACTTGGAATAAACAATCCTATGGAAATAAACAATCCTATGACCTAGAACTTGGAAAACTGAAACAAAAGGACACTTCTCATGGGTGACACATAATTTCTCATTATAAGTATTATAAACAAGGATGATTTTCAAGTATCCCAACACTTGAGAACATACACTATTAATACCAAGTCTTAAGCAGATTTGGGCATCAGCCATTATGTCCAAAATGTCACCAAGATACGGGATAAGGACTATGGTCATCATATCCACCATGACGTGAATACGTCGCATGATGGCTTGACACTTGATTGAAGCTGTGTGGGCGGTCAGGATATGCCCACATGTGTGCCATATGCCATTGTTCTTGGAAGTGAAAAGAGCAGGCATGACACAGAACAAAACTCCAACTCAAACTTTCCTTATTGAATTCTTCCCCAAGAAGTTTATCAAATTGACACTGCATTTCTATATTTTCTGCGGGGTTCACCTGGTATGGAGGAAAGCTTGACAGGACTAACCTAGGGATAAGATCGATTGTGTGTTGAATGTCCCATATGGGTGAAAATTTATCCCATAAATCATCTGGTGGGATATCACAAGTCATGTGGGTGTCTACCATCATATCCTCACTAGTCTCCTTTTCAAATTCATTAGTGTACATTATGGTAAGAGACTTAGATTGGTACTCTATATCACTTAAGTCACACATGACATTTGGAAGTGGTGCGGTCTCAATTTCTTCGACCTTTTCATCACTAGCACACACTTCGTCATCCTCAATGATAATGACCGATGCCTCAATTTCTTTCATTTCCTCACTACTAACATTAGGCACGTACTCTTCCACCTCATAAACAACCTGATTGGATTCTTCCAACTGGCCATTCACCAAGGTATTATCTCGCTTCCAAGGAAAAATAATTGGTGTTAAACACTCAAATTGTTCATAAGCCGAGATTTCCTTAATAATGGGTTGGACCACTTTACAAGGAGGGGACCATATTGGTTCTGTGTTTGGACGGGAAGGTGAGGCAACTCTCTTTTGAATCAAGGGCTTTTGACGATAAAAGATGGGAAGATATTTTTCTTTTAAACGCTCTTTCATCTCGTCCCATTGTGAGATCGGGGCTCTCCCATCTTTATCAAGTCGTCGCTCCAAATCTGTCCAAAACGACTTCGCTTGGCCCTCCAATTTCCACTTGGCAAATCTAACTCGACGATAATCCGACATATCATACCAAAAAAAAAGATAGTCCAAGTCTTCAAGCCAATCAAGGAATGTTTGTGGGTCCATGTGACCATTAAAGTAGGCCAACTCATTGGAGTTCAGCTTTCTATTGGGTCTCGACGGCCGCACGACAACACTTAACGACCCTGAACATCTATACTCCATTCATTACAGGGAGACCCTACGGACTAGGTGACTCACAATATGAATGCGATGAATTTAAACTACAATGAACTGACACTAATTAATTAAAACAGAAAACAACTCAAATCTGGAAATTTTCCAAATTAGGAAACTTTCTAAAATTGGAAAGTTTCTAAAATTGAAAACTTTCTAAATCTGGAACTCTCCTAAAACAAACCTAAAAATCAAAACCCTAATTTGATAACTCGATCTAGACACAAACCATGCAAGCCTATTCTCTGATACCAAATTTGATACAGGACAGCCCTAAATATGATGCATGCTCATGATCACAATTATCCAGCGGAAGTAAAAGCAATAATAATAATGAAATTTAGCATTAATCATCATAAACTAAGAAAACTAGAAAGAAAACATGCAATGGGATGGGCCATCATCACAACCATGGAGTATGGGATTCAATTAGTGCCTAGGTTGGATCCGGCGAGGGATGGAGTCTCCCGATCTTGCATGGCGTTACCCAATCGATCAATGATGATCACTAGTCCGAAGAACCAGGAGGTTTCTCGGATTAGGGATTTGAGAATTTGGGGGTTTAGGGTTTGGATCGATTCTCAAGGTTTAGATCGTGGGGAATAGCAAAACAGAAGTTTAGAAGGATAACAATAGGAGATAAAATACCTGGAAGAATTTGGAGGGGCACTAAAACAAATCAGAAGAAGAAGATCAAGGAGAGAGAAGAAGCACCATGAGAGAGGGAAAGAGGAATGAGGCAACCAAAGGGTTTGCTTTTCATTAATAATCAACTAATCACGTTATTAGGGCTTAACCCACTTAAATAAGCAAGAAGAAAACATAAAAGTACCAAAATACCCTTAAAACATCTCTAAAAAAAAACAACTAAAAAAACAGTTCGTACGTTGGTGGGGCGCCCTGTGACTAATTTGGCGGGGCCCCCGGCTAAGACAGAAACTGTCCAGCAATGGAAACTGAAAATCTGTTGAATTTCGGGCGCCCGGTGCCAAATTTGGCCGGGCGCCCGACCACCTTCAGAAAAGCATTTTCTATACTTTCAGTCGGGTCTTCTTTCATCCTACACACGTGTCTTCTATGTGCCAAATCATGTGCGTAGGCTCTTCAATGCTCCTCAATCATCGCCTAACTACAAGGATAGTACTTGTGGGTGGTGCTTTCTTCATTGGTACACTTGAATGCTTTTGTTCCGCATCACCCACTGTTTTAATTTAACAAATACACGGCAAGAAGGAAGATAGTAGGATATTGTGTATTTATGGGTGTGTTGTAGCATTACAACACTAGGCACTCTTGCAGTACACTTATATTTGTGTTGGGATTTTCTTAATAATAATAAATAAATAAAAGGAGCCTAATATGCGCCCCCCCCCCCCCCCCCCCCCCCCCCCAAAAAAAAAAAAAACATGAAGGAAAAAAGTTAGATTGCCTTTCTTCCTTTCTTCTATTTTTCTTTACCCCCTCCCTTCAGCATTGGCAGCCCAACCGGACCTCTAACAGTCCAGTCGGACCACCCATAGGCTACTGGCAGTCCAATCAGACTTACAATAGGCCTCTCACAATCCATCCATACCACTCATAAACCACCGCCAGTCCAATCGGATTCAAATAGGCCTCTCATCAATCCATCCGGACCACTCATAGGCCACCGGCAACCTATCCGGACCTCCAGTAGGCAAGTTGGATGACCATGGACAACAATGTTCCAAATATTGACGTTATTATCAATAAAACAGCCGATATTATCTGTATCACTAGGACTGCGATACAAATATTCTGAAAAATTCCAATATCACCAGCATTTTTTATATTATCGGTGATATTCAGCGATATTATCGACTTGCCAATATTTTGGGCAAACTCCTTTATAAAAATTCCCTGGTATTGACGATACTATCGAAATATCGCCTGATACCAAAGATAATATCGCCAATACCAAGGATACTTCATTAATGTTTCATGCATGATTTATGTATGTGTATCATATATGTATGCATGTATGTATGTATGTGCATGTATGTGTATGGATGGATGAATCATTGATGTACATATACATCCATATATGCATGCTCGTATGAACATCCATATATGCATGTTTGTATGTACATATCATGTGTATGGGATGGATGAATGGACATATGGATTTATGATGTATGTATGAATGAATATATGCATGTATGAATGTATGGATCTGATTCTAGGGTTAAGGTCCTGTTGAGTTCTTACTCTTCGAGAGAAACTTTGTTTGATCCACTCCATATGGATGGATGGAGGGTGGATGCATGGATGGAGGGTGTATGCATGGATGATGTATGTATGGATGGATGGATGATGTTTGTATGTACGCATGGATGAATGGATGCATGGATGAATGATGTATGTATGTATGCAAGGTTGGATGGGTGTTTGTATGTATGTAGACATGGATGGATGATGTATGTATGCAAGCATGGATGGAAGATATATGCATGTGTGCATGTATGCATGAGTGGTTGGATGGATGGGCGAATGGATTTATATAATGCACAAAGATGACTACTTCGAGCCACCTTGTAACCCCATGTGGGTTTGAGGCAAAAATATTGTTATGGTTCTATTTAGTTGGCTGATTATGTTCTATTACTAATATTGTACGGTATTTGAATGATATGAGTTCATTTTGGATATAATTGTATTGCTTTTTCTCTGACAACATATGGTTTAGGCCTCTAGAAAATGAATACTTATTATGTAGTGTGTATGTGTATGGATGGATGTATCACATGTGTGTGTGTGTGACTCACACACACACACACACACACACACACACACACACACACACATTGCATGCATGGATGTACAAATGGATGCATGGGATGGATGCATGGACAGTTGATGTATGGATTCATGGATGGATGATGTATGTATGGATGGGGTAATGTTTGTATGTATGCACGGATGGATGATTTACGTACCTATGTATTTATGCATGGATGTATGGGCGTTTCTATGTATATATGCATGCATAGATAATATATGCATGGATGGAGGAATGTATCACATGTGTATGGATGACAACATGGATGGCTGATGTATGTATGTATGTATGCATGCATGGATGGATGATGCATCTATGTATTTATGTATGCATGTGTGGTTGGATGGATGGACGTATTTATATAATGCACAAAGATGACTAGCTTCTAGATGTGTTGATTATGTTTTATTAATTAGATTATATGGTATTTGAATGATATGAGCTCATTTTGGATATAATTGTATTGCTTTTTCACAACAGCACATGGTTTAGGCATCTATAAAATGAAAACTTATTATGTATAGTTGAATTTTGAAAGATTCTGACTGCTAAATGTGTAAACACGTGTCTTTTAACATCTCCGTAAAGTTTCATTGAAAGATCCACCTTTGCCCAATGTTTCCCAAAATTTTCCCTCAATCAGCGATATTTTTCAAAATATTGGTGATAATATCAACGATAACGATACATGTTTCTCTATCCCTATGATACATGTAACGATACTGATACTTTGAACACTACCCATAGGCCATTGACGGTCTAACTGAATGTCCGTAGGTCTCCGATAATCCTGCCACATAACCAATTGCTCCTCGCTCTTTTGCTAATGTGAAGCCTTGATTGTGATGCCACCCCTCATATCTGAGCAAAATGATTAAATACTAATCACTTCATTCCCCCTTGAGGACTTAGTTTTTTCTGGCAAGTCAGATTTTCATTGCAACAATTTAATTACTTTACAAACTTTGGATTTAATCACAAGTTTATAAAATTCATAGAAAATGATGCGGTCAAAGTTTGACACTAACCGCCAATCTGATACAACCCTCTATTTGGGCTTGGGATCAATTGTGAGAGTGCAAAACTCCTACCAGCAGTTAGTCCAAGAACTACACCGGTTAGGAGTGAGGTGGTTTGAGTTGAAAGCTCTAAGAGGGCAAGGAGAAGGCCTAAAAAAAGTGAGTGGAGGTAGTAAGCAAAAATTTGATGACCAATGGCTTAACTGGGGATGTGGTCCTTAATAGAGTGGAATGAGAGAAGAGGATTGGTGTAACTAACCCCAATTAATTGAGTTATAGCTTAGATGATGATGATGATGATTAAATTATGGGTTTATTCGAGGATGTGGTTTCTTCCATTGTTGAAACATTTCATAGGATGATTCTTACTTTAACACCAAAATAAAAAATAAATTCCATTCAGACAATACCAACGCCCATTCCGGGACGAGTTGGAAGAGGAATTCCCAATTCTTACACGGATGAGACTGATCACACCTGATCAGTGAAAAATTCTGACACCAATCATTTACAAGTGAGTATTGAAGATTTCCAACAGAAGAAAGAAAGAGGAGTTTTGAGAGAGAGAAGAAGAGAGGTTAGGTCACAAAACCTAATCCTCCAAGTTTTGTTATAATAGGGCTTATTTGCCTTTTACAACTTACTGCCTTAGAGAAGAGGAAATAACATAAATCCCCTTATGTTTCAACACTCCCCCTCAAGTTGGTGCGTGAATATCTATCATGCCCAACTTGCCAGAAATCTCACGAAAAGTAGTAGAATTTAGAGCCTTTGTAAATATATCTGCCAACTGATCTGAAGAGCGAACGAAGGGTGTGGAAAGTTCTCCTAAAGCAATCTTCTCTTGAACGAAATGGATATCAACCTCAATATGTTTATTCCTCTCATGAAAAACTGAGTCTAAAGCGATATGAATGGCTGCTTGGTTGTCACAATAGAGAGGAATGGTTGAGTCAGAGAATAAACCTAACTCTTTCATGATGGACTTTATTCAAAGTAGCTCGCATGTCCCATGAGCAATAGCTCTGTACTCTGCCTCTGCACTTGACCTGGAGACCACAGGTTGTTTCTTACTTCTCCAAGTCACCAGGTTTCCTCCCACAAAAGTACAATATCCAGACGTAGATTTTCTATCTGTGGAGCAACCTGCCCAATCCGTATCTGAGAAACCACATATATTCACATACCCATGATTCTTGTACAAAATTCCTCGACCTGGACACGTCTTTAAGTATCTTAGGATATGATGAACCGCCTCCAAGTGAGGCTTCCTGAGAGAATGCATGTATCGACTCACAATACTCACTGCTTGAGTAATATATGGCCTTGTGATTGTCAAATAAATCAATTTCCCAACTAGTCTCTGATACATGCCAGTGTCTTCAAGCTTGTTACCTATGTCTGCATGCAGTGAGTGTTTTTGCTCCACTGAGGGAAGGCGTTGGTCGAGAACCCAACTTTCCTGTCTCCTTGAGAAGATCAAGGGTATATTTTCTCTAAGAAATGAAGATGCCCTTTGATGAGCGGGCCACCTCAATTCCCAGAAAATATCACAGACAACCCAAGTCCTTCATTTCAAGCTCCTTGCTTAGTCGATGTTTGGTTTGTTAGATGAATTGCAAGTCATCACCAGTAAGGACAATATCGTCCACATACATAAGCAGAATAGTTCTTCCCTCTGGGCGTGAATGAATGAACATTGTATGATCTGTTTGGCAGCGCTTGAACCCAAAGGAGAGAACTGCAGAACTAAATTTTGCAAACCAAGCTCTGGGAGACTGTTTTAAACCATACAAAGCCTTTCTCAGCTTACACACCTTTCCTGACTCCCCCTTAAGCTGAAAACCAGAGGGAAGGTCCATGTACACCTCCTCAGTCAGATCACCATTTAGAAAAGCATTCTTGACATCCAATTGGAACAGAGGCCAATTCAGGTTAGCTGCTAGAGAAAGGATGAGACGAACAGAATTGAGTTTTGCCACAGGAGAAAAAGTCTCAGTATAATCAACTCCGAAAAGTTAAGTGTAGCCCTTAGCCACCAGTCGAGCTTTGTATCTTTCTACAATGTCATCTACACGATATTTGATGGAGAAGACCCATTTACAACCGTCTTCTTTCCAGGAGATAGAGAGATAACATCCCATGTACCACTCTTGTGTAGAGCTTCCATCTCGGCTTTCATAGCTTGTTTCCAGGCAGGTACTGCCAAAGCATCATGAACAGATCTGGAAATAGTATGAGAAGATATAGCTGCTAAGAAGGAACAATAAGATGGTGACAGGAACTCATAACACAGAAATTTTGATATAGGATGCAAAACTAGATGATGACTACGAGTGCGAGTTGCAACAAGAGAGGAAGAGGTATCTGAGGTTAGAGTCGGATCCATTGCCATAGATTGAACTTGAGTTGGTCTTACCCACTAACGAACATAGGTAATGAGTTTCTTCGGTTCACCAGTAGCCGGCGGAATGACCAATGCAGGTAATGGAAGAGTAGGTGAGGAAGAGCCAAGTTCGACATTAGCACTGTAGAAAGCACGATTCTCAAGAAAGGTGACATCCATGAAAACATAAAGCTTCCTGCATGTGGGATCATATCACCTATACCCTTTATGTTGCATAGAATATCCAATGAAGATACATTTAATTGCTCTACAGTCAAGTTTGTCTCTGGAAGGACTAAAGTTATGGACAAAACAAACACACCCAAACACATGAGGGATAATATGGAATAATGGTGAGGATGGAACCAGGATGTGCATTGGGATTTTCCCTTGAAGGACACGGGTTGGAAACTGATTAATCAAGAAACAGGCCGTCAGAACTGCGGCTGACCAATATGACTTGGGAACATCCATCCCTAGTAATAGAGAACGTGTAACTTCTAATAAATGGCGATTCTTTCACTCGGAAACCCCATTTTGTTGAGAAGTATACACGCAGGAAAGTTGATGAATAATGCCATTATCTTGGAGATAGTTTGTAAATGACTTGGATGAATATTCCCCTCCATTGTCAGACCGCAAGGTCTGAATGGAACAACCATATTGATTTGTCACCAGCTTGTGAAATGTTTGAAACAATGAGAATAATTCATCATGTCGACGCATAAGATATACCCATGTTACTCGTGAGAAATCATTAATGAAAGTAACAAAGTATTTGAACCCATCAAACAAGGCTACGAGACTAGGTCCCCATATGTCAGAATGGACAAGCTCAAATGCTTTGGTACTTCTATGTTCAACCACGGGGAATGAATTACAAATGTGTTTGCTAACTTGACACACTTCACAACCAGTAATATCATCACTTTTATTTAAATTTGAAATAATCAAGTTCGAGACACGACTTGGAACATGGCCCAATCAAGCATGCCACAAGCTTACAGACTCATTATTTGAAGCAATAATTGGAGCAGTAGTATCAACAGAAAGACGAGCCACTACTACTATTAGTGAATGCCGTCAATAACTCCCCTTGTTGTAGAAAGTAAAGACCATCTCGTTCAAATCCCGTACCAATAATCCTCCTCGTACTCAAGTTCTGAAACATACAAGATTTGGGAGAAAAAGTTATACTGCAATTCAGAGCACGGGGGAGACTACTGACAGAAATTAAATTCGCATGAAATTTTGAAATATACAAGACATTTGGGAAAGTAAGAGAGAAGGATACACGAACAGAACCAATAGATTGTACAGGAGTAGTGCTACCATCAGCAAGACGAACAAACAGAGAACAGAATGTAATAGTAGAAGATGTAAGGAAGTGATGCATACCGGTCATATGATCAGAAGCCCCAAAATCGATGATCCAAGTGGATGAGGCTAAAGAAGCATGCAAGGAAGTACCTGTGGTTGCAACGAAGGAAGTGGATGAGGGCTGTAGATCAAAGGAAGGCGTAGTGGATGTAGAAGGTTGCAGCGATCTCAGGAGTTCCATAACTTCTGCTCTGGTCATCAATATAGACTCAAAAGGAGAAGTATCAGGGATTCTAACATTATCCATAGGTTGTTCCTCAACATCTATTGTGGTAGCATGTGCTGAGGGATAGCCATGTATTTTGAAGCATCGTTCCACTAAATGCCCTGAGCGGTTGCAGTGAGTACGGAAGTAACGTGAACCTACACGTCCACGAACTCGACCACGAACTGAGGAACTACCACGTGAATCAAAACGGCCACCCCTTCCATTAGGTGGAGCAGTGGAAGATGTAAAAGTTGCTCGCTCTTGTGCAGGAGATGATAAAGTAGTAGGCATGGTCATCACTTCATGACGACTCTCCTCGGTATGAACAATGCAGTAAACTGTCTCAAGCGATGGAAATGGGATCGTAGCAACCAGCTAGGGTACAAAGGGACTCATAATCTGCAATTAGTCCAATGAAAAATTCGTAAGTTTTGGCTTTGTCTTCACGTTTGCGCACTATTTCAGCACTACTACTATCCGGTAGTTCACTTAATGACTGCAAATAACTCAACTCTTCCTATCTGCTCTGTAAGGCCCCAAAGTACTCAGTGACTGACATATTAGTTTGATCTAGTGAGTAAAGTTCTGTTGTCAACTGAAAAATGCAAGGTTCATTTGAGGTCGTTCCATATGATTTTTGGAGTGCAGTCCATAAAGTTGCGGCACTTTCATAAAAGAAATAAGCAGATGCAACATGTTGTTCCATAGAATTTAATAACCAGCCCATAACAATGGCATTTACAGACTCCCGTGCATCAACTTTTGTGGGATCTGTAGGTTTCTTGTTGGTACCTGTTAGATATCCGAATTTTTCTTTTCCAACAACATACATTCGGACTGCTCGGGACCACAATAGAATTTTTTTTCCATTGAATTTGGTGGAAGTAATAGAGAGTAGGCCCTCAGAAGATTTCGAATCCATAGTTGCAGCAATCTCAAGGAAAAAAATAAATAAATACTCGATACCAAGTGGCCGAAAAAGCTTCAGTCATCCCGAATGGCTTCGAATAGGCTCCATTGTAAACAAATAGCCATTTGGAGACCCATGAATATCAGCTTCAACATCAGATTGTCAATCTGGCGGCCCTGGCGGCGTCAAATTTGCACTCCAACGACCCTAAGGGATCGGATCTAGCTTCCGGCGGCCCTGCTGGCGTCACATCTACAGTCTGACGGCCCTAAGGTGGTTGGATCTGGCTTCCGACGCACCTGCCGGCTTCAGATCTGAGGTCCGATGGCCCTAGGGTGGTCGGATCTGGCTTCCGGCGCACCTGTCGACATCATATCTGAGGTCCAACGGCCCTAGTATGGTTGGTTTTAACTTCCTGCGTACCTGTCGGCGTCAGAGCAGTGGTCCGACGGCCCTAGTGGCGTCGGATCTGGCTTCCGGTGTACCTGTCGGCGTCAGGGCAGTGGTCCGACGGCCCTGGTGGTGGCGTCGGTTCTAGCTTCCGGCGCCCTTGGTGGCGTCCGAACGTGGGTCCAGTGAACCTGCCGACGTCGGATCACATATCTGACGCCCTCATTTACGTGGTGAAGCTCCTATATGGTGCGGCTGTGAGATAGACGGTCCGGTGGAGAAGTTGGTGTGGTGCGGCTGGAAGAAGGGGCACCTTCAGTGGGGTCCACGAGATCTAGGGGCACCTCCTTGGCTTTGATACCATGATGATTTTCAACAGAAGAAAGAAAGAGGAGTTTTGAGAGAGAGAAGAAGAGAGGTTAGGTCACAAAACCTAATCCTCCAAGTTTTATTATAATAGGGCTTATTTGCCTTTTACAACTTACTGCCTTAGAGAAAAGAAAATAATATAAAACCCCTTATGTTTCAACAAGTATTACACTAAGAATTGACAAGCGGATGAGTTTTCTAGTGGGCTATGTTGATATAGCTTAGATAGGGAAAAGATACTCTACTATAAGGTAGGGCTGAACTTTCAAGTCCGGGTGTTCCCAAAACTCCCTTCTACTTCCTTCCCCTCTTTCGGCCAAAAAAGAAAAAGAAAGATAGGGCATGAACAGCCTTAACAGCAGTATCAGACCCCTAATCCCGACTCTGGGTACTTAACCAATATGTCACGCAGGCTCTTCAACCGACGAAGGCATTCCTACCAGAATGCCGATTACGGGGGGGGGGGGGGGGGGGGGAAGCAAAGTCTCCAACATTGAAGGCATCGCTCACCCCTCCCTATTAATGACTTGGCCAAGATTGTCATCCAAGCAACTAGACCAAAGACATTGATTGGCGGATCAACCCATCAATCAAATCTCTGATTGACCTTTCCCATTCCTTCTAACCAAAACAAAACGGCGGTGGCCGAGGTAGAAAGAGATTGGACTCTAAAGTGGACATTTTGTAGGTTGTTCTATAAATAGGAGGAGAAAATGGGAATGGGATTGTCATGACTAGTGCTCATAGTATCGGTATCGTTACATGTATCATTGGCTGGGGATGCAAAAACATGTATCGATATTGTTGATACCTAGAAATGTACCACTTACTAAGGGAAACATTAGGGAAACATGAGCAAAATGTGGAATTTCTCAATGAAACTTCAAGAGATGCTAAAATAAACATATTTGCATATTTAGGAATCAAATAATTACAAAAAGGACGCATACATAATAAGCTTCTCTTTAATGCAAATCTAAAAGCATATAGCGCTAACTCAGGGAAACATTAGAGAAACATGGGGAAAGTGGTGGAATTTTTCAATGATACTTCAAGAGATGCTAAAATACACATATTTGCATATATAAGAATCAAATAAAAGCGAAAATGACGCATATTTGCATATTTAGGAATCAAATAATAAGTCTCCCTTTAATGGGAACTAAAAGCATGCATCATTGACCTAGGGAAACAATGGGGAAACCTAGGGAAAATGGTGGATCCATCCATCCATCCATGGATGCACATACAAACATACACACATGCATGATCCATCCATCCATCTATGCGTGCATACACACATACATTCAAACACATAATGCTCTCCTAGGACCCAGTTCTCATGAGAACTCGTGAGAACTTTTTAAGAACTCATCTAACATGATGTGTATATGCAATGTAGGCTATACAAGCCCTTCATTTAACTTAAATGAAGGGTTGGGCAACAAATCAAATTGTTTTGTAACTCGGGTGGGCCTTAATGAAAATCAAAGGTGGGAAATTCCCTCTCACTTTGCTATGACCCACTAGATTTTTTAATCAGGCTAACTTTTAGGCCTTGGGGGTTTCATGAGGTGACCATTTTGTGCCCACGTCACGTGAGATGAGTTCTCAAAAAGTTCTCATGAGAACCGATTCCTAAGAGAGCATTTTAATACACACACAGATAACCATCCAACCATTCATCCATCCATCCATGCATGCATATAAATACACACACATACAAACATGCATTTCATCATATAACCATGCACCCATAGTAAATAAAAAATAAATAAATAAATTGAAATGAAATTTTTTTAATAAACAATTTTTTGGCGATATCAATACATTGGTGATACATTTGCGATACATTGGTGATATTATCAAAATATCGTCGATACATTGGCAATACAAGCAACACCCAGAATTTTACACCGTCGAAGTATTGTGATACATTGGCGATATCGATACATTACTGATATAAGTGACACCTTGATGCAGGACGCCCTAATTATGATGCATGCTCATGAACACACATAATCCAGCGGAAATAAAAGACAATAATAATCTAAAAATTCAACATCAACCATCATAAGCTAAGAAAACCACAAAGAGACATGCAATCGTGCGGGCCATCATCACAACCATGAAGTGTGAAATTCAATTATTGCTTAGGTTGAATCCGGTGAGGGATGGAACCTCCCGATCTTGCATGGTCATGCCCAAATGTCCAATGTGAATCACTAGTCCGAGAGATCAAGGATTTTCTCGGATTAGGGATTTGAAAACTCGAGAATTTAGGGTTTTGAGTTAATTCTCAAATTTTAAGATTCAAAGAATGGAGATAATGGAAGTAAAGAAAGAAGAGAGAATAACTTATCTTAGAGGAATGTTGGAGGAGCATAAGAAGAAAAGAGAACAAGAGGATTGGAGAAGAAGATGAAGTTCCAAGAGAGAGAGAGGAGGAGGAAGAGGAGCCACCAAGCTTTTCTTAATCAATAATCAACTAATGAAAAAAGTTTAGTGCAACACCCTTATAAAATTCAGAATTAACATAATTACCAAAATACCCCTACTAACAAAATTTCAAAAAAAAGACATTCTCACGAAAAAACGTGCACACACTGACCCAAAACTCAAATAAGTAAAAGTGCATATAATAAATGCAAATCTAAGATGCCCGATGGCCTCCAATGATGGCATGATGAAAGTGGGTCATGACGAACCAACGGTCCGATCACATTATCATCGTGATCCAACGGTCCGATCATCTTCTCCAAGCAACTTGCACATGTCTTCTCAAGGTGGGGTCTTGTCAAATGTCTCGTACTACATGTGTAAGGTCTTCGATGCTCCTCAAGTCGTCACGAACAATCCAGGCCTGTCATCATCGAGCCATAAAGATATAAGTGTTACTCGCCTCCTACGCTGATAAACCCTAAAGGGCTTGATGTCCGCAGCACACCTGGAATTTACATGGTCGAAAATACTCATGATACAGTGGCGATATCGATACATTGGCGATACTTAACAATAAATCGTAAATACCTGGAATTTCTGATACTACCAGTGTTATTGGTATCGTCGAGTTGGAGATACAGATAATATTGGGGATACACCGAACAGTAGTCTTGACTCCACTGATCAAGAACCTTCTTTTTTTCCTAATGTGCAATTGGGATATCTAGTGTATGCCTTCATAAATTCTACCACTTAGGAATAGAGAACCATTAGGCTTTTAAAAAGGGGGCCTCTATTTCTCCAAAATGCCTCAACAGGCAACGAATATGATGTGCCTCATTGATGTGCTAATGACAAGGCATTCCGTATCAGTAATGGTGGTCGTAACGTTCACCACCGTTATCGATACGGATACCAGCCATAACCGCCAATGCGGGGGCATAACAACCATTACAACCCTCTTAATGGTTGAAAAAAAAATTTGCCTAAAAAAATATTTAGAAAATCTACAATAATGTAAATATTCCAAGTATCTATTCATTTTTGGTTATGAACATAATTATGGTAGTGTAACGGTCCACTGTTTGGTGAGAGTATTGTATTTAGTTCTCTAGTGATTCATGAACATGGTTATGTGTCTCTAATATTTACACATCACAATCAAGTATTAGAACTAGAAATCGGGGGAAAAAGAAGGCATAAATAACTTGGTTGTATTTTTTGAAAAAAATGGCCCTTGGAGCTTCTATTTGCCCGAATCGCTTCAATCTACGGTTTTAATCCTAAAAACTATAGTAAGAGTGGTTGAAATCTACTGTAAAATAATCTTGGAAAGTTTTTGGAATGAAAAAGTGAAAAAATGATGAGAAAACGGATTTAAATAGAAAAAAAAAAAAAGCGGTTGTTTTTCAATCGTTACAGGGGTAACGGTTGTTATGTCCTGTAACGGCCGATACAGTTCCAAAAACCAACCTCCCTGTTTCACCCTTGTATCATGTAATGGTCACGGACGTTACCTATACGTATCGGCCTTTACGATCATATCGTAATGGATACAGGACACCTTAGCTAGTAATCCCTCCAACTATGTGGATGCTAAGTTGATTACCGTATCAATGTGCATCTAACTATGCAAAAGTCCCATAACATTAAGCACATATGAGCCTTTCTAAAAAAATTAAAAATAAAACAAAATAAAATAAAAACATTAAGCACATATAATGATAACACATTAATGGAGGATCCCCCATGCTAACGCCCTTTGGACGATTAAGGATCCACACAGAAATGGAATGACATGTATAGCAGTTGGTTATGATTGAGTTCCTCACAGCAGAGATCTTCATCCAAAAACATTACTATCATGTAATGTCCTTTTACGTGAGAAAGTAGCGCACCTTGATAGATCTAGTGAATCTTACACATCTTCTATCTTTACGTAGTAATCGATAGTGTCTAATTCTCGAGAATATGTATCTACCCTAAGCGTGTGAACCACTTTGTGACGTACGCAGCTTCAACAAGGGTCTCTTCAATGTGAGACCAAGCCCCTGAGGTGATATTCGATGTGTTAAACATAAATATCAATGCAGGCACCTTCTTCATGTGGGCAACTATGAAGTAAATTACCTTCTTATGCATTCTTAGAGCTAGGTCCATGGGGACGATGGACCAACTTAGTTGGTCCCCGTGTTCAAAATATAAGTATCATTACATGCATTGATGACTGAGGATACAGAAACATGTACCGGTATCGTTAATACTTGGAAAAATATCACTGCATGAGGGAAACGTTGGGGAAATGTTGGGAAAAAGGTGAAATTTTTCAGTGAAACTTCCAGTGATGTTAAAAGACATGTTTACACATGTAGGAATCAAAATATTGGGGGAAAAAAAAAACAATTATACAAAATAAGTTTTCATTTGTCAAAATAATCATTTCTTTTAGAGATAACAACAATTAATTAGAAAAGCATGCAAAGGGCACTAAAGAATACAACACACACTACGCCTAAAAAAAGAGGAAAAATTAGCAAATTTAATTGCCTTCACATAATGAGCCCATCCCAAAACATTACACTTTATGTCCCTGATGACCAATTGAAACGAAGAACTACTATTCTGGAAGCACCTCCTGTTACGGTCCCCCTCCCCCCATATGCCCCCCCCCCCCCCCCAAAAAAAAAAAAAAAAAAAAAAACAAAGCAAGCAATCTCCACATAACTTTATCAACTTCCCCCACCCCAACTTCATGCAAAGTCCGTAATATATCCACAACCGAATCCGACATCACGCAAGCAATATGGAACACATCTAGAAAATGTTCCCACATCTTTCAAGCAAACGAGCAAGTGATCGAAGAGGTGATCGATTGACTACGCATCACCCATACACATCAATCAAATATTAGGGAGAACAATTGATCATCTTTGTAAACTATCAATGGTTAGCACCCTTTCTTCCCACTAGCTAAAGCTCCATAAAACCACGAAGTACGAATGTAAATGGTAGTGGGGCGCTCCATGAATCAGTACATACAAAGATCGAACCAAGACACTTATCATGAGAGGGTTGGGATCGTGAAAAATCCCCGGTACACTTATCATGAGAAATCCCCAAGACGCTTCATCATCTAACTTACACTACGCCATTCAAATCAACAAACTAGAAGACACCTACAAATTCAAGAAAAAATCCATATCCCACAAGATGCGACTACGTGGATTCATCATGAGGCAACCTTTGCTGAAGTGACAAAGAAAGGGAAAGGGTAAAGTTCAAGTCAGCATGTAAGGGCAAAGGGAAGCTTGGCTACAAGGTAAGGGGCATTGAGATCTTCTTAAGCGAGGAGCAACCATTTCACCCTGTCATTGAGGAGGGGTGGACGGTCGTATCTAGGAAGAAAGGTAAGAAGGAAGCTGGAGGTCGAAGCCTCCAAGATTATCCGACTCTTATGTCAAGAGTTTCCCATAAGATTGGACTGAGAATCATCTAGCTTCTATTTTTGGTTGATGTGGACGAGTTGTGGATGTCGTCATCCCTCGGGACCAAATGATGATGGCTAAGAGGGGGTTTGCTTTTGTGCACTTGCAAACATCAGAGGAACTGGATCATGCTATTGATGAGATTCATGGCTAGTCATTCAAAGGTAAAGAGATCAATGTGCAATAGCACATTATGGGCAGGATACACTGGCCGATGATGGGTTTTAACTAGGTGGAGAGGGTAGGGAAGGGGGAAGGAAAAACGGGGAGAGGGTGTAACAGCTGGGTTATAGAAGAATAAGTTTCCGAAAGGGAAGGGAGGAATCAATGGGGACAAGATGGGAGAGAAGGGGAGAGGGGTAAGGGGTAGGGAAAAAGGGGTTTGGATTTCTAAATCTTTTGCTAAAGCAGTGTTGGGGGAGGAGATAGGAGCAGATGTGGGTCGGAAGGATCCTTCGAAGGAGAGTGACTTGCAAGAGAAGTCAAAGTTTGTGGCATGGAGGGAAGAGGAGAAGGGAGCATAGATGCTTAAGGTGAATCCTCATGCTCTAAAGAAGACCCATCCGTAGCTCCAACACTCACTATTTGTCCTTAACAGGGTGCGGGCCTCACTACAAGAGATATAGTTCTATTTCGAGACATGTTGTGATCTGCAGGAGGGTGACTGCATCATCAAACCATTGGGGGAAGCAAAGCTCTAGGTCTCTATCCTGACAGATGTGAACCTGGATCAGATTATATCGGCAGGTTTTCTCTTCAACGATTGGCTAAGTAGGGCGATTCACACATGTGGGAGGAGAAATCCTTATTTGAAGAGGTCGAAATATGCCATCTTCTATGGGGGATTCCATTAGAATTGTGGGTCACAGAGGTTTTTATGGAGCTTGGTTTGTGCTTGGGAGTGGTCACAGCCATTGACCTCACAACTAATAATGGGGAGGAGATCAATGCTGCTCGAATTGCATCAGGTGAAGAACAATATGGGACGATCCAACGTCTGGCAATTTAGGTAGGGGAGGAGTGGGTAGAGGTTGGAGTGATGTGGGAGATCAGTTGGGGTAGGTGGGGCGATGAGTGGTTGAACAGGGGTGGTGGGGATCGAGCAAAGAGGGGCAACCATGGGGGAGGGGGCCTCCCTAAGTGCCCGTATAAAGGTAGGTGGAGGAGGTCAACGAGTGGGTGACGTGGTGGATTCTTAGCTACCCATGTGATCTTTTTAGTCGTCACTCATCAGAGGTGACTAGATGTCCAGCTAGGAGGTTCGGGAGGAGGCTCAATGAACAATTGGGTCTTCAAGAGAGGCTCGGTCCATGCTTCGAAGATGGCTTGGCGCTCCATAATGTCACGTTTTCGAAGCATTGTCTCAGGAGTTGACATGTAAGCATGTTCATTATGAGGAGGCATGAGACTTGTCGGCTCGTCTCACCATCTTTGTAAGTAGGTTTGGGCTATGTGTCCTCTCTCGATTGTTAGTTCGATGGAAGAATGGCATTTGGAGGCTCGGTCAAGGTTTGGGAGTTGTATCGCGTCTCAAGATGGTCTAAAGGTCTCCCTACTCAACGCGTGTCCACTAGGATGGGACATCGAAGGTCAAACCTGAATGGTGCTCATGCCACTCACCACGTGGGACAATTTTTTACACGGATCGACATGTGTCATACTTTAAAAACCACATGTGGGAGTTAAACTCGAACTTTATAAGTAGATGAAGGGTAGGGAGGTTATTCCCCAATGATACAAAAGCTTTAAACCAAGTGTGTTTTCCCTCAATGCATTTGCAGAAGAAGTCCAGAGTCGAGGGTGGATGTTGAAAATCTTTCTGAGAAGTCAAGGTCTAAGGAAGAGCAGGTCAGGAGGATGTTTCTTCCTTGTGTCGAGACCACAATAATGATCCATTCCGAGACTGTTGTGACATCCAAGATCTTCCTTCCTGCAAAAGTTGCCAGTGTAGATAATTTCGATATGCATTGGATGTTACCCCTTTACAAGCAGAGAGGGAGACCTCGACAGAGATTAGAGATGTTTCTCATTGTTTCCTCTTGGGCGATACATGCTAGTCTACTGGTGAATTTCATTCACTGACAATGGAGGAGTTCAATCGGTACCAAGACATAAATTTTTCGAGGAAAGGGGTACCCAGAAGCTTAAGGAATTATAGAGGTAGAAAGCAAAGAGCAAGAACCTGAAGGGTTGGAAGGAATTACTCAATTTGGAATGTTCAATCAACTATGACTCCGCCACTAAGCTCAATGGGGGGAAGAAGGGTAGGGACTCTCAATTAGTTTCCCAATGAAGGTGTTCAGTTGGAATATTAGGGGGTTGGGAAGTCAGGACAAGAGGAATCACGTCTAGGATGAATGTAAGAAATATAAGATTTAGATTTTGTCTTTACAAGAAACTAAGATTGATGCTTTTGATGAGAAACTTTTTATGGAGTGCAAAAGACACGTTTCTCGATTCTTTCTCGGTGTTTTTGTTCAAAGATATTTCTTCAAATTTCAAATGGTGCTTCACTACAGCATATGGCCCATGACATCTAGATCGCAGAAGTCTCCTATCGGAAGAGCTTAATCTAGTTAGAAACAAGTTTAACCACCCATGTTACGTTGGGGGTGATTCCAATGTCATCAAATTTACTCATAAGAAGTAAAATGGGAGCAGAATCACAAATAGTGTAAAAGTTTTGAGTGGGCGAGTCAAAATGAAATGGTTGACATTCTGATGGGTGGGGCTAAGTTTACTTGGACCAATGGGAGGGCTAAACCTATCATGTCTAGACTGGACAAATTTATGTTGTCCGTCAATTGGATTGACAAGTTCCCTCTGGTTTCGTCTTGCGGTCTAACCATATCCATTTCCAGCAATCATCCTATTTTGCTGAAGGTGGTGGAAGATAGTTGGGGGCCTAAGCCCTTCCATTTCGAACTTATGTGGTTAAAAGTGGAAGCTTTTGTTGATCTTGTCAAAAATTGGTGGCAATCTTTTAATATTACAGGTGCATGTGGATTTCGACTATATTAAAAATTCAAGCTACTTAATGGCAAATTGGGAAGGAGTTTCTAAGCAAAAGGAATGATGATGTAGAATGCGCATGGAGCAAAATACATAAGCTTGATATCAAGGAAGAGGAGAGAGAACTATCTAAAGAAGATCATCATAGGCCCACCTCTTTACAGGTAGTTTACTCTAAGTACTTGAAGGAAGAAGAAATTAAGTGGTGGTAAAGAGAGAGGGATCCATAGCTAAAAGAAGGCGATAAAAATACACGCTTCTTCCATAGTATTTCTAATGCTAGGGCACGCAACAATCGGATAAGCAATTTGATAGTAGATGGACATAGAATTGAATAGAAGTACCAATTCTGCTCGGCCATTGTCGCACTTCTATTCAAAGCTTTAATCTAGTGAGGGGTGGAGAAGACCTTTGCTGGATCATCTACCTTTTAAATGTTTATCACCCGTGGAGTGGGACTCTCTGAAGAGGCCAGTTCCGAAAGAAGAAATCAAAGATGTTGTTGATTCCTTGGCAAAAGATAAAACCCTAGTCCCCGATGGTTTCCCTATGGCTTTTTATCAAGTTTTTTGGGAGGTGCTTAAGAGGGATGTGAATTGTGATGGATTTTGTAAAAGTAATCTGTGAATCAGGTCGGCACACAAAGGGGATGGTGGCTTCTTTTATAGCCATCATTCCCAAGAAAGGATCTAAGACTCCTAAAGATTATAGCCGATAAGTATAATTGGAAGTCCTTACAAGAGCTTGGCTAAAATCTTCGTTTCCAGATTCAGATCGATGCTAGCTTCAATCATCTCGGAGAGTCAAGGTACTTTTTGTGCAGATAAGCAGATCTTAGATAGAGCTTTACTCGCCTATGAATGCATAGACTCGAGATACAAGGAAAAAAAGGTGTGTTAGATATAGAGAAGGCCCTTGACCACGTGGATTGGGGGTTTCTTGAGTACATGTTGAAAAGAATAGGATGTGGAAATAGGTGGATTCTTTGGATGCATGGATGTTTCTCTTCGGCTTGTTTCTTAGTTTTTGTTAATGGCTCTTCAAAAGATTTTTTTTAATACTTCAAGGGGATTAAGGCAGGAGGACCCACTTTCTCCTTTTTTTGTTTGTTGTGGAAGTGGATGCTTTGAGTAAAATGCTAGCGAAAGGTCAAGAAGTGGGTCTTATGTCTGGCTTTAAAGGAGCACAAATCAGGTAGCAGGATTTCTCAGTTATAACTTGCGGATGATACAATTCACTTTTGTGATGCAAAGATATTAATGTTGAATAATCTAAGGAAAATACTGGGGTGCATCCGCCTTCGCAAATGTATTTGGGCGTGGAATCAAGTCTTTTCCATCATCTTATTTGAGGCTTCCTGATATGCATAGGGAAACCGATGAAACATTGGTAGAGCAAGGTGATTGTCGTATGACAATGGGCATACAAGGGAAGATGCAGAATGAAACTAAAGCGAATATGTGAAACAATGAATAATCAAATTAAATCTACTCAAATCACAAGCGAAGGCATTCAATTAGGTAAACATCCATGTTCCATATCAAAGATCACAAGCATGAAATGATGAAACAATAAAATCTCAAGGGTCGGGACCCATGAAAGATAGAACTTCCATGTCCAAGCATAAGGTTAATTCTAAATCCAAGGGATGAAGTTCTAAGATTCCTAGGGTATGGCTAAAATTGGGATCAATGGAAATTAGTGTTAAGGTTATGGTTTAAGTGATGAGGGAATTGGGGATTTAGGGATTTAAGGCTATGGGAAGGGTAAAATTCGGATTTAAGTGAAAAATGGGTGTTTGGATTTGAAAATTGGATGGAATTAGGTTAGATGGGAAGGATTCGGATGGGGAAAAGCTAGGGTTTTGAGGGAAAACTACGAAAAAGGGGTTATGAGCCTATTCCGAATGAAAAGGAGTTCAAGATTTAGGGAATAAGGGCTAAGGTTTCAATAAAAAACAAGAGATCTACAATCGATTGGAAGAAAGCAACCAAAATACCTGGATCTCGTGGAGAAGAAGAAGGGAAGAGAGATAGAAGGGATAGCCAGCATCACACTGTTGGCATCACACCAAAAGAGGGCTCCAATCACTGGAGGTTCAAGCTCATCTCAAGCAAGAATGAATTTTCTTATCAATCTTCATAAACGTAATAATGAAAATACGGTTTCTAATAATGCTTTTATAGTCCTCATCTAAAAAAAGTGAACTAAAGTGCCTAAACAAAAGAAAAATAACAAAACAACATTCAAAATAAAACAGTGCACTAATCTTTAAAAAAATAAATAAATAAATAAAACAGTGCACTAAAGTGCCTAAACAAAAGAAAAATAACAAAACGACACTCAAAATAAAACAGTTTGCTTATCTCTTGTGTTCCTCACATGCTCCTCAAATGTCATCGAACCACAATGAGATGGGCACGACATGTCTTCTACGCTGGTACACTAAAAAAAAAAGATCGTAATTGTCTGATGTCCCCATCAACTCTCCCCGGCTAAAAAGAAGTAGCCTCTGGCAACATAAAACTCTGGTACCTGCTCTAGGATGTCTGGATCAACCCGCTGCAATTCGGTCTATGTAAGCCATGTGCAATTTGAAGTCGGCCTGTTCTTCTACTTGACGAAATACTTCTGGTACCCTCATTCACTTGTAGACACCACTTGTTTATCCAATATGTTTTCAATCTCTTCTTTTCTCTCAAGTATATGTGGTAAAGGGGGTAAAGACTGGAAAGACTAGGTAGGGATAGGCCATGAAGTATGAGGTTGGGTAGATACATCATCTAGGTGATATTTAAAAGCCACTAGATCCTCCACATTGAGAGTATAACTAATTCTTATGCCTAGTGGAAGATCTATTACATACACATTAGTGCCAAAACGTTTTAAGATTTTTTAAGGGTTGGCACTACGTGCTTGTAATTTCTTAACGGTTCCTTGTGGGAACCGCTCTGGTCTTATGCAGACCATAACATAATCACCCACTTGAAATTCCTGCAACCTGGGATGTGAGTCAGCATTTAATTTATATAGTTCGTTGCTCACATTTATCCGCTTCCTAATTTCATCATGCAACTCATGGATATGCCATGCAAATGACTCAACTAACTCTGATGGTTTATGTAAGACAGACATGAATGAAACTATAGGATGCTCCAATGAAGCAATGGACTCAAAATAGACCACTATATAATCTAGAACTTGGGTGATTATAACAAAAGAACACTTCTTGCAGGTGACACATAATTTCTCATTCTTTAGTATCCTACAACCCACTCTAATTGATAGAGGTATTGCTCCTCGTAAGTGTTACAAACAAGAATAATGTTCAAGTATCCCAATACTTGAGGACACTCGATCAAGATTTTGTGGACGGCTTGAATGTGCTCACACATGCGCCACGTGCCATTGTACTTGGAAGTGAAAAGGGCGGGCACGGCACACGGAATAAAACTCAAACTCAAACTCAAACTAAAACTCTCCTGAGTGAACTCTTTCCTAAGATGCTTATCAAATTGCCTCTGCATTTCCGCATGCTCCGTGGGGTTCACTTGGTAGGGGGAAAGCTTGACAAAGTCGACTTAGGGACAAGATCGATTGAGTGTTGAATGTCGCTTGGGTGAAAGTTTATCTGGTAGGATATCACAACTCTTTTCCAAGTCCACAATCACTCCAGACAACAATTCTACGCTAGCCTCAAGAATAACATCACTAGTCATGCGGGTGTCCACCATTGAATCCACACTAGTCTCTTTTTCAAACCCATTCGCTTTCATTATGGTAAGAGACTTAGATGAGGACTCCACATCATTTAAGTCACATATGACAACTGGAAGTGGTGCGGCCTTAATTTCTTCGACCTCTTCATCACTAGCACCCACTCCATCATGTCCAACAATGGTGAGTGATGCCTCAATTTCTTCTTCGTCATCACTATCAATTTCAGGCGCGTACTCTACCTCTTCATAAACAACCTGTTTGGACCCTTCCATCTTGCCATTCACCAGGACATTATGTCGATCCCAGGGAAATATAATTGGTGGTAAACACTCTTCAAGTTGCTCAGAAGTCGAGATTCTCTTAGTGATGGACTAGACCACTTTAAAAGATTGTGGCCATATGGGTTTTCTTTTTGGACGAGAAGGTGGAACGACTCTTTCCTAAGCTAAGAGCTTCTGACGGTAAGAGATGGGAAGATACTTCTCTTTCATCTCGCCCCACTGTGAGATCGGAACTCCACCTCTATGCTCAATTCCTCACTCCAAATCCGTCCAAAACGACCTGGTGTGGCCCACCAATTTCAACTTGGCGAACCTCACTCGATGGTTGTCCGACATATCATACCAATCAAAAAAAATATTCCAAGTCTTCAAGCCAATCAAGGAATGTTTGTGGGTCCATGTGACCACTAAAATATTCTAAATCATCGGAGTTCGGCTTTCCATTGGGTCGCGAGGGTCACAAGACAAACTTAACAGTCCTGTGAATCTCATGCGCCTATACTCCATTCATTACGGGGAGACTCTAGACTGAATTTTGAGACCCTACAACTCTATGTTATGACCAAAAAAAAAAAAAAGTTTCTACCCTAGACACCGCAATATAAAACTCTAGGCTATATGATGCATGCACTAATCAACCCTAAATGTGATGAATGAGATGCTCTAGACACCCTATGCTTTGAGCCAAAGCTCTGATATCAAAATTTGATGCAGGACAATGAGCATACAAGGGATGATACAAAATGAAACTAAAGTGGATATGTGAAACAATGAATAATCAAATTAAATTTACTCAAATCACAAGTGAAAGCATTCAACTAGGTAAAAATCCATGTTCCATATCAAATATCACAAGCATGAAATGACGAAACTATAAAATCTCAAGGGTCGGGACCCATGGAAGATAGAACTTCCCTGTCCAAGCATAGGGTTAATTCTAAATCCAATGGATGAAGTTCTAGGGTTCCTAAGGTATGGCTAAAATTGGGATCGATGGAAATTAATATTAGGGTTATGGTTTGAGTGGTGAGGGAATTGAGGATTTAGGGATTTAAGGCAATGCGAAGGGTAAAATTCGGATTTGGGTGAAAAATGGAGTGTTTGGATTTGAAAAGGGTAGGATTAGCTTAGATGGGAAGGATTCGGATGGGGAAAAGCTAGGGTTTTGAGGAAAAACTATGAAAAAGGGGTTGTGGCCTATTCTAAATGAAAATGGGTTCAAGATTTAGGGGATTTGGTCTAAGGTCTCGAGAAATAACAAGAGATCTATCAATCGGTTGGAATAGAGGAACCAAAATACCTGGATCTCGTGGAGAAGAAGAAGAGAAGAAAGATAGAAGGGATAGTTGGCATCACACCAAAATCGGGCTCCAATCACTGGAGGTTCAAGCTCATCTTAAGCAAGAATGAATTTTCTTCTCAATATTCATAAACGTAATAATGAAAATAGAGTTTCTAACAATGCTTCTATAGTCCTAATCCAAGAAAAGTGTAGTAAAGAGCCTAAACAAAAGAAAAATAACAAAACAACGCTCAAAATAAAACAGTGCACTAGAGTGCCTAAACAAAAGAAAAATAACAAAACGACGCTCAAAATAAAAAAGTTCGCTCCTCTCTCGTGCTCCTCAAATGTCATCGAACCACAACGAGATAGGCACCGAGGCACGACACATCTCCTAAGCTGGTACACTCAGGAAAAGGATCATGACGTTCTGATGTCCCCATCAGTGATAGAAAGATTTAAAAGAAAGTTATCAAACTCGAAGGGCCGACATTTATCACTAGTAGGTCCTATCACTCTTATCAAAAAGGCACTTTCTAATCCACTTGTCTACCTCATGTCTTTATTTAAATGCTTGAAGACAGGTCTTGTATAGACTAAAAAAGTTGAGGAGCGACTTTCTCTAGTAATAAGCAGATGAAAAGCATAAATTCTACTTGCTTAAGTGGGAAAATGTATGTAAACCATTATTTAAAGGAGGTGTAGCAATTAGAGGTAATCTATGAGTGTGGCACTTATAGAAAAATTGCAGTGGAGATTTGGGTCTAAAGTTGGTAGGTTATGGAAAGAAGTTATTGTCTCCAAATATGAGTCCAAGAGGGGGGGGTTAGGATGTCAATAAATCCTCATATTATTGAGCTTCAAGAATTTGAAGAACCATTAATTCAATAACACCATTGTTTAAGCCTGTGTGGCTTTTTCTCTTGGGAATGGATCCCGCATTCACTTCTGGGAGGACTCTTAGTGTGGAGCAAGGCCCTTGGAGGTTGATTTTCCATCCTTGGCAAGTTTAGTCTCCATTAAGAATATATCAATGGTCGAATGTTTCTCCCACATTGGTGTGGGTGGTGTGGTGTCCCTCATGTCAAAGAGCTTTACCAGATGAGGCATCAGATTTAGCACAACTGTTGAAGTGGTTTCATTGTTTAAGCCTGTGTGGCTTTTTCTCTTGGGAATGGATCCCGCATTCACTTCTAGGAGGACTCTTAGTGTGGAGCAAGGCCCTTGGAGGTTGATTTTCCATCCTTGGCAAGTTTAGTCTCCATTAAGAATATATCAATGGTCGAATGTTTCTCCCACATTGGTGTGGGTGGTGTGGTGTCCCTCATGTCAAAGAGCTTTACCAGATGAGGCATCAGATTTAGCACAACTGTTGAAGTGGTTTCATAATATTCATCCTTCTCCAGCTTTTGAGAATCATTTGGCATGGAAGGTGTCTCCGACCGGGAAATTCTCAGTCAGCGAATCATCGACCACAAGAAGAAAGGAATTCTTTCATGCCTTTTGGTTCAACAAGGCACGCCCTAAGGTGGCCTCGTTCGTAAGGTTGGTATGGTGGAAACAAATCTTTACAATAGACAATCTTTAGAATAGGTCTATGATCCTTCCAAATATATATCCATTGTGTATAAGTGATGTAGAATCAATATATCACCTTTTTACCCATTGCTCTTTTGTGCAACGAATTTGGATCATGTTCCTAGCACTCTTCAGGGTTTAGTGGGTTATGCCATAATCGATTGATGAGCTGCTTTGGGCATGGCATGGAAGCCCTATTCCTCGGTCTTAGTTACCGACATGGTGCCTCGTATTGCTAGCAATTTTGTAGAATACTTGGCAGGAGCTTAACAATCGATGTTTTTATAATAAACAAGAATCATGGGAAAAGGTTGCGAGGCATTCCAAGAGAGATGTAGTAGATTGGGTATATAGAGTTTCAAGGGTTAAGGATGTAAATGTAAATGAAATTTTGTCTATGTTTGGGTTGTGATTCAAGGTTCTATTTTGGGTTGTTCCCCTATTTTGTGTTCTTTGCTGCTTTAATGCTTGTTTGGGTTTCTGGAGTTTCAAGGGTTAAGGATGTAAAAGTAGGGTTGTTCCCTACTTTGTGTTCTTCCTTATCTCCTGATTGATGACTAATACTTCAACCAAACATGTGCCCACAGCTCTGAATACTTCCATCAGTCATAGTTCCAATGGGATTCCCCACAGCAGGTACAAACCTCAGTCATTCCAAAGAATGACTTCTCCTCCCATCTATACATCGCCTTGACCGGACCATGATTGAATAGAACTACAACCGCAAGGATCTGGTTCACATTCACATTTGTGCGAACAGATACCCATAGCTCCATCCCTCCTAGCAGCTTAATAATATAATGCTTCTCTTGGAGCCGACAACAAGCTTGAAACCGGCACGTAATCTTTTTTATATATGAGCTCCCTCCCTGGAAATCAAGAGAAGGGAATCCAACAATTGTATTGGTATCTTCTACAGAATCTTTAGATTCACCGTCACCCCCAGGATCCCCTTTTCCACCTTCCAAGGCCATTTACCTACCCCCTCTTGCACTCCTTCCCCACTCTGCCTCACTCTCTCCTCCCCGTATTTCCCCTCCTTATAACCGCATCAACATCCCCTCCCCCTCCCCCCCCCCCCCCCCCCCCCTCGAGTGTGATTGCACCCTGTTTTAAACCATGAACCTCTGTCGGCTCTAGCCCATAGTGGGCCTTCTAGACTAGAAGAATCCTACCGTGCAACACAAGGTGGTCCATATCAATAAAGGTGGTTGTAACAATCACCACCATTACCAATACGGAGTTTTAGCATAACGGCCAATATACCCCCGTATCAATTGAATTTTTTTCTCAAAAAAATTCTAAAAAAAATATCCTAAAAAATCCATAAAAATGTAAATATTCCAAATATGCATTCATTTTTTTTTTTTTTTTTTTGAACATGTTTAACCTTCTAAATTTAATTTTCTAACCATATAATATCAATGATAAATTTATTAGAATCAATTTAATACCAAAGCATCTCACATTTGCAAGTTTTACTATTATTTATGGTATTGGTATATTACATACCTCACAACTCACGTACATTTTATTTCAACATATAGAGTTTAGAGACTTTTGTGCCCTGTTATGTAATTCTTATACCGAATAATTTGATATCATTTCCCCCCGATAAATCTTAAGAAAAATTTGAAATTAAATTCGGTTGAATAGTGTTGCCGATTTGGGACTGATTTGGCGAACCACTTGATGCCTCAAATCAACCTCAAATTCATGCAATCTATTGGCACTTATCCCACTAATGGATCAGTGGACATTTATTGGACAGTGAAGAATACAAATTTCAAAAAACAAGTGTCTACAAACTAATGATTAAAATCATTCAAACGATTTGATTTTGGGATTGTGACTTAGCAACAATAGTCCCATAATTTAATTGATTAATTTTGAGTTAATATATGCCTCATGTACAATTTTTTTAGGGCTCTATATGTAGGGCCTACCATGATGTGTGTATTGTATATTCATGCAAGGAAATCCCTAACCAATCAACCTTTCTGCCCTTTTCTGAGTAGTCCGTGTTAGTGCACTTTTCTGTGGCATACTAGTGCACCTTGTTTGTCAATCACTTAGGTCAGTGAGTCTAGTGTCGGTTGAGCTTAATGAAGATGAAGACTGAAGACTCAAGTGGCCATGCTGCATCAAGGAAGAAGTAACAGGTAAAAGTGATGCCTTGGTGTGCCTTAACCTTAACCAAAACCAAACCCTTAACCTCTTGATGACCTTGACCATGTTAGGAAAATCTTTAGTCAACATAGACTGGCCCTAGGTGTCCCAAAAGATCACCCATACTATGGCCAAAGAAGATTGGGTTGTGAACAAGTGGGTCAGCAAAACCATTTGGCTGAACCCAGGCCTGTTCGACCGGTCGGCTGGACTGGACCGACCGGTCAAGATCGGTCGGGACTAGCCATTTTTTACCCGTTTTCTGTCCATTTGGACCTCTTTTATAAAGGGGCATGGCTCATTTTGAGGGGTAAGAAGAGGGATTTCGAGAAGAGTGAAGCCACCATAGTTGGAGACCATTTGAGGCTCATTCCCAACCTATGCAAGGCATCTTCCTTGTGCTTTAACACAAGATTAGAGCATTCTAAGCTCATGAAGAAGATGAGCTTCATCCCCTCTTGATCTCTAAGATAATATCGTTGTAGGTGATCAACTCTAGGCAACCCATTCCTATTAGTTGTAGAGTTCTCAAACCTACCCTCCTATCACCTTGAGCATCTCAAAGGCATCACAAGCAAGGTGATTGATCAAGTGTAGCTGAGGCATTGGCGACGCAACGGCAACATGATCAGGGGAGCAAGGGAAGCTGATTGAAGCACGAGAGAGCGGAGATCAAGCAACCCGAACCGGCACTGAACAATGGGCTGATCCGACAAGTAAGGTTGTCTTTATTGAGAGTCCATCTACTCAATTCCCTGTGGGAGTTGAGTGTAGAATTTGTTTGTCAAACTCGAACTAGGGACGTTGGCCGTTCCTTGGTCTGTTTGTCGGCCTAAAGACTAGGGGTTGTTTGGCAATCCTTAGCTCATTTGCCGGGCCTAAACAAAGTCTCCAAAGTGGAGCCTCCGACACGAGAGTGAACGTGCGTCGGATTGAGAGTTAGCCTGTGTCCAAAACTCCGTTTGGGTTGAGAGTTAGCCCTTTGTCCAAAACTCCGGTGATTGTTGAGAGGTGAACCGGTAAATCAACCCCCCCCCCTCCCCCCCCATAGGACCTAGCCATAATTCTAATTGTAGTTGCTCTTTAAGCTTCCGCAAATACGAAGGTATCGTGTTAGACTACCAACGTAATTTCAGTCCACCCCACCCTTTTTCTTCTTCCTTGAAACTATCGTCCATTAATTCTGAGGCCCCAACTCAATGTCGATATCAACCTTCTATTTTATAAGGCACTCTTCTCAAAATATCATTGATGTCGATAATATCACCAAATATCATTGACATAATCGAAAATATATGCGAGATTTGAAAATTTGTAAACTTTAAACAGTTCCAGCATCGTTAACCTATCGATACCGATAGTATCGCCAATATTTGAAACACTAATTGGCTTCATCTGCTTCTTCTTTCCTCTTTAACTCGAGCTTAGCTCATGACGCACATTATTGCCATTTCAACCTCCTCAAATCTAAAGAGTTTTGATGGAGCACCCATCACTGTAGACGAGTTTAACTTTGGAAGGCCATCTTCATTGTTAGCGACATTAGCCTCTTTAGATGCAGCTCACATCAAGCCAAATTGTTCTCCACCATTAACGTCAAGTAGCCCATGATTATGATGCACAAAGGCTTAGATTTTCAATTAATCATGTGTGTGGATCATCATGGAGGATTATGAATATGATCATGTGAAGAGTGGACCACCATCATGGATCCCAAATGAAGAGCCATCTGGATGAGTGAATCCCATCTCAATTTAATTTCTTTTAGATAGATTTTCTCCTACTTTTTAGTTATTTAAATAGAGTTGAAGTCAAACTTACTATTTCCATCACTTATCTTGCGGCTCCCGTTTAGGTACCAAATGATGCCAGAACGATGTGAAATTGGTCCCATTTGAAGGCCTATTGAGTTAGCTTTCTAAAGAGCCCAAGATGCTGGAATTTCGATAAGATTGAGTAAGTTATGTTCAATATTCTGAGAATGTGTATGGTTGTGTCCGATTTCCAGCCTGGATGGACTTTGTTAGCTTGAGGACCAACCAATTAAATCTTCATACATACATCTCTAAATTCTAATAATATTGATGACTTATTTTTATTTAATAAAGGAAAGATTGAGCTTTCCCACTATTTTTCAATAATTGTGCACCCGATTTGCAAAAGGTTTACACTTGATCCTGATGAGCATGGATCTCTCGAAATTCGGTTTTCTTTAGTCCATCACTCAGTCACTCGCGAGAATTAAAACCTATCTATTTCTATGTTGATTTCGATAAATGATTCTGTTGTGTACTCGCTGCAACCATCCTTTAGGAAGAACAAGCCTACATTATTTAGTATCAAACCAAAGTCACGCCCCAACATGACCAGTCCAAGTACCATTCATCATCTCTTCCTTTTTCAGCTTTTCTTCTTCTTATGAACATTAGCCCATCACCACCCAATTACATACTTAGATGGCTTTGCGTGTTCGAGGACATGGACAAGGCGCCGACAAGATGTTTTCGCTAAATTAACAGCAAACAAAAAAGGATGCGATAAAGAAAGCAAGTTGCATCTTTGACTCAAAGCATAGACATTTGAGTCCTGTGAAAATGAGTTGAGACTTTAAAAGACACATCACAAATATATGAGATTTCGTCACTAGAAGTTAACGATCACAATCTAATAGAGGACCGACCTATGCTAAACACCAAAAGATTGACAATGAGCCGATCTTCAATAAAGACAACCTGTTGAGTATTTAAACCTCAATGGAGATCTAATATACAACAAAGAAGAATCTCCTGAGTAGGTTAAAATTCTTGATCTCAACAAAGGCCATATCCTTGAGGAGCAAAAAATCAACAAGGGCCCGACTTTTGATAAAGAACTTGAAGAAATTGGTGCAACCATCGACAACAGCGTTGATGAGAAATCAACAGCAATGCATTAGATTTTGTCATGAAGCAGTAGTAACTTCCTTACGACTAGATTTGTGCTTGAAGATATCATAAGGTCATGTCCAAGAGAGTTCTGGCAATGAACGTCACACTTCATCCATCAAATGATATAAATGTTGCCCTAATGTTGATCAGAGAAGTTCAAGTCATGAAAAAAATATATATCCAACATGATTGAAATTGTGAGTTGCTAAGATCATTTCTTGTATATTTCGTTTCACGACTTTCCTCATAACAAAACACGACAATGAGTTTTTCTGACAAGGGGTGTTTGATGCAACTCGCGTAGAGAGCAGATTGTTCTCCATTATTGATCATTGAATAGTTTAGTGAGATATGTGAGGAATATGTCTTCTTTAGTTTTTTCCGTGTGTAAATTCCCTTGTAATAATGTGGAGCATCATAATCCCTTTTTTTATTTAATTTACAAGATGTGTTAGCCCTAGCACCAAACACACAAGAGAAAGATTCCGCTAACTGTACCCTCTCTTCTCTTTTTTCCTTCTCTTTCTACCTGTCTCTATCTCCCTTTCTTCCTCTTGACTTTCTCCTTTCTTCCCCCCCAAACTTTCCACCAATAGCTCATGATAATGACACTTAAAAGCCCAGACTTTTAGCATGTTGTGTGTGGATTGTCACATTTGACCCTGGAGGATCGTGATCCATTCATGTGAAGAGTGGGCCAACATTATGAGTCTCACATGAAAAGTCCTCTAGTTGCAGCTACTTTTTAGTTATCTAGATAGAGTTAAGGTCAAACACAATTTCTATCACTTATTGTGCAGCCCACTTTTGGCGTGGCAAATGATGTCAAAATGATGTGAAATTGGTCTCTTTTGAAAGCCTATTGAGTTAGCTTTTCAACAAGGTGGAGATCATACAATTCCATAGCATTTGAGTAAGTTATGGATGATTATCTAAGGATGTGTGTAGTTGTATCAAGATTCCGACTTACAGAGCTAAGAGTTAGATTAGGCTTCGTTACCCTTTTTATTTTATTTTTTTGAAAGGCAACACCACCAGGGATTAAATCCTGGATCACTCACACACACTACATGTTGAGCCATGAATTGTGCATATATGAACCCCAATTAATAGCATAATTGCATAGTTTAAGTTGTTAAAGTTAAGGACTTATGCTTGCTTTTGTGTTTGTAAGTAAAAAGAGAGAGATGTCATGGATTTAATGCTAATTTGAAGAATTTAGAGTGATTGGAGGACCAAGCTTTAATGAGCCAAAGAAAGTGAAGAAAAAGCCTTAGAGAAATCAAGTTAAAAACCTGAAAAGGTCAGAAAATGCAAATTGCAGAGCTGCAGGGGCTAGAAAAGCAAGATGCAGAAAGTTCTGAAAATGGCCCTACAAATTGCTGGAAGTGAATTTCGATCCATCGAAACTAGCATTTCGATATATCGAAGTCCTATCGAAAAAAGCTCCGATATATCGAAATCTTATCGAAAAATGGGCAGAAAAGGTTGCAACTCTCTGGACAAAAACTCTGATATATCGAAACAGTTCCGATATATCTAAGTACCTATCAAAACGGTTCCAATATATCGAAGTACCTATCGAAACAGTTCCAATATATCGAAGTATCTATCGAAACCGATAAGAGTTGTGTAAATTCTTACGCAAATCCGAGGCGGTGGCGGACTTTCTCTATAAAAAGGCACCTCTACTAATGCAGGGGCATTTTCACACTGGGCTCAAGTAGGGTGGCCCATGCGAAGCGAGAGCACACTCGAGGTGGGGCAGACCGTGCGAAGCAGGTGCACCGTGTGAAGCGGGACCCACGCGATGTGGGACGACTCACGAAGGAGGGCTCGACTAGGCTTGGCCCAACCTGGGCTATGAGATAAAAGGATATTTCGTGCCTCCCCCATCAGCTTTAGAGCTTTTGGTGAGTTGGTCAGATGTCCTGCGTCAAATTGGTATCAGAGCAGGGGGTGATTAATGCATGGGCATTTTCACACTGGGCTCGAGTGGGGCGGCCCGTGCGGAAGCAGGAGCACACTCGGGGTGGGGGCAGACCGTGCGAAGCGGGACGGCTCACGAAGGAGGGCTCGACCTGGGCCTAGGCCTAGCCTAAGCTATGAGATAAAAGGATATTTCGTGCCTCCCCATCAGCTTTGGAGCTTTTGGTGAGTTGGTCGAATGTCCGGAGTCATCTACTCTCTTCCAAAGGCATCATAGGATGTGGGGAGCAAGGAGATCAAGTCCTAGGAGGCTTCCTAGCCTTCTACAACTAGTTTTCTTTCTTTTCTAGTTATAGTTCTAGGTTTTTCTATATTTCCTTTTACTTAATTCTCAGCTAGAGCTGAGAGGTGAAACTTCTAGTTTATTAATCATGTTTTTATTCTTTGATTTCGAATTATGCTTTAATTGTTGAACAATTTATTAACGGTTTAAATAAAGTTGATAGTTTTAGATAATTCAGGGATCTTGTGTGCCATGTATACGAGTTCTTGTTGGATTTCTAAGATTAATCAGATTGGTACATTGGATTTTGATTTGTGGAAGCCTTTGATTCGTCGTGATTTTTGGATACGGTGAATGCTTCGAGTTCTCCATGAGTTGAAACAATTAGATTTCTATTAGAACTAATTGATGAAGAGTTCATGTATCTTTTGTGTGAATCAAAGATAGGTCTTTTTGCTTGTTGATATTGGTTTAACTAGAGTTCAAATTGTTGATTCCAGTAAAGTCTAGTGACAGGATTTGATGAAGGCTATGGTTATGATTTCAACTAGATTGGATAAAGGATTGGCCTATACATTTGAGTGTGCCCAATGCCTGAGTATTATTAAGGAAAATAAATCAATGAACAAACATTTGTTTTAGGTTGTTTATTGTGACTTAATTGCTATATCTTCCGGCTGGATAGAGACAGGACTTCAATTCCAGTCGAGAATTGGATCGAATCAATTGAATTAAGCATGATTGATAACTAAATGTGGATCCTTGATGTTCTAGTGTTGGCTTTAGATTGTTTTTCTCTAAATTCTGAATTGTCCTACTCTAAAAACCAATTCCAGATTTGTTATTTAATTCTAGAACCTAGGTAACCTTAGAGTGTTTGGATCTAGTTTTCCATATTCCTTCCCCGTGAATCGACCTTGGTCTCACCGAGTTATTACTACATCGCGGCCTTATACTTGAGGCTGGCAAACACTACACCATCTCCACCAGCTCATCTAATGAGCAAGAGTTAGGCTTCATTACCTTGAGAACCAAGCAATTAAAAATCTATATATATATATATATATATATGCATGTAATATCTGAATTTTAGTTATATAAATTACTTATTTTCATTTCATAAAGGAAAGACCGAGTTTTCTTCCTAAACTTCCGACAAGGGTTTGCCTGCTTTTCTGAAGGAATATGCGTGATCCTACTAAGCCACTTGTGGATCTCCGGTATCGGGTTTTCATCAACCCATGGCTGAGTTACTCACGGGATGGCAAAGCCTATCTATTTTTACATTGATTTTGATTGACATTTCCACTACAAACTTGCTGCAGCTGTCCATTTCAACAAATGGGCCTACATTATCTTCCCCCACCAAGCCATACCAAGTTATGGCTCATGCATCGATGGTTGTCACAATGCCTATAAGGGTAGAATGATTGGTCATGGGATTTGTATGGATGACTTATATACCCCAATTCTCCTAATGCCAATCCATCAATGGATTATATCATGAATGGTACGTAACAATTGGTAACATGACCCATCCAATGATGGTACCTACAAAATCGAGAGTTAGACTCATCTCCCTCTCATACAACATAATCAGAGAAAAGCAATTGCATCATTCCTTGCATGCCGCACCACGTCAAAACACTTCTCAATATCAGTAAGGTTAAAATTATTTCCTTCTTCAACCTGCACTCTTCTTGATCACATCCGCCTCGGCCTCCTTGATTGCCACGGCTCCCAACACACCTACCAGCTCAACCACCCTTTAAGAGGCTAAGACAAATCATTCCTTTAACTTCCAAGTTCCAACAATGTTCGGTGATTTGCTATTTGGTTCTATTATTCTATATTGCTTGCTGACCAAGATTTAACCATAAGACTGTCCTGTATTACCAGATTATTTTCTAAGCATATCATTCCTTTGCTTTGTCACGTTCACGTAGCTGTTTTTTCCTTTGCTTATCATTCATCCACAAACATGCACTAAACACTTAACGCATGTGTAATATTCGTATATTTACATGTATCGGCATCTCGTCTATACATATTCTGTCCATCTTATATATGTACATGTATTTTCTTTTATAGCATGCTGATTTTTATTAGAGACAGAGAACAACTGAGAGACCAGAAATCCACTAAGACAGTGGATAACAACTATTGATCACAAGAAAGGATCTGAATACACCTATGGCAAAGCTATCAGCAATGCCTTTTGCTGCTCTCGGAATAACCTGGAACAGGAGGGACCAACACCCGGCTTTGAAATAGTTTCTGTAAAGGTAAAGCGCCTATTCCGACCGCAAGCCACTTTGATCTAGTCATATTCATCCTGCATCCCCGCCTACAACAGACTGCCCAGTGCTACTGACCCATCAGTATTTAGCTTCCAACAGATACTTGGTGGTGGTGTCGCACAGTCCTAACCTTAGGCCTCTCGTTAGTACCATTGATACTTGGTGGTGTTGTCACACAGTCCTAACCTTAGGCCTCTCGTTAGTACCATTGACAGTCTCCAGCCACTTCCTTGATAACTCCACAGGCGAAACACCTTCTTTAGCCACAGTGCCAATGAAACCAGATTGGATTTGATTGTCTCGGAAAGCCGCTCTCTCAGACAATATACACCTTCAAAAACTCTTCTATTACATTCCTTCCAAATACCCCAAATTACATGTACATGTATGTTTATATATGTATAGAACACAGAGACATATAAAACATTTTGCATGCTCTTCATCCCTGGGCAGTTGTAGCCTAACAATTCCTGACAATACACATTCCGTTGCTTTGTCATGTTTACATTAGATTTTTCGTTAATAGCATCCATGCAATTACATGCCCTTTAGCACTGAAATCAGTAAGCATGCAATATACATATATGTATTGAACTGGCTCTTTCCCTCTCCATGAATATTCTATCTATTCACATACAGACAAACACAATTATAAACATTTTTCACCTAGTTTTGTGTACCAGTCAATTGTATTGGCGCTTACGCACATGGATAGGGCTACTGCCATTGCACGAAGGAAATCCCCACCATAAATTCAAACCTTTCTTTTTTGCATTTTTAGCACATGAAAATTGACTAGAAAAGAAGAATAATTCTGATATAAGCAAATGGTGAGATGGTAGTGAGAGACCTTTGAGAAGAACTTCTGTGCATGACTTCTAATCTGCACCGCTGTCTTTGTACCAATATGCTCTGTGCATCATAAAGCGAGAGGACCAAAAAGGGACTTTCTCGTAAGAAAAGACATACATAAACATCAAATCCCAAAGTCATCCATAAAACAAAGGACCCAATTGATCCGAACCCATGGCTCAAACACTACAAAAATCACAATCGAAATATCACCTTCTATGCGCTGCCAAGCTCGTCCATACAGTTTCAAAGCTTCTAGAAACCTGTTGTGCTCCTCCTCTGTCCACCTTTCCCGTGGCTTTGTAATCGTGTACGGCTTCCTTGCCTGCCAAAAACATATCAATAGGCCTTCGATAAACACTCCATTTCATGCTTAAGACTAAAACATCCACCAAAGACTGCATGATAACATGACAATTTCCAGTAAGAAATACAAAAGAGACATGCAAATACATTTTTTCTTGAGATTCAAGGCCAGCATGTGCAACATAGCATATGTGCGCAAGATCCCAAGTTGCTCATCCTGCAGGACCATCCATACAGATGCCCTGACCCAATCAGACCGATCGGATCATCTAGTGGGCTACAAATATGCATTGAATGGGGACCAATGATCAATTCATTTCAACTGTCCATTCCTTTGTACACATCTGCCCCACCTGATTAGCTAACAGTCCTGATTTTTGGGCCAAGGCATCTACACAGTCGGCCCCACCCAATGAAGGGCTCAGATCTCACATGGACATACTACATCCTCACATGCCACCTGCACGTTCCATAACAATTCACTCTATGGCCCCACTGGCAGAGTTGGAATCCATCTACCATTCACCTTTACAATCAAGTCTTCTTCAGAAGCACAAGTTCCCATCTCCGAATTCTGCAAATCACAATCCGCCTTAGCTCACGACGCATCCTCCTCCATCCATCTCCCTGCTCGACATTTTGATCTGATATCACTACCCGAAACAAATCCGCATCACTTAAATCCACTGCAACAAAAACAACAACAGACAAAAACCACAACAGTGTAGCCTTTCTCCATGTTCAGAAATTCGAAACAACAGCAACGAAAGAAAGAAAAATCAGCTATGACGAAAATCCATTTTTTTCAGAATCCTCACCAAAACGAACCGGATGCCAACACCTTATAGAATGTAAAAGAAACTGAATCAGTAATCAAAAGCAATCCATCAGAACTACCAATCCATACACCCTAGAAACCAGAACCTACCTTCAATGATCACCATGGGAGATCTTGAACGTTGATCTTCCAGCAATAACGGTTTGATTCTGCCCTAGTTCTTGAAAAAGGAACGGATGAAAGAAGCAGAGAGAAGGACGAGTTGAGCGCTCTCTGATTGCCTAAAACGAAGAGCCGTTCTCTCAGAGAGAGAAAATGAAATCTCAGCCACAAGTTTTTTCTTTCTTTTTTTTTTTTTCTTGTGGATTTTCTAGAAAATAGGAGGCTGGAAGAAAGGTGCGGACAGGAAGAAAAAGGAACATCGATGGGAAAGGAAGCACGAGATGGTGACAAGTGTCAGGACCGTAGTGGTGGGTTTTTGAGGCTGGTTATCTGACCGTGCGCTTTTTGCACGAGAGGAGAGAGAGGGGGCTTTTCTCATCCACAAGAGGGGAGGAGATGTTTGAGGACACGAACGCGCAAAAGCGTCTACCGCTGTCTGCGCGGGACCCACGTACGGATTTTACCACGTGGCGTATGAGTTGCGGTCGTGGTTTGGCTGATGACCCAACACCAGCCAGGCGCGGATTAGGTACTTCCCCCGCCTGTCCCGAGCTCGGGACAGGCTAGGGCTCTGAGGTCCACCGTGATGTATGGATCTTATCCACACTGTACATTCATTTTTGCATGTCATTTTAGGTCATGAACCCAAAAACGGGGCAGATCAAAGTTTCAAGTGTGCCACACCACAAGAAGCATAGGTGCTAATGATGCCTACCATTGACACCTTCCTAGCGCCTGCTGTGATATTTATTTTCCATCCAACATCATAGAGACATGTACGAAAGGAAAACACAAATATCAGCTTGATCCAAAACTTCCCGTGGCACCCAAGAAGTTTTCAACGGTCAGAGTTTATTCCCCATTTCATGGTCCACTTGATCTTGGATATGCCCCATTTTTTGGATAATAACATAAAATGACATGGAAAAATAAATGTACGGGTATGGATAAGATCCATACATCACGGTGGACCTCAGAGCTCTAGCTTGTCTCGAGCTTGGAACATGTGGGAAAGTAACTAATCCGCACCCACACCAGCCATCTAGCTGGTATAAAAGCTCCGTGGCCCACGATGATGTGCATGTGTTTTATCCACGCTGTCCATCCATTTTGCCAGCTAATTTTAGGGTAGGAGACCAAAAAATGAATGAGGTAGATTTAAATCTCATGTGGACCAGATCACGAAAACTGTAGTGATTGTACTGTTGAAAACTTATTAGGCCATAGAAGTTTTGGATCAACCAGCTATTTATTTTCTTTCCCTTAATCAAGGGTTAAAGTGACCTAGTCAACAGGTTGGATGGCAAATAACAAATATTAGTGAACCCAAGAAAGTTTTGAACGGTGGCAATTCAATCACCATTGTTTCCTATGGTGTGGTCCACCGGAAATGTGGATCTGCCTCATTTTTATCTTATGCCTTAAATTGAGCTGGCAAAATGGCTAAATGGAGTGGATAAAACAAATATATCGTATGTGAAACTTATACTTAATGCGGAATAATCGAATCATCTATGCATCAATAATAGAGATTTCATACTGTAATCTTAAAGCCATACCTGATTGGGAAGACATTCCCGATGCCGTCGTGTTGCCGAGAAGAACTCTTGGTCTTCCGCACCTAACACCTTTAGGAGAACCTCTCAATGGGGACTAGGGTTTTCTCTTGTGTGTTGGTGAGGGGACCAAGACATATATTTATAGGAAAGAGGGCTAGAGAAGCTTACCCATCACACTTCTCTCCTCTAGGGTCTCCACACCGTAGGTTTCCATATCTGGCTTAATAACCGCGTATAGGGAACACGGTTCAAGCGTCCCGCCCCAAACCTATTTGCAATGATCACAACTGTAGTGGGGCCCACTGAATCGCTCAATCTGAATAATCCAATGGTCATGATCTAAACTGATGATCATGTGTGGCCCACCTAATGGAGTCTTACATTCTCCCACTTGGGCTACACTGATCTCTGAAAGAAAACAAAACATTGCATTTTATTTTGTGAAAAAATAATTTTATAAAACGCATTTATTTCAAAAAGTTCCTAATGGGCGCCCTACTGATTTCAAAACAATATCGTTAGATAATTATGAGCAACAGCTTGTCAGATCCTGGTCCATCAAGACCACTGATATTGAATCGTGGTAGTCAACACAACATTCAATATTTTCGAAGTGTGACGAATCACAATCACAGATACCAATAGCCTTAACGACATGGATCAATGATATAGGGTGTGGTATGAAGATTACACGTCTTATGTGATCATACGTATTTATCTTCAAGTGGTCCTACTGAACGTGTCTCTAAGACACAAACCAAAGTCTTACTTACTCAAAACTAAATATGCACACTGAAGGAAAAGTAAGATATAAACTGAAAAACAGAATCATCAATGCATAATAGATATCTCTAAAAAAATGTCTGGACATAATCGGATCATACATGAAAACTCCCACTACTGAAATACATCCTTGGGATCAACAACTCCCATAGATGTCACATGCTACCTTAAAGAGCGTGATAGGAAGGCCTTTAGTGAGAGGATCCGCTATTATCTGCCTTGTGCCGATGAGTTCCACAGACACTTGACGATTCTGTACTCTCTCCTTCACAACAAGATATTTGATGTCAATGTGCTTTGACCTCGATGAATGCTTGTTGTTGTTAGAGAAGTTAACTGCAGCTGAACTATCACAATAGATTTTCAATGGTTTCGGGATCATCTGCACAACCCGTAAACCAGAGAAAAAACTCTGAAGCCAGACCGCCTGATTCGTGGCTTCATGACAAGCTACATACTCTGCTTCCATGGTAGATGATGCCGTAATGAACTGTTTCACGCTCTTCTATGATACGGCTCCACCAACCATCATGAATACATAGCCCGAGGTGGACTTTTTGCTGTCGAGACAGCCAGCAAAATCTGCATCTGTATATCCTACCGACTCCAAATGGTCGGATCTTCTGTATGTGAGTTCGCAGTCCTTCGTCCTTTGCAGGTAACGCAACACTTTCTTTACAGCTATCCAATGATTCATTCCTAGATTGCTAAGGTACCTGCCCAACATTCCAACCACAAAAGCAATATCTGGACGCGTACAGACTTGAGCATACATGATGCTCCCTACTACTGACGCATACGGAATAGCTTTCATCTTGTCCTTCTCTAGGTCATTCTTAAGACACTGAAATTGACCAAATTTGTCACCTTTTACAATAGGTGCTTGGCCAGGAGCACAACCTTACATGCCAAACCTTTCGAGAACCCTATCAATATAGGCCCTCTGCGACAAGCCAAGTAATCCACGTGATCTGTCCCGGCTAATCTGAATGCCGATGACAAAGGAAGCATCACAAAGATCTTTCATCTCAAAATTTTGAGATAGAAATTTCTTAGTCTCACGCAACAATTCAATATCACTACTGGCCAATAAAATGTCGTCAACATACAAGACCAAAATGATAAACTTACTCCTACTGATTTTCACATATATGCACTCATCCGCAGTGTTTTCAATGAAACCATTGAGGAAATAACTTCATGAAACTTTAGGTACCACTGTCGTGATGCCTGTTTCAACTCATAAATGGACTTCTTAAGTTTGCAGACCAGATGTTCTGAGCCTTTGGCTTTAAAACCTTCTGGCTGCAACATATATACGTTCTCCATTAGATCTCCATTGAGAAACGCAGTTTTCACGTCCATTTGATGTAGCTCCAAATCCATATGAGCCACAAGAGCCATAATGATCCTAAAGGAGTCTTTCTTAGATACAGGTGAGAAAGTCTCCTTAAAGTCAATGCCCTCACGCTGAGTGAAACCCTTTGCAACTAGCCTGGCTTTATACCTTTCGATATTGCCCTTAGAGTCCCGTTTGGTTTTAAATACCCATTTGCAATCAATCGGCTTAATCCCTTTAGGCAATTCAACAAGGTCCCAAATTTTGTTGTCCTTCATGGATTTCAATTCATCCTTCATGGCATCAAACCAATGAGAAGAATCCGCACTTTGTTCGACCTGTGAAAGGGATACAGGATCCTTTTCAACCCCAATGTCAAACTCATGCTCCTGCAAATAGATAATGTAATCATCTGGTATTGCAGATCTTCTCTCTCTATGTGATCGTCTTAATGGCTCATTATTCTTAATTGGGTTTTCTATTTCTTCATCAGTGGGTTGTATTTGAGGTTGTGCATGGTCGTCCATAGGGATCTCAGGGTCCACTGCTGGACGGACAACCATGCTACTCTGAATGATTGTAGTGGGAAACACAATCCGCTCTTCATCAAATACAATATCTCTAAAATTTGTACTCCCACTATCTTCAGTGTTCTCAATAAGCCTAGCATTCCTAGTCTCAATGACTCTCATGGAATATGATGGACAATAAAATCTGAATCCTTTTGATCTTTCTGGGTATCCAATAAAGAATCAACTAACAGTTGTAGGGTCAAGTTTTCTTTCATGCGGGTTATATGGTTTGGCTTCTGCAGGACAACCCTATACATGAAAATATCGTAAACTAGGCTTTCGCCCTGTCCACAATTCATATGGAGTTTTCATTACAGCTTTACTTGGGACCCTATTAAGGATATGCACAGCCGTTTTCAACGCATCACCCTACAAAGATTCTGGCAACGTAGAATTACTAATCATAGATCGCACCATGTCCTTTAGGGTGCGATTACGCCTTTCCGCTACACCATTCTGCTCTGGAGTACCAGGCATGGTGTACTGGGCGACGATGCCACAATCTTGTAGGTATCTAGCGAATGGACCTGGATTATGCCCAGATTCGTCATACCTTCCGTAGTACTCACCACCACGGTCGGATTTAACGACTTTGATCTTCCTATCGAGTTGATTCTCGACTTCAACCTTATATATCTTAAATGTATCCAGGGCGTCTGATTTTTCGTTAATAAGGTACAAGTACCCATAACGAGAGTAGTCATCTATAAAAGTGATAAAATACTTCTGCCCATTCCAGGATACTGTAGGGAACGGTCCGCAGATGTCTGTATGAATCACTTCTAAGAGTCCTATGCTCCTAGTGGCACCCTTTTTCCTTATTCTAGTCTGTTTACCTTTAATGCAATCAATACAAACCCCAAAGTCTGAGAAGTCCAGGGAGTGAAGAATTCCTTCACGCACAAGCGTTTCCAATCTCTCACGAGAGATATGGCCTAATCGCCTGTGCCATAGCATGGAGGAATTCTCACAATCTAAACCTCGTTTGATGCCTTTAGTGTTTCCATGTGAGGAGTTAATGCTGTATACATGTGAAACATCCAAATCTAGTTGATAAAGGTTATTAACTAAAGTGCCAGAACCAATCATAACTGAATCATAGTAAATGCTTAATTTTCCATTTGCAAATTTAAACTCATAATCAAATTTGTCTAAACGAGAAATGGAAACCAAATTGCGCCTTATAGAAGGCACATAAACAGTATCTACTAGATCAAGAAAGTGTCCTGACGATAACCTAAGCCTACAGACTCCAATAGCTTCCACGTTTGCTCTAATGCCGTTCTCCATATACACTGATCTCTCTGCATCAGTTGGCATCCGGCTTTGGAGCATATCCTGCATGGAATTACAAATGTGAATAGTTGCACAAGAATCTATCCACCAGGAGTATGTGGACATATCAGCTTAATTTGATTCAAAACAGACTAAAATATGGTCTTTACCCTTAGAAACGAGCCATACTTTAAATTCTTCACAATCTTTCTTCTGATGACCAGGCTTCTTGCAGAAGAAGCAGCCATCATTAGGACCCTTCCTTTTCTTCTTAAATGTCTTTCCAGACTTAGGCTGTTGCCACCCGCAGTACCCGTAGAACATTTTCCTGAAGTGTGCTTTCTTTTCTTATTTCTTTTTCGTCCTTGACCAGATGTCACTAGGTGCGCACTTTGTGTCTTGCTCGACCTTCTGAGTCTCTCTTCCTCCTGAACGCACTGAGATATCAGTTCGTTCAATGTCCACTTTTCCTTTTGAGTATTATAGCTGATTTGGAATTGACTGAATTGTGGAGGGAGGGAGTTCAGAACCAAGAAAATCAGGAGTTCATCCTCAATCTTAAGGTCTAATGCGCGGATTTTAGTCACCACATCTGACAATCCACCAATGTACTCCCTGATATTTCCTTGACCGTTATAGGTGGCTTGAGTCAATTTATGTAAAAGTGAACTCAGCTCAGCTTTATCCGATTTCTGAAATCGTTTTCCTATTTCAGTCAAGAAATCTTTAGCTTTCTCAGTGTCGGGCATGACACCCTGCATAGTCTCAGAAATCGAGTTCTTTATCATCTTGAGACACATCTTATTTGACTTGGTCCAGGCCTTGTAGTGAGCCTTTGCTGATTCCGTACTAGAATCAGTTGGAATAGGAGGCTCTACTTCCTCCAGGGCCAAGTCCAAGTCCATGCAACCTAGGACTATTTCAACGGACGACTTCCATTTGGAATAGTTGGACCCAGTAAGCAAAGGTATGGAATTGAATTGGGTTGGAATATTGGAAACAGTCATAGTTGGACATTCAAAGCATAAAACTCACATTAATAAACAAGTCCCATATAACAATGCATAAACATAAACCACAAATATCATGAATGTACATTCATTCGATTGATTTGGGCCTTCAATCAAATGACCCAGAATGATGATGGGCCATAATCATCAAAATCTGGCAAGAGCCCAGCGTATCATCACAATTCCTCTTTTGGGCGAAATTATAACATACATGAGGTTCTACTGAACATGAAGCTGATCTATGCTAGTGAAATAAATCTAAGACGTCCATCACCTTTGGGTGAAATGAATCTCTCATACCTATATCACCATCACCAATCACTTCATTCCGCTCACATCCAGCCAAACGGTGATACTTCTTTGTTCTGACCACCGCTCGCCTGGGTATGAACGCAACTTAATGCAATCCTATAATGGAGGGTCACTGAATTCCAAGTACAGAAGTCTAAAAGTAGAAATCTTTGCCAATTGCGGTCACTTTGGTGGCTAACACAACTAGTTCCAATCTCCACTTCCAAACTTAAGGATTGCTGCATGGTCCCGCCCAAAATGGACCATTCTATAAGAGTTCTGATTTGGCCCAAAACACGACTGACGTTGACCGCCCGTAGGCTCAAAACATATTCCAAAAGAATGGTTAGTTTAATTTCTTAATGGTCAACAACTAAATGTCAGTCTCAAACACATGGGTAATGGCCCTATTTTAGGTCAAATCAGAGTAATATATAATCCACATTTACTGAATCACTAGGGCCACCTTATAAAACCTACCAACCATCAATTACTTTATTTAGGTTTTACTTAAATTGATGGCCCAAGTAAAAGTGTGCCACACAAGGTCCAAAGAATGAATGGAAAATATGCCTAAAGATTTGGCTCAGACAAGCATTCAATGGGCCCTAAACTAGGCTGGATTCAGCAGGGCATGGGCTAAAAAAAATGGCTTAAAACCATTCAACAAATGGGCCCAAAATGGTCATTAAGGTGGACCCTAAAGTAGGGCCCAAGATGTGCATAAACAAGCCCAAAAACAGGCCCTGATCCGGCTGAAAAAGTACCCATTGCATATGCCCAACGAATCCAACCCATTTTAAGCCCAAACCTCACAGCCATCCCCAAAATAGAAGCTGCCATTCTCGCAAGCCTCCACAGCACTCCTTTCCTAAATGGAGCTGACGGAAACCCTAGCCACCGCTCATCTTCTTCAATCAAGGGATAAACATAGCCACCGCCCCTCGATATTCTGCTGTCCAAAATGGCAACCAGACCAACGTTGCTAAATTCGGCTGCGCTGCCGCACAACAGCCATTTCACCAAACAACGGCTGCTGCACAGAGCCGCTACCAGTTTTGGGAGCCGATTTCCACCATTAATGGTTGCCGGTGCGAACAGAGAATAGAGGAGAAGCAGGCGTCTTTCATAGCCGCTTGGTGAGTAGGCCACCGACGACCATGGCTATGGCTGATGCCGACTCCACAGTCGCAATATCAGGCGTCAATCGAGACATCTGGTGGTGGGTTTCTGCCATTAATGATGTCCCGCCGGATCTCAGTAAGAAGGGCAGGGGTTTCAATGCTGTCCGCTATTCATGGCTGCCAGGGTTGCTGATGATAGTGTGCAACCGTTGCGTAAGAGACCAGCCATGGCTATAGCAATTAGATCCTTCTTTTTTTTTTTTATTATATCCTGTATGTTTCAAGATAGTGATTTTGGCAGCCGGATCTGCCGGATACAACAACCATCAGCTATGGTTGGTGATAGCTGCTATCTATATCCACAGCCGTTCAAGCTCCATGGACGGCTGAGATTTTCAATTGGCTTCAACAATTCCAATATATCAGGCGTTTTAGAAACCCTGGATTGATTGGATCTTGAAACAGGGCAGCTGTCTTGCTACATGAGGTTGGACGGCCATGGCTGTCAAAAAAATCATGTCTATAGCACCAAACACCATCTCCAATGGCAAGTGTGCGACAGTCACAATGCCATATCGGTCCGATGATGGATCCCAAAGCGGAAATCCTCTACTAAGTAAACCTAAATCACCGGACTGAATGGGCATTCAAAATCCCATTTGATTGACAAGGGATTCACGAATCCACCACGATTGATGCATAGTAAGCTCTGATACCAACTGTGAAACTTATACTTAATGGGGAATAATCGGATCGTCTATGCATCAATAATAGAGATTCCATACTGTAATCTTAAAGCCATACCTGATTGGGAAGACATTCCCGATGCCGTCGTGTTGCCGAGAAGAATTCTTGGTCTTCCACACCTAACACCTTTAGGAGAACCTCTCAATGGGGACTAGGGTTTTCTCTTGTGTGTTGGTGAGGGGACCAAGACATATATTTATAGGAAAGAGGGCCAGAGAAGCTTACCCATCACACTTCTCTCCTCTAGAGTCTCCACACCGTAGGTTTCCATATCTGGCTTAATAACCGCGTATAGGGAACACGGTTCAAGCGTCCCGCCCCAAACCTATTTGCAATGATCACAACTGTAGTGGGGCCCACTAAATCGCTCAATCTGAATAATCCAACGGTCATGATCTAAACTGATGATCATGTGTGGCCCACCTAACGGAGTCTTACATCGTATGGAATCAGCACCAGGTAGCTGGTGTCAAAGCTCTAAAGGCTCACTATTGTATATGTTTTTTAACCACCCGTTCATCCATTTTGCCAGACCATTTTAGGGCATGAGACCAACCAAAAAATGAACGAGGCAGATCCAAATCTAAGGTGGACTGCGAGCCACATGAAAAAGTGGTGATTGAACTCTTACCATTGAAAACTTATTGGAGTACGAGAAGTTTTGAATCAAGCTGTTATTTGTTTTTCCCCTTCATCAAAGGTTAAGTGAACTAATCAATAGGTTGGATGGAAAATAAATGTTACAATAGGCATAAGAAAGTTTTGAACGGTGAGAGTTCAATTGCCAGTGATTCCTATGGTGTGGGCACCCTGAGATGTAAATCTATCTCATTTTTTGTCTCATGCCTCAAAACAAGCTGGCAAAATGGATGGATAGGGTGGAAAAAATAAATACATTATAATGGGGCCCATAGAGCTTTGACACCATCTAGTCGGGTCACTGACTACATCCATGTGGTGTGGTGCACGCTTCTATGAATACCCGGTCCGTAAATCCCTAACCATTGGGGCCACAAGAAGTTTTTAATGGTGGGTATTCAATAACCGTTGTTTTGATGGTGTGGTCCACATGTGATTTGGCTATGCTTAATTTTTGGAATCATTCCCTAAAATGAGTTGTCAAAAAATGGATGCACCGCGTGAGTGTAAGGCACGTACATCATGGTAGACTCCAAACAAGGATCCATTGACATTGGGGATCCACCAAAGCCACGGTCGCAATGCAAAGACCGAAGCACTTTACTTAATTTTTTAAATCATGACTTAAATGGTGAGCTGTAAAAAATGGATGGACGATGTGGATATAAAGCACATATGTTGTAGAATAAAGTTGGTCGTCAAAAGGAGTATAAGCAATATGCGATCAATGAGCGCCTCTCCATAAAGTCACGACCAGAACATCTGATTAGCAAGCCTCCCCATTCATATCCCGTATATCACCTCAGAACTCCGACAACCTATACATATGTGAGCAGATCTACTCGTGGTCGTTAAACGAGGTCATCTCCAAATGTGAGCAGATCTACTCGTGGTCGTTAAACGAGGCCATCTCAGAATGCGCGCAGATCTACTCGTGGTCGTTAAACGAGGCCATCTCCGAATACGAGCAGCTCGGCTCTTGGTCGTTAAATGAAGCCATCTCCGAGCCCAAGCAGCTCTTACCCATTGGTTGTTTGTTTGCTTGGGATATTCTTTGTTGTCTTATAGTACCAGCAGCCCATGTAGGCCGGTTTGGCTTGTTTCTATTCATAGCTCCGAACCATGGGGGATCTCCATCAAGAGACGTAATCAGCTAGACTCTAGGATGGTTAGGCCATCCCCTTATCTGAGGATTAACAGGATAAGCACCTTATCCCCTGAAATCAACAGTGTTCTTAATGACTTGCATAATGGATTGGATCACCCGGATTTGTATAAATAGATGGCCCCACAGATGATAAAGGTACACAATCTCCAAGCCTACGTTTCACACTTCATCTTACTATCAAGTCACCTTTGACTTAAGCTTCGAAGAGCTAACGGTCAAGCGCCGGCCACCCTTAGTCTTCTTCTTTGGCTTTCAGGTTTGGATGGAGGCTCACCTTGAGAAGGGCGTATACTTGGGAGGGACCTGTTACCGAAATCTAAGGTCAACAACCTACATCATGGTGGACTCCGCAGAGAGGAATCCATTTACCTTGGGGATCCACCGAAGTCATGCCTGCAATGCAGAGATTGAAGCAAGGGGTAACAAATTCAGTCTGGTCAGGAAAACACATAGGGGCGTTTGGCATCTCTACAAGCTTATTGGCTTATTTCTATAACAAATAAGCTTTTAGGTTGTTTGGCAAAAGTCTAATTATGAAGCTTATTTGTTTAGAAAATAGCAAATAAGCTCCGATTTTATAAGTTGGTGAGGGATTACTTTTTGAAAAAGAGCTTATTTAACTTAAGTGGGTAGACGTTTTTGGCTAATTTTTAGACAAGTTTGTCCTTCAACTTTTCAAGTAATTCCCATATTGCCTTCTTCTTTTCTCTTTATAATATCTCCTGAGGTAAGCCCACATGATGAACGACCCATATTGATGGTAGGGCCCCACATGATCAATGCTCCACATCAAAGGTGGGCCACATAATGCACAATCACATCAAAGGTGAGCCCCACATAATGATGGCTCGCATCAAAGAGTGGCCCCACATGATGGATGATACACATCAAGTTGGCCCTACCTAATGGACAGTCCACATTAAAGGTGGGACCCACATGATGAATGGTGGACTTTGAATGTGGGACCACATGATGGAAGGTTGACATTAAAGGTGGGCCATGAATGGCCCATATTGAAGGTTGGGCCCAACATGATGGACGGTCCACAACAAAGGCGGGACCTACATGATGGATGGTGGACATCAAAGGTCGGTCCCACATGATGGATGGCTCGGATCAAAATGTGGCCCCACATGATGGACGGTCCACAACAAAGGTGGGACCTACATGATGGATGGTGGACATCAAAGGTGGGTCCCACATGATGGATGGCTCGGATCAAAATGTGGCCCCACATGATGGACTATCCAATCACATCCAGGGTCTCGCATGATGGATGACCCCTATCCAAAGTGGGCCACATGATGGACAATCCACTTCGAAGGCAGGGTGGACTCCATGTGATAGGTGATAGGCAATGGACATTGAGGGGCCCCACATAAAGGACAATTAGCAATGATGGTGGCCCCACATGATGGATGACCTACATCAAGGTGGGCCCCTAATGATGAGTGGTCCACATCCAAGATAGGCCTTGCATGATGGACGACCCACTTTGAAGGTTTGGCCCATACGGCGGACGATCCACATTAAATGTAGGCTTCCATATGATGGACGATCTATATCCAATATCTGACATGATGGATGGCCTAAATGTCTGAAAACATAAAGATTGTATGTAGTCATTCAGTCTTTTGCCATTTGGAGCACGTTCCATCTACGGTGATATCCACCAAAACAACCATTTGGATTGCTTTTATAATGAAGCTTTTGTAATCTTTAAAAATGACACCAACTACCCCTAAAAAAGCTCTTATTTGAATGAGCAGACAAAGTGCTTATTTCAACAATAGCTTTTTTAGTTTTGAAAAAGTGAGTTTACTAAACAATCTTATTTAAAACAAGAATAAAAAGAGCTTATTAGAGTAGCTCTTATTGAAAAAGCTCTTACTAAATTAGAGTAGAGATGTCCAATAGGCCCGTAGTTTGGTCAAGCCATGGTTGTGTGGCATACCTTAACATATATGTTGTGTCCACTTAGTCCATCCATTTTGCCGGCTCATTTTAGGGCATCGGCCCATAACCAAGTCTCCATAGGACCACCATATGAAACAAGGTTGATTGAAAGCTCACCATTAAAAACTTCTTGGAGCCCACTGGAATGTTTATTTGCCATCTAACCTAATTATAAGGTTGCACAGACCTAGATGATTGGAAAACACAAAAGATCAACTTATCCAAAACTTTTGTAGCCCATAAAAAGATTTTAATGGTCATTCACCATTGTTTCCTTTTATGTGGGCCACTTGAGATTTTGATGTGTAGTGAAGAGACTGGAGCAAGGGGTAATAGATTCAGTAAGGTCGGGATAACACAGAGTTTGGTAAGGCCATGATTGTGTGGCACTCCTTAACATATATGTTGTGTGTTGGCGTAGCCCATTCATTTTTCCCACTCATTTTAGGGCATCGGCCCAAAAGCAGGTCTTCATAGGACCATAGGAAGCAAGGTTGATCGAACGCTCAACGTTAAAAACTTCCTAAAGCCCATTAGAATGTTTATTTGCCATCCTACCTACTGATAAGGTCACACAACTTGGATAGTGGGAAAACACAAAAGATCAGCTTATCCAAAACTTTTGTAGCTCACAAAATTAGACCAGCTCCTCCTGCACCAACAATGCTAGGGAAGAAGGTGGAGTTCACACTCCAGTCAGCTCTCACTTCAGGTCAACGCAAGCCTCATGAGTTTTATGAAAAATCGGGTCATAAGATTAGGAATTGCAATAGAAGGATGCAAGCTGAAGGCATTTGCCCAACTTAGTTTAGGAGCCAACCCTAAGAGAGTTGAGTCCAAACCGGTGGAAGGTTCAATTTTTATTAACCCTCAGTAGTTATGATATATGTTATCGATGTTTGGATGAATTATAAAGAAAGTATGTGTGGTTAAGATCGTATTATGATAATGTTGTTGGATGGGACATAAGTTCTTGGACAGTGAGGGCAAATTCTATTTTAAGGGGGGTAGATTATTATGTCCTAAGTCTGAGTAGTCTAATGTGCACACCTACCCACACTACCATAATGAACAGCTGAAAATTTAGGCACTATGAAATGAGAATATCCATAACCATTTACATTAGACAATTTTGGGGATGAAATTTTTTAAGGGGGGTAGAGTGCAACACCCCAAACTTTTCAATCCTCGAGTATTGGAAGTCCCCGAGTGTTACTTAGAATTTTTTTGCATAATCACATAGTCGCACGTGCTTGCACACATTTTAAACTCAATAAGACTTTTTAGGGCTCTGTCGATTCGACCTATAGACATGTCGGTTCAACCAACTGTGAAAAATTAAAACCCAAATGCATTTGTTCTCTGTTGGTTCTTGTCAGTCTAACCAACAGCACCTATCAGTCCAACTGATAGGCACCTATGGGTTATATTCCCAAGGACCACCAATTCGAGAAGTCGAAGGCTATAAAAGCCTCTTTTCTTTCTCTTGTTTAAACCCATTCCAAATCCTTTCCAGAACCCAAGGGGGGGGGGGGGGGGGGGGGGGGGGGGCATCTTGCCGCTAAAGACCTGTAACGCCCCTAATTTTCACAACCCGAGTTCTAGACCCGTGTTTGAAGACCCGGGACATTAGCCTATTAAGAAAACCCATATTTCAGTCCATTTTCAACTATCATTCCGAGAAGGGTATTCGCTGCAGAAGAAAACAAACCATGCATATAGGAAAGATACAACAAATATCGCAGAGTAGTGACCATAAGGCTTATACAAACTGAATATCTCGAATTTAATTCAAAATACACTAATAAACAATTACAATTATATACAAAATTTAAAGCAGCAACCATTAAACACGGCTCTTTGATCCATGACATCAGCATAACCTGAGCATCCTGCTCCATTCCAGTATAACCTGTACATTATTCAAATCACCTGCACCAACTGTACGGTTGAAATTTAACAGCATGAGTGGCCAGCTCAGTGTGAGGTCCCCTCAAGATTACACACCAACACATTAATCAAGAAGAATAAAAAAAATGTACAAAACATTCATGATGCAGTCTTTCTTAAATGCATGAATGCATGCACATGTCCCTCAGCCTGGGGATGCACATCCAGCTGGAAAATGTGGTCTGAAAGTCACTAAGGACACACATCAGCCCCACAATGCAAATCCATCAATTGGTGATCCGGAAGTCACTAAGGACACACATCAGCCTCACCTAGTGGTCTGGAAGTCACTAAGGACACACATCAGCCCCACAATATCACGAGTGGTCATCACCAGCAAAAATATCAAAGGTACGTGCTCTCAGTGAATGACACACTCTATGGTGGTCTAGAGCCAGCGAAAATACCTCGAGGATACGTGCTCTCAGCAACCAGACCACCCGACGGTAATATGGCTCGTCACCACATGTCCCGTCTATGCCATGATATGCATGATTAAACCAACCATTATTATTCCAATTTACAACCAAACCAATTATGACATTTTCTTACAACTAGTGGCCTTTCATTACAATAATTCTCTAAAATATTTCTACACTAGTCCAACAAGGGACACAATCAATAATTTATCTCACAGGACCATTGGTCCATCAAGTCCATCGGGAATCCCAACAACTCATCTCAATAGGACATTCAGCCCAACGAGTCCATATAAAGACATCATAAAAAAATATTTCCTAGTCCAGCTAGGGGCATAATCAAGATCTCATCTCATTTAACACTTAGTCCAACAATTTCATCTAAGGACACCATTAGGAATCTTTCCAATAAATCGCTTCCAAAGGCCACCAGTTTAAGGTCCTATCAAATATAGGTGATCGCAACCATTCAAATTCACATTCCACTTTCATATTCCAAACATGATGAATGAAAATGACAATTCCAAAATTCGTAAATAATTCACAGTTATAAAGAAATTCACATATAGCAAGATTAAACATATGATTTATGGCAAAATCAAACAGCAGAGGTAATCATGAGACAGAGTAACATTTTCAGTCATATATGAATAAAACTATTACTTAATTAACATGAAGGCGGAAAGCTCAAGGGGAGGAATCATCACCTTAAGAATCGAAGCATCTTTCAATGTTGCTTGAAGCATGCGCACGCGCGTTAGAATTCGACCCTACCATGTTTTAGACCATTTATGTGGTTAGATTGTCATATCCATAATTTATACGGTTAAGATCAACCCTATGGTGGTGGCTCTAAAATTTTAAGGAGTTGGCCTATACAATCTAAATTCAAATTTTAGGGTTTAAATGACCTATTTAATACTTTAGGAAGGTGGTGGATTCCATAGATGTGACCCCACGTAGATTTTTAATTAAACGGACTTTACATGCATAAATGGTTTTGGGCTAAGTTTGGGTCCAATTTGTGATCACAAGGGGCCATCTTTTGGAGAAATAAAATGACCACTTCACAGACCAATGTATGGACTTCAAAACTCATAAGACGGATCCCTTTGTTTGCGTGTGTACAATTTTTAACAAAGGCCCAAACATGAGTACTTGGAGTTGTGCAGAAATGGTAGTGCAGAAATGATTTTGGCCCAACTTTGGGCACGCCCCACCATCAAACAGGATCACCTTTTGGCGTGTTGTCAAGTTCCCCTAGTAGACCCATGCATGGTCTCTAAAACCCATAAGGTAGGGCCTGCTGGATATGTGTAAATATTTTTTGGTGCGGGGCCAAACATGAGCACTTGGAATTCCTGCACAACTTTGCCCGACCCCATTTTGGAACTTAATTTCTGATCATGTGGGGTCCGCTTTGGCCCAGGTAACATGTCATTGTTGTAGCCACACATATAGTATTCAAGGTGCAAATGGTAGTTTCTACATTGCTCCCACGTGGGGCCCACCAAAGACAGCCAAACATGGCCCAAAACACTAAAATTCAACGGTCTTTATTGTTTCTTCCGGCACGGCCCACTTGAGATCTGTATCTTCTTCATTTTTCAGATCATGACTTAAAATGATCTCCCCAAATGGATGGACGGTGAGGATATAGCACATGCATCATGGTGGGACCCACGAGTGGGCCACCGGCTGGCCTCACGAGCCAGCGTCCGTGGACGCTAGTACGCCCAGCGTCAGAGACGCCTCTGCTTCTTCTTTCCTTTCTTTTTTTGTGTGGTTTTGATCGAGTGGGGCCCACATAAGGGTGATCTACTTCGTTCATCAGGTTCCTCGGCTCATAGGGGACCCAATGAGCCCAATATTGGGTACGTTACGTGGGCTACAAACCTCAGGGTGGGCCGAAGAAGGCTCAGCAGTAGGCACCATTCTCCCCCACTGTTTCATGTGATGCGGTCCGCTTAAGATTTAGATCTGGTTCATTCTTGGGCCCTGGCCTTAAAATGATATGGGAAAACAAATGGACGGCGTGGATGGAACACAAACATCAAGGTGGGTCCCACTGAGTGGGGACCCCATTCAGACTATTCGGACGCTGGACAGTTCCAGCGTCTCTGACGCTGTGAACGTCTGGCGTCTGGACGTTCATATCTTTTCTTTTTTTTTCCTCTTTTTTTTTTCTCTTGCTTATATCAAGTGGGGCCCACATGAGTGTGATCCACCCCATCCATAGGATTCTTCAGCTCATTGGGGACCTAATGAGCCCAATATTGGGCAGGTGATTTGGTCCAGAAGCATCACGGTGGAACAAGGAAGTTTCAATAGTGGACATCATTATCTCCACTGTTTTCTATGGTGTGGTCCACCCAAGATTTGGATATGCCTCATTCTTAGGCCCATGTCCTAAAATGATATGGCAAAGTGGACGGGTGGCGTGGATGAAATATACACATCATGGTGGGGCCCATGATCAGTGGGACCCACAGATGGTTTGGATCAAGCTGATTGTATATTATCCCTCCATCCACACGTGTAACCCCCTTTGTAGGGTTAGGATTTCATGCATGTACAAAGGTGGGGCCCGCATCGAGGTGGCCCACCTCATCATCACCATCACAGTCATCAACATAAAAAATACAAAAGGTGGAGTGAAGAGGGTGTACTCACCTTGATCTCCTTGATCAAGGGTCGATCTTGACAGTTGAAGTGGATGGATGGTTGAGATAGAATGGGAGGTTGATGATGGCCCACCAAAATTGCCACACACTCTCTCTCTCAATCTTGGATGAAAGGAGATGGAAGATGGGGGTGAGGGTATGCACGTTCCCTCCCTCCTTTATAATCTCTATTTTTTTATTTTTTAATTTTTTTATTTTTTTATTTTAATGAAAGAATGGAGAGGGAAATGGGGTGACATGGGGAGGAGTGGGGAGGAATGGGGAGGCATGGTGGTGAGATTCTAGCCATCATTACTTTTTTTGGTACTTTTTATTATTATTATTATTTAATTATTTAATTTTTTTATTATTTTATTATATATATATATATTAATGTATTAATTGTAAAGGAGACAGTGTAGTGGGCCTCACATTGGGTGGTCCCACACGAGTGTGCACAACCACATTTTTAGGGTGTTTTGATTAAATGTCCATATCTTTGTGCTCGGGTATCAGATTGACTGCACTGTTTTCGCCATTGCGATCGTGATGACGGTGCGGTCAATATGACAGAGGTTTTGGAATCTCAAGACTTCAGTCATTTGGGTGCGAACTACGCACTGCCAGTCCGGGGCACCAGGAGTCGTGCACACATTGACGAAAGAGTCACGGAAGGGCATTACACATACACATATACTTTGAATTCTCGTGGTAACACACGAGTACAGAAAAGTACGGGGTGTTACAAGACCATTCTTCTCCGAATTCGGGGCATGTGGGCTATATCGAGTCTTCTCCAGCCAGAATCTTTGTGTGTGTGTCGAAGAAATCCTCACTTTGTGGAGTAAGATGTCCTTGATCCTATGCATGCGTATTTTTTCGCTAGTTTCTAGTAATTCGATGTTAGAGAGTCGAGCAATCTCCTTTGTCTCGTCAAGTCTCGAAATTCTGACCCAACGTCCTATGTGTGTCAGGTTTTCAAAGTTCTGACGGCCAATTAGGAGCAACCCAACTCAACCCTTTTTTTCAGGAGTCAGTTTGGGTATAGCTCATGTGAGCTTCGAGTTGCACCAAGATCAAAGCTGAGTCGTCAAGTCAAGTTGACTCAGTTAACTAGGTAAGTTAAAATCCTCTATTATCATTTAAATTGAGTTTAGTTCGAATTGATTTGGTTCTAATCTAAGTTTATAACATTAATAACTAGATTTCCCCCAATTTCTCCAATCGAATCTACCTCATAGCGTTCGATTGGGATTGAAAATCATTGGGTTAGCTAGAGGGATCCGAGGTAGATTGTTCTCTAACCCTCTTCTAGAACCCTAATTTAGGTTGAATTAGGATAATTAATTTAAATTGGAGTTGTAACCTAGTTTCCCCCTAATTTTCAGCCTTAGGAGCCACCTTGATTGAGCTACATCCGAGTCGAAGTGTTCGAATCAAAGAACCCCAACCTAAAGGAGATAATCTACCCTTCAAGCTTTCCCTAGCATTTTAGTTCGATACTAGTTTCATATATGTATTATGTTAGTGCTTCGGAATTGTGGATATCATATGTTGCTCTTGAAATCATGTTTGTGTGTGTAATTTTTATATAATTCTCGTCAATATGAATTTTAGCATGATATTATATAAATTTACATGTGCTAGTTTGTTGATATGCTTAGAATTATGGAATTATAGCAATTCGAGTCTAATTATGAAATTTATGGAATCTTACGAATTGTTTATATGGTTTGATTGTCAATTTTATGAACTATTATATGGTATTGGATCAACATTTTTATAATTTGATGAAAGCACACCTTGGAATAGTGGCCTTGCCTTATGGAAGTATTTATATTGGTTGATGAATTCCATCTTTTGTTATATCTATGTCCTTTAATAGACTTTTACTGCCTAAGTGGCTTTGGGATGGACCCCCTTTTATTGTGTCTTTTAATGGACTTTATCTACCAAAGTGACTTTTTCAAGTTAAACCATTTTATTGTTCAAATTCAGGCTTCTGATGGAAATGACCATTTGAATTATTTTGTTGCTATCTATTTGGAAGAGCCACTAGTTGAAGGAATTGCTTGTAAATTGAATTAATAATGGCTGGGCTAATCACGCGTACATGGCATGGATTTTACCAAGTTGTTAGTCAGTATGGGCCGTACCTTAGAGTATTTTACTAGTTGACTAGTTCACTATGGGTTGTCCTTTGGTATCAATTTTTCGAGTTGTATCATTTGTGTTTTCAGGTCAAATGAGATTTCAAGTAATACTAATAACCGTCTCTTATAAGATTTCGGATTACACTGATAACTCTCTTGTGATTCTGAGTTTGTCATTATCATATTACCTGAGATTTCAAGTTTACCGATGACCGTCTCTTATAAGATTCCAGGTTACACAGATGACTATCTCTTGTGATTTTAGGTTGTCACCGGAGATTCCGGGGTAGGTCGATGACTGTGTCTTGTGAGATTTCGGGTTATGCCAATGATTGTCTCTGGTGACTTTGAGTTATAAAAGGATTTCGGGTAATATTGATGACTATCTCTTCTGAGATTTCGGGTTACACCGATTACCGCCTTTCATGACTCATGCATTGCACACATCCTTGCATTAATTAAGACATAATTGTGGATTGAAAAGTTTAACTTGCTGTGTTATAATTATTAAATGTAGATTTAATGTTGTATTTGCTAAAGTTATATCTGCAAACTATATTTGACTATATTGGCGGGTTGGTAAATCTTGGGGGTGTTCCTCACTGCGATAGTCACTGGGGCTATTGAATCGTATCAGTTAATGCAGGTGTAGCTCAAAGTGGTGCAGCGGTAGTGTGAGGGAGACTTTTTGTCTAGACTAGTGGATTACTAGTTCTTTTCTTTTGATAGGTTATATCCTGTACATTTGGTTTACCTGTGATTTGTAGTCCTCATGAGCACCTTTTGGACCTGTATATTTAAGATATTAGCCCTAATATTCTCTAATATGGTTATCCGTACTTATCTTTTCATACTCGTTGTGTAAATGAATGTTACTCTGATTAATGATCGCGGGATGAATGTTAATCAGACTATGTGGACACATGGGAAATACACCCACGTGTGATTTTTTCTTAGCGTAACACTCAGATTTTCGCTAGACAGTATTGTACTCGAGTGGTGAAAATTGGGGCATTACAGAGTTGGTATGAGAGCGCCCATTTGTTATTAGCTAACATCCTTGAATTCGGGATTTGAGTCTTTCATACTCAGGTGTCAAATCTTGGGGTGTTACACGTGCCTCAACTAATATCGACTTGGTTGGATTAGGTTCTCCCACATATTCAAATGCAATACTCATGGTTGGCAACAATAGTGTTTTAGCTTTCGAATCTAACCTAGAAATAGAAGGTGCCGACTCACTGAGTCGACACAATAGTTGCAGTGCAATGGAGGATACAGTGCAAGCAGTGCAAGGAGTTCATGAATAATCTGATTTAAGGGAAAGATGCTTACCTGGTGTTGATATGGGGATTGCCTGGGCTTCCAAAAATCAATCCAAATGGCAAGGCAGAGTCTTACTCGATGGCCGGTCCTGGTGCACTCTATGTGTTAGGTATGACACTCCCAAGTGAAACTCTCTCTCTCTCAGCCTCTCTCTACCTCTCTTGTTCCTTCTGTATATCTGCAATTCTCTCATTCTCTCTATAATGGGTTATAAACATCTCGCACTCCTCCAGTTTTAAAGTTCGGTTGTATAAGGAGATACGGCATGGATGGTGATATCGCATCGATGAATTTCAAGATTCCAAGTTTCTCATGTTGTTGTTATTCCTAGTTAACATCTAATGTTCATATGAGGTTCAGGTGGGCCCCACATGATGTTTGGAAGTAATCCATCCCGTTTAAAAGTTTGGTTGGATAGAGGCAGGGTAAAGATCCAAAGATGAAGAAGACCCGATACTTAGATTATAGGAAAACTGAGGGACAGGAATGTCTGCGGTTGAAACTTACCTGGGTTCATGAGATGGATGGTTTGGAGCATATGGTTGATGAAACATTCCACGATTGGATGGTTGGGTAGTTTAATAGGTCCATGAAAGCATGTTTAACAGTTCAGATCAATGATAGATTAAATATGCAATGATGTGAATGCTCAGAATATTAACGATGATATGTATCTACATTTACCTATGAGTGGAGTCACCAGATCATGATCTTGATGGTTAAATATATAAGGGTAGTAGATGAGATGAACGGTCAGATTTACAAATGAGTCAATATATGAATGGATACGATGGTCTCAAAGTCGATTAGATGATTGATCGAGTCTACATAACAAATTTGGTCTTGAAGTTCGTTACAGGGTGTGTGAGGGTCTAAATATGTAGTTGAGAGTGCAAGTTCAATTGTCGTTCTCCCAAAAATATGGGTTCGAATTTGGATGTACAGGAGGATAATTACTCAACACGAGCGTGAAAATTTATTAATTAAGTAGCTCTTTTATTTTATTTTATTTTTAATTTTTTAAGGCTTCGAGGTCTCACCTCATTGGAAGCCGTTAAGATTTGAGTGTAGGCATCACAACCGGCTGTCGCTAGGCTTAGGCTTGTATTCACATTTGCAGTTAAGAAAAGTGAGACACTACAAAAGGACATGTGGTCTTCGCACAAGTGACACGTGTGATCGAGCAATGTGTTCAACAAGCTTTATAAAGCCCCACTGAGACCAAATCTTTTACAATCCAAATACACATGGTAAGGCTGTCTCACACAATCAAATCAAAAATAGAAATTTTTCAGAGATAATCAGTGCTTTCGCAGAGACTGTGAAGATTCAAAAAGTAGATTTTTTTCTAAATTAGAAGGAAATAAAGTGTAACGTCCCAAACTTTCGGCTCTCATGGACAACACGATGGACCGAGTTTCCGGGTGTTAACTGGAATGTGTTAGGGATATATTTCCCACATTCATGGCATTCATAGGATAATGACGGAATTTAAGATTCTTATTCAAATTTTTTCTACTCTACGTTATCAACATAATATTCTTAAATCATACAAATTACGTAATATTCCACTTTCTAGTCTCCATGGGATGGTCATTACAAGTTACATGAAAATAAATCTACTCTACAAAGATAATAAACATAATCCATCTTCAAGATGATATGGCTTCGTCTTCCGTCATTGATCGCCATGAAACTTCATACCCTTTAACCTATAAGTTGGGTTCGTCTAATGGATCGTCACCTGTACAATCTGGTGGTGTTTTAAAACATCATCCCAGGAGGGAGTGAGTTACTTGCAATCAACTCAATGAGGGTTACCCCCTAAGATTAGCACAATAATATCCAAGCATAATATTCATACCCAAACAAAACATACATATGAAAATCTTAATTAATGCGATGCATGACATGCATGCTCTGGCGAAGGCACCCTAACTAAATGAGACGGGACCAATTCCACTCTTCTCACTAGCCACTAGTCATCAGAGGTTCTAGTTAGGATGTGACCAATTCCACTCTTCGCACTCTTCAAAACCCAACTAATGAAACAGGCCTCATGCACACTTTCACTAGATAACAAGAGAGAAATGGGCCTCATGCACACTTTCACTAGATAGCGAGAGAGAAACGGGCCTCATGCACACTTTCTCTAATGCTTGAGGGGTTGACCTACCAATTCGAGTCCAGTGAATGTATGATTAGTTTTACCTTTAATTAAGTAAGTTGAGCATCCAGCCAATTAAACGATGTTCATGACTAATGACTACTCCTTACCCCAATTAGTTCAAGGAAGCTCAAGGTCACTATGGGGGGCTTGTCACCCAGCATAGGCCGACAGCTCAGGCTTAGTGTCTCATACCACCTATTGGGGCTCAAAATCTCACCCATGATAAAACAATGTACGACGGTCCATCTATGACTATTCAGATCGATTCCAAGATTGAAAAACACCCGAAAAATGCAATCAGACGCCAGTGCAGCCCTAACCTGCGCAGTCATGACCAAAACCTATAAATGACATTTTGGAGCGAAACTGGACATGCATATTGCCTCCAAATGATCAAGAATACATGAAAAACCTTAACCAGTAAGTTTGAATGTCATGAGAGCGTATTATTACTTGCGCACGCCGAATTGCGTTTTGCCCTGTATGAATCTTACTGAAAGGGACCGAAAGCCTATAAATGCTATTTCTGAAGGGAACTGGACATGCGTATTGATGCTAAATGATCCAACATGTCCAGAAACCCTTAACTACCAACTTTGAAAGTCGCGCGCGCATATCTTAACCTGCGCACCTTGAAATGCATTTTGCCCTGTTTGGATCTGACTGAAAGGGACCAAAAGCCTGTAAATACTTTTTAAAGGGAACTAGACATGCATATTGACACCAAATGATCCGAAATGCCCAGAAACCCTTTACTACCAAGTTTGAATGTTGCGCGACGCGTATTATTACCTGCGCACCTTGAAATGTGTTTTGTCATGTCTGAATCCGATTGAAAGGACCCGAAAGCCTATAAATTCCATTTTAGAGTGGAACTAGACATACGTATTGCTGCCAAATGATCTGAAATACCCAAGAGCCCTTAACTACCAAGTTTGAAAGTCGCTCGATGTATACTTTTACCTGCGCGCACCTAAAATGCATTTTTTACCCTATTTGGAGCCAGCCTAGAGGGTCCAAATTGGGAAGAAACTACCAAAATTCATAGCAGTTGATTATCCGTACCCCGACTCATTCATTTCATAACCCGACAAGAAGGCTTAAAGTGCTTTGGCGTCAGTGACTTCGATCTTCAAAAAGGTACCTGTCCTTTGGACAGTCGGAGCCTGAAATTTAGAAAATATTCTAAGTGTTGGATACATGGGAATAGCACAAGGCGGACATGCGTATGCTATAAGGAGACATGCGCCCATGCCTCTACCACATGTGCATGGGAGCCTATCTACTCCCTCTTTCAAAATACCAAAACTTCAAAAAATGCTAAGTGTTGGCACATGCGCCCACCACAGGGGGCACATGCACCCACACCAGGGCACATGCGCCCACACTGTAACCACATGTGCATGATCCCCCTCTCCCAACACATGTGCTCAGCAACTTTTTATTTTTTTGGACCCAAGACCCGATTAACTGCTATAAATAGCACTCACCCAATGAGAGAGGGGACTTCTTCATTTTCGAGAGGATGCCAGAGCGCTACAAGAGGTAGAATCCTTGCCGGAGAGGGTAACATGCGCCTATCACCCTTGCTGGATCCTTCGCCAGAAAGGGCTACATGCGCTCATCTCAATGGAGCCGGAGGAATCAAGCTTAGCTAAGTCCAAAGCCACATGCACCCATTACCTTTTTAGCAAAAAACATGAAATTTGGCCAAGTGGTGAAGTAACATGCGCCCGGAAGGGAAACCAATCTTCTCTCTCATCATTCTCTCTCGCACATGCGCTCATCATCTTTGGGAGGGGAGGGGGAGAATTTCCCCAAGTCACTTAGTGACATGCGCCCATGAGGAGGTAGCATGCGCATGTGCTTTGTCACATGCACCCACCTCTCTTTCCTTTCCGCTCTCTCTTCACTCCATTGGCCACATGCACCCACCTCAGTGCACATGCACCCACCAATAGGCTGAAAGTCGCCCGAACGGTCTTACCAGACCCGGGGACTCTGTGATGTGGCCCGCCTCTCCGCCGTAGTATGTCTTCTAGACACACATCGCCAAACTCAATCCATCCACAAGACCGGATCACTCAATGATTGATGTTAAATGGCCCGAATCAGCGATTTAATCGAAAATGACCAACACCAAACCAAATCTGTAAACCTGGAAACCCTTCCGAAAGAACAGTAAATGGCCGAAATCAAGAAGAACCGGGCGGAATTCGACCGACGCCAAGAGAGAGACTTAGTTTCTCCATGATATGACGCATCATAATAATGCACCACGATGAGATTATCTGTCTCCAGAATCCCCGAATATGCTAATTAAGCAGTAAACAAGCCCAGTACTTAGTCATTTTCAGCCCTTGGAAGTGCCCTATTGACTTGAAGATCAACTAACGCCAAGTAGAATTAAATATAATTACATTGACGCCAAGTCGGATTTGGCATCTTCCTATCATAAAGCAACTAAATCAAGCACTTGTGGGACATTAATCCCCACCGTTCATCAATTATTGGCATAAGCAGGCACATATCAGCCCCGATACTTAGCTATTTTCAAGCATCAGAAATGTGCAATCGAACTCATTGAACTTAAAACTTCTCAAATAAATATGGCTCGACACAGCTCATCCAAGTGATCCAATCTCTCAAAAGATTGATCATTAACCATAACGTGGTTGAATTAAAGACATGCATAAAGCAGATTAACTGAAGCAAATGCATGATTCATCCGATGCACTAAACATCAAGCATAAGTGCAATCTTCTCTTGGGCATGTAATCAAGTATATTTACTTCGTGTACCTTGTATCCATTATGTGAATTTTATTAATCCCGGATCGAGATGTGAAACTAAATTAAAGGGACTATGGTTATCATCGAAAACCATAACCAAAGAGTTCCAAAACATCTGAAATATTTCCTTATGAACTATTGTTGCTGAAATCAGTTGATGTACTTCCCATCCAAAGCGGGGTCCGTAAGTTGAGTAGCTAAGGTAATTGTGGTGTGTCTTCCTGAAAGTCATCTATCCACTGCGACGATCAATGATACTATGTTGTACCACCTTACAACCATAATGTGTCTTCAAGTAGTTACCCGCCACGAAGACGGTCAGTGACACTATGTTGTACCATGTAGCAGCCATGATGTATCCTGGAAGTCACCCGTCCACGGAGATAGTCAGTGACACTGTGTTATATCACATGGCAGCCGTAATATGCCTTCCGGTGGTTACTAGTTATTGGATACTGACACTGCATTGAGCACGACAACTATGGCATGTCTTCCTGAAAGTCACCCGTCCATGGAGACGGTCATTGACACTATGTTGCACTACATGAGAACCATGATTTGTCTTCTTGAAAGTCACCAATCCACAGAGACGGTCAGTAACATTGTGTCGTACCATCTAACAGCCATGATGTATCCTGAAAGTCACTCGTCCAAGGAGATGGTTAGTGACACTGTGTTATATCATATGGCAGTCGTAATATGCCTTCCGGTGGTCACTCGTTCGCAGTAACGTATATTAACACTGCGTTGAGCACGACAACCATGGTGCTTTCTGAAAGTCACCCGTCCACGGAGATGGTCATTGACACTGTGTTGTACTACATGGGAACCATGGCGTGTCTTCCTAAAAGTCACTCGTCCACGGAGACGGTCATTGACACTATGTTGCACTACATGGGAACCATGGCGTATCTTCCTGAAAGTCACCAGTCCACGGAGATGATCATTGACACTATGAGGCATTACATGGGAATCGTGGCATGTCTTCCTAAAAGTCACCCATCCGCAATGATGATTACTGACACTATGATACATGACTCGATTAAAATTCTGGTTGCTTCTCAACTAGGAATACCCGTAAGAACATGGGACAAGCATTTAACTTGTCTAAACGATGGCTCAATCCATAAGAAACCCGAAACTTGGTCTCTGCGACTGTGAACTCAAGACCATAGTCCTTGATTATTTAAATTACTTGCTCGATCTATCCGGGCTTTCTCCCTAACATTCCATCTGTTGTATAACTATATTCATAGTAGAATCTTATCACTTTGTGCCGTGGTTTTCTCCCGTAAGGGTTTCCACGTAAAAATTTCTGTGTTACTTGTGATGTATTTTACTTATATTTATTCCATCTGTTTTAATGCTTTATTTAATTTATCTATGATGCATGCATACATTTTCTTTTGCCTTTTAATTAAGAGTGATCATCCATTGATGTAATTAAGGGCTTGTGACCAGTATCATGACCTGGAATGTAAAAGATCTTGGAATCTCTGAAATAAAATTCGCCTTATGATGCTTTCTCGTGTGTACTTTGTGAATGCATACGATTGTCTATGAATGCTTCTATTACTCAGAAACCCCAGAACAACAAAACACAAGAAAAACTGCCTTTGTGCATTTTTCTAGTTTTAACACCACCAACCTTGGCTTATGAAACTTCTCATATTCATCAATCACATTCTTCAAAGGGTTCATCACAAGTAACATATCAAACAAGGATCCCTTAGCACATATCCAACAATACACATGGTAGTGCCAAACTCAACATCATGGCATATACAATCAACAATACATACATAGTAATGCTAATACTTAATTCTCAATGTCAAGGCATATTCATTCAATAACACACATGGTAATGCCAACTCTCACTTCTAAACAATAAGGCATATTCGTCCAAAAATACCCACATGGTAATGCCTACCTAACAAGGTCTCGTATGGGCTTCATCTCTTTACATCAAACGGTTATATCAGTACGGGGTTAAGGGGTGTTCATTAACATAACATCCATATACAAAATCCCGAATCATACAACACATCAATCATCATGTTCATCATAAGCATATAATAAATGTAAATTAAGCATAGTCTCCACATAAGTGGATACATCATCACGGTTTCTTTTCTAAACACCTAAGCATAAATCATAGTTCACATACATCAAAATTTAGAGTAAACATTAAGGAATGCCATACAAACTCATCACTTCACACAACACGATTTTCAAGAATCCAAACAACAAACCCTAGTTTTCTAAATAGGAAATCAACGTAAAATTTGATATTAATGTAGCTAGGCTTAAAGGAAATCCTCACATTTGAGATTGGTCGCTTTGTGACATTGTTAGAGCTGTGAAACCAAGCTTAGATCCAAACCTACGTTGTTTAACAAAAAACATGAACTTATGGTGTAGATGATAGGTTTTCTTCACTATGATCATTTAGAGTTAGAACTACACCTAGGGTTAAGATTAGGGCTGGATTTAGGAAACAAAACCATGGTTGGATGTGCTTACCTCCCATAACAGCGGCGAACTCACAAGAATTCAGCTGAGTCGACTCAGCTCGACTCGAGCGAACCTTCCTTCTCTCTCTTCCCTTCATTCTTCTTTCTTCTTCATCTCTTTCTCATTCTTCCTCTCATCTGGAATAAGACTCGAGCAACAACAACAGGTGGACAGGTCTTTACCCCTCCCACTCGATCTCTCTCTCTCTCTCTCTCTCTCCCTCTCTATCCCTACATGTTCCCACCCCCCTCTCTCTCCCTACACGTTTTCCCTCTCTCTCTCTCTCTCTCTCTGGCATTTTTAGGAGAAACAGAACATGGCCAGGGGGTCTTATAAAGACTGCTAGGTCGGTGGGTGTGAATGGATCTGGTTTCACGACTTGAGTTGGAGTTGGAGTCGGTTGCCTCATTGGGTTTCATCGCGCGAGGGAGACCAATGAAATTTTAGGTGGGGCCCACAAGAAGAGGACGGTGAAGTCTGGAGAGACCATGTGCAGCTGATTAGAAGATCTTGAGTTTCTTGGTTTTGAAAGGTAGTTTGGAGCGGCCCACACAATCCACGGTTGGACAAAAGAATTCGATGGACTACGTTATCTTGGAGGAGGATCCTGATAGACGGCTTAAACCAAAGAAATGGAGCTCTTTTGGTGGATGACGTGGAGTGTCAGCATCGGCAGCAGCACCCGCTGTCGCAGTGCTGGAGAAGGAGACGAATTCGTCTCTAATACAACATTCGCACGGTCAAACGTGTGTGACTTGTACACACAATGAATACGGGTCCCATTGTGATGCATGTGACAAATCCAATCCATCCACTAGTTCGGACACAAGGTTTTAGGGCATGACACGAAAAATGAGACAGATCTGAGATTAGGTGGGCAATCTAGGGTCCGATTTCTAGTTATGGCATTTGTAGGATGATCAGAGGGTTGAAATTCGATGAGTATGGCTAAAATGTGCCCAAAAGATTATATATGGATTTTTGATTGAAAGATATTGTTAGAAATTATAATACTTAAAAATGGTAGTTTAACTTAAGCTTAACTAATGACATTTTCGTAATTATCTGCAAATTGTAAGATTTTCAAAATTCGGTCTTTATACGACGTTTATGGGATTATTCTAAGTAACTTTTGTAAAGGGACCCCTATCGGATCTCCTAAAGATGGTCTGTTGTTTTCAAAACAAAGTGAACACTTCATATTTTAGCTAAAATAAAATCAATTAAAATTTTAGATAAAATTTTTTCAATAAATCCTTAAAATCTGGGGAGTTACTAAAGTGATGCAATGAGGAATCAGAGTTTGGTTGGGATATGCTCCTGTAACCTTCGAGGATGGAATATGGACCATCAAGGGATATGGCCATTGCCCCTCATAGTTTATATAAACAACTCCCATTACAGAGCTCGAGGCAACCAACCAAGCCAATGCACAACCTCTCTCACAATGTAACATTGTTTATCTTGATTTTAACCTTAGTTTCTCAACTTCTATCTAGCCTTATTGTAGCAAGTTCAGAGTTGAGCATAACTTAGATTGCTAATGTCTAACGCCGTTGCTGCAGTATGTTGAGCTCTTAATTTATACATATTCTAACCTCATTTCATCACATTATATGCATGATTCCTATGCTTAAAAAACTATCTAATGCATGTTTTGTGATTGTATGTATAAGAGAGAGACTTCACCTATTTGAAGGTTAAAAGAGCACCGTTGAAGCCCCTTGAAGATGATAAAAGATGGGCTAAGAGAAGAGGAAAGAAGTAAAGGGAGGAGAGAGAGAAAGAAAGAAAGAGAGGAAAAACAGAAAAAGGGTTTGACCGGTCGACCAAAGAGGCCACGATCGGTCAAGACCGGTCGGCCATGTGGCAGCCCCCTCCCTCAACACACTTAAACTGATTGACAGACCAATCCGACCGGTGACCACACTTGAACAACAAGCTTCTTCAAGAAGCTCTGATTTCTATTGTGCAATTGCATAAGTAGCTGTGCAATTCTGAAAGTTTCTGAGTTGATGGAGCTCCAAATCTATAAAAGGACACCTAGGGGTGGATCTAAACACATCATAGAAGGCTTGAGAAGTCATGAGAGGTGAAGGAGATCGATGTGGAGCATCTGTAACTCCTTAAAACTCGATTTTTCTATGTTTATAGTAGTTTTTCTTTGAGTTTTAGTTTAACCAGTTAATAGTTGGCTAAACCTCTTAGCTACGGATAAGAGGTGAAGCTTTTAGTTGTTTATAATGCTTAATTCAAATTAGCTCAAGTACTTTTGTTTGAATGAAGAACACTTCTAGTTCAAGTTTGAAATAAAGTTAATATTTTTAGTTAATCTTTTATCTCTTGTGATTTCTCTTACATAGGATGTTTTAATTACTGAGATTGCTTAATGGGATGTTGATTTATAAGATTTTGGATTGTAGAGATATTAGATCCATCATGATATGTTGAATGCTAGGGGATCTTACAAATTAAGTTTCCTAAGTGCTTATCTAGAACTAAACTAGAAGAAGTTCTTATATTTTGATTTGATCTGAGATAGATGTTTATGTATTGATTTTGGTTCAATAGAAGTTCAATTCATGCTTTTAAATTAAGTCTAGTGACAATGCTTGAGGAAGAATCATGAATGTGATCTTAATTGTTTTGTGAAGGATTGGGCTGTGTGATTGAATACACTCAATGCCTTAGTTAATTATGAGAGAACCATATTAGTAAATGATCCATCTATGTTAGACATGTTATGATGATTTGATTGCTCTATATTTCGGTTGGATAGGGATAGAACTCCGATTCCAATTGAGTTATTGGCTTGAATGGTTTGAATTGGCACTGCGAATGATTATAAGTGGATCTTTGGCACTCTAGTATTTTATTTTTCTGATTTAGTTCTAAAACAAATAGTTTTATGTTATTAAATTCCATCTATTAATGCAAATCTGACTTTAGCCCATCATAGTTATAACGTTTAGAATTGTTACAACAATCTTTGAGGATCGACCTCGGTCTTACTGATAATTATTACTGCATTGCAGCCTTGCACTTGAGGCAAGCGAACAAGTTTTTGGCGTCGTTGCCGGGGATTAGGTTAACGGTTCTGAATTTTGTAATTAGGGTATAGTTAGGTTAGATAGGTTAGAATCTATTGCTTTAGTAGGTTTTTATTAGAATTTTTCTACTAACAGATTTTGTTTATTTTGTAGGATTTTCTTCTCTAACATAGTTTTTCCATCTGGTAACACCGTTCTAACTTAGACTTTTTTATTTCTTAGTTTTATTTTTATTTTCAGATTTTTTATATTTTAAATTTTAATAGTTTTTGTGTGGTCTATGCCCTATTGGGAGCGTGATCATAAATTGCGACTTCTAAGTGAGGGATGTTTAGTTGAAGGATTAATCAATCATAGACGATGTTAGAAAACATCTAGGAAATCCTGAATCGTCTGAAATCATGGTTGAGAACGAACCACATAATGTTGAAAACGTTGAGCATGATGCACCACCAACTAGGACGGAACACAATGAGAATGAGGAACACTATTTTCCTCATGTTAAAACATTGCGAGATTATTTACAACGAGAGAGAACAATCACGTCTTCTTGCATTATCTTTCCACTTAATGCAGGAAACGTGGATCTTAAACCGAGAATTATCAAGTTACTTTCAAAATTCCATGAACTTAACTCTGAAAGTCCATATGCGCATCTGAGTGAATTTGAGGAGATTGTCAATACTTTTCAATTTAATGATGTCTCCCAAGATGTAATCAAATTGAAATTATTCCCTTTCTCTCTAAAGGACAAAGCCAAATCATGGCTCCAATCTCTTAAACCTAGAAGCATCGGGACATGGGTTGGATGACCCGGGAGTTCCTTAAAAAGTACTTCTCGGTTCATAAAACCAATGCCCTAAGGTGGACCATCATGAATTTCTCCCAAAAATTAGATGAAACATTTTTTTAATGTTGGGAGAGGTTCAATGATCTTTTATTAGAGTGCCCACACCATGGTTATGAAAAGTGGCGCTTGATTGACTTCTTCCATGACGGATTAAGTTCAAACATGCACCAATTTGTCCAAATGATGTGTAATGGTGAGTTTTTGAACAAAGCGCCCGATGATGATTGGGATTACTTTGATATGCTAGCCGAGAATGCCTAATATTGGGACATCTCACTCCAACTAGTAATGCTAAGTCAGCCCGAAGAGAGAAAGGCGTACATGCATTAGATGGGGATGATGATTTAAATACAACGGTGGCGGGTCTCACAAAGAAGGTTGAGGCTATATAATTGAGGAGTGTTAACATGATAACTACCGATGAGGCCGTTGAGAGTATATGTGGTATTTGTGAGAGTGATGTTCACTTAACAAAGGATTGTCTAACAATCCCTGCATTTCAAGATATCTTGCAAACTCAATCAAACGCCACAAACGCTTATCAACGTCCCTTTAGTGGACCAAATCTTAACTTGAATAATCCTGATTGGCGGTGTCCACTGAATCTTAATGGGAAGGATGGACCCATGATAAATACAAACAATGCTTCCTAAGGGCCTCCTCAAAAGAGTACTCTTGAAGATACATTGAATGCATCCATGATTGGACAAACTCAGATAAATCAGTCTAACATGCAGGCCATGAATGAACTTAAAATTTCGGTTGAAAGAATTGAGACACACCTAAGAGTTAGGGAGAAAGTGACTGTTTTGACCCAATCTCATCATACCCTAAGGAACAATTGGAAACAAATATCAATTCTTCAACCCATCTTTATGTGGAACATGTTCAAGCCATCACTACTCTTAGAAGTGGTAAAACAATTGAAAAATCTGAACCGGTGAAGGTCACAAAGCCTAATGATCCGATTGATTTTAAGAGTGATGGTGAATTGAGCAATGCTCCACAAGATGAAGAGCCGGAGCGTGTGTGTAAACTTATGGCCCCATTCCATCAACGCCTTGTCTCAACCAAAACGCCAAGTGAAAATTAGGACACCCTAGAAGTCTTCCAACAAGTCAAAATCAACATTTGTTTGTTGGATGCAATTAAGAAAATTCCTTCATACGCCAAATTTCTAAAGAATCTATGTGCTGTAAAGCGTAATCAAAACGTGCACAAGAGGGCATTTTTAATGGAATAAGAGAGTGTTATCATACAACAAAACACTCCCCCCAAATTCAAAGACCCTAGAAGCCTTACAATCTCTTGCATGATAGGTAACTTCCGTATCAATAGAGCACTTATCAATCTAGGGGCTAGTGTTAATTTGATCCCCTACTCGATATATGAGCAACTTGGACTTGGTGACTAAAAACCTACCAAGATAACTTTACAACTTGCAGATCGCTCCATTAGAATACCGAGATGAGTGATTAAGGATGTGTTAGTCCAAATTGATAACTTCTACTACTCGGTAGACTTTATCGTTTTGGATACACAAACAGTTACAAATGTATGCACTCAAGTTCCTATCATTTTAAGTTGACTATTCCTAGCAACCGCCAATGCTATAATTAATTATAGGAATGGAGTGATGAAAATATCCTTTGAAAATATGACAATGAAGCTAAATGCGTTTCATTTACAAAAAGAACAAGAGGATGAGGATGAGGATGAAGATGAGATCCACATGATTAATTTCATTGATACAACTGTGGATGATGATGAGCCAACCTCGACTAAATTTTTCAAAACTTTATAAGTTTGCTTGGCTCATTCCAAAGAAGAAGTAATTTTAAATATTGATGAGGCCTTAGAAGAGCCAAATTCTGAAAATTTGATTGACAAGACACCAATTACTAACTTAAACAATTTTATTATGTAGGAATTTGGTGGATTAGTGCTTGATTTACCTATGGAGAGGCCAAATTCTGAATGTGCAGTGGTTGAGGATTTATTTTAACCTACATAAATGACCAAGAAGGTCGAAATTTCCTACACCCTAGAAGAGTGTTTAACATATTTTGAAGATTTGAATGATCCTATGATCCGTGACATTGTCAATGCCTTAAGAAAAACTTCACCGGTGCTAAAAAAGACTCATTCTATGGAGTGTAACACTGAAGTATCAATTGACGAAGCACCGGTATAATATGAAAATGTGGAGACCATACCGACTTGTGAAGAAGAAATACAAGTCTTCACATCACTTTGGTTTGTTCAAACCGAAGTGCACCATCTTTGGGATGATCCTTGAACAATTCTTTTCCAGACAAGTTGGAAAGGAGAGTCATGTTTAATGAATTCTAACCAAAGAAATTCTCCTTTCCTAACACATGGGGTGATAACTTTGAGAAACCTGCTTAAATTTTTCAATAGGATTTTTAATGGATTAGAATGACGAACATCACCCATGTGTACTATGAAACAGGATGGTGGATGGTATTACTGAAAAACCTTTTACTCCCCCTAGTAATCCTGCTAGATTCCATTCCTTTGGATGATCACGTGTATCAAGATTGACCTCCTAGTCTGACGGAGGTATAGAGTAGTTTAATTAGTTTTAAATGTTTTGTTGTCGAAAGTTGTAGAATCCCATATTCGACTCTTTCAGGTACTCTCGTTCTCACTCTCCTTTATTTTTATCACTGCTCTCATGCCATTGCTTATGCATATTTTTACATTGAGGACAATGCAAGACTTTGGTTGGGGTGAGATTCCTAGATGAACTTAGTACTTTGTGACATTTTAAGCAAATTTTGTAGTAAAATTTTTAATTTTTCTGAAAATTTAAAACTCTTTTTGGAAAACCTTGTTTATATGCACTTGGGATGTTACGAGTATGAGTAAAAGAGAGATGACGTGATTGATTTTGAAAGTTTTGAATTACTTATAATATAATAGTCTTCTATATGAATTCCCTTATTTGTGTGATTGATAGAAAATTTGAACACTTTTGAGTCTAGTTCACATTACACGATTCTCATGGTTTGAAGGGATTATGTAGATTTGTAGATTGGCTAGACTGAGATTTAAGGTGTTGAGGAACCAAGCTGGGAAACTTTGTCCATCCTTGTTCATGTGAAGTAAGAGAAAAGAATGAAAGATATGAATTTCTAAAAGTCCTATATCTAATGCATATGAAAAAGAGAAAGAAAGTATGGTTGTCATTGAATATATTCTTGTGAAAATTTCTGAAAAAGGCTATTGTTAGAACTAAAAATGCTGCAAGGACATTTTCTGGATGTATTGTTGCTCTGGGGTTCTGAATATAGAAACATTCATAGACAATCACAAGCATTCACAAAAGTACACAAGAGAAGAGATATCGCAAAGCGAATTTTATTCCAGAGATCCTGAGATCTTGTACATTCCAGGCCGTGATCTGGCACGAGCCCTTAATTACATCGAATGATCGATGACCCTTGATTAAAAGGCAGAAGACTAGTCAGCGGGGACTATGGTCTCAGAGTTCATGGTCATAGAGACCCGTATTTTTGTGTGGTCGAAGAGACCTGTATTTTGTATGGTCGTGGAGACCTGTATTTGTATGGTCATAGAGACCTGTGTTTGTTGTGTTTTGTTATGGATTGATCCATCTTTGTACAAGTCAGATGTCTATGTCCCATATTTTGACCGGAGATCCGGGCTGAGATTGTCAGGGTTTTTAACCGAGGGGTGCGACTCTGGGCCTGCGCCCGTTATTTGTGACGAGTGACCGCGGGAAGACCGATCTGCAGTTGTATGTACCTGAGCAGCTCAACCAGCGGATGCCATTTGAATGGGTAGGGCATCGACTGTTCTTGAAGTGTCAGTCTTTAACAAATTTCATGTAATAGTTTAGAACTCTCTTAGTATAGTTTATCGTGTTAACCATAGTCCCATTTGCTTAGTCCTGACCTGAATCCGGGTCATATTGCGATAGTATATATAATGATGATACATTGGTATGATTCTAGGCACTGGCGGCCTCTTTTCGAGAAGTTACTTCGTTCATCTCATTGGATCGGATCAGACTCCAAAGGCTTGCATTTTGCTCAATGGGTGGCTCGGATGAGTTATTTGACTGCTCCATTGCGTCCGGAACGCTTGTAATATCCAAAATAGGCCCAAACGGGGCTAAAAAACATCATAAAATGAAGATTTAAAGGTGTTGAAATGGACGTTCAGATTGCTGATTTTTATAATCCGCTGGCCTGATTTTACTGATGCGCCGGGGCCAGCGCATCCCAAAAATGATTGTTAAAGTGTTTGATTTTTCTGATCCGCTGGGGTATTTTTGTGATGCGCTGGGGCCAGGCGTCCAAAAATGACTTGTCTTAATATGTGTATTTTTCTGATCCGCTGGAGTATTTTTGTGATGCGCTGGGGCCAATGCATCCAAAAATGACTTGTTTTATAAACGACTGATTTTCCTGATGAGCTGGGCTATTTTTCTAATCCGCTGGCCTATTTTTGTGATGCGCCGGGGCCAGTGCGTCAAAAAATGACTTGTTTTATAAACGACTATTTCCCTGATGCGCTGGGCTATTTTTCTGATCCGCTGGCCAATTTTTGTGATGCGCTGGGGCCAGTGCGTCAAAAAATGACTTGTTTTAATATGTGTATTTTTCTGATCCGCTGGAGTATTTTTGTTATGCGCTGGGGCCAGTGCGTCGTTAAAACAAGTTAAGTTTGATTCCGAGTATTTTGCGATGCGCCACTATACTTGTATAGTTTTAGGTTATTTCTTCACCAGACCTGTTGTGGTTGGAAGTGAGATTTTCGGTGGTTGGAAAAGAATTCCGGCGAGGGATTCCGGGGGTTTTTCAAAAAACCAAAGGATAAAACTCTCTCTCTTTCTCTCTCTCTGGATCCGTCCAAATGAACTAAAATGGGGTATTTATACCCAAAAATACCGAAGTTCGGCCAATAGGATGCTGTCACGTGTAGCGCGTCAAGAAAATATGTCGGCGCGTCGAGAAAATCACTTGGCGCGTCTAAAAATTCCTTAGTTTGAATGCTGATTTTTAGGGCGCACTGGCTGTCGGTGCGTCCTGAACTTCCTGAAAAGGCCTGATTTATTGGACGCGCTGAGGGTCAGTGCATCTTGAAATTCCTTAATTTTTGGATGCGCTGGACGAATTTCTTGATGCGCTGAGGGTCAGTGCGTCCTGAAATTCACTTCGTAAAACTGTCTGAATTTCTTGATGTGCTAGGTGAATTTCATGATGCGCTGAGGGTCAGTGCGTCCTGAAATTCAGTTTGTAAAACTGTCTGAATTTCTTGATGCGTTGGGTGAATTTCATGATACGCTGAGGGCAGTGCGTCCTTAAATTCACGTTTTAAAATTATCTGAATTTCTTGATACGCCTGGGGTAAATTTCTTGATGCGCCGACGTACTTATTTGTGATTATCTTGCAAAAATGATGGTTTGTGGGGCCCGCTTTGCGATGAATGTTGATGCACTGGCCATATTTCTTCATTGTTGAAGTTACCCTCCCAAATTTGGAGGTTCTGATCATGATGAATGGTGGGGCCCACCACTAGTTCAATTTTTCATTTTTGGTTAAGTACTGATGTGTGTGGTGAATCCTGTTGAATTTGCTAATGCACTGCCTCTTAAATCCAGTGATAGGGTAGATGGTACACTTGGGTTCTCTGTTTTGAGGATCCTGACTTTTGGGACCCCAACAGCTACCTATTACCAGCCAGGGGCGGTCTACCCATAACCAAAGCTAGAATTGGGAAGTAGTGTGAAATCCATCGAAGGAACGCTAAGGAAAATTCTTGTCATAGTCTTGTTGTTGATCTGTACACCTTTGGATCTTTAGTTTCGTCAGTCTATGAAGAAGGTAATCCTGAAAATTCATGAGATGAATTTTCACTATGCCCACTAGGACCGCACTTATTTGGATTCATCTATTTATCAATCAATTAGTGGGGATTTTATGTGAACACTCATTATGTTTAGAGAGTTTAAGATTTTAAGTCCCATCACTAAGTCTTTCTGAATTTTGCGCTCGTATGTCTTGAAGTTTATAGAAATATAGTTTCTGAAAAAGAGATGAGTTTTGAAAAGTTGAACTTGTTTCACGCATGTTTTGCTCGAGACTAAGCAAAATGCTGGTTGTGGGTGTGTTGAGCTTTTAATTTATACATATTCTAACCCCATTTCATCACATTATATGCATCATTCCTATGCTTAAAAGGCTATCTAATGCATGTTTTGCGATTGTAAGTATGAGAGAGAGACTTCACCTATTTGATGGTTAAAAGACCACCTTTAAAGCCCCTTGAAGATGATAGAAGATGGGCCAAGAGAAGAAGGAAGAAGCAAAGGGAGGAGAGAGAAAAAACAGAAAAAAGGGTTCGACTGGTCTTGACCAGTCGGCCAAAGAGGCCACGACCGGTCAAGACTAATCAACCATGTGGCAGCCCCCTCCCTCTACACGCTAGACTGATTGACAAACCAATCCGACCGATTAAGACCGGTCGGCTAGCCCAGTTCGACTAGTCTGCCACACTTGGACAACAAGCTTCTTCAAGAAGCTCCGATTTCTATTACGCAATTGCATAGGTAGTTGTGCGATTCTGGAAGTTTCTGAGTCGGTGGAGCACCAAATCTATAAAGGGACACCTAGGGGTGGATCTAAACACATTATAGAAGGCTTGAGAAGTCGTGGGAGGTGAAGGAGATTGATGTGGAGCATCTGCAACTCCTCCAAACTTGGTTTTTCTATGTTTTATAGTAGTTTTATTTAAGTTTTAGTTTAACCTGTTAATAGTTGGCTAAACCTCTTAATTAGGGCTCAGAGGTGAAGCTTTTAGTTGTTACAATGCCTAATTCAAATTAATTCATGTACTTTTATTTTAATGAAGAACACTTCTAGTTCAAGTTTGAAATAAAGTTAGTATTTTTAGTTAATCTTCTATCTCTTGTGATTTCTCTTACACGGGATGTTTTGATTATTGAGATTGCTTAATGGGATGTTGATTGATAGGATTTTGGGTTGTAGAGATCTTAGATCTATCATGATATGTTAAATGCTAGAGAATCTTACAAACTAAGTTCTTAAGTGCTTATCTAGAACTAAACTAGAAGAAGTTCTTATCTTTTCATTTGATCTGAGATAGATGTTTATATATTGATTTTGGTTCAATAGAAGTTCAATTCATGCTTCTGAATTAAGTCTAGTAACAAGGCTTGAGGAAGAATCATGAATGTGATTTTAATTAGTTTTGTGAAGGATTGGGCTGTGTGATTGAATACGCCCAATGCCTTAGTTGATTCGGAGATAACCATATCAATAAATGATCCATCTATATTAGACATGTTATGATGATTTGATTGCTCTATATTCCGGATTGGATTGGGATAGAACTCCGATTCCAATTGAGTTATTGACTTTAATGATTTGAATTGGCATTGTGAATGATTATAAATGGATCATTGGTACTCTAGTGTTTTATTTCCCTGATTTAGTTATAAAATAAATAGTTTTTTGTTATTAAATTTCATCCATTAATACAAATCCAAATTTAGCCCATCCTAGTTATAACGTTTAGAATTATTACGATAATCCCTAAGGATTGACCTCGGTCTTACCGAGAATTATTACTATATCGCAGCCTTGCACTTGAAGGTAAGCGAACACAGTATGCATAGGAGTAATGTAAATATCCACGATCTCCGTTGTCGGATCCCTGATCAACCATGTCCATACTTGGAAGATCATATCAGTCACATCCTATTGGCCATTCACCTCGATTGTTTGTTCACATGGGCAATCATAAGTAACTTATCTTTTATTTTATTTCATTGTCGCTAATTGTACTGATCTTAATTTCAAATTAATGAATTAATGATTCAACCTTTATTTTTAATTCTTTTCATCTATTATGGCATTATTAAGAAACCTGAGGGCTACAATCACCGTTGAAAGAAAAGTCGTTAGCTCACGGTAAAACGATTCCATTGAAGGATTAACCCTTCCCTTCCAAATCGCCTAATCGCTGCACATTGGTGGCTGGACAGTCAGGTCAACATTCACAGGTATGATCCTATGGCTGATTTGATGCCTGGGGTCGCAAGCGTTCAATCAAACTCGAGTTGAGTACAACTACCCGTAATTATCCTAACCATGCACATTTGACTAAATTCGAACCATCTTAACCATCGTGTGTCTCATGTCTGATTGAATTGCAACACCATTTAAACTAGTTTATAAAGTCATTTTGATAGGATGAAAAACACAAATATTAGCTTGATCTAAAACTTTTGTGTCGCCATAAAGGTCTCAATAGTTGGCGTTTTATCACCTCTTTTTCTAGTAGTGTGGTTAACTTGACATGTGGATCTGCCTCATTTTGGTATCATATCCCAACATGAGCTCGGGAAACTGGTGGAGCAGGTGGGTGGATTTCCTGTGGACACCTCGCTCCTGATACAAGTTGCTTGCTCCCCCACGTCAGACTTAAAATGCACTGATAAAATGGATGGACGATGTCATTTGGTTGTATCTGTATGCAATCCGCGCACAGAGAAGTGAGAGCAGCCGGTGGAAGTTCTAGCCGATCTAGCGACAAAAGTAGTTTGATTGTGACTAGAAAGATCCAGTGTGGGATGCGCCTGGTGAAGAGATCTGATTTTTCATGCGAGCATTGGCACATATATGGTACATATATTGTTGCACAGCGAGCACGACTGCAAATACTATTGTTGTAATGGAAGCGAATTGCGTACTGAGTAAGGGTCCATTTGGTTGGCATATGGAAACCTATTTCCAACTTAAAATCTAGATTTCAGTGGAATTCAATTTTAACTGGTATGTTTGGCGGCAAATTTTAGCCAAACAAGATTCCATTGAAAACTTAAATTGGTTGGAATCGGGATTAGTAGAAATGGTGTAGGAGGCCATTTTTACGAAAGGGGAAAAAGGTGGAAGTAAGCGTCACTAGGGTGGTGCCCACCTCGATGTATGCCTTGTACATCTATGTTGTATGCATTTTATATCCACGTGGTCCATCCGTTTTGAGAGCTCAATTAAGGGCATTAGACAAAAAATGAGGCAGATCTAAATCTTAAGCAGACGACACCATAGGAAAACAGGGTTGATTGAACGTCCACCATTAAAAACTTCCTAGGGTTCACTATAATGTTTATTTGTCATCCAACCTGACCATCTGTCTTGCGGGACTGCTATAGGCCAGGGGTTAAGTTCTCAGGCAGATTCGAAGCCCAAGTGGGTAACGATTGGATTACACAGTTTTCAACCAAACAACAAGTTCCAGATGGAATCTGAGTTTCTAGTCCAGTTTTTTCAATTTTGGATTCCAATATTGGAATCTGAATTATCTTTAGAATTTGGATTTTGCAACCAAACAAGCCCTAAGGGTCTATTTGGTTGGCATGTGGAAACCTGTTTCCAGCTTAAAATCTGGATTCCAACGGAATCTAATTTTAACCGGTGTGTTTGACAGAAAATTCTAGCCAAACAAAATTCCATATGGAACCTAAATTGGCTGTAACCGAGATTAGTGGAAATGGTGTAAGGGACTGTTACTACGGAAGGTAAATGAGGTGGAAGTGACATTACTAGGGTGGTGCCCACCTGAATATATGCATTGTTCATCTATGATGTATGCGTTTTAATTATAGCCACGCAGTCCATCTATTTTGAGAGCACAATTAAGGGCATTAGACAAAAAAAAAATGAGGCAAATCTAAATCTCAAGTAGACCACACCACAGGGAAACAATGTTATTGAGCGTCCACCATTAAAAACTTCGTAGGGCCTACTATAATGTTTATTTGCCATCCAACCCAACCATTGACTACTATAGGTCGAGTGTCAAGTTCTCAAGCGGATCCGAAGCACAAGTGGGCCATGCCGCAAGCAATAGTTGAATTACATAGTTTTCAACCAAACATAATTTAGATTACACAGTTTTCAACCAAACAACAAGTTCGATTTGAATTTTCAATTCAGTTTCTGCATTTTTTAATTCCAACATTGGAATCTGAATTTTCTCTGGAATCTGAATTCTGCAACCAAATAAGCCATAACTCAGGTAGGAAACGTGGGAAATAGAACAGCCACGTGGCAGATAGAGGCAGAGGCCCCTTTTTAGGTTGTGATATGTGGGAGGGACGCGGATTAGCTACTGCCAGGTTGAGTAGCGCTACTGAAGTGACGTAACCATGTCACGTGGGCCTCAGCATGATGTATGTGTTGTATCCACACCGTCCATTCATTTGGAGAGATCATTGTAAGGCATGACTCAGAGAATGAGGTTGATCCAAAGCTCAAGTGGACCCCACCACAGAAAAAATTGGGAAAAGTGACATCCACCGTTGAAAGCTTCTTAGGAAAAGTGACATCCACAGAAGTTTTCGATCAAGTTGATATTTGTGTTTTCCCTTCCTCCATATCTGTGTGAACTTATGAACAGGTTGGATCTCAAATAAACATCATGGTAGGCCTAAGAAATTTTCCACGGTGGATGTCACTGTCCCCACTGTTTTCTGTGGTGGGATCCACTTGAGCTTTGGATCTGCCTCATTATTTGAGTCATGCCCTAAAATGGTCTCTCCAAATGGGTGGACGGTGTGGATACAACACATATAGCATTCTGAGGCCCACAGAACATGGTGACGTCACTTCAGTAGCGATGTCCGCTGATCAACTTGTCGGTAGTTAATCCGCGTCCATGTGGGAGAGCGGATTAGATGAGACCCCGGGCTCACCTAAGCCGGTGGGGCCCTTACCAAGGGGTTACCGTGGGGCCACCTTGATGTATGTATTATGTATCCACTCCATCCATCTGTTTTTCCGGATCATCTTAGGGCATTATCCCAAAAATGAAGCAGAAACAATTATCAGGTGGACCATACCATAAGAAACAGTCATAATTAACCATCCTATCATTAAAAACTTCTTGGGACTCACCTTCATGTTTCCGTTGTGTTTATTTACCATCCAATCTGTTGATAAGATCACATGAGCCTGGATGAAGGGGAAAAAAAAAATCAGCTTCATACAAAACTTATGTGGCCCATTAATGGTCAATCACCACTGTTTCCTATGTTATGGTCCACCTGATGATTGGATCTCCTTCCTTTTTGGTATAATCTCCTAAACTGATCTGGAAAACTGAATGGACGGCGTGGATACATAATACATACATCAAGGTGGGCCCCACGGTAACCCACGGTAAGGGTCGCACCGTCTTGGGTGAGGCACTGAGGCCGGGGTCTCATCTAATCCGCTTCCTTTGTACAAGGGAGCGGAAGACGTGTCAAAGATCCGTGTGTGTGGCGCAATTGTGTCATAGATCCGGACCATTCGTTAGGTAGGTAGGGCATATGGTGAGCGTGCCATGGACAAAAATTAATATCAGTCCAGTAATTATCGAGGTCCAACTAATATCATAAATGATGGATGATCAAAATGAAGTTCAACAATAGATTCACTATACATGAGTAGCCCCTGTGCATTTGGTATATGGCCTATTAACGGTGACCGCGTACTGAGTAACACAGTAGTAAGCTTTGTGGAGCCCACCATAGATGAATATGTATTATCCACGCCGTCCATCTGTTTTTTACAGATTATTTTAGAATTTGAGCCCAAAATTGAAGCATGTCCAAAGCTCAAGTGGACCACACCGCAGGAAAAAAGTGGGAATAATGATCTCCACCATTGAAACCCTTTTAGGGCTGACAATGATGTTTATTTGTCATCCAACCAGTTTATAAGGTCACACAGACATTGATGAAGGTAAAACACAAATATCAGATTGATCTAAAACTTCTATCGCCCCCAATAAGTTTTCAAAAGTAGGTGTTCAATTCCCACTTTTTCCTATGCTGTGGTCCACTTGAGGTTTGGATATGATTCAATCATGAGAATATGCCTTAAAATGAGCTGGTAAAACGGATGGACGGAGTAGATAAGGATCATACATCACAATGGCCCCACATGCAATCCGCTTCCGTGTGTTTGGTATATAGCGTGTTCAAGGTGGACGCGGATTGCGTACTGGGTAATTCGGGATGCTGTAGCGTGCCCATCTTGTTGAATGCATGTTATCCACACAGTCCATTTATTTTTATGAGCTAATTTTAGGGCATGAGCCCAAAATTGACGCATATCCAAAACTCAAGTATACTACAGACAGAGTTGGGCACGAGTCAGGTGAACTCGGTTAACTCGACTCGGCCAAACCGTGCAGACCCGATTCGGAATCGTCCATTTGTCCGAGTTGGCTCGGGTCAAGTATAAAATCCTTTATCTGAATTATACTTGGGTTGGTCCCGAATCATCCTTGAACCCGATCGACCCGACCCGTATTTGAACCGAAATAGATACGAACCTATTCGAAAGCCGACCCGATTCAGTATCGGGTATAAGTTAAATTTTTTTTAGCCTAAGTCCTAACCCATTTGCCCTACCCGACGCTGCCCTTATCCTACCCATTTACCCTGCCCTCCTCAGTCCTCTCCCTCCTTTGGCCATCGTCTGTGTGGACCCTCGCCGATTTCTCCGCGCTCCCACACGACGTCGTTCTCCCTTTCCTTTCGGAAGAAGAGGAAGAAGAAGAGGTGCGTGAGTGCGAAATCGTCGTTTGTGCCACTGGCTTGCCTCGTTCTCGAGGGCTTCGTTTGGTTGTCGTGTTGAGCTGGATGTGTTTAAGTGAATTTATATAAGACCAGAGTCGCCACTAGCCAGTTACTTCGAATCTACAGTCGGCTAGACCCCGTAGAAACGTTAGAGAAGGGAATCCGAAGATTCCTTCCTCTAAAATGACTCCTGTTGATCTGCGGTCAGAGATTCAAGGTAAGGGATCACTGTTACAGGGTGGGAAGAGGTTAAGCACCCCACACACTGCCCGTACCGAAGTACGGTCTCTACTTCACAGAATCGATCGAATACTTGAAAGTCTAGTTTAATCCTCGTATATTCTCATGGATGACATGATGCATGAATGCGGGTCTGAACAGTAAGAGTTTCTGATGGGCAGGTTCCAACAACGGGCAAGCCCAGAGCGTACGCTCGAACTGACAGGTGCTTAATATAAGACGTATGCAGTGTGCTTGAGTAATCAAGGTGTTTTATGGTGAAGCATGAATGCAGGTCTGAACAGTAAGAGTTTCTGATGGGCAGGTTCCAACAACGGGCAAGCCCAGAGCATACGCTCGAACTGACAGGTGCTTAATATAAAGACATATGCAAGTGTGCTTGAGTAATCAAGGTGCTTGTAGTGAAGCAAGGGGGGTTGGAAGGAAAGTAAATGTTGCACTTATGCTAGATGCAAATGAGATGATGCTGGAAAATGAGTAGCTGGGTGGACGGAGGTGTCGCAAGGGTTAGCTTCGAGCGGCTGGGTTAGGACTTAGATGGCTTGAGAGGCTTGGACCAGTGGTCAGGCTGGGCTGGACCAGGGCTAGGCTCTCCTCACTCGGGCTCTCCTTGGTGGAAAAATGGGCTAAGGGGTGGAGAAGGACTCGGACCTCTCTGGACTCGAAGGGCTTCGAATTCTATCTTGAAATGAGAAGGGGAGGGGGGTATTTATAGCAGCAGAGAGTGGCAGAAGTCGTAATTTTGTCCGGGCGGCCTGCCATGGGCCGCCCGTACGGCCGCTCCTCGGTTTCCAGCGAGTACGGCCGTTCCCTCGGGGCTGCTGTTGGACTCGCTGGTCGACTCAGTGAGTTGACTCAGCGGGTCGACTCGGTGTTTTGACTCGACGGGTTGACTCGACGGGTTGACTCGGTGTTTTGACTCGACGGGTTGACTCGACGGGTTGACTCAGCGGGTTAACTCAGCGAGTTGACTCAGTGAGTTTGACTTTTTTTTGGGTCTTTTTGACTGGACTTTTTTATGGGGAATTTTTCAGGGTGGTGTTTAAGACTGGGTTGACTGGGTTCAGGCTTGAACTGGGCTATGGAATGGGGCTTACAAGGGTGAGTTTGGCTGAGTTTGGACTTGGGATTTGGGGGTATGGTCCTCCGTTCAACCAGCTATCTCTACCAACAGTGTAGCCAAAGGTGGGGTGTCTACAGATGCCCCTCTTTGGCAGAGGTTGCGTGCAACCGAATGCCAAAGCGAGTGGACACCCCACTTCTGACCCGGTCATTCATAGATCATGGTCTGAAATCTTTGCTTGCTTTTGCATCTGTGCCAGTTGATCGTTTGGAGATCGCTCACTCGCACATACCGCGAGAGTTTGGAGAAAACGTTGCGATTGTCCCTACAGTTTGCTGCAACCTGGGTACCCAATCGCAACCCTTCCATTCCCGATCGGTACTAACATCGGAAAGGTACAGCAGAGCCTCTGCGTCGACAGTCTTACGAGGTTACTGACCCTGTGATTGATTGTATGTTTGATGTTTTCCCAGATCACTCCAGGAATACTTGTTTCGCTTGACTGTCAAAGTGGTTAGACGCCCTGCGTCCGATAGTCTTACGGGATTCTACTACGCCGACTTGGACTCAGTCAAGGTACTTCAGGCATCCACGCCTAGGTATGTGCGGGTGGGCTTTTCCACCCGATCTGCTGGTTTTGATGCTTGGTTTGCAATTCATTCTTTCCTTGATTGTGGTCTGGAATCTTTGTTATCCTTTGTATCTGAGTCAGTTGATTGTCTGGAAATTGATAACTCGCACATACCGCGAGAGTTTGGAGAAAACGTTGCGATTGTCCCTGCAGTTTGCTGCAACCTGGGTACCCAATCGCAACCCTTCCATTCCCGATCGGTACTAACATCGAAAAGGTACAGCAGAGCCTCTGCGTCCGTTAGTCTTACGAGGATGCTGACCCTGAGACTGATTGTGTGATGTTTGATGTTTTCCCAGATCACTCCAGGAGTACTTGTTTCGCTTGACTGTCAAAGTGGTTAGACGCCCTGCGTCCGATAGTCTTACGGGATTCTACTACGCCGACTTGGACTCAGTCAAGGTACTTCAGGCATCCACGCCTAGGTATGTGCGGGTGAACTCTTTCCACCCAATCTGCTGATTTTGATACTTGGGTTACAATTCATCGTTTCCACCTGTTCAAATGGTTTCTGTGACCGAGCCTTTTGGCTTTCATCTTTTTGTATCTTGGCATGTGGTACGACCGCACTGACACTGGAGTTCAGTTCGACCGTACTTTGAGTGCATTGGATCCAATGATCTCCGGGAAAACCGCGAGACATCGGATCTTATTTGATTTTTGCGTTGGCTCCTACCCAGAGATATGGAAGATCTCCTGGTGTTTTGGAGGCAGAACGCTCTACTAAGAAAATATTTTTGGATTTTGAAAAGATACCCACTCTGGGGAGTGATACTCCGTGGGGTTTTTATTTGCAAATAGAAATATTTTTTGTCTTTTTGAAATGGAAATCTGGTTTGCACGTGCCTCCACTAGGGATGCCTGTGGGGTCTTTGGCTAACCGGCTTTTATTTTGAAAGCAGGTAAACATGATGATTGATGCGATGGATGCTGATGCATGGAGATGCATGATGAATGCATGGCTTGGCTCATTCTCTTCTCGTTTGATGATTTTGCTTTTGCTGGAGATGCAGAGAATTTTGAGCTTATTGCTTACAGGGTTGTATTCCCTTGGGGATTTTCTTTTTGATACGGAGGTTTGGACAGCGGGTTGGTCAAGATCCCGACCCGTGGTCGATCAGGTCCATCGTCCTAAGATGCTGTTTCTTTGCTAATGAGAATGTACGAGGATATCATTCGACTTCAAGATGTTCTTCTGGGCATACATGTGATTGAGATGGTGTTTGGTTGCCCGTTTTGGTCAAGATTCCAATTTGCGGGCGATTGGATCCGTCATCCCATACTGTGAAGTGAGCGGAGTTCAAGACTCCTGAATTGTAGTGCTGGGGATGCTAATTTTTGTGATTTTTTTTGCAGATATTTGGATCCGAATCTTTACCTGAGCGGTCAGAATAGAGATTGGTTATTGAAAACACAGGAAATATTTTTGTGATTTTTCGAAATATTTTTTTATGAAAGCAAGAGAAGTATTTTTGTGATTTTTGCAGATATTTGATTTGAAAGCGATGGAAATATTTTTTGTGATTTTTGACAATATTCTGATTGAAAGCAAGGGAAATATTTTTGTGATTTTTGAAGAGGTGATTTTGCAATGTTTTTGTATTTTATGACTTTTCTGAAATGCAGGGAAAAGATGTGGAATTTCCATCCACTTCCAGCTTCTACTGCTGGTAAGGCACCCGATCCATTTTACGTCAGCGAGCAAGACGAGTCTCACACAGTTAAGTGCCGTAGTTTTACATCTTCGGATGAGGGGATTTTGAGGGTTTTCAGTCAACACACCCACAAAGTTGCCTGTTCCTCATGTGCAATGCACATAGACCACGTATCGTCCGACGGACTCCTTCGGCCACAAGATGAGCCACATCCTCACATTTCCCTTAGTCAATCCAGTTTGGGGTCTTACGTTGCTCACAATTCCGTGAGGGTGAGCTTCACCTCCCAACAGCCTTAATCCCCTTCATGAGTTCTAGGAACAGGGAACATCCGTCAGCTTCAACAGCGACTTCCAACTCAAGGTTGTCTATCACGGTGCGTTCAACACGAACAGGATTGCGGAGTTCTGCCCGCCTCAGCCTTTACCTGTTTAAAAGATTCCAGACACCCGTACCATCAAGTGTCAGCCATGTCTGGAACAGGTTAGGAAAGAAAGCCCCCGAGAAGTTAATCCCAGTGTAGTTTTAGGTCTTCGGACCGCTGGGGATAAATTGGTGTGTTTGAAACTAGTGGTGAAATTTTTTTTTTGTTTTATATTGTATATATATTTTTTTTGTTTTGAAAAAGTTCCAGACTTCAACTCGAGTAATCGAGATTGACACTGGTTTTTATGGAAAGCTTTAAAATATTTTTGGTATTTTTGAAATGATCCGGGTTATCGAACCATGATCCCAACGATCGAGGCCGATGCCGGTTTTTAGTTGAAAGCGAGAAAGGTCCCCCGAGAAATTAATCCCAGTGTAGTTTAAGGTCTTCGGACCATGAAACTGTACAAAAGAGGGGCAAATATGTTTTTTTTTTGTTTTTGGAAAAATGTCCGGTGTCAGCGGATGGACAATCCAGACTGATGCCGGTTTTTATTGAAAATCCCTCGGGATGTCGATCCCGACGTAGTTTAAGGTCTTCGGACCAAAACTTTAAAAGCGGGGCTGGTAATATATTTTTATGATTTTTGAAAATGTCCGGAGTCATTGATCTTGAGCAAACAAGACCGACGCCGGCTTTTATTGAAAATCTCTCGGGATGTTGATCCCGACGTAGTTTAAGGTCTTCGGACCCAGACTTAGTAAAAAAAGGGGGGCAAACATATTTTTTTGTTTTTTCGAAATGATCCAGATCATCAGATCTTAGCCCGAAAGGCTGGGATCGATGCTGGTTTTTATTAAAAATCTCTCGGGACGTTGATCCCGACGTAGTTTAAGGTCTTCGGACCCAGACTTAGTAAAAGGGGAAAGACATTTTTTTTTTTTTTGAAAAATATTCTGGGTCATCGATTCTGATTTTGATGGTCGAGATCGATACCCATTTTTATTAAAAATCCCTCGGGATCTTGATCCCGACGTAGTTTAAGGTCTTCGGACCAGAAACTGTACAAGTGATGTATATATTTTTTTTTGGTTTTCTGAAAAATGTCCGGAGCCACCAGATCTTGAAGAAGACTGATGCCGGTTTTATTGTCAATCCCTCGGGATCTTGATCCCGACGTAGTTTAAGGTCTTCGGACCACAATTCATACATGTGAACAGTAATCAAGGGCGGAGATTCTTGGGATTCTTCTTGGAATGGTTTGGATCATCTGGTCATGCCTTTGGATGGTTGAGATCATTGTTTGACCAAGTCAAATTTTTCTTTCTTTTTCTTGGAAATTCCATGGAACTTTTCCGCATCATCCACCCAATTTCTCACCCATTTCTCATGAGATGAGATTTTGGTGAGATTTCCTCTTTTTTCTCACCATTCTCTTCCATCACTTCATTCTTACATGGAGGTACAAGATTCACTTGCAACCACCCTTCCCAAGGAGGAGTTCTTCCCAAGGAGAGGGAGAGGGAGGTCGTTTCAAGTAGGTGGAGGCTAGGACGGCCTCCCATGGGCCGCCCGGACGGTCTCTGCCTCCTGGTCTCTTCAGGGGGCTGGGTAAAAGGGTGCCCTCCCCTTTTCTATATAACATGGGGCACCCTCCCCCCCTCAAACGTGCAATCTCTCTCTTCTCTCTCTCATACTCTTTCTTTCTTCAAGTTTCCTCTCTCTTCTTTGGTGGTCCTTTGCTCTTTTCAAGTGGTGGGCCTTAGAGAAGTCTTGGGACAGCAAGGTGGTTCTTCTTTGGTGAGTGGTAAAGGTATGGACCACTTCCTTTCTCTTTTTGTCCTTTTCCATCTTCATTGTCTCTTCTCATGGCCCTTTTCCTTTTTCATGTAGCTATTCAAAGAAGGTGTGAAGGTGGGCCCAAGCATTCTTGATCTTTTCTTAGATTTCAGGTCTTTCAAAGGTGGTGCATGGAGAAGGACATTGCAAGCTCTCTACTTCATCATTTTTCCTTTTTCTACACTCCCTCCATGTGCATGTAAAGAGTGATTTTGCCATGTCATCAAGGGTGCATGGCAAAATACTTTATCTTTTTCATGGGAGTTGGGCTTCTTTTCATATGTATCAAATGGGCTCAAAGTGAAGTCATGGCCCTTGGTGTACTTGATGGGCCCAATGCTTCATTTTGGGCTCCCTCATGCTTTCTTGCCTTTGCTATTTCCTTTGGAACTTTCTTTTCTTCTCCATCTTCTTTTCCATATTTGGGCCCATGGGCATGGTAGGGCCCTTCTCAAGTTTTGGGCTCATGGGGCTTACTTTGGGTGACCCCATCTTTTGTCATATATGTATGGACCAAGATGACTAGCCCATTCTTCATTTTGGATCTCAAGTGGGCTAGTTTTCCTAGTTGGGCTTACATGGACAAGTGGCCCAACTCTTCCATCGCTTCTTGATTATGATGTACATCCTTGTACAAGGTGTAGTGGGTTCCTTGAAGTTTTTCATGTGGATGGGCTTTTGGGCCTTCATTGAAACTTGGGCACTTCTTTGAACCATGTGTGCCCCACTACACTTTGTTCATGTAGGCTTTTTCTTTTCATGCTTTCTCTCTTGATGGATGGAGGACTTGAGCTACTTGACCATCTACAAGTCCCATGAGTGAGTTGTTCCCACAATCTCACTAAGTTCAAATGGCTTCCTTTGTGGTAGGAATGTGATTCTCAAGAGTTTCCCTTTAATGTTATCAACCTCAACTGGATGATCCTCAAGTGAGTGTCCATACAACCATAGCTCCTTGAACTTTTCTATGGGGGCTTGGTGGATCACCCATCATCATTCAAATATGAGTGATTTCTTCTTCCATTTGTGAGAAGGAATGGTACCCATAAGTTACCCATTTTTGTCCCATGCCTTGGGACATTTTGGATTTTGATCTTCAAGTGGGCTATGTGTACCATTCTTATCCATTTTCATGATGGTTGGGTGACTCATCAAGCCATGCTCTTTTGTGCTCAAATGGTCTCCCTTTTGGTGAAAAGGTTGGTGCACATAAGTTGCCCAAACTTGCCTTTTCATGGTCATTTTCAACTTTGATTCTTCATGTGGGCTATGTGCATCAACTTTCTACCCTTAGCTTCTTTGATTCATATGTTTGTGGGTAGACCTCCTTGTTGTATTCTCATGGTCAAAACTTTCATCAAGATGAGGCACATAAGGTTGCCCATGGTTAACCCATGAATGGGTTCTCATATTCTCCAAAGTGGGCTATGTGCTCTCTCCAATCCATTGAGATGAGGCATTTGGGTTGCTCTTGGGGGCCCGTTTCCTTCCTATTCCCCACTTGTCCATGCACATGTGTAAAAAGATGGAAACATCTTAAGTGAGAGCCATGGCCTTGGCATAAAAAATGGACCAATCCTTGGCCACATATGGACTTTGAAAAGGGATTTCTCATGTGAAGTAAGATTCTTGTTCTTTGTTGATCTCATGGCACTTGAGTGCATTTGTTGTCCAAAATGTGTCCTTGGATAATGGACTTTTCTTACCTAAGGCATGCCATGCCACCTTCTTTAAGGTGGGCCTTACTTTTTCCAATGGGTCCAACACATATCCTAAGTGACACATGGAGTTGGACTTTAGATTTTACATTTGAATGTGAGTCCAATCCCATGGGTTTCTTGGATGAGAATTTGGATTTTAATGGGTAAAGGATAGAGACTTACCTTGCCAAGCTTGTAGGAATCCATGGCGGATGGTACTAGGGGCCACCAAGTGGTTGACGAGGATGATCCTGCTTTCATTGTCCGCCGAGGGGACCATATGTGTTCCCTAGCTATGGAGCATCAACCTCTTCCTGCTATCCAGGGTCGAGGTACCAGGGATCGCTGGGACAATTGGATGAAGGAGCCACAGCCCTTGCTTGAGCGAGTACTAGATGGTACTCCTTTTGCTGGCCTCCTCACCCTGCGCTTCCATAATAACGACGCTAACCGTATGATGCTTGCGGCCCTTTGTGAGAGGTGGCGGGATGAGACCCACACCTTCCAGCTCCCTTGTGGAGAATGGGGAATAACCCCTTTGGACATTTACATGCAGATCGGCTTCCCTTTTCATGGGGCAATTGTCCCTCAAGTGAGCTCTCTAGCTCCCCTCTCTTCCACTGATTGGCTGCGGCTTGTCGGTGACGTCCCTCCTGAGGGTGAATTCCAAGGCCATCAAGTAAAGATGCGATGGTTTTATAACAATTTTGCTTCTGTCGTCCCTACCACCGAGCGAGAGGCCCTCCACAAGGCGCGGGCCATGATCACTTATGCTTTTGGATCCTTTCTTTTTTGCCATGCGAATGAGAGAGTTGATCCTAAATTTCTTCGTTTAGTCGAGGATCTTCATCACCCCTATAACTGGAATGGGGCCATCCTGACCCGTCTCTTTCAAGGTCTGGACAAGACCTGTCGGCATAGCCGGTCCTTCACAGGCTTCTGGCCTGTCGTTGAGGTACCTCTTCTTTCATCCTCCTTGGAGCCATTTGCCTCCTTTCTCTCTCTGATCATTAAATGTACTTTCATCCAGACTTGCTTTTATGACCATTTTCCGCATCTTGCGCCGAGGATGCGAGATGACATTGAACCCGCTCAGTATCGCCATATGTACTGGCATCAACAGAATCGTCAGCGGAACTCCCGAGTTCCCGGGGACAATTGGCGTGCTGATATAGACGGGCTGACCGTTGAGGACGTAAGTATCTTGCTTGTCTTTGTCCTTGTACTGTACTTGTAACTGATCGTGGTAACCTCTTCTGCTGCAGTTTGCCCGGATGCCGTACGCTAGTTTCCCTCTCTACTACACACCCCAGCGCGTGGAGGCATATGATGCTTCATGTCTCCGTATTATGCTTTCTGACGCTGAGTCCTTTCAATGGTACTTAGGAGAGAGATTGCTTCGGCAAGTCACTGGGGTGGCTCGGGTCCCCTGTTCTGCACCTCCTCCAGCTGCTCGGATGCCAGCTGATGAGAGAGTTGAGGCTCTGGTGGGCCAGCCTGGCTTCCGTTTCACGATCCCGGATCGTGATTATGACGAGTGGTATCTGCTATTTGGCCAGGGGCCTTTGCTTCCTTCGCTTTACGTTCCAGGTGGCCGTCGCAGGTATGCTGGAGGTTCAGTGACTGCTCCTTTGATGGATCTTTATCGTCGGGAGCGGGGCACGAGGAGGGGCGATGATGATTATGTTGGTGACTTGTAGCTGGCTCTGCTTTATATGGCCTTGTACTTTTGTTTTTGTCCCCTTTTGTATCAAGCTCTTTTGGATGAATATACAGGCTTTGATTTCTCCCAAATTCCTTGGTGATGTCTGGATGCTTTGACTCTTGACTCATTCCTTCATGATTTGTGATTCCTCAACTGCATGGACAATGACTTGAACGGTTTAGATCGCTTGTTTAGGCCCTGCGGGGCCCACTTGATGATTGGATCTTGGATTCTAGCCCTTCTTTTGATGATTGGACTTTTGATCTTGTTGTTCCATGACTTGTGTAAGCTTTCCAATGGTTTGGATCCTGATGATCTAGCCCTTGAATGGTTTAGATTGATAGATTCGGCCCTGTGGGCCCATTTGAAACCTTGGTTTTACTTTGGGGCATCTCTTTTGATGATTTGTGAGGCTAGGAATGCTTCTCATGGTGTGGATGATGGCTTGAACGTCTCTGATCGCTTGATTTGGCTTTGTGGGCCCACTTGATGATTAGATCTTGGATTCTGGCCCTTCTTGTGATGATCAAACCTTTGATCTTGTTGCTTGACGGCTCATGTAGGTTCTTCAATGGTTTAGATCGTGATGATCTAGTCTTTGAATGGCTTGGATTGCTTGTGGCCCCCACTTGATCACTTTCCCCCTTCTTTGGCTTGATCAGCCATATTCCGGCCATATTGCTTCGTGATTGGACCAGTGGGGCACCTTTTGTATGATCTTGATCATCTTCAGTCGAAATCTGGAGTGGACCGGAGCCTTGGGCGGCCCACGGAGCGCCATCTGCTGACGTGGACTGTCAGCCTCACCTACCAAAAGCCCCGGAGCCAATCCCGCGGAGAGAGGGGATCTGCGTCCGTACGGGCGGCCCAGGGCAGGCCGCCCAAGGCTCGCCTCTTGAGCGGCCTGGGCTGGCCCTGGTTCGGACATCCTCTGCTGTCCCTTTTTCCTGTCCCCCACATTCTCTGTGCCTGTTTTTTCGATTCAGCCATGAATCTTCTCTTCCCTTTGTCTTTTCTCTTCATCTTGTCCTCTTCCCATTTTGTCCTTTCTTGGGCAGCTTTGGATGATGACTTGTGGGCCATAGTGGGAGAGGTCGGTGGGTCCCACACTCCAGCACTTGGTGAGGGCTTTAATGATGGAGGGATTCCTTTAATGGAGGGTATAGATGGTGCATTGAATGGAAGCATTGATGAGGGGCTAGGGAATGGAGTTGGTGGAACTTTGAATAGCTCCATTAATGGTGGGATGGCTGGATTTTCTGATTTGAATGGGCCCCTCATTATGGGAGGAATGGATGGTATGGATGAGATGATGGGATGGGACATAGGTGAGGCTATGCATCCCTTGAGTGTGGGTCCCATGGATGATGTGATGGACGGTGATGATGGGACTATGAGGGACATAGATGGGCTGATCTCATGTCTGGATGGTATGGATGGCTCAGATGGTACCTTTGACGGTTTGGATGCTCTGGATGTGGGCCGAGATGTGCGGCACACTTGTTTGGGTGGACTTGATGTGATCATTGATGATGTCCCCTTGATGATGGACGGTGTAGATGCCTCGATGATCCCTTTGATCGGTCAGGATGAGGGCTGGATTCATGATTTTCTGTTGGAGGGGACCGCAGGTCCAGATCTGACCGTTGATTCTTTGATCGGGGTTGCCGGGACCCCTTTGGATGGTTCAGATGTATTCTTTGACGGTCAGATTGGTCAGAATGCCACGATGTGCGGTGTGATCTTCACTGATGGCTCTTTTGGTTGGGAGCATTGTCCTTCTTTTGGTCATCGGTCCTTTGCGCACTCTGTTCATGAGGTGGGCGAGTCTTCCCATGCGGCTGAGATTATGACAGTTTCAGATGGCGATGTGACTATATCAGACATAGCCGTTACTGGGGACAGGTCAGGGGCTGTCGAGTCTGCAGAGGTTCCAGCTTTTCCTTCTCCTTCGCCCGTTGACCTTCCGATCCTTGATGAGTCATCATTGATTTCTGGGCCTTTTGTGCTGGAGGGGATACCGGTGAGGACTTGTCAGCTGCTTCCTCGTTCTTCCTGCTCGCCACGACTGCTTGCTTGGCTTGATAGCTTGTCAGCTTATGAGATTCGAGATTTGGAGTCTTATGGCTTTGGCAGTCTGATTCATCTGGCTAGAGTTGATATTGACTGGAGGATGCTCGGAGCTGCCTTGATTGACTGGGTCCCTTCGTTGAACTTGTTTGCGTTCAACGATATGGAGATGGGGCCTTCTTTGGAGGAGCTTGCACGCTTGACAGGCTTACCCTGGGATTATGCTCAGTACTTCTCGCCGAAGACATCGCCGAAGACTGCTACACCGCAGAACTGGTTTGGGATCCCTTATCTTGTTCGGCCTGCAGCTAGTGGCCAGGATGCTGTAGTGTTCTCTTTGGACCTGCTGTATGATCTTTTTTCGGGTCCTCAGAGTACGGCTGGTTCTACCTTTGCTCGGAACGCCCTGATGTTTTGCTTGATTGCTGAAGTGCCGTTCTCGGGATGGCGCAGGTCCCAGACTCCTTTGCTTTTCGAGGTGATGAGCCGAGCTGTCCGTCGGCAGGGGATCATTTCTCTCATTTTGGCCGAGCTATTTGATGGGCTGACTGACTGCGCCCTTGGTCGTACTCGTGTTCTTCGCGGCTGCTGTGCCTTCCTGCAGGTATTCTTTCTACACCCTTTTTTTTTCCTTCTTGCTTTGTTGGGGATTGTTTTGCTTTAGCTGAACTTCTTTCGTTTTTTGTGATCAGGTCTGGCTATGGGAGCGCCTTTCTCTGACTGTTTCTGTACCTCTTCCTGGCATCCCTAGCTCTGACATCATGCGTTATATCCTGGAGTTCCTTCCGCATACGGCTAGGATGAGCGAGCCCTTGTATCGCAGGATGTTCGCTGAACTTCGTGACTGGAATGTTCGTTGGGAGTCATCTTGGCTTTCACTTCCTCCAGTGCTTTGCGATGCACACCGCCTTCCTCTGATGTTGGTAGGCTTTCGATCTTTCTTCTCTTACCATCCCATTCGGTTCCTGCGGCAGTTTGGGTATGAGCAGGATGTTCCTCTTTTCGCTTCCGCGGGTATCGGGCGTCGAGCACTTCCATCCAGATCCTCTGACTTTAGGACCCGGATTGATTGTTCTTGGGCGAGTTATTTGACAGCTGATTTGTTGGGATTTGAGCTACGGACTTTTCCGATGGCGACCGCCCCATATCAGTACTGGGTTGCTGAGCAGTCTTTGTATCGACGTATCCCTTGTTGGCACCAGACTGCTGATGAGGATGAGCAGGATATTCTTGGAGATGCTGGCTCTTCATCTGGTTCATATGAACCTTTTGAGGAGCGCCCTTTTGTCGATCCTGGCTTCCTTTTGGCCACTCATGGCCATCTGCTGTCTGAGATCTCTGCACTTCGGTATCATTGCGAGATGATGTCGAGGAGATTGGCTGCCGATCAGAGATTGTCTGATGAGGAGACAGCGATCCGTACCCTTGAGCGCGATGAGGCGCATTACCTGCGTATGGAGGTGAGCAGGTTGAGAGCGAGACTATCTTTTTATGAGTCAGAGGACTCACCTGATGTGGCCGAGGAGGAGGGTAGAGATTGATTGTGTTGGCCACCTGCACACTGATTTTTGCATATATGATTGATGATGATGCATTTTTGTATTTTTTGAAAAAGGTGATATGTTATATGTAAAAGAAATATGATGCATTTAATTAAAAAGAGAGCAAAAAACTGTTTGAAAATCTACTGTGCCATGAGTTGTCTTGTGAGTGTGTCTGGATTTTGTGTCGGGATATAGGAATCAGAACTGGGGCTCGGCCAATGCTTTGACCGATGTCTCGAGATTTGTCTTGCTTGATCCTTTGGTTCCCTAGAGATGTAGGCAATGGAAACTCTTGCTTCCTGAGATTGTCAGAGTTTGTAGAGTTCTTTGCTCCTGACTGTACTTCCTCTTGTTCTTGCACTTTCACTGCTTGAACCAATCTGGACTGTCTGACTTCTTAGTACCTGCACTTTTTTTCTTTTTTTCTTTTTTTTTTTTTATTTGAGCCATTTTTGCCTGCAGTGCTCTTTCGAGTTTTCACCACAGCCGGCTTTTTCCCGTCATTTTTGCCCGTGGCGCCCTTTCGGGTTTTCACCACGTCCCGGGTATTTGGTCTTGCCTGCCCCTTGGCAGCTGTGCTGTTTTTACCCTTGGCGCCCTTTCAGGTTTTCACCAAGTCCGCTGTATGCCCACTGTTTTTACTCGGAGCGCCCTTTCGGGTTTTCACTCCGCCCTCTTTGTTTAGGCACACATTTTCTTTTTCTTTTTCTTTTTTTTTTCTTTTTCTTTTCTTTCTGGATCTCTGGATAACTGCGGCGGCTAGAGGTCGGGAATCCGTCGTTGCCGGCCGATGGCAGTCTTTCAGCCCTTATCCTAAGTTACGATAATAGAGCTGTCGGTCTTTGCTAAAGACTCCTCTGAGATGGATGGATGGATAGATGTGTTTCTTCTTGGACTGATTTTTTTCTCTTGGGTGCCTTACTTTGGCTTCCCTTTTTCTTTCTCCTTTCTTCTTTTCTTTTCTTTTTCTTTTTCTTTTGCATTCTTTTTCTCTCTCTCTTTTTTTTTTTTTCTCTTTTTGAATCCCCCCCTCTTTTTTTTTGTATTTTTCTCTTTTGGAGTCCCCTTATTTGAAACACTTGTTGGTGGACGGGAATGATTTCTCAGAGATCTTAGCTTCAACCTCTTGACTTCAGCTCTATTAAAGTAACCTTGATAAGGTCAGAATAACTTACCCGTGAAAGATCTTCACATTGTCGGCGTTGGTTGGCTCAGGAAGATCCACCCCTCTCATGCTGGTGAGTCTGAGGGCGCCTCCGGGAAGTACTTCTCTGACGATCAGTGGCCCGTCCCACGAGGGTTTGAACTTTCCTCTGGGGTCCGGAAGGTGCGACGGTAGAATCTTCTTCATAACCATGTCGCCTACCTTGAAACTTCTTTTCCGGACTCTCTTGTTGTAAGCCCGAGCGATCCTTTTCTGATAGCACTGTGAATGACTTAGTGCACGCATGCGTTTTTCATCTGCTAGCTGCAACTGATCGAATCTGGCCCGTTGCCATTCTCCTTCTTCAATTCCGCTTTCGAGTAACACTCGTAGTGATGGTATTTCCACCTCAACTGGTAGGACTGCTTCCATTCCGTAAGTAAGCTCGAAAGGAGTGACGCCCGTAGCAGACCGTACAGACGTTCGATAGGCCCAAAGTGCATATGGGAGCATATCTGACCAATCTCGATATGTCACGACCATCTTCTCGAGTATCCTGACGATTGTCTTGTTTGCGGCTTCTACCCCACCGTTCATCTGGGGACGGTAGGGGCTTGATCGATGACGTTGGATCTTGAACTTGCTGAGGAAGTCATCCATCTTCTTGTTGACGAACGGGGTTCCATTATCTGTGATGATAGCATTGGGGATTCCGTACCGGCATATGATGTTGTTCTTCATGAATTTGATCACTTGAGATGCTGCAATCGTGGTGTAGGAGGCTGCCTCTACCCACTTGGTGAAGTAGTCGACTGCCACAAGTATGTACTCGTGACCATTTGATGCTTTGGGACTGATCTTGCCGATGATGTCGAGTCCCCACATGGAGAAGGGCCAGGGGGGGGGGGGGTCAGGTTGTATAACTCTGATGATGGGGCATGGATTTGATTCGCATGCTCTTGACACTTGAAGCATTTTCTGACGTGCTTGCAACAGTCTGTCTCCATGGTGAGCCAGTAGTAGCCGAGTCGTAGAATCTTCTTTGCCATCATGTGCCCATTCATGTGTGGGCCACAGATTCCTTCGTGTATTTCTTTCATGATCTTTGCAGCTTCTGTTTCATCGACGCATCGGAGGAGGATGTGATTATAGGATCGCTTGTAGAGAACTTCGCCACTGATGGTGAACTGGCCGGCCAAACGTTGGATGGTTCGGCGATCTGTTGCTGTTGCTGATTCTGGATACTCCTGGGTTTCGAGATATTGCTTGATGTCGGCATACCAGGGTTTGTCAGGGACAGCTTCGGCTTCTTTATTTGCAGGCAAAAAGCAGGTTCTTCTTGAATTTCGACTGTGAGCTCCCATTCTGAAGCTCCTTTTGGGATCTCGAGCATTGATGCAAGTGTGGCAAGAGCATCTGCAAACTGGTTCTTGGCTCTGGGCATGTATGAGAAGGTGATTTCCTTGAATTCTTCGATCAGATTGTCAAGATACACATGATATGGTATCAACTTCTCGTCTTTGGTCTTCCATTCGCCATTGGTCTGATTGATGATAAGCTGTGAGTCTCCAAATACTCGTAGCTTCTTAACGCCCAAGATTATGGCTTCCCTTAAGCTGGCGATGCATGCTTCATACTCTGCCATGTTGTTGGTGCACTCGAATGCGATGCGCCTCGAGATAGGAATAGGGACATCATCTGGAGAGTAGAGGATTGCTCCAATACCACTCCCTTTAGAATTTGCTGCGCCGTCGAAGAATAACGTCCATTCATCTTTTTTCTTCTTTTCTTCCTCTTCAATGAGCAAGAGATCTTCATCAGGGAAGAATGTCTTGAGCGGCTGATAGTCCAGGAGAGAGTGAGCCGCAAGATGATCGGCGAGGGCCTGTCCCTTGATTGCCTTTTAAGTGACATAGGTGATGTCGAACTCAGACAAGAGTAGCTGCCATTTAGCTATCCTTCCAGTGAGTGCCGGCTTCTCGAACAGGTACTTGAGCGGATCCATGTGAGCGAGGAGGAGAATAGGGAATGCAATCATGTATTGACGGAGTCGCTGAGTTGCCCAGACTAGGGCGAGGCAAGTCTTCTCGATCGGGGAATACCTGGTCTCGTAGTCGGTGAACTTTTGACTCAAATAGTATATTGCTTGTTCTTTCTTCCCGGTTTTGTCGTGTTGGCCAAGGACACAGCCAATGGCTTCTGCTGCTACCGAGATGTATAACAATAGTGGTCGTCCAGGAGTGGGAGGCACTAGGACTGGAGGATTCATGAGATATTTCTTGATGCGGTTGAAGGCGACTTGGCAATCGTCATTCCATTCTTTTGGGACGTTCTTCCGAAGGAGCTTGAATATGGGCTCACAGATAGGTGTGAGCTGTGCGATGAAGCGACTGATGTATTGAATTCTGCCGAGGAAGCCACGAATTTCTTTCTCTGTTCTAGGAGGGGGCATCTCGATGATTGCTCTGGTTTTGGTCTCGTCGACCCTGATGCCATCCTCGCTCACCATAAAGCCGAGGAGCTTACCTCCCATTGCACCGAAGACACATTTCTGAGGGTTGAGACGGAGCTTGTACTTTTCTAACCTGTTGAATAACTTCTTCAGATCTTCAAAGTGTCCTTCAATTGTGCGAGATTTGACGATCATGTCGTCCACATATACTTCGAGCTCTTTGTTCATCATGTCGTGGAATAGTGCTGTCATTGCTCGCTGATATGTTGCTCCTGCGTTCTTCAGACCGAACGGCATTACCCTGTAACAGAAGGTTCCCCAGGGAGTGATGAACGATGTTTTCTCACGATCTTCGACGGCCATCTTGATCTGATTGTAACCTGAGAACCCGTCCATGAATGAGAAGATCTTGTATCCAGCAGTGTTGTCGACCAGAGTGTCGATATGTGGCAAAGGGAAGTCATCTTTTGGACTGGCTTTGTTGAGATCTCGGAAGTCGATGCACATTCGAACTTTGCCGTCCTTCTTTGGTACTGGCACGATGTTGGCGAGCCATTCAGGGTAGTTGGAGACTACCAAGAATCCCGCGTTGTATTGTTTGATGACTTCATCTCAGACTTTCAGGGCCCATTCTGGCTTCATTCTTCGAAGTTTTTGCTTCACGGGCTTCATATCTGCCTTGGTTGGCAGATGGTGTACAACGAGCTCTTCATCGAGCCCCGGCATGTCTTCATATGAGAACGCGAAGTTGGACAATCTTGGAGCTAGGAACTCTATCATTTTCTGTTTCATCTCAGGTGGCAACGATTTTCCAATGCGTACTTCCCTAGGGATCTCAGGCGTCCCCAAGTTTACTATCTCGAAATCATCGGCTACAACATTGGCTTTAGATTCGAACTTTTTGAGGAGATCCTCAAGTTCGTGAGCAGGATCATCATCTTCCTCGTCCCGAGCTTCGTCCAGACCCATGAGTTCGAAGTCTAATTCGATGTCGAAATCATATGATTCGACTTCAAACTCATGCGACTCTTTAGACGAACTTGGCACATTATTGAATGCAGGAAAAGAAATATTTTTTGGTTTTTGAGATTTTTCTGAAATTGAGATGCTAGATGTTTTTGGTTTTTGAAAGTTTTTGATTTTTTTGGCTTTTCGAAATTCGCGGGACTTTGAACAAGCGGGCATTGCAGACCATGATTGATCCCAACTTGTTCCAAAGTTCCGGTCGCTGCCTAAACAGGCGTTTTTTTTTTTGGAAGCCAGAGCCCTCAGATGGCTCTTTGGCTGATTCAAAAGTGAGGGGAACAGATGACCATTCAGGACCCCACACTTCCTCCCCTGAAGAGGTGGGGGTTGATGATTTGGGCGAAGAGTCACGATCTGGCCCAATGACCATGACTTCTTGCTGGTCAGGTTCGAGATCTGAGTCGTACTCAGTCCCTCCCGGATCACTTACCTCGCATTGCAGTTCGTCTGGTTCCACAGCTAGACACAAGTTTGGAACCTGGACATCAGACCAATCTAGGGCTGGCCACTTCCCTTTCTTGGTCCAATGGATGGGCTGCTTCTGCCCCTGGCTGATGATTGATGATGTTGACTTTGCAGAGATGGGCAAGTCGTGCCCCTTGCTAATTGGTGATGAGATGGGCGAGTCGTGCCCCTTGCTGATTGAAGTGGGCAGGTTGTGCCCCTGGCTGATTGAAGTGGGCAGGTTGTGCCCCTGGTTGAGAGAAGTGGGCAAGTTGTGCCCCTGGTTGGGAGCAGGTGTCAGAGTAACCTGGTCCTGAAGCTGCTGTATTTGTCTTCCTTCTTCATCTTCATCATTTCCTCCGTCTTCTGGAGGCTTAGAGGGTTCGAGAATCTGATCCCATCGAATGGGGGGCCACGTGGCCCAAACTATGCTCATCGGGAGGCCTTTGTGTAGTGCAGTCGGTTGATTCCCTCCTGGATCTTTGCAAGGTTCTCCTGGCTTGACGAATTGGATGGGCGAGCACCGAAATTTCTTCCTTCTCTTGTCCATGAAGGTTGCCCTGTATCCGAGTCCCCATTTGCGTTGGTTATATACCAGCGGTACCTTTCTGGACTTGAAGTGATTCTTCATTCGGTATTTGAGGCTTAGACGCTCTGCCGGTGAGAAGACACGGTCCACCCTTGTTGGTTCTGGATTGGCGATAGAGTTCACAGTCTCGAATTCGAAACTGTGAAACGGGATGTCCTCTTCAGAGTGCTGGATATCGATGACCGGGATGTCTGGTTCAGTGGCAGCAGCATTGGAAGGAATGATGAGCTCCTTCTCTGCGTGGATAGAGATCACTTGATTTCCACAGATGTACTTCACCCGTTGATGGAAGGTTGATGGCACAGCTCCGACCTTGTGCAGCCACGGCCGTCCGAGCAACATGTTGAAAGAGGCTGATATATCCAAGATTTGGAATGTGATGGTGGAGACTTCCGGGCCTATCTGTACCTCTATGTCGACTTCCCCTTCCACTGATCGACGGGTATTGTCGAATGCTCTGACGCATATGGTGCTGGGTCGAAATGAAGAAGGACTGATTCCTAATCGTTCCGCGGTCTTGAGTGGGCAGACATTTAAGCTTGAGCCATTATCGATAAGGACCAGCGGAACACAGAGGTCTTTGTATCGTAAGGCTATGTTGAGGGATCGCCCATGATCGCGTCCTTCTGGTGGCAACTCATTATCGGTGAAGGTGATGGCGCGCGGAGCCAGTAGCTGTCCCATCATCAATGCAATCATCTCTGGTGCTGTATCGGAGGAGACATGAGCATCATTCAAGGTCTTGGCGAACATCTCTCGGTGTATGCGAGATGTGCAGAGTAGCTCCCATACTGAGATTTGAGCAGGGATTGACTTGAGCTGAGTTGCCACATCGTATGCGGCTTCATTTTTATTGCCGAGGCCTGAGAGAGCGCCTTTGGGATCTCTTCTGTTTTGATTATCTTTTCGGATGCAACGCCCGTTGGGATTCATATTCCCCACTTCCGCACATTCTGGGTAGTGCCATGGAACCTCTTTGTAGCTTTCTTCCCTTTTGCCTTCTAGGACCACCGGTTCTTGCAACGGTGCTGTTGTGGGTACCAGATCTTCCTCGTATGGAGCTTTTGCCTTGAGGACTACATTGTTGCCTGTGCTGAAGGGGTAGTATCGAGGCTTGTCTTCATAGACCACATAAGGTCGTGGTCCTGGCTTCACTGTTCCTGGGGCAGGAGGCTCCCATGGAATGAATACTGGTCCCCTTGATATGGCAGGAGGTTTCTCTGTTCGTCCGAGCTGCCGTAGCGTGATTGATATGCCTCCGGGACTTGCCCCTTGCAATATGACAGGCTTGACTGGAAGAGATCCTTCCAAGACAACGGGCTCTTGCTGCTGATGAGTGTAATCCTTCCATTGCGGATTGGATTGTTCTGGAGTTGCCCCTTGCAAGATGACAGGTTCGTATATGGGCTCAATGTATGATTGTGCTCCTTCCAGGACGACTGGTTCCCATCTTGAATGGTTGTAAGGTGCCCTTTGAACAACTGGTATATCATATGGAGGTGCTCCTTCAAGCACTACTGGCTCGGAGATTGAAGGAAGAAAGGGACTTGCCTCTTGCAAGACTGGAGGAGGATTTGTTGGCTCATAGGTGTAGGCATGAATGGACTGAATAGGGGAGAAGAAGCGATCAATATGGTCCCCTTCTTCTATACTATTGACGGCAGGGCCACGAGACGAACTGGGGTCCGTTGGATGCTGAGGCAGAGGATTCTGAAGGATGTTGGTGGAAGCTGCTGGAGAAGTTCCAGGGACCGAGATGACGATCTTGCGGTCATCAATCAGGTCTTGTATGGCATTCTTCAAAGTATAGCATCGGTCAGTGGCGTGGCCACGTCCTTGATGGTAGGCACAGTACTCATTTTCTCGGTAATTTGGAGGCAGAGGATGAGGCGGAGGCCTAGGTGTCATCAGAGTGAGTAACTGCTTTTGTACCAGCGTAGTCATGATTTGACTAAGTGGTTGACTGAGTGGAGTGAACTTCCTGAACTCCCTGTAATTCTGCCTGTTCTGGTATGAGTATTGGCCATTTCCCCTGAACTGCTGCTGTTGTCGAGGTGGCTGTGGCTGAGGATTCGGTTGTGGCTGATATCGCTGAGGCTGATGCTGAACTTGATTCTGCTGATACTGTTGACGTCCCTGTGGGGGAGCACGTTGATTTCCTTGAGCAGCGGTGTTGATGTTGTTTACCTCTGTTGGGCGGGGAGGAGAACCATTGCGGTTTCCATTCCCGTGCCCGATAGGTCTTCCTTCCACTCTATTCCTCTTGACTGGAGTGGCTTGATGAGGCCATGGGGAGATCGTCCCGGCCCGGATTCCTGCTTCAACTTGCTCTCCAGCACGGATCAATTGTGAGAAATTCGCATATGGATGCGAGATGAGATACCCGGATATGCCTGGGTATGTTGAATGAACAATCATGGAGATTTGTTCTTCATCGTCGATGGCTGTCCGCATTCTGGCTGCCATAGCTCGCCAACGTCCCACATAAGCTGATAGTGTTTCATCACTCCTTTGCCTGAGTGCTGCGAGGTCGGCTCTTCTGGGTGCCATGTTGAGATTATATGCGAATCTGTCGACGAAAGCCTGGGAAAGCTGTTCCCATGTTCTGATGCGGTGGCAGTCCAATGAAGTGTACCAATCTAGGGCATCGCCCTTCAGAGATTTTTGGAACAATCGAATGAGGGCCCCTTCATTTCCTGAGATTGCACTCAGCTCTCCACAGAAGGCCTTGAGATGTGCTGTGGGACAACCGCTGCCGTCGTATCTTTTGAACTTTGGAACCTCAAAGTTTTGAGGTACCTGAGCATCTGGGAAAGGACACAAGTCTCTGAACTTGGTCGAAGGTAAGTCGATTCCTTGTTGTCGCTGAAGCTGATTTTGCAAGATCTGGAACTGCTCCCGCAACTCGTCCAGTCCTGAGTGATCTGTTCGAGCGACTGGTGCCTCCTGGAGTAAGGCACGTTCTTCTTCGGCATAGTGGTCGATGTCTTCGACCCTATGGGCTTGCTGAAAAGCAACCGCGGGTTGCTGAAATTGATTTGATGACTGAACTGGATTCTGATGAACTTGAGCTTGAAATGATGGTAACTGAACTGGAGACTGTACTGAAGGTTGAACTGGAACTTGCTGGAAATTAACTGGATTTTGCTGAATTGAAGATTGCTGGAAATTAACTGGATTTTGCTGAATTGAAGATTGCTGGAAATTAACTGGAATCCCATCGGCGGGGATGTGCTGGAATTGAAAAGTGCTCCTGTTTGCAGGAGGCTGAGATGCTGGGAAGTGACCCCCTTGTTGGGTATTCGCCACTGTCCGCTGATTGATGTGGGCTTGACACTGACCCCCATTGTGGGCATTCGCCAGTGCTGTCCCTGTTGCTGGAAATTGAATTGAAATCCCATCGGCGGGGATGTGCTGGAATTGAAAAGGTGTCCCATTGGCGGGGACATGCTGAGATCTACTGAGATTGTTGTTCGCAAGATTGACTGGAAGCTGACTGGATGTTCCTGCAACGGAAGTGCTCTGAGATGGCCTTGTCGTTGCAGGAAGATATTGAGAAGGATGCCCCATAGCGAAGGGCTGAGATGGCTGCTGTCGGTAGTCTTGGGCAGACTCCGATGGTTGTGCTTGATTTGAACTGGAGGCCGGGAGGACCCGGCATGGCTGCTGAGCTTGCTGAACTGGGCCAACCTGATTGTTGGCTGCTGCGGTGGTTTGTGCTTGCATGAATTGCAAGAGCATTTCTTGCATTGCTCTCATTCCTTGTGCCAACTCTTGTATGATTGGCGTATTGTCGACGGGCTGTTGCGCTGGAGGTTGCGCTTCGGTCATTTCGAGAGCAGGGAAGTGATGAGTTTCTTCTTCGTGGTCGGACATGGCTTGCTGAGCCCGAGTGCGGATTATGCTGCGGAAGGGAAGTTGTCTCCGCGTACGTTGAGCCCGAGGAGGCGCAATGGTGAGAACTGTACTCTACTCTTTTTGGGTTTTGGGATTTTCTATTTTTTTTTTGTTTTGGAATTTTCTATTTTTTTGTGTTTGGGTTTGGGTAGAATGCTATGCAGATGAGATTGTATGAGGATTAATGACTTTCAAGTACGGGAAGGATTCCGTTTTCAAGTTGGATCACGACTAGTGGGACTAGCAATTCCCCAGTGGAGTCGCCATTCTGTGGACCCTCGCCGATTTCTCCACGCTCCCACACGACGTCGTTCTCCCTTTCCTTTCGGAAGAAGAGGAAGAAGAAGAGGTGCGTGAGTGCGAAATCGTCGTTTGTGCCACTGGCTTGCCTCGTTCTCGAGGGCTTCGTTTGGTTGTCGTGTTGAGCTGGATGTGTTTAAGTGAATTTATATAAGACCAGAGTCGCCAATAGCCAGTTACTTCGAATCTACAGTCGGCTAGACCCCGTAGAAACGTTAGAGAAGGGAATCCGAAGATTCCTTCCTCTAAAATGACTCCTGTTGATCTGCGGTCAGAGATTCAAGGTAAGGGATCACGGTTACAGGGTGGGAAGAGGTTAAGCACCCCACACACTGCCCGTACCGAAGTACGGTCTCTACTTCACAGAATCGATCGAATACTTGAAAGTCTAGTTTAATCCTCGTATATTCTCATGGATGACATGATGCATGAATGCGGGTCTGAACAGTAAGAGTTTCTGATGGGCAGGTTCCAACAACGGGCAAGCCCAGAGCGTACGCTCGAACTGACAGGTGCTTAATATAAGACGTATGCAGTGTGCTTGAGTAATCAAGGTGTTTTATGGTGAAGCATGAATGCAGGTCTGAACAGTAAGAGTTTCTGATGGGCAGGTTCCAACAACGGGCAAGCCCAGAGCATACGCTCGAACTGACAGGTGCTTAATATAAAGACATATGCAAGTGTGCTTGAGTAATCAAGGTGCTTGTAGTGAAGCAAGGGGGGTTGGAAGGAAAGTAAATGTTGCACTTATGCTAGATGCAAATGAGATGATGCTGGAAAATGAGTAGCTGGGTGGACGGAGGTGTCGCAAGGGTTAGCTTCGAGCGGCTGGGTTAGGACTTAGATGGCTTGAGAGGCTTGGACCAGTGGTCAGGCTGGGCTGGACCAGGGCTAGGCTCTCCTCACTCGGGCTCTCCTTGGTGGAAAAATGGGCTAAGGGGTGGAGAAGGACTCGGACCTCTCTGGACTCGAAGGGCTTCGAATTCTATCTTGAAATGAGAAGGGGAGGGGGGTATTTATAGCAGCAGAGAGTGGCAGAAGTCGTAATTTTGTCTGGGAGGCCTGCCATGGGCCGCCCGTACGGCCGCTCCTCGGTTTCCAGCGAGTACGGCCGTTCCCTTGGGGCTGCTGTTGGACTCGCTGGTCGACTCAGTGAGTTGACTCAGCGGGTCGACTCGGTGTTTTGACTCGACGGGTTGACTGGGTGTTTTGACTCGACGGGTTGACTCGACGGGTTGACTCAGCGGGTTAACTCAGCGAGTTGACTCAGTGAGTTTGACTTTTTTTTGGGTCTTTTTGACTGGACTTTTTTTATGGGGGATTTTTCAGGGTGGTGTTTAAGACTGGGTTGACTGGGTTCAGGCTTGAACTGGGCTATGGAATGGGGCTTACAAGGGTGAGTTTGGCTGAGTTTGGACTTGGGATTTGGGGGTATGGTCCTCCGTTCAACCAGCTATCTCTACCAACAGTGTAGCCAAAGGTGGGGTGTCTACAGTCTGACCGCACCCAACACCTGTTCTAACGTTGTTCGCACTAGTTCCGGGTTTTGGCGTCGTCCACTCGTCGTTCCAGCGTCATCCGCTCGCTGTTCCAGGTTGCCGTCAACTCTCTACAACCACTGGTTCTCCAAATCAAAGGTATGTATGAAATAAATTTGGGGGTTTTGGAATGGGTCAGGTGTGTGAATAATTAGAATGGGTCGAGTGCACGACTGTGGACCTGTGGTCGCCGGTCGGACTGACCAGGCTAGTTTGGGTACGACATGGCTGGCTCGGGTGAGGGACTGGACCTCCTGGTTGGCTCGGGCTGAGCCATTTCTAATCCCCTAAACCCTAAATAAGGCTGGGTCGGGCTGAGCCATTTCTGAACCCTAAACAGGGTTGGCTCGGGTGCAGGATTGCCAGACTGGGCCTCCTGGCTGGCTCGGGCTAAGCCATTTTTAATCCCGTAAAGGACTTAAACCCTAAATAAGGCTGGGTCGGGCTAAGCCATTTCTAAACCCAAAACCTAAAACAGGGTTGGCTCGGGTGTGGGACTGTCGGACTGGGCCTCCTGGCTGGCTCGTGCTGAGCCATTTTTAAACCCAAAAAACTAAATATGGTTGGCTTTGGTGCAGCCCGGATGTCTCGCGCTTAGTTTCTATACACCTAAACCTAAACCCTAAATCTTAAAGCTAAACTATGAACCTAATCCCTAATCATAAATCCTAAACTATAACTAAATCCTTAAACCCAAATTTAAACCCTAAAACCCTACCTTAAAACCTTAGACCCTAACCCTAACACTAAACCTAAACTCTTAGGCCTTAGCTAACCCTAGTCCCTAAACCATAACTAATGGATAATACTAACCCTAAACCCTAATCTTAACCCTAAACTTAGCTTATTGTGCAGTTGTGCTTTACTGCTTTACATTATTTTGCTTATTCTGAATCTCATTGCTTAGACAATTAGACTAGTGTGGATTACATTGTTAATTTGTTATCAACTTTGTGTTTTGTGGTTTATTTTGTGAATTAGACAATTACTTACCCGTTTGAGGATTTCTATGTGGCCAAGCATAGATACAGTATGTCTTCGGTGGCATAGAGATCGCTCAAATTATCCCTTTTTAGGACAGTTCAAGGTTAGATGGTATGCTTTCATATAACCTATTTAAATGCTCATGCCTGTTCCGTGCTCCATCTCTTTATTTCTCTCTCGTTATGTTTCTTCATTTTATTTTTCATGTCAAATATCTTTACATTGCTTAAATATTTAACATGAGAATCAAATGGAAGATCAACATATCTAAAGAGATATGGGGAGATGCTGCCGGAATTTCGGCGTGGACGTTTAAATAGAAATATGAAAGTATACTATCTATTTAACCTTAAATGGGTAACTAATTTAGATATTAATATATACATAATTAAGTAACCTTGGATGAGTAAGTCTCACATAAGCACTTTTAATTAGTAGATGCATAGTGAGGAAGTTCCCAGTAACACCGTTGATTTATTAGCAACTTCGCCATTGAGGATGAACCTGGAAGAGGGGTTAGGTTTAGAACCAGATGAGTTTTGTCAGATGCAAGGTGATACTGGTAATACCTTACAGTCTCAAAGTTCAATTGTTCGAGGGAAAAAGAGATCTGCGATATGGGAAGATTTTGAAGAACTAACTTTGAAGAATGGAATGGTGAAGGTTCAGTGCAAATACTACAAAGTTTAATATAGTAAATAAGCTGACGGGTCAACCATAACTCTAAGAAAACATCTGACAAAGTGTTCGAAGAAAGCGAGAAGCCAGACATCAAGACAACAAACACTTGTGTTTACCCATTCTGTTATGGATTCGTCGCAAGGTACCTTGTCCAACTATAAGTATAATAGGGACCATGTTAATGAATTGACGGCCAGGTTTATTATTGCAAATGAAAGACCATTTCAAATTGTAGAAAGTCAATCGTTTATTGAATTAGCTAAAGGCCTAAACCCCAGATACAAGAAGGTATCTTGCATAAAAATAAAAAGAGTTTGTATGAAGATATATGAAAGTGAGAAGGTGAAGTTGAGACATGAGTTGGCATTGGTTTCTCGCATCAGCCTCACATCAGATTTGTGGACGGCATCCAATGAGTGAAAGAGGTGTATGTCACTAACTGCCCACTACGGCGATGCCAAATGGAGGCTTTGTAAAAGAATTATAAAATTACGCTATCTTGCACCTCCACACAATGGTGTGATGATTTCAGACTGCATATACAATTAACTTGTGGAGTGGGGCATTGAGAAGAAAATCTCTACAGTAACTTTAAACAATGCCTTTACAAACGATGGTGCGATATCGAAGTTGCAGACCTAATTTAGTATCACCGGTGACTTGTATTTTGGTGGTAGTATATTTCATGTTAGTTGCCGTGCTTACATCTTAAACTTGATTGTACAAGAAGGGCTTAAAGCAATTAAGTTAACAATCGATAACATCAGGGAGAGTGTCAAGTTCATAAGGGGGACATCTTCGCAATTATATACATGGAATGAGATCGTACAAAGGTTGAATTTGACATCTCAGAAGACAATGAAGTTAGATGTCACAACACATTGGAATTCAACATACGAAATGTTAGATTCAACAATAATTTATAAAGTCGCATTCCGTCATTATGCTGATCGTAATACGGCATACCAGTGGTTGCCTTCTATCGATGATTGGACAAAAGCAGAAGCAGTTCACAAGTTGCTGAAATTTTTTTACAATACAGTGAAGATATTTTTAGGTAGCAAGTATCCAACTGCAAATATATTTCTGCCAAAACTTTGGAGGGTAAATGAAGTTTTGTAAAGAAACTCTACTAGACCAAACTTTCTACAAAGAATGACGATGGACTTGTAGTTAAAGTTTGATAAGTATTGGTCTGAGTGCAGTGTAGTAATGGCCGTTGTAGTTGTGTTTAATCCTCGATATAAGATGTTCATGATTCAATTTATTTTTTCAAGGTTGTATGGTGCACAGAGTGACATTGAGGTAGAAAAGATTGATCGTGCTGTAAGAGATCTGTACCATTTTTATGTAGAAACTATGGGCAAGGGGAAAGACAGATCTGCAACCGTAAGTCAGACTGAACCTTCTGGTGTTGCTCCATCACGACCCACGATCGATGATTTCATGACTTTTATGGCACAAGTAGAGACTCAATCAAAGACGAACATATCAAAACTTGACCTGTATCTTAAGGAACTAATTGTGAAGTAAAAGGGTGAAGAATTTAATGTTTTGGACTGGTGGAGGTTGAAACCTTAAGAATCATAGTTCCCTGTACTCTCATTGATGGCACCAAACATATTGTCAATTCCTATTTCAACCTGACATCCGAATCAGCTTTCAGCACAGGGAGTAGGATCATGAGCAAGTATCGAAGCTCACTTACACCAGATTCAATTGAAGCTCTCATTTGTACATACGACTGGCTGCGTCCGAACGTCACAAAAGGCAACTCTATTGAGGAGGAGTTCGAGGAAGAGGAGAGTACGAAAATAGATGAGACAGTATTAACGACCACAATTAAATGAAGTTGAAGGTCACCTTTCTATTATCATGATTTTACAGTAAATATTTGTGGACAGGTAATGTAATCTTGAATTGTAATATTTTATGGTTAGATCTTGAATTTTACAGTTTACAAACATTCTATTACCATGACATTATATTTCTCAACTTTTCATTTATGCAGTCATGCTTTTATGTGTTCATTAAATCTCATCCCATTGTCTACTTGTAGTTGTTTAGTTGTTTATCTTGATTTCTTAATTATGTATTTTATTTTTATATCATCATTTATTAATTCTTTAATTAGTTATAGTTTATAGATAATGTTGTTGGAAGATGATCCATCGACAGAGATTTGGAATTATGGAGTTCAAGTCTACTCCCACGACGGAAAGGTCAAATTACAATGCAAATTATGTGAAAAACAGTTTGTGAACAAAACAAATCGCTTAAAATTGCATTTGGCTTGTCGGGGAGGAGACGCATCCCCATGTATTAAAAATCCTCCTCAAGTTCAGGATTTATTTCGAGTCATCCTTGACTCAAACAGAAAGGCTTCCATCTCTTCCCCAACAACTGCAAGCAATACAACAAGCCATCGACGACATAGTAATAGGCCCATTATCAATGAAGATGGTTCAAGCAGAGGAAGACCCTCCGTACTCAGAAGAGAAGAATAAGAAGAGAAAGAAAGGATCGAACAAGAAGAAAGAGATTATGAAGAAGCTATAAGATAGAACTTGGAAGTGGCTTCTAGTTCTAGGACTAGACAACATCAACCCCCTACAAGGCAGCATGATCCCGAAGCTGGCATAAGTAACCCACGCCCTAAATCATCAAAGTTTATTAAAAGTTTGGCTGCCTTTTGTAGAGGGTTAAGAATTCCATACAAATCGGGTCATAAGAAAATGTTGGAAAAACTCATTCAATTTGCGAATGAAGATATTGGAAATGCATCTCCACCATCCAAATCAGAAGAAGTAAACAACCATCTTCTAGACACGTCCAGCTCAAACTCAGCTCATAGTTTTTCTGCAGTCTAAGAGGTAAAAAGAGAACCGAAAGATGATTCGGGCGACGAAGGTAGAGGTGGTGATTACTATTATAGACATGGATACTCAAATTACACTCCACAAAGGCATTCATCATTTAGAGGATATTATTGAATGAATAAATGCATAATAGAATATGCTTAGTAATTTGTATAAATTATATTAGCAAATAGCAACTCAAGTTAAGTCTTTGACTTTTCGAACAAATTCGATTATTTATGCATTTGTGTGAATATATGCTTTAATCTTGGTTTGTTAAATGAATAGATAAACTCAACTATTTATGCATTTTTTGAAGATTTTTTTGAATTTGAAGATGTCTGATCTTTTACTTGATTCGACTCGAATCTTACTCGATCCAATTCGATCCCTATGACCGGGCCGGACACGAATCGGAATGGACCAGGCCATGAACGGTTCAAGGCTTGGCTACTCGGTATCGTGTCCGATCCGACTCGACACAGGGTTTTCCCTTGGACGGATGGGATCAGGTCAGTCCAAACTCGGTTCGACCCAACCCGATGCCCACCTCTAACTATAGAGGAAACAGTGGGGATAATGACCTCCACCGTTGAAAACTTCCTAAGGTCTATGGTGATATTTATTGTCATTCAACCTGTTTATAAGGTCACATAGACATGGATGAAGGGAAGGCACAAATATCAGCATGATCCAAAACTTCTATGGCCCTCAGTAGGTTTTCAACGGTAGGTGTTCAATTTATGCTGTTTCTTGTGGTGTGGTCCACTTGAGCTTTAGATATGCTTAAATTTCTCATTGTTGGAGAGTCCTCAAAACTGTACAAAAATAGTGTCCACCGATTGGTCGGCCGACCGGTCGGCCAGTGGACAGATTGTCACAAGCGAGGGTCTGGACATTTTTCTGGGAGTCTCAGACCGGTTGGCCGACCAGTCTGCGGGGGGCTTTGACCGGTCGTATTATTGAGGCTGAAAGACTATTTTGGGAGTAAACTCGCTGGACAAATTTTGCAGGTCGCCGACTGGTTGGTCGACCGGTCAACTGACGTGTGGAGTAAGAATTTCTTACGTTGTTTCGCATTGCATGTTTTCAATTTGGGTTGGAGTCCTATTTAAACTCCTCCTAATCATGTTTGGAGGTATCCTAATCAATACCAAGGAGTCCTAATACGAGTTTAGGGTTTGAGGGAGTGATTGTGAGGTTTGAGAGTGCTTTGTTGTTCTTTGGGATCTTCCTTGACGGTAGATTAGCTTTGTAATCATCTGATATTCATAGTGGAGGTGTCGCTTTGTGCCGTGGTTTTTTCCCGAAAGGGTTTTCCATGTAAAAACTGATCGTCTTCGCGTTGGTTGCTTGTGTGGCGTATGTTGATTGTTTGAATATCTTCGATGCTTCCGCTGACCGAATTTACAACAAGTGGTATCAGAGGTATCATTAGAAGGTTGAAGAAGGGAATTTTCTGAGACAATCTCATGGCTTCAGGTATGAAATTCGATATTGAGAAGTTTTCGGGTAAAAACAACTTTGAGTTGTAGAAGGTGAAGATGAGGGCCATTCTAACTCAACAAGGGGTCGTGAACGCCCTTTGAAAGCGACTGAAGGACATGAAAGATGATGAGTGGACCAAGATGGATGAGAAGGCTATGACCTCAATACAATTGTGCCTTGTAGATGATGTCCTTTATAACGTCATGAAGGAGAAGATCGCTGTAGAGACATGGACCAAGCTAGAGAACGTGTACGCGAAGAAGTCTCTAGAAAATCACATATATCTAATGATGCAGCTCTTCACTTTGAAGATGGCGGAGGGGACAGATATGGAGGACCACATCAGCACGTTCAACAAGTTGATTTGCAAGTTGCTTGATATTGGTGAACAAATGAAGGACAAGTATCAAGCCTTGGTCCTACTGAAATCGCTTCCTAGTTCATATGAGTTTCTCAGGGACTCGTTGTGCGCGGGTAGGGACACCATTAGTGTTGAAACCGTAGTCTCAGCCCTTTAGTCAAAGGCGATGAGACAGAAGAGCGATGTCGCTAATTCTTCCTCCGATGCACTGATTATTAGAGGAAGGAATTCGGAGCAGGGTGAAGGAATTGTCGTGTTTTTTATTCAAGTCGAAGGGCAAAGGCAAAGCGATGTTGAAGTGTTGGGAATATGGCCAAGTTAGGCATATGAAGAAGGACTGTAAGAGTCCTAAGAATAAGAAGGAGAAGTCGGGAAACTTCTCTAGGGAAGCCAATACTGCTGAAGCTGAAGAAGGTGGTAGTGATGTGTGTGAGATCTTGACGGCGTCAAAGATTGGATCTCTCAGTGATGAGTGGATTATGGACTCCGGGGCTTCATACCATATGTGCCCAGATAGGAGCATCTTTACTTCCTACAGGGAGTATGAGAGAGGCTAGGTATTTCTAGGCGATGACTACGCCTGCAAGGTTGTGGGAATTCGCACTTTATGCATCAAGATGTTCGATGGGATCGAACGGACCTTGACAGAAGTGATGCACGTTCCCAGGTTGAGGAAGAATCTGATTTCCCTTGGTGCACTCGAGGCATTAGGTTGCAAGTTCACCGGTTTTGACTGGTTCCACAAAGTTTCGAAGGGGGCCCTAGTAATTATGAAGGGACAGAGGCATGAAAATATTTACAAACTGATTCGGAGCACTTCAGTAGGTGGAGCTGTAGCGATTGTAGCGGATTCCACGTCTGAACGTATGTGGCATGCACGCTTAGGCCACATGAACGAGCAGGGCATGAAGGTACTCTCTGAACGATCTTTGATTTCTTCCTTTAAATCTGTAGACTTTAGTATATGTGAACATTGTATGTATGAGAAATAGTCTAAATTGCCATTTAAAGGGGAAAACATGTATGTAAAAGGGTGCTTGAGTATGTTCATTCTGATGTCTGCGGGCCGTCGCCCGTTACTCTATTGGGGGGTCATCGTGGTTTGTGTTGTTTATCGATGACTATAGCAGGAAGGTTTGGGTTTATTTTCTGAAAAATAAATCCGATGTCTTCATGACCTTCAAGTATTGGAAGGTGATAGTGGAGAGTCATTCATGGTAAAAACTGAAGGTTTTAAGAACCGATAATCGAGGCGAGTTTACTTTTAAGGAATTTAATACATATTGTAAGGAGGAGGGGATTGTGAGGCACAACACATTGCGCCACATGCTAGAGCAGAATAATATGGCAGAGCAGATGAATCGGACTCTCTTGGAGCTGTGGACTGAGGCCGTTAACGTGGCTTGTTACTTAATAAATCAGTCACCCTCTATGGCAATTGAATGTTGTTATAGGCAAAATGGTGGAGATAAGATTTCACGTGGAAATGTCCATTCGACTCTCGAGATCATCTGATCGAGAGTCGAATATTGGACAAGTGCGGGACGCCCATTCGACTCTCGAGATCATCTGATCGAGAGTCGAATATTGGACAAGTGCGGGACGCCCATTCGACTCTCGAGATCATCTGATCGAGAGCCGAATATTGGACAAGTGCGGGATGCCCATTCGACTCTCGAGATCATCTGGTCAGGAGTCATGGATGGTCAAATACGGAAAACTAGATTCGCGAGCAGACCTTCTCACAAGTCGTTGAAAGATATTACACCCAAAATATGTACTTGGACTCGCGACCACATTTTAACCTGCGAGCAGCGTTACTACGGGCGTCTCCTTCCTTTTCGGAGGCCATGACTCCCAGCTACGGGCGTCTCCTTCCTTTTCGGAGGCCATGACTCCAACTATGGCTTCCGGCCGGATCCAGCCGGATTTCAAGGGATTGCCATCTAGGGGCGTGATTGTTGGAATAAATCATTGGGTTGGATCTGACTAAAAAGATAGGATCTTATCCCACGAAATCAGCGGATTCTCAGTATCGTATGCGACATCAACGGGATTTCGACATCTCACGTAACAGATTGGATTGTTTCAGATCTATATAAGGGGATGGCTCCATTGAAGAGGAGGTACGTATACATCATTCAATCTTGGTCCCGTTTTGCTTGGCTTCTCTTCTGTGGCCTAACTTAAGCGTCGGAGGGCTAACGGCTGGTCCCCAGCCACCCTTTTTCGCTGTCTTGCTTCAGGTCTGGTGGTGGAAATCCCTGCTGGAGCGGAGGAGAAAAACCGGAGGATCTCGTTACAGAATCTGACATCAACAGTTTGGCGCCGTCTGTGGGAACGACTTGATTATCAAAAACAATCGTGTTAACCACCGATCAAAATCCTTCGGTGATGCCTCCTAAAAAGACAGTTCATCCTTCAACTTCGAGGCAGGCACCACCTCCGCCCGGTGAGACGGAATCCGCACCTGCCCTCCCACCTGTTCCGACGGATATCCCTCAAGGAGCCCCAAATATGCCATCAACAAATCCATTATTGGAGGCCTCTGGAAATCAGGATGATGTCCTACGATTCCTCGGGAACACTCTCCTAACTTTAAACGCCGGAGTTCAGGCACTGTCAAATCGGCTTGATCAGCATTTCCCTGAACCGCAAAGACAACCCTCCGAAGGGTTACCACCGCCACCCATACCAGTTGCCTCCAGACATTCTGTGGATGAACCACAGGTCCCACCACTCGGCGGCCATCCCCCTGTGCCGTCTCCGCATTCTATACATTCCAGTTCATCTCGACAACCTCAACCGCAAGGCTCCACCGCCGAAACGTCTAGCTATACCTTGCCATGGGAAGGAGATCTCAAAAGAATCCAAGACCGTTTTGATGTCATGGAGCAGAGATACCAGGCAAATCGGCCATCTGCCGTCATGGCGGCAATACATCAATCTGAATCTCCCTTCACAAGCGAGGTCATGGAAGCCCCGTTGCCCAGAAAGTATCGAACGCCTGTTATCGCTCCGTACACAGGCATTGGCGATCCTCTGGAACATCTGGAAACATATAGGTCCCTCATGGAGTTGGAGGGACATGGTTCAGAAATCATGTGTAGGGCTTTTCCCCTTACGTTGAAGGAAGCGGCTCGTACGTGGTTTCGGGGGTTAAAGCCTCTTTCCATCAGTTCCTTTTCCCAATTATCGGAGATATTTCTTTCTCAATTCATGGGAAGTATTCGCATTAAAAAGCCAGCCTCCCATCTGATGAATCTGAAACAGCAACATGGGGAGACAATAAAAGAGTTCACAGTACGGTTCACTGCCGAAGCCGTTCAAACTGAGGGTTACACTGAAGAAAAGGGTCTCACAGCCCTCATTGCTGGAATAACGAGCGAGAAATTTAGGTTTGCCTTAGATAAGAGTCCGCCGAAAACTATGGCGGAATTCCAAGCCAAAGCTCAGAAATATATCAATGCAGAAGAAGTCGCATTAACACGCCATGGAGTACAAAGTAAGAAACGCAAGCCAGAAGGAACTTCTACAGATAAAAAATACCATCACGATCAGCGCGATCGTTCTCCCAGGAAGCCTTACTCTGGTAAATATCATAATTACACTCCTCTTAATCGGCCTCGTGAAAAGGTTCTAATGGAGATAAAACACAAGCCATATGTGAAGTGGCCTGCAAAGATTAAATCCGATCCCGAGAAGAGAGATAAGAGTAAGTTCTGTTACTTTCACAAAGATCACGGGCATAGGACCCAGGACTGTATCTCTCTACGAGACCATATCGAAGCACTTATTCGAAAAGGCCATCTCCAGGATTATGTTGCTCGTAAGAATCGGTCACCAGAAAGGGCGAAGACCTCATCTCGCCAAAAGGAACCGTCTCAAACCGACCAAGAGGATGCTGAGCCCACAGGAGAAATTCGCACTATCGTCGGGGGTCCAGCTTGCGGGGGTGACTCTCAAGCTTCAAGAAAGGCATACGCCCGAAAGGCGTCCAAAGAACCCCAGCAGATCTATTGGCTGGAACAAACGTCCAACTCTTCGAAAGCTAACCATCCCCCAATTTCTTTCACCCTCGAAGATGCAGCGGGAATTCATTTCCCTCATGAAGATTCCATCGTAGTCACACTGAAGGTATCAAATTATCTGACTCATCGAATTATGGTGGATACAGGTAGCTCGGCCGATATTCTGTATTTGGAGGCTTTCGACAAGATGGCACTTGCCAGAAACCTCCTCAAGCCAGTATCGACCCCTCTTGTCGGCTTTGGAGGAGAAGTGGTGACACCTGAAGGAAGTATCGATCTCCCAGTCACCTTTGGGGAGAGTCCAGCGAAGACCACCGTCTTCGTAAACTTCCTCGTCGTGGATCGAAAATCAGCATATAACGCCATCTTGGGGAGACCGTCACTAACTAAGGTTGGAGCGGCCTTGCACCCTTCATATTTATGCGTTAAATTTCTGACCCCAAATGGCATAGGGGTCGTGCGAGGAAGTCAGCAGGAGGCACGGTCCTGTTACCAGATAGCCCTTCAAGATCGAAAGAAGGCTCAGGCGACGCCTGTCATGGAAATAGTTCAAGGTTCATCCGACGTTCTCGCCACAGCGTTGGATCCAAGGGAAAGTGCTCTGAAATCAGGAACTCCAGGGGAGGAAACAGTGGCGATCCGCTTGACCGAAGATGACCAGTCTAAAATCGTGTACATCGGTTCCTCCTTAAACAGTATCCACCGAGAAGATTTGATCCGTTTCCTCACTGAATACCAGGACGTGTTTGCTTGGTCTCATAAAGATATGCCGGGCATCGATCCTAATGTCATCGTACATCGTCTCAACATTGACCCGAAGCATAAACCCGTACATCAGCGTCGACGTGCCTTCACTGCAGAAAGACAAATGGCGATCAAAACTGAAGTTGAGAAGCTGCTCGCGGCAAATTTCATAAAAGAAGTTGACTACCCACAGTGGGTCGCCAACGTAGTTCTCGTCCGGAAAGCTAATGGCAAATGGAGGATGTGCGTCGATTATTCGGACTTAAACAAAGCATGTCCCAAAGATAGCTTCCCGACACCACGAATCGACCAGTTGGTCGACTCGACAGCTGGTCATGCCCTCCTCAGTTTTATGGATGCTTATTCTGGTTACAACCAGATTATGATGCATCCACCTGATAGCCAGCATACTGCCTTCATCACAGATCGAGGACTATATTGCTACCAGGTAATGCCGTTTGGTCTTAAAAATGCAGGGGCCACTTATCAACGTCTTGTCAACAAAATGTTCGCTGCTCAAATCGGTAGGAATATGGAAGTTTATGTCGACGATATGCTCGTGAAAAGCATCGTTGAAGATAACCACATTTCAGATCTTCGAGAAGCTTTTGATCTGATGAGGAAGTATCAAATGAAGTTAAATCCAGAAAAATGCGCGTTTGGAGTGTCTGCAGGGAAATTTCTTGGGTTCATGGTTGGCCAGCGTGGAATTGAGGCAAATCCTGAAAAGATTAAAGCATTGATAGAGATGAAATCCCCTGTTACTCTGAAGGACGTTCAGCGTCTGGCAGGTCGCATCGCATCATTGAATAGGTTCATCTTCCGAGCATCTGACAAGTGTTTGCCCTTCTTCAAACTCCTTCGTGCAACGGCCAAATCTGATTGGAAGTGGACACCTCAGTGTGAAGAAGCTTTCCAACAACTGAAGCAATACATGAGCACTCCTCCCATTTTATCTAAACCTGTAGCTCATGAGCAACTCATTCTTTATTTATCTGTGTCTTCCACGGCTGTTAGCGCCGCTTTAATAAAAGAAGATTCCGGGGTGCAAAGGCCCGTTTATTATATCAGTCGAGCAATGGTAGATGCAGAAAATAGGTATTCTGATATGGAGAAACTGGCCCTAGCTTTAGTCACGGCGGCTCGAAAACTGCGACCTTACTTTCAAGCCCATGCTATTTTAGTACCAACAAATCATCCACTACGACAAGTCCTTCAAAAACCTGAGGCTTCCGGGCGCTTAACTAAGTGGGCGGTCGAAATCAGTGAGCACGATATCTCATTCTGTCCTAGGACCGCAGTCAAGGGCCAGGCCGTGACTGACTTCATAGCCGAATTTACGTATTCTTCTGAAGATAATGTCATGACCAGCGACCAGCCTCCATGGTCGCTCTTCGTGGACGGGTCGTCACGGGCCACTGGTAGTGGAGCGGGCCTGATTTTAGCGGCTCCCGACGGGTCGCATTTTCAATACGCTCTGCGTTTCGAATCACGCGTCTCCAATAATGAAGCAGAATATGAGGCCCTAATTGTTGGCCTCGAACTGGCCATTCTACTCGCAGTCCAGAATTTGATAATTCATAGCGACTCCCAGCTCATTGTCAATCAAGTTCTTGGTGAATTCGAAGCCAAAGAAGAAAGAATGGCCTTATACAAGTCTCGTGTCCTCATCCTGCTCGCTAAGTTGAAGACTTATAAAATAATTCATATCCCTCGCGAGCAGAACCAACTTGCCGATTCCTTGGCAAAACTCGCTTCTGCGCCGGAATCGGAGTTATCACATTCGATCCCCATCGAACATCGTCAGAACTTGAGTATCGACCAAGTGACTCTAGAGCAAGTTCTATCGGTACAATCGTCTCCATGCTGGATGGATCCTATCATCCTTTACCTCAGAGATGGATACCTACCAGAAGACAAGAAAGCTGCGAGACAAATTCGGCTTCGAGCTGCCAGGTACACCTTACAAGATGGAATATTGTTGCGAAAAAGCTTCTCCTTGCCATATCTAAGGTGTCTTCATCCAGAAGAAGCACATCGTGTTCTAGATGAGATACACCAGGGGGCATGTGGTAATCATCCCAGGGGGCGATCCCTGGCATATAAAGCGATGAGGCAAGGATATTATTGGCCCACGATGAAAGCAGACGCCATCGAATTTTCTAAAAAATGCGACAAGTGTCAACGATATCTACCCATACCTCGTGTACCGTCTGAGCGGATGACCCCAGTTGATAGCCCTTGGCCTTTTTCCCAGTGGGGGATCGATATCATCGGGCCCTTACCTATGGGAAAAGGACAGAATAGGTTCGCGATCGTGGCGGTTGATTATTTCACCAAATGGGCCGAGGCAGAACCGTTAGCCAAGATTACTGAAAAACAAACTACTAAGTTTATATGGAGAAATATCATATGTCGTTTCGGACTTCCTCATACTATAATTACCGATAACGGAACGCAGTTCGACAACGCAGCCTTTGATGAATTTTGCGACAAATGGAAAATACGTAATCTCCGCACTTCTCCATATCATCCTCAGGCGAATGGGCAGGTCGAGGCAGTGAATAAAATAATAAAGCACCATTTAAAGACCAAGCTAGGTGAATGTAAAGGGGTGTGGCCAGAACTTCTGCCAGAGGTATTATGGGCCTATAGAACCACGGCTTGTATGTCAACAGGTGAAACTCCTTTCTCCTTAGCATTTGGTGTTGACGCAGTGGTACCGGTGGAAATTCAAGTCCCCTCATATCGGATCGAGCAGTACGATCCCGCGAGCAATCACGAAAACCTTCGACTTCATCTTGATCTCCTGGAAGAGCAAAGAAATGCTTCTCAAGTGCGAGTGGCAGCGTATCAACAACGAATTGCTCGATATCGAAATGCTAGGGTTCGGCCCAGATCCTTCCAACCCGGAAATTTGGTACTAAGGCAAAATCTTGGAGTTCCTGCTCGTTCATTAGATCCAAATTGGGAAGGCCCGTATCGGGTTATTAGGGTTGTGCGACCTGGTACTTATTATCTTGAAGACATGCTGGGGAAGCCCGTACGTCGCCCTTGGTACGTGGAGCATTTGCTACGATACTACCCTTAGATTCGATGTAGTTTATTATAGCATTTTATGAATAAAGTGAAAGATATCTTTTGGCCGCTACTCCATTTATATGGACCTGAATAGCCCTGAAGAGAGTGCTTACACATCCTCTTGGCCAATTACCTACCTTTGGTAGGACTGAAATCATTACTAGTTGGTTGCTTTTCCATTTGCATGGACCTGAACAGCCTCGAAGAGAATGAATACCATCTCTTGACCAACCTTCTGCCCTTGGTAGAACTAAAATCTCAATCGATAGATCAGTCTATCTCAACGCGGACATGGTCGTACGACCCCCGGATTGAGTCTAATTCATTTTCATGAGTTAGTTGCTCACGACTGGTGTAAGGAAGGATCACACTCCGGACCTTAATCGCGAGCACCAGTTCGTCATATACCCTAAAATGCGAGCAGCGCAACTCGTGCTCGGATTAAGGGTTCGCATTCACTGATGACTCAATATGAAGCCAACTTGCCCCCAGATTGGGCACATTCTCGTTGCAACAAGGCATTCAGTACAAGGAAAAGAAAGTAAGCAAAAACGAGAAGGCATTCATTGCGTGAAAAGGAAAAGGCAACGAGGACAATACTTCCAAAAATGTTTTTTCTTTTCTTTCATTAATGATAAATGTTTACAATATCCATTCACGAATACAAGAGAAGAAAACAAAGAAAATCAATCCCTTGGAGGAGCTGCGCTCTCAATTTCAGGGCCCATTTCTGGAGCTCCATCAACCTGAGTGGCTTCAGTCACCTCGTTCTCAGCAGCAGCCTGCTCTTCGGCAGCAATGGTGGTCGCGACTCGACCGAACTCCCCCATATCAAAGGATGGGATCATTCGTTGCACTACTCTTAGCGCAAAGTCGCGACCAGCATCATACGACTCGTACCTTTCGTCGTCATATTGCTGCGAAGAACGGAACTCGGAAATTGCCCGAGGCCCTTCTTCCGAGAGCATTTTCGCAAGGGCGACTCTCTCCTCGTCCCAGTGGATCGAGTCGTCCTTAAGCTGCGCGAGAGCGTTGCGCTCCTTGGTTAGGTTGTCGTAGGCCTCCTTGAGCTGCGACCTAGCCTCCGCAAGTCGCTCCTCCAGGGAAATCTTGTCTTGGCGAAAGATCTCCTTCTCTCTCTCCGCCTTCTCCTTCAAGTCGGCGAGTTTCGCGAACTTATTATCCAGAGTTTGGTACCTTTCGGTCAACACCTGGACTTTCTCTATGAGGATTTTTATCTCCTCATCTTTCTTGGAAATCACAGCCTCACGGGATTTGAGGAGTTGATCTCGCCCCAGGACCGCCTTCTCCAAAGCAATCCTTTTTTCATCTGCCTCGTCTATTACGCGGCGAGCGGCGACGATGTCTCGCTTCGTCCGCAAGATGAGGTCTAGTCCCTGCAAACAAGAAGATGGATGAGAAGAAATACTTAAACCCCAAAATAATAAAGTTTTTGGGTTAGGAGGTTCTACCTGAGCCATCCTCATCCCTGCCTCAAGGAAGAGGCTCTCGGGGCCTGGCTCGGGAAGAGAGCCGAAGGATTGAGGTGGGACATTCTCGAATAAGAATTTACAGATGGGGTGGAGATGGCGAGGAACGGAATACGTTCCACCACCGGAAGGTTGGGCGACGATCAGCCCAGACGGCTCGATAGGAGGAGCCGTCGCCTCGCGAGCAGGTCCCTGCTCGGTAGCAGGAACCAGCTCGCGGGCAGGAGCCATCTCTCGAGGCTCCGTGCGCTCATGAGCCTCCTCAGCTGGGGGACAGCTGGACCCTACCCCATCCGGGGAGTTGTCAGCGATATTGATTACTGGCGGCCCGGGCGCGACAGCCAGTGAAGGATTAGCGGGTCCTGCTGGAGCCCCCCCCACCTTGCTCGCGAGAGGAGCAGGCTGATCGCTACCCTTCTCGGTGGATGGGTGAGATGGACCAGCAGATGTCTTCTTCTGCCTCTTAGAGCTCGTGCCCTTCAGCCGGGGCAGCAAACCTCTTTTTTCTCCAACTTGCGTCATCTCGACTTCTCTTACAGGTATTAAGCCCGCTGCTGCAAGGCGAGATGGAGACAAGCAAGTCTCGACGTGCCTATCACCAATAGGCACCTTGTACACCTTTACGATTTTTTCGTTGATCCCCCCTTTCAAGCTCGGTTTTCTCGAGGCCGGGATACCTGCGAGCACAAACAGGGGTCAGATGGAGAAAACCTAAAAACCTTTCATTGGAGAAACGGATCACAATACGGGACTGCCTACCTTCACAGAAAAAACGATTTACTCTTGGGCCCCTGGAAGAAGCAAATTCCCAATTTCCAGATGCGTAAAACCAACGCTTCCTCCAGCCGGGATAATTCGATGTGGGCTTCCCCAGCACAAAGTTATCCCGGTGCCAATAACATAGATAGTACCAGCCTTCGCTGGAGGGTGCCTTCTTCAAGCGGAACATGCGGAGGAACTCATCAGCTGTAAGCTCCCCGTTCCCGGCCTGAGCCCAAAGGACGAATGAGCTTAGGACCACCCTCCATCCATTCACAATAAGTTGCCCGGGGGCAATTTTATACCACCGAAGTACATCCCGGATGAAAGGATGGAGGGGAAGGCGAACCCCCAGAATGAGTTGATACTCATAGAAGGCCACACACCCTGGGGGAGGGGAGTCTGGCGTCTCTCCGTCTCTGGGTAACCGGAGATCGACTGAGTCAGGGATCGAAAATCTCTCCCGTAACTCCAGCAGCCGGTTCTCCGATAGAATGGAGGGATATCCGGCCGCTGTATACTGACCTGCCGGAACCCTTGCGCTACTAGAAGCAGAGGATTCCGGGGTAGCATCTCCTAAAGGAACGGTACTCTCCTCAGAAGCCATGGGATATTCAAAAAAAAAAAAGAGGGAAAGAAGAAACAGAACAATGGAAAAGGAAAGAAAGAGCACCAAAGGGGATCGAGGAAGACACCAAGTAGCTCCGGAGGAAGATAATGGGAAAAGCAAAGGAGGATTCTGAAATTTCTGTGAAAATCAGAAGATATGGTGGACTCCGTATATTTATAGGCAATCATTCCGCCGTATATGGTAGCACGTGGCGATCTTTCGTTCGGCACAGCACTCAAGCAGGCACGCCCATTAAATACTCGGACACGTGGCGAGCGCCTCTTCATTTTCTGACTGCGGAAAGGCTGGCGCTCATTAATTCCAGCCTAATCATGTACGGTGTCTCGGTGAAAGCAAGAGGCAGCCGCGCATGACAGCAAGTAAGTCCTTTCCTTAAGGATTCTTGGCGGCAAGGACTTCGGGGGCATCTGTTATAGGCAAAATGGTGGAGATAAGATTTCACGTGGAAATGTCCATTCGACTCTTGAGATCATCTGATCGAGAGTCGAATATTGGACAAGTGCGGGACGCCCATTCGACTCTCGAGATCATCTGATCGAGAGCCGAATATTGGACAAGTGCGGGACGCCCATTCGACTCTCGAGATCATCTGGTCAGGAGTCATGGATGGTCAAATACGGAAAACTAGATTCGCGAGCAGACCTTCTCACAAGTCGTTGAAAGATATTACACCCAAAATATGTACTTGGACTCGCGACCACATTTTAACCTGCGAGCAGCGTTACTACGGGCGTCTCCTTCCTTTTCGGAGGCCATGACTCCCAGCTACGGGCGTCTCCTTCCTTTTCGGAGGCCATGACTCCAACTATGGCTTCCGGCCGGATCCAGCCGGATTTCAAGGGATTGCCATCTAGGGGCGTGATTGTTGGAATAAATCATTGGGTTGGATCTGACTAAAAAGATAGAATCTTATCCCACGAAATCAGCGGATTCTCAGTATCATATGCGACATCAACGGGATTTCGACATCTCACGTAACAGATTGGATTGTTTCAGATCTATATAAGGGGATGGCTCCATTGAAGAGGAGGTACGTACACATCATTCAATCTTGGTCTCGTTTTGCTTGGCTTCTCTTCTGTGGCCTAACTTAAGCGTCGGAGGGCTAACGGCTGGTCCCCAGCCACCCTTTTTCGCTGTCTTGCTTCAGGTCTGGTGGTGGAAATCCCTGCTGGAGCGGAGGAGAAAAACCGGAGGATCTCGTTACAGAATCTGACATCAACAAATGTAAAATTCCCGAGGAAGTGTGGAGTGGTCGTACGTTAGACTACTTAAGTTTGCGGGTCTTTGGTTGTGAGTCTTACTCTCATGTACCGTCAGTTGAGAGAGATAAGCTAGACCATAAGGCCAAAAAATGAATCTTTATGGGCAATGGTGATGGTGTGAAGGGTTATCACATATATGATCCTGTTACACGGAAGATCACCCTGAGCCGAGATATTAAGTTTGATGAGGGTTCTTTGTTCCGAAAGGATGCTATAAAGGAACTAGAAAAATCAGAGATTGTTGACATACAAAATGACAGAGATGAGACACAGGTCAACACTGAGACGCAGATGGAGGTGCATGATTAGGTGGAGCAGCCACCTGTGCGAAGAAATCCACCTAAAGATCACAGGTTACTAGTTAGGTATAGGGATGACTCGAACGTTGCATTTACTCTTATTACGGATGAGATAGATCTGTCTAACTTTGAGGAAGCACTATAGAATGCAGATGCTGAAAAGTGGAAGATGGCACTGCAAGATGAGATGGACTCCCTATACAAAAATGACACTTGGGAGCTTGTGGAGCTTCTAGTGGGCCGAAAAACGATTGGGTGCAAGTGGATATTTTAGAAGAAACAGGATAGATACAAGGTAAGGTTGGTAGCAAAAGGGTACGTTGTGGACTTCAGTGAGATTTTTGCGCCAGTTGTGAAGCAAGTATCTATTAAGTTCGTGTTGGTTCTGGTTGTCCAATACGACCTCGAGCTGGAATAGATGGATGTAAAGATTGCTTTCCTACATGGGGAATTGGAATAGCAGATTTACATGGTGCAGTCAGAAGGTTATACAGTGTAAGGGGTCGAGAACAAGGTTTGCATGTTGAGGAGATCGTTGTACGGTCTCAAACAGTCACCTAGGCAGTGGTACAAGAAATTTGATTCCTTTATAATGAGTCAGGGCTTTTCCAGAAGTGAGTACGATCATTGTGTCTATTTCAAGACACTGAATGATGAGAAGTTTCTCATACTGGTGTTTTACGTCAGTGACATGCTTATTGCCAGTTATAACATGTCTGACATCGATGTGTTGAAGACTCAGCTTTCAGGGACATTCGAGATGAATGATCTGGGGGTTGCAAAGAGGGTTCTTGGCATAGATATTCATAGAGACAGGAAGAGAAGCAGGTTATGGTTATCTTAGGAAGAATACCTTGAGAAGGTGTTGAAAAAGTATGAGGTGGACAAGTCCAAATCAATTAGCGTTCCCCACATGGCTCACTTCAAGCTTTCTTCTGAACAATGTCCTAAGACAGATGAAGAAAAGCATGTTATGTCTCATGTGCCCTACTCAAGTGCTGTACGCAGTTTAATATATGTCATGGTCTGTACAAGACCGGATATTTCACAAGCTATGGGCATTGTTAGCCGATTCATGTCTAACTTGGGCAGACAACATTGGGAAGCTGTGAAATGGCTACTTCAATACATTCGGGGTACACAGGACTACGTCTTGACGTTTGAGAAGTCCATTATTCCATATCATTTTAGGGCATGAGTCCAAAAATGAAGTAGATCTAGATCTCAGGCAGGCGACGTTGATGGAAATAGCGGTGATTGAACACTTGCCATTAAAAACTTCTTGGGGGCCACAAAAGTTTTGAATCAAGCTGATATTTGCATTTTTCCTTCATCAAGGTCTGTATGACCTAATCAACTGGTTGGATGGCAAATAAACATTACATTGGACTCTTAGGAAGTTTTTAATGACAACCATTCAATTACCATTGTTTCCTATATTGTGGTCCACTTGAGATTTGGATCTTCCTCATTTTTATGTTTAGGCCCTAAAATGAATTGGAAAAATTGATGGACGGTGTCGATAAGCCACATACATCATGGTGGAGGCCATAGAGCTTTTCCAGCATCGACAAGTTATACTGGAGGGGTCATTATTGAAGCCAAGTCTAAGGGCTTGTTTGGCATATCTACTGTAATTCAGTAAGAACTTTTTCAATAAGAGTTATTCTAATAAGTTCCTTTTGTTCTAGCTCTTGTTTTAAATAAGCTCGTTTGTTAAAATAACATTTTCAAGTAAAAAAAAAAAAGCTTTTATTTGAAATAAGCACGTTTGGTAAAACCTTCAAATAAGACATTTTTTTAGGGGTAATTGATGTCATTTTTAAAGATTATAACAACTCTATTATAAGGGCAATCCAAATGGATCTCACCATGCCGTAATTGACAAAAGAATGGATGACTACAATCTTCATATTTTAAGACATTTAGGTCATCCATTATCTTGTACACTAGATGTGGGTCAACCATCATATGAAGCTCACCTTTGATGTGGACCGTCCATTGTGTGAACCAAACCTTCAAAGTGGGCTGTCAATCATACAAGGCCTGTCTTGGATGTGGACCATTCATCATTAGGGGCCCGCCTTGATGTAGGTCATCCATCATGTGGGGCCAACCATCAGTGCTAATTGTCCTTTATGTGGGGCCCTCAATGTCCACTACCCATCACCTATCATGTGGAGTCCACATTTGATGTGCCCATAGTGTGGGCCCTACCTTCGAAGCGGATCGTCCATCATGTGGGGCCCACTTTTGACATCCACCATTCATCGTGTGGGGCGCACTTCTATGGGGGCCACACTGATGTGGACCATCTATCATGTGGGGCCCACCTTTGATGTGAACCATTTATTACATAGGCCCACCTTGATGTGGGGCCCCACATTCAATGTGAGTCGTTCATCATGAGGGACCTTTGATGTCCACCATCCATCATGTGGGTCACACCTTTGTTGTGGACCATCTATCATGTGGGTCCCACTTGATGTGGATAGTCCATCATGTCCATCATGTGGGACCCACCTTTGATGTCCACCATCCATCATATATGTAGGTCCCACCTTTGTTGTGGACCATCATCATATGGGCCCGACCTTTAATATGGGTCATTTATCATGTGGGCCCACTTTAATGTCAATCTTCCATCATGTGGTCCCACATTCAATGTCCACTATCCATCATGTGGGTCCCAGCTTTGATGTGGACCATCCATCAAGTAAGGCTTCCTTAATATGGATGGCCATCATGCAGGGCCACACTTTGATGCAGGACTTCCATCATGTGGGGCTCACCTTTGATGTGACTGTGCATTATGTGGGCCCACCTTTGATGTGGACCATTCGTCATGTGAGGCTCACCTTCAATATGGGTTGTTCATCATGTGGGCCTACTTCAAAGAGATTATAAAGAAAAGAGAAGAGGGCAAGATGGAAATTACTTGGAAAATTTAAGGCCAAACTTGTCCAAAAATTAGTCCAAAATGTTTACCGGCTTAAGCTCAATAAGCTCCATTTCAAAAAGTGACCCCTCCCCAATTTTTAAAAATGTAGCTTATTTGTTACTTTATAAATAAATAAATACTCTATTACACTTTTACAAAACAGTCTAAAAGCTTATCTTTTTTAGAAATAAGCCAATAAACTTTTATTTGTAGAGATGCGAAGCACCCTCTAAAAGATATATACAGTGTGGCCCACTCCGATGGAAAGTTTGGAACTTTGTGGAAAGCTTGGAACTTACCGATCATGCCATATTGGTATGTGTGCTGGTTGGCTTATCTTCTTAGAAATAAGCCAATAAAGTGTTATTTGTAGAGATGCCAAACACCCTCTACAAAATATATAAACAGTGTGCCCACCTAGTGGAAAGCCTGGAACTTTGTGGAAAGCTTGGAACTTACACAGCGTGCCATATTGGCATGTGTGCCAGTTGGCTTATCTGTTTAGAAATAAGCCAATAAACTCTTATTTGTAGAGATGCAAAACACCCTCTAAAAGACATATAAACAGTATGGCCCACCTGATGGAAAGCTTGAAACTTTGTGGAAAGCTTGGAACTTACGGAGCATGCCTTATTGCCATGTATGCTGGTTGTGAGCCAATGGGCATCAACATAACCGTTTGATTAATCCTGGTGAAATTGGATCTCTAACCATTTTGCTGTTTACACCATGATAATGGTCTGGATTAGTATAAACATAATATCATTGGCCTTTCAGAAGTAATAAATTTTTATTTTTTTAATTTTTTTTTGCCTATTCTCCCAAAATACATACAAGCATTATAGTTTCAGGCCAACCATAGCTGTGGAATTTTTTTTGCTCCCAATTTTAATCAAGTGTGGTGCAGGTGTTCGGTGTCAGGGCCATCCATTTCATGGGCCCACCACAGAGAAATCACAATCCAAAATTACCCAGGGCAGTTGATCTCAACGTCCAATTGGCTGCCTACGAAATGGACGACTAAAATTGAAATGAACATTCCTTGTGCAAAAGCTCTCTTACTGGAAGTCGAGAATTGATTGATCAATGAAAATTTTAAGCTATGGCCCATTTAGGGTGGGACCTGCGAGACGAAAAGGTTGCGGCCTTTTGTAAAGTTCTGGATTAAGAGACCGACTTTTTTTGGTTAGATTCGGGGCCACAAGTCCATGAATGGTGCAGCACGCCCAATGAACCGAGGAATCCAATACCACTCATCCCCGTCAATTCGGATCTAGATTCGGATTCGGATTCGTTGGTACCCAATCTGATTCAAGACCAAGAGTCCCCCCTTGAGTTATCCCCGACTCGGGTGAATCGGTCCGATTCAGCCCCCAATTTGGTTGAGTCATGACTCGACTAGGGCTGAACGAGTCGATATGGGTCTCCGAGTCCTAAAACCATAAAATCAACATTCCAAATCTTGCTCAATAAGTGGCGATAAGCTTGGGTCAGGCTCATACTCGGGCGACTCACAATCATCATGGACCAGGTTCGAGTCTTTCTTTTTGGTCCATAGGGCCTAGGCCTAGGTTTTATATTGCTGGCTGGGCGTAACAGATCTCAGCACAGCGCAGTCCTGGACCTATGGGAGTGCATATGGGTCGAGGCCCAACCCATTGTGAATCAGGTCCGAATTATTGTAATTTGGGGCCTAGACTGACCAATGCCCAAGCAAAATGAACGGTCCAAATTGACTGCCAAATCGTTGGGACCATATTCGATTGCCCAAACCTCACAAGAATCATTTTGATCATATAATTATCTTTCTTTGATCAATACCATGAAAATGGACACTCCTGATTGCTTATACTTTAAAGGTCTGACCATCCATCATGTGGGCCCCACCTTTGGTTACCCACAATGATCAGTAATCACTACAACCATTGGATCCTGATTAGTGCTGTGGGCTTGAAGCCTAACAATAATCACTTTGATGGGACAGTTTTAAACATCTGATGTGTTGACCAGGCAACTGGATATTGCAAATGATTATACTTAAAAGGTTCGGTAATCAATCTGCACCATCCATCATATCGGCCCACCTTCAGTTGCTCATTACTTTAAATAATCACTTTGATAAGATGATTCTAACCTTCCAATCAATGTCTCGGAAAATGGATGTTTCATATTGACTATTTTGGAGAAGGCCCATCATCTATCTAGATTGTTCATCACGAAGGCTCCATCTTGAATAATTGTGTCTCTCAAGAATAACTTTTTTATCAAACTATAATAACCATTAAATTGACGGTCCATATCGATTATATGCAAAGTAGTATGTGAATCATCCGTCATTTAGGTCTCATGTCTGATCAAACCACCCCAACCATTTGACCAATGGCTGGGAAAATGGATGGTTGATGCCAATCATTCAAAAAAGTTTGATTGTCGATCTAAACATTCATGTGGGCCCACACTTATTAGCCGGACTCTCAAGAATCACTTCGGTCAAACGGTTAACGGCTGCAAAATGGATGGTTCAAATGGTTGATGTGTGGGAACTTACAAATTAATTGCCTGTGGCTCTAAAGTCCTAATTTATTGTTCATTTTTTTTCCCAAATAAATAAAGAAATAAATAGTTATTGTTCATCCCAGCCATAAGAACAATTGCCACGAAAATGGACAGTTTATGTTAAGGTTGCATTTGGACCGTCCATTATATTGCTATGCCTCTCAAGGGATCGGATGATCCTAACCAATCAGGTTCAAAAGATTAGATAATTTTAATAATCGGAACTTGAATGTGTTGTCCAACTTTTCTGATTGCTATTCTAGTCTCTACTTGAAATACAATGTAATTTTCTCTGAAATGCCATTTGATGGAGAGGCATCTTGGTAGTTGCATGTTAGTTGTAATTTAGAAACACATCCAAACGATCCCCCAAGGTCGAATACAAAAGGAAAACTAAAACCTTCCATCAAAGTGTAGAAATTGAAAGCAGGAGAGCTACTTAGGAAACATCATTAAGGTGCTGTTTGGTAAACTGAAAAATTAAGTCTGAAAATTAATTGAAGTACTGAAAACTTAAAGTGTTGAATTTAAGTATTTATAAGAACTGAAAAATCTGTTTGGTAATTTATCTGAAAACTATCATTGAAAACTTATCACGGCCACAAAAGTTTCAGATCAAGCTAATATTTGTGTTTTCCCTTAATCCAGGTCTTTGTGTTCTGATGAACAGGGTTGATGGTAAATAAACATCATGGTGGGCCCTAGTAAGGTTTCAATGGTGGGCATCATTGTCCCCATTGCTTTCACTTGTGTGGCCCACCTGAGGTTTGGACCTGTCTCATTTTTGGGCTCATGCCTTAAAATCATCTCTCCAAAATGGATAAACTATGTAGATATAATACATACATTATGTTAGGGCTTATAGAATTTGGTGACTTTTAAGTATTTGCGTGGGATGGTTTCATGGATGGGAAAGTAAACAAAGAAGGGTAATCTTGCCATTTTTAAATGTTAATAGGGATACTTGTGTCAATTTTTATCTAAAAATTTAAAGAGAAACCACTTACCGCATTCAGCTATAAGCTTTAAGTCAAGTTGGCATGACTTAAAATAATCCACTTAATTTAAGTGATTTTTCCAATTAAGCACTTAAATTTTTTTAGTTATCAAACGGTCTGAATTACTAAAATCACTGAAAATATCATTTTTCAGTGATAAGTCGTGGAATTAAGTTTTACCAAACGCACCCTAAGTTTTGTCATTCCATCTGATTTAATCATAGTTAGCTTTTAAACTCTTTATTTTTCAAAAAAACTTTTATAATTTACTGAACGTTAAAACAAATTATAGGAAAATTATTCATTTCGTTGGGCAAGAACTAAACACATTTTTTTGACCAAAAAAAAAAAAGAAAGAAAGAAAGAAAGAAAGAAAAAAACACTTGGGAGTGATTGATTTAAAAGATAGAGATCAATGGTCATTACTATTGACACAATTGAGTAAATGATGGAAGATTTTAGTAGAGATTGATGGGTTTATATGGAAAATAATCGAAATAGAAGGATTAAAAGAGGCAATTAGTGTTATTAACCCATGGTTTGATTACCTGTGTACATATTTCCTTATGCATATAGAAATTTTAATTATTTTAATTTAAGTTTATTATTTTAACCTTAGTAAGTACATGTAACATGACACAATATAAGTGCATATATAGCTGTTTTTTTTTTTTTTTAATTGAAATATTATTAAACCCAAACTTTTCATTTCCTGAATTTTTAGTATTTTTTTTACCAAAATTTTGAATGGTTTTCTGATGATTGAGACTGAATTAAATCTGAACATTTACCATAATTTTTTTTTTCTTTACATGATGTTTTGCTATGGATCTAGCTGAATATATGCAATTTAATTCATTTGTTCATCCAAACATAGTTTAAATAAAGGCCAAAAAAAAAAAAAAAGGAACAACAACAACAACAACGAAGACCCCACCGACAGATTAGGATAAGGTTCATCAAAGGGAAAATGTACAACTGATTTGCCTTTTAACTTTATTTCTACAGCATGCTTTCATAAATTTTAGCTTATGATAACAAGAATAAATTTTATTTTTATTTGAATTATTGTGCGAAAAACATGCAAACATACAATCTCTTGCGAAATAGCTACTCCCTAACCTCAAGAGTTTTCGCTCTGTCATAACAACTTCCCTTGATGATGATAATCGTATCAAATTCTCGATTAATCGCTCCCGATCACATCATTGTAGGCATCTTTGATTTTCTTTATCAAAGTTTCCCTGAAAATTTCCTCACAATATATACAATTAAAATAATGAGAATTACAAAAATGAGTATGACGTGCAAAGGTTAGCCAAGCTCTGCTCGTGCAAGCGTGACGAAACAGGAGCCGATCGCAGCTCATGCCTCGTGGTGCATGTGTAGACCTTTTCTAGGTTCATGTGATTGTGCTAGGATGGTGAAGCATAGATTTTCTACAATGGATGCGATGGTTGCATGGCCACTGATCAGCCTTCATGTCCCCCTCTTAAGGGTCACTGCTTTTATAACATGAATTGTTTCCTTGCTATCTACATGTTTTTAAAATAGAGGCCTGTTTCGTGGATCAGCATCAGCTTTTTAGCAACGAATCCACACTATGAGACCCACCTAAGGAATGATAAAGATTAATTTCGCACCCGTATTTGTCTCTGTTTTCCTTACGAGGCTGGCCTTGGCCTAGTTGTGGCTAGTCAAGGCAAAGGCTCAGGGGATTAAAGTCATGCTAGGGCTAAGGTCAACCCCTGCCTAGCCCCAGCCGGGCCCACCTGGTGGCCAGGAGGTGCTAAATTATTACCTCCTGCCCCCCAAATGTGCAAAGTGTTCCACATGTGCTAATGTGCCACTTGTACAACCATCCATCTTATCTAGCGCCCCACCGGTGCTAATGTGCCAAATGTACCATCATCCATCTTTTCTTGCGATCTATGTGCAAAGCAACCCACATGTGCCTTTGTCTATCTTCAATCACTCAAAACATGTGCATAAGTGCCACCCTCTAGCTTTAAGTGGCCGCATGTGTCAAATTTGCCTAAGCGTCTTTTATGTTACATGTGTCATACAGCTTCAAGTACCTCACACGTACAACATGTGACACAATTTAGCTTCCAGAGCCCCACATATGTTGCGTATGCCAAATGTGCGAGTCTAGCACATGGCATTAACCATTAGGAATTTTTTAAACAAAATTTTTGTTTCACCAAAAATAAAATTTGAAAAAAAGTTTTAAGATTTAAAAATAAATAAATTCTTGATGAAAAACAAACAAAGAAACTATTCTTTCTTTCCCTGGTGTCTTGGAAATAAAGTTCTCCAAGAAACACTATTTCCTTTGTCATGCTTTTCACAAATCAAAACAGGCCCTTGGGTGAAACCTAAAAATCTCATGAGAAATTTTTAAATTAAGAAATTTTGGAGAATGATATTTGTCAGTAGATATTATGCTTACAACTACATACCTTTCTGGTGTAAATACGAGGTTTCGATAAACAAACCACTGCAAAACATAAAACGAATGCATCAGTTACCAAGAACTGTTGAAAGAGGTGGGACCATTTCATATCATGGTCCAATCTTGATTTGATGGTAATGAGGTTCTTTCTTATTTATTTATTTTTTTAAATGTTCACTTACAAGTGGACATCTCGTAGGTAGCAATGTGCAACACCTGAGATTTGTGGGGCCACAAGATGTGTGCATGGCATCCATTCTGTCCATTAGTTGTTCACCTCATTGTCACTGTAGATGACAAAGATCAACTCAATCCAAAACTCATGTGGGCCACACCACCAAAACAATGTGAAATGACACCTAAAACCTCTAAATTTGCATCATGCTAATACAGATTAAGTAGATTTAATTGAGTGTATCATATTGTGTAAATTTGATTGAGTGTAAATAGGATTTGACTAGGCTGAATATTGAATGTAATTAGGATTTGATTAGCTGTAATTAGGATTGTAATTGATCGTAATTCTATTTTTAGATCCATATCACTTGTATACACTCATATCTACTTATCATTGTGACACAAGAAAGAATTGGTACGCAAAACTCTTCTTGGTATAGAGCCACCCAACTTCTTGGTGAATCAAGGAGATTTTGAACTCCTTAGCTGCAATTCAACATCCATTCTCAGTATTCATCTTGCTTACTACACACTCTTAGGTTTGGCTTGGATTATGAAGCATTTGTAACTGCAATCATCATATAGGTCAGATGCTCCGACTTTTTCCTCTCTTGTCAATATGTTATTGAGCAAAGAAGCAAGAATTGAACAATTTCTTCACAAAAACATTAACCATACCACTCTTCTCACCTCTACAGGTTTGGTCATGGACATGGCTCATTTAATTCACATCAGTATGGTCTACTACTCCATGGACCATGCAATCATGGCCGTGTAAATGATGAAGGTTGTGTTAGAGGTGGCCATAGCGAATATGGTGGTGGTCGTGAACCAAATTCCTCTACTACCCATGATGATGCTAGTCTCTTTAATCACACAGAATACACAGGAGATGAGAAAATCATGGTTGGAAACAGGACTGGACTGCCTACTGCAAATGTTGGTATCCTCTCACTAACCACTCCCTCCTATGATTTTCAGTTTAAGAATGTGTTACATGTCCGACTATTAAAAGAACTTATTGTCTGTGGTCCAGTTCACTAAAGACCATGATTGCTAATTTATATTCACCTCTTCTGATTTTTGTATCAAGTATCCGCGGACATTGAAGGTATTGCTCGAAGGACCAAGCAGAGGAGGACCATGATCGAATATTTATTTAATAAAAAAAAATATTTTTTTTTGAAGTGACAGAGGTGGTGAATTTCTGGTCCTTTAGCCAACTTTCTGAAGCAAGAAGGTATGCTACACATCCTCTTTCACGTCCACTCCTCAGCAAAATGGAACTGCTGAACGAAAACACTGACATGTTGTTGAATTGGGCATTGCCTTATTGGATAAAGCTCATATGTGCAGAAACTTTTGGGTTGAAGCCTTTTAAACCAGCAAATTTCTAATAAAAAGGCCATCGACAAATGTCCTCTGAAAGCAGCCTCCGTATGAGAAACTATTTAAAAAAAAACACACCCAATAATTCTATACTCGAACATTTGGGTGTAGATGCTTTCCCTACCTTCTTCCATACAAGTCCCCCAAGTTAGCTTTTTGCACAATACCATGCATCTTTGTTGGATATAGTCAGCAACATAGAGGCTACCAATTTCTTGACCCGGCCTCTGGGCGCATCTATATTTCTCGTCATGTCATCTTTGATGAGATGCTTTTTTCTTCTGCAGACTCCTTTAAATATGCTTCCACCCGGACTGATTCCAACAACCAATGGATTATTCTTCCAAGGTGACAAATCCTCTCCATCTCCTTCAACTAGTAGTAATTCTGAGCCTTCTCTCATGACATGAACACTTAGTACAGATTCTGCTCCTACAGTGGAAGCTCCCTCAATTGCACCATTCCTATGTGTTGATCTTCCTCGCTTTAGTAGTTCACACAATTCTTAGAGTTAAAAACATCCAATTGTCACTCGTTCTCGAGATGGGATTCGAAAAAGAAAATCCTATCATGTTGTAGACACCCCAACTTATTCGGGGTAATTGGCTTCACATGATCTAAATTGAAAACCAAAACCCTAGAAGCCAAACTCAGAATCTCAAAAGCCTAAACCCTAGGATGCCCTAGAATTCAAAATCCTAAACCTTTGAATCCTACAACCCTGATTCCCGAAATCCAAAACTCCCCAATCGACCAAACCTGATGCCTCAGGAAACAAGGTGCCCCTAAAACCCTATTTAGGTCCACACCAGCCCTTAAAAGTTCACTAAAAACTCTCCTAACTCAATCCAAACTGACCAATGGCCTCATTGGATCATTTGAACACCAAAATAGGGCCAAAATAACCTCCTTTATCGACGGTAATTAGCTTTTTGCTGGTACCTTTTTTAGCCAGAATATGACATGTGACACAAGGATAGTCCTGTACCAGTTGCTGTGTAGCGGAAATCCAATTTCTGCCACCCTAGTTAAGTATGTTTGTCATTTGTGTGTGTGTGTGTGTGTGTGTGTGTGTGTGTGTGTTGGGGGGGATTAAGAGTGGTCCAACCCCTCCATCCTTAACTTCCTAGCATTCCAAGTGACCCATCCAACCTTATCCTCCGCTCAATACAACCGATCAAACCTTAGCCTTCTAGCAATGCAAGCCACCCAAACACAACATCACATTGGTTCTATCACTTTTGGCACTCTAAATCTTACATTTTTTGGGTTAGTACACACACCCCCACTGTTAGTACAACCCCCTTTTAGTCACACCGCAATGTTAGCCACCCCCACTTTAATCAATACCAAGACCTCAATGTTGAAACAGGGTTATCTTCACTCAGTCTACCACTTGAGCTATGGATCGGGGTGTATAAATCTTACATAGCAGATATAGGATCTAAGATATCCAACCATCTTTTCATTGAAGAGTGTCAAGTTTCTTTCTTCCTCTCTCATATCTCCACAAGTACAAGGTCAACTTGTGCAGTCTGCCCAAGGCTTTTTTTTTTTTTATTGCATTTACATTACTGCTGTGCCATATCATTTATCATACACCCATTATTGTATTTTCTTTCTTAGTTTTTTCAATAACTGTCTCCTTGGTTATGATTTATGTCAAGCGTTTTGTCTTCATGATCGCAGTTGAACTGTTTTAGATTTGTCTTAGAATTAAATATTCCATAAAAATTCCTAAATCTCACGAAGTAGAGACCGCATGTTAATGTCGGCGGAGAAGGGTGCTTAACTCATTTTTCTATCATCGAGGCCCTTACTTGGAATCTCAAATTCACATCAAACTGCAGCGTCAATATCACACCCTATTCCACCAACAAGCTAGTGAAAAGATAATTACACATAGAGCGTATTACACATGTATCCAAATATCTTATTCCTATGGGTCTTATTCCCCCCTTAGATCCTTAATTAACCTATGTCCTATACCTTGGCTTCCAAGGATTCCAACTGGTGGTCTTACATGGATGAAAAATTCTTTGCTCTTTAAAGGAATCAAACATGGACTATTGTTCCCTCTCATTCTCAAAATTTTGTAAGATGCAAATGACTTTTCAAACTTTAAAAGAAATCTAACGGCACCATTAAGCGTTACCAAGCTTGGCTTGTTGAAAAAAGGTATAATCAACAATATGGTGTTGATTTTGTTGAAACTTTCAGTCATGTAGTAAAGCCTCCTACTATTTGATTGTTCTTGCTATTGACACTTCTCTGATTGGAATAGTTTTCAATTAGATTTACATGAGACAATCTCCAACCTATGTGGTTCCCACTTGACCTACTAATGTTTGTCGTTTGCATAAAGCTATTTACGGTCTCAACTAGGCATCAAGTTTGGCTTTCTCGATTCATTGATTCAACACTTTCTTACTGGAATTGGGGTTCTTTTGTAGCAAGCCAACAACTCTCTCTTTATTCGTAGCGACTCTCAAGAAATGCTAGTCATTCTTCTTTATGTTGATGACACCATTCTCATAGGATCGTACAATATAGCTATGGACGAACTCATCCATACTTCAAACAATCAATTTGATATGAAGATCTTAGGTTCTGCACATTACTTTCTAGGAATTGAAATATCATGGTCCTCTTCCACTCTAACTCTTACTCAGAGTAAGTATGCCCTCGATCTTCTTAAATGAGCAAATATGGTTGATGCTAAGCCAATTTCTACTCCTACTGTTGCTAACTCTAAGCTTTCTGCTCGAGATGCTGAGCATTTGTCTGATGTTTCACATTATCATAGCTTGAAGGGTGCTCTCTAGTATTTGACAATGACATGACCTGGCATTACATATGCTGTTAATAATGCATGCTAATTCATGCATGCTCCATTCACTACTCATTTAGCACCAGTAAAACAGATACTTCAGTACGTGAAGCGTGTAAGACATGATGGGATGTATGATGGGGCCCACTGGCCCATTGGCCTTCTATGTATAACATTGGCTCTAATTGTATATTCTATTCCTTCTATAGATTTCTAGATTTATTTTCCTTCCTTGTATAGATGATATCCTAGGTTGTACATCTCTATTTATTTACCCTCATTGGGGTCAGTAATATACAGAAAATCTCAGAAGGAGAATTCTCCACAACTCTAGAATTTCCTGTGTTATCAAAGCGTACCCTCAGTTACTACGCTTCACCAAATCCTCCAATTTAACTCTTCATAGCTATTGAGCTGGTTGCCCTGATGACCGTAGATCCACTTCTAGTGGCCATCTATTTCTTGAACCTAATCTTATCTTATTGTGTCCTAAGAAGCAAGCCTAATATTTCTCGGTCTATCGTAGAAGCTGAATACCGCTTCCTAGCTGTTACTACTATAGAAATTTCATGGGTTCAATATGTAATATGGGATCTTTGTGTGTTTCTATCCTTTGTTCTGCTTCTGCACTGTGACAATATTAGCACAACTCAATGGGGGCCAATCCTGTCTTTCATCACATAGGGATCAATTTTCATTTTGTTCGCAAACCGTTAAAGTGAGGATTGATTTTTGTTCTTTATCTTTTCCATTTGAATGAATTGGCTGATATGTTCACCAAATACCTATCTTCTACATGTTTTTGTTCTCTACAATTCAAGCTCATCAACAATTAGATTGCCGGTAGAAGCGTGGGTGGGTGATAGAGATTAGATTTGATTGATTCGATTGAGTAATCATGTTGTGTAGATTTGGTCGAATGTAATCAAGATTTGATTAGGATTGTGATTGATTGTTAGTCTATTTTTAAATGCATACCTCCTATATATATTTATGGCTACCTATCAATGAAATAGAAGAAAGAATTCGTACATAAATACTAGTTTACAAAACTCTTTTAATGCAGCCCACCTGAGTTTTGGGTCATGCCTCACCCGATGAACAGGTTGGATGGTATATAACTAATTTCTCTACACCTACGTATCATCCATATAGGGGTTCAACGGTCTGGGTATGGGCCATTTCATCCCAGACTCATGTTTCAGAGCCTGACGGGCCTTCAAGACTGGGCTCATGCACAGATTTGCGTTCGAAGAATAGACCCAAATCCAGTCCATGAGCCTTGTAAGCAAGCCCAAAAGCAGCAAACATTGCTGGGCCATTTGTTGTAGTAGGCTACTGAGCCCATTCTTAGGTCCCAGCTACGGCTGTCTGTGTGCTTGATCTCTAACCATACAAAGTAGCTGTTAAACGTTTGGCTCTCTCTTTCTTCTTCTTTTTTTCCTTTTCACTTGAATCCGTCCGTTAGTTTTGCAAGACTACAATATGACAGAAATCTAAAAATCAGCCAGATCCAAAACTAATGCAAGCCACACCACATGAAAGAGTGGGAACAGAAACGTCCACAGCTGAAACTTTCCTGGAGCCAACCATGATTTTATATGCCATCTAAACTGTTCGTAGGGTTATTACCACTCAGATAAACTGCAGGCACAAATATCATCCTGATAAAAAACTTATTGTGCCCCATTGAGTTTCTAATGATGGGCGTTCAATCCCTGTTGTTTCGTGTGCTATGGCCCATATGAGTTTTGGATCTGCTTATTTTTAGATTCCTATCCTATTGTGGTCTTGCAATACTTGATTTGTCACGGGTATCTCTGTTGGCCCCACACAGCTTCCTACTTAGAGGAACTTCTGATGTAGAACGGGTCGCTGACTATTTCATGGCCCAGATGGAGCAAAAGAAGACCGGTCAGGGTCGAAAGTGATCCGGACCGTCAGGACCGTAAATCGGTCGTATCTCACAATCCGGAATGAGTTATGGGACGTATAATATATCAATTTGGGGTAGCTCGAGCTACTTTAGCCAACCAACCCGGCTATGCCGGGTTGCCCAAGCCGGAATCGCGAGATTCGACCGTATCGACGGTCATTAGGCTAGTTTATTTTCAGTTTTACTATTTATAGTAAGTTTTAATTCGATCATGACTTTGCATCTGTAGGGTTTTAGAGTTAGTGCCCAACATGAAAAGGGCTTAGAATATTTAGAAGAACAACGTGGTTGAGGCCGTTTGATAACTTTCTATTTTTGGTCGAAAACCAAGAGTTCTAGTAGGATTGAACAACTTCTATAAATAGTAAGTTTACTATTTATAGTAAGTTGCGTTTTCTAAGAGTTTAAGTTGGAGTTGGATTCTGATACTTTACCTAGGGTTTAGTTTCCTATTTATATGCATTGTAATTTCGTTTTGATGCATTCAATCATCAATAAAGCAATTATTTGGAATTAAATTTCTCTTTTTATCTTTTATTTCTTCTCGTGGATTCGAGAAACTATCGGTTAGGGAGACGGTGATCGACCTACCATGTCCTCCCTGCGTCAACTTCCCGTGTCTGGTCCTGATAAGCAATAGTCTTTTTTTTTTTTTTTTTTTTTTTTTTTTTTTTTTTTGTTTTTTTAAAAATGTTGTGACTCACTATTAGTGATCGTCCAATCATTGAACCATCCATTTTCTTGTTGCTAACTCATAATTGGGTGCAATGCGCTTCAAAAATGATCATGACTCCTGATTTTCTAAGTAGAATGCAATTTCAATGTTGAAAATCGATATACAGTCAAATGTTACAACGCAACATGATGTACCATAGTCGAGTAGGTATCCAACTTCCTCTTCACTCTATTATGATATAGCATCTTATTTCATATCATTTCCCTTCATCGACACGTAATGGGCCAAAATCATCTGTTTGTTTGCCTGTATATCCCCAACGGAATCCGTGGCGTGAAACACAACACCTAGGTAGGTACTTCGTTGACATGACGACATGACAAAGTTTTGTGGACCCGCCATGATATTTGTTTTATCCACTCCGTCCATCCATTTTTTCATATCATTTTAAGGCATGATCCAAAAAATGATGCAAATCCAAAGCTCAAGTGGACCACACCATAGAAGGAAGTGGGAACAGTGATGCCCACCGTTGAGACCTTCCTAGGGCTACCATGATGTTTATTTGCCATCCAACCTGTTTCTAAGTTCACAGACATGGATGAAGGGAAAAGACAATATAATCTTGATCCAAATGATAGGAGTTCAATCAGCACGACCTTTTGGGTTGTGGTCCACTTGAGCTTTGAATCTGCTTCATTTTTGGTTTCATGTCCTAAAATGATCTGTAAAAATGGATGGACAGTATGGATGTAATACATACATCATGGTGGGGCCCACAGAGCATTGCCACATCAACACCACGTCAACATCATGGTGTGGTCCACTTGAGCTTTGAATCTGCCTCATTTTCTTCTTTTCTAATCTTACGCAATCGGACTTCATCAGCAAGCAACTAGAATATGGACGATTCCCAACATGACACCATCGGGAGCGGATTAGGTGAGACCCCGGATCCACCAAGGTGGATGGTACCGTCACTGTGGGATCACAGTGATGTATGTGCCTTAAATCCACACCGTCCAACCATTTTGAAAGCTCATTTAGAGCATGATACAAAAAATAAAGCTGACTCAAATCTTAGGTGGACCCCACCACAGGAAACAGTCGTGATTGAATCCCCACCATTAAAAAATTTATGGATTCCACTGAAATGTTTATTTTCCATCCAACTGGTTGATAAGGTCACAAACATCTACATGAAGAGACCCACAAATATCATCTTGATACAAAGCTGCACCACTGTTTCCTATACTATGGTCCATTTAGGATTTGGAACTACTTTTTTTGGATCATGCCCTGGAGCTTTCAATATGTATGGACAAAGTGGATGTAGTCACATACATCACAATGGGCCCCACAGTCAGGGGTTCCACCCACCTCGGTGGATCCATGGTCTCACCTAATCCGCTCCCGACACCATCATAACATGTGGGACCCAATGGCGGGGACACAAAGAGCTCGGATTAGGTACTACCGTGCCTATGCAGAACTCGGGACAGGCTTGATGTGTCACGTATGTGTCACATCTGTATTGGTGGAGACCACGTTGTCAGAAGAGACCTGCAACATACGTCAGCAAGCCTCTACCATGTTAGCAAGCCTTACATAAGCCTGTCACTTCTGCTCTCCACCAATACAAATGTGACATGTACCAACCTGTTCGAAGCTTTGCATAGGAGAGGTTAGTACTTAATCCGATCTCGGATGCAAATTCTTCAGTGTATAGGCCCACATTTATATATGGAGTGCGGATCCTCTGTTTGTTGCTAACAGGAAATCTCTGTTTGTAGCTTTTTGATTGATCCACGTCATCACATAAGTTAACAAGCACATCACACTAAAGCTATAAACATGGATTTTCTGTTTGTAGCAAACAGAGGATCCGGACTCTTATATCTTTATGATCATTTTGCCTACGTCTTGCCACTCAGGATCACCGGCATGTGGTCTCATGGGCCCACGTGCAGATCTGGTCTAATGATCAGAACCGTTCATGTTTTGGGTGCTACTCTTCTGATCATCAATATGTATTAGATGAACTTGGAATACTACAAATCAAAATTTTTTAAAAGCTTGCATTTAGATTCAAAGGTGAGAGTCATTTTTGAAGCGCTGTTATTGTATCCTAGCTAATTATGGTGGCACCAAGAAGATGGATAGTTCCATTGGCTGGGCCACTTCCATATGTAGGCCACAAGGGGTGACTCATATGGGCAAGGTAGGCAATACGAACTCTTTATATATTTTTGGGCTTCCTAATTTAATTGAAGTACATGAATGGGGAGAGAAGAGTATCTTACAACATACCCCTGAATAACCGATTCCAATGAGCTCAAAAATGCCAGGCACTAAAGGAAGCCTATCTATTGCCTGCATTAGAAAGAAATTAACCTCTCTCAGGAAACCACATTTAAAACATGAAGAGACGCTCTAATGCTTTATTAGCACTCTTAAGTTATAGTGCTCTTACTTGCATGGAGATACTTACATTGGCCGTTTCATGATCTAGACTGTTCATTAGGTCCAACACACTTTTTTATGGGTTACCATGCAAAGATCACACAATTCGACCAATACCAACCATTTGATCAGTGACCTTTAATATAGACGGTCAACATCATTTACAGAAAAAAAGCCTAACCAATGATGATCATCATTGAATGCTATAATTTGTGGTTTGGAAATTATCTGATCAAAATCATCCATGGCTTGGAAAAAGGATGGCTATATAAAATAAGGTCAAATCAAGGATTGGTTTGGTCATCTCATTAGTACCATTTTTGCTTAGTAATCCATGAAAAAAGTGTTTTGGACTTATTGGACGGTTCAGATTGATCAATTGAACTGTCAACCGCTGCAAGTAGGAGCACTATAACTTATAGGGCCCTCTGCAAGCACTGAAGCATTTCTCTGAAAATGAAATGAAATGAGAAGGATTTAGATGTGAACCCATACTAATAATTACAGGCTTTGTCAGTAATAAAAAGAGTTATTTTTTATTTTTATTTTTTATTTTTTATTTTTTATGCAATGGGAGAAAACAAACCGTGCCATATATTGAACAAGGGCATTGACACATGTCCTCACCGAGATCAAACCTGCCGAGCCCCACAACGCAATGGCTACAGCCAATGCGAGTACAGTCACTGCATACTTGTCTTCGAGCTTGTCCCACTACATGAACACATGATGAAATGATTAAATAATAAAATTGGAACAATTTGCTAATTAGGTAAGCCACATGCATATGATGAGTCAGACCATCCATTATACATTGATTTTTGTAGAAATCACACAAGCAAGGATATGGATTCATTTAGAAAATCACACAGTAAGAGAGAGAGGAGAAATTTTCTACACATCTTGTATATGTTCTAGCTAGCCCTCATATCAAAGGTGACTTCTTATTTCCTAATCCTATTACTACCACAACTTTTGAAAAGAAATTTACAAACTAACCACTTTCTAATTTAACTTAATAAAAGCTTGCTTAATAACTGTATTAATTAAATTAGGACCTGACAATGATTCTCAACACTTCCCTTCTTTGTCAAGTTTCACTTTTATATTTCATTCCTAAACTTCTTTCGAAGAGATTAAACTTATTTGTATTTATGTTTTAGTTAAAATATCTGCTGCTTTATCACTTCTAAAGACACGAGTAAACTAACTTCTTTGCTCATGACCTTCCCATGGATAAAGTTATAATAGACCTCTACTTACTTTGTAAGGGCACGAAATATTAGATTCAATGGTGGCATAGTCGAGTTAACATGTCACTCATGCTCAAACAGTTGACATTTTCGCTAAGTCTCTCAATAGTAATTGTGTTAACCATGTACTTTCATGAGTAACTAGCATCACAACTTAACATTAACCCCTATAACAAATAAAGAAAAAAAAAGAGAGGAAAGAATAGGAAAAAGAAATACTAGGTTGCTTCTTAATTCCCCATGACATGCTTCTCTAATGAAGGCTCAAATAGAAACTTGATGTCGAGTGACATGTAGATGGGTCCCTAGGTTAATCTGCATTATAATATCTCACCAGTTTTATTGATATACCATATTTGTAAAACACACCTTAATTCATTCTAGCCTTTAAATATATTAAGATATGCTTAACAACATCCATATGTGGCTTCCTTAGCTCTTATATAAATTGATTGATGACTTCAATTGGATATACCAGCTGACGGAATGGATGGATGGCATGGATATGACCTAAACATTACTGAGGGCCTCACAGCTAGCTTTTACATCCAAAATATATTCCCACCTCTTATTTGTGCTAATTTTTTTTCCTATCAATTTCAACCTCGATCCAAGAGATGAAAAATAGAAGAGGAAATAATGACGACTTATTTACAATGCATTTGCATTTGCATTGTGATTTGGAAATCAAACAGGTCCTAATACCACTACAACTAGCATGTAACAGTGCTCCTAGTTGCGTATGGCCTAATCGACCAATTGGCAATGTCAGCTCAGGATACATTTCAACGGCTACAGTTTGAAACATACACCGATCACCAATGATCTAATCTATCCAAAAATTCACTCAACTCCTACTTTGGCAAAGTCAACTCGAATTGAGGAAATTTCAAACCGAGTCATTAGGAAACTCGCTCATATCACTGACTTGGATCCAACCCGGTAAGACTCGAGTCTAAATCACTTGCCGGTGAGGTTATGTTTTTTAATGAAAATATTGAGGGGAGTGGTGTTCAGACTCACATCTGTTTATTTTGCCAATTTTAATACTTGTATCATTTTAAATATTTTTCATTATCTTAAATATTTTTTAGTTTAATTTTTTAATTTGAGTTGAGTCGAATAAAGACTCGGTGGATGTCGAGTCTCACAGTATCATTCAACAACAATAACAGAGAGAAATCCTTACTGCTTCTTGTACTGTTTTCATGATTTCCGGAAACTCTGATTCTTCTTCAGCAGGTGATTCTCCTGTGGCTATGATCTGAGTCTCTCCGGTAGCCATGGTGATGACTTTCCGGGCAATTCCACGACCTGAAACAGAGAAGAAGGGCCCATCAGATCCTTGCAAAACCTGTCATGTGTGCAGGACGTCTGACCTATTGCAAAAGTTGGGTCACACCATGAATATCACCTCGAGCAAATGTAGGTTAATCCACTCATCTTGTGGGCCACAAGTGTACGGTCAAGGGAGATCATTCATTTTATTTCAATGCAAGGAAACTTTTATTTTTCCTCGAGTGTTATGTATTCTTGTATTGAGCTTTACCTAGGCCCATGCACGACTACAAGGAATACCATTTTCGTGCCACCGCATGGTAGACAGGCACAACATCCAAGCCATCCATCATGTGGCCCCAATCATGTAGATGTTGTCCTAAAAATAAAGCTGGTCCACTCAGCAGGTGGCTACCATTTTAGAAATTAAATGGATAGACGGATTAGAAAACTCTGGCCAAGTTATGAATGTACAGCTGAGAAAAACTTGGACTCACTGTGTTGTCCGGCCTGGACCGCAGATTAAATTCTCAGGCTCGAGTTGGCCCTTTTATGGTAGGCCCATGCCGGGCTCGAGCCATGGATCCATAGTGGTCTAGCCCATTGCCATACCTAATGGCAGCAAGTCCAAATGCACCTGGGTGTATGAGATGGTCCAGGCACAGTTCCCTGCTGGATCATTTGTGGAAATGTTTTCAATAAGGTTTTCTACGGCCGGGCCCAGGTTGGCTTCAGCCCAGATTTTGAAATGTTCGGAAGGGTCACCCCTATTCAAAATTTTGATGCTGCCTTGCCCGGGCTCGGCCCATTGACAGTCCTAGTTGTGGATTTGGGGAGTTATTTTATCATATGGCAGTATGTGATGCTTGATGCGCATGCACTCATGCACTCGGAAATAGTAGTAGTGATGTACACTATCTCAATTCAACTGTTCTAACCATGTTACCAACTTTAGACAGATAATTATACCAAAATCTGATGTAGAGGAGATCGTTGATGATTACATGACAAGAATAGACCATCATAAAGAGGCTAAGAGAAGTAGCAAAGTTCCAGCCAAAATTCAGCACACTTAGCACCATTGGGCACCTAACCGTCCTTCGTCGGTCGCCCAACCATAGGCTGAAATGGTCAAGAGAGTTCTCTGAATAGTCCGGTTAATTTCAGACATCTGACCATCCCATTATTGAGCGCTCGACCACCATCGGATGCCTGACCACCCATTATCGGGCGCTCAAAATTCATCCGAATTTTACCCCAACTCTCTAGACATTTTTGGTCATCATTGGTCGCCCGACCAATCCTTAGTCGAGCACTCAAAATTCAACAAAATTTTAAATTTTGCTCACTGGATTGCTTTGGAGGGTGCCGGGCACCCAACCGTCCTTCAGCAAGTGCCCGACCATGTGCGAGCAGTTGCGCAGATTTGTGCAATTTTTTTTTATTTCTTTCCTTTTTTAATTAAGATTCTTTTCTTACGCACCTAGGGTTTGTTTAGGGTTTTGCTTATTTAAACAAGTTTAGAAACGTTGTTTAGGTATTCTTTTTTTTATTATTATTATTCAATAAATTTTGGTTTTTCTTCATTCCCGTGGATTCGAGAGATTTTCCCTTGTGGATTCAAGGAAGTCCGGTTGAGGATTCTCGAAAGCTCTGTGAATTCGGACTAGGTATCTTGTGAGAGATATAGTGATCGATCTCACCCTGTCTATGCTGCGCTAAGTTGGTATCAGAGCGAGGATTAACATCGGGAAGATGACTTCTAGCGACGGCCGTGACAATAATCTTGCTGATGGTGCTCAGGGGATCCAGATTCTTGCAGAGAGGATCGATGCTCTCTAGTGATCGAATGAGTTGGCTATGCAAGGGCTGCATGGAACTCTCGATTAGATCGTTGGCCCAACCTCGGGCCCAAGGTGAAGCACGGCCGCCGCCCATTGCTATGCGAGACAATCCCTTCTTCCGTTAAGCACAACCGCTGGCAAATCGTAGGGCTAACATCGATAATCTAGATCTCAGCGATGAGGATCTCGAAGGCGTCATGGTACAATGGTCTGCTCGAGGAGATGAGCATGCGGATCGTACTAAAAGAGACTTCCGATCCAAAGTTGATCTTCCTAGCTTTAATGGTTTACTTGGTATTGAAGATTTTCTAGATTGGTTAGCGAAAGTGGAGAGGTTCTTTGATTACATGGGTGTCCCAAAGGATAAATAAGTCAAGCTTATTGCATACAAGTTGAAATCTGGTGCCTCCACGTGGTGGGAGCAGTTACAATTTGCCCGCACCCATGAAAACAAGTTGCTCATTCGATGATGGCCTCGGATGAAGCGGTTACTCAAATCCAAGTTCTTACCCCACAACTATGATCAAGTATTGTTCCAACAATACCAGATTTGCAGGCAAGGGAATCGATTCGTCGCGACATGTCAGGCCGAGTTTGATCGCTTGACTATGCGGAATGATTTATCAGAGACCGAATCACAAAAGACTGCTAGGTTCATTGACGGTTTACGAACCACAATCCAGGACTGTGTAACTATATCCGATCTGGACGGTGGTTGAAGTAGCTCAATTCGCCACTCTGGTAGAGATCCAGCTTGTGAGGTTTTCTACGTGACCTTATCCATCAACCCACGTCTCTATGATGGGTCCCGCTCAAGATACGACCCTGTCTAAGGGAAAAGAACCTGTTGGGGGGTGTGTTCCATCCCCAACGACCGTGAACCGTGATTCGGGGAACGGTCCCTCCAGGCCACAAAGGACCATTCCTAGGATAGTGGGTCTAAGTCGGGCCCCTAACCCGTATGCTCGGCCAAAGCCGAATAGTTGTTTCTGCTGTGACCAACTAGGCCACTTATCCAATGTTTTCCCTCAACGCCCCACAGCCAACATAACCACTAATGAAGGGGGAGTGGAGGATGAATTAGCGGAATGAGTGCCTGAGTACGAAGAGTTTGAACAATCCGTTAAAGAGGACGCAGATGATACAAACTGGTTGGTTGAGGACCGTGGCAAGTCCTTGGTCATGAGATGTCCTTATTACACTCCCAAGTAAGAAGTGCACCCTCAACGCTGCAACATCTTCCGTACACGTTGCACTGTGAAAGGTGTGTGACATCATCATTGACAATGGGAGCAGTGAGAACATTGTGTCCAAAGTCATGGTTGACAAGCTCCGATTGCCAACCACAAAGCATTCGACCCCGTATTCCATCGGTTGGATTAAGAAGGTAAGTGACACCAAGGTAACTGAACAATGTCTGATTTCTTTTTTTATTGGTAGGATCTATAAAGATGAAGTATTATGTGATGTCATGGACATGGAGGCATGCCACATGCATCTCGGTCGGCTGTGACAATCAGACCAAGATGCGACCCATCGAGGAAGAGACAACACTTATATATTTGTCAAAGATGGAGGAAAGAGGGTTCTAGCTCCTATGGCACCAGAGAGCCGCCCTAAGACTTCCAAAGTGGAGGGGAGTTCTCTCCTTGCCACAAGAGAATTTATGGAGGAATTTAAGGAGTTGGCCGAGATTTATGCCATGATAGTTAAGGGTGATGATATAGAGGGCAAGATTATTCCTCCAACCCTTCGACTGCTACTGAATGAATTTTGAAAGATTTGACCCGAAGACCTTCCTCATGGCCTACCTCTGATGCGAGATATTCAACACCACATCGACCTCATCCTTGGTGCTAGTTTACTAAACCGGCCACATTATCGATTGAGCCTGAAAGAGAGTGAAATTCTTTAAGGGCAAGTTAAAGAGTTACTGAAGAAAGGGTTGCTCAGAGAGAGCATGAGCCCTTGTGCAGTTCCAGCCCTTGTGTGTTGATAGCAGGGCAAGTAACAAAATTACTATCAAGTACAGATTTTTCATACCCCGGCTTGATGATATGCTTGATATGCTTGAGGGGTCCGAAGTGTTTTCTAAATTGGACTTACGCAATGAGTACCATAAAATCCGTATCCATCCTAGTGATGAGTGGAAGACAGCTTTTAAAACAAAGGACGAGTTATATGAATGACTGGTTATGCCATTTACCTTCATGCGCCTCATGAACCAAGTTTTGAAACCGTTCATAGGTAAGTTCGTCGTGATTTACTTCGATGACATATTGATATACAATCAGGATGAGTCGGAATATGTTGAGCATCTCAGACAGGTTTTTCAAGTGCTACAAGAAAAAAGTTGTACATGAATTTGAAGAAGTGCAGTTTCTTGACGGATCATCTATTATTTCTAGGGTTTGTGGTGTCATCCATGTTGAGTTCTTAATTGTGCATATTCTAACCCCAATTCATCACTCATCATGCATGGTTATCATGATTTAAAGACTAATCTAATGCATGGATTTGTGATTGTAGGAATGAGAGAGAGACTTCACCAATTCATGGTTAAAAGAGTCACTTTGTATGCCTTGAAGATCAAAGAAATAAAGAATATGAGATGGAGGAAAGATGCAATGCAATGGAGGAAGAAAAGTTTGAAAAAGTCACAATTTACAGCCTGATCAGCCGGCAGGCCATAGCCACCGACCAGCCGGCAAAACCCTCCAGAAATAGAAAATTCTCTGGACTGATTTTGTTAAGGCCGACCTGTCATTCGACCGGTCGGCCGACTAGCCGGATGACAGGTCGGCCATGCAATTTCAGGAGTCAGATTTCAGATACAGGCTATTTCCCTTTTTAGATTTTCAAAATAATTTTTTGGGCCCATCTTAATGATATTTGGAAATCCAACACATCCATGTCGAAGAGGAGCTCGACGCCGAACTAACCCAAGTGGTTTCGTGTCGATCGGAGCTACAGATTGATCGTGGTGGCCAAAACAATACGAACTGTCCAGAAAGTTCCAGATTCCGCCTACTCCACTCTGGGCTGGTCCAGGTGGCCCATCATTGATGATATGAAGATCTACTTAGACCATCTTTTAGACCACATCCATATATGAATAACCACAAAGTTTCAGATGAAAAGGATGTGTGGTTTGATCGTACCGGTTGAAGAAAGATGGACCATCCAGAAAGATCCAACTGTGCAGAGTTTATAAAAGCCTTAAGTGTTCTAATTTTCGGACCATATTCTGGGATTGTTTTGGACAATCTAATCCGTCTATCATGTAGAGAATGAAGTTTTCTACCAATGTTCAAAATTTGGGATCAATCCTACATCTGTACACTCCGGAGCGTTGAAAGCAAGATGACTGGTTCTGAAGGTACCCGAAGTGCATGATTTTAAGAGGCGGTCGGTGATCTGATTGGTGGTCCCATTCAGAGGATAATCTTGGAAATCTAAATCATCTATGAGGAAGATCACATTACAAGGAAGCTATAAATCAATTTTGAAGGCAATCTGACCATTGGTTAAGCCGTACGAAGCGAAACAAAATATGTTACGTTGCGGTACTCTTGCTGTATTATAAAAGGAGGTACTCTCTTCTATTCCAGGGCAACCAAGGACGTGGGGAGCAAGGAGTTCAAGTCATAGGAGGCTTCCTAGCCTCCTCCAGCTAGCGTTTTTTCATTTTCTTAATTCTAGTTTTATTTTTAATATGCTTTTCATTAGCTAATCTCTTAGCTAGAGCTAAGAGGTGAACCTTATAGTTTTCTTAGATTGTTTAATTCGTTTTATTGGTTTTAAAGTTGGATTTCATGTTTATGAACAATGGTTTGAAGTTAATACAAGTTCCAAGTAGTTTTTCTTAGTCTTATGATCACTCATGGATGTTTGGGAGAATTGCTTGAGTTCTTAATGGTTGTGTGCTAGTCTAGACCTCTATGATTCGAGGAATTGGAGTACGCTCTAGTGCTATGATCTTCATGTGGGAACTTCCTACCAAAGTTCTACTTTTATGGAGTATGTTTGAGACTATGTATGTGATTTGAATCAAGTTCAAATCATGATCTAGCTTTGTCTTGTGACAGGACTTAATGATGGTTATGATTGTGAACTTAGTTTATTGGAATTGGGACTGACCTATGCAATTGAGTATGCTCGTCCTAACTTGCATTGAGTGAATCATATACATTGATCTTATATATGGCAGATTATTTGGTTTAACTATTTTATCATCCGACTAGATAGATCTTAATTTCGATTCTAGTTGAGAAAGTGAGAAACCATAGCGAATTATGCATCTAAGGAGAGCTATAAGTGGATCCTTGATGCTCTAGTTATCTTTCCATTATCAGATTTTCTATTTTATGTTTAAAACCAATTTCACAAACCTCTTTAGATTCTAGTTATTAGGATAATTTGCATTGTTTACTTCCTTCCCTGTGGATCGACCTCGGTCTTACCGAGATTATTACTACATCGCAACCCTATACTTGGGGAAGCGATCAATCCACCAGTATTCTAGTTGATGAAGACAAACTGAGGGCCATCCATGAGTGTCCTACGCCCGTGAACATCCATGGAGTGCACAATTTTTATGGGTTGGCCGCATTCTGTAGTTGCTTTGTCAAAAATTTCAGCACTATCGTTGCACCAATTACAAATTGCATGAAAAAGGACCGTTTTAGTGGACAAATGAAGCTGGCCGAAGTTTTGCTTAGATCAAGCAAAAGTTGTTATCTACTCCAGTCTTAGTTTTACTAAAATTTTGAAAAGGTTTTTGAAGTGGACTGTGACACATCCTATGTGGGCATTCAAGCAGTGTTATCTTAAGAAGGCAGGCCCGTTGCTTTCTACAACGAGAAACTTAGTGAAGCCTGTAAGAAATGGTCTACATATGAGATAGAGCTGTACGCTGTGGTACAAGCTCTCCGGCATTGGCGACACTACCTCATCCAAAGGGGGTTTATCCTATTCACTGATCATCAAGCCTTGAAATTCATTAACAGCCAGACTAATGTTAACCGTGTTCATGCCAGGTGAATTTCATTCTTAAAGGAATTCACATTCATGTTAAAGTACAAGTCTGACCAACAAAATAAGGTTGCTGATGCATTAAGTCACCGAGCTACTATTCTCATCACTATGAGTACCGATGTTGTTGAGTTTGACTGCCTTAAGGAGCTATACACTGAAGATGACGAGTTTAAAGATGTATGGTTGACAAGCGAGGAAGGCTGCCCGAGTGATTTCCACATTCAAGACTGTTCTCTATTTTATGAAAATCGATTGTGCATCCTATAGTGATCCCTACGGGAGAAAATCATTCTTGAGCTTCATAGGGGTGGACTTGGAGGTCACTTGGGTCATGATAAGACGAAGGCCTTAGTGGAGGAGCGGTATTATTGGCCTCACCTAGGCCGGGATGTGGGACAGATGGTTCAACGGTGCCATATTTGCCAAACCTCCAAGGGACATTCTCAGAATATGGGCCTCTATACTCCATTGCCCATACCCGAAGCCTCTTGGGAGGACATTTCTATGGATTTCATCCTAGGTCTCCGACGAACACAATGCGGCATTGGCTCTATGTTCATGGTGGTAGAGAGGTTCTCGAAGATGGCTCACTTTATCTCCTGCAAGAAGACTTATGATGCGATGAGTGTAGTCAACCTCTTCTTTAGAACAATTATGAGATTGCTTGGCCTCCCCAAAACCATCACCTCCGACCATGACACAAAGTTTGTGAGTCACTTTTGGTGGACTTCATTGAGTCGATTTGATACATTACTTTAGTTTAATAGTACGTATCAACCACAAACTGATGGACAAACTGAAGTGGTGAATAGAACATTAGGCAATCTCATCCGATGCACTTTCAGAGATAAGCCGAAGCAATGAGACTTGGCCCTATCACAAGTGGAGTTCGCCTTTAAGAACATGGTGAACTGCTTCACAGGAAAGTCATCATTTTAGATTGTTTATGGACGGATTCCCCCTCACACACTCGACTTAGTTTCGTCACCGAAGATTCCCGGTAAGAGCATAGCCGCAGAGAATATGGCCGAGAGAATCATCGAATTGCATGCGAAAGTTTGGACTAAACTCACCAAGTCAAATGAGAAGTACAAACGAGACACTGACAAGCATAGACGCGCCAAAGTGTTCGAGGTCAGAGATCAAGTGATAGTCCATCTACGCAAAGAAAGCTTTCCAACTAGCACCTATAATAAATTGAAGCACAAGAAGATTGGGCCGGCGCCGATTCTCCCAAAGCGAAGCGACAATGCTTATGTGGTAGACCTCTTGGACGAGTTTGAGATCTCAAGAACGTTTAATGTGACAGAATTTTTTGAGTATCATGAGCCAGAGACGGACGAGAACTCGGGGTTGAGTTCTTTCAAGTGGAGGGGATTGATGTAGAAGAGGTTGCTGATGATTACATGATAAGAATGGACCATCAGAAAGAGTCTAAGAGAAGCAGCAAATTTCCAGCCAAAATGCAAGAGACTCGACACCGTCAGGCACATGACCGCCCTTCATAGGTCACCCGACCATAGGCCGAAATGGTCCAGAGAGTTATTTGAACAGACCAGTTAATTTCGGACACCCGACCATTCCATTATCGGGCACCGGACCACTATCGGACACCCAACCACCCATTATCGGTTGCCCAAAATTCATCCGAATTTTGTCTCAACTCTCTAGATAGTTTTGTTCATCATCAATCGCTCGACTAACCCTTAGTCAGGTGCCCGAAATTCAACGAAATTTTGAATTTTACTCGCTGGACTGTTTTGGAGGGTGATGGGTGCCCAACCATGCGCGAGCAGTTGCACAGATTTATGCAAAATTTTCTGATTTCTTTCCTTTTTAAATTCAGATTCTTTTCTTACTCACCTAGGGTTTGTTTAGGGTTTTGATGCTTATTTAAACAAGTTTAGAAATGTTGTTTAGGTATTCACTTTTGATTATTATTCAATAAACTTCAATTTTTCTTTGTTTCTCGTGGATTCAAGAGATTTTACCTTGTGGATTTAAGGAAATCCGGTTGAGGATTCCTAGAAGCTTCGTGGATTCGGAGTAGGTATCTTGTAAGAGAGACGGTGATCGATCTCACCCGGTATCTTGTAAGAGAGACGGTGATCGATCTCACCCCGTTTACGCTGCTCCAAAATCAAATTGATTGAACCATCTTGAATTCTGATTGGTGTAGACTTCTTTGCTGAAATCGGACCATTGTCTATTTTTCAATTACACCTTCTAATAAATGAAAAAAATTGGCAATTTGTATTATTGATTTAGTGCAGAACGTTTTTATACTCTATTTAAATTTAGGCCCACAACTTAAAGAGTTTACTGTGAGTTAATTGTGTTCCAACTGTGGGTCTCTACTCATGGCTAAGTGGCAAACTCACATGAGTTTCAATGCTGAGGTCATGGGTTCCAGTACCTACTGTGGTGTGTGTGAGGGGTTGTGTAAAAAAATAAATAATTATGTTCTAACTGTAGAAGTTATTGGTGCTTGAGTGTTAATCATCACATTACATGCCATCAACCTATTGGTGGTTCAATGTCACTTCTATTTATGTGGGCCCCATGTGATCAATGGTTTGGATGATCTAATCATTGGATACTTAGATTGGGCACACTGGTGTGCCCTAGTACTACTGTTGTAATCAATTTAGATACAAAATGGGGTGGACTCTTAAGGAAAGAGTTGTGATGGCTATGTTACTCTAGGGCCCTCTTTAATAAATACATGTCTTGGTCTCCGCACACACACAATTTTAGTCCTATTGAAAAGTGTTTTCAGAAAGGTATGAGGTGCAGAGGGCCAAGTTTAAAAGGTTAATTAATTTACATCTAAATAACCTGACGCCATTTAGGCATGTGTTTAAGATTTAGTTATTTAATTTTAAGATTTTCATTATTGATGTGTAGATAATCTATTATTTAAAATCTAGTCTTACAACCGGTAATTGACTTTGGATTGTTGGACATATTTTCCAAACTACCCTTTTTCTTATAAAAGTTTGAATGGTACGATCAGTGGGCCAACAATATTTATGTCTGAAATATTCCCTACCGAGTCTTTATTTTCAAACTACGCTATTTTTGTTCATTTTCTCTATTTATATATATTTTAAATTAAAATTTAATTTTTAAGTCTTTCATCCCTGTGTTTTTTGAGTCAAACCTAGGAAGACTGATGTAGCGTGGTGTTCCCTTAGTCGAGGCAGGACAAGAGTCAGGAAAAGGACACAGGAGTGGGCTCAGAAGAATCCAAGAAAGGCCTTAAAGGAAGGGCAAAAATCCAACAAATTCGAGGACCAACAATGCCTGATGACCGGTCGTCCACCATATAGGACCGGTCGACTGTTTGCCCATAAACAACCTAACTCTTTGGACTGTTTTGGGTCGTTTGCGACTGGTCGGCCACATTGACGATCGGATCATTCGACCGGTCGGTACTAGCGCAGATGTGCACGCGAACTTTCTTATTTTGAGTTTTTGCTTCCATTTTGGATTATTTTGTTTCCTTTTGCAATTAGGACACCTAGCTTATGATTCTAGGGTTTAGTTTTAGTATTTAAAGCATGTTAAACTTGTTTTATGATGATTATTGAATATTATAACCCTTTTCTTAAGAAAAACTACGGTTTTCTCTTTGTTCTTTGTGGATTCGAAGAAAAGTCTCGTGGATTCGAGATATTTTGTCGTGGATTCGGCGAAGACTGGTTGAGGAGTCCCTAGTAGATCCGAGGATTCAGATCGTTTATCCCGTGAGAGAGATGGTGCTCGATCTCACCCCCGCCCCGACTGTAATAAATTGGTATCAGAGCGAGGAAGAACCTCGAGTGATGGCTTCTAGTGACAATCATGGCAACAATCTCGCTAACGATGATCAGGGGATCTAGTATCTAGCGAAGAGGATGGAGCTCCTCCAGGGATTGGTAGAGACGTCTATGCAAGGGCTGTGAGCGTCGCTCGATCAGATCACAACGACCTTGGCCTAGTGGCAAGTTTCATAGGGTGCCTAGCCACCCGCAATGAAAGCTCGGAACAACCTAGCGATCCGTCCGGCCCTCCCGACAATGAATCGATGATCGAATCATGCAGATTCAGATGGTAGCAATGATGACGTCGAAGACATTTGAAGTCTGGTACTTCGGCATGGTGGGGGCAATTATAACTCTCTCGCACCCGGTAAAACAAGTTTCCCATCCGATCATGGCCTCAGATGTGACAAATCCTTCGATCGCGCTTCCTACCCTGTGACTACGAGTAAGTCATATTCTAGTAATACCAAAATTGCCGTCAGGGCAATCAGACTGTTGAAGAATACGCCACTGAGTTCAACCGCTTAGCCACCCATAACGATTTGTCGAAAATGGATGCACAAAAGACTGTGAGGTTTATTGGCGTTCTAAGGCTCGATATCCAGGATCGTGTTCAAATGTTACCGATTTGATCCGTGGAAGAGGCCCTACAGTATGCCCGTCGCGTAGAGACTCAACTTGCCAAAATTATTGTGCCCCCCTCTTCCTCTACCCAGATCACTATGATGGGTCCTACTCAAGGCACATCTCTAGATCAACCAAAGCCCACTGTGAGCGCCACCCGTGCAATAGGAAATCATCTAGTGAGACCGCAACGTTCAGCTATTGTACCAGGCCGGAGTAAGATTCCAAATTCCTACGGAAGGCCGCAACCCGGTCATTATTATAGATGTGGACAACTAGGCCACCTATCCAATGTGTGCCCTCAACGGCCCGCGGCTAATGTAGTCATCCCCATAGAGGATCCACCATCTGAACCAGAAATTAATGTTGATGTTGAACACCTAGATGAAGAGGTGGAAGGAACTGACTGGATTTCTGGAGATCAGGGTTTATCCTTGGTTGTACACAGTAACAAATGCACGTCTGACACTTATGCACATCTTCAACGCCACAACCTATTCCACGCGAGGTGAACTATGGATGGAAGGGTGTGTGATGTGATCATTGACAGAGGTAGCTGTGAGAATATCGTGTCCCAAGCAATGGTGGACAAGTTGAAGATCAAGACCAAACCACATCCTTCGCCCTACGATATAAGGTGGATTCGGAAAGGAAACATGACAAAGGTGAAAAAACAATGCCTTGTCTCCTTTTCGATCAGCAATGCCTACAATTTAAGACCAAGTATGTTGTGACGTTGTTGACATGGATGCTTGTCACATGATACTAGGGCACCCTTGGCAATATGATTGGGGTGTCGTACATCACCAAAGATGGGAGGAAAATCATCCTTGCTCCAGCCAGTTCGAGTGAAAGACATCGAGTAATCAAGGGAGAGAGATAATCTCTCCTTATCCTACACAGTAAGACAGCGGAGCCTCATGGGAGAAAGCGAAACTCGAGGTCGAGTTTCTTTCAAGAGGGGACGACTGATGTAGCGAGGTTTTCCCCTAGTTGAGGTAAGACAAGAGCTAGGAAAAAGACTTAGGAGTGGGCCCAGAAGAACCCAAGAAAGGCCCCAAAGGAAGGGTCAAAATTCAACAAATTCAAGGACCAACAATACCTGACGATCGGTCGTTGACCATCCAAGACCGATCGCCCGACCGGCCGACTATTTGCCCAGAAACAGCCCAACTCTCTGGACTATTTTTGGTCGTTTGCGACCGGTCGCTCGACTGGTCGGCCACACCGACAACCTGTTGGTACTAGTGCAGATGTGCGTGCGAATTTTCTTATTTTGAGTTTTTTGTTTCTGTTTTGGATTATTTTGTTTCCTTTTGCAATTAGGACACCTAGGTTACAATTCTAGGGCTTAGTTTTAGTATTTAAAGCATGTTAAACTCATTTTATGATGATTATTGAATATTATAACCCTTTTCTTAAGAAAAACTACGATTTTATCTTTGTTCTTCGTGGATTCGAAGAAAAGTCTCGTGGATTCGAGATATTTCGTCATGGATTTGGCGAAGACTGGTTGAGGAGTCCCAGTAGATCCAAGGATTCATATCGTTTATCCCGCGAGAGAGACGGTGCTCGATCTCATCCCTACCCTGGCTACACGAAAGACTTAGTTGAATTCTAAGTTGAGTTGAGTTTTCCAGTTTCTAAACTATGGTTCAAATATTTAATGCGTGGGATCCACTAGTTCACCAAGTCAAACCCTCAATTGTACATGATTTTGGTGTTTTATCCCGTTGGATGAGTGGATTGCCCTAATTTTCATAGTAGGAAATTATTATGGTGTGGCCCACCTTTTTTTCGCCAATTGGTTATGCTACTCACGTGAGAGTATGGTGAGAAAGAATGGTGTATTGAAAGTGTTGGTGTAGACTTCAAACTATGCAGAAACAGGGTCCACCAACCGGTCGCTTGCTGTGGCCGACCAGTCATTTTTTAGACCATGTTTGCACAGCAAGTCTCTGGACAATTTTCATGGGTATCAGACCAGTCGCCGACCGATTTACAGGAGGCTCCGACTGGTCACCCGATCGGTCGATTATTGAGGCTGGATGGGTTGAATTTGAAAGCTTTCTCTCTAGATTGTTTATCGCCTATTCCGATTGGTCGACGGACAGGTTCAATCGGTCGATGGTATTGGCAGTGATTTGCATGGTTACGCGATTTTGCGTAATGTGTTTCTATTTTCGGTTGGAAGTATATATAATTATTTTCTAATCGTTTTTAGAGGTATCCTAAAGACAACTAAGGAGTCCTAATACCAAATTAGGGTTTGAGGAGAGGATTGTGAGGTGAGAAAGGGCCTTGTTCATTTTTTGGGCTTTGCTTGTGGGTAGATTATCTCCATAATCTTCTAATTCATAGTGCTAGTGTTGCTTTGTGCTATAGTTTTTTCTTGTAAGGGTTTTTCACGTAAAATTTAAATTGTCTTTGTGTTGATTACGTGTGTGTCATGTGGTGATTGTTTGATTTTTCTTGATGCTTCCACTGACCGGTTTACCAACAAAAAGTTTGTATACATTCATTGCATGTGAACGAGGTGGCCCCACACAAAAACCTATAGTTGACATCCATCCCTCCCCATTGTTCCCTGTGGCCATGGGTGAACGATCGTTTGAGCTAATGGTTTCAAACGGTGTGGACCCACCCCCCATGATGCGTGTGTAGAATCCAGACGGTGCATCTGGTGCAACTCTTCTTCACATATATCCCAAGAATCATCTCGATCCAAAACTTTAGGTGGGACACAAAGCAGGGAGCAATGTGAAATCACACCTAAATTCTATGTATTGGCTTGCTGTGGCCCACCTGACTTTTGTTGTATCCCTTTATCCCGTTGGGGCACACTAGATAAATGGGTTTATAGCATACACACACAGACCGGAGGACCCATATTCCAAATGATTCTATAGTAGGCGTCCCCCTCCACAATGTTCCCTTTTTTCCTTTGATGTGGCTCATAGGAGTCATGGATAAGTCTGAATTTTAGGAGATAGGAGTAACGTATGGGGGCATATATAATGGACGGAATGGATGATACTTAACGAATATACATTCAAATATATGTTATCATTCCCCATTATAAGATATATTGATTTTCTCGCCGGCCTTTACGTAGGCCCATCTTCAAGTGGCATTGGCACTGTTATCCAAAACATGTAATGTGGCTATAATTTTCAAAGATAAATGATCATGTACTGCCCCTTTATAAGCTTACCGGAGTGCTCTCTCTCTCTCTCTCTCTCTCTCTCTCTCTCTCTCCCCTAATGCATCACATTTTAAAAAAATCCGATCCGTCCAGAAGGTTGGCCTTGACTCTAAGATCATCTAACCTCAAAATAAGTCTGATCCATTCTTGATTGACGCTAAGATCATACATTGGCTCAGGTCATAGGCTTATTCATTTTACTGGCGTGGCCCACCAACTAGGATCAGCCTGATTTTCCTGAAGGATGATATTCATGATAAGGCCCACCATCTTCACGACTCGGATGTAAGCTTATGGCACCGGAGCAGTACCTGATGATCGAAGGAAGCTGACCCAATGCCTTGGGAGGGCTTGAATTTCATGCATCCACATCGTTTACAGCGCACATGTTAGACATGGAATCAATCTGGATCGCTCATCTGATGGTCTCTAGTTTTAATTGACTACCAACTAAAAATTGCTTTCTTAGTGCAATCCTAACCATCCAATGAACGATCTTTCCAATCCTAGCCATGTCTTTTACCTTCCAGTTCTATACTGCTGAGTATTCTGTTAGGATCTTCTAATCAATCTAATGTTGTGTTTCCGGTCCATCCAATATAAAACCGAGTGTATGGTTCGGATCATACCCATGTAAGCTATGTGGACGGTAAAGGATGCGGAGGCATGGTAATCCATACAACAACACGACTTACAGTGAGTAGTGGTCGTCTTCCTAGCGTCACGATTTTGCAGGCGGTTCGTTGGGCCCACAGACGGGTGGAAGGTGATGCAATGCGGGGGGCCATGTTGCTGGCGAGGAGCTTTTCCATCAATAATAGTCGACGGTGAGGATAGAGAGATGGTTGCAGAGGTTGAGGCCATGACGTTTTGTGTCCCTCACCTTATACTGATCGTTGGTTTCTCTCAACAACAGCAGCATATGTTATAACGATCCTTACACACCCGAGCCTAGCTGTGGACAACCACTCGTTCGTTTCCTTGCGGATAGTGCTGACTTGGCAGCACTGGATAGGCTTTCTCAGTTGTTTCATTGGACGGGCAGATCGAGGTGGGGCCCGTTTCTTACAAGGAGCCTGTCTTTCGTTATCCTTTACAGGAGTTATTTAATAAATTCTCTGATTGGGATGGGCACTAAAAAATTGTACACCTTGCGTACATCGAATCAAATTAAAGCATCAAAATTGCAGGACCCACTTAAGATTATTGATGGTCCCCAAATCAGATACGTTCAACGGATCTGATCTTTGGATGGTGGACGCTTGTTTAACCAAGTGGGACAGTTGGCTATTTTAGCTTTCAACGGTCGATTGCATGTAATAAGTGAATTGGCTTGTTAGCTACTCCACTAATAAATGCCTTCTCTTTTTTTATGGTTTATTATCCACGTGAAATTCGTCCACAACTTTGACGGTTCAATTGAGTTGCTTGCATGTCACTTTTGCAATTTGGTAGTGCCTGAGTATCAACCATCATGCTCCGCCAGAGTATCAGTTCTTCTCTTTACATAATCCGGATGAGGATAAGAAATACAAATGCATCCGCGAGAGAGGTGATTTGCTTCGCACGTGCTGATGGGACACGAATTTGAGACTTGGGTCATTCACTAGATGGAGTCCGCCAGAGCGTGGCAGTGCTACACATGGGCTGGTCACTGATCACGTGGGCACACGTGCACGGTCTCTTTCTCATTTTTGTCTGCTCATGCAACTAGGTTGGCAGGGCTGGGCTGCCCAGCCCGGGGGGCCTGGGCTTCAGACCCTAAACTTGGCCCGAAGGTTAGGCTTAGGCTAAAAATATAGGCCTGGTGTTTAACGCCGGGCTCGGGCTGCAAATCTTAGGCCTGGTGTCTAAGGGTAGGTTAAGCATGAGGGTGCGTTTGGTAAACTTAATAAAAAAAGTCCGAAATTAGTTTAACTAATGGATCGGTTGTGTATTGAATTTTAAGTACCGGTAAACTATCCGAAAAAATTCTTATTTGGTAAACACATATATGATGAAATGCTTGTTTGGTAAACTATTTGAAAAAATTATAGAAAACTGAAATTTAGTATTTAATTCAAAAATTTCTGTTTGGCAATTTTACCTAGTGAGCCCATATCGAAAAATAATATGGAAAAATGAATGGACAGAGTGAATTTCTCACAAACATCACAGTGGGCCCCACTTAACTTGCCCTGACCATGGGGCCCACCTTGATATATGTGTTGTACATCCATGTTATAGGCAAAATGGTGGAGATAAGATTTCACGTGGAAATGTCCATTCGACTCTCGAGATCATCTGATCGAGAGTCGAATATTGGACAAGTGCGGAACGCCCATTCGACTCTCGAGATCATCTGATCGAGAGTCGAATATTGGACAAGTGCGGAACGCCCATTCGACTCTCGAGATCATCTGATCGAGAGTCGAATATTGGACAAGAGCGGGACGCCCATTCGACTCTCGAGATCATCTGGTCAGGAGTCATGGATAGTCAAAATACGGAAAACTAGATTCGCGAGTAGACCTTCTCACAAGTCGTTGAAAGATATTATACCCAAAGTATGTACGTGGACTCGCGACCATATTTTAACCTGCGAGCAGCTTTATTGCGGGCGTCTCCTTCCTTTTCGGAGGTCATGACTCCCAGCTGCGGGCGTCTCCTTCCTTTTCGGAGGCCATGACTCTAACTATGGCTTCTGGCCGGATCCATCCGGATTTTAAGGGATTGCCATCTAGGGGCGTGATTGTTGGAAGATATCATTGGCTTGGATCTGACTAAAAAGATAGGATCTTATCCCACGAAATCAGCGGATTCTCAGTATCGTATGCGATATCAACGGGATTTCGACATCTCACGTAACAAATTGGGTTGCTTCAGATCTATATAAAGGGGTGACTCCATTAAGAGAAAGGTACGTACTAATCATTCAAGCTGGGTCCCGTTTTGCTTGTCTTCTCTTCTGTGGCCTAACTTAAGCGTCGGAGGGCTAACGGCTGGTCCCCAGCCACCCTTATTCGCTGTCTTATTTCAGGTCTGGTGGTAGAAATCTCTCCTGGAGCGAAGGAGAAAAGCCGAAGGATCTCGTTACAAAATCTGACATTAACAGTTTGGCGCCGTCTGTGGGAAACGACTTGATCATCAAAATCAATCGTGTTAACCATCGATCAAAATCCTTCGGTGATGCCTCCTAAAAAGACTGTTCATCCTTCAACTTCAAGGCAGGCACCACCTCCGCCCGGTGAGACGGAATCCGCACCTGTTCCGGCAGATATCCCTCAAGGAGCCCCGAACATGCCATCAACAAATCCATTATTGGAGGCTTCTGGAAATCAGGATGATGTCCTACGATTTCTCGGGAACACTCTCCTAACTCTAAACGCCGGAGTTCAAGCATTGTCAAATCGACTTGATCAGCACTTCCCTGAACCGCAAAGACAACCCTCCGAAGGGTTACCACCGCCACCTATACCAGTTGCTTCCAGGCATTCTATGGATGAACCACAGGTCCCGCCACTTGGCGGCCATCTCCCTGTGCCGTCTCCACATTCTATACATTCTAGTTCGTCTCGACAACCTCAACCGCAAGGCTCCATCGCCGAAACATCTAGCTATACCCTACCGTGGGAAGGTGATCTCAAGAGAATCCAAGATCGTTTTGATGTCATGGAACAGAGATACCAGGCAAATCGGCCATCTCCCGTTACGGCGGCGATACATCAATCTGAATCTCCCTTCACTAGCGAGGTCATGGAAGCCCCGTTGCCCAGAAAGTATCGAGCGCCTGTTATCGCTCCGTATACAGGCATTGGCGATCCTCTGGAACATTTGGAAACATACAGGTCCCTCATGGAATTGGAGGGACATGGTTCAGAAATCATGTGTAGGGCTTTTCCCCTTACATTGAAAGAAGCGGCTCGTACGTGGTTTCGGGGGTTAAAGCCTCGTTCCATCAGTTCCTTTCCTCAATTATCAGAAATATTTCTTTCTCAATTCATGGGAAGTATTCGCATTAAGAAGCCGGCCTCCCATCTGATGAATCTGAAACAGCAACATGGGGAGACAATAAAAGAGTTCACAGTACGGTTCACTGCTGAAGCCGTTCAAACCGAGAGTTACACTGAAGAAAAGGGTCTCACAGCCCTCATCGCTGGAATAACAAGCGAGAAATTCAGATTCGCCTTAGATAAAAGCCCGCCGAAAACTATGGCGGAATTCCAAGCCAAAGCTCAGAAATATATCAATGCGGAAGAAGTCGCATTGACACGCCATGGAGTACAAAGTAAGAAACGCAAGCCAGAGGGAACTTCTACAGATAAGAAATACCGTCGTGATCAGCGCGATCGTTCTCCCAGGAAGCCTTACTCTGGTAAATATCATAATTACACTCCTCTTGATCGGTCCCCTGAAAAGGTTCTAATGGAGATTAAACACAAGCCATATGTGAAGTGGCCCGCAAAGATCAAATCCGATCCCGAGAAGAGGGATAAGAGCAAGTTCTGTTACTTTCACAAAGATCACGGGCATAGGACCCAGGACTGTATCTCTCTACGAGATCATATCGAAGCCCTTATTCGAAAAGGTCATCTCCAAGATTATGTTGCTCGTAAAAATCGGTCACCAGAAAGGGCGAAGACCTCATCTCGCCAGAAGGAACCATCTCATCATCAAACCGATCAAGAGGACGCTGAGCCCACTGGAGAAATTCGCACTATCGTCGGAGGACCAGCTTGTGGGGGTGACTCTCAAGCTTCAAGAAAGGCATACGCTCGAAAGGCGTCCAAAGAACCCCAGCAAATTTATTGGCTGGAACAGACGTCCATCTCATCAAAAGCGAGCCATCCAATTTCTTTCGCCCTCGAAGATGCAGCGGGAATCCACTTCCCTCATGAAGATTCTATCGTAATTACATTGAAGGTATCAAATTATCTGACTCATCGGATTATGGTGGATACAGGTAGTTCAGCCGACATTCTGTACCTGGAGGCTTTCAACAAAATGGCACTTTCTAGAAGCCTCCTCAAACCAGTGTCAACCCCTCTTGTCGGCTTTGGAGGAGAGGTAGTAACACCCGAAGGAAGCATCGATCTCCCAGTTACTTTTGGAGAGAGTCCGGCGAAGACCACCGTCTTCATAAACTTCCTCGTCGTAGATCGAAAATCAGCATATAACGCCATTTTGGGACGGCCGTCTTTGACTAAGGTTGGAGCGGCCTTGCACCCTTCATATCTGTGTGTTAAATTTCCAACCCCAAATGGCATCGGGGTCGTACGAGGAAGTCAGCAGGAGGCACGGTCCTGTTACCAGATAGCCCTCCAAGATCGGAAGAAGGCTCAAACGACGCCCGTCCTAGAAATAACTCAAGGATCGCCTGGTGTTCCCTCGACCACCTCGTTGGATCCGAGAGAAAATGCTCTGAAGTCGGGAACTCCAGGGGAGGAAACAGTGGCGATCCACCTGACCAAAGACGATCCATCTAAGATCGTGTGCATCGGGTCCTCCTTGACCACTGTCCATCGTGAAAATTTGATCAGTTTCCTCACCGAATACAAGGATGTGTTTGCTTGGTCTCATAAAGATATGCCAGGCATCGATCCTGATGTCATCGCACATCGTCTCAACATTGACCCGAAGCATAAACCCGTACATCAACGTCGACGTGCCTTTACTGCAGAAAGACAAATGGCAATCAAAACTGAAGTCGAAAAGCTACTCGCGGCTAATTTCATAAAGGAAGTTGACTACCCAGAGTGGGTCGCGAACGTAGTTCTCGTCCGGAAAGCTAATGGCAAATGGAGGATGTGTGTCGACTATTCAGATTTGAACAAAGCGTGCCCCAAAGATAGCTTTCCGACACCGCGGATCGACCAGTTGGTCGACTCGACAGCTGGACATGCTCTCCTCAGCTTTATGGATGCTTATTCTGGTTACAACCAGATTACGATGCATCCACCTGATAGCCAGCATACTGCCTTCATCACAGATCGAGGACTATATTGCTACCAGGTAATGCCGTTTGGACTTAAAAATGCAGGAGCCACTTATCAGCGTCTTGTCAACAAAATATTCGCTGCTCAAATCGGTAGGAACATGGAAGTTTATGTTGACGATATGCTTGTGAAAAGCATCAATGAAGATGACCACATTCCAGATCTTCGAGAAGCCTTTGATCTGATGAGGAAGTATCAGATGAAATTAAATCCAGAAAAATGTGCGTTTGGAGTATCTGCAGGAAAATTTCTTGGATTCATGGTTGGCCAACGCGGAATTGAGGCGAATCCAGAAAAGATTAAAGCGTTGATAGAGATGAAATCCCCAGTGACTCTGAAGGACGTTCAGCGTCTAGCTGGTCGCATCGCATCATTGAACAGGTTCATCTCGCGAGCATCCGACAAGTGCCTGCCCTTTTTCAAACTCCTCCGTGCAACGGCCAAGTCTGATTGGAGGTGGACACCTCAATGTGAAGAAGCTTTTCAACAACTGAAGCAATATATGAGTGCTCCCCCCATTTTATCTAAGCCTATGGCGCATGAGCAACTCATTCTTTATTTATCTGTGTCTTCTACGGCCGTTAGTGCCGCTTTAATAAGAGAAGATTCCGGGGTACAAAGGCCCGTTTATTATGTCAGTCGAGCAATGGTTGATGCAGAAACTAGGTATTCGTCAAGTCCTTCAAAAGCCTGAGGCTTCCGGGCGTTTAACTAAATGGGCGGTCGAGATCAGCGAGCATGATATTTCATTCTGTCCTAGGACCGCAGTCAAAGGCCAGGCCGTGGCTGACTTCATCGCCGAATTTACATATTCTGAAGACAGTGGTATGACCAGCGAACAACCTTCTTGGTCACTCTTTGTAGACGGGTCGTCACGGGCCAGCGGCAGTGGAGCGGGCCTGATTTTAGTGGCTCCAGACGGGTCGCATTTTCAATACGCTCTGCGTTTTGAATCACGCGTCTCCAATAATGAAGCAGAATATGAGGCCCTTATTGTCGGCCTCGAGCTAGCCGTTGTCCTCGCAGTCCAGAATTTGATAATTCATAGCGATTCCCAGCTCATTGTCAACCAAGTTCTTGGCGAATTCGAAACCAAAGAAGAAAGAATGGCCTTATACAAGTCTCGTGTTCTCATCCTGCTCGCCAAACTGAAGACTTACAAAATATTCCATATCCCTCGCGAGCAGAATCAACTGGCCGATTCCTTGGCAAAACTCGCTTCTGCACCAGAATCAGAACTATCACATTCGATCCCCATCGAGCACCGTCAACACTCGAGTATCGACCAAGTGACTCCCGAGCAAGTAATATCGGCACAATCGTCTCCATGCTGGATGGATCCTATCATCCTTTACCTCAGAGATGGATACCTTCCAGAAGACAAAAAAGCTGCGAGACAAATTCAGCTTCGAGCTGCCAGGTACACCTTACAAGATGGAATATTGTTGCGAAAAAGCTTCTCCTTGCCATATCTAAGGTGTCTTCATCCAGAAGAAGCACATCGTGTTCTAGATGAGATACACCAGGGGGCATGTGGTAATCATCCCAGGGGGCGATCCCTGGCATATAAAACGATGAGGCAAGGATATTATTGGCCCACGATGAAAGCAGACGCCATCGAATTTTCTAAAAAATGCGACAAGTGTCAACGATATCTACCCATACCTCGTGTACCGTCTGAGCGGATGACCCCAGTGGATAGCCCTTGGCCTTTTTCCCAATGGGGGATCGATATCGTCGGGCCCTTACCTATGGGAAAAGGACAGAATAGGTTCGCGATCGTGGCGGTTGATTATTTCACCAAATGGGCCGAGGCAGAACCGTTAGCCAAGATTACTGAAAAACAGACTACTAAGTTTATATGGAGAAATATCATATGTCGTTTCGGGCTTCCTCATACTATAATTACCGATAACGGAACGCAGTTCGACAACGCAGCCTTTGATGAATTTTGCGACAAATGGAAAATACGTAATCTCCGCACTTCTCCATATCATCCTCAGGCGAATGGGCAGGTCGAGGCAGTAAATAAAATAATAAAGCACCATTTAAAGACCAAGCTAGGTGAATGTAAAGGGGTGTGGCCAGAACTTCTGCCAGAGGTATTATGGGCCTATAGAACCACGGCTTGTACATCAACAGGTGAAACTCCTTTCTCCTTAGCATTTGGTGTTGACGCAGTGGTACCGGTGGAAATTCAAGTCCCCTCATATCGGATCGAACAGTATGATCCCGCGAGCAATCAGGAAAATATCCGACTTCATCTCGATCTCTTGGAAGAGCGAAGAAATGCTTCCCAAGTACGAGTGGCAGCATATCAACAAACGTATTGCTCGTTATCGAAATGCAAAGGTTCGACCTAGATCCTTCCAGTTCGGAGATTTGGTTCTAAGGCGAAATCTTGGAGTTCCTGTTCGTTCGTTGGATCCGAATTGGGAAGGCCCATATCGGGTTATTAGGGTTGTGCGACCCGGTACTTATTATCTTGAAGACATGCAAGGGAAGCCTGTACGTCGCCCTTGGCACGTAGAGCATTTGCTAAGATACTACCCCTAGAGTCGATGTAGTTTTATCATAACATTTTATGAATAAAGTGAAATATCTTTTGGTCGCTTCTCCATTCTCATGGACTCGAATAGCCCTGAAGAGTGCTTACACATCCTCTTGGCCAATTGCCTACCCTTGGTAGGGCTGAAATCATTACTAGTTGGTCGCTTCTCCATTCTCATGGACCTGAACAGCCCCGAAGAGAATGGATACCATCTCTTGACCAACCTTCTGCCCTTGGTAGAATCAAAACCTCAATCGATAGATCAGTCTATCTCAACGCGGACATGGTCTCACGACCCCCGGATTGAGTCTAATTCATTTTTTTTCATGAGTTAGTTACTCGCGATTGGTGAGGAGGAATCGCACTCCAAAATGCGAGCACCACAGCTCGTGCCCAAATTAAGGCATTGAACGGGGTCACATCCTGATCACGAGCAGTTTAATTCATACTCGAATTAAGGGGTCACATCCTAATCGCGAGCAGCTTAGTTCATGCTCAAATTAAAGGGTCACATCTCTGACGAATCCATTCAAGATTAACAAGCCAAAAATGAAAGATGAAAGGAGAACAGCAACGAAACAGCAATACTTCCAAAAATATCTTTTCATTGATAATCATATGATTACATATACATGATCGCAGATACAAGAGAAGAAAATAAAAGGAAATCAATCGCTAGGAGGAGCCACGCTCTCGACTTCAGGGCCCATTTCAGGAGCCCCTCCAGCCTGCGTGGCTTCGGTCACCTCGTTCTCGGCAGCAGCTTGCTCTTCTGCAGCGATGATGGTCGCGACTCGACCGAATTCCCCCATATCGAAGGATGGGATCATTCGTTGCACTACTCTCAGTGCAAAGTCTCGACCAGCATCGTATGACTCATATCGTTCATCGTCATACAGCTGCGAAGTCCGGAACTCGGAAACTGCCCGAGTACCTTCCTCCGAGAGCATTTTTACAAGGGCGACTCTCTCCTCGTCCCAGTGGATCGAGTCGTCCTTAAGCTGCGCAAGAGCGGTGCGCTCCCTAGTCAAGTTGTCGTAGGCCTCCTTGAGCTGCGACCTGGCTCCCGCGAATTGCTCCTCTAATGAGATCTTGTCCTGCCGGAAGATCTCCCTCTCTCTCTCTGCCTTCTCCTTCAGACCCGTGAGCTTCGCGTAGTCTGAGTCCAAGGCCTGATACCTGTCGGTCAGGACTTGGATCTTCTCAATGAGGATCTTTTTCTCCTCATCTCTCTTCGAGATCACTGCCTCACGAGCCTTGAGCAGTTGATCTCTTCCTTGAACTGCCTTTTCCAAGGCAGTCCTCTTCCCCTCGGCCTCCTCTATCGTGCGACGGGCGGCAACGATATCACGCCTCGTTCGCAGAATCAGATCTAAACCCTGCACAGAGATGAAAAGTATAAGATTTCTGGAAATGTATCAACAGGTCGAAACAGATTTTGACAGTCTCACCTGAACCATCCTCATCCCCGCTTCAAGGATAAGGTTCTCAGGGCTTGGCTCGGGAAGAGAGCCGAAGGCGTGAGGTGGAACGTTCTCGAACAAGAACTTGCACACAGGGTGGAGGTGGCGTGGAATCGAGTACGTCCCGCTCCCAGACGGTTGGGCAACGACCAAACCGGTCTGCTCGCGGGGCGGAGGCATGGACTCTCGAGCAGGTCCCTGCTCGGCAGCTGGGACCAGTTCCCGAGCAGGAGTTGACCCTTGAGGCTCTACCTGCTCTCGAGCCTCTTCAGCTGGGGGGCAGCTGGACCCCACCCCATCTGGGGAATTGTCTGCAATGTTGATCACTGGTGGCCCAGGTGCGACCACCAGTGAGGGGACAGTAGGCTCAGCTGGGGCCCCAGCCACACTCGCGGGAAGGGCAGGCTGATCGCTGCCCGCGCGGATGGAAGGTTGAGATGGTTCGGCAGGGGTCCTCTTCTGCCTTTTGGAACCTGTGCCCTTTAGACGGGGCAGTAGGCCTCTCTTCTCTCCAGCCTTCGTCATTTCGACTTCTCTTCTGGATATGAGGCCTGCTGCTGCAAGTCGCTGAGGCGATAAGCAAGCCTCGATATGCCTATCTCCGACAGGCACCTTGTATACTCGGACGATCTTCTCGTTGATCCCGCCCTTCAGATTCGGTTTCCGCAAAGCTGGGATACCTGCGAGCACAAATCATGGTCAAAACAAAACCCTAAAAATTTATTTTAAGGAAACTGCACAATACGGGATTGTCTACCTTCACAGAAAAACCGGGTCACTCCTGGACCCCTGGAGGAGGCAGACTCCCAGCTCCCGGAAGCATAGAACCACCGCTTCCTCCAGCCGGGATAGTTCGAGGAGGGCTTACCCAACACGAAGTTATCCCGGTGCCAGTAGCATAAATAATACCAGCCTTCGCTGGATGGAGCTTTCTTCAGGCGGAACATACGGAGGAACTCCTCCGCTGTGAGTTCCCCGTTGCCAGCCTGAGCCCAAAGGGCAAAGGAGCCCAACACCACCCTCCACCCGTTCACAATAAGTTGCCCAGGGGCAATCTTGTAACATCGTAATACATCGCGAACAAAGGGATGGAGGGGAAGGCGTACCCCCAAGATGAGCTGGTACTCGTAAAATGCTACGCATCCTGGGGGGGGGAGTCGGGTGTTTCTCCACCTCCGGGCAAGCGGAGAGTTACAGAGGCAGGGATTTGGTATCTCTCCCGGAGCTCAGCCAGCCGGTCCTCCGATAAAACGGAAGGATACCCGGCTGCTGTGTATCTCCCCGCCGAAACCCTTGCACTGCTGGAGGCAGAAGACTCCGGAGTGGCATCGCCAAGGGGGACAGTGGTCTCGTCAGAGTTCCCAGCCATGGGGAGATGAAAATAAAAAAGAAGAAAAAGGAAGTAATACCAAGAAAGAGAGATTGAGCACCGGAAGAAGAATGGAAAGGAAAGGTTGCAGGTTTCTTTCGAAAAAATTCTGTAGAAACTCAAAGAAATGGCGGACTCCGTATATTTATAGGCAATCATTCCGCCGTATCTGATGGCACGTGGCAGTCCCTCGTTGGACACAGCGCTCGAGCAGGCACGCCCATTAACTCCTCAAGCACGTGGCGAGCGCCCCTTCATTTTCCATCAGCGAAAAGGCTGCGAAAAGCTGGCGCTCATTAATTTCAGCCCATCATGAGGGGTGTCATTCTCGATGAAGGTAGCGAGCGGTTTCGTGTGAAAGTGAGCTAAGTCCTTTCCTTAAGAATCCTTAGACGGTAAGGACTTGGGGGGCATCTGTTATAGGCAAAATGGTGGAGATAAGATTTCACGTGGAAATGTCCATTCGACTCTCGAGATCATCTGATCGAGAGTCGAATATTGGACAAGTGCGGAACGCCCATTCGACTCTCGAGATCATCTGATCGAGAGTCGAATATTGGACAAGTGCGGAACGCCCATTCGACTCTCGAGATCATCTGATCGAGAGTCGAATATTGGACAAGAGCGGGACGCCCATTCGACTCTCGAGATCATCTGGTCAGGAGTCATGGATAGTCAAAATACGGAAAACTAGATTCGCGAGTAGACCTTCTCACAAGTCGTTGAAAGATATTATACCCAAAGTATGTACGTGGACTCGCGACCATATTTTAACCTGCGAGCAGCTTTATTGCGGGCGTCTCCTTCCTTTTCGGAGGTCATGACTCCCAGCTGCGGGCGTCTCCTTCCTTTTCGGAGGCCATGACTCTAACTATGGCTTCTGGCCGGATCCATCCGGATTTTAAGGGATTGCCATCTAGGGGCGTGATTGTTGGAAGATATCATTGGCTTGGATCTGACTAAAAAGATAGGATCTTATCCCACGAAATCAGCGGATTCTCAGTATCGTATGCGATATCAACGGGATTTCGACATCTCACGTAACAAATTGGGTTGCTTCAGATCTATATAAAGGGGTGACTCCATTAAGAGAAAGGTACGTACTAATCATTCAAGCTGGGTCCCGTTTTGCTTGTCTTCTCTTCTGTGGCCTAACTTAAGCGTCGGAGGGCTAACGGCTGGTCCCCAGCCACCCTTATTCGCTGTCTTATTTCAGGTCTGGTGGTAGAAATCTCTCCTGGAGCGAAGGAGAAAAGCCGAAGGATCTCGTTACAAAATCTGACATTAACAGTTTGGCGCCGTCTGTGGGAAACGACTTGATCATCAAAATCAATCGTGTTAACCATCGATCAAAATCCTTCGGTGATGCCTCCTAAAAAGACTGTTCATCCTTCAACTTCAAGGCAGGCACCACCTCCGCAAAAGTATAAGATTTCTGGAAATGTATCAACAGGTCGAAACAGATTTTGACAGTCTCACCTGAACCATCCTCATCCCCGCTTCAAGGATAAGGTTCTCAGGGCTTGGCTCGGGAAGAGAGCCGAAGGCGTGAGGTGGAACGTTCTCGAACAAGAACTTGCACACAGGGTGGAGGTGGCGTGGAATCGAGTACGTCCCGCTCCCAGACGGTTGGGCAACGACCAAACCGGTCTGCTCGCGGGGCGGAGGCATGGACTCTCGAGCAGGTCCCTGCTCGGCAGCTGGGACCAGTTCCCGAGCAGGAGTTGACCCTTGAGGCTCTACCTGCTCTCGAGCCTCTTCAGCTGGGGGGCAGCTGGACCCCACCCCATCTGGGGAATTGTCTGCAATGTTGATCACTGGTGGCCCAGGTGCGACCACCAGTGAGGGGACAGTAGGCTCAGCTGGGGCCCCCGCCACACTCGCGGGAAGGGCAGGCTGATCGCTGCCCGCGCGGATGGAAGGTTGAGATGGTTCGGCAGGGGTCCTCTTCTGCCTTTTGAAACCTGTGCCCTTTAGACGGGGCAGTAGGCCTCTCTTCTCTCCAGCCTTCGTCATTTCGACTTCTCTTCTGGATATGAGGCCTGCTGCTGCAAGTCGCTGAGGCGATAAGCAAGCCTCGATATGCCTATCTCCGACAGGCACCTTGTATACTCGGACGATCTTCTCGTTGATCCCGCCCTTCAGATTCGGTTTCCGCAAAGCTGGGATACCTGCGAGCACAAATCATGGTCAAAACAAAACCCTAAAAATTTATTTTAAGGAAACTGCACAATACGGGATTGTCTACCTTCACAGAAAAACCGGGTCACTCCTGGACCCCTGGAGGAGGCAGACTCCCAGCTCCCGGAAGCATAGAACCACCGCTTCCTCCAGCCGGGATAGTTCGAGGAGGGCTTACCCAACACGAAGTTATCCCGGTGCCAGTAGCATAAATAATACCAGCCTTCGCTGGATGGAGCTTTCTTCAGGCGGAACATACGGAGGAACTCCTCCGCTGTGAGTTCCCCGTTGCCAGCCTGAGCCCAAAGGGCAAAGGAGCCCAACACCACCCTCCACCCGTTCACAATAAGTTGCCCAGGGGCAATCTTGTAACATCGTAATACATCGCGAACAAAGGGATGGAGGGGAAGGCGTACCCCCAAGATGAGCTGGTACTCGTAAAATGCTACGCATCCTGGGGGGGGGGAGTCGGGTGTTTCTCCACCTCCGGGCAAGCGGAGAGTTACAGAGGCAGGGATTTGGTATCTCTCCCGGAGCTCAGCCAGCCGGTCCTCCGATAAAACGGAAGGATACCCGGCTGCTGTGTATCTCCCCGCCGAAACCCTTGCACTGCTGGAGGCAGAAGACTCCGGAGTGGCATCGCCAAGGGGGACAGTGGTCTCGTCAGAGTTCCCAGCCATGGGGAGATGAAAATAAAAAAGAAGAAAAAGGAAGTAATACCAAGAAAGAGAGATTGAGCACCGGAAGAAGAATGGAAAGGAAAGGTTGCAGGTTTCTTTCGAAAAAATTCTGTAGAAACTCAAAGAAATGGCGGACTCCGTATATTTATAGGCAATCATTCCGCCGTATCTGATGGCACGTGGCAGTCCCTCGTTGGACACAGCGCTCGAGCAGGCACGCCCATTAACTCCTCAAGCACGTGGCGAGCGCCCCTTCATTTCCCATCAGCGAAAAGGCTGCGAAAAGCTGGGGCTCATTAATTTCAGCCCATCATGAGGGGTGTCATTCTCGATGAAGGTAGCGAGCGGTTTCGTGTGAAAGTGAGCTAAGTCCTTTCCTTAAGAATCCTTAGACGGTAAGGACTTGGGGGGCATCTGTTATAGGCAAAATGGTGGAGATAAGATTTCACGTGGAAATGTCCATTCGACTCTCGAGATCATCTGATCGAGAGTCGAATATTGGACAAGTGCGGAACGCCCATTCGACTCTCGAGATCATCTGATCGAGAGTCGAATATTGGACAAGTGCGGAACGCCCATTCGACTCTCGAGATCATCTGATCGAGAGTCGAATATTGGACAAGAGCGGGACGCCCATTCGACTCTCGAGATCGTCTGGTCAGGAGTCATGGATAGTCAAAATACGGAAAACTAGATTCGCGAGTAGACCTTCTCACAAGTCGTTGAAAGATATTATACCCAAAGTATGTACGTGGACTTGCGACCATATTTTAACCTGCGAGCAGCTTTATTGCGGGCGTCTCCTTCCTTTTCGGAGGTCATGACTCCCAGCTGCGGGCGTCTCCTTCCTTTTCGGAGGCCATGATTCTAACTATGGCATCCACGCCGTCAATTAGTTTTTACAACTCATTTTATGCCATGGTCCTGAAAATGAAGCAAATGTGAATCTCAACTGGACCTAACTATAGGGATTGTAGCCCACCATTAAATAGAAATTTGTGGGCCATAAGTTTTTCATGGACCACAATAGTTTTGGATTAAGCTGATATTTTTTTTATTTCCCTTCATCCAAGTATGTGTGACCTTATCAACAGGTTGGATGACAAATAAACATTATGTTTATGTTGGGCTGTAGGAATTTTTTAATGGTGTGATCACTGTTTTTTTGTGGTGTGATCCACTTGAATTTCGATCTGCTTCATCTTTTGACCGTGGTGTAAAATGAGCTTTAAAAACTAATGGACAAAATGGATATACAACACATACATCAAGGTGGGCCTCATGGTCACGGCAACACCCTCCACCTTAACCTACAATTTTGGGGACTTGGATTGGGCAACAAAGAACACAATTTTGACACATGTTGTTTGTCAAAGCATATTTGTAGTATTTATCCGACCAATGAAGGTATCATAGCTTTACCTTTTAATTCGATTCACTCTGATGTGTGCGAAATTTCTCCAGCCATTGTTTTAATTATTCATATTTTATTATCTTTATTGAAGATTACGCTAAATTTACATGGTTATGTCTTATGAAAAATAGAACCGATGTCATGTTTATAGTGCAAACCTTCATCAAATATGTTAAAACTTAATTTGGAAGGGTTGCTAAAATTTTCAAATCGGATGATTTTAAAGAATATCTAAGTCACGATCTTTGCACATTCTTGAATGACTAGGGAATTGAGTCACAAATATCTTGTATTTATATTCTATAACAAAATGGAGTAGCTGGGTGAAAATTTTTTTTATCATTTATTAGAAGTGACAAGGTCCGTCATAATAGGAATATTAGTTCCCAAACATTATTTGGATAGAGTTCTCACTATTACATATATGATCAATCAAATGTCATCCTCATTGGCAAATAGTTGTCCTGTACAACTATTAAAGCCTAATACTCCCATTTTCAATATTGTCTTCCTCATGTGTTTGAGTGTGCCTACTACGTTTACGTCGTTGTTCCTCATGATAAACTTGATCTTTGATCAATTCGGTGTGTGTTCCTTATATAGTTTAATACTTAAAGGGTTTATAAGTGTTATTCTCCTATATATATTATAAAACACAAGTACATCTCAAAGTGCATAACTTCTATGAAGAATGTTTCCAACTTTTTTTATGCTCGCCTCTCTTACCATGCCAAATGATACTCCTCTCCCAACTTTAAAGCTTAATTACATATAAGATGAGATTTCTTCTCTAACTACAGAACAAGCCACTTAGACTCATTCCACACCTTTTGATGCTCAGCCAACATACTCACCCATAAACTCTACATCTCTTAACATTCCTATTGCTCTCCGAAAAGCCCACCGCATAATCATTCCTTCGACTTGTTATCGTATTGATTCCACTGGAGCTCATCTGATTAGTAACTATGTTTCCTATGATTGCTTAACTATGTTTCCTATGATTGCTTATCTTTCTCCTTTCGTGCTTTCCTTTCATTTGTCTTCTTCTTTCGTTTCCTCTTCAGTTGTAAATACCCTAAGGGCCTGTTTGTTTTTTTCTTGTTACCCTGAAATGAGAATTGAGAAAGTAATGATGACGGAAATCCACTGTTTGAAATTCGAAGATATTACAAGTAAATGTGCCTTGGAAACCGGGCACCAAATCCCATGAAATCCAAGTCCTCTTGCAGTGAAATGAAGAGGGAAAAGACTGCCTGCCGGTGCCTCTCTTAAACGTCTTTCATTGTATTGGTAGTCTCAATGACTACACGATTCGGTACTCTTTCAATTGTTCTATATACAGTACCAACACACAATGGAGAGAATAACCTCCCCACAACCAGGCCCAATGATTTCTGCCTTCTGCGAAATCTTCATCAGGTGAGATTTTGTATCATCGATCTAGAATCTGATTTATCTGACGCATCGATAGTTATTTCTTCTTCATCTCACTGATGATTCCTCCCGTTGATTTTGTTAAGGCTTTATTGATTTCACCGATAGAGGTGGAGAACAATGTCAAACGGGTGTTAAGTTGATACAGAGCCGGTGCGTCTTCTCCATTCTAATCGTTGGTCCTGCCCTCTTAAAAAAATCAGAGTGTCCTCATAACTATCAGTTTATATGTCAACGTTGTGCGATGAAAACCCTCTCTGAAATTGCTCTCCTCTCCTCGGGCAAGTTGCTAGTGAAGATCGCTACTGGCTCGTCAAATTCTCAACTCCCTTTCGTTGCTATACATTATCGACAGGAGACCGGAACCAATTAGGTAAGTTCAGTCTATGATCTTTCATTTGGATCTTCGATGTCCTCCTACCTGTCGGATGGCATGTAACAACTATTTGTGTCCCAAAACTGGCATGTAGCTGACATCTTACCATTACCATATTGCATCTGCCCCATGCCTCTCTACAAAGTTAATATGGCTGAAGGTTTGGGCGTCAACAACGGATGCGAAATGGATACTGACCCCAACTCCAGCCAAGGGGTGGTGTCGAAGCTATGTGGGTCCAACCATGATGTTTGTGTTTTATCCATTCCGTCCATCCATTTTTTCGATTCATTGTAGGGCATTGGCAAAAAAAAAGGAAAAAAAAAGAGGTAATTCTAAATCTTAGGTTGACCACACCAGAGGAAACAGTGGGAATTGAATGTCCACCATTGAAAACTTCTTGGAGGCCACAAAAATTTTCCATCAGGGTGATATTTCTGTTTTCATTACATCCAGGATTGCTTGGCCTTTTCAACATGTTGGATGGAAAATAAACATCGCGGTGGGCCTAGGGAACGCTCAGACGGGTGGACATTTTTCAACACTATTTTTCTTTGGTGTGGTCCACCTGAGATTTGGCTCTACCTCATTTTTTAGTCCAGGTCCTAAAATGGTGAGGATAAATTGATGGACGGCGTGGATAGAATACATACATCATGGTGGGGCCCACGCAGCTATGAGACCCAGATCATAGATGGTGTTGGGGTGAATAGCCAATCCGCTATGATATCTACGGTCTGGATTACCTAACCATGAACCCATTTATTCGTGAAAAAAGGGGCGTGGATTACATGAGTCGAGGGTAACAGCTTAGTGCGTGAGTCGTAGACCATGGGGCCCACCTAGATGTATTTGTTGTACATCCATGCCGTCCATCCGTTTGTCCAGATCATTTTAGGTCATGATTCCAAAAATGAAGCTAATGGAAAAGTAAGGTGGACCACACCATAGGAACAGTAGTGGTTTAACCCCCACCATTAAAAACTTCCTAGGGCCCACTGTAATGTTTATTCTCCATCCAACTTGTTGATTAAGCCACATAGACCTAGATGAAGGGAAAAGTCAAATAACAGATTGATCCAAAACTTTTGTGGCCCACAAAATGTTTTTAATGGTCAATCCTACTGTTTCATATAGTGTGGTCCATCTAAGATTTTGACGTGCTTCTTTTTGTGAACAATTTCCTAAAATGAGTTGAAACACCAGATGAACGGCTTGGATATACAGCAATATATGAAGGTGAGCCCCATAGTCAGGGACTCACCCACCAAGTTGTTACATCGGAATCACCTAATCAAAGATTTGGTGATTGATCCCGTGCATTCGAACGTATGACAATTTCCATATTTCTGGCTATGGAAGACCAACCTAAGACGATGTTTATGTGAAATACAAATCATTAATCTATTTCTTCTCCTCATCATAACCATAGAATCTCAGAGTGAGATGTAAAATAAACATTTAGGTATCTCATGTGAAGTTTATAATGGTGAGGATTCAATGAAGATTGTTTCCCACTGTATGATCTCCTAAGTTTTGTATCTGCTTCATTTTGGCGAACACGCCCATAAAGAACATATGTCACAATGAGCCCCACAATTTTAGGGATCCACCATGTTTACGTTGGTTTTGGTAATAGGATCCTCCAGATGTTCTCCTTCCTTCAAGCTAGCTTCCTTTCGAACCTAAGAGAATGCACAAGAAAACTAAGGGTGGCCGGCGTCCAGTCGTTGGCCCTCCGAAGCTTAAGTCAGACGGGACATGGTTGTAAAAGGAAACGAGGGGATTTTAAGCTTAGAGATTGTGTACCTTTTTGTTTACAAGGCCACCCATTTATATAGGTTCAAATGATCCAATTTGTTACGCAAGGCGTTAAGATTACTATCGATCTCCGGAGATTAGGTGTTTATCCTGTTGCTCCTTAGATAAGGGGATGGCCTGGTCTATTTAGACATCTGGTCGATTACGTTCCCTGATGGAGATCCCCTGAGGTTTGGAACCATGAATTAAGATAAGCCCAAAATCGGCCTATATGGGCTGCTGGTACTGAAAAGGCGGAGGACGTTCGAGCTCGGGGGTAACATCTCACATATTCGAGACGCAGAACCTTTCAACGACCCCTAACTGAGATGCTCGCATTTTAAGAAGGGTATTCCGCACTTTTCCGATATACAAGCCTTGACCAGACTGGCTCGGTGGTTCGGGGGTTGTATATCGTATTTTGCCAATATGCGAGCCTCGACCATGAGGACTCGTAGGTCGAATTCCATCATAAAGGTGCTCGCAGGCCTCGAGTCTTTGCTATCTTCGACCACTGCAATTTGGCTATAAAAGATGCCCCCAAGTCCTTACCGTCGAGAAGTCTAAGGGAAGGACTTACCTACTGGCACGCATAACCACCTAATGCTTTTATCGGAGGTGAAGCCGTACATGATTGGGCTGGCATTAATGAGCGCCAGCCTTCCGCAGCTTTTCGGCAGAGAGGAAATGAAGAGCCGCCTGCCACGTATCTGTGGAATTAATGACCATGCCCGTTCAACTGCTGCGCCAAACAAACAATCGCCACGCGTCACCAAATCTTGAGGAATGATTGCTTATAAATATATGGAGCCTGCAAGGTTTTCGAAATTTCATTCGAAGTTTTCTAAAATCCTTTCTCTTTCCTTGCTTCCTCCTGGTGTAACTCTCTTCATGGTGTGACTTCGTTCCTCTGATTCTCTCTCGTATAGCTTCATTTCCTCATTCTCCTTCTCTTCCAAGGTGTTATTTCCCTCCCTCCTTTTATCTTTAAACGTCCATGGTGGGGGATTCTGATGAGGAAACCGTCCCCCTGGGGATGCTACCCCAGAGTCTTCTTCCTCCAACAATGCGAGGGTTCCGGCTGACAGATACTCTACGTCCGGGTACGCTTCCATAATGATGGAGGAACGACTACGTGAGTTGCGGGAGAGATACCAGTTTCCCAACTCAGTCGTTTTTCGGTTACCCGGAGAGGGAGAAACCCCGGACTCACCTCCCCCGGTTGTGTCGCCCTCTATGAGTATTTCTTCACTCTTGGGGTGCGACTTCCCCTCCACCCCTTCATTCGTGGCGTACTCCGAAGTTACAAGATTGCCCCTGGGCAACTTATTGTGAATGGCTGGAGGGTAATCCTGAGCTCCTTCGCTCTCTGGGCGTAAACTGGTAACAGGGAGTTAACGGTAGAGGAGTTCCTCCGAACGTACCAACTCAAAAAAGCCCCCTCCAGTGAAGGTTGGTACTACCTGTGTTACTGGCACCGGGATAATTTCATCTTGGAGAAACCCTCTTCGAATTACCCCGGATGGAGAAAAAGCTGGTTTTACGCTTCCGGGAGCTGGGAGTTTGAGCCGGGGTCCGCCGCTGGGGGTCACAACGTAAGCTGATTTTTCTGTGAAGGTGGGCGTAGCTTCATTATTCAGATTTATGAGCTAACTTAGGTATCTCTGCTTTTCTAACCTTCGCTCATGTTTGCAGGCATTCCGACTGTGGGAAAGCCAAACTTGAAGGGAGGAATTCACGAGAAGATCGTGAAGGTTTACAAGTTGCCTGCTTGCGACAGGCATATCGATGCTTGTTTGTCAGCCTCTCGACTTGCTGCTGCTCGGTTGATCTTTCATGATTAGGTCGTGATGACAAACGTGGGGGAGAAAAGAGGGTTGTTGCCTCGCCTGAAGGGCACCGGCTCGAAGAGGCAAAAGAAGACACTTGCCGGTCCTTCTCACCCATCTAATCGGCTGGGTGAAACCGCCCAAACCTCACTTCCTGAGGCTACGGTGGCTGCGCCAGCGGTTTTTGCACCGGTGGTTCCTCCTGAACCACCGGTCATTGATATCATCGACAACTCCCCGAGGAACGACGGGGCGGGGTCAAGCTATCCCCAGCTGAAGAATCTCGCGAGCTTGAAGGTGCTCGCGAGCTGATTCCTGCTCGCGAGCAGACTGCTGCTTAAGATGCGAGCCCAGTTGGGCTAGTTGTAGCCCAGCTCTCTAGAGTCAGAACGTTCACCGTCCCCTGTCACCTCCACCCAATCTGCAAGTTCCTCTTTGACAACATCTCCCCCCAGACTTTTGGTGCCCTCCCCGAACCAAGTCCTGAAGACCTCTCCCTTGACGCGGGAGTGAGGATGGTCCAGGTGAAATGTGCTTTAATTTGACCCTATTTTTGGCTTCCTTTATTACTTCCAAACGCTTATCTCATAACTTTTCTTTTGTCCTGCAGGGCTTGGACCTCATCATACGAACGAGGTGTGATATCCTCGTCGCCCGTCGTATAATAGATGAGAATGAAGGGAAGAGGGTTGCTTTGGAGAAGGCGGTCTATGGAAGGGACCAAGTCATCAAGTCTCGCGAGATTTTGATTGCGAAGATGACAGAGGAAAGAAATATCCTCATCGAGAAGGTCCAAGTCCTGACTGACATATATCAGGCTTTGGACTCGAACTTTGCCAAGCTCGCGAAGATGAAGGAGAAAGCAGAGAGAGAAAGAGAGATCTTCCGTTAAAACAAATCTCGCTAGAGGAGCGGCTCGCAGAAAGCAAGTCGCAGCTCAAGGAAGTTAGCGACAATTTAGAGAGAGAGCGCTCCACCCTTGTGCAGCTCAAGGATGACTTGATCCACTGGGAGGAGGAGAGAGTGGCCCTTGTCAAGATGCTCTCAGAAGAAGGGGCTCGAGCCATCATGGAGTTCCGGACTTCGCAGCTGTACGATGGTGAAAGATATGAGTCGTACGATGCTGGTAGCGACTTCGCACTGCGGGTGGTGCAGCGAATGTCTCCATCTTTTGATATGGGAGAGTTCGAAAGGGTCGCGGCTATCATAGCTGCAGAGGAAAGAGTGGCCGCCGAGAACGAGGTGACCGAAGTTACTCAAGCGGGAGGGGTCTCGGAAGTGGGCCCTGAGGCTGAGAGTACTGCTCCTCCCTCGGCCGATGCACAAGGATGACCATCTTTCTTCTTTCTATCCAACTTATGTATCAGTTTTTTCCTTTTTGTTTCTACACAACTTGACTTTTATAGTCAATGAGATGAATGAAAAAAGCATTTTGATAATATTATTTGCGTCTTTTTTCTCCTTCCTTTGGCTCTTGCTTTCTCGTGTACTAAATGCCTTTATACTTAACTCATGAAGCAATGAGTTAGGCTCAATCCGGGGGTCTTGATGACCATATCCGCGTAGAGATAGACTGATCTATCGATTGAGGCTTTGGTTCTACCAAGGGTAAAAGATTGGTTAAGAGAATGTATATATTCTCTTCGGGGTTGTTCGGGTCCAATAAAATGGAGTAGCGACCAAAAGACAATCCACCTTTATTCGAATATCGTTTAGACTTACATCGAATTAAGGAAAATACCGTAGAAAATGTTTTACGTGCCAAGGGCGACGTACGGGTCTTCCTTGCATATCTTCGAGATTATAGGTGCCGGGTCGCATAATTTTAATGACTCGATATGGACCCTCCCAATTTGGATCCAACGAACGAGCAGGAATTCCGAGGTTCTGTCTAAGAACCAAATCGCCGAGCTGAAAAGCTCTAGGTCGGACTTTGGCATTATGATAACGAGCGATACGCTGTTGATAAGCTGCCGCTCGAAGCTGGGATGCATCCCTCCGTTCTTCCAAGAGGTCGAGATGAAGCCTCTAACCTTCCTGACTACAAGTGGGATCATACTACTCGATCCGATACGAGGGCACCTGAACTTCGACTAGAACCACTGCTTCAGTGCCGAAAGCTAAGGAGAAAGGAGTTTCTCCTGTTGATGTGCGAGTCGTAGTCCTATAGGCCCATAAGACTTCTGGCAAGAGTTCTGGCCACATGCCTTTACATTCACCGAGCTTGGTCTTTAAATGATGTTTAATGATCTTATTCACCGCTTCAACTTGCCCATTAGCTTGAGGGTGATATGGGGAGGTGCGAACACTTCGTATCTTTCATTTTTAGCAGAATTCTGAGAATGCGGCGTTGTCGAATTGCTTTCTATTGTCAGTGATTATAGTATGGGGAAGCCCGTACCGGCATATGATATTTCTCCATACGAACCTGGTGGTCTACCTTTCAGCAATTCTAGCTAAAGGTTTTGCCTCGACCCATTTAGTGAAATAATCGACTGCTACTATTGCAAATCTGTTCTGACCTTTTCTGGTGGGCAAGGGCCCGATGATATCGACTCCCCATTGGGCGAAGGGCCAGGGGCCATCCATTGGCGTCATTTGCTCGGACGGCACATGAGATATAAGGGAATATCGCTGGCACTTGTCGCATCTCTTGGAGAATTCGATTGCATCCGCCTTCATGGTGAGCCAATAATACCCTTGCCTCATCGCCTTATATGCTAAAGACCGTCCTTTAGGATGATTACCACATGCCCCTGGTGTATTTCATCCAGAACGCGACGCGCTTCCTCTGGGTGAAGGCACCTTTAGTATGGTAGAGTAAAGCTTTTGCGTAATAACTTTCCGTTTTGTAAGGTGTACTTGGCAGCGCGATGACGGATTTGCCGTGCAAATTTCTTATCCTCCGAGAATTGTCCATCTCTGAGATAAAGGACAATGGGGTCCATCCAACATGGAGAGGAAAGTATCGTGATTACTTGCTCGGAGGCCGTTTGATCGATACTTGGAGCATGAAGGAGCTCAATGGGAATAGATGGCAATAACTCAGATTGGGGTGCGGAGGCTAGTTTCGCCAAAGAATCTGCAAGTTTGTTCTCCTCGCGAGGGATGTGAATTATTTCATAATTCTTCAGCCTTGCAAGCAGGATGAGCACGCCGGATTTGTATAAAGCCATCCATTCTTCTCTCGCCTCAAATTCGCCGAGTACTTGATTGACTATGAGCTGAGAATCACTATGAATAAGTAAACTTTGAATCGAGAGGACGTTTGCTAATTCGAGGCTGACGATCAAAGCCTCGTATTCTGCTTCATTGTTTGAGATGTGAGAGTCAAATCGTAAGGCATATTGAAAGCGCGACCCGTCAGGAGCAACTACGATTAAGCCCGCTCCGCTCCCGGTGGCCCGTGAAGACTCATCCACAAAGAGCGACCAGGGAGTCTGTTCGCTGGTCGTAGAGTTATCATCGGAAGAGGAATATGTGAATTTGGCAATGAAATCGGCCACGGCCTGACCCTTATTGGCGATTTTGGGGCAGAACGAAATATCATGCTTGCTGATCTCAATCGCCCATTTAGTTAATTGCCCCGAAACCTCGGGTTTTTTAAGGACCTACCTTAACGGATGGTTTGTCGGCATCAATATAGTGTGGGCTTGGAAATAGGGTCACAATTTTCAGGCGACAGTGACTAAGGCGAGGGCCAATTTCTTCATATCAGAATATCGAGTCTTGGCATCCACCATTGCTCGACTAATATAATAAACGGGCCTTTGTACCCCGAAATCTTCTCTTATTAATGCGGCACTAACTGCCGTAGAAGACACAGATAAATAAAGAAGAAGTTGCTTGTGTGCCATAGGTTTGGATAAAACAGGGGGTACACTCATATATTGCTTTAGTTGTTGGAACGCTTCCTCGCATTGTAGTGTCCACTCCCAGTCAGCTTTGGCAGTGGCTTGGAGGAGCTTAAAGAAGGGTAAGCACTTATCAGAGGCTCATGAAATGAACTGTTCAATGATGTAATGCGACCCGCCAGGCGCTGGACATCTTTGAGAGTGGACGGCGACTTCATCTCAATCAGAACCTTTATTTTTTCAGGATTTGCCTCGATTCCTCGTTGGCTAGCCGTAAATCTGAGAAATTTCCCAGTGGATACTCCGAACACACATTTCTCTGGATTTAGCTTCATCTGATACTTCCTCATTAAGTCGAAGGCTTCTCGAAGATCTGCGAGGTAGTCGTTTTCTATGACGCTTTTTACGAGCATGTCGTCGACATAAACTTCCATATTCCTACCGATTTGTGCGGCGAATATTTTATTGACTAGGCACTGATAGGTGGCTCCTGCATTTTTAAGACCAAAAGGCATTACCTGGTAGCAGTACAGGCCGCGGTCAGTGATGAAGGCAGTGTGCTGTCGGTCGGGTGGATGCATCACAATCTGGTTATAGCCAGAATAAATGTCCATAAAACTGAGCAGGGCATGCCCTGCCGTCGAATCAACCAGTTGGTCGATTCGCGGGGTCGGGAAGCTGTCTTTCGGGCATTCTTTGTTCAAATCAGAATAGTCAATGCACATTCTCCACTTGCCGTTGGTCTTTCGAACAAGGACCACGTTCGCGACCCATTCCGGGTAGTCAACTTCCTTTATAAAATTGACTGTGAGCAGCTTCTCGACTTCAGCCTTAATTACCATTTGCCTTTCTGCAGTGAAGGCACGGCGACGTTGGTGAACTGGTTTATACTTTGGATCAACATTCAAACGATGTGCTATGATGCTGGGGTCGATACCTGTCATATCACTATGAGACCAGGCAAACACATCTTGGTATTCGGTGAGGAAACGGACCAGATTTTCTCGGAAGACACTGCTTAAAGAGGATCCGACGTAGATAATTTTAAACGAATTATCTTCAGATAAGTGGATTGCAACTGCCTCTTCCCCTGGAGTTCCTGATTTGAGGGCACTCTCCCTTGGATCCAACGATGTAGCCATTGGAGGGCTTAATGAATCTTTTGTCACCATTATAACTGGCGTTGCCTGGGATTTCTTTCGGTCTTGTACGGCGATCTCGTAACACGCTCGCGCTTCCTTCTGATTCCCTTGTATAACCCCGAGTCCATTTGGAGTAGGGAATTTGATGCACAAGTACAGAGGGTGTAAAGCTGCCCCTACCTTATTGAGAGAAGGTCGGCCCAAAATGGCGTTATACGTTAATCTCCGATCTACCACGAGGAAATTAACGAAGATAGTCGTTTTCGCTGGACTTTCTCCAAAGGTAACTGGAAGGTCAATGCTTCCTTCTGTTGTTACCACTTCGCCCCCGAAGCCGACGAGAGGAGTTAAGACTGGTTTGAGCAGGCCCCTGGCGAGTGCCATTTTGTTGAAAGCTTCCAGGTAGAGAATATCAGTAGAGCTACCTATGTCCACCATAATACGATGATTCAAATAATTTGATACCTTTAATGTGACCACAATGGGGTCTTCGTGAGGGAAATGAATCCCTTCTGCATCTTCGAGAGAAAAGGAGATCAGAGGATGGCCGAGTTTCGACGTATCGGGAGTCTTTTCCAACCAATAGATATGCTGGGGCTTCTAAGACGCTTTGCTAGTATATGCTTTTCTTGAAGCTCGAGAATCTCCCTCGCAAGCTAGTCCTCCGGCGATGGTCCGGATCTCACCGGTGGGTTTAACGTCTTCTTGCGAAGTGTGACGGTGAGGTGATTTCTTCTGGTGTGGTGGGGCTTCCGCCCTTTTAGGTGACCGACCTTGTCAGACAACATAGTCTCGGAGATGACCTTTCTGAATGAGAGCTTCGATGTGATCTCGCAGTGACATACAATCTTGGGTGTTGTGCCCATGATCCCTGTGGAAATAGCAAAACTTACTCTTATTTCTTTTCTCGGGATCAGATTTGATCTTTGAAGGCCACTTCATATAAGGCTTGTGCTTGATCTCCATTAATACTTTCTCAGGAGATTGGATAAGAGGGGTATAATTACGATATTTACCAGAGTGAGGCCTTTTAGGGGAGCGATCCCGTCGATCACGCTAGTATTTTTTGTCAAGAGGAGATCTCCTCAGGCTTACTCTTCTTGCCCTGCACACCGTGACGTACCAAAGCAACTTCTTCTCATTGATGTATTTCTAGGCTTTCGCTTGGAATTCCGTCATAGTTTTAGGGGGTTTTTTATCTAAGGCGAATTTGAATTTCTCGCTTGTATTTTCGGCTATGAGGGTGGTGAGGACTTTATCTTCGATATAACCTTCAGTTTGGACGGCCTCTGCAGTGAACCGAACTGTAAACTCCTTTATCGTCTCCCCATGCTACTGCTTCATGTCCATTAAGTGAGATGCCGGCTTTTTGGTATGGATGCTCCCCATGAATTGAGAAAGGAAGAGCTCCGATAGCTGTGAGAAGGACCCGACGGATTGGGGTTTTAGCCCCCGGAACCATGTTCGCGCGGCATCCTTTAAGGTTAGGGAAAAAGCCCTACACATGATTTCTGAACCATGTCCCTTCAGCTCCATAAGAGACTTATACGTTTCCAGATGTTCGAGAGGGTCGCCAGTGCCTGTATACGGAGTGATGATAGGTGTGCGATACTTCCATTCGGATCGATGTATTGACGCCACAACAATAGATGGTCGATTCGTCTGATATCGTTGTTCCATATCGTCGAAGCGATCGTGGATTCTCTTGAGGTCTCCTTCCCACGGTAAGGTGTAGCCTGAAGTTTCGACGGCGGACCCCTGGGATTGCTGTTGTCGGGAAGTACTGGAGTGTCTAAAATGTGGAGGAAGTATAGGGACTTGGTTGCCGAGTGGCATTCGATTTGATGGAGGGGGATTTAGCTGGGTTTGTGGCTCGCCCGCAGAATGTCTGGAAGCCACTGGTATAGGTTGTGCCGGGGGCCCTTTTGTAGGTTGTCGTTGGGGCTCTGAAAAATGCTGATCAAGCCGATTAGATAAGGCTTGAAATCCGACTTTGAGAGTTAGAAGCGTGTTTCCAAGGAAACACATAACGTCTTCTTGATTGCCAGGACGTATCAAATAATGGATTTTGTGATAGCACGTTAGGATCTTCCTGGGGAAAGCCCGTCGAGGCAGTCTGAGGGAGGTTAGGTACTGGTTCTGTAATGTCAGGCGGACGTAACGTCAGCCTTGAAGTGGAAGGATGAACCATCTTCTTGGGAGGCATGGTAGGAGAACTTCGATCAGTGATTAGAACGGCTAATCCTGACGATCGTTTCCCACGGACGGCGCCAATCTGTTTATGTTGGTTTTGGTAATAAGATCCTCCAGACGTTCACCTTCCTTCAAGCCAGCTTCCTTTCGAACCTGAAAGAATGCACAAGAAAACTAAGGGTGGCCGACGTCCAGTCGTTGGCCCTCCAAAGCTTAAGTCAGACGGGACATGGTTGTAAAAGGAAACGAGGGGATTTTAAGCTTAGAGATTGTGTACCTTTTTGTTTACGAGGCCACCCATTTATATAGGTTCAAATGATCCAATTTGTTACGCAAGGCATTAAGATTACTACCAATCTCCGGAGATAAGGTGTTTATCCTGTTGCTCCTTAGATAAGGGGATGGCTTGGTCTAATTAGACATCTGGTCGATTACGTTCCCTGATGGAGATCCCCTAAGGTTCGAAACCACGAATTAAGATAAACCCAAAATCGACCTATATGGGCTGCTAGTACTGACAAGGCGGAGGACGTTCATGCTCAGGGGTAACATCGCACATATTCGAGATGCAGAACCTTTCAACGACCCCTAATTGAGATGCTCGCATTTTAAGAAGGGTATTCCGCACTTTCCCGATATACGAACCTCGACCAGACGGGCTTGGTGGTTCGGGGGTTGTATATCGTATTTTGCCAATATGCGAGCCTCGACCATGAGGGCTCGCAGGTCGAATTCCATCACAAAGGTGCTCCCAGGCCTCGAGTCTTCGCTATCTTCAACCACTGCAATTTGGCTATAACACACCAAAACCACTCCAACCATTCTATTATCATCATCCGATGATCAGGAATTATTTTTAGCAGTGGATTTTGAGTGCGTATTGTTTCATGACTTGATCATCTGACTACGTGCGTTTATGCTTGTTTTTATAATCATTTCAATCTGCTTAGAAGTGGGGCAGGTCCTAAAAACGGTTCATTGGATGTGGTTGAATTGAGTTGTTCGCAACACGATTATTCAAATGCTTTTGATATGAAAAAAAAGAATAATATTATATCTACCAAATTTGATTTTAGAATTTTTTTAGCTTATATTGATAATTGGTTCCCTATGAAGTTTGTGATGACATGTTAGTACCCATCTCTAACGATAATGAACATGAGACTGGAGGTAACATGAGTTTCTTTCATTGTTTACTATAACAACTTCTTCCATGTAAGGTTAGCGTGGTTTGTTTTTACATTCAGTTATATAACCTGACTAAGATTACTTTCACCTCTATTACATGAAAACAACGTAAGATGGATCACCATGGACGGACTGAAGAAGAGATGGATACATGTGCAGTCAATGTATCTGTCACGACTGCAGTAATTCCTGCAGGAGATTATTATTGTAACTATTTATTTCAAGCTCCTTCTAAAAGCAGGAATATGGAACGAACCAACATCATAAATGGACTTATTAAATCTCGAGACAACGACTGTAAGGAATAATTACGAATGGTTAAGGAAACGTTCTTTTAGTTATGCGTAATTTTGAGGGATCGGAATGCACTATCCAATGGCAAACATGTTAGTATGGAGGAGCAACTAATCATGTTCCTTCATACGCTTAGCCATAACGTACGAAATCGTGTCATAGGCTATCACTTTATATGTTCAGGGAAAACTGTTAGCATATATTTTTCTAGGGCCTTGAATGCAATTATATTATTATACCCAGAGTACGTGAAACAATCAGGCCCAGATATGCCAAAGGAAATATTAACAAACCCCTATTGGAGCTCCTACTTTCAGGTTTAAAATGTTATAAATTAATTTTAAAGATTTTGAGGCTTTTTTATCGTATAGAGTCAATGTTAATTTTAACAAACATTTATAATAGGATTGTATTGGTGCGATCGATGGAACACACATATCGGCTTATGTTTCGACAATGGAAAGTGAGACCTACCGTAATCGAAAAGGAATAATATCTCAAAACATAATGGCTGCATGTAGTTTCGATATGAAGTTTGTATACATGCTTGCTAGATGGGAGGGTTCTGCATCCGATGTACAAGTACTACAAAGTGCCCTTACCCATCAGTATGATCCACTTAATATACCTACAGGTAATATGCGTATACTCTATTGTCATTTTACATGAGTTTAGAAAAGTTCGTTGTTAGCAATTACTAATTCCCTTGACAACTCTATGTAGGAAAATACTACGTTGTAGATGCGGGTTACACCCATTTGCTTGGTTTCATGGATCCCTATCGTGGAGTATGCTACCACCTCATTGAATTCCTTATAGGACGGACCCCTCAAAATATGAAAGAATTATTCAATTATCGTCATGCTCAACTAAGAAATTTTATAGAGAGGTGTTCTAAAAGCCCGACTTCCAATCCTGAAAACTGCCCCTCAATACGATATGTTCACGCAGGTGAAAATTATGATTGCTTCTTACGTGCTTCACAATTTCATCCGTAAATTTGAGGCGGAACAAATCGTAGAAGATATTGAGGGGCCACAAGATGTATCAACTGGGATGAATCCCTCACCTGTTGATTAATTAACTCCTGATGATATGCGCATGGGAGTCAACGTTACACAACGTGAAAGAGATGATTGGGCGGCTCTTTGAGACGATATTGCAAGTAGGATGTGGAATGACTCCCACTGACTCCCACCCCATGAGTCGTAAGATATAACGTTGAAGTATCTTATTTGTATTGGCCCACATATGGAAGTCATTATCTGTTTGTTGTATTTTATGTTTTGAAACTATGCAAATGTTAGCCAACTATTAACACACATGTAAGTAGTAAAGAATTTGAATCTTCCTGAACATTTTTGTTTCACCATGACTTGGGTGGCATTTGATACATTCAGTTATTAGCATTGATTTGGCTATCCATGTTCTTATCTTCTCAATCAAATCATCACTCAACATAGTTACTTATTTTTTCCTTCATGTATATAACGACAGACTTTGACAAAAAAATGTCACCAAACAACAAAGACACACAATCGACCCCTAAAAAAGATAAAGGAAAGGCACCTATGGAAATGGAGCCTGAAAGTGAAACACTTAGAAGATCACCTATAAAGCGAAATCCAATATCACTAGAGGAGGGTGGCTTCTCAGGTGGTTCAGTGCGCTAGACAGAGGATATGTATATCGTCATGATAGATACACTACTGGATATCCAAGCATCCGGTAGGAAAACATCCACTGGATTCAAGAAAGATTTGTACAAGGTCGTTGTGGATAACATAAAGCGTGTGTTGGGCATCCAGCTGATTCCCAACAATGTCGAAAATCATCTTCGTACAATAAAGAAATTATACTTCGAGGTTTGTGATGCACTGAATGCTTTTGGTTTTGGATGGAATGAAGAGCTGAAGACAGTGATTGCACCGGATGATGTTTGGGAGGATTACATTCGGGTGAGACTTTTTTTTTGAAGTAGACTTATCATATGTTTAAAATTGAAAATATTTGAAACTGCAACACTGAGACATTTCATTCTCTTTCTTTGTAACTAGGGGCATCCCTATGCACAACACGTTCGAGGCAAACCAATACGAAGATACTGATGATTTAAGTTCTTTTTTTGGGAACGACCGAGCAATTGGTAGAGGATCCTCCACTGGAAATATCCCTACTGGAGCATCGAGCCCAACTGTGGATTTGAATGATGATACGTAGATCCTTTCATTTGATGATGTTGTTAATAGTGAGCCTGATGTACGTTGGTCCTACCACAGTATGAATGGCTTGCCTATTACACATTGCATCCCCACTGTGAACAGGAAGAATTCTGGTAGGTACGAACAACATTGTGAATTCGAGAAAAAGGGTGTGACTTGGACGACCCTATGACGTAATTGGAGCAGGCATGAGTGAGGTTGCAGATGCTGATAAGACCTTGGCTATTAGTTTCACACAAGGGAAGGAAATGTCACGCATGTCCTTAATTATAGCTACTTTGGAGGATATTGAAGGTCTGACGGAACACGAGGTCCTTTGTGTTATTAGATTACTGTCGAAGGATGAGGCAAATGGGGTTGCATTGCTGAACCTATCCCCTAGTAGAAGGCTTGATTTTGTGTTGGTGCTTCTCCGGGTAGCGGAGAATGGTTTCTGATGGAATGTTGGTGTTATGATTCTGGTTCAGTAAAATTCGTGATGGGCTTAGTGTTGCCATGAACCAGGTGGTGTTTTTCTGGATGACGAAAATGAAATGTGTAGATGCAGTGATAATAAATACCATCGAACAGGAGTAGACATGACCCACAAAAACTTAAACAATTCCCTTAGTTGGGTACTTTTGTTGATCTTATTTTTTAGACATTTATTTTCTGTGCTTTAGCTGCTACTGTTCAGTCTGACTTACTTTTTAGACTATGATGCTTTAATGTTGACATTTGCTATATTTGATCTTAGTGCTCCTAACTTATGATACTATGCTAGGTGGTGTTAAGAACATCAATGATAAGTAGTTGATAAAGGATATTTTTTGGTCAAATGCAGTTAAAGTTCTCTGATGAACTTGTTATTAATCTGCCCATTAGAATGTTGATTATATTGTAAGATTAGGTATTAGGATGAGATTTTTATATTTTGACCATGAAATTAGGTATGTAGGATTAATGCCTACTTCAATTGGTTCTACTTAATCTGATGCATGAATGTAGTAATAATTGCAACATATTTCTATGCAGATGGGAAAGAAAGTGTACATTTTGTTCAATGGCAGAAATTCAGGGATATACCGTACTTGGGAGGAGTGTCAGGCTCAGGTTGTTAGCTTTGGGCATGCGAATTTCGTGGTTTCACATCTGCTCGTGAAGCGATAGCCGCTTGGGAAGCTTTCTCTAGGGAGGACGTAGTGCCGAATGTTGCTATTGTTGAACTTCCTGACTATGATGGACGTGGGGGAAATGGTGAAGGTGGTATCGCAAGTGACCAAACAACAAATGATCGGACAGGTCCGGCTTCTGGCAGATGCACTTGTGGCCCGACGTCCTCTACCTCCGGAACAAGGGGGTCCAATGAAGTTTCAGATGGTATGCCAAGCATTGAATATCTCTTCTTCTGTGTGATACTCGTCATCTTCATCGTCCATCTACTCTCACCTCGTTAGTGCGTGCGTTTGATGTTAGTGGTGTTTGGATCCTAGATGTTGGCCTTTGTTCATATGGTTTCTGGGGCAAAGAAAGAACACTTTCTTTTTGGACTTTCATAACACATACTTTATATGTTTATGTTTTGTTAAAACATTAGGACAGTTTTTGACAGGGTGGCCCTACAGTAGCGAGTGCAGTATACCATTATTCATTGTATGCTAGTAATGGTTGTTGTATTATATCATATATTTATGCTTGCCTCCTTTTGATTATATGATTGTCACCACAAATTTGTGTGGTGTGGTCCACTAGAGACCATTATTTACATTGGTTGTAAGAATGTGCTGTAATTAACTGATGAAATTGGGTGGACGACTTTGATGAACGAAAGTAATAACGGTGGGTCCCACAAACCAACTGGCCCAGATACCGTCCACCTCTACGTAACTCCTGATGGGGTTGCAACCCAATTTGTGCCAACCTAATTTAATATTCCCAACCGTGGGCTGACCATTTTCTCATGTCAAGGGAGGAGTACCATATGCATAAGTGTATTCATCACTTGCCATTTACCTATGCAGCAAAACAGATTCTTACGAAAGTAAGTTGTTTTACTTCGTTCAAAAATGATAATAAAAAGTGGAAAGGGAAAGCAATAGTATTTGACAACACTTTTTATTTTCATGTAAAAGGCAATGATTGCTATTTACATCCAATTACGTAGGTAATATAGAAATTAAACAGGCCTTAAAGGATCCCAATTGAAAGGCTGCTATGAATGATAAGATGTACGATTTTAAACAACAAGGCACTTGAGAATGAGCTCCTCTTCTTAAGGGATGAAATGCTGTTAGATGCAAGTGGGTTTACATTAACAAGTATAACGTTGATGGAACTATTCCTGATATAAGGCATGATTGATTGCTAAAGGTTTCACACAAAGATTTGAAATTGATTATCATGAAATGTTCTCCCCTGTTGCCAAGATGAATTTTATCCGAGTTATTCTCTTCATTGCTTCCCATCGACATTGACCATTCCATCAATTAGACATCAAGAATGCCTTTCTCTATGGTGATCTTCATGAAGAAATTTATATGTACCTGTCAATCGGATTTCTCCCTCAATGTAGTGAGGAAAAATTGTGTCGTCTCAAGCGAGCTTTATATGGTCTTAAACAATATCCATGTGCTTGGTTTGATCTCTTCAACACCTCTATCCTACAACTTAAAATTTTGTGATGTTATGCTGATCATTCTTTATTTGTCAAGCAAAAGAAAAGATCTATTACGATTCTTGTAGTGTACAAAGACGATATTGTGGTAACCGGTAGTAATTCTTAAGAAATTACTTAAATTAAATGTTTTCTTACATGTGACTTTGAAATTAAATATTTAGGCCAATCATGATAGTTTTTTAGTATCGAGGTTGTTCGTTCTTCTAGTGGAATGTTTATCTCTTAAAGGAAGTACACTTTAGATCTTCTTGATAATACGGGTATGCTAGCCTGTCGTCTCTCAGAGACTCCTATCATAGACAATCATTGGTTGTTTGCTATTCAATCTCTCCTCTTAATATACTAAGCAATATCAACGTCTTGTTGGAAAGCTTATTTATTTAATAGTCACTTGTTCTAATATTTTTTATTCTGTGAGTGTCATTAATTAGCCTATTTATCCAACAACCATGCTCACACCATCTTATAGTAATGCACTGTATTCTTCATTATCTCTAGAAAGCTCCTAGATAGGGCATTCTGTATTCTGATTATGGTTATCTTAACATCCGTGCTTATTGTGATGTTAATTGGGCCAGTAGTGCAATTGATCGTCGATCTATATCCAGCTTTTATATGTTTGCCAGGGGCAATCTAGTGACGTGGAAGAGTAAGAAATAGTCCATCATTAATCATTTATTTGCTGAAGCTGAGCATCGCTCCATGGGGCATGGTACCAATGAAGTTCTCTGGCTTCATTCATTTCTCTATGAATTAGGCATTAACACTGTTAGAACTAGAAAATGAATATGATTATATTTTCTGTGTAATATATATTGTGTATTGTTGCTCTGGGGTTCTGAGTAATAGAAACATTCATAGACAATCACAAGCATTCACAAAAGTACACAAGAGGAGATATCGCAAGGCGAATTTTTTTATTCCAGAGATCCTAAGATCTTGTACATTCCAGGCTGTGATCTGGCACGAGCCCTTAATTACATCGAATGATCGATGACCCTTGATTAAAAGGCAGAAGACTGGTCAGAAGGGACTATGGTTTTAGAGTTGTGGTCGTAGAGACCTGTATTTGTTTTGTTATGGACTAAACCATCTTGGTATTAGTCAGATGTCTATGTCTCATGTTTTATCTGGAGATCCAGGGCGGAGACTATCAGGGTTTTTAACTGAGAGGGTACTACTCTGGGCCTACAACTGTCATGTGTGGACAGGCGACCTCGGGAAGACCGGTCCGTAGTTGTGTGTACTTGAGCAGCCCAACCGACGGATGCCGTTTGGATGGGTAGGGCATTGACCGTTGTGTTGTGGCAGTTCATAACAATTGCTTTGAAGAGAATCGAAACTCTTTGATATGGTTTATTGTGATAACCATAATCCCGTTTGTCAGGCTTTCAACCCTAATCGGATCATATCTTACAGTAGCTATAAATAATGATATATTTGCATAGTTCTGGATGCTGGCGGCTTCTTTCCGAGAAGTCATTTCATTCATCACGTAGAATCGAGTCAAACCTCGAAGACATGCAATTTTTCTCATTTATTGTGATAACCATAATCCCAAAATGTTTGTTTGACCATTCCGTTATTTCTGGAACGCTCGAAATACCCAAGATAGGCTCAAACGGATCTTGAAAACACTTAAAATTGAGTCCGGCGCACTCGTAAACGTTTTCTGTAATTGACTAATTTTTTGGGTGCGTGGGACTTAATTTTTGGGTGCGTGGGCTCCAACGCACCTTAAATTAAATGCCTGATTTTTTTTATGAATTTATGGGTGCGTGGGGCATTTTTCGAGTGCGTGGGACATTTTTCGGGTGCGTGGGACACCAAAGCATTTGTCTGAGTCGTGTTGAATTTATGGACTGTGTGGACCATTTTTCGGATGCGTGGGACGCCAATATTCAATTCTGAATTACATCGAATTTATGGACGCGTGGGACCCAAATTTATGGGTGCGTGGGCCATTTTCGGGTGCGTGGGAGTCCGATGCACTTGTCTGAATTAGGTCAAATTTATGGACGCGTGGGACCCGAATTTATGGACGCGTGGGCCATTTTTCAGGTGCGTGGGACTTAATTTATGGGTGCGTGCCCACACTTGTGATTTTCAGGATTCAGACCTGCGGTAATCTTGATCGGAGTAATCTTCCGGTGGAAGATGTTGGTGATCGGAAAGGAATTTCGACGATCGGGAAAGGTTTCGGTGATCGAAAAGGTATTCCGGCGAGGGTTTTCCGGCGGGATCTAAAATGCCCAGAGGGTAACAGCTCTCTCTCTCTCTCTCTCAAAAAACTGTAAAAATGACTCGTTGGATGGGGTATTTATAGCCTGAAGATACCGAACTCCGCCAATGAGGGGTTGCCACGTGCCACGCACCCCTAAAATACCCTCAACGCACCTTAAAATTGACGTGCGGAGGTCCGACGCATCAAAAATGATTTATGAAAATATCTAATTTTTTGGGTGCATGGGACCTTAATTTTAGGGTGTGTGGGACTTCCGAAATGCGTTTAATCCAAGTCCTGCAACGTGTGGAATTTTAGGGTGCGTGGACCCATTTTTGGGGTGTGTAGGGCACCGAAACACCTTTAAATGAAAATCCAGAAATCTGTTGAATTTAAGGGTGCGTGGGACTCCAAAACACCCATAAATGAAGATCCTGAAATGTGGTGAATTTATGGGTGCGTGGACCTATTTTAGGGGTGCGTGGGACTCCATGCAACCTTTGAACCAATTCTTGTTTTATCTGATTTTTCGGGTGCGTGGGTACCCTGAATTTATGGGTGCATTGACGGACTTTTGAACGCTCCAAATTGGGTTTTGAATTTGGATGAGTTTGTGGGATCCTGCTTAATGATGAAAGCACATGCATTGTTCATCATAAATCATAACTGAAGCTATGGGTTCGATTTTGGATGGTTCTGATCATGATGATTTACGGGGCCCTGCCGGAGATTTTAGCCCAAATTGGCTAAGTAAGGGGATTTTTATAAATTTTCAGTTTTACGTGGGTTCAGGAGGATATTTTGTGGATTCTTTTGGAGGTGAGTGACCAATTTACTTGTTTTGAGGGCCCCTACATTTTGGGACCCCAACAGATGCCCCTGCGGTGCGTTGCGATGGACGTATGGTCGTTCAGTGTGGCGCACCGGACCTTTTGGGTCCTGGCTATATATAGAGAAGATAGCCAATTTTTCGTTATTTCCTCTTTTCATTGGATTTTTGTTGTGCCTTCCACGCACCCAAAAATTCTCCAACGCACCCAAAAATTCTCTCCAACGCACCCATTTATTCCGCACGTACCCGTTTATTCGAGGTAACATGAATTTATGGGTGTGTGAGCTCGTACGCACCCTTGAAAATTGGAGTTCGCATGTTAAATCTTTTAAGGATGCGTGGGCTACAACACACCCTTCGTCGGACGTTTCAAGTAGTAAAGGGGGTGCGTGGGACCTCACTGCACCCTTCGTCACCCTACAGTTGGGTTTTGAGCAACTTTTAAGAGTGCGTGGGACCTCACGCACCCAATAATTTGGACTTGGTGAATTTGGGGATTTTGGGGGTGCGTGGGACCTCACGCACCCTTCATGAATAGTAGTTGGGTTTTGCCTCCCACGTACCCAAGAAATGGGTTTTGGACAAGTTTTTTTTAAGGGTGCGTGCGAGTCCACGCATCCAACAATTGGACTTGGTGAATTTGGATGTTTACGGAGGTGCGTTGGATCTCACGCACCCTGAAATTGAGCTCTTGGTGGATTTGGGAATTTTGGGGTGCGTGGGACTTCACGCACCCATGAAATTGGACTTTGTGTATTTTGGGGTACGTGGAGCCTCACGTACCCAGATTATAGGACTTGTGGTTTTTTGAGAATTTTTGAAATTCATTTTCATAGTTCTTGCCGTACTAGATCTCTAAAGGATATGAGCCCCTATACCTTCATCTCGCATTTGTGTATATGTGACGGTTATTTTGAGGAGGCGTAGGGTCTCATATACTTAAAAGATTTCTAAATCGCGTTAGGTTAAAGGTGTGATTCTGGTGATTAATTCAAGTAATGTTCCGAGCGCACCTTTGCATGCCTCTTCTGACTTTTGGACTTTATGTGAATGGCTTTATGTGCTTCCTCTCTTTCCTCCCTCTTTTATCAAGCTGCTATAGTTCTCAGATCGGGTTGTTAGTCTTGTTTTCCAGCAGACAATGGTCGTAACCCATGCTTCCTTGCGCGTGGCCCAAGATTGTCTACAGCGGCTTCTTGGCTCCCTCGATCGTTCTGAGGCTTGGTCATCTCTCGATGCTCAGTGTGATGAGGTTGCTGAGGCTATGACCAGGCTAGGCGCAGACTCTTGCCCTTTCCTGAAGGCTATCCGGAATGTCTCCCTCATGGCCTCCATTTCTAGCGAGCATAGAGAAGCCATCCTCGACTTCATCAGCAATTCTTCTTTTCTAGAAGAGTTGGCTATCCTTGAAGCAGTGGAGCCCCCTTTGGCTGCTTCTTTCCTGGCTTTATTGAGCCGACTTCACTCCTTAAAGAAGGAAAACAGGAAGAATGAATGATTCCTTGCTTGGGTTCTCCCATTGGCGGAGGCCAAGTTTCCAGACCGTCGCGCCAGAATCTGGAGGATGGCCAGGGAGGCCTTGAGGGAACGTGACAGACTCATGATCGACATATCTATCGCGAGGAACTGAACCGACTCCAAATACTTGAACTTCGATTTCGTGTAGCAATACATCTCCTACTTAATGGACCTGATTTCTAAGGAAGCCCAGGTCCAGGCGAAGGTGGATGAGTTGAAGGCTCAGGTTCTTTTGCTGCTGTAGGACTGAGATCCTTTTTCTGACCATGGGGAGAGGGCCCCACAATTTTGTGTCATCTTATGACAGACATTAACTTTTAACATCTAAACAATTAGTATGACAATCCAAACATTTTGGAATTGTCTTCATAGTTGATGAATGATGGTTATATCATTTTCTTTTTCTTCTGTCCTCTCTTGTTTGTATATGTGATGATGATGTCATGGCGTGAATGTTGTCGCATTATTTCCTTCTTTGCTGGTTTGGATGTGATTTACTGAGGTCTCGATTCATTTGTTTGGGTGCTTGCATTTTCTCTTACCTACTGCTTTGTATTCCTTAGGACTTTGTGAATGTCGATTTCTTTCTGCTCGTCTTTTCTTTTCTTTGCTCTGAGCTATATCTAAGCTTCTTGCATGCCGTTGCAGATCATAATGGCTAGTGATCCCTCGCAAGCTGGGCCTTCAGGTCAACCACTGACTCCATCAAAGCATAAACGGGCAGGTCCATCGAGGGTCAATCGTCCGTCTGATCAGAATCCTCAATGGTTCATGCCTCCAGAAACCTTCAACTTTTACGAACTGCATCCTGACACTGTCCAAGGATATGCAGAAGAAAATCCTTTGCGACAGGGTCATGCCATGCCCTCCGGATAGGGGTACATAAGAGCAATGGAACACTTGGTATGCTCCCCTGCGTGGTTTTCAGTCGGACGGGACTGTAGGATCTGAGGATGGTGAAGCGAGCCCGACCATACTTGCTCAGCTTATCAGGCGTGGCCGTCCGAAAAGGGCTGGGAAGGGTGCCAAGCAAGTATATTTAGAAAATCAAGCCAAATCCAAGTCTGACAAGATGAGGAGTACTTGGTCTATGGTCAAGTTGGTGACGGCGCCTCTCAAAATAAAAAACCCTTTCACTCGACAACACATCAGATATGTGAAGAGCTATTAGCGGCAATGTTCTTTTTCGGAGATCGAACCTTCTGACGTATGCCGTAATAATTCTTTCTTCAGTGTGGATATGTGGACGTCTAGTCTAGCACCGTTCCTGAGCTGTTCTCTGTCTGATAACGGGAAGCAGCAGTCCGTCTTTGGTACGAAGGGCATGATCTTCCTGAAGCTAAATAATGACCCTCACCAACTTTTCCCCACACACTATTTCGAGACTCTTCGCCAAAGATTTCATCATCTAGGGGATATCGAGATCTGGCCATCTGGTGCATTCCAGACCCGAGGTCACCTGATTCCTCATTCGGGGTACGAAGCATGGTCCCGTCGCATTCTGGAACAACATAGGGCCACCTTGCGAGCGGTAGGTCTGTACAAGGCCATCAAAGCAACGTTGAGTTATTTCCATAGGGAGCCGTAGGTTTACAAGGGCTTCCTCAATCATTGGTGTTCTATCACCAACTCCTTCCACCTACCGTATGGAGAGATGAGCATCTCTTTAGGGGATATGAATTGGATCGCAGGTCTTCCGATCCGTGGGCGGATTTATGATGAATGGGTTCCGAGAGACGAGGAACTGTCTCGGAAGAAGAAGGGAGTGGACGAGGATTTCTTCTCTAAAGCCTGTTACGAGCTTTTTGCTGAGCTCCCACAGTTCTGGGGTTTCAAAGATAAACTCCCATTTGAAGATTGGCTGGTCTATTTCAGCCATGGTTTGAAGTGAGTATTTCGTTGTAAGTTTCATATCGTCGTTTCTGTTTCATTTTCTTTCTTTCTGTTGACTTCGTGTTTTCTCTCTTCAGCTTGGATTATGAGGCCTATGACGAAGGTCGTGGCGATAAGTTCTTCTTGGAGAGAGGATGAAGGAAAAGTTCCATCGTCCCAATAAACTATCCCCCACTTGCGAGTTGGCCGGCTTTTTGGCCTATTGGTTGAGTTGTGTAGCATTGCCGAGCTCTAAGCAAGCAGACAATGTACGGGTATCCTATTTTGCCGTCGTGGGAGCTTTGGCGAATGGTCACCGGTACGCGTTGGCTCCAGTGGTTCTATGCTTTATCTACCGGGCCTTCGGCTATGTCATTAGTAATAAGGAACGTGCTGCCTACGGGATGAATTTGGCTTATCGTGGGTGGCACTTCTTTTCCGGCTGGCTAGAAGTATATTTTCCCTGGGTCTATGGGGCAGAATGCGGGGATTATATCCAACCCGAGAAGGTTCCACTATATTTCTTCCAGAAGAAGAGAATGGTTGGTCAAAATTTGATAACCATAGAATCCAAGATTGCCTGATACGATGATGTTCACGTCTTCCATTTCTCGGGCACCCGCAGCAAAGAATCGATTCTGTGTACGGACGACGACAGCATCGATTACTATGAACGTTCGTTCCTGACAGCGATTCGTCGCTGCGTGAGGGGATGGAATTCTGGAGGGAGCCTTATTACCCTAACCGCTTTCGCTCGCCAGTTCAGGGTATGACCAAGGGGTGCCCGAGACGTTGGAGCCAGTGACCCGTGAGTAGCGAGCATATGATGTCGGGCCCATCCATTGCAAGTGGATGTGGCGAAAACTCATGTTAACCGGGACTGGGTGCTCTTTTGCCATTCCGAGGACACAGCATTGCATTGGGGCTTTCTTCGGATGGATGAGGTGGTGGGCCCACCAATATACACTGGTCAGAAATAACTTCCTTGTCAGTGAGCCCATTTTCGTCACACCTCCGGTTGTTACCCCTACTCTAGCTGATGGGTTTGTCTATGTATCGAAGCATCTACATCAGCCTGCCGCACCGGGTACGAAGAGATTGACAACTTCTCTGAACATGGTGATCGACCATGAGAAGCCCGAAACACACTTCGGAGGGTTGGATTGCTCACGGAGAGAGGAATGTAACATTTGAGGGGCCAGAGTTCCCGCCCCTAGGGCCCTTGGATGAAGTGCTTGAAGAAGGAGATATCCTCAGAGAGGGTACCAGAAATGATGGTGATGACGGTGGTGATGGGGGTAATGATGTTGATGGTGGTGCTGGTGATGATGGTGCCGACGAAGACGATGGTGGTGCTGGTGGTGAAGGTAATGATGTTGATGGTGGTGCTGGTGATGATGGTGCCGATGAAGATGATGGTGGTGCTGGTGGTGAAGGTAATGATGGAGATGATGGCGATGCTGGTGAAGAAGGTGATGATGTTGATGGTGGTGACGATGATGATGGTGCTGATGGAGGTGGTGAAGATGATGGTGATGATGAGGGAGGTGATGAGGATGATGGTGGCTCAGCAGGGATTGTGTAAGACCCATACCTTGAATTGCCCTCCGTACGTTTAGTTTCCGGTACCAGGTACGTCCCGGATAGACCATATTAGCTAGCCTTGATCACGACCCAATTTTAGTACCACATCGACCCAAGACCTATACCCCGGCGACCGCGTAGGCGCTGAGATTCTAACGCCACGCGGCACGCCCCATTGCAATACCTGGTGTGAAAGTTGCGATCATTTGCGCAATCCGAGGTGGGCCGCGCAACATGCGTGTGGCGTGGGCCCCACTTACACAAATTTCAAGAAAATGTCAAATCAATCACCATCACCCTCACCCATACCCCTCTCATCACCCTAGTCTACACACACCATACCCACCCCATCACTCTCTCACCTCCAAAGTCAACACAACCCATACCTCCCATGCCCTCTCCCATCATCATCATCATCACCTCATGCACCCCCCTCTCTACCCATACAAGATCCATACATGGGGGGGGGGGGGGGGGGGGGGGGGGGGTCTTCCATTCCCATTTGCAAGAAAGGAGAGAGAAATAGAAAGAGAGAAAGGAGAGAGAAAGAGATTTGAGAGATTTGAGTGAGATTAGAAGAGAGATCAGAGGAATTGAAGGAGGAGATCCAAGCTTGGAGGACCCCGATCATCATCCGAACCGTCCGATCATCAACCCGACCCCATCCAACCGTCCAACCATCATTGTGAGTGCAAACTTTCCCCCTCTTTCTCGTTTACCTTTCATTTTATTTCTTTGGGCCTACCTTGTGATGGGCAATAAGATGGATGGGCTGGATCGTCCATAAATGGGCCCCACATACCGATATATATTAATAATAAATAAATAAATAAATAAAAAAAGAGGAGAGATAGAAGATGGCCGCTAGACAGACAGCGTCCAGAGGACGCTACTGCCCAGCAGCTCCTGGGCTGAAAGCCCTTTTGGGCGTTGACATTGGGTCCCCACTTATGGGACCCACCTTTATGCATGTATTCGATCCACGCCGTCCATCTGTTTCTCCAGTCCATTTTAGGGCTGGCCACCAAAAATGAAGTAGATCCAGATCTCGGGTGGACCACACCATAGAAAACAGTGGAGATAACGATGTCCACTATTGAAACTTCCGTGGCCCACCGTGATGTTTGTAGATGGAATCACCAGTCCCATATTGGACTCTATGGGCTCCCCATGAGTTGGGGAACTCGATGAGCGGATTGGATCATACCCATGTGGGCCCCACTTGATATAAACAAAAAAGAAAAAAAAAGAAACCAGCTTCTGGACACTGGATGTTCATAGCGTCACTTGGACGGTTTGAATGGGTCCCCACTCATGGGACCCACCTTGATGTTTGTGTGTAATCCATGCCGTCTATTTGTTTTCCCAAATCAATTTAGGGCCAGGGCCCAATTCTGATACAGATCCAAATCTTAAGCGGACCACACCACATGCAAACAGTGAAGATGATGATGTGCACTGCTGAAAATTCGTTGGCCCACTTTCAAATTTCTAGACTGAATCATACACCCAATATGGGGCTCATTGGGTCCCCCATGAGATGGGGAACTTGATGAACGGAGTAGATAATCCTCATGTGGGCCCCACTCGATAGAAACCAAAGAAAAACAAATATATATATATATATATATATATATATATATATATATAAGAGAGAAGGGCTCCCAGCGCCTCTGACGCTGGGAGTACCCAGCTGATAAACCGAGTAGCTATCTCGCTACTGCAATGACGTCACCAACTTCAGTGGGCCCCATCGTGTTGTACGTGTTGTATCCCCATCGTCCATCCATTTGGGGAGATCATTTTAGGGCATGATCTGAAGAATGAGATAGATCCAAATCTTAAGTGGACCCCACTGGTAAGAAAACAGTGAGGACAGTGACACGGCCGTTGGACCTTCCTACGGCCCACCATGATGTTTATTTGAGATCCAACCTGTTCATAATTCCACACACGTTTGGAAGAGGGAAAACAAAATATCAGCTTGATTGAAAACTCAGTTGGGCCCACCTAGAATGTATGTGCCTTATCTATTACGTCCATATGTCTTTCCAGCTCATTTTAGTGGCTGAGCCCAAAATCTAAGCATATCCAAATTTCAAGTGGGCCATGCCACTGGAAACAGTGGGAATAATGATTTCCACCATTGAAACCTTCCCAGGCCCTACAGTGATGTTTATTTGTCATTCAACCTGTTCATAAGATCACATGGATGTGGATGAAGGAGAAAACAAAAATATCAGTTTGATTCAAAACTCTTGTGGCCCATTTGGGTGCCACGCTCCAAGCAGCGTGCTTTGGCACGCTGCCCAGCAGGCGGCCTACCCTGTGGGTCCCACCACGATGCATCTATTTTATTATTGCCGACTATCTATTTTTCCATATTATTTTAGGGCCGTGGGCCAGCATAATGATGTAAATACAAACCTCAAGTGGACCACACCGTAGGAAACAGTGGCCATTGATGCCCACCATTGAAACTCCTCTTAAGGCTATTATGTTGTTTATTTTTCCATCCATTGGAAAAATAAACCAAAGGCCATGGGGCCCATCTTGGGCTCCCACCTTGATAGATGTGTTGTATACATTGTTGTCCACCTTGGCCGGGGCGTGGGGCCCAATTTTGGGTGGGTCACACGTAGAAAATAAGGTGGTTGAACGCCTACCATTGGAAACTTTACAGGACCCATCTATTATGTTTATTTGCCATTTTTCCTATACATAAGTCACCCAGCCATGGGTGGGGTTCCACACGTGTGGTGTGCGGGCCCCACCATGGTGTTTGATTACCATCTCACTTGATTAGTGGGAAAGCACAAATATCGGGTTGATCCTAAACTGTTGGGGCCCATTGATGTATGTGGCTTCCCCACTCCTTTGTGCGGTTATCCCCAACTACGGGTCCACCTTGTTATGCATGTGTTCTATCCACGTCAGCCATTGGCCACTATGGTTCGATATGTATGTTGCCCATCGACTTGGACCGCCTTAATTTTGTGCTTGATCCAAACCATCCAAATGAATGGACCTTAGCATGTTATGTACAGGATGGCTTTGGGACCACCTTAGTGTGTGTGTTCGAATGATCGAGTTGTCCATCCCGTTGATCCACCTTGATGATTAGTTGTGTAAACCCTTATTGAAAGGTCATATAGATCTGGATGCATGGGAATCCCTAAAGTTCGCTCGATCCAAGTCACAAGGCTACTTTCTTAAACTCACCCTGTTGACCTGTCTTGTCAATTCACTTTGTTAACTTACCATGTTGACCCGCCTGCCTTATTGACTCACCATGTTGATTGATCCTGATAACTCAGCTTGTTGTATACTCATATGACTCACCCCTTCTACCCTTGTACCCAACTATTAAAGACCACCATATTGTGTATATCCCATCCACACCGTCCGTTTACCTTTAGGATGAGTGTGGGGCTCATCCTCGACGTTAGTATGTCATCTAGGCCATCCATTATATGGAGCCTATCTTGCAGTATGAGGTTAGACCTGTCGTCCCTTTTTGTACCTCATCGTATTGACCATCTATCTCAGATTACCCTACTATGTATGATTATCTGTCATGGCCTGTCTATCTTGCAACCCGTTCTATGACATTCCTTTTACGGACCATTATTGTGTTTATCTCAATTGTACTACAGGATTATGGGTCTTGGCATGATTTTGGGTATTCTACTCTTGCCACTCAAGTAGGTTCTACCTTTGATGTGTCGGTAGTGTATTCAATCTTTTTCTTTCCATTTGGGTTATCTGAATGTTGAAGGTTAATTCACACCGTTCAATTGTTGGACCATCTGTGTTGTTGTATACCATCCATTTAGGGTCCTATTTCATTGTGTTTGCTTGTGTTATAAGTGAATTATCTTTTTATGATGTTTTTAGTATGTCTGTTGCCACACGTAGTGTTGTTTAGAATACTCTTATGCGATCTATATACTATATGCTTTGACGACTACCATGCATGTGTAATGAGTATGCATCCTGAATCACCATTGTTAGTTGGGGACCACTAGGGCATAAATGCATTCATAAAGCATTCGAGATGTAGTCACACAAATGTAATTCACGTGCTCTCTATTGCAAACCTCTCCAATAGGTATGGGACTATTCGAGGATAGGAGTCTATCATCCTGATTTACACTGTATGGTAGGAATAGCTTTGCATACCTTGTAGCCCTTGGTGTGAGATTCCCTGGTTAGCAACATCCCGCACTATGACTTGATCATTCATATGTGTCCTATCATCTTAATCCTACTCAAATAGGTTGGACTAGATTACTTTATTGTCATCGTGATAGATTGACTACTTGTTGGCACTCATACTATATGCTTGGCTCATGCATCATGAATGCTTGGCTCATCTGATTGTCTTGTATCAACCGTCCATATCGGCTACGATTGTCGTGCAGTTCATTACCAGTTGACGGTGACATTGTATTTGAGACCCTATAGTTTTATGGTGCTCTTTGGAGACTTGCACGGGCATGTCGTCTCGCATTTGTATGCATGGTTGCATTTCGCACCGTCTGCTTGTGCCGCATATAGCATGGTTACTACGTTGCAACCACAGCTCCATCGTGGTTTGCAGAACACCGAAAATATGTGATCTTTAAACTGGATGCCAAAGATGTCTTTGGGTGAAAGTCCCTGATCCCGTTGGTATCAAGGTGGGTGCTCCATTCGAGGACCGGGTGGTTTAATCATATACCAGTATGCCAAATATCCAACGGCGGTGTTTTTCATTGCACGTGGTCAGTTTGGAAGGAGGTTTGACCTAACCTGCCGGAAGAGTGTTGGCAAAGTGGGTTGAGTTTGACCAGCTGTGAGTAGGTCCGCTATTGCATCAGATAGGCTTTGGCATTCTACTGGTGAGTAGTGAGGTTTGTGAGACCCACTTAGTGGAAATATTGTGTTTGTCTTTGATGGTACTCATATGGTGATGCTCATGTTTAAAAAAAAAAATCAGACACTAAAATCCTCATTGTGGTATCCCAGGATCGGAACCTGGCGTGTGGGGTTTGGATCCGAGATCGGGGTACTACGGAGGCTGCCACCTGTGAATTCGGGTTACGGCGAATGGACGTCGAGAACCGAATTTGGGGCGTGATAGAAGTTGGTATCAGAGCATGACTTAGGAGCTTCCTGTGAACAACATAATGTTTCTACTTAGTGTTTTAGGATTAAATCACCCCTCACTTGTTGATATTTGCGAACTTAGAATCACTAGAATTCCCAATGGTATAGTTCTTTAATCGTAGTATGTTTGCAGTTTTCTAAGGCTAAGGGTTTCTTGTCCCTTCTTTTTTTAAAGATGGAACGACACCAGTAGTTGAAGTTGAGGCTGGTACATCCCAGCCAGAGTTAGCACCTATCACCCTAGTAAGCGCAGAGCAATTCAAGGGGATGCTCCAGCTGATGACCGCTTTGTTCGAGCAATGGAAAGCACCCCTGAGGGATATCAAGAAGATGAAGTTCTCCCCCAACAGCTCCCAGATGATATAGTTTTAGAGCAGACCCCATCACGGATCTTAGGTCACTGCTTCGAGTGCGGTGAAGCCGGCCATCGAAGAAAGGAATGCCCTTAGCGATCAAGAGCACCTAAGCAACAAGCATGGCGCAGAGCACCGATTGCACCAATCCCTCCGATCGTAGGTCCTCGAAGAACTAGGCGTCAAAAGAAGGTTCATCTGCAGAAGCCGCCTACGACACCAGGAGCACCAGACCTCCAAAGGCCATTCAAGGGCACTTGTTTCGAGTGTGGCGAGATTGGGCACCAAATTAGGGACTGCCCATCCTCTCAGCAGTAGTACTAGAGCGTTGTTCCCTCGACCCCGACATTTTGCGGCAGACACCAAAGAAGATTGACACCATCAAGAGGTGTATGCATGCTATGTGGACTTAGCGATGTTTGCGAACTTTCATTAATTTTCGTATGCTTTTTAGTTTCTATCTATATATATGTGTGTTTTGCTTTAATTTCGTTTGGTTGTGAATTTTGAAATTGCGGTTTTACCGCTTGTAGAGATACTCGGAGATATGCCTAATGTCCTAGAGGGGGGTGAATAGGACTTTTTGAATTTCCAATTACAATTAAAAACTAATCAAGTCAATCTTAACAACCAAGATTATCACAATAACATTCAAGGCAATTATATGATGAATTTGTAAGCAAAGACTATCATAGGCATTTCATCAAACAGTTAGCATTCATGATTGACTAAACCATTCAACACATAGCAATCATTCAAACTCACAATGCACAACGATTTATAGTGGTTCGGTTTCCCTACTCCACTCCCGGTTCACGATCTCAACCTTTGAGACCATCGGATTTCACTATAGTCGTGGTTTTAAATTAGGTTAACCATCAACCTTGATATCCTTTGATCTAGGACCGCGTTTACCATCTGCCGATGGCCCAATCCAGGGACTTGACAAGTTTGGATCTCAAACTCTCACCAATCCTAATCTAAGGACGGTCACATACAATCCCGTCGGAGTTTCTCAATCCAGGGAATAGTGATTCAATAAATGGACTCTCAAATACTAGACATACCTAGACGATTGAGCCCCGATTTGATGCCTTTGATGAGTAGCTTCAGCTCCACGTGCTTCAGCTTCTCATTGTGCTCCCAAGATCAGCTATCGATGCAAATGATGTGATTATGATTATGTCAAGTAGTTGGGAGAGTGTTGGTCAAGTTCCTCTCGCCTATTCAATGCAATGGTTATGAGGGAACTACCGAACTTCAAGCATTCAATGGCTACAAACGACCTCATAAAGATATTCCGAAGGTAGGTCAGCCATGGATGAAGATCTTGAGTTCATCTTCAAACCGAGCTTTGAATACTCAATGACAATCCATTAATGGCTAGGTTTGAATGATGAACTCAAGGGAGTTAAGAGCAAGGAGGGTAGGAAGATGTGAGTAAAGATTCTCTCTCTTAGCTCTTGATGGGTGTTAAATGCATGCCAAGAAAAGCCACAAGTTATGGCTATATAGAGCCCCAAATGATGGCCCCAACGGATAAAAAACAGTCATGTCCGACTTGTCAGAGAGAGGTCTCAACCGGTCGGACAGACCGGTCACAATTAAAAAAAGAAGGCATCATTTGGGTCTGCCCGACCGGTGAAGACCGGTCGGCAAACCTTGCTGGACAACTTGAATATGCAGGCCGACCGGTCAAGACCGGTCAACTGAGCTTGCTGGAAAGATTTTGATCTACTGGCCGACCGGTCAAGACCAGTCGGCTGTTCATTTTTACAGCCCCAGCAAGGCTGCTGGACAGAAGTTTACATAACTGGCCGATCGGTCAAGACCGGTCGGCTGTCAGGGTGAAATCCTTACAGTAAGGTCTCTAACCTCTTTTGATATTCCTGGCCGACCGGTCAAGACCGATCGGCTGCCCAGCTGATATTATCACAGCAAGTGCTGTCTTGTGTTGAGGAGCCTGGCCGACCGGTCAAGACCGGTCGGCTGTCTAGACAATTTTATTTCAGCAAGTTTGCTGGATATTTCTTGAAGTTCTGGCCGACCGGTCAAGACCGGTCGGCTGTCTAGATGATCTTGTCACAGCAAGCTTGCTGGACCAAGTCCTTCAACACAGCAGCGGATCACTTTCAAGGATGAAGCATGAAGTGATTAGGTGCATGAAGTCCAATGTTTGGACATATTTTCAATTACGATTCGCACCAGCCATGGACCACAAGTCTGATAAACTTGTGCTAGGGTCGAGAGGGAATGGGATAAGATAAGTGAGTCATTACGCCATTATTTGATGTTTTGGGTTTCCTAAGGTCGATCTATATGCAACTTACCTGAGATCTTATTTCACCTTGAGCTTGAGCAATGGAAGAAGCATAATCTTCAAGTCTTGAGCTTCAAATTTTCAACCGGGGCTCACACGAAAAGACGCAACCAACCAACACGTCAATTGACAAAATAAAGTGTACTAACAATCTCCCACTTTGTCAATTGCGTGACAAAACATCTAACCTAGACAAATCATGACTTCCTTATCATGATTGACCATAAAACAGAAAGAAATATACACCCAATTACATGTCTATACAAATATACAAAATGATCTTTACAAAAGGACATGTACAGACTCGATTTTCTTCAAAATCTCCCCCTCAATGCTTGCACCTACAAAGTCCTGCAAAAAGATATAATTGGACCTTTTAGGTGGGATGATTCTCCCCCTTTTTGTTAGTAATTGACAAGGGTTAGCCAGCAAAAATATATGCCTAAGAAAGCTGCAAGGCTAAAGCCGAAAATATGTCAATCACATAAAACAGGGAAGAGATATAGAAATTGAAGCCGTGAGGAGAGATTTAAAGAAAAAATCATGCTAGATATACAAGTAATCATGAAAGCATAGAGGGCATATAGCCCAATCAACCAACCATCCATCCAAATGTAAATTCAGACACAAAAAGAATACAAAGCATGAGCTAATTAGGGCGAATCTGCCCAAACCATCCAACCTCCCATAAATATTCAATAAAGGATCAAAAGCTCATATATCAAAAAAGATATAACTATAGAGAATAGAAATAACATCCATACATATACCAAAATGGGCAAGTAACCCAATGTAGATATGCATCAATCTGAGCAAAATATACAGACAAATCCATAGAAAGATAGTACATGAAATCCAGACAATGTCATTGGTTATACAAAAAGGAACTGTGACCAAGACATGAGACTAGTAATCTGTTCCATCTCCCAGATCGGGGGGTGGAACGTCCCCACACGCCGTGCGCTCCCACATCTCTATCCGCCTCTCCAACTGTGCGAGGCGAGTCACAAGGGCCTCCTGCTGTACAAGAATGGTGGCCTGCCCCTGCAAAAGCTGCTGCTCACTCTGCTCGATCCCGTCGAGCCACTGAAATAGGCACTCCTGAAGTTAACGAAGTTCAACAATGTATGAAGGAGGATCCACGGAAGGGGATCGACGTCGAGAAAAAGCTCTAGGAGGCGTACTGAATCGACCCGGAGCAGCCCGAGGATCGAGGGAGGGATCAGAGGAAAGAGCTAAAGGTGAAGTGTGGGAAGGGCCAGTGGAGGTAGGTGGAGCCTCAGGCTGGGACGGTTCTGCCGGATCCTACTGCTGATCCTGCAAAAGATGACTCTGGATGGCTTCTTTTGTAAGCTCCATATGGGCAATGATAGTGCGGTTTATGATGATGGGCTTGTGAACTTTATCAGAACTGACAATGTCAATCGCATCAGCTAATTTACATATGAGATGACCAAACGGGAGACTGGAGGAGTTTTCATCATCTCGCAAGATAACCTGGTGAATGATGGACATGATCCTGGATGGAAGGCAAAGCGGATGACCCTGACCATCGCGATAGAGCACACGAAACATGGTTTCAGTGACATCTGCCTTGTTGCTCTTCCAAGGATATACATTACGGAAGAAGACGTTGTGAAGAATGCAGAAATCCCATAACATGGAGGACGCCCGAAGCGCACCTCCTACCCATTGGGGTGTCCCATCACCACAGAGAAATTTGGCAATAACGTAGTTAGGTTTGGGACCCAGCGAGGCAAAATCAAAAGGAGACTCCTCAACAATGGGAACACCAACGAATTCAGAGATGGATTTCAAAGTAAAAAACGCACAGCCGATCACCAACCTCAACTTTAAACGGGGGGGGGGGGGGGGGGGGGGGGGGGGGGGGGGGGAGGTGGTGACATGGACACAAGAGGCGTAGAACTTTCGAACTACGTCAAACTGGACAGGGCCCCCCATGTGGAGTACGTGACCCCAATTTATGGCGTTCAACATGGAACAAACATTATATTCGGCCAGGTCATCCAAATTTTTGGACTTTTCATATACCACCTCTTTGTCCTTGAAGTCATCCCAATGGGTGGAATGGGATGAGATATTTTTACCCAAGGATTAAGATTTAAGAGGGGGAACGGAAGATGAGGCAGCCCCTTGCCCTTTTGAAAAGGTTTTCTTTGATTTTAAAGGGCGAGGAAGAGGTTTAGCTTTTGCCTTGGACCGACCACTCCGCCTCAAGGGGAGCTCATCTTCACTCTCTTGGGAAGACATTGAAGACGCAACAAAACACCCTACACCACTCCTAGATATGAAGGGAAAGGATTTAACAAAGAAGGATGAGAGTGAATCCCTTACCTATGGAATTAGAATGGAGAGGAGCAATGTAGAGGAGGTTAGAAACTCTAATCTTGCCAAAAATCACCTTGGAATCACCTTGGAATGTAAGAGGGGGAGCTGGAACAGCAAGTGAAGATGAGAAAATGGAAGAATGAGTGACCCAAATGAGCTCCAATGCTTATAAAGACCCCCCCCTCCCCCAAGGACTGGCTGACGCACGGGCAGACCTGTCTAAGTTTGCACGACCGGTCTGGACCGGTCGTGGGGAGTGAAGAGGCGTCCAGACGAGTCTGATGCAAGCCCGACTAGTCTTGACCGGTCGGATGGCGTGAAACTAATGAGACAGATAGGTAATGGAGAAGCCAGACCGGTCTTGACCGGTCGGCCAGCAATTTTGGCGAGAACAGAGGATTTCGACAGGGTAGCGGGTTTGTCCTTTGGTCAGACCAGTAGCTTTTTAAAACGAATACCCTTTCTAAGGATACAACACCTATGGTCATGGTGTACCAAAATGACTACCCAACACAAAAAGAGGGACCCTTAAAGGACCAGATTTAGCGGTATAAGACAGAAAATGGGACTATGATCCTGGATATTCGTAGAGAGCAATGTGAAAAGAGGCAAAGGTCCTCAGATATACCTATAAAGATCAGATAAAGAGGCTTAATCCTTAGATATTACCTATAAAACCTACACTTGTTAGATAAACTAGACACACCTAACACCAATGGACTTCTGGAGGTTCGCAAAGCGAACTGAGTCCAAGGGTTTCGTTAGGATGTCGGCTAGCTGATTCTCGGTAGGCACATGTTCGAGAGATATTATGTGATCTTCAACCAATTCTTGAATAAAGTGGTGCCTAATATCGATGTGCTTAGTGCGCGAGTGCTGAACTGGATTTTTCGATATATTTATGGCACTAGTATTGTCGCAAAATAGAGTCATTGTGCCTTGGTTAATCCCATAATCGGTCAAGGTTTGTTTCATCCATAATAATTAGGCACAATAGCTTCTAGCAGCAATATACTCTGCTTCGGCGTGGATAAAGAGATGGAGTTTTGTTTCTTACTATGCCACGCCACAAGGTAATTTCCAACATAAAAGCACCCATCGCTGGTTGATTTACGATCATCCATGTTATCAGTCTAGTCGGCATCTGAATACCCTGCAATATCTGTAGATGAATCAAATGGGTACCAAAGACCGTATTCGCTAGTGCATCCTACAAACCGGATGATTCGCTTAACAGCGGTGAGGTGAGATTCTTTGAGATCAGCCTGAAACCGAGCACAAGCACCTACACTAACTGCAATATCTGGTCTACTAGCAGTGAGATAAAGAAGACTACCAATCATGCTTCCATAAAGATGTTAATCTACACTTTTTCCTGCAAGGTCTTTCGATAGTTTAACAGTGGTGCTCATAGGTGTAGTGTAACATCGACCAGAATCTAAGCCAAATCTCTTAACAAGATCTTTAACATATTTGGCTTGAGTGATGAATATACCTAATGCAAGTTGTTTTACTTGTAGCCCTAGAAACATGTTAAGTTCTCCTACCATACTCATCTCAAATTCTGATGTCATTAATTTAGCAAAGGAGATGGACATTTTCTCACATGTGGATCCAAAAACAATGTCATCCACATAAATCTGGGCAATCAACACAGAATCCTCGGCTTCTCTTATAAAGAGAGTTTTGTCAACGCTCCCCCTAGCAAAATCATGGTCTATAAGAAAGTGAGTTAGGCGTTCATACCATGCACGGGGAGCTTGCTTGAGTCCGTAAAGAGCCTTTTTCAATCGGTACACTTTGTGAGGATACTTAGGATCAATGAATCCTTTTGGTTGTTCAACATACACTTCCTCATCAAGAATACCATTGTTAGAACTAGAGAATGAACATTCTCTTGGAAATGTTGGGTTTTGTTGCTCTGGGGTTCTGAATAATAGAAACATTCGTAGACAATCACTGACATTCACAAAAGTACACAAGAGAAGAGATATCGCAAGGTGAATTTTATTCCAGAGATTCTGAGATCTTGTACATTTCAGGCCGTGATCTGACACGAACCCTTAATTACATCGAATGATCGATGACCCTTGATTAAAAGGCAAAAGACTAGTCAGCGGGGACCATAGTTTCAGAGTTCATTGGTCGTAGAGACCTGTGTTCTGGTGGTCGTAGAGACCTGTATTTGTATGGTCGCGGGGACCTGTATTTGTATGGTCGCGGAGACCCGTGTTTGTATGGTCGCGGAGACCCGTGTTTGTATGGTCACGGGGACCCGTGTTTGTTATAGACTGACCCACCTTTGTACGAGTCGGATGTCTATGTCCCATGTTTTGACCGGAGATCCGGGCTGAGACTGTCAGGGTTTATGGCTGAGATGGACGACTCTGGGCCCGCGCCTGTCAATGTAGGGACAGGTGACCTCGGGAAGTCCATTCTACAGTTGTGTGTACCTGCGCAGCTCAACCAGCGGATGCCGTTTGGATGGGTAGGGCATCGACTGTTCTTGAAGTGTTAGTCTTTAACAAATTGTGTGTGATAACTTAGAACTCTCCTGGTATGATTTATTGTGGTAACCATAGTCCCCTTCGCTTAGTCTGGACTTGAATCCGGGTCATGTTGTGATAGTACATGTAATGATGATGCATCGGTATGATTCTGGGCACTGGCGGCCTCTTTTCAGGAGAATCGCTCCGTTCAGCTTGTTGGATCGGATTAGACTCTGAAGGCTTGTATTCCGCTCCTTGGGCAGCTCGGATGAGTCATTTGACCACTCCATTGCGTCCGGAATGCTCGGAATACCCAAAATAGGCTCAAACGGGGCTTGAAAACGTTGTAAAATGAAGATTTAAGGGAGTTTGTATGAACGCTCAAGGTGCTGATTTTTGCGATCCGCTGGCCTGATTTTTCTGATGCGCTGGGGCCAGTGCGTCCTTAAATGCATTTTTTTTGATCCGTTGGGCTATTTTGCGACGCGCTGGGGCCAGTGCGTCCTTAAAATGGCTGTAACTTGGTAACTTGTATTTTTCTGATCCGCTGGGCTATTTTGCGACGCGCTGGGGCCAGTGCGTCCTTAAAATGCCATGATTTATGGTTTACGTAATCCGCTGAGGATTTTCCTGATGCGCCGGGTCACTTTTTATGATGCGCTGGGACCGGCGCATCCAAAAAGGGTGACTTAAGTTATTTCTCCGGACCTGGTCTGATCGGAGGCGCGATTTCCGGCGAGGGGTTCCGGTGATCGGAAAAGGATTCCGGCGATCGGAAAAAAGTTTTCCGGCGATGAGGTTCTCTCTCTCTCTCACTGACCCGTGCAAATGAGGCGGTGGGGGGTATTTATAGGCAAAGTCGTCCAATAGGCAGTCGACACGTGTAGCGCGTCAAGAAAATGGGTCGGCGCGTCGATTAAAGCCACTTGGCGCGTCTCAAAATGGCTGAGTTTGGAAGCTGATTTTCAGGGCGTGCTAGCTGTCAGTGCGTCCTGAAATTGGCTGATTTTTTTTGGATGCGCTGGACGTATTTTGGGACGCGCTGGAGGTAGTGCGTCCTGAAATTCGAAATGTTTGAGTTACACGATGCGCTGAGTGAATTTGTAGACGTGCTGGAGGCAGTGCGTCCTTAAATTCAAAATCACTGAATTTCATGATGCGCCGGGTGAATTTGTAGACGCGCTGGAGGCAGTGCGTCCTGTAATTCAATCAGTCCGAATTTCCTGATGCGCTGGAGGATTTTTGTGATGCGCTGGACGTACTCGTGCCCCTCCAATTTTGGGTTTTGCGAATCGAAGGGTTTGTGGGGTCCGCCTTGTGATGAATGCCGATGCACTGCTCCTATCTCTTGGTAATTGAGGTAATCCCCCTACATTTTGACAGTTTTGATCATGATGACCGGCGGGGCCCACCACTGGCTCAATTTCCTGTTCTTTTGGTTAAGTTAAATGCGTGTTGCGATTTTCAATGCGGTCTTCGATGCACTGGCCCTGAATCCAATAAAGTGATGATTAGGGCACCCATAATCATTGTTTTGAAGATCTTTACTTTTGGGACCCCAACAGATGCCCCTCCGATGCGTTGGGATGGACGAGCGGCGGTCCATGGCGACGCATCGGATTTTCCAGGTCCCACTATAAATAGGGCCGCCCACGTCATTTCGTTATTTCACTGTTCATTTTCGACGACCGGAGCTCTCGGCCAGCGCATCCATTTTTTCGCCAGCGCATCGATTTATTATCGCCAGCGCATCGAAATATTAGGTAGCGCGTTGGTTTATTCAAACTTAGGCATTTTGTCGATGCGCTACGCGTAGCGCGGCCAATAATTTTGGACTTCGTGTATTTTACGATTTTCTTAACGCGCCATAGGCAGCGCATGCAATAACCGAACGCGCTGGGCCCCGCGCTATGGTTTTAACTTGAAATCATCAATTTTATCGACGCGCTAGGGTCAGCGCGTCCTCTCGTGCCTTGTAGAAACCCATTTTCCGACACGCTGAGCCCAGCGCGGAGTCACTAACCCATTAATCGATGCGCTAGCACCAGCGCGTAGCTTCGTGCCTGGGAAAACCCATTTCATGACGCGCTTAATGTGGCACACATGAAAATTCGTACTTAAGTGGAATTTTGGTATTTTCCGGATGCGCTGGGGCTAGCGCGTCAAGTTTTTGGACTTGTAAAATCGCGTGATTTTTATGACGCGCTGGGCCCTGTGCGTGTGACTTCGGGACTTGGTGAAATTTACTGAATTTATTGCATAAAACCGGCTCCCGTACGTATTCCCAGACTTGGTTAATCGACCCGATTGTTGAGCGTATTAAAGCCGACGAGCACTGATTTTCGAGTTTCGAGAAGTTGTCCGATTCTAGTGTCCTATTTTGGTGTGCTTATCGTGGCTTAACGCACTCACCTGCGGGTTTATTCGACCATTGCTCACGATATTTGGGACTTGTTCCGGGTACGCGGGGTCTCACGCACCCTCTTTATTAAACTAGATTTGCTTTTAGCATCACCAGGGTATGTGAAACCTCGCGCACCTAGCCCGTGAGCCTTGGTGGAGTCTGTGGTTTCCGCGAATTCCGCGCCGGCGGTCCGCCGTGTCCTCAAAGGGTGTGAACCTCTATGCCTCTGTTTCGTATTCGCGTATGCGTGCCAATTGTCTTAGGGAGGCGTAGGGTCTCACGCACTTGGGAGACTCCCTGGCTGCTTTAATTTAATGGGCAATTCTAGAGGTGATTTAAGATGATGTTTCGAGCATACCTTTGCATGTCATTCCTCGGCTTCTCTGACTTTACGCGAGTGGCTTTGCGCGCTTTTCTTTTGTCGGACTGCCTTATCTGGTTTATCCGTCTTGTTTTTTAGCAGACGATGATCTTAACCCGTGCTTCCCTTCGCGCGGCCCGGGACTGCATGGGGCGTCTCCTAAACGATCTAGACCACCCCGAGGCTTGGTCATCTCTTGCCAATCAATGCGATGAGGTGCTCGAAGCCCTGACTCACCTTGGCATTGAATCCCGCCCCATTCTCTGAGCTCTTCAGAATATCTCGGCGATGGCGGGCATCTCCGACGAGCGCAAGGAGGCTATCTCTGGCTACATCGGCGATTCTTCCCTCCTGGAGGAATTGGCGGTTCTGGAGGCGGCGGAGCCTTCTTTGGCTGCTTCCTTCCTGTCTCTCTCGAAACGTCTCCACTTCCTAAAGGACGAGAAGAGGGAGAGCAGGAGGTTCCTGGCTTGGCTTATCCCCTTGGCGGAGGCCGAGTACCCGGATCGTCGTGCCGGTATTTGGAGAATGGTCAGAGCGGCCATCCGGGAGCACGATGACTTGGCGATTGACTTGTCTGTGATAAGGAACTACGCCGATGCTGAGCACTTAAACTTTGATCTTGTGCAACAATGCATCTCTATCCTGGTGGACTTAGTCTTCAAGGAGGCCCGGATTCGGGAGAAGGTCGATGAGCTGAGGGCTCGAGTTCTTCCTCTGGTGCAGGACTAAAATCTTCATTTTCTGGCTTCGGGGAGGGGTCCCCACAATTTTGGTTCATTTCATATTGACTGTCGATTTTTATCGTTTTTAAACAATTAACATTTAACGGTTTGGGCTTTGGCATAGCCCTCGTGGTTTAATGAATGCTAATTATACTTTTTCCGCTTTACTTCTGCCTCTCGAAAATTTGTGTGTTTGTGATGATGTTGTTGCGGATGCTGTCATTTCATTTCTTTTCGTTGGTTGATGATGTTGTGTAGTGGCCTGGATCGGCGCTCGTTCTTTGTCTACTTGTTGCTTCGCATGTCTTTGGATTTTGTGAATGTTTGACTGGGCTTTATGGGGATATTTTCATTTGCTCTGTATTTAAACCTTTTCATGCCATTGCAGATTATAATGGCCAGCGATCCTTCACAAGCCGGTCCTTCGGGTCCGTCTCAAACTCCATCCAAGCGTAAACGTGCTGCCATCAAGCAGGCTTCCAGACCGTCAGCTGAAAATCCGCAGTGGTTTCTCCCGCTTGAGACATTCAACTTTTACGAACGTATTCTGACCCTTCCGAAGAATGTCCAGCGAAAGATACTTTGCGATAAGGCCTTACCGCCCCCTCCTGATGAGGGTACCCAGGAGGAATGTGACGCGTGGTACGCTCCCTTACAAGGTTTCCGGACTGATGAGGCTGTCGGGTCTGAAGAGGGCGAAGCGAGCCCGATTGCACCCGTTCAATCTGCTAAGCGAGGTCGTCCAAAGACGACTGGGAAGAGCGCCAAGCAGATCTATATAGAGAACCAGACTAAGTCGAAGTCCGATAGGATGAGGGTTGTTTGGTCTTCTGTGAAGCTGCCAGTATCGTCTCTCGTGATTCGCAACCCTTACACGAAGCAATTTATCCGCTTTCCTAAAAGCTTCCAGAGATATCGTTCTCTGCCAAGCATTGAGCCTTCTGATATAAGTCGCGCAAATTCTTTCTACAGCGTCGACTCCTGGACGTCCATTCCGGAGACGTTCGTTAACTGTGCTATATCTAAGAACGGCACATTACAGTCTGTCCTCGGGGAGAAGGACATGATATTCCTGGAGCCAAACCACGACCCTCATCTGCCGTTCCCAACACACTACTACGAGACCCTGCGCCAAAGGTTTCATCCTCTGTCTGATGCAGAAATCTGGCCAACGGGGGGTTTCAGGACCCGAGGACATTTAAGCCCTCATCCCGGTTATGAAACTTGGGCCAATCGGATAGTCGAGCAGCACGAAGAGACCTTGAGGCAAGTAGGTCTCCTCCGGGCCATCCAAGCGACGTCGAGCTATTTCCATCGAGAACCTTGCATCTATAAGGGGTTCCTGAACCATTGGAGTTCCATCACCAACTCCTTCCATCTACCTTGCGGGGAAATGAGTATCTCCCTCTGGGATCTGTATCGAATAGCAGGTCTCCCTATCCGTGGCAGAATCTACGATGAATGGACTCCTAGTGATGAGGAGTTGTCTAAGAAGAAGAAGGGTGCTGATGAAGGCTTTTATTCAGAAGCCTGCTATGAACTATTCGCGGAGCTTCCGCAATTTTTGGGTTCCAAGGATAAGGTGCCCTTTGAGGATTGGCTGGTTTACTTTAGTCATGGCCTGAAGTGAGTTTCTTCTCCTGTCTTGCGCTGTTCGCACCCTACTTTATTCTTTTCTTCCACTGATGGTCTTCTTTTTGTCTCAGCTTAAATTACGGACCGTACGATGAAGGTCGCAAGGACAAGTTGATCCTGGAGGCGAAGATGAAAAAGAAATTCCCACAGCCAAACAAGCTCTCTCCCACCTGCGAGCTTGCTGGGTTTTTAGCCTATTGGCTATGCTGTGTGGCCCTCCCGAGCTCCAAGCAGGCGGATAGTGTGAGGGTCTCCTGCTTTGCTGTTGCAGGAAGCCTGGCTAACGGCCATCGCTACGCATTGGCCCCGGTGGTATTGTGCTCTATATACCGGGCCTTTGGCGGCGTCATCAGCAATAAAGGTTCGGCTTCCTTTGGATTGAATTCTTCTTATTGTGGGTGGCACTTCTTCTCGGGATGGCTCGGGGTCTATTTCCCATGGGTCTATGGCATGGAGCTCAAGGATTTTATCCAGAGGGGATCTGTTCCGCTACACGCTTTTCAGAAACGGAAGATGATAAATGGAAATTTGGAGACTATCGAGGCAAAGATAGCTCGCAATGATGACGTCGACTTCTTCCTCTTCTCGGGGACCAACAGCGAGGATCCAGACCTGCTCGACGATGACGAGAGCCTCGGTTCTTATCACCGCTCGTTCTTGGTGTCTATCCGCCCGAGCTCGCTACCTTTAAGAGAGGGCGCTGAGTTTTGGAGAGAGCCATACTACCCGAACCGATTTGCCAGGCAGTTCGGTTATGATCAAGGGGTACCGGAGTCGCTCGAACCGGTGACAAGAGAGCAGCGGGCATATGGCACAGGGCCGATCCATTGGAAGTGGATATGGCGACAACTTCTGCTTACCAGGTCGGGCTGTTCTTTCATTGTCCCGGGCACAGAGTATGTTCCCGGCGCCACATATGGATGGATGCGATGGTGGGCTCACCAATATTCCTTAATCCGCAACAACCGACACGTAACCGATCTTGTCTTTGTCTCCCCTCCGATTGTCAATCCTACTCCTGCAGACGGCTTAGGTTATGTGGCAGAGCCGCTCCGCCAGCTGGCTACTCCGGGCGTACAGAAGTTCATGACCTCCTTGAACGTTATAATAGATCATGAGAAACCCGAGCACACGCTCGAAGGGTGGGTCGCTTATGGCCAGAGGATCACGCTACAAGGTAACCCGGATTCCCCACTCGTCGGTCCCATGGCAGAGGGATAGAGGGAGCGTTATGACATTGGCGATGACGATGATGGCGAAGCCGCTGGTGATGAGGACGGTGACGAGGAAGATGCTGTTGATGACGGCGGAGGAGACGAAAATGATGATGACGCTGGTGATGGCAATGACGGAGGGGGTGATATTGGTGAGGAGGTCACCAGAGAGGGCGGAGAGGGTGGCGACGAGGGAGATATTGTTGCGACTGCCGGTACTCCTCCGTCCGGGGGTCAGGGAGGTCGCGGCCAGAGCTCAGCAGGTCAGACGAGCCTGTCCAGACGTTCTGTTCCCGGGGATAGTGATTTTGAACCGTCTCCTGAACGTTCTGGGCCCCGCATAAAGACTGCTCATCGTGTCTCTGTTTCAGACGGCGGCAAGAAAATAAAGGACCTGCTGAAGTTGTATAGAGCTGAGAAGGCGCGGAGCCAACCCCCCCGGGCTGCCGGTAGCGTCCCGACCGATGATGCAAGCGGTCCAAGGGAGGAAGGGGAGATGAGCTCGCAGGCAGGTCTCAGCGGAGATCGTCCTGTGGAGGGAGGTGAGGGTAGCGAGCCAGTGTATGAGCGATCTGTTCCTGAGGTAGACATAGAACCCGTCCCTATGGACGTCGATGGTGAGCCGCGAGCTGAAGACCCCCCTCTTACCGATCCTGTCGATATCGGGGCTGCAGCGAACCCTGGTCCCGCTCCTGAGGCGAGACCTGTTGTTTCTATAGAAGAGGCCTCATTCCCGCCCCGAGGAATCATGCTTGCAGAGGTCACTAGCGTTCCAGAGCCTATTGCCGAAGTGCCCCTGGCCGCTGAACCAGCCTGGGCTATCTCTGCCTCTGAGGTCGTCATTCTTTCTTCTCCTGAAATGCCTGAGCCGGCAGCGGAAGTCGCGATTGGATATGCCCCCAGCTCGTCGAGACCTGTTGCCTCAACCAGTGCACCGGGTGATGAAATCCCTACTGGTATAATACTTTCCTTCATCGTTTGTTCGCTTCTCTTCTCTCTCCAGTGTGCTAATGTTTACCGTTTCTTTTACCAGCCACTGCCCCTGCCAGCGTCCCGGCTCCCGTAGTCTTGCCCGAGGCATTCCTCTCGTCTCTCCGAGGCTTATCAAGGACTAAGGTGACCCTTCTGAAGAGCTTACTATCCGACATCGTCGATTCGCTTAGGAAAGGAGACGAAGGGTCTATCTTGGATGAGGCACTGCAGGCATTGGAACTCACTGCTACGTGGCTTGGAGTCGACATCTCTTCGATAGTCAGTCATGTGTCACAATTCAAAGATGGTGTGGCTCAAGTGAACGATGCAAGGCACTTTAGGACTGACCCCTCTGTTGAAGAAAAACGCGGTCAGTTGCGGTCCCTTCTTCCGAAACTAGAGTTGCACGAGGCAGATGTGGCCGCAGTGCAGAAGGATTGGCAGGCTGTGGATATTGAGCACCAAGAGGTCACCAGGCGTCTCGCAGAAATTGAGGATGAGATGGCCCGATTACGTGCCGAACATTCTGTCGTCCATTTCAAACTTTCGAAACTTGGTGGTCAGAAAGCAACCCTGCAGTCTTCTATCGACCAATGCAAGACGGAGTGTGACGCTGTGAGGGCACGAATTACGAAGCTGCAGCGGTCTCTTCAAGATACTCCCGACCCTGTTCAAGTCCTGGCCGAGGCTGAGGCAAGACAGAAGGCAATCGCGGGGTCCGCAGTTAACCTATTAGAGCAGTGTTTGAGAACTTTAGATGGTTAGGCTGTAACAATAATGATTCTTTTGTAGTTTTAAAACACGTTGTAATGAGTGTTGTATCATTATGTATGCTATTGTGATGCTGAGTTCATATTGTGCTTCTTAGCCTGCTTGTCGTTCCCCTTGAGTTTGAATGCAAAATAGATTGTGCTATTTAGAAAGGAACGTCCCCCTGTCAGGACTTAAACCTACGCATGTGCATGAGGATGTAGCCGGGCCTCGGCTTAGGGCTGGTCTTGATTTTAATAATCTCGAAAAAGGCCTGGTGTCCTGCTTGACGTGTCCCGAGCCTTGGTGACCCTTCCAATACCTGTGTAAGCATAAAGCAGATGATTAGCATTTTAGTTTAGTCATTGCGCGGCACCCTTTCTTTTGGCGTCTACTCTATTACATTCCCTCTACCGGGGTATTTACAACTTGCAATGATAAGTTTATGTCAGGTGTAGTATCTTTTCAGGAATCGGCCATTCACTAGCGAACTGACACCCTGTCCTTTGCAATCTATTACCCGATAGGCTCCGTTGGAATACACTTCGTCGATAATGCAGACGGGATCCCACTTTGGGTCGAACTTGCTCTTCGATCCTTGGAGCGGTGCCGGATGCTTCATCATTAGCACGAGATCGCCCTTTTTAAACGACCTGCCCCTGACGCGCTTATCGTACGCGGCTGAAATCTGTTTCTGATACATTTCGAGTCTTTGTTGGGCGGCGAGCCTTTTTTCGTCTAGATTATCAAGTTCGACCATCCGGCTCTTGGCATTATGCTCGGTTGTCAGGGAGTGTCGGAGAGCGACCCGTAGCTACTCAACTTGTATTTCCATCGGGATCACAGCTTCTGTACCGTATACCAGTGAGTAGGGCGTAGCCCGGGTGGCCGTGCGGTGCGTAGTTCGATAAGCCCACAGTGCTTCGGGCAACCGTCTGTCCCAGTCCTTCTTATTTTCCGCCACTGTCTTTTTCAGAATCTTCACAATAGTCTTGTTGAATGCTTCGGCTAGTCCATTCGCAGCAGGATAATAGGGCGATGAGTAGCAATGCTTGATCTTGAATTTTGCGCACAGCTTATCGATGGCAGCATTCTTGAAGGGTGTCCCGTTGTCCGTGGTGATTCTCTCGGGGATACCATGTCGGTATAATATGGCGTGACGGATGAAACCTTCGACATGTTTGGCTTTCACGTTTCTCAGGGCGACCGCTTCGGCCCATTTGGAGAAATAGTCGGTTGCCGCGAGGATGTACTGATGTCCCTGGGAGGATGGCGGACTAATTGGTCCGATCACGTCCATGCCCCAGGCTGCAAAAGGCCAGGACATCACCGACTGATGCAACTCTTCCGGTGGTGAATGTATGATATCGGCATGGATCTAGCATTGATGACACTTCTTTACGTATTCTATCGCGTCCTTCGTCATTGTCGGCCAGTAGTAACCCATGTGTCGTACACGGTGGTGTAAATTCTTTCCTCCCTGGTGAGCACTGCATTCTCCTCCGTGAGCTTCTTTCAATGTACTACGTGCTTCATCTTGGTTTAAGCATCGCAGCAGTACTCCCTCGTACGATCGTTTATAAAGTACGTCATTTTGGAGCACGAATGAACTGGCACGCCTTCTGATCTGTGTGCGCATTTTGGGATCTTCTGGCAGAAATCCGTACTTCAGATAATCGATGAATGACTTTCTCCAATCATCTTCCTCTGTGATCTCGAAGCAGCAAATGGGATTGACACTCAATCCTCCATTGCGCAGCGTAGCCGTAGGCAGGATTCTTCTTTCTTCAATCGTAACTTGAAGTGGGCTGCCTCCTGGGTTAGCTAAAGCAGCGGCTAAACTGGCGAGTGCATCAGCTCGTACATTCTCCTGCCTCGGTATATGTGAGATACTGCTGTTCCGAAACTGATTGAACATGGACTGCGCTTGGTGACAATAGGGTAATAATTCGGGTTTGCGGACTTCGTACTCTGTCGTCAATTGTCCGATGACAAGCCTAGAGTCACCATAGATACGTATTTCCTTGATTTGCATTTCCAGGGCCAACTGTAACCCAATAATAAGAGCCTGGTACTCTGCTTCGTTGTTGGTGCATGCCGGGACTAACGTGAATGAATAGGGTAGCAGGTCCCCTTGTGGGCTGATGAATATAATTCCTGCCCCTGATCCTACCGCTCTGGCTGCGCCGTCGAAATACATCTCCCAATGGCGTGTTTCATTAGTCGCCATGACCTGCTCGTCGGGGAGGTCGTACTCTATTTCTTCACCGCTTGGTACTGGATGCGCGGCAAGGAAGTCCGCGATAGCTTGCCCTTTGACGGCCCGAGCCGGCAAGTATGTCAAGTCGAATTCCGACAGGAGCAGGGCCCACTTGGCCAATCGTCCAGACAACATAGGCCTATTCATGAGAAACTTGAGGGGGTCTGCTTTGGATATCAACGTTATCTGATGAGAGAGATAGTAATTTCTGAGTTTTTTGACAGCAAAGATCAATGCCAGACAGACCTTTTCGATCGCTGAGTAGTTAAACTCAGCCCCCACTAGCGTGCGGCTGAGGTAATAGAGTGCGCCTTCCTTCCCTTCCTCGTTCTTCTGGGCTAAGAGGGCTCCTAGTGAATTTTCGCCGACGGCAATGTAGAGGATTAGTGGCTCCCCTTTGATTGGTGCCGCAAGGACTGGAGATTTGTCGAGCAAGTCTTTCAGAGAGTCGAACGCTTTCTGGCAAGCGTCATCCCACTCAAACCGTACTCCTTTCTTGTTGAGGCGCGAGAACGGTTGACAACGACCAGATAAATTCGAGATGAACCTTCTTAGGTACGCGACCCGGCCTTGGAAGCTTTTCAACTCTTTAAGACTCTTCGGAGGTGGCATTTCCCTGATCGCCTTAATCTTCGTTGGATCAATTTCTATGCCTTGGTGTCTGATAACAAATCCTAAAAACTTGCCAAAGGAAACCCCGAATGCGCACTTTAATGGATTCATGCGAAGGCTTTTCTTTCTCAGTCTTTGGAACACTTGTCTTAGATGCTCTCTGTGTTGTTCATGCCCGGCCAACCTCACTACCAGATCGTCTACATAGCATTCGACATGTTCATGCATCATGTCCTGGAAGATCACTTGCATTGCACGTTGATATGTTGCCCCTGCGTTTTTCAACCCGAACGGCATCACACGATGACAGTATATGCCCAACGTTGTACGGAATGCCGTCGATTCCTCATCCTCTGGGGCCATACGAATCTGATTATACCCCGAGTAACCGTCCATAAAGGACATCACTGCGTATCCTGTCGTGCTGTCGATCAGTAGCTCTAGGATAGGCAGTGGGAAATCATCCTTAGGGCATGCTTCGTTGAGGTTCCGAAAGTCTACGCAGATTCGGATTTGACCATTCTTTTTCTTGACTGGCACAATGTTTGAGATCCATTGTGGGTACTTGACTTCTCTGATGAATCCAGCTTGGATCAACTTTTCGACCTCTTCTTCGATTTTGGGCACTATGTTTGGGTGGAATCGTCGTTGAGGCTGCTTGACCGCCTTCTTCCCTTTCAAGATGCCCAACTTATGCATCGCGATTGCTGGACTAAGCCCCGGCATTTCTGAGTATGTCCAGGCGAACACGTCCCGGTTCTCCTTCAACAGTTGGACGTATCTTTCTTTCTCCTCTTCTGGGACATTTTTGCTTAAGTACGTATTTCTGGGGTCTTCTGGGGTTCCCATGTTTATTTCTTCAAGCTCATCTATCGTGGACTGTCCCCCGTCTTCTATCTGTGCAGGTGCGGCACTGGGTTGGATGACGTCGACTACCTCTTGTGGCTGTACCTCTCCCGTAGGATTGATTGTCACCATGTTGACATGTCTAATCTTCACCTCTGCCCCTAACCCTTCTCTTCCTCGGTGAACTTTGGTGTTTTCTTCGAATGGTGCTAACATTCTGCCATTCGAGGCTGATTCCGAGTAATAGAAGCCCATATTCTTCATGATGTTACGGCTAGCTTCGCTGTATCTTCCCTCTTCTATCGGTTGAGGTAAGCGAGGCGGTTTCTCGGCCTCGTCCTTGGACTGCATAGATTCACTTGATACTGAATAGAACTTGATTTCTTTCTTTGTATTGGCATTGGGCGGTACCACAAACTGGTTAGGAGCTCTTGGGAAAGGCTTAACTCTGCCTATTTTCGGCACTGGCATATTGAAGCTAGATTTGAGCACACTCATGTGCTGATTCGATATCATCTCTAGGACAGACTGCCCAGGCTGTCGCAAGTGTTTCGGGATTATGTAAAATTTCTTGGTAGTCCTCTGAGGTTCTTCCGTCGGCTGTCCCGCGGCTTCTTTCCGAGTAATGGGCCGAGGTTTACTTCTCTGTTCGAACTTGCTGACTTTTGGTTTTGCTTCTTGCCCTTTCTGCGTTTCATCGGGCTTCTTTGCGACTTTCCCTTCGTCGATCAAGTCGTAGTACCGGGCATCGGCTAAGAATGATTCTGCGATCGTATACGGCTTTAGGTCTGCTGCCACCCTGTACTGAACTCCCTCTCTGTTGTATTTGAAGCACTGATGATAGGTTGAGGGAATGACGCGATTCTGATGGAGCCACGGCCTTCCTAGCAGAAGATTATATGTTGTAACCGCGTCGATTACTTGGCATGTTACTTTCGTCTTCAGCCTCTCAATCTCTAGCATCACAGTGATCGACCCTAGAGTACGCTGGCTGTCTTGATTGAACCCTTGAATGACCATGGCGCTGGGTCGTAGGGCTGATGGTCTATAACCCAACCTCTGTAGTGTCTTCAACGACATGATGTTCACCGCGGACCCATCGTCAAGCATGCATCGCTTAATTTCCGTATCTCTAATCGTTCCTGTGACCATCAACGGACGGTTGTGGTCTGTTGCTTCAATTGCACGGTCTTCTTCGGAGAATGTGATTACAGAGGGGTGATCTATCTGCATTGCTTGCTGAATTGGTGCGTTTCCTTCCCAAAACTTATCTGGGTCACTCATTTCTGCTTCGATTTCTGTCATCATCACCTCTCTGGCTTTACTGTCTAGCAGCGCGTTGATCAACATTTCCCTGTATGCCTTTGAGAGACACAGAGCGTCATATATACTCAGGCGAGCCGGGACCCTTCGTAGGTGCGACACGACATCATACACTACTGGTGCTTCCCCTTGTCTTGGCTCCGGCCGACTGGTCGTGGCCTCGACAACTTTCTCTTTCAACTTCTGCCCCTGGGGCCTTGTTGACGGTATATCCGGGTTTTCGTCTTCTTGCATTAGGTCGATTGGTTTTGGCCGAATGCGCTCCGGCATCTGCCTTCCAGATCGGAGGATGACGGCATTAACTTCTTCTTCATCTACCTGCAATGTCTCTTCTGTTGGCGGCTGTTCTATAAACGACACCATCGCGCAATGTACCCGAGTCTCTATAAGTTGGTTCTTCTCTTGGCTATCCTTCTTTCTCGTCCCTTTCTTCTTGTGGTTGAGGAGTCTTCTTCGATTCTCGAGCCTCTTCCCGCTGCTAACCAGAGTCCATGGTTCTTCAGGTTCGGGGAACGGGACCAGCAATTGGATGCTCTTGTCTGAGGGCAGGGCTGAAACCACCCCCGCTGTTTCCTTCGTCGTTGTTTCTGGTGCCTTCATACTGATCACCCCTTGGTTGATCAACCCTTGTATCCTTTCCTTTAGACTAAAACAGTCTTCTGTCTTGTGGCTCAGACACCGATGGTATTTGCAATACCGGGGATCATCTACCTTTCCAACCTCATGGGGCTGAATCGGTTCTGGCAAGCGAATTACCTTTTCTTCCACCAATTGTTCCATGATGGGGATCAGGTCGGCCATGTCGAAGGTGTACGGGCCGTTGGCTCTTTCTCTCTCGGCTATTGTTATTCTCTGAGAAGCGTAGGGCCTCTTGCCTCTGTCTTGGGTAGGTGTTGCTTTCGTGTCTGTCTTAGGCTCCACGGCGGGCCGCTTCCGATCTATCGTACTTTTACCTTTGTTTATATTGTGTGTTTCGGCAATCCTTACTCCTTCACTTTTCTGTCTTTCTGGCCTGAGGTTCACCCGTGCTGCGGCTTCTTCTACCAGGTGTGCTTTGGTGGCCAATTCTCGGAAAGAGTGAAAACTGTTCCCTAACAATCCGTATGATATCATTGGGTCCAAAGCTCGCATGCACATCTTTATCTGTTCTTTCTCGCTGGGTAGCTCTTGACATTGAGCGGCTATCGTCCCCCATCGGTCCATGAATCTCTCCACGGGTTCGCCCTGTCTTTGTCTGATCAAAGCCAGATCCGTCACTGATGTCTCTCTTTCTATAGAGAAGAATTTTGAGATAAAACTGTCTCTCATTTGCTCCCATGACTTCACTGATCCGGCTGGTAGCGACATGTACCATTGGAAAGCTTTCCCCGTCAGCGTTGACCCGAATAATCGCATACAGTACTGCGGGACGGTCGACCAGTTCCCCAATGCTGTGAGAAAGCGAGTGATATGTTCCTCTGGCGACCCCCTACCGTCAAAATTTTCAAAATCCGGACATCTGAAGTTGACCGGAAACGGTATCTCTTCTATTTCCAGAGGGTATGGGACCTGATATTTATACCCAGTTCCTCTTTCCTTCTCCTTCTCTTATCGCATGAGATTTGTAATTGTTTGTGACAGTTCCTCTCTCGTCATTTGCGTAGTCGGGACTATAATTCGTTCCGCTGGAACTCTCTTGGCTTGGGTAAGTGGTTCGGCACTAGCTGGCTCTTCTGCCGCCCCCTGAGATTCTTCGGCTAATGGGCGCGTAGGTGGTGCAAGGCTTCGAGTAGCGTTCTGAGCTATTAAAGTGGTCAACGCTTCCTGAATCACCCTCATTCGTTCATTTGTTTCTCGATTAGCCTGGACTAATCTGTCGATCTGATCTTGGACTGTAGGCAGTTCGTCTGCTTCATATGATCCTTCTTCTACCTCTGCTACCTGAACCATCGCGATCATCACTGGTCGGGCCTTCTGAACCTGCCCCTGTCCTGGCTCAAGAATTGTCATGGGCTGGGAGCTCTTCGCAATCGCAGTTTTGGTGGATTTATGTGTGTCACGGGTGGTCTTGGACAATGGCGGAAACTGTTCCATCGTCATCGCGGGCACCGAGGACGTGGTTGATGCGGCCTGACAGTTGGTGGAGGTCTTCTGCCCTTGTTTTGGTTGCCATTGTCTATTGGTTGCGGAGCGAGGTCTTGCAACATTCGCTTTCTTGTATGCTGCTAAGCTGGCTGCTTTCTTCTGCTCTTTCTTTTGCCGGCGCGTTTCGGCCAACTGCCATCCTGAACTAGAAGTAGTCGTCGCGGTTGGGATGAAGCGAGAGAAGCTGAAGCCTCCAGTGGTAAGGAAGGTGCACAAACTGGTCATTGGGCATGCCATTTCTTCTGTTTATCCTAGTATCTTGCTAATTCTGTTATGTCATAAAAATCGTTAGAACAGTTCACAAGCGCGGTCGGGAGTATGAGCCCATCGATCGCAGTGCATAAATCGACAAAATAAGCAAGAAGGAGACAAAATACGTGTAGTTATGGAAATTGTGGGTTCGAAAACCTTTTAAGCATCTATTGCCTTAAAGATGAAGGGAAGAACGTTCCCGTTGAGAGTCGCCAGCTTGGAGCCCGAAGGGCGCCGAAACATTACGTCTCGTGGTAACTTTCTCATGCGTAGATTCGTGTTTGTAAGCAATTGATCTTAGAGTATTCCTATATTCAGATATAACCAGAGATTCTAGTATAGTTCGATCCCCAGCAGAGTCGCCAGTTTGTTAGAACTAGAGAATGAACATTCTCTTAGAAATGTTGGGTTTTGTTGCTCTGGGGTTCTGAATAATAGAAACATTCGTAGACAATCACTGACATTCACAAAAGTACACAAGAGAAGAGATATCGCAAGGCGAATTTTATTCAAGAGATTCTGAGATCTTGTACATTCCAGGCCGTGATCTAACACGAACCCTTAATTACATCGAATGATCGATGACCCTTGATTAAAAGGCAAAAGACTAGTCAGCGGGGACCATAGTTTCAGAGTTCATTGGTCGTAGAGACCTGTGTTCTGGTGGTCGTAGAGACCTGTATTTGTATGGTCGCGGGGACCCGTGTTTGTATGGTCGCGGAGACCCGTGTTTGTATGGTCACGGGGACCCGTGTTTGTTATAGACTGACCCACCTTTGTACGAGTCGGATGTCTATGTCCCATGTTTTGACCGGAGATCCGGGCTGAGACTGTCAGGGTTTATGGCTGAGATGGACGACTCTGGGCCCGCGCCTGTCAATGTAGGGACAGGTGACCTCGGGAAGTCCATTCTACAGTTGTGTGTACCTGCGCAGCTCAACCAGCGGATGCCGTTTGGATGGGTAGGGCATCGACTGTTCTTGAAGTGTTAGTCTTTAACAAATTGTGTGTGATAACTTAGAACTCTCCTGGTATGGTTTATTGTGGTAACCATAGTCCCCTTCGCTTAGTCTGGACTTGAATCCGGGTCATGTTGTGATAGTACATGTAATGATGATGCATCGGTATGATTCTGGGCACTGGCGGCCTCTTTTCAGGAGAATCGCTCCGTTCAGCTTGTTGGATCGGATTAGACTCCGAAGGCTTGTATTCCGCTCCTTGGGCAGCTCGGATGAGTCATTTGACCACTCCATTGCGTCCGGAATGCTCGGAATACCCAAAATAGGCTCAAACGGGGCTTGAAAACGTTGTAAAATGAAGATTTAAGGGAGTTTGTATGAACGCTCAAGGTGCTGATTTTTGCGATCCGCTGGCCTGATTTTTCTGATGCGCTGGGGCCAGTGCGTCCTTAAATGCATTTTTTTTTATCCGCTGGGCTATTTTGCGACGCGCTGGGGCCAGTGCGTCCTTAAAATGGCTGTAACTTGGTAACTTGTATTTTTCTGATCCGCTGGGCTATTTTGCGACGCGCTGGGGCCAGTGCGTCCTTAAAATGCCATGATTTATGGTTTACGTAATCCGCTGAGGATTTTTCTGATGCGCCGGGTCACTTTTTATGATGCGCTGGGACCGGCGCATCCAAAAAGGGTGACTTAAGTTATTTCTCCGGACCTGGTCTGATCGGAGGCGCGATTTCCGGCGAGGGGTTCCGGTGATCGGAAAAGGATTCCGGCGATCGGAAAAAAGTTTTCCGGCGATGAGGTTCTCTCTCTCTCTCACTGACCCGTGCAAATGAGGCGGTGGGGGGTATTTATAGGCAAAGTCGTCCAATAGGCAGTCGACACGTGTAGCGCGTCGAGAAAATGGGTCGGCGCGTCGATTAAAGCCACTCGGCGCGTCTCAAAATGGCTGAGTTTGGAAGCTGATTTTCAGGGCGCGCTAGCTGTCAGTGCGTCCTGAAATTGGCTGATTTTTTTTGGATGCGCTGGACGTATTTTGGGACGCACTGGAGGTAGTGCGTCCTGAAATTCAAAATGTTTGAGTTACATGATGCGCTGAGTGAATTTGTAGACGCGCTGGAGGCAGTGCGTCCTTAAATTCAAAATCACTGAATTTCATGATGCGCCGGGTGAATTTGTAGACGCGCTGGAGGCAGTGCGTCCTGTAATTCAATCAGTCCGAATTTCCTGATGCGCTGGAGGATTTTTGTGATGCGCTGGACGTACTCGTGCCCCTCCAATTTTGGGTTTTGTGAATCGAAGGGTTTGTGGGGTCCGCCTTGTGATGAATGCCGATGCACTGCTCCTATCTCTTGGTAATTGAGGTAATCCCCCTACATTTTGACAGTTTTGATCATGATGACAGGCGGGGCCCACCACTGGCTCAATTTCCTGTTCTTTTGGTTAAGTTAAATGCGTGTTGCGATTTTCAACGCGGTCTTCGATGCACTGGCCCTGAATCCAATAAAGTGATGATTGGGGCACCCATAATCATTATTTTGAAGATCTTTACTTTTGGGACCCCAACAACCATCAAGAATGTGGTTTTTACATTTATTTGAAATAGTTTGAACTTTAAAGCACAAGCAACAGTCATGAGAATTCTAATGGACTCGAGTCTAGCTACAGGGGCAAATGTTTCATGAAAATCTATACCTTCAATTTGTGAATATCCCTGAGCAACTAACCGAGCCTTATTTCGTATTACATTCCCAGATTCATCGAATTTATTCTTGAAAATCCATTTGGTTCCAATAACATTTTTCCTTTCAGGCCTGTCGACCAGATACCAAACCTCATTTCTAATGAATTATTGAAGCTCTTCCAGCATTGTAAGGATCCAGAATTCATCGTTTAGAGCTCCATCAGCATTTTTTTGTTCTATTTTAGATGTGAAACACAGGTGGCTATTAACTGCCTCTAACTGTCTCCTGGTTTTGACACCAACGCTAGGATCCCCAATGATTTGATTGAGGGGGTGATCCTTGACAATTTGTACATCACCAGGAGCAGTGGGGGCATTTGGAGATGAGGGTTGTTTATCAGATTTGCCTATCTTGCATATACCCTCATCTTCTTCTTTATCACATGGAGACACTGATTTATCCAAGCTATCATTTACAGTCACATTGATTGACTCTTGAACTGATGAGGTTCGAAGGTTGTAGACACGAAAGGCTCTACTATTTAATGAGTACCCTAAGGAGATACCCTCATCACTCTTGGAGTCAAACTTTCCCAAATTTTCTCAGTCTCTCAAAATATAACATGTACTACCAAAGACCTTAAAGTATTTCACATTTGGTGTCTTTCCATACCACAGTTCATAAGCAGTTTTGTTTAGACCTGCCCTTAAATAAACTCGATTTATAATATAGCAGGCAGTGTTTACTGCTTCAACCCACATATTTTGCGCAAGATTCTTACTATTAAGCATAGCTGTGGCCATATCTAACAACACTCGATTTTTCCTTTCAGCAACCCCATTTTGTTGAGGTATTTTGGGTGCTGAGAACTCATGGCGAATACCCAATTCATCGTATAATGCCTTTAAATGATGATCTTCAAATTCACCGCTGTGATCACTCCTGATTCTTGCTACCATGTATCCTTTCTCATTGTGAAGTCGCTTCACTAGTTTTTGGAATTCTTCAAAAGTGTTAGATTTTTCTCTTAAGAAGGCGACCCATGTGAATCTAGAGTAATCATCAATGACTACAAAGAAGTATCGTTTTCCACCTTGGCTAAGTACCCTGGTAGGACCAACTAGGTCCATGTGTAGCAGTTCAAACGGTGTTGATGTGACCAGGATAGAGGTTCTCTTGTGTGCAACCTTGATTTGTTTACCTTTTTGGCATGCGATGCACACAGCATTAGGTCTTTTACCCATCTTTGGTAGACCTCTCACCAAATTTTTCTGACTCAGTTTAAACAGATTTCTATAATGTACATGACCGAGTCGATGGTGCCATAGTTCTGTTTCATCCTAAATGGCCACGTGACACATGGTGGAGGAGCTTGGATTGTTGTAATTTTCAATGACATAGCAGTTGTCTCCTGTGCGTAGACCTTTCATAACTAATTTTCCTTTAGAGTTCAGGATCTTGCACATATTTTTGGAGAAGCTTCTGAGTGCTCTTCATCACAAATTTGTGAGATACTCAGTAAGTTGTGTTTAAGACCATCAACATAAAGCACATTTTCAATTTCGGGCAAACCTGGCCCCGTGATGGTTCCTTTACCAATGATTTTAGTTATGCTCTCATCACCAAATGTGACAGACCCATTATCAAATTCGTCATATGCACAAAATTGAGATCTATCACCTGTCATGTGTCTAGAGCAACCACTATCCAAGTACCATCTAGGGGTATTCCCAGCTTTTAGGGCAGTATGAATGACCAAACACTTGTTCTTAACTACCCATTTAGTTGTTGTCCTTTTATGAGGGGTATTCTTATGGTGAGATTCTCTAGTTTTCTTGGGAGAATCAGATTTTCCTTTTTCACGCAAGAGAAGAGCAATTTTCAAATTCAGCATTTTAACTTGCTCCAACAGTTCATCCATCCTCTTGTCCTTCTTAGGAAGTGTAGGATAATTCTTTCGAATGCTTCCTCTTTTTGGTGAAGTATGCATGGGAGGATTCCAATTAGCTTGCACATTTTTTTCGGTCGGTACAAATTTACCTTTCAATTTTCTGACCGGATTTTTGAACACCATGCATTCAAACTTTAAGTGGCCAATGTCTCCATAAGTATGGCAAACAGGAGATGCTTTGGTTTTACTCTCCGATGCACCATGATCTTTTCTTACCATAGGATGGACTGAGGTAGTTTTTGAAGTGTGACTGTCATAGCCCAAACTTCTTCTGTCCATTGGTGATCTTACAACACCTAGGAGTTTTTCAAGGTTTTCTTCTCCTTGGGCGAACCGTCTTCTAGAGTCAACGACTTGACACTTAAGACGATCAATTTTAGTGTTCGCCTCTTTGAGTTCTTTCTCAAGTCTAGCATGCTTGTCTAGAGATTCACCACTTATGAGCTTTTTCTTTTCTTGTTCAAGTTCATCATTCTTCCTTTTCAGTTCTTCTAGATCTTGACCCATCTTTTGATTCTCAATTTTCAATCCGTCATGATTTTTTGTCAATTTGTCATTTTCAGCCTTCATTTGGCCCAACTTTTTAATGGTATTCATATTTTCAATGTATAGTTGGTTATATACCTCCTGAAGGCCTTCATCCTCATCCTCATCATCACTCAAAGAATCATTTTCAGTGTTAGAGGATTCATGATCATCAATGTCTCCAGTGATCTTTGCAATGGGCTTAATTTGAGGCACAATATCAGTGATGGAGGCCATTAAAATTTTGATTGAACCTTGCTCCTCCTCACTTTGGTATATGTATGATTCTGATTCAGATTCTTCAGTATCATCTCATGTAGCCGCCATTGCCTTTTTCTTGGCCTTTTTATCGGTGCACTCGGATGCAATGTGACCAAATCCTCTACACGTGTAGCATTGAGGATCTTTTGACTTAAAAAAATTTCCTTTGTTGTTCTTAGAGTCAAAAGGTTTACCCTTCTGGTAAGGTTTCCTTCTAGAAGTATTTCCCCTAGTTTTGAAGAATTTTTAAAATTTCTTGGTCATCAGTGTCATTTCTTCTATGTCTGGATCTTCCTCACTTTCATATTCAGAATCTTGTTTCTTGTGAGAAGATTTTAGGGCTGTACTTTTGGATTTGGAGGGAGTTTTGAAGTGTAACTCATGGGTTTGAAGGGATCCTAGTAATTCTTTAACTTTCATGGTATCTAGGTCCCGACATTCTTCTATAGTGATAACTTTGTTAGAGAACCGTTCCGGTAGGGATCTTAGAATTTTCCTACACAGTCTATTCTCCGGAACAGGATCCCCCAAGCCCCACATTTCATTTGTAATCTTGTTTAGTTTGGTACAAAAGTCTGTAAATGTTTCATGCTCCTCCATTGTTAGGTTTTCGAATTGAGTAGTGAGGCGCTGAAGTTTTGAGCGTTTGACAACACTTGTTCCTTCATGTGTAATTTCAAGAATATCCCATGCCTGTTTACTGGTTGTGCAATTTTGAATCCGACCAAATTCATCTTTAGACGCTGAACAAAAAATGGCATTCAGGCCTTTGGCATTATGAACACGTTGAGCCTTATCATAATCGGTCTCAATAGCCTTCTCTCTTGGCTTGAGGACATCCGGTTCACCTTCCATACATATAATGTCCATTGGGGGTTTATATCCAATATCAACCATGTCCCTAACGTCCGAATCAATGGATTCTAAAAAGATGCGCATTCTGGCTTTCTAATATGGATAGTTTGTCTCATCAAAGAAATGAGGTTTAGTGACGGATGAAGAGTCCTCTCTAGACATATTTTTAAGTTCTCTTAGGATCTCACTCCGGGTTTTTAAACCTGAGCGGAGGAACCCGCTTTGATACCAATTGAAATTACGGTTTTACCGCTTGTAGAGATACTCAGAGATATGCCTAATGTCCTAAAGGGGGGTGAATAGGACTTTTTGAATTTTCAATTACAATTAAAAACTAATCAAGTCAATCTTAAGAACCAAGATTATCACAATAATATTCAAGGCAATTATATGATGAATTTGTAAGCAAAGACTATCATAGGCATTTCATCAAACAGTTAGCATTCATGGTTGACTAAACCATTCAACACATAGTAATCATTCAAACTCACAATGCACAGTGATTTATAGTGGTTCGGTTTCCCTACTCCACTCCCGGTTCACGATCCCAACCTATGAGACCACCGGATTTTACTATAGTCGTGGTTTTAAATCAGGTTAACCATCAACCTTGACACCCTTTGATCTAGGACTGCGCTTACCATCCGCCGATGGCCCAATCTAGGGACTTGACGAGTTTGGATCTCAAACTCTCACCAATCCTAATCCAAGGACGGTCACGTACACTCCCGTCGGAGTTTCCCAATCCAGGGAATAGTGATTCAATAAATGGACTCTCAAATACTAGACATACCTAGATGATTGAGCCTCGATTCAATGCCTTTGATGAGTAGCTTCAGCTCCATGTGCTTCAGCTTCTCTTTGTGCTCCCAAGATCAGCTACCGATGCAAATGATGTGATTATGATTATGCCGGGTAGTTGGGAGAGTGTTGGTCAAGTTCCTCTTGCCTATTCAATGCAATTGTTATGAGGGAACTACCAAACTTCAAGCATTCAATGGCTACAAACGACCTCATAAAGATATTCCGAAGGTAGGTCAGCCATGAATGAAGATCTTGAGTTCATACTTCAAACCGAGCTTTGCATACTCAATGACAAGCCATTAATGGCTAGGTTTGAATGATGAACTCAAGGGAGTTAAGAGCAAGGAGGGTAGGAATATGTGAGTAAAGACTCTCTCTCTTAGCTCTTGATGGGTGTTGAATGCATGCCAAGAAAAACCACAAGTTATGGCTATATAGAGCCCCAAATGATGGCCCCAATGGATAAAAAATGGTCACGTCCGACCTGTCAGAGAGAGGTCTCAACCAGTCGGACAGACTGGTCGCAATTCAAAAAAGAAGGCATCATCTGGGTCTGCCTGACTGGTCAAGACCGGTCGGCAAACCTTGCTGGACAACTTGAATATGCAGGCTGACTGGTCAAGACCGGTCGGCTGAGCTTGCTGGAAAGATTTTGATCTGCTGGCCGACCGGTCAAGACTGGTCGGCTGTTCATTTTTACAGCCCCAGTAAGGCTGCTGGACAGAAGTTTACATAACTGGTCGATCGGTCAAGACCGGTCGGCTGTCAGGGTGAAATCCTTACAGCAAGGTCTCTGACCTCTTTTGATATTCCTAGCCGACCGGTCAAGACTGGTGCCCAGCTGATATTATCACAACAAATGCTGTCTTGTGTTGAGGAGCCTGGCCAACGGATCAAGACCGGTCGGCTGTCTAGACAATTTTATTTCAGCAAGTTTGCTAGATATTTTTTGAAGTTCTGGCCGACCGGTCAAGACCGGTCGGCTGTCTAGATGAGCTTGTCACAGCAAGCTTGCTGGACCAAGTCCTTCAACACAGCAGCGGATCACTTTCAAGGATGAAGCATGAAGTGATTAGGTGCATGAAGTCCAATGTTTGGACATATATTCAATTACGATTCGCACCAGCCATGGACCACAAGTCTGATCAACTTGTGCCAGGGTCGAGAGGGAATGGGATAAGATAGGTGAGTCATTACGCCATTCTTTGATGTTTTGGGTTTCCTAAGGTCGATCTATATGCAACTTACCTGAGATCTTGTTTCAGTTTGAGCTTGAGCAATGAAAGAAGCATAATCTTCAAGTCTTGAGCTTCAAATCTTCGACCAGGGCTCACACGACAAGACGCGACCAACCAAGACGTCAATTGACAAAATAAAGTGTACTAACAAATTTCGAGGAGGAGAGTTTTGTAAGGTGGGGAGAGTTGTAAGACCCATACCCTGAATTGCCCTCCGTACGTTTAGTTTTCGGTACCAGTACGTCCCGGATGGACCAGATTAGCGAGCCTTGATCGTGACCCTATTTTAGTACCGCATCGACCCAAGACCTATAATTCGACGACCACGTAGGCGCTTCGATTCCAACGCCACACGGCACTCCCCATTGCGATACCCGGTGTGAAAGTTGCGATCATTTGCGCAATCGGAGGTGAGCCACGCAACGCGCGTGTGGCGTGGGCCCCACTTACAAAAATCCCAAGAAAATGTCAAATCAATCACCATCACCCTCACCCATACCCATCTCATCACCCTAGTTTACACACTATACCCACCCCATCACTCTCTCACCTCCAAAGTCAACACAACCCATACCTCGCATGCCCTCTCCCATCATTATCATCATCACCTCATGCACCCCCCTCTCTACCCATACAAGATCCATACGTAGGGGGGTGGGTGGGTCTTCTCATTCCCATTTGCATGAAAGGAGAGAGAAAGAGAAAGAGAGAAAGGAAAGAGAAAGAGATTTGAGAGAGAGAGAGAGAAGAAAGAGATTTGAGAGATTTGAGTGAGATTAGAAGAGAGATTAGAGGAATTAAAGGAGGAGATCCAAGCTTGGAGGAACCCGATCATCATCCGGACCGTCCGATCGTCAACCCGACCCCATCCAACCGTCCAACCATCATTGTGAGTGCAAACTTTCCCCCTTTTTCTCGTTTACCTTTCATTTTATTTCCTTGGGCCCACCTTGTGATGGGCAATGAGATGGATGGGTTGGATCGTCCATGAATGGGCCCCACATACCGATATATATTAATAATAATAATAATAAATAAATAAATAAAAGAGGAGAGAAAGAAGATGGCTGCTGGACAGACAGCGTCCAGAGGACGCTGCTGCCCAACATCGCTTGGGCTGAAAGCCCTTTTGGGCGTTGACATTGGGTCCCCGCTCGTGGGACCCACCTTGATGCATGTATTCGATCCACGCCGTCCATCTGTTTCTCCAGTCCATTTTATGGCTGGACATAAAAAATGAAGTAGATCCAGATCTCGGGTGGACCACACCATAGAAAACAGTGGAGATAACGATGTCCACTATTGAAACTTCCGTGGCCCACCGTGATGTTTTTAGACGGAATCACCAGTCCAATATTGGACTCTATGGGCTCCCCATGAGTTGGGGAACCCGATGAGCGGATTGGATCATACCCATGTGGGCCCCACTTGATATAAACAGAAAAAGAAAAAAAAAGAAACCAGCTTCTAGACACTGGACGTTCACAGCGTCACCTGGACGGTTTGAATGGGTCCCCACTCGTGGGACTCACCTTGATGTTTGTGTGTAATCCATGCCGTCCATCTGTTTTCCCAAATCAATTTAGGGCCAGGGCCCAATTCTGATACAGATCCAAATCTTAAGCGGACCGCACCACATGAAAACAGTGAAGATGATGATGTGCACTGCTGAAAATTCGTTGGCCCACTTTGAAGTTTCTAGACTGAATCATACACCCAATATTGGGCTCAATGGGTCCCCCATGGGATGGGGAACCTGATGAACGGAGTAGATAATCCTCATGTGGGCCCCACTCGATAGAAACCAAAGAAAAACAAAAATAAAAAGGAAAACAACTATATATATATATATATATATATATATAAGAGAGAGAGAAGGGCTCCCAGCGTCTCTAACGCTGGGAGTACCCAGCTAATAAACCGAGTAGTTATCTCGCTACTGCAATGACGTCACCAACTTCAGTGGGCCCCATCGTGTTGTACGTGTTGTATCCCCACCGTCCATCCATTTGGGGAGATGATTTTAGGGCATGACCTGAAGAATGAGACAGATCCAAATCTCAAGTGGACCCCACTGGTAAGAAAACAGTGTGGACAGTGACAGGGCCGTTGGACCTTCCTACGGCCCACCATGATGTTTATTTGAGATCTAACCTGTTCATAATTCCACACACATGTGGAAGAGGGAAAACAAAATATCAGCTTGATCGAAAACTCAGTTGGGCCCACCTAGAATGTATGTGCCTTATCTATTACGTCCATATGTCTTTCCAGCTCATTTTAGTGGCTGAGCCCAAAATCTAAGCATATCCAAATGTCAAGTGGACCATGCCACGGGAAACAGTGGGAATAATGATTTCCACCATTGAAACCTTCCTAGGCCCTACAGTGATGTTTATTTGTCATTCAACCTGTTCATAAGATCACATGGATGTGGATGAAGGAGAAAACAAAAATATCAGTTTGATTCAAAACTCTTAGGGCCCATTTGGGTGCCACGCTCCAAGCAGCGTGCTTTGGCATGCTGCTCAGCAGGTGGCCTACCTTGTGGGTCCCACCACGATGCATCTGTTTTATCTATGCTGACCATCTATTTTTCCATATTATTTTAGGGCCGTGGGCCAGCATAATGATGTAAATACAAACCTCAAGTGGACCACACCGTAGGAAATAGTGGCCATTGATGCCTACCTTTGAAACTCCTCTTAAGGCTACTATGTTGTTTATTTTTCCATCCAACCAAAGGCCATGGGGCCCATCTTGGGCTCCCACCTTAATAGATGTGTTGTATACATTGTTGTCCACCTTGGCCGGGGCGTGTGGCCCAGTTTTGGGTGGGCCACATGTAGAAAATAAGGGTGGTTGAACGCCTACCATTGGAAACTTTACAGGACCCATCTGTTATGTTTATTTGCCATTCTTCCTGTTCATAAGTCACCCAGCCATGAGTGGGGTTCCACACGTGTGGTGTGTGGGCCCCACCATGGTCTTTGGTTGCCATCTCACTTGATTAGTGAGAAAGCACAAATATCGGGTTGATCCCAAACTGTTGGGGCCTATTGATGTATGTGGCTTCCCCACTCCTTTGTGCGGTTATCCCCAACCACGGGTCCACCTTGTTATGCATGTGTTCTATCCACGTCAGCCATTGGCCACTATGGTGCGATATGTATGTTGCCCATCAATTTGGACTGCCTTAGTTTTGTGCTTGATCCAAACCATCCAAATGAATGGACCCTAGCATGTTATGTACAGGATGGCTTTGGGACCACCTTAGTGTGCGTGTTCGAATGACCGCGTTGTCCATCCCGTGGATCCACCTTGATGATTAGTTGTGTAAACCCTTATTGAAAGGTCATATAGATCTGGATGCATGGGAATCCCTAAAGTTCGCTCGATCCAAGTCACAGGGCTACTTTCTTAAACTCACCCTGTTGAACTGTTTTGTCAATTCACTTTGTTAACTCACCATGTTGACCCACCTTGTCAACCTGCCTTATTGACTCACCATGTTGATTGATCCTGGTAACTCAGCTTGTTGTATACTCATATGACTCACCCCTTCTACCCTTGTACCCAACTATTAAAGACCACCATATTCTGTATATCCCATCCACACTGTCCGTTTACCTTTAGGACGAGTGTGGGGCTCATCCTCGACGTTAGTATGTCATCTAGGCCATCCATTATATGGAGCCTATCTTGCAGTATGAGGTTAGACCTGTCGTCCCTTTTTGGACCTCATCATATTGACCATCTATCTCCGATTACGCTACTATGTATGATTATCTGTCATGACCTGTCTATCTTGCAACCCGTTCTATGACATTCCTTTTACGGACCACTATTGTGTTTATCTCAACTGTACTACAGGATTATGGGTTTTGGCATGATTTTGGGTATTCTACTCTTGCCGCTCAAGTAGGTTCTACCTTTGATGTGTCGGTAGTGTATTCAATCTTTTTCTTTCCATTTGGGTTATCTGAATGTTGAAGGTTAATTCACACCGTTCAATTGTTGGACCATCTGTGTTGTTGTATACCATCCATTTAGGGTCCTATTTCTTTGTGTTTGCTTGTGTTATAAGTGAATTATCTTTTTATGATGTTTTTAGTATGTCTGTTGCCACACGTAGTGTTGTTTAGAATACTCTTATGCGATTTATATACTATATGCTTTGACGACTACCATGCATGTGTAATGAGTATGCATCCTGAATCACCATTGTTAGTTGGGGACCACTAGGGCATAAACGCATTCATAAAGCATTCGAGATGTATTCGTGCAAATGTAATTCACGTGCTCTCTATTGCAAACCTCTCCAATAGGTATGGGATTATTCAAGGATAGGAGTCTATCATCCTGATTTACACTTTATGGTAGGAGTAGCTTAGCATACCTTGTAGCCCTTGGTGCGAGATTCCCTGGCTAGCGACATCCCGCACTATGACTCAATCATTCATATGTGTCCCATCATCTTAATCATACTCAAATAGGTTGGACTAGATTGCTTTATTGCCATCGTAATAGATTGACTACTTGTTGGCACTCATACTGTATGCTTGGCTCATGCATCATGAATGCTTGGCTCATCTGATTGTCTTGTATCAACCGTCCATATCGGCTGCGATTGTCGTGCAGTTCATTACCAGTTGACGGTGACATTGTATTTGAGACCCTATAGTTTTATGGTGCTCTTTGGAGACTTGCACGGGCATGTCATCTCGCATTTGTATGCATGGTTGCATTTCGCACCGTCTGCTTGTGCCGCATATAGCATGGTTACTACGTTGGAACCACAGCTCCATCATGGTTTGTAGAACACCGAAAATATGTGATCTTTAAACTTGATGCCAAAGATGTCCTTGGGTGAAAGTCCCTGATCCCGTTGGTATCAAGGTGGGTGCTCCATTCAACGACCGGGTGGTTTAATCATACACCAGTATGCCGAATATCCAACGGCAGTGTTTTTCACTGCACGTGGTCAGTTTGGAAGGAGGTTTGACCTAACCTGCCGAAAGAGTGTTGGCAAAGTGGGTTGAGTTTGACCAGCTGTGAGTAGGTCCGCTATTGCACCAGATAGGCTTTGGCATTCTACTGGTGAGTAGTGAGGTCTGTGAGACCCCGGTGATGTTCCGTTTCAGAGATGGTATTGCTATCACTGTATGGTATTGGACGGTCCTAACGTGGGCGGGTGTGATGTGGGCGAGGCTGTAAGCCTGGGCGAGCTACCACACTGGGCGAGCTACCAGTTCCGAGTCCTACATTGCTTAGGCGATTGCGTTATGACTGTTCGTATCTGGACTACTGTACTGAGAGGTGGTGATTTACATACATGCATTGGATCATTGTATGTGACATTAGGCCCTGTAGGTCATTGCATAGTATGAGTATATAGCCTTGGTAGGCTGGTTACCTGTATTGCACGCTTACATCGCCATGGTAGGCTAGTTATATGTATTGTATGCTTGCATAGCCATGGTAGATTGGTTATCCACATCACATGATCGTGTAGCCTAATTAGGCTAAGTTTTGGTTTAAATTTCTCATCATGCTTTACTGCTTACTCTGATATTTATCATGTTTGTCATACGCATTGCGCATGCATACACGCACTCACAAAGCTTCATTCGAAGCTTATGCGCGTTTGTTACACTGCAGGTTATACCAGAGTGTATCAACAACATTGAGTTGGAGTTGGGAGTGCAGTAGCAGGAGGTGCCGGATTGCGCACAATTTTTATATTTACGCATTGTGTATTTACCTTTCAGTACTGTATGTAAACGAAATGACTTAGTGAAAATATTGTGTTTGTCTTTAATGGTACTCATATGGTGATGCTCATGTTTCAAAAAAAAAAAAATTCAGACACTAAAATCCTCTCTGTGGTATCTCAGGATCGGAACCTGGTTTGTGGGGTTAGGATTCGAGATCGGGGTACTACGGAGGCTACCACCTCTGAATTCAGGTTATGGCGAATGGACGTTGAGAACCGAATTTGGGGCGTGACAGATTGTATCGACAAGTAGTCAGAGGGGCTAAGGGGATTTGCCCCGATGTTCTAGCCCTGGGGACAATGGTTATGAGATGTTGCCTGAACGAGTCGGCCCCCAAGTGAAAAATGCCCCTAGTCTTCCTGTTACTTGCGGGGGTAAGAAGATTAAGGAGATGTGGAAATTACACAGGGCCGAGCGTTCACGACAACGATTCTCCAAAGACATCGGTGACGCTTCTGCTGACAATGCAGGAGAGCCCAGGGAAGAGGGTGAATTAAGCTTGCAGGCCAATTTAAGTGAAGACCGCCACACCAGGGAGAGCAATGATAACGAGCCAATGTATGAGAGGTCTGCCCCTGAGGAGGATACTGGAGTCGTCTTTATGGATCTGGATGATGATGCACCAGCTGAATCCGTCCTTCCTCCTGATCCTCATATTAAGTTAACTGTGTCTGAACCTGCTATGGAAGCTGTTAGTGCACTTTTCTGTGGCATACTAGTGCACCTTGTTTGTCAATTACTTAGGTCAGTGAGTCTAGTGTCGGTTGAGCCTAATGAAGATGAAGACCGAAGACTCAAGTGGCCTTGCTGAATCAAGGAAGAAGAAACAGGTAAAAGTGATGCCTTGGTGTGCCTTAACCTTGACCATAACCTAACCCATAACCTCTTAGATGACTTGGACCAACTAGGTATACCCTTAGTCATCATCATTAGTCTTAGAACTCCATGAAAAACATGATAAGTTAGACTAATTTAAGAGGTGGAAGCTGCTGTAAACAAAATAGCTCAAAACAGCAGTTTCCGATTGATCTCCGATCAATCGGACGTTGGCTCCGATAGGACTCCGATCAATTGAACAGAAGCTCCGATCAATCGGATAGAAGCTCCGATCTCGGAAATTTTTCCAGCAACCTTGAAAATTCACTGGACATATTTTCGATCAATCAGACAGTCTTCTGATCCATCGGAAGGGGTCCGTCCGATCAATTGGACAGTGTTCCGATCAATCGGAATATCTTCCAGAGACTTCACTGGATAGATTTCCGATCAATCGGACTTGTCTCCGATCAATCGGACATGTCTCCGATCAATCGGACCTTCTTCCGATCAATCGGAGATGCGCGAATCTGCCCGTTTTTTTACCGTTGGAAGAAAATCTATTTAAGATGGGGGATTCGTTTTTGAGCTAAGAGAGGGGATTTTGAGGAGATAGGAGCCACCATTGTTGAAGATCATTAAGAGCCCTATTCCTAACCCAAACAAGTGATCTTCCTTGTGATTCATCACAAGTATGGAGCATTCAAAGCTCAAGAAGAAGATGCACTTGTCCCTCTTTTGATCTCTAGAGATTGGATTGATCTTGATAGTCATATTCCTATCCAATACTCTATGATGAGATCGTTGTAGGTGAGACTCTCTAGGTAACCCATTCCCATAAGTTGTAGAGATCTCAAACCTACCTTCCCTAGCACTTTGGGCATCTCCAATGGAGCATCATATGCAAGGTAGCTGATCTTGGAACTGAAGCCTTGGCAAAGCAGCGGCGTCAAAGATCAGGGGAGCACAAGGGGAACTGATTCAAGCACGGGAGAGCGAGAAGAAGCAACCCAAAGCAGCACTTCAAAGGGGCTCAATCCGACAAGTAAGGTTGTCTTGTTAGGAGTCCATCCACTCAATTTCCTGTGGGGGTTGAGTGTAGAGTTTGTTTGACAAACTCGACCTAGGGTCATTAGCCGATCCTTGGCCTATTAGTTGGGCTTAAAATCTAGGGACGTCAGCCGTTCCTTGGCACGTTAGTCGGCCTAAACAAAGTCTCCAAGGGGGAGCCACCAACACGGGTGCAAACGTGTAGGTTGGGAGGAACCTGTAAACTCCCCGGTTGGGTGGATCCGATTTAAAACACCTTGGTTGGGAGGAACCAGATTTAAACTCCCCAGTGAATGCCGGTGTGCTCAAAGGGGTTGAGTACTTGAACCGGGAGTGGAGTAGACACGTAGTCGAACCACTATACATCCTTGTGTTTGTGATTGTTCTTGAGCACATTTCTCCTTATGCATTGCGTTTAACTTATTAATTATGAATACTTAGTTAGGAATGTATGCTAGGCACTTGATAGGCACATCCACACTCATAAGATGTACTTTCACTACTTCAAGTAGACTTGAACTTCTTGATCCATCCTCACTCAAGTCTATTTGAGTAGCATAGATTAGGTTCTTCATTAGCTTAATCATTTAATTAATCTATGCTTGTTGAGACTAGGTTGTTTATAGATTTTATCATATGCTAGTCTTTTGATTGGACCCACTTAGGCTTGGAAGCCAAAGTGTTATCGCTTACGTAGTTCAATTTGTTAAATATGTTAAGTAGGTGAAAAGATTTTAAAAAGGTCCTAATCACCCCCCTCCTATAGGTTTAGCCATAATTCTAGTTGCTCTTTAAGCTTCTATACGTGTATGGATAGGGTGTCGTGTTAGACTACCCGACGCAATTTCAGAAGCACCTTCCACTGCTGAGCCACCATCGACTGAACCTATTGTGGAGGCTCCTCCTTCTGTTGAGCCACTATCAACTGAACCTGTCGTGAATGTATCTCCTGTTGTCGTGCCATCATCAGCCGAGCTCGTTGCTGACGTTCCTCCCATCGTTGAGCCAACGTTTAATGCCAATATTCCCGAGGTCGTGGTGTTATCTTCTCCAGAATTACCTGAACCATTGATCGAGAGAATAACTGGACCTGCCCCAGTATCGCCTGCGCTCGCTGCCTCATCTAGTGGCTCCTATCGTTCATGTTCCCGAAGTCACTGGTATATCATCCGTTTTTGCTATTTTTTTTAATGGTGGTTTCCTTGTACTGACGTTTATCATTTATTTTGTCAGCAGCAGTTCCGATTCGTGTCCCTACCCCTGTTGTTTTGCCTGAAGCACTCATTTCTTCTCTTCGAGGCTTATCGAAGATAAAGGCGAATCTTTTGAAGAGTCATCTGACGAATGTCGCCGATTCTCTGAAGAACGAAGACGAATGGTGTATTCTAGACGAAGGGCTGAAAGCACTTGAACACAATGCTATATGGCTCGGGATTGACATCTCCTCGATGGTCAGTCACGTGGTCCGGTTCAAGGAAGGGATGATTCGTGTCACTAGTGCAAAGCATCTCAGGCCTGATCCTTCTATTAAGGAGAAGCGTGGCTAGTTGCAGTCCCTTCTTCCGAAGTTAGAACTTCACAGGGCAGACGTAGCCATGGCGAGGCAAAACTTAACTTTTCCAAGTTTAGCAGTCAGAAGGCTTGCTTGCAGTCGGCTATTGATCAATATGAAGCGAAGTGTAACGATATAGAGGCCCAGATTACAGAACTGTAGCAGTTTCTTCAGAACGCTCCCAACCCCGCAAAAGTTTTGGCTGAAGCAGAGGCGGCACAAAAGGGATATCCAAAATTCTACAATTGATATGTTAGAACAATGTATGAAAATTTTAGATGGTTGAACTGTAATAATCTTTGTTTGTAACTCAAAATATGTTGTAATGGATATTGTAATGATATGTATACCATTCATGTGATTTTTATTAGGTTAGTCACAAACAAAGTGATAAGTGAATCAGGAGATGTGATAAATGGATTGAAAGAGGATAAGTATTCGGCAAGATTACTTCCCTTTTGACTTTCCTGATCTTCGTTTGCGTGTCGTTGCTTTGGTGAATATATAAGCTTGTTGTGCTTCATGCTTATCTTCAATAATCCAAGAATGTATCTTTTAAGTTTGACATAACTTAACAAGATAAGATTCAGTCTATACTCACGTCATGGAGATTATATTGGGACTTGATGAAGAAATCTCCTTGCTCTAGGAATCCATATCGAAGGCCAGCTAATCATAATCTTCAATTGTATGCTCTTATTGTAAAACAATTCATAGGAGAAAGTCGAAGATATTCTGATGCGAAATAAGACATAATAGAATGTCCGAACCATCTTTGTATGAAACCATATACCAAGCACACAAGGGAATAGCATCATATACCAAGATTTGAATTTATAAAGATACTTTGATGAACACTTCTCTACTTTAGGAATCCGTATTGAAGGTAGTTGATCATAATCTTCAATCGCATGCTCTTGTTGTGAAACCATTCATAAGAGAGAGCCGAAGATGTTTTGACCCAAAATGATACACATTAGAATGCCCTAATCATATTCATATGAAGCTATATACATATAATAAGAGATCATTAACTCTGAATTACCCCATATAGAGTAAAAGAAGGCCATAAAGATAGTAAGAAAACCCCTGATGGAGTAATGATATGAAAGTGTTGTATCTTATGTAGGTCTTCTATATAATGAGCTTCTCTAGTCAGACTAAACCGATTCAAAATTCTGAAGATATGATTGTGGTCGACGATTATGATCTTTAGCCTTGGATTTAGAACTGTATTGGGTCAATTTAGACCCGTAGCCTGGGGTATCTTAGAATTGTATTGGCTGGTTTATACCCGAAGCCTGGGGTATCTTAGAATTGTATTGGCTGGTTTATACCCGAAGCCTGGGGTATCTTATAATTGTATTGGCTGATTTATACTCGAAGCTTGAGGTATTTTAGAATTGTATTGGTTCAGTTTATCCTCGTAACCCGGAGGCTGTATGGTTCAGTTTATCCTTATATCCTGGAGGCTGTGGCAATTGTGGCACTTATGAAAACCCTTTGGATTTTGTCTTTTCATTTCTCTTCTGATTACGGTACTTGTTGTCAAGAAAAGCCACACTGACATTTCATATTTTATAATGCAATGGTACAACATAAGTGGATGCATAAATATATAGAAAATGTAGTGCATGAATAAAATGGGTGTATGCATGAACGCGTGTACACCCCTGCCTCCCTTCTAGCTTTCTGCAACTATTCGTAAGCGTTCATGATTTTTCGAGTTCGGGAGACGAAGTCCCTGGGCAAGTGTTTTCTTGAGTTGTGTCTGCTGAAGCCATTTCAGGTGGATTCTTCCTGAGTTCTTCGATTCTCAAGTTGATGATGCCTTGGTTAACCATTCTCTGAATCTTTCCTTTTAGGGTTGTTAGGGTCCTAAAAGTCAGGATCCTTAAAACAAGGGTTACAAGTGCACAATCTGCCCTATCACTGGATGTATGGTTAGTGCATCAGAAATCTTAGCAAAATCACAACGCACCTCAGACTTAACAAAAAATGGAGAATTGACCCAGTGGTGGGCCCCACCATTTCATCATGATCAGAACCCTCCAAAGTTGGGAGGGTTACTTCAATCATGAAGAAATAGAGCTAGTGCATCAGCATCCATCGCAAAGCGGGCCCCACAAACCATCATTTTTGCAAGAAAATCACAAAAACGTACGTCGGCGCATCAGAAAATTCACTCCAGCACATCAAGAAATTCAAATAGTTTAAAAAGTGAATTTCAGGAGGCACTAACCCTCAGCGCGCCAAGAAATTCACCTAGCGCATCAAGAAATTCAGATAGTTTAACGAAGCGAATTTCAGGACGCACTGACCCTCATGTCATCAAGAAATTCGTCCAGCGTATCCAAAAATTCAGGAATTTCAGGACGCACTGACCCTCAGCGCGTCCAATAAATCAGGCATTTTTAGGAATTTCAGGACACACTGACAGCTAGTGCGCCCTAAAAATCAGCATTTGAACTAAGGCATTTTTAGATGCGCCGGGTGATTTTCTCGACGCGCCAGCATGTTTTCTCGACGCGCTACACGTGGTGGTCTCCTATTGGCTGACTTCGGGTATAAATACCCCTCCCCTACGGATCATTTAAAACGGATCCAGAGAAGGAGAGGGTTTTGGGTTTTTGAGATCGCCGAAATCCCTCTTCCAACCGTTGGAAACCCTTTTTCGATCACCGAAAATTCCACTTCCGACCACAGCAGGTCTGGTGGAGATATAACCTAAGATATACAAGTATAGTGGCGCATCGCAAAATATATGGAATCAAACTTGTTTTATCGACGCACTGGCCCCAGCGCATCACAAAAATAGGCTAGTAGATCACAAAAATAGCCCAGCGCATCAGGAAAATCAATCGTTTATAAAACAAGTCATTTTTGGACACACTGGCCCCAGCGCATTACAAAAATAGGCCAGTGGATTAGAAAAATACACATCTTAAAACAAGTCAATTTTGGACGCACTGGCCCCAACGCATCATAAAAATCAGCCAGCGGATCAGGAAAATAGAACATTTTTTAACAATCATTTTTGGACGCGCTGGCCCCAGCGCATCAGTAAAATCAGGCTAGCGGATCATAAAAATCAGCACTCTAAATGTTCATTTCAATACCTTTAAATCTTCATTTTATGATGTTTTCAAGCCCCGTTTGGGCCTATTTAGGTATTTCGAGCGTTTCGGACTCAACGGAGTAGTCAAATAACTTATCTGAGCCACCCAATGAGCAGAATGCAAGCCTTCGGAGTCCGATCCAATCCAACAAGATGAACGAACTTCTCGAAAAGAGGCCGCCAGTGCCCAGAATCATACTGATGTATCATCATCACATGTACTATCATAATATGACCTGGATTCAGGTCCGGACTAAGCAAAGGGGACTATGCTTAACACGATAAACCATACCAAGAGAGTTCTAAACTATTACACGAAATTTGTTAAAGACTGACACTTCAAGAACAGTCGATGCCCTACCCATTCAAACGGCATCCGCTGGTTGAGCTGCCCAGGTACATACAACTGCAGATCGGTCTTCCCACGGTCACCCATCACAAACGACGGGTGCAGGCCCAGAGTCGCACCCCTCAGTTAAAAACCCTAACAGTCTTAGCCCGGATCTCCGGTCAAAACATGGGACATAGACATCCGACTCGTACAAAGATTGATCAGTCCATAACAAAATACAACAAATACAGGTCTCCATGACCATACAAATACAGGTCTCTACGACCACACAAATACAGGTCTCCATGACCATACAAATACAGGTCTCTACGACCATACAAATACATGTCTCTACGACCATACAAATACAGGTCTCCACGACTATGAACTCTGAGACCATAGTCCCAACTGACTAGTCTTCTGCCTTTTAATCAAGGGTCATCGATCATTCGATGTAATTAAGGGCTCGTGCCAGATCACGGCCTGGAATGTACAAGATCTCAGGATCTTTGGAATAAAATTCGCCTTGCGATATCTCCTCTTGTGTACTTTTGTGAATGCTTGTGATTGTTTATGAATGTTTCTATTATTCAGAACCTCAGAGCAACAAAACACTACATTTTCAGGAAAATGTCCTCGCGTAGCATTTTTTTAGTTCTAACAAACTGGCGACTCTGCTAGGGATCGAACTATACCAGAATCTCTGGTTATATCTGAATATAGAAACACTCTAAGATTAATTACTCACAAACACGAATCTGCGCATAGGCAGGCTACCACGAGGCGTAATGTTTCGGTGCCCTTCGGGCGTCAAACTGGCGACTCTCAATGGGAACGTTCTTCCCTTCATCTCTAAGGCAATAGATGCTTTAAAAGGTTTTCGAACCCACAAACTTCCACGACTTCACGTATTTGTCTCCTTCTTGCTTATTTTTGTTAGTTTGCACACCGGGATCAATGGGTTCACTCTCCTGACCGCATTTGTGAACTGTTCTAATGATTTTATGACACAGCAGAATTAGCAAGATACTAGGACAGACAGAAGAAATGGCATGCTCAATGAACAGTTTGTGCACCTTCCTTGCCACCGGAGGCTTCAGCTTCCCTCGCTTCACCCCAACCACAACAAGTATCGGTGACTCAGGATCGCAGTTGGTTGAAACACGCCGACAGAAGCAAGAACAGAAGAAAGCAGCCGTCTTAGCAGCATGCAAGAAGGCAAACATCACAATACCTCGCCTTGCGATCAAGAGATAATGGCAACCGAAACAGGGGCAGAAGATCCCTATCAGCAGTCAGGTCACATCAACCAGGCCCTCAGTGCCTATGATGACAATTGAGCAGTTTCTACCATTGTCAATGGCTACCTGCATTATACGAAAGTCGACCGAGACTGCACATATGAAGAGCTCCAAGCCTGTGACAGTTCTCTACCCAAGACAGGGGCAGGTTCAGAAGGTACGACCGATGCTAGTTGCAATGGTTCAAGTAGCAGAGGCGGAAGAGAGATCGTATGAAGCAGAAGAATTGCCTACAGTCCAAGATCAGATCGACAGATTAGTTCAGGCCAATCGTGAGACGAATGAACGAATGAGGATCATTCAGGAAGCGTTGACCACTTTGATAGCCCAAAACGCTACTAGAAGTCTCGTATCACCTACACGCCAATCAGCCGAAGAATCTCAAGTGGTAGCAGAAGGGCCAGCTGACGCCGAACAGTTTACCCAAGCCAGGAGAGTTCCAGAGGAGCGAATGACAGTCCCGACTGCGCAAATGTCGAGAGAGGAACTGTCGCAAACGATTATAAGTCGCATGCGACAAGAAAAAGAGAAGGAAAGAGGAACCGGGTATAAATATCCAGTCCCATACCCGCTAGAGATAGAAGAAATACCATTTTCGGTCAACTTCAGATGTCCGGATTTCAAAAAATTTGACGGTAGAGGATCACCGGAGGAGCATATTACTCACTTCCTCACAGCATTAGGGAATTGGTCAGTCGTCCCACAGTACTGTATACGGCTTTTTGGGTCAACACTGACAGGGAAAGCTTTCCAATAGTACATGTCACTACCGACTAGATCAGTGAGATAGTGGGAACAAATGCCGGATGGTTTTATCTCGAAATTCTTCTCTACAGAAAGAGAAACGTCAGTAACGGATCTGGCCTTGATCAGACAAAGACAGGGCGAACCCATGGAGAGGTTCATGGACCGATGGGGGATGATAACCGCTCAATGCCAAGAGTTAACCCAGTGAGAAAGAACAGATAAAGATGTTTATGCAAGCCCTGGACCCAATGATATCATACGGGTGTTGGAACTAGAAAAATCATGCTCAAGGCAGTTTTTTCCGTGTTTCATTATTCTGGGGGAATTCTGAGTATAGAGACATTCATAGACAATCATAAGCAATCACCAAGTGTACGCAAGAGAGATATTGCAAGGTGAATTTTATTCCAGAGATTCTGAGATCTTTTACATTACAGACTGTGATATTTCTCATGAGCCCTTAATTACATCAATGGTTGACCACCCTTGATTAAAAGGCAAAAGTAAATGAATGCATATATTATAGATAAATTAAATAAAGAAAATGAGGAAATATCAATGTAAATCATGCACACCATAGAGAACATAGGGATTTTTTACGTGGAAACCCTTACGGGAGAAAACCACGGCACAAAGCGACAAAGCTCCACTATGAATAATGTTTGTACAATAGATGGAGTATTCGAGACAAGGCCCGGATAGATCGAATAGGTGACTAAGTCATCGGGGACTATCATCTTTGAGTTCATGGTCGTAAAGACCTATTTATTTTCTTGTTATGGACTGAGCCATGTTTCTTAGACAAGCCGGATGTCAATGTCCCATTTTCTTTCGGATTGTCTGGGTTGAGAGACTGTCAGGATTCGAGGGGTGCAACTCTGGGCCCGCGCCTGTTATTGTGAACAGGTGACCGCTAGAATACACGAACATCGAAATGTTGGTCGGCATAACCTAAAGCCCGCGCCTGTTACTGTGAACAGGTGACCTTAGGAAAGCAATCCACAACTGCCTCATCAGCTCAACCGATGGACCCGTTGTCGATGTGTAGGGCATCGACTGTCTTTTTCATAATGGCAATCCATAGCAGGATGTTTCAATCTTAGTTGAAACTCTTTTGTTTGTGGTTTCTTGTGATAACCATAGTCCCTTTTGGTTAGTCTTGAGCCTCAATCCAGGCTGAATCCTAATTGTGTAATGAACATAATCGATACAAAGTTCCTATAATTAGTTGTCGAGTAAGGTTGGAGTCTGTTGAATCGTCTTCAGAAGTGATCCTGACCTCTCACCTTTGTTGATAGCTAATACGCAACGAGAGATAAGAAGAGAACCTGCTCACGCGTGCATAAATGTGTAGGGCATTGTAACGAGATAAGGGATTTTCAATGTACAATGAATGTAATTGAATGTATATCATATGAGATTGATTGTATTTGATGAATACAAGAGAAGGTATGTCATATGAGAATGAATGTATATGAGAACACAATAGTATATATGCCATGTGAAGTTGAGTACATGTCGAGTTAGATGAATGCTAGATTAAGCAAAGATGAGTGCTAGATTAAGCAGAGACGAGTGCTGGATTAAGCAACTAGATTAAGAGTGAATGAATGCTAGATTAAGCAAGATAAGTGTTAATGCATAAAGCAATCAATATTATCTAGTCATAACTCCATTTCTGTACAAATTTGCATTAAAACGATATTCTGTTCATTTTGATGCCCGAAAATTCTAAGTAAAAATCTGAATTTTTTATATATCCACAGATCGACCATAAAATATCATGAATATTTCACCGGGCTTTGGTGTTTTAGGATAATTAGGGTATTTCAGATTTTTTGGACGGTTTAGATTCGAAGAAAACCCTCCAATTAAAAGGCGAACTTTTTGGGGAGTGCCAAAAAGTTGCGATTTGTACTTCGGATGGAAAATCAAAATCTTCATTGTTGGAAATTTATTTTTTTAGTATTTTTTATTGAATCCAAATAGGGGGTACTTCCTTATTTACATAAATTAAAATATGACATTTACTTAAACGTTTTTATGTAAATAAGGTGTGCGGTGTGTAGTGCAAGTGCAGGCAGTGCAGAGAGATGTGCAATGCAGTGCAGAGATATGTGCAGTGCAGTTCCAGTGTGACCAGTTCAGGCGCATGTTGGAAGAGGGCTGGCGCATGTCTATGAGAGTGAGCCCATGTAGTAAGGTGGTGAGCGCATGCGACATGGAGTGGGCGCACGTGACCAACATACAAGATGAGAGAGAGAGACGATTTCTTCCGGGCGCATGTGGCTCTGCACATGCGCCTGGTGGGTGGAGATGGGCGCATGTGGCTTCACCACTTTGGCCAACAAAGTTTGGCCGCATGTCCCCCTTACACTTAGTGCATTTTTATGGTTTTTTGGTAGTTAGATAGTGGGCGCATGTGTCCCTCCTTAGAAGGACGGGCGCATGTATCCCTCCATTGGGGAATGCATCCAAGCGCATGTCTCCCACCTTGGAATGATGGGTGCATGCATCCAGGCGCATGTCTCCCACCTCAAAAGGGAGGGCGCATGTGAAAAACTCCCAATTTCATCGTCCCCTCCTCTCTCCACTTCTCTCTCCTTTTCTCTTTTTCTTAAATGCCACTCACGTAACCCCTTTATATAGTTGTTGGTTTGGGAATTGTAACGGTTCATATATATCCTCTTATGGTGTGGTCCACTTAAAACTTGAATCAGGTTATTCTTGTGTACTTTGGCACGTGTGGACTACACTGATCCTGTGAACAGGTCAGATTCTCCAAATCACTCAGATGGTGGCTCTTAGAGGCGCTGGACGTTGGTTGATGTTGACAATACGTATGTACCATGAGTTTGCATGGTTTCATACGTCTTTTGGAAAACCTGTTAGTGGGTCTCCTTTGTAGTTCGTGGGCCCCATATCTAAGCTGTTCATTAGTTTAAGGTCGTCATTCTAGGAGGTGGCCTCAAGTTTCACCTAAATCCGAGTTCTAGGTGGGCCATACGAGAGGAAACAGTTCCACCGTTCAATCACCGTTAAAGACTCATGTGGAGCCATAGAAGTATCAGATCAAGCTAGTTTTCATGCATATGACACATGTGGGCCCTTGTGACTCTATGAACAGTTCAGATGGTCCAAAGGGCACCATGGTGGCCCCACACATGTTTTCAATAAGTAACCAATTTTCAACAACGCTTGGGCGCATGTCTTTACTCCAGTGACTTTTTCCATGTTTGCATGCTTCCACGTGTCTTCCACGTGTTTGGCAAACTTTTAGGTGGGTCCCATTTATAGTCTATGGGTCTAGGATCAAAGCCGTCCATTAGCTCGGGAGTGTTATTCTAGGGGGTTGGCCCAAATTTGAGGCCAATCAGATGTTCATGTGGGCCATACCACATGAAATAGTGTCACCGTTGTTTTGCCGTTGAATGATATTTGGGGGACACAGATATTGGGTCGAGCAACCATTTAAATGTTCCATTTATGTGAACCCCCTAAGATACTCCAGTCAGTCCAGATCTTGGAAAACAATATTGTGGTGGGCCACTAGAGAGGTTTAACCGGTGATCACTCATTTTGGGAGTTGTAATGGTGAGCGTTGATCTTCCTGTGGTGTGTCCCACCTAAGCTTCAGATATGCCTTATACTTAGTCCCAATGGTTAAAATAAGCTATCAAGATGTTTGAGAGGTTTGGATTTCCCTTATGCATCACGATGGGGGGCCCACAGCAATAAGCTCATAAAGTTGTGTTTTTCACAAATTCAGAAGTTTAAAGTGTGAGTTTTACATGCTTTATGTGTGTTGCCAACTTCCAACCATAGATAATTCTTCCTCCAATGTTTCTCCTAGTGTAGTCTCTCTAGGACTCAGATCTTCTTCATTTTTTGTCCCAAGGGGTAAAATGGGTTGGTGAAACAGATGATCGGCTTAGATCAAGTATATAATCCATGGTGGGGTATAGAGAACAACGTCTGGTGGGAATGTTACCATGGGCAATGTGAACGTACGTACATATTGTGGTTTTATGTGTGCACATGATATATTGGTGGTGTTCAGGCCATGCATGCATTGCATATGTATGTGAACATGTAGTTTGTGGCGTGTATGCATTTGTTGCATGGATGACACGTGTGTTTCATACATGAGTCTTAGGCATGGTCCATGGTTTATATGTGTTATGCATGCATGTATGAATGGGTTACATGAGAATAGTGTTCTTGCATGGTGTGAATGTGTGTATGTTTGAGATATATGCATGGGCATAGATGAGAGTTACATTTATACTCAGTGCCTTCATGGGCTTCATACATGGGTAGCACGCATGGGCTGTATGGGTTACATTCATGGCACGCAAAACAAGGTACATGTGTGTGGCATGTGTGGTTATGCATAGTATGCATGAGTTGGTTGCATGCACGTGATGGCTTAGCTTACGATTGCATGTGCTCATGCAGGCTTTAGGTATGCATAGCCATACGCACTATTCTCTTGCATGAGTTCTATGTGTATTACATGTATGGAAGGTGTTCTATCGCTTTTATGGCTATTTTTCGGGTCTTGAACCGATCCAAACCATTCATTTTGAGCCATCATTCACCCTTCTATCATGGGTGAATTTTTAGCCCCAACAAGTGCCCCCCCGGTGCGCTGCACTGGGCATTTATGCTCTACCAGTGCAGTGCATCGGTTCCTAGGCTCAAGTATATAAACCAGGTCCAGCTAAACCATTTCATCATCATCATTTTTTTAACAGAGTGCTTTTCCTCCATTTTTAATTATGTAGACTTCATCTGAGTGTTGCCATACCATGGAGGTATAAGGATCTTCTGGTTCTTCTTGCTTCCCTTTGGGATCTTGTTGTCCTTCCGGTTTTGCAGCTGTAACTCTTGTATTGACGGGTCGTGAAGGCAAAATACTGATTTAACCTGTATTTGTGAGACTGAAACTTCAAGCCTTCTAATCTTGTTATCTTCTAATAGTACTTCCGTCTTCGTCACTTCCTTCTTAGTTATGCTGACTTGGTTTACTGTGTAGCAAATTCATTGTGGTGTGGGGTTACTTTCACTCGTTGTTGATCCCTTAGAGTATTCAACCGGTAGGTGTAAGAATCCATAGTCCTGACCCTCCAATGATGCTGATGGAAGGTCCATATAATTCTTTAACTGATGTTGGCGGCAAATATGACTGGTCCCATAACAAGCGATAATAAAGGATGTATAGAATCCTGTAGGTTTCTGTGTTAGCAGATCTATATATATATATATATATATATATATATATATATATATATATATATATATATATATATATATATATATAAAATCCGGTAGCTGGGGATGACTGCAGATGTATGTAATCCAGTAGCTGAGGATGACGACAGATATACGCAGGAGCTTATGACTGATACTGGTTAGAGGAACGTACACAAAGATCCATGGCCGATACTGGTAGAATATATGTATAAGAAGATCCGTGACAATAATGAAGAAATATATGTACACGAAATTCTGTGACTGATGTCAATAAAGTATCTGTATAAAGATTCACGACTGATACTGGTGGACGAGATATACATTCAGAGATCTATAATTGTTATCGAAGAAAGGTATGTGGAAGCCTGCAATCGATACTGGTAGTTGACATATAGAAGTTTATAATCGCTCTTGATAGTTAATGAATAGAAACTCGTAATCAATAATGGTGAAACGACGCACGTATAACAAGTTGCAGAGCTTGCTTCTTTTGCATTACTTTCTTTGGTGGCACTAGTGGGCATTCCTCAAGCTGGGAGAGGAATGATAGCGGCCTAAGAGTTAGGGTCTAATGGCCTGCATGTCCCTGAGCTCTATGATGATTGAAGAAATATGAGGTACATTGAGTGTGACAGCTTTGGCCCTTTCCCTAGGCTTGTCAGAACACCAAAGCCGACTGTTGGACTTGATCACGATACTACTTTCGTTGCTGCATTGTCTTCTTGAACTCCTTTTACTCGTATTTTCTTAATGTGCTTTATTTGGCGAGAGGATAGACACAAGTGTCTCGAACGAGTTTGTGTGATATCTCGTGGACTTACGATGTGATGTTCATGTTTAGGTGACAATGTGATGATGGTACTATTATGAAATTTCAATCATGCTTTATGCAACCGTTATCATTTCATGTTTATGTAAGGTGTGTGAGTGTTAGGCTAATTTGCATGGCATTAATAGGCGAAGTGATAAATGAATTGAGAGATATATGTATATGCAATAGGGAAAAGGCATTGGAAGAAGATAAGTATTCGGTAAGATCACTTCCCTTCTGATTTTGCCGGTGCTCATTTGTATGTCATTGCTTTGGTAAATATATAAGCTTATTATGCTCTACGCTTGCCTCCAGGGATGTAATATCAAGTCCCACATCTTGACAACATAAGATTCAGTTTATACTCATAACATGGAGTATCGCAGTCTAATCATAATCAATCATTTCTTGAGAGATTAAATTCAGTTTAGACTCATGACATGGAGTATTATATGGGATTCAGTTTAAGCTCGTGACATGGAGCATTATATTGGGATTGCTGGCTTGCCCCCGATAAATTCTTCTCTATACTTGGGCTTCTCACCATATGTCGAGCTTACCCCCAGTGTATCTGACTCATAGTCTTGCAAAGTAGTGTTCTCCAGGGAACCGGGCATATAAAGGAATAATCATCGCATACAAAGACTTGAAGTTATAATGATATCTTGGTGAAGAACACTTTCATGCCCTAGAAATCCATATAGAAGGCCGTCTAACCGTAGTCGTCAATCGTGTACTCTCATTGCGAAACCATTCATAAGAGAAAGTCATATATGCTCCGATGTGAAGTGACAATAGTAAAATGCTCGCCCCTCTTCATATGAAACCATATATAAAAGACCAACAACTATTAATTGCTCTCATATAAAGTAGAAGAACGCCAGAATGTCATAATGATAACAAGAAGACCATGATGAAATAACAATATGAAGACATTACATCTCATGCAGATTCTCCATAGAATACCACCCTCTTATCGGACTACATTGATCTGAAAATTCTGAAGATATGATTATGATCAATGATTATGATTGGACATCTCGAATTCATGATTGATCGGAGTGATGCAAAGATTTAGCTTTGATCCGTTGATGTGGATATTTGATTCACATGATGTTAGGATCTTGCTTGATGATATGGTGATTTCATTTTGATCTAATTGATGCAAAGATTTCGTTCCCATATGGGGGTTTCGTATTTATATGGATCTTTCATATTTGATTTGATCGATTGATTGATATTCATGTGGTTCAGTTTAACCTCATACTCTGAAAGGATCTGGTGTAGTTTAGCCTCATAACCTGGAGGGATCTGGTTCAGTTTCACCTCATAACCTGGAGGGATCTGGTTCAGTTTCACCTCATAAACTGGAGGGATCTGGTTCAGTTTATCCTCGTAGCCTGAAGATTGTATGGTTCAGTTTATCCTCGTAGCCTGGAGATTGTGTGGTTCAGTTTATCCTCGTAGCCTGGAGATTGTGTGGTTTATTTTATCCTCGTATCCTGGAGATTGTGTGGTTCAGTTTATCCTCGTAGCCTGGAGATTATATGGTTCAGTTTATCTTCATAGCCTAGAGATTGTATGGTTCAGTTTATCCTTGTAGCCTGGAGATTGTGTGGTTCAGTTTATCCTCGTAGCTTGGAGATTGTGTGGTTCAGTTTATTCTCGTAACCTGGAGTATTTTCTGAACTCGTTTAGACCTGGAGCGCAAGGGTATATTTGTTTCTCAACTCGTTTAGACCCGGAGTGCAAGGGTATATTTGTACATATGTAGAGTTCAGTGACTTTGTGCCTATACAGAGTTCGGCGAGGTTCGCGGTTATGCAGAGTTTAGTAACTTTGTGCCTATACAGAGTTCAGCGAGGTTGTAGACTCAATAGGGATTACCCATAATGCTACGACACTTACAGGAACCTGCTGAGTCCGCTAGCAATTTCCTTTTCCTTCCGCTCTTTTAGTTTTTGAGTCGGTAGCTGCTTTGATTGTTACTTTGATTGTCAAGTTGACAGCTGCTTTGGCTACTTCTCTGGCCATGAGATTGACTGCCACTTCACTGGCTCATTCACTTGATGAGGAAACCCGTTACTTGCCCCCTGTGATATCTTGGGCGAAAATGATGTTTTAAGTGGCCCCCTGCGCTATTAGGAATGCCAGAGCATCATGAATGTCCTTCGACTACTTTGCTAAGTCATTTTGAATCTTGAACTAGCTCATCAATTTGTTCTTGGATTGCTGGTGGTTAATTAGTCTGTTCAAACAATTCTTCATCTTGGGCCACCTAAACCACCGTGTCCTGCATTGATCGCCCCTCACGTGTCAGCTTCTGCTTTGTCAGAATGACTTTGATGACAATCGTTCTACTGTCTCTTCAACTGTTTTCTGTATAAATGGCCTGATTTGCCCCTTGTGCTTCTTTCGCCGGCTGTCGAGTGGGTGAAGCGGCACTATGGGCTATTCTCTGTGCAATTAGGGTGGCGGAGGCATCCTAGATCTCCTTCACTCACCTCAATAGATCACTCTGAGCTTGAGTCAATTCATTGATATACTTCTGAGTCGTTAACAGTTCAACATCTTGTTTGATCGGCCATTCGCCTTCAATTATCTACACCATCACGACCTGTGCTGGATGCTCCTCACGAATCGACCTTGATTTCATCTGAATGGTCTCAATGACAATCCCCTCTCTTGGTTTTGTGACTGTCATAGTCGGCTTGATCTACCCCCTTGTCTAGGTGGTTCACTTCTAAGAGAGCTGGGAAGCTACCAACTGAGCATATGAACTTTTGTGGCCTCATTGCGGTAGTCTGGTTAGCAGTGGAAGCGCTGCTAACTTGTGTTGGTTGCCACTACTTTTTTGATGGTGAATCATGCCTTGACCACAGTGTTCTTCTAATATGGAGTCTTTATCGTTGTTTTCTTCATTTCCTTCGGCTGTTTGCGGCTTCGAGTTAGCTGTTAGCCAGACTTGGAAGCGGTTGGTGTTGTCACAGTGGAATGCGAGAAGTAGAATCCTCCAGTCACCAAAAAGATAAGTACAGACGACATTTCTCCTGTTCTTAAGGTTAGTATTTTCGCTAACTTTCACTGCACAATCACATGTCATTAGAGCATTCTACAACTAGATATAGAAAGTGCACGACCTTACCAGTCGCAATAAAAGTTAGACAGAAAACTAAATGCGCAACAAGAATACGCATGCTTCTGTTATCTTTTAAAACTTTAGGATTTTTGAAAGTTTTGAAAACTTCGATTTCAGATGCTTTTGCCTTAAAGATGAAGGGAAGAACGTTCCCGTTGAGAGTCGCCAGTTTGGCGCCTGTGAAGGCGCCGAACATTTCTCCTTGCGGTAACCTTTCTTACGTACACATTAGTTTCTGCAAATGATTTATCGTAGAATATCCATTTACTCAGAAATAACCAAAGATTCTGGTATTGTTTGAAGTCCCCAGCAGAGTCGCTAGTTTGTTAGAACTAGAAAAATCGTGCTCAAGGCAGTTTTTTCCGTGTTTCATTATTCTGGGGAAATTATAAGTATAGAGACATTCATAGACAATCATAAGCAATCACCAAGTGTACGCAAGAGAGATATCGCAAGGTGAATTTTCTTCCAGAGATTCTGAGATCTTTTACATTCCAGGCTGTGATATTTGTCACGAGCCCTTAATTACATCAATGGTTAACCACCCTTGATTAAAAGGCAAAAGTAAATGAATGCATACATTATAGATAGATTAAATAAAGCAAATGAGGAAATATCAATTTAAATCATGCACACCATAGAGAACACAGGGATTTTTTACGTGGAAACCCTTACGAGAGAAAACCACGGCACAAAGTGACAAAGCTCCATTATGAATAATGTTTGTATAATAGATGGAGTATTCGAGACAAGGCCCGAATAGATCGAGCAGGTGACTAAGTCATCGGGGACTATCGTCTTTGAGTTCATGGTCGTAGAGACCTATTTATTTTCTAGTTATGGACTAAGCCATGTTTCTTAGACAAGTCAGATGTCTATGTCCCATTTTCTTTCGGATTGTCTGGGTTGAGAGACTGTCAGGATTCGAGTGGTGCAACTCTGGGCTCGCGCCTGTTACTGTGAACAGGTGACCGCTGGAATACACGAACATCGAAATGTTGGTCGGCATAACCTAAAGCCCACGCCTGTTACTGTGATCAGGTGACCTTAGGAAAGCAATCCACAACTGCCTCATCAACTCAACCGATGGACCCGTTGTTGATGACTAGGGCATCGACTGTCTTTTTCATAATGGCAATCCATAGCAGGATGTTTTAAGCTTAGTTGGAACTCTTTTGTTTGTGGTTTCTTGTGATAACCATAGTCCCTTTTGGTTAGTCTTGAGCCTCAATCCGGGCTGAATCCTAATTGTGCAATGAACATAATCAATACAAAGTTCCTATAATCAGTTGTCGAGTAAGGTTGGAGTCTGTTGAATCGTCTTCAGAAGTGATCCCGACCTCTCACCTTTGTTGATAGCTAATACGCAACGAGAGATAAGAAGAGAACCTGCTCACGCGTGCATAAATGTGTAGGGCATTGTAACGAGATAAGGGATTTTCAATGTACAATGAATGTAATTGAATGTATATCATATGAGATTGATTGTATTTGATGAATACAAGAGAAGGTATGTCATATGAGAATGAATGTATATAAGAACACAATAGTATATATGCCATGTGAAGTTGAGTACATGTTGAGTTAGACGAATGCTAGATTAAGCAAAGATGAGTGCTAGATTAAGCAGAGATGAGTGCTGGATTAAGCAACTAGATTAAGCGTGAATGAATGCTAGATTAAGCAAGATAGGTGTTAATGCATGAAGCAATCAATATTATCTAGTCATAACTCTATTTCTATACAAATTTGCATTAAAATGATATTCTGGTCATTTCGCTGCCTGAAAATTCTAAGTAAAAATCTGAATTTTTGATATATCCACAGATCGACCATAAAATATCATGAATATTTCACTGAACTTTGGTGTTTTAGCATAATTAGTGTATTTCAGATTTTTTGGACGGTTTAGATTCGAAGAAAACCCCTCCAATCAAAAGACGAACTTTTAGAGGAGTGCCAAAAAGTTGTGATTTGTACTTCGGATGGAAAATCAAAATCTTCATTGTTGGGAATTTATTTTTTTAGTATTTTTTATTGAATCTAAATGGGGGGTACTTCCTTATTTATATAAATAATTTAAAGTAAATGGAAACTTAAACGTTTTTATGTAAATAAGGTGTGTAGTGTGTAGTGCAAGTGCAGGCAGTGCAGAGAGATGTGCAATGCAGTGCAGAGAGATGTGCAGTGAAGTTCCGGTGTGACCAGTTCAGGCGCATGTTGGAAGAGGGCTGGTGCATGTCTATGAGAGTGAGCGCATGTAGTAGGGTGGTGGGCGCATGTGACATGGAGTGGGCGCACGTGACCAACATACAAGACAAGAGAGAGAGACGATTTCTTCTGGGCGCATGTGGCTCTGCACATGCGCCTGGTGGGTGGAGATGGGCGCATGTGGCTTCACCACTTTGGCCAACAAAGTTTGGGCGGATGTCCCCCTTGTACTTAGTGCATTTTTATGGTTTTTTGGTAGTTGGATAGTGGGCGCATGTGTCCCTCCTTAGAAGGTGTTGAGCTCTTAATTGTGCATATTCTAACCCCAATTCATCACTCATTGTGCAAGGTTTGTATGGTTTGTAAGCTAATTCAATGCATGTTTTGTGACTACAGGATTGAGGGTGGACTCTACTCAATTGAAGACATAAAGAGCTCACTTGGGATCATTCGGGTGAATAAAGTTTGAGGATCAAAGAAGAAAAGAAAGAAAGAACTAAAGAAGAAAAGAAAGCAGAAGAAAGAAAAGAAAAATACAAAAAGAAAAGAGGGCTGACCGGTCGTGACCGGTCGGCCAAGGAAGCCAGACCGGTCAGTGACCGGTCAGCCATGCATGTTTGGAGATATTGAGGACGTCCGACCGGTCATGACCGGTCGGATAGGATTGCTGGAACATCAATGGACAAGGCTTCTGGGACTTCACTAGGACCGACCGGTCATGACCGGTCGGTCATTGCTGCTGGATGAGGAGAAAAAAATACATCCGACCGGTCATGACCGGTCGGAATTGCTTGCTGGACTGATGTTCTATATGGCCCGACCGGTCATGACCGGTCGGCCATGCATACTGAGTTAGAAATTTCTAATTTCATCCCGATTTTCTCTGCGCTGCGTAAGTGTTACGCAAGTTCTCGATTCTTCCGAAGTTGTGGAGCTTCCAGACTATAAAAGGACACCTAGGGATCGTTCCTAGGGCATCCTAGAAGGGCTCAAGCGAGGTTGGAGGCTGTGGAAGTGAAGATTGGAGTTTCACAACTCCTTTTGGTTTGCTTTGCTGTTTTCATGCTTTTTGTAGTTGTTTCATGTTTCCTTGGATCATGAGCAGCTAAACCTCTTAGCTAGGGCTAAGAGGTGAAGCTTGTAGTGTATCCAAGATGTTTTAATTCGTAGTTAAGTGGTTTTCAGTTTTGGAATTCATGATTATGAACTATGGTTTGAAGTTTATACAAGTTTTTAAGTAATTTCTCTTAGTCTTGTGATGACTCATGGATGTTTGGATGAATTACTTATCTTCTTATTTGGTTTGCAACGGTCTAGACCTGTATGATCTGAGGAATCGGAGTGCGCTCTAGCACTAAGCTCTTCATGAAGGGACTTCATGCCAAAGTTCTAGTTTTGGTTGATTATCTGGAATATGTACGGACTGTGCATATAATTTGAATCCAGTTCAAATCATGATCTAGCCTTGTCTTGTGAGAAGACTTGAGGATGGTTATGATTGGGAATTGGACCTATAGAAAAGGTGAATGACCTATGCAATGAGCATGCTCAGATCAGCCTAGAGTTGAGTGAACGTTATGTACAGAACTTACATGTTACAGACTTCTGGTTTAATAGTTTTATTATCCGACTAGATAGACCTGACTGGTGATTCTAGTTGAGAGAATGGGAAACCACAGCGGATTGAACATCAAGGATTGCTACAAGTGGATCCTCGAACCCCTAGTGCCTTCTTATAATTGTTTACATTCAATTTAGATTAAACTGTTAGTCACACACATTCTATTCAAACTTTGATTGTTAGCTTCAATAGACACTTGTGGATGAGTTTGTGACATCCTACATAAGTCCCTGTGGATCGACCTCGGTATTACCGAGTTTATTACTACATCGCAACCCTACACTTGGGGAAGCGAACAAGTTTTTGGCGCCGCTGCCGGGGACCTTGACGGTTTTCACAAATTTCTGAAATTAGTATCTATTTAAGACTCTTTTAGATTTTTAGAACTAACTTAGTTTATTTATTTGATTTTTTTTTTTTTTAGGGATTTCTAGGAAGCTGAAGAAGATACAAGAGTTTCAAGTGCGAATCAGGTTCTATCTTTCTAAACCTTACTCTTCTCCTTCTCCTAGTCATTCTTATTTTATTCATCTCTTGTAGAGTGGGTGGAGACTCCTTTTGGATCTCTGAAAGGTCGGCCTTTTTGCCACCTGGATTCCTATTGGTCGGCTCTGCCGTCTTGGATCACCTTGTGCTTCGGTCTTAGAGAAGAGTAAAGAAAAGGGAGGAAGAATTCTCTTTTCTTTTTGTTTCTTATTTTTGGTTTTGCATGCCACATTGGGCTCGGGATTCCAATAACCGACTCATAAGTGAAGGGGGGATAGTAGAAGGGATTGATAGAGAGCCACGTGCTAGGAGACATCTAAATTCTCCAATTTTATCTGAAAGTATGGCTACAAATCAACCTAACCCGGTTCAAAATCAAACCGAAACAGGGGAGAATGTGGTTGAGAATGTTCCCCGACCTAGGACTTTACGTGATTTCTTGCAACGTGCAAGAACAAGCACTCCCTCATGCATAGTATTTCCACCAAATGCAGGGAATGTGGATTTGAAACCGGGAGTGATCAATCTTCTCCCTAAATTCCATGGTTTAGACAGTGAAAGTGCCTATCAACACTTTAGGGAGTTTGATGAGGTAATCACCACCATGCACTTTGCAAATGTGACTGAAGATGTAGTAAGACTTAAATTCTTCCCTTTCACTCTTAAGGATAAAGCCAAGGGTTGGCTGTATGCATTAAGGCCAAGATCAATCGGGTCATGGAACGATATGCACAGAGAATTTATAAAAAAATTCTTCCCTACTCACAAAACGAACATGCTTAAACGCCTTATCATGAACTTTGCCCAAAGGGAGGATGAAACCTTTTCCCAATGTTGGGAGAGATTCAAGGACCTATTAAATGCATGCCCACATCATGGCTATGAAAATTGGCGGATTATAAGTTTTTTCTATGAAGGACTGATTCCATCCATGCGCCAATTTATAGAGATGATGTGTAATGGGGAGTTCATGAATAAGGAAGCTGATGAAGCATGGGATTATCTGGAAGAATTGGCTGAAAGTGCACAATCTTGGGACACACCTAAACCAACAAATTCCAAGATTGGCCAACAAAAGGAAAAGGGAGGAATGTATGTCCTATCAGAAGAAGATAGCATAAGTGCACGGTTGGCTAGCCTTACAAGAAAGGTCAAAGCCATGGAATTAAGGAAAGGAGAAACAATCAACTCCACTGAGGTTGAAACTGTTTGTGGAATTTGTGCTGGAAATCAACATGCTACACCCGATTGTCCCACAATTTCAGCAGTCCAAGGCATCTTACAAGAACAAACAAATGCCATAAACAGTTATCAGCAGCAATATGGTGCTCCAAACTCAAACACGTATAATCCTAATTGGAAGAACCATCCCAACTTCAGTTGGAAGAATGGGCCCAATGCAAATGTAAACAACACTCCAAAAGTATCACTAGAAGAGATGTTGGGTGCATTTGTATCAGTCCAGAATGAGCATAACAAGACAAACTCTCTAAAAATAGATGGGTTCATGCAAGAGCAATTGAAATTCAATCAAAACTCAAACCAAGCCATCAATGAATTGAAAACATCTTTGGCTAGAGTTGAAGCTCACCTTAGTGTTAGAGAGAAGGGCACACTCCCTGCCCAACCTCTTCCTAATCCAAGGACCCAATATGAGATACAAGATGCAAGCTCATCCTCCCACCATACGGAATATGTCCAAGCTATCACCACTTTGAGAAGTGGGAAAGAAATTGATAAATCCAATCCGGTGAAGGCCCCCAAGCCTAAGGATCCAGAAATTCCCAAAGAGGATGATAGCCCAAACAATATTCCACAAGAGAAAGAACCGGAAAGACAATACAAGCCGGTTGCCCCATTTCCACAAAGGTTGATTTCACCTAAACCTTTAGATAAAAATCTGGAGATTCTGGAAGTTTTCAAGCAGGTGAAGATCAACATTCCGCTGTTGGATGCAATAAAACAAATACCATCTTATGCCAAATTTTTAAAGGAATTGTGTACAATCAAAAGGAAACATAATGTCCACAACAAAGTGCTTTTAGCTGAGAATTTGAGTGCCATCATCAAACAAGAGGTGCCCCAAAAATACAAAGATCCGGGTAGTCCAACCATATCATGCATCATAGGAGACTACCAGATTAAACAAGCCCTACTCGACTTGGGGGCAAGTGTGAATCTCATTCCATACTCGGTCTATGAACAACTTGGGTTAGGTGAATTGAAACCCACCAAAACCACACTCCAACTTGCTGATAGATCCATCCGGATACCGAGAGGAATGGTAGAGGATGTTCTAGTCCAAGTTGATAAATTCTACTATCCAGTAGATTTTATTGTCTTGGACACACATCCCGTGATAGGCACCGGTACTCAAATTCCCGTCATACTTGGAAGGCCGTTTCTAGCTACCTCAAACGCCATTATCAATTGTAGAAACGGACTGGTACAAATGTCCTTTGGAAATATGACTCTTGAGCTTAATATATTTGAGTTATGCAAACAACCGCGGGAAGTTGATGATGATATCCATGAATTAAACATGATCGAATCATTCGTGGAAGATACAATCCCCTTGTCACTATTTTCCGACCCTTTGGAGGCCTGTATGGCCCATCTCCATGATATGAATGATGATACAACACAAGAGATGGATGCCATTCTAGATGTGATGCTGGTGCGTGAAAATAAAAGATGGAGGGCCCCAATTGAACCTTTGCCTATAAATGAGAACAAGGCCCTCCCATCCAACATTAAGGTGCCAAAACTCGACCTAAAACCATTGCCAAGTGAGCTAAAATATGTTTATTTAGGTCGAGATGAGACATATCCAGTGGTGATTTCTTCCCACTTGGATGAGGAACAAGAGAGTAGGCTAATAGCCACTCTATTAGAGCACAAGAGTGCCATCGGATGGACAATTGCGGATCTCAAAGGCATAGACCCACTGATTTGCACTCACCGCATACACCTTGAGGAAAATGCAAAGACATCCCGGCAACCACAAAGACGACTAAATCCAAATATGAAGGATGTGGTTAAGGCCGAAGTGGTGAAACTATTGGATGTAGGTATCATTTACCCAATATCTGATAGCCAATGGGTGAGCCCAACTCAAGTGGTGCCTAAGAAATCCGGAATAACCATCGTAGCCAATGCCAATAACGAACTCGTGCCAACTAGAGTCACTACCGGTTGGAGAATGTGCATTGACTACAGGAAGCTAAACACTGTCACGAGGAAAGACCACTTCCCCCTACCGTTTGTTGATCAGATTTTAGAACGGTTGGCGGGTCATTCCCACTTTTGCTTTCTTGATGGCTATTCAGGGTACAACCAAATAGAAATTGCCCGTGAAGACCAAGAAAAGACTACATTCACATGTCCATTCGGCACTTTCGCCTATCGACGAATGCCGTTTGGACTATGTAATGCCCCTGCCACCTTTCAGCGTTGTATGATGAGCATCTTTTCCGACATGGTGGGGACAATTCTCGAAGTCTTCATGGATGATTTTTCCGTATTCGGTTGTAGCTTTGATGAGTGCCTTGAGCACTTGAAATCTGTGCTAAAAAGATGTGAAGAGAAGAACCTTGTGCTCAATTGGGAAAAGTGTCACTTCATGGTTAAAAAGGGAATTGTACTTGGTCACATCGTTTCACAAAATGGAATTGAGGTGGACAAGGCGAAAATTGACCTTATCTCTAACCTTCCACCACCCAAAAGCATACGAGATATACGGTCCTTTTTAGGACACACAGGATTTTATAGACGGTTCATAAAGGATTTCAGTTCACTCTCTCTTCCTTTATGTAACCTACTTCAAAAGGAAAATTCATTTGAGTGGAGTGAAGAATGTCAAAAGGCCTTTACCACCCTTGAAGGCATGTTGACATGCGCCCCAATAATGCAACCACCTGATTGGAGCCTTCCTTTTGAGATTATGTGCGATGCTAGCGATTATGCTATTGGGGCCGTGTTAGGCCAAAGAAAAGATAAAAATCCATGTGTTATCTACTATGCAAGTAGAACCCTAAACTCAGCCCAGGCAAACTACACCACTACTGAAAAGGAACTTCTAGCCGTAGTTTTTGCCTTGGAGAAGTTCAGATCCTACTTGATTGGATCCAAGATCATTGTATTCACTGATCATGCCGCGCTTAAGTATCTTCTCTCTAAGAAGGATGCTAAACCACGGTTATTAAGATGGATCCTCCTACTCCAAGAATTCGACTTAGAAATACGTGATAAGAAAGGAGTAGAGAATGTAGTAGCTGACCACCTCTCTCGACTTGTCCTCACTAATTCCCCTGAAACGACTGCAATCAATGACATGTTCCCTGATGAACAACTTTTTGTTGTTTCCCAATTGCCATGGTATGCGAACATTGCTAATTATCTTGCTACAGGTACAATTCCTACATATTGGAAAAAGCAAGATAAGGATAGATTCTTCTCAGAGGTACGGAAATTTCTATGGGACGACCCATACCTGTTCAAGTATTGTCCCGATCAAATCATAAGGAGATGTGTCCCAAATGATGAACAACAAAGTATCATCTCCTTCTGTCATTCTCAAGCATGTGGTGGCCATTTTTCAGCCAAAAAGACCACAGCGAAAATTCTGCAATGTGGGTTTTATTGGCCCACCATGTTCAAAGACACACATGAGTTTTGCAAAGCATGTGAACCTTGTCAGAAACTAGGAGGAATCTCCCGTAGAAATATGATGCCACTTAATCCCATTTTAATTATCGAAATTTTTGATTGTTGGGGCATCGATTTCATGGGCCCATTCCCATCTTCTTTTGGAAATTTATACATCTTACTTGCTGTTGATTATGTCTCCAAATGGGTCGAGGCCATTCCTTGCCGGAATAATGACCATAAAATGGTCATTCGATTTTTAAAAGAAAATATTCTTTCCCGGTTTGGAACGCCTCGAGTCATCATAAGTGATGGAGGGTCTCACTTTTGCAATCGCCCTTTTGCAGCCTTAATGAAGAAATATGGCGTTACACACAAAGTGAGCACTCCCTATCACCCACAAACTAGTGGACAAGATGAGATATCCAATAGGGAGATTAAACACATTTTGGAGAAAACGGTGAATCCCGATCGCAAGGATTGGTCACTTCGACTTACCGATGCGCTTTGGGCTTACCGTACTGCCTTTAAAACCCCTATTGGAATGTCTCCCTATAGACTTGTCTATGGGAAGGCTTGTCACCTACCTGTGGAATTGGAACATAAGGCATATTGGGCTATTAAGAAGATGAATTTCAATTCTGACAGGGCAAGCTCGTTACGCAAACTACAATTGAATGAACTTGCAGAAATCCGGAATGACGCTTATGAGAATGCGAGAATTTACAAGGACAAGACGAAGATATTCCATGATAAGAATATTCTTCGCAAGACATTCACGATCAACCAAAAAGTCCTCATGTATAATTCTCGCTTACATCTATTTCCGAAAAAACTGAAATCTCGATGGACCGGTCCCTACATTGTGCAAACTGTCTATCCGTATGGGACTGTCGAGCTGTTGAATCCGAGGAACGGCAACATTTTCAAAGCAAATGGGCAGCGATTAAAGCCGTTCTTTGAGAATTTTCCTTCAGAAGGTATGTCCATACCCCTGAATGATCCTGTGTATTAGGATGATTGATCTCCTAGTCTGATGGAGGTATAGAGTAGTTAGGATTAGGACTTTGCTGTTTTTGTTTTCGTTTTCATAGGTTTGTTAGAAGGAGGAAGATTTCCAATGTTCACTCTCTCAGGTAATATCATTCCTCACTCCCTTTTATTTTCAAATTGCTCTCATGATTTGCTCATTGCGCATCTTTTACATTGAGGACAATGCAAGATTTGGTTGGGGGGTGTAGGACCGCTTGGATGAATCCAGCATTTTGCAACATCTCAAGCAATTATGTGGAAATTTTTCGATTTTCTTTCAAAAATTCGAAACTCTTTTGGAAAACATTGGTTCTATGCATTCGAGTTGATATGAGCATAAGAGGAGGAGATAGGAAGTGTATAAGGCTGGATGTCTGGAATCTCTCATTGCATAATGGTTTTATATGTGAACTCCCCTATTTTTGTGATTGATAGAAAATCTGAACACTTTTACACCTAGTTCACATTACACGATTTTCATGAGTTGAAGGGATTATGTGATTTAGGGATGAGTTAGACTTTGAATTAAGGTATTGAGAAATCAGGCCGGGGTACTTTGTCCATCCTTGTCCATGGGAAAATAATGAAAGATATGGATTTCTAAAAATCCTATCTAATTTAAAAAGAAAAAGGAAAAGGAAGGATGAAATTGGGAATGTGGAAAAACGGTGGAAAATTCCGATTAGGGCTACCTACTACCAGCCGGGGGATGGTCTACCCGTAACCAAAGCCGGAAATGGGACGTAGTGTGAAAGTCGTCGGAAGGACGGTAAGGCAAATTCCTGTCATTGGCTTGATGTGGCTCTATGTACCTTGAGTTCTATAGTCTAGTTGATCTATGAAGAAGATAATCCTAGAAACTCGTAGAATGAATTTTCACTACCCACACTAGGATGAATTTGTTCAATTCCCTCTATTTATCAACCAATCAGTGGGAATCTCATATGAATGCCTATTATGTCTTGAGGATTTATGGTGCCAACCTTTGACGCCTAATCTTTCTGAATCTTACACTTATGAACCCTGGAATGTATAGAAGGATGGTTTCTGAAAGAGAGTTGAGTCTGAAGAATGAGATTAGCTTCACGCATGTTTTGCTCGGGACTAGCAAAATGCTGGTTGGGGGGTGTGTTGAGCTCTTAATTGTGCATATTCTAACCCCAATTCATCACTCATTGTGCAAGGTTTGTATGGTTTGTAAGCTAATTCAATGCATGTTTTGTGACTACAGGATTGAGGGTGGACTCTACTCAATTGAAGACATAAAGAGCTCACTTGGGATCATTCGGGTGAATAAAGTTTGAGGATCAAAGAAGAAAAGAAAGAAAGAACTAAAGAAGAAAAGAAAGCAGAAGAAAGAAAAGAAAAAAACAAAAAGAAAAGAGGGCTGACCGGTCGTGACCGGTCGGCCAAGGAAGCCAGACCGGTCAGTGACCGGTCAGCCATGCATGTTTGGAGATATTGAGGACGTCCGACCGGTCATGACCGGTCGGATAGGATTGCTGGAACATCAATGGACAAGGCTTCTGGGACTTCACTAGGACCGACCGGTCATGACCGGTCGGTCATTGCTGCTGGATGAGGAGAAAAAAATACATCCGACCGGTCATGACCGGTCGGAATTGCTTGCTGGACTGATGTTCTATATGGCCTGACCGGTCATGACCGGTCGGCCATGCATACTGAGTTAGAAATTTCTAATTTCATCCCGATTTTCTCTGCGCTGCGTAAGTGTTACGCAAGTTCTCGATTCTTCCGAAGTTGTGGAGCTTCCAGACTATAAAAGGACACCTAGGGATCGTTCCTAGGGCATCCTAGAAGGGCTCAAGCGAGGTTGGAGGCTGTGGAAGTGAAGATTGGAGTTTCACAACTCCTTTTGGTTTGCTTTGCTGTTTTCATGCTTTTTGTAGTTGTTTCATGTTTCCTTGGATCATGAGCAGCTAAACCTCTTAGCTAGGGCTAAGAGGTGAAGCTTGTAGTGTATCCAAGATGTTTTAATTCGTAGTTAAGTGGTTTTCAGTTTTGGAATTCATGATTATGAACTATGGTTTGAAGTTTATACAAGTTTTTAAGTAATTTCTCTTAGTCTTGTGATGACTCATGGATGTTTGGATGAATTACTTATCTTCTTATTTGGTTTGCAACGGTCTAGACCTGTATGATCTGAGGAATCGGAGTGCGCTCTAGCACTAAGCTCTTTATGAAGGGACTTCATGCCAAAGTTCTAGTTTTGGTTGATTATCTGGAATATGTATGGACTGTGCATATAATTTGAATCCAGTTCAAATCATGATCTAGCCTTGTCTTGTGAGAAGACTTGAGGATGGTTATGATTGGGAATTGGACCTATAGAAAAGGTGAATGACCTATGCAATGAGCATGCTCAGATCAGCCTAGAGTTGAGTGAACGTTATGTACAGAACTTACATGTTACAGACTTCTGGTTTAATAGTTTTATTATCCGACTAGATAGACCTGACTGGTGATTCTAGTTGAGAGAATGGGAAACCACAGCGGATTGAACATCAAGGATTGCTACAAGTGGATCCTCGAACCCCTAGTGCCTTCTTATAATTGTTTACATTCAATTTAGATTAAACTGTTAGTCACACACATTCTATTCAAACTTTGATTGTTAGCTTCAATAGACACTTGTGGATGAGTTTGTGACATCCTACATAAGTCCCTGTGGATCGACCTCGGTATTACCGAGTTTATTACTACATCGCAACCCTACACTTGGGGAAGCGAACAGAAGGACGGGCGCATGTATCCCTCCATTGGGGAATGCATCCAAGCGCATGTCTCCCACCTTGGAATGATGGGTGCATGCATCCAGGTGCATGTCTCCCACCTCAAAAGGGTGGGCACATGTGGAAAACTCCCAATCTCATCCTCCCCTCCTCTCTCCTCTTCTCTCTCCTTTTCTCTTTTTCTTGAATGCCACTCACGCAACCCCTTTATATAGTTGTTGGTTTGGGAATTGTAACGGTTCATATATATCCTCTTATGGTGTGGTCCACTTGAAACTTGGATTAGGTTAATCTTGTGTACTCTGGCACGTGTGGACCACACTGATCCTGTGACCAGGTCAGATTCTCCAAATCACTCAGATGGTGGGTTCTTAGAGGCGCTGGACGTTGGTTGATGTTGACAATACGTATGTACCATGAATTTGCATGGTTTCGTACGTCTTTTGGAAAACCTGTTAGTGGGTCTCCTTTGTAGTTCGTGGGCCCCATATCTAAGCTGTTCATTAGTTTAGGGTGGTCATTCTAGGAGGTGGCCTCAAGTTTCACCTAAATCCGAGTTCCAGGTGAGCCATACGAGAGGAAACAGTTCCACCGTTCAATCACCGTTGAAGACTCATGTGGAGCCATAGAAGTATCAGATCAAGCTAGTTTTCATGCATATGACACGTGTGGGCCCTTGTGACTCTATGAACGGTTCGGATGGTCCAAAGGGCACCATGGTGGCCCCACACATGTTTTCAATAAGTAACCAATTTTCAACAACGCTTGGGCGCATGTCTTTACTACAGTGACTTTTTCCATGTTTGCATGCTTCTACGTGTTTGGTGTTGAGCTCTTAATTGTGCATATTCTAACCCCAATTCATCACTTATTATGCACGGTTTACATGTTTAAAGGACTAATATAATGCATGATTTGTGATTGTAGGATAAGATGGAGATTTCACTAATTCAAGGCTAAATAGGAGCACTTTATATACATTAAAGATCACAAGACTAAGCATGAAAGGGTGGAAGAAGAAAGCAAGGAGAGAAAAGAAAGAAAGGAGAAAGCATAGTGGAGAAAGAAAGAAAGAAATAAAGAAGAAAAAGGCCTAGACCGATCGGACGACCGGTCGGCCAAGGAAGCCCGACCGGTCAGGACCGGTCGGCCACATCAAGGAAGCTACTGGAGGATGAATTACACGGTCCGACCGGTCAAGACCGGTCGGCCAACGGGTCGCACCCCTTTCAGAGCTCGCTGGACTGATGGACTAACAGGTCTGACCGGTCGTGACCGGTCGGCCAGGCCAGTCCGACCGGTCGGCCAGGCCAGTCCGACCGGTCGTGCGACCGGTCGGCCATGCAAAAACGGGCAGTTTCTAAATCGGGCGCCAAAATTCTCTGCGCAAGTGCATATTTTTACGCGCAATCTAGAAGTTTCTTACGCAATGGACACCTCCAAGCTATAAAAGGACTTCTTCTCTTCATTCCAGAGCAGGCTAGGACGTGGGGATTGCTTGGGAGACGGATTCTACTTCAAGTTTTCTTAGTTTTCTTACTGTTTTAGTAGTTTTTATGTTTTTTAGGCTTCTAGTTCAAGGATGTTAGAGATGAGCTAATACCTCTTGGCTAGGGCTAAGAGGTGAAGCTTTTGATTTATTTTTGATGGATTGATGCAACCTAGGTTTCCTTTTTATGATTTAATTGATGAATTTTAGTTAATGTGAGTTTGAATCAAGTACTAGTTGGGTTTTTACTTTGATCTCTTGATGACTCCGGGCTCATGTGATTCTTAGTGATCCTAACTTAGTAATTTCGCTTCTGAGCATTGTTTATGCTTGTGTAGTTCATTGATCTATCATCGACTCCGGGCATGGTAGATTCTTTGATTGCCTTGTATGCAATGGCCTGATTTTCATGTGGGAACTCATTCAACTAAAGTTCTTATTTTTTATTATAATCTGAAATAGCTGTTTGCTGATTGATTTTGATTTAATTAGAGTTCTAATCATTAGTTATAATCAAGTCTAGTGACAGGATTTGATGAAAGCTATGGTTGTGAATCTCAACTAGATTGGAAAGAGGTTTGGCCCACACAATTGAGTGTGCCCAAGGCCTGAGTATTATTGTGGGAATCAAATCAATGAATAAGCACTTGTTTTGGATAATTGCTGATTGAACCGCTCTATATTCTGATCGGATAGAGATATGAATTCGATTCCGATTGAGTTATGAGAGACCTAGTTGTGTTAATGCATTGAAACCTATCAAAAGCGGATCCTTGGCGCTCTAGTGCCTTTTTAGATTGATATTACCTTACACATTCACTGTTTAAACCTAAATCACTATTTTCCAGCTTTAGTGCTTAATAGGATCTTAATTATTAGTTGTTTTAGACAAATTCTGAGAATACCCATTCATAAATCTTTGTGGGAATGATACTCGGTCTTTCCGAATTATTATTACATCGCAACCCTACACTTGGGGAGTGAACATTTGGCAAACTTTTAGGTGGGTCCCATTTATAGTCTATGGGTCTAGGATCAAAGCCGTCCATTGGCTCGGGAGTGTTATTCTAGGGGGTGGGCCCAAATTTGAGGCAAATCAGATGTTCATGTGGGCCATACCACATGAAATAGTGTCACTGTTGTTTTGTCGTTGAATGATATTTGGGGGACACACAGATATTGGGTCGAGCAACCATTTAAATGTTCAATTTGTGTGAACCCCCTAGGATACTCTGGTCGGTCTAGATCTTGGAAAACAATATTGTGGTGGGCCACTAGAGAGGTTTAATCGGTGATCACTCATTTTGGGAGTTGTAATGGTGAGCGTTGATCTTCCTGTGGTGTGTCCCACCTGAGCTTCAGATATGCCTCATACTTAGTCCCAATGGTTAAAATAAGCTATCAAGATGTCTGAGAGGTTTGGATTTCCCTTATGTATCATGATCGGGGCCCCACAGCAATAAGCTCATAAAGTTGTGTTTTTCACAAATTCAGAAGTTTAAAGTGTGAGTTTTACATGCTTTATGTGTGTTGCCAACTTCCAACCATGGACAATTCTTCCTCCAATGTTTCTCCTGGTGTAGTCTCTCTAGGACTCAGATCTTCTTCATTTTTTGTCCCAAGGGGTAAAATGGGTTGGTGAAACAGATGATCGGCTTAGATCAAGTATATAATCCATGGTGGGGTATAGAGAACAACGTCTGGTGGGAATGTTACCATGGGCAATGTGAATGTACGTACATATTGTGGTTTTATGTGTGCACATGATATGTTGGTGGTGTTCAGGTCGTGCATGCATTGCATATGTATGTGAACATGTAGTTTGTGGCGTGTATGCATTTGTTGCATGGATGACACGTGTGTTTCATACATGAGTCTTAGGCATGGTCCATGGTTTATATGTGTTATGCATGCATGTATGAAAGTGTTACATGAGAATAGTGTTCTTGCATGGTGTGAATGTATGTATGTTTGAGATATATGCATGGGCATAGATGAGAGTTACATTTATACTCTGTGCCTTCATGGGCTTCATACATGGGTAGCACGCATGGGCTGTATGGGTTGTATTCATGGCATGAAAAACAAGGTACATGTGTGTGGCATGTGTGGTTATGCATAGTATGCATGAGTTGGTTGCATGCACATGATGGCTTAGCTTACGATTGCATGTGCTCATGCGGGCTTTAAGTATGCATAGCCATACGCACTATTCTCTTGCATGAGTTCTATGTGTATTACATGTATGAAAGGTGTTCTATCGCTTTTATGGCTATTTTTCGGGTCTTGAACCGATCCAAACCATTCATTTTGAGCCATCATTCACCCTTCTATCATGGGTGAAATTTTGAGCCCCAACAACGGGTTATCGGGTAATAGTTTTCACTCTTTCTGAGAACTGGCCACCAAAGCACACCTGGTAGAAGAAGCCGCAGCACGGGTGAACCTCAGGCCCGAAAGGCAAAGAAGAGAAGGAGTAAGGATTGCAGAAACACACAATATAAACAAAAGCAAAGGCATAATAGACCGGAAGCGGCCCACTGTGGATTCCAAGATGGACGTGAAAGCAACACCTACCCAAGATAGAGGCAAGAGGCCTTATATTTCTCGAGGAGTAACGATAGCCGAAAGAGAAAGAGCCAATGGCCCGTATACATTCGACATGGCCGATCTGATCCCCATCAAGGAGCAACTAGTGGAAGAAAATGTAATCCGCTTACCAGAACCGATTCGGCCACACGAAGTTGGGAAGGTGAATGATCCTCGGTATTGTAAATACCATCGATGTCTGAGCCACAAGACAGAAGACTGTTTTAGTCTAAAAGGAAGAATACAAGGGTTGATCAACCAAGGGGTGATCAATATGAAATCACCAGAAGCAACAAGGAAGGAAACATCTGGGGTAGTTTCAGCCTTCCCCTTAGAAGAAAACACTCGTTTGCACACCCTGTTCCCTGAACCCGAAGAACCCTAGACTTTGGTTAGCAGCAGGAGGAGGCTCGAGAATAGACGGAGACTCCTCAACCGCAAGAAAAAAGGGATGAGAAAGAAGGATAGCCAAGAAAAGAGCCGACTTATCGAGGCTCAAGTACATTGTGCGATGGTATCGTTCACGGAACCACCATCAGCAGGAGAGACATTACGGGCAGGTGAAGAAGAAGTCAATGCTGTCATCCTCCGATCCAGAAGGCAAATGCCGAAACGCATTCGGCCAGAACCAGTCGACCCGATGCAAGAAGATGGAAACCCAGATACACCATCAACGAGGCCCCAGGGGCAGAAGTTGAAAGAGAAAGTTGTTGAAGCCACGCCCAGTCGATCTGAGCCAAGGCAAGGGGCCTCGCCAGTAGCATATGATGTCGTGTCACACTTGCGAAAGGTCCCGGCTCGCTTGAGCATATATGACGCCTTGTGTCTCTCAAAGGTATATAGGGAGATGTTAATCAATGCATTGTTAGACAGCGAAGTCAGAGAAGTGATGATGATAGAGATCGAAGCAGAAATGAACGATCCCGATAAATTTTGGGAAGGAAATGCACCGATTCAGCAAGCAATGCAGATAGATCACCCCTCTGTAATCACATTCTCTGAAGAAGACCGCATGATTGGAGCAACAGACCCTAATCCCCCGTTGATGGTCACAGGAACGATTAGAGACACGAAAATTAAGCAATACATGCTTGACGATGGATTCGCAGTAAACATCATGTCGTTGAAGACACTACAGAGGTTGGGTTACAGACTGTCAACCCTGCGTCTCAGCACCATGGTTATTCAAGGGTTTAATCAAGATAGCCAGCGCACTCTTGGGTCGATCATCGTGATGTTAGAAATTGAAGAGCTAATGATAAAAGTAACGTGCCAAGTAATCGACGCAGTAACAACGTATAATCTTCTGTTAGGGAGGCCGTGGCTCCATCAGAATCGCTTCATTCCCTCAACCTATCATCAATGCTTCAAATACAACAGAGAGGGAGTTCAGTACAGAGTGGCAGCAGACCCAAAGCCGTATACGATTGCAGAATCATTCTTGGCCGATGCTCAGTACTATGACCTAGTCGACGAAAGAGAGGTCAAGAAGAAGCCCGATGTAACGCAGAAAGGGTAAGGGGCAAAACCTAGAGTCAACAAGTTTGAACAGAGAAGCAAGCCTCAGTTTATTACTCAGAAAGAAACCACAAGTTAGTCAGCCGAAGAACCTCAATGGACTACAAAGAAATTTTATATAATCCCGAAGCACTTACGACAACCAGGGCAATCCGTCCTAGAGATGATATTGAACTAACACATGAGTGTGCTCAAATCTAGTTTCAACATGCCAGTACCGAAAATAGGAAGAGTTAAGCCTTTCCCAAGAGCTCCTAGCCAGTTTTTGGTACCACCAAGTGCCAATGCGAAGAAAGAAATCAAATTTTATTCAGTACCAAATGAGCCTGTGCAGCCTAAGGACGACACCGAGAAATCCCGCCGCTTGCCTCAGCCGATAGAGGAAGAAAGATACAGTGAAGCCAGCCGTAATATCATGAAGAATATGGGCTTCTATCATCAGAATCGGCCCTGAATGGGAGAATGTTAGCACTATTCGAAGAAAACACCGAAGCTTACCAAGGAAGAGAAGGGTTAGGGGCAAAGATGAAGATTAGACATGTCAACATGGTGACAATTAGTCCCACAGAAGAGGTGCAGCCACAAAAAGTAGTTGACATCATTTAACCCAGTGCCGCACCCGCACAGATAGAAGACGGGGGACAGCCCAAGATAGATGAGCTTGAAGAAATAAATCTGGGAACCCCAGAGGATCCTAGAAATACATACCTAAGTAAGAATGTCCTAGAAGAAGAGAGGGAGAAATACATCCAACTGTTGAAAGAGAACAAGGACGTGTTCTCTTAGACATACTCAGAAATGCCAGGGCTCAGTCCAACAATTACGATGCACAAGCTGGGCATCATGAAAGGGAAGAAAGCGGTCAAACAACCTCAACGACGATTCCATCTAGACATAGTGCCCAAGATCGAAGAGGAGGTTGAGAAGTTAATCCAAGCTGGGTTCATCCAAGAAGTCAAATACCCACGATGGATTTCAAATATTGTGCCAGTCAAGAAAAAGAGCGGTCAAATCCGAGTGTGTGTAGACTTTCAGAACCTCAATGAAGAATGCCCTAAAGATGATTTCCCACTGCCTATCCTGGAACTACTGATTGACAACACGACAGGATACGCAGTGATGTCCTTTATGGATGGTTACTCAGGGTACAATCAGATTCATATGGCCCTGGAGGATGAAGAATCGACGGCCTTCCGTACGACATTGGGCATATACTGCTACCGTGTAATGCTATTTGGGTTAAAGAATGCAGGGGCAACATATCAACGTGCGATGCAAGTAATCTTCCAGGACATGATGCATAAGCATGTCGAATGCTACGTAGACGATCTGGTAGTGAGGTCGGCTGAGCATGAACATCATAGAAAGCATTTGCGGCAAGTGTTTCAAAGACTGAGAAAGAAAAGCCTCCGTATGAACCCGTTGAAATGCGTATTTGGGGTTTCCTCTGGCAAGTTCTTGGGGTTCGTCATCAGGCACTGAGGCATAGAAATCGACCCGACGAAGATTAAGGCAATCGGAGAGATGCCACCTCCGAAGAATCTCAAAGAGCTGAAAAGTTTTCAAGGCACGGTCGTGTACCTAAAAAGATTCATCTCAAACTTATTCGACCGTTGTCAGCCATTTTCATGCCTTAACAAGAAAGGGGTCTAGTTTGAGTGGGATGATGCTTGTCAGAAAGCGTTCGACTCTCTGAAAGACCTGCTCGAAAAGTCTCCAGTCCTTACAGCACTGATCAAAAGAGAGCCACTAATCCTCTACATTGTCGCCGACGAAAATTCACTAGGAGCCCTCTTAGCCCAGAAGAACGAAGAAGGAAAGGAAAGCGCACTCTATTACCTGAGCCGCACACTAGTGGGAGCTGAGTTCAACTACTCAGCAATCGAAAAAATCTGTCTGGCACAGATCTTTGCTGTCAAGAAGCTTAGACATTACTGTCTCTCTCACTAGATAACATTAATATCCAAAGCAGACCCCATCAAGTTTCTCATGAGCAGACCCATGTTGTCTGGGCGGTTCGCCAAGTGGGCCCTTCTCTTGTCAGAATTCGACTTGACATACATCCCGGCTCGGGCCATCAAAGGACAAGCAATTGTAGACTTCCTTGCCGCACATCCAGTACAGAGTGGTGAAGAAATAGAATATGACCTCCCAGATGATCAGGTTATGGCAGTTAATGAAGCACGCCATTGGGAGATGTATTTCGATGATGCGGCCAGAGCGATAGGGTCAGGGGCAGGAGTTATATTCATCAGTCCGCAGGGGGATTTGTTACCCTATTCATTCACGATAGTCCCGACAAGCACCAACAACGAAGCAGAGTACCAGGCTCTTATCATCGGGTTACAATTGGCCTTGGAAATGCAGATTAAGGAAATACGTATCTATGGAGACTCTAGGCTTATCATCGGACAATTGACGACAGAATACGAAGTCTGTAAGCCCGAGTTATCGCCCTATTGCCATCAAGCACAGTCAATGTTTGACCAGTTTCAGAATAGTAGTATCTTGCATATACCGAGACAGGAGAATGTACGAGCAGATGCACTTGCTAGTTTAGCCGCTGCTTTGGCCAACCCCGGGGGCAGCCCACTTCAGGTAACAATTGAAGAAAGAAGAATTCTACTAACAACTGCGTTGCGCAGTGGAGAATTGAGTGCCAATCCCATTTGTTGCTTCGAGGTTACGGAGGAAGATGATTGGAGAAAATCATTCATCGATTATCTAAAGTACGGATTTCTACCGGAAGATCCCAAAATGCGCACACAAATCAGAAGACGCGCCAACTCATTCGTAGTCCAGAATGACGTGCTTTACAAACGATCGTACGAGGGAGTACTGCTGCGGTGTCTAAGCCGAGATGAAGCACATGATACACTGAGAGAAGCTCACGGGGGAGAATGTGGTGCCCACCAGGGAGGCAAGAATCTACATCACCGTGTACGACACATGGGTAACTACTCGCCTGCAATGATGAGGGATGCGATAGAATACACCAAGAAGTGTCACCAGTGTCAAATCCACGCAGATATCATACATTCACCACCAGAGGAATTGCACCAGTTAGTAATGTCATGGCCTTTCGCAGCGTGGGGCATGGACGTGATTGGGCCGATTAGTCCGCCATCCTCCCAGGGGCATCAGTACATCCTTGCGGCGACCGATTATTTCTCCAAATGGGCTGAAGCAGTCGCCCTGAGAAATGTGAAAGCCAGACATGTCGAAGTTTTTATTCGTCACACCATATTGTATTGACATGGTATCCCTGAGAGAATTACCACGGACAATGGAACACCTTTCAAGAATGATACTATCGATAAGTTGTGTGCGAAGTTCAAAATCAAGCACTGTTATTCATCGCCTTATTACCCTCCTTCGAATGGATTAGCCGAAGCATTCAATAAGACTATCTTGAAGATTCTGAAAAAGACAGTGGCAGAAAATAAGAAAGACTGGGACAGACGATTACCCGAAGCATTATGGGCATACTGAACTACGCACTGCACAGCCACTCGAGCTACAACCTACTCATTGGTGTATGGTACGAAAGCTGTGACCCCAATGGAAATGCAGGTTGAGTCACTACGGGTAGCACTTCGGCACTCCCTGACAACCGAGCACAATGCCAAGATCAGAATGGCCGAACTCGATGATCTAGATGAAAAGAGGCTCGCTGCCCAATAGAGGCTCGAAATGTATCAAAAGAAAATTTCAGCTACGTACGATAAGCGTGTCAGGGGAAGATCATTCAAGAAGGGTGATCTCGTGCTAATGATGAAGCGTTCGGCACCAACCCAAGGACCGAGAAGTAAATTCGACTCAAAATGGGATCCCGTCTGCATTATCGATGAAGTATATTCCAATGGATCCTATCGGGTAATAGATTGCAAAGGGCAAGGCATCAGTTCGCTGGTGAATGGCCGATTTTTGAAAAGATATTATACTTAACATAGGCTTATCGTTGCGAGCTATAAACACCCCAGTAGAGGGAGAGTGTGATAAAGTAGACACCGAAAGAAATAACACCATACAATGATTAAATCAAAATACTAATCATCTACTTTGTGCTTGCACAGGTATCAGGAAAGTCGATAAGACTCAGGACACGTTAAGCATGGCACTCTATCCTTTTCGAGACCATCGAGAATTGGGATAAACCCCAAACCAAGACTCGGTTACATCTTCGTTCACATGAGTGTAGGTTTGAGTCCTAACAGGGGGACGTTCCTTTCCAAATAGCACAATCTATTTGCATTCAAACTCAAATAAATTGGCATATAGGCTAAAGACACAGCATAACTTTAGAAGTACAATAGTATACATATTGTTACAACATCCGTTACAACATATTCCAACATGTTCCAAATTACAAGCGAAGGTTATTACAGTTCAACCATCTAAAGTCTTCAAACATTGTTCTAATAAGTTGACTGCAGATTCTTCGATCGCCTTCTGTCTCGCCTTAGCCTCGGCCAAGACTTGGGCAGGGTCAGGAGTGTCCTGAAGAGACTGCTTCAGCTTATAACTTGTGCCCTCACGGCATTACACTTCGCCTCATGCTGATCGATGGAGGACTGCAGACGTGCCTTCTGACCACCGAACTTCAAGAGTTTGAGATGGACGACAGAATGTTCGGCTCGTAGCCGGGCCATCTCGTTCTCAATCTCCGCGAGACATCTAGTAGCCTCTAGGTATTCTACGTCGACAGCCTGCTAATCCTTCTTCACTGCAGCCACGTCCACCTCATGTAACTCAAGTTCTGGAAGAAGAGACCGCAAGTGACTGCGTTTTTCCTCGACAGAAGGGTCAACCTTGAGGTGCCTCGCCTCGTTCACTTGAGCCATCCCGTCCTTGAATTGGGACACGTGTCTGACTATCGAAGAGATGTCAATCCCGAGCCACGTGGCGTCAAGCCCTTATGCCTGCAGTGCCTCGTCCAAGATAGACCATTCATCTCCATTCCTCAACGACTTAATGATGTCAGACAGTAAGCTCTTCAGAAGATTCGCTTTGGTCCTTGACAGGCCTCGGAGATATGAAAGGAATACCTCAGACAGGACTACAGGAATTAGGACACAGGCAGGAGCAGTGACTGACAAAAGGAATGGTGAACATTAGCACACAGAAGAAAGAAAAGAAGCAAACAAAGCGATAAGGACAAGTAGTATACCGACAGCTTCAGGAACTTCGCCGACCGGTGCACTGGTTGAAGTGACGGGTGTTGGTAATGCCGGGACACATTCAGTTACACTTTCCACTACTGGCTCAGGCAATTCAGGAGGAGAAGGTACAACGATCTCAGGGGCAGTGGTGGTTTTGATTGATTCAACAGCAGGAGATACTTCTACGACAAGCTTCGGCGCACTAGTGGCATCTAAAGGCATGTTTTCTTGGGAGGGGAGTGCTGCCTCTTTCGTAACATTAGCAGGTCTTGCCTCAGGAGCAGGGCTAGGTTCGGTCGCAGCCGCAGTAATGACAGGGTCAGTGAGGGGAGGAACTTCAGCTTGTACCCCACTGTTGAGGTCCATAAGGATGGGTTCTGTGTCTGCTTCGGGAACAGATCTCTCGTATATTGGTTCATTATCTTCACCCTCCCCAGTGGGGCGGTTTCCACTTAGGTATGCTTGCGAGCTCATCTCCCCTTCCCCCCTTGGTCCACTCACGTCGACGATCGGGAAGTTGCCGGCAGTCTTGGAGAGTCGACTCCGTACCTTTTCTGCCCTATACAGCTTCCACATGTCCTTATTTTCTTCCCTCCATCGACGATAGGGACACGGGGGGAGGTCTTCACTTGAGGACCAAACCGCTCAGGAGAGTTCAGAATCACTATCCCCTAGAACAGAGCATCTGGATAGACTCGTGTTGAACCTCCAATTTATACATTGCATAGCCCACTACATCACATTATATGCATGCTTTTCATGATTAAAGGCCCATCTAACACATGTTTTGTGATTATAGGGACGAGAGTAGACTTCACTCAATTGGAGACTAAAAAGGGTCCATTTAGAACCTGTGAGTGAAGGTCCAAGGTGGACCAAAGAAGGAAGAAGAAAGCGGAAGAAAAGAGACTGAAGAAAGAAGAAAAAGCAGAAGAATAGCTAGTCCGACCGGTCGGCCACACTTTTGGAAACCATTGGAAGAAGGACCAGTTGGTCCGACTGGTCGGCCAACCGGTCGGTGCCCTCTGCTGAGTCGCTGGAACAAGACCATAAGCAGGTCCGACCGGTTGTGACCGGTCGGCCAACAGGTTGTCTACCCCTATGTGCTTGCTGGACTGTTTGCAAGGTAGGTCCGACCGGTCGTGATCGGTCGGCCAGGCCAGTCCGACCGGTCGTCCGACCGGTCGGCCACATAGAAAATCAGGCAATTGTTATTTTGGGCTCTGAAAAATACTGCGCAATGCGTAACCTTACACAGTTTCTGGAAGATTCCGACGTAACCAAGCGTCCTCACTATAAAAGGACACCTAGGGGCTCTTCCTAGGGTATCATAGAAGCTAAGGGACGTGGTGCTAGAGAGAGGAAGCCATCATGGAGCGTCTGCAACCCTCCGAACTCCGATTTTTCTAGTTTTTATGCTTTCTTTCATGAGTTCTAGTTGTAGTATGACAATGCTCAGCTAGAATCTCTCAGCTAAGGCTGAGAGGTGAAGCTTGTAGCTAATTTTCATGTTTGATTTAGTTTAATTCAAGTAATTTCAATTCAAGTTTAGATTTTTTATTTATTCTAGTTCCTTAAGTTGATAGTTTGAGATGTTTTATGAGAGTTCATGTGCTCCGGACATGAATTCCTTACAATTCTCTGAGATTATCATATGGTGTTTGTTTAGATTCGAATTATGGTAACCCTTGAGCAAGCCATAGTCCATAGGCATGGCTATTACTCCGAAGGCTATGATTTCGAATTCTACATGTGTTGAATGAGGACTAGAACTTGGAAGTTCAACTTAAATGGAATTGAATGTCTTTGAATGCTTTATTTTCCAACTAGATGAGAGATAGGACTTCAAATCTAGTTGTGTTCTATACTTGGATTGATTGGATTAACATGGGATTGCTACAAGTGGATCCTTGAATGCCTTAGTACCTTAAACTACTGATTTTCATTAAGTTACTGTTTTAGTATAATTGCTTCAATTGAATATCCTATTTCTTGCAAAATTGAGTTGCTGTAACAGTTTGGAAGCTATTTTCCAATTCTTTGTGGATCGACCTCGGTCTTACCGAGTTTTATTACTACATCGCAGCCTTACACTTGAGGCGAACGAACAAGTTTTTGGCGCCGTTGTCGGGGAATTTAGATAACGATTTTCAAATTGTTTTAGTGGCTGTAGAAGTAGAAGTAGATAGGTTTTCTGATTTTTTTTAGAACTAACAAATTGTTTTGTTTTGGAGGATTTCTTCTCTAGTTCAAGCACATCTGGTAATACCTTTCTAACTTAGGTTTCTGCAGATTTTCTATTTTCAGATTAATTTCAGATTTCTGGGATTTAGGACTAGTGTAGTTTTTGGTTGAGTGGTTTATGTCCCGTTGGGAACATAACCACTCTAATCGTCTCCAATCAGAAGGTGGTTTAGTTGGACCATTGTCAGTCCATAGACGAGTCCGAAACTACCAAGAACATTGTGAAAATTTGGGGAGTATGGATCAAACACCTTTAAGGAATCCTCCCCCCTACTCCAACTAACGCAAATCAAGAGGGAGTAGGAGAGAATGAGGTACATAACGTTCCTCTAATGAGATCACTACGGGATTACCTACAACCAGCCCATACAATTACACCCTCTTGTGTGGTTTTACCACCAAACGGGGGAAACATTGACATAAAGCCGGGTGTAATTCAACTTATACCAGAGTTCCATGGGCTAGACTCTGACCGCCCATATTTGCACTTGAAAGAATTCGAAGAAGTGGTGGCTACCTTGTAATACACCAATATTTCAGAAGATACCATTAAGCTTAAACTCTTTCCCTTTTCATTGAAAGAAAGAGCCAAAGATTGGCTTCACTCTCTTAGACCACATTCGATTGGGTCATGGAATGAGATGACCCGGGAATTCTTGAAAAAGTTCTTCCTGGCTCATAAAACGAACACCCTTCGAAGAGCCATAATGAATTTCTCGGCTAAAGAGGGTGAATCTTTCTTCTAATGTTGGGAGAGATTTAAGGACCTCCTACTTGCTTATCCACATCATGGCTATGAGAGTTGGCGAATTATAAATTTTTTCAATGATGGATTAAGTTCCAATATGCGCCAATTTGTAGAGATGATGTGCAATGACGAGTTTATGAGCAAAAATCCAGATGAGGCTTGGAGTTATTTGGACATGTTGGCTGAAAATGCCCAATCTTGGGATACCTCGGATAAACCCAATAACCCCAAGCCTACTCAAGAGAAAGAGAAAGGAGGGATCTATATCCTTAAGGAAGAAGACGACGTGAATGCAAGGATAGCCAACCTCACAAGGAAGATCGAGGCTATGGAACTTAGTAAAAGTGGAGTTCCAAAGTCCAATGAAGCTATTGAGACCATATGTGGGATTTGTCACACCGATTTACACGTTACGTAAGATTGTCCCACAATTCCTGCATTTCAAGAGGTATTACATGAACATGCAAATGCCACATATGGGTATCAACGGCCTTTCAATGGACCGGTGGGTAATACGTACAATACTAGTTGGAAGAACCACCCAAATTTTAGTTGGAAGAATGCTCCCACGGGCAATCCTACCAACTCTCAAGGAGGGCCACCCATGCAAAATATGGCCCCACCTTAATTCTCAATGGCGGATACCTTGAAAGCGTTTATATAAGGGCAAACGCAAATCAATTAAACAAATCAGCAAATGTTCCAAGAGCTTAAAGTCTCGGTTGATGAGATTAAGGGACGCTTGAATGCTAGGGAAGGGACCTTTCCGGCCCAACCTCAACCCAATCCAAAGCAAGTACATGAAGTGAGCATTCCTAATCCTTCCAACCAACACATGGAGCAAGCCAATTCCATCATCACTCTTAGAAGTGATAAATAAATTGACAAATCTATTCCGGTGAAGGCTGACAAGCCTAATGATCCGGTAAATTCTGAGGATGACGATGGATCTAACTTAGCCCCACAAGAGACGGAATGCATTTACAAGCCCGTAGCACCATTCCCTTCGAGATTGGTTGCCCCAAAATCTCTCCCAAACTCTCATGATATTCTAGAGATTTTTAGACAAGTCAAGATCAACATTCCCTTGCTTGATGCCATCAAACAAGTCCCCTCCTATGCCAAGTTTCTAAAGGACCTATGCACAATTAAATGTAAATATAATGTGCAGCAAAAGGCCTTCTTAAATGAGCAAGTGAGTGCCATTCTCACTCAAAAGACCCCCCCAAAATTCAAAGATCCCGGTAGTCCCACAATTTCATGTATCATTGGCGACTATTGGATTGAGCGTGCATTGCTAGACTTGGGGGCAAGCGTGAATTTGATCCTATTTTTGGTATACAAGCAATTGGGTCTTGGTGAATTAAAACCCACCAAAACCACGTTGTAGCTTACTGATAGATCCATCCGTGTACCGAGAGGGATAGTTGAGGATGTGCTAGTCCAAGTTGATAAATTCTACTACCCGGTAGATTTCATTGTCTTGGACACACAACCGATTATGGATGCTAGCACCCAAATACCGGTGATTCTAGGCCGCCCATTCCTCGCTACATCAAACGTAATCATAAATTGCCGGAATGGAGTGATGCAAATGTCCTTTGGGAACATGACGTTGGAGGTGAATGTGTTCCACTTGGGCAAAAGGCATAGGGATGATGATATTGTCCACGAGGTTGATATGATTGATTCAATCGTGGAAGAGGAGTTCGCTTTAAGGCACAATTTTGATCCTCTAGATGTTGTTAGCTTTGATCCCTTTGAGGATTGGGACGATAATGATAGCCCCCATGTAAACATGATAGAATCTATGGAAGATGGGGGGTTTTTCCAACATGATCAACCTGACAGCTTGGGGACGTGTTTGACACATTCTAAGGATGAATCCAATTCTAATCTTAATAAGATCTTGGAAGTGTCAATTTTTAAAAATTTATTTGACAAGTCACCAATTTCTGATTTACACAACTTTGTTATGCAGGATTTGGAAGAATTGGTGCTTGACTTGCCTACAGAGAGGCCAATTTTTGAAAGTGTAGAGGTTGAGGACCCACTCCAACCTACACAAAATTCTGAGAAGGAGGAAAACATGAAGGGACCAAATCTGAAAACTTCCTCCGATGAAGTCTCCTACACTCTAGAGGAGTGTTTAACGTATTTTGAAGATTGGGATGATCCCATGATTCAGGATATTGTGCATGCTTTGAAGGAGACCCCTCTGGTGCCAAAAAATTTTCCTTCTACAGAACACCAAACTGAAAAATCAATTGTGGAAGCACCGGTAAAATTTGATTTTGTGGAGATCATATCAACTCGTGAAGAAGAAATACAAGTCTCCACATCTCTTTGGTTTGTTCAAACTGAAGAACACTTCTGGGATGACCTATACTTGAATATTTTTTGCCCATACAAGAAGGAAAGGAGATCTATATTCAATGATTTCCAACCAATGCAATTCTCCTTTCCTAGTACATGTGACAATTTTGTTGAAGAACCCGTTGAAATTTTTCAGCCGAATTTTCAATGGGTTAGAATGATCAATGTCACCAATGTACTTTCCAAAGCAGGATGGTGGACAGTCCTACTGAGAAATTTGTTACACCACTTGATGATCCTGCTCAACTTTGTCCTTTTGGATGTTATACTGATAATCGATCTCCTAGACTGATGGAGATCCTCTTTTTAAAAAGGGACGGCTTAGTTATCTTTATTGCTTTCCGTAGATTAGGTTTAGTTTATCTAGTTTTACTGTTTTAAGTAGCTTTAATTGTTGGGTTGTAGACTTCCACGATCGCTCTCTCAGGTATTATTGTTCTCACTCTCTCATATTTTACCATTGCTCTCATGTTCATGCTCATTGCATATCTTTTTACATTGAGGACAATGCAAGATTTGGTTGGGGGGTGAGATGAGATTCCTCATCTAGCAGTTTGCAACATTTCGAGCCTCATGTGCGCAAATTTTTTTAAATTTTCTAAAATTTCAAAACTCTTTTAGAAAACTTTATTTCTATGCATTCGAGATGATATGAGTGTAAGAAGAGGAGATACGAAGTGTGTGATGTTGTCAGTCTTGAATTTCTCCCAACATAATGGTTTTATATGTTAGTTTCCCTATTGTTGTAATGGATGGAAAATTTGAACACTCTTTACACCAAGTTCACATTACACGATTTTCATGAGTTAAAAGGATTATACGAATTGTGGATTAGCTAGACGTGATTTAAAGGTGTTGAGAAACCAAGCTGGGGTACTTTGTCCATCCTTGTCCATGGGAAAATAACGAAAGATATGGATTTTTAAAAATCCTATCTAATTTAAAAGAAAAAGGAAAAGAAAGGATGAAATTGGGAATGATGGAAAAACGGTGGAAATTCTGAAAAGGGCTACCTATTACCAACCGGGGGATGGTCTACCCGTAACCAAAGCCGAAAATGGGACGTAGTGTGAAAGCCGTCGGAAGGACGGTAAGACAAATTCCTGTCATAGGCTTGTTGTTACTCTGTGCACCTTGAGATCTACAGTTTAGTTGATCTATGAAGAATATAATCCCAGAAACTCATGAGATGAGCTTTCACTATGCACACTAGGTTGAAGTTGTTCGAGTTCCTCTATTTATCAATCAATCAGCGGGAATTTCATGTAGACACTTATTATGCTTTGAGAGTTTAAGGTTGCAATTTCTATCACCTAATTTCTCCAAATTTTATACTTGTATGTCTTGGAATGGATAGAAACATGGTTTCTGAAGGAGAGTTGGGTTTGGAGGTTTGAAATTGTTTCACGCATGTCTTGCTCGGGACTAGCAAAAAGCTGGTTGGGGTGTGTGTTGAACCTCCAATTTATACATTGCATAGCCCACTACATCACATTATATGCATAGTTTTCATGATTAAAAGGCCCATCTAACGCATGTTTTGTGATTGTAACGATGAGAGCAGACTTCACTCAATTGGAGACTAAAAAGGCTTCATTTAGAACCTGTGAGTGAAGGTCCAAGGTGGACCAAAGAAGGAAGAAGAAAGAGGAAGAAAAGAGAATGAATAAAAGAAGAAAAAGCAGAAGAATAGCTAGTCCGACCAGTCGGCCACACTTTTGGAAACTATTGGAAGAAGGACCAGTTGGTCCGACCGGTCGATGTCCTCTGCTGAGTCGCTGGAATAAGACCATAAGCAGGTCCGACCGGTCGTGACCGGTCGGCCAACAGGTCGTCTGCCCTTGTGTGCGTGCTGGACTGTTTGCAAGGTAGGTCCGACCGGTCATGATCGGTCGGACAAGCCAGTCCGACCGGTCGTCCGACCGGTCAGCCACATAGAAAATCAGGCAATTGTTATTTTGGGCTCCGAAAAATATTGCACACTGTGTAACCTTACGCGGTTTCTGGAAGATTCCGACGTAACCGAGCGTCCTCACTATAAAAGGACACCTAGGGGCTCTTCTTAGGGTATCATAGAAGCTACGGGACATGGTGCTAGAGAGAGGAAGCCGTCGTGGAGCGTCTGCAACCCTCCAAACTCCGATTTTTCTAGTTTTTATGCTTTCCTTCATGAGTTCTAGTTGTAGTATGACAATGCTCAGCTAGAATCTCTCAGCTAAGGCTGAGAGGTGAAGCCTGTAGCTAATTTCCATGTTTGATTCAGTTTAATTCAAGTAATTTCAATTCAAGTTTGGATTTTTTATTTATTCTAGTTCCTTAAGTTGATAGTTTGAGATGTTTTATGAGAGTTCATGTGCTCCGGACATGAATTCCTTACAATTCTCTGAGATTATCATATGATGTTTGTTTAGATTCGAATTATGGTAACTCTTGAGCAAGCCATAGTCCATAGGCATGACTGTTACTCTGAAGGCTATGATTTCGAATTCTACATGTATTGAATGGGGACTAGAACTTGGAAGTTCAACTTGAATGAAATTGAATGTGTTTGAATGCTTTATTTTCTAACTAGATGAGAGATAGGACTTCAAATCTAGTTGTGTTCTATACTTGGATTGATTGGATTAACATGGGATTGCTACAAGTGGATCCTTGAATGCCTTAGTACCTTAAACTACTGATTTTCATTAAGTTACTGTTTTAGTATAATTGCTTCAATTGAATATCCTATTTCTTGCAAAATTGAGTTGCTGTAATAGTTTGGAATCTGTTTTCCAATTCCCTGTGGATCGACCTCGGTCTTACCGAGTTTTATTACTACATCGCAGCCTTACACTTGAGGCGAGCGAACAACTCGTCCGACTAACCGGGCTCTAATCATGACCTCCTCGACCGCCGGTCGACGGGGTCCCTGCTGCAATACCACCCTCACCATCACCTTCCCCGCCATCCTCAGCATTGTCATCACCATCACCAGCCTTAACATCGCCGCCACCTCCCCCATCATTGCCCTCACCAACGTCAGTGTCATTTATATCCCTTCCTTCATCCCCACCAACATCCTCATCTTTACCAAACTCACCGGCCACGTCAGCCTTATCATCGTTATCATCGCCGATATCATAACGCTCTCTCTATCCCTCGGCCATGGGACCAACGAGTGGGGAATCCGGGTTCCCTTGTAGTGTGACCCTTTGCCCATAAGCGACCCAGCCTTCAAGCGTGTGCTCGGGTTTCTCATGATCTATTATAACATTCAGAGAGGTCATAAACTTCTTCATGCCCGGAGTGGCCAGTTGACGGAGCGGCTCTGCCACATAGCCCAAGCTGTCAGCAGGAGCAGGATCGACGATCGGAGGAGAAACGAAGACAGGATCGGCTACGTGTCGATTGTTCCGGATTAAGGAATATTGGTGAGCCCACCACCTCATCCACCCGTATGTAGCACCGGGAGTGTACTCTGTACCCGAGACAATGAAGGAGCAACCTGATCTAGTAAGCAAGAGCTGTCGCCAGATCCATTTCCAATGTATCGGCCCTGTGCCATAGGCCCGCTGTTCTCTTGTCACCGGCTCAAGCGCCTCCGGTACCCCTTGGTCATAACCAAATTGTCTGGCAAACCGGTGCGGATAGTATGGCTCTCTCCAAAACTCAGCACCCTCCCTCAAAGGCAGTGAGCCCGGGCGGATAGATATCAGAAAGCAATGCCCGTAGGAACCAAGGCTCTCATCGTCGTCGAGCAATTCTGGATCCTCGTTGTTGGTCCCAGAGAAAAGAAAGAAGTCGACGTCATCATGACAAGCTATCTTTGCCTCGATAGTCGCTAAGTTGCCGCTGTTCATCCTCCGCTTCTGGAAAGCATGCAATGGAACCGACCCTCTCCGGATGAAATCTTTGAGCTCCATTCCATAAACCCATGGGAAGTAAACCCCGAGCCAACCTGAGAAGAAATGTCACCCGCAGAATGACGAGTTTATTCCAAAGGAAGCCTAGCCCTTGTTGCTGATGACACCGTCGAGGGCCCGATATATGGAGCACAATACAACTGGGGCCAGTGCATAGCGATGGCCGTTGGCCAGACTCCACGCCACAGCAAAACAAGAGACTCTCACACTGTCTGCCTGCTTAGAGCTTGGAAGGGCCACGCAGCATAGCCAATAGGCTAAAAATCCAGCGAGTTCGTAGGAAGGAGATAACTTATTCGGCTGCGGGAACTTCGTCTTCATCTTGGCCTCTAGGACCAATTTGTCTCTACGACCTTCATCGTATGACACATAATCCAAGCTGAGGAAGGAAGGGAACCATCAGAAAAAAAGGATAGAATGAAGCAAAAGTACATTACTCGAGTTAAAGAAGTCACTTCAGCCATGACTAAAGTAAATTAGCCAATCTTCGAAGGGCACCTTATCCTTAGAGCCCAGGAATTGCGGCAGATCCGCAAATAGCTCGTAGCAGGCTGCTGAATAAAAGCCTTCATTGATGCCCTTCTTCTTCTTGGAGAGCTCCTCATCACTAGGAGTCCACTCATCATAAATACAACCACGTATGGGGAGACCTACTATACGGTACAGGTCCCAGAGGGAGATACTCATTTCTCCGCAGGGCAAGTGGAATGAGTTGGTAATGGAGCTCCAGTGATTCAGAAACCCCTTGTAGACGCACGGCTCCCAATAGAAATAGCTTGACGTCGCCTGAATAGCCCTTAGGAGACCCACTTGTTTCAAAGTCTCTTCATGCTGCTCGACTATTCGGTTGGCCCAAGCTTCATAGCCAAGATGAGGACTCAGATGCCCTCGAGTCCTAAACCCTCCGATCGGCCAGATTTTTGCATCTGGCAGAGGGCGAAACCTTTGGCGTAAGGTCTCGTAATAGTGGGTTGGAAATGGTAGGTGTGGGTCCTGGTTCGACTCTAAGAATATCATGTCCTTCTCCCCAAGGACAGACTGTAGTGTACCGTTCTTGGACATGGCATAGTTAAGGAATGTCTCGGGGATAGACGTCCAGGAGTCGACGCTGTAAAATGAATTTGCGCGACACACATCAGATGGCTCGATACTCAGTAAGGAGCGATATCTCTAGAAGCTCTTGGGAAATTGAATGAATTGCTTTGTGTAGGGGTTACGGATCACAAGAGATGACACCGCCAACTTCGCGGAGGACCAGACAACCCTCATCCTATCAGACTTCGACTTGGCCTGATTCTCCATGTATACTTGCTTAGCACTTTTCCCGGTCGTCTTCGGGCGACCTCATTTGACGGATGGAACAAGTGTGACCGGGCTAGCTTCACCCTCTTTAGACCCGACCACCTCATCAGTCCGGAAACCCCGTAAGGGAGCATACCAGGCATCCCATTCTTCCTGTGTGCCTTCATCCGAGGGGGTTGGTAGAACCTTATCGCAAAGGATCTTTCGTTGAACGTCCTTCGGTAGTGTGAGGATGCGCTCGTAGAAGTTGAACCTCTCGGGCGAATGGAACCACTGAGGGTTCTAATCGGACGGTCTTGCCACTTTCTTAGGAGAACTTCTCTTGCGTTTACAAGTAGTTGCTTTGGAGCCAAATGGGCCAGCGTTGGAAGAACCACCAGCCATGAAGATCTGCACAAGCACACCAAAACATCAGGCAAAGTGCAAGTATCAGAAAAGAGTATATCCAGGTACGTATCAACTCTATATAACTTAAAAAGGGAACGTCGCCCAGTTCGGCTTAGAAACTTCAGGCAGATGAGGGCCGACATCTCCTTAAAAAGATAATCATATCAATGTGAAAGACTGAAAGGGAGAGTGTTAGGCCCTCATCCTCCCCAAAATGACAAGTCCCAACTGTCTTGGGTAAAGACCTGTTGGGCTGGAATACTAGCATGACGATCCAAATCATACCCTAAGAGTCTAAGCATACTTCAAAACTCGTGATTCTATTTAAGCCTGAGCGTGTCTAACGGACTCCATCACATCAATTAAGGTGAGCTAAGACTCGGGGCTCATAAAAGTCCAGAGATTATACACGCCAAGGCCCAACGCATCGCACAAGGAAGAGATTTTTAAGTATAAAAATGTCCAAAATCGGACAAAATCGGAAGTCCAAAAATTGCACGCGCTGGGCACAGCGCGTCCTAAAAAACCACCAATTTTATAAGTTGAATTATTGTATGCGCTAGCCCTGTTGTGGCCATAAAATCGGACAATTCCCCCAAGTCCACAAACTCTACGTGCTGGACCCAGTGCGTCCATTAATTGGGGTCAAATTCACAAAGTTACGTGCTAATTCCAGCGTGTCGTTAAAATGGGTTTCCGCGAACACGGGGGTACGCACTGGAAGTAGCGCGTTCATAAAATGGCCAAATTTCTTTAAGTTCCAGCGGGGGTATGCACTGTCTGCAGCGCATCCTTTAAACACGCGCTAAGCCCAGCGCATGAAGTAAACCATAAAACTCTCCAAAGTTCAAATTTGTGACGCACTGGAGGTAGCGCGTCGGAAAAAGGTCCGACCTTGAATTGTCGGACGTGCAAGCCAATAAATCGACGTGATGGCAAGATTTATTCGACGCGCTGGGGATTTTTGTATGCGCTGGCGAGGGAAATCCCGTACAATCAAATGAGTGAAATGACCAAAATGACCAGAGCTTTTCTATTTATAGCGAGACCCGAAAATTTCGATGTGCCACAATGGACGATCATGTCCATCCCGACCCATCGGAGGGGCATCTGTTGGGGTCCCAAAAGTCAGCATCCTTAAAACAAGGGTTACAAGTGCACAATCTGTCCTATCACTGGATGTATGGTCAGTGCATTAGAAATCTTAACAAAATCACAACGCACCTCAGACTTAACAAAAAGTGGAGAATTGACCCAGTGGTGGGCCCCACCATTTCATCATGATCAGAACCCTTCAAATTTGGGAGGGTTACTTCAATCATGAAGAAATAGAGCCAGTGCATCAGCATCCATCGCAAAGCGGGCCCCACAAACCATCATTTTTGCAAGAAAATCACAAAAAGGTACGTCGGCGCATCAGAAAATTCACTCCAGTGCATCAAGAAATTCAGATAGTTTAAAAAGTGAATTTCAGGAATAACTGACCCTTAGTGCATTAAGAAATTCACCCAGTGCATCAAGAAATTCAGACAGTTTTACGAAGTGAATTTCAGGACAGACTGACCCTCAGCGCATCAAGAAATTCGTCCAGCGCATCCAAAAATTCAGGAATTTCAAGACGCACTGACCCTCAGCGCGTCCAATAAAACATGCATTTTTAGGAATTTCAGGACGCACTGACAGCCAGTGCACCCTAAAAATCAGCATTTGAACTAAGGCATTTTTAGATGCGCCGGGTGATTCTCTCGACGCGCCGGCATGTTTTCTCGATGCACTACACGTGGCGGTCTCCTATTGGCTGACTTCGGGTATAAATACCCCTCCCCTACGGATCATTTAAAACGGATCCAGAGAAGGAGAGAGTTTTAGGTTTTTGAGATCGCCATAATCCTTCTTCCGACTGCCGGAAACCCTTTTTCGATAACCGAAAATCCCACTTCCGACCACAGCAGGTCTGGTGGAGAAATAACCTAAGATATACAAGTATAGTGGCGCATCGCAAAATACATGGAATCAAACTTAACTTGTTTTATCAACGCACTGGCCCCAGCTTATCACAAAATAGGCCAGCGGATCACAAAAATAGCCCAGCGCATCAGGAAAATCAATCGTTTATAAAACAAGTCATTTTTGGATGCACTGGCCCCAGCGCATCACAAAAATAGGCCAGTGGATTAGAAAAATACACATCTTAAAACAAGTCAATTTTGGACACACTAGCCCCAGCGCATCGTAAAAGTCGGCCAGCAGATCAGAAAAATAGAACATTTTTTAACAATCATTTTTGGACGCGCTGGCCCAAGCGCATCAGTAAAATTAGGCCAGTGGATAATAAAAATAAGCACTCTAAACGTTTATTTCAGCACCTTTAAATCTTCATTTTATGATGTTTTCAAGCCCCGTTTGGGCCTATTTTGGGTATTTCGACCGTTCCGGACGCAACGGAGCAGTCAAATAACTCATCCAGGCCACCCAATGAGTAGAATGCAAGCCTTCGGAGTCCGATCCAATCCAACGAGATGAACGAACTTCTCAAAAAGAGGCCTCCAGTGCCCAGAATCATACCGATGTATCATCATCACATGTACTATCATAATATGACCCGGATTCAGGTCCGGACTAAGCAAAGGGGACTATGGTTAACACGATAAACCATACCAAGAGAGTTCTAAACTATTACATGAAATTTGTTAAAAACTGACACTTTGAGAACAGTCGATGCCCTACCCATTCAAACGGCATCCACTGGTTGAGCTGCTCAGGTACATACAACTGCAGATCGGTCTTCCCACGGTCACCCGTCACAAACGACGGGCGCAGGCCTAGAGTCGCACCCCTCAGTTAAAAATCCTGACAGTCTCAGCCCAGATCTTCGGTCAAAACATAGGACATTGACATCCAACTCGTATAAAGATGGATCAGTCCATAATAAAACACAACAAATATAGGTCTCCATGACTATACAAATAAAGGTCTCTACGACCACACAAATATAGGTCTCCATGACCATATAAATACAGGTCTCTACAACCACACAAATACAGGTCTCCACGACCATGAACTTTGAGACCATAGTCTCCACTGACTAGTCTTCTGCCTTTTAATCAAGGGTCATCGATCATTTGATGTAATTAAGGGCTCGTGCCAGATCACGGACTGGAATGTACAAGATCTCAGGATCTCTGGAATAAAATTCGTCTTACGATATCTCTTCTCTTGTGTACTTTTGTGAATGCTTGTGATTGTCTATGAATGTTTCTATTATTCAGAACCTCAGAGCAACAAAGCACCACATTTTCAGGAAAATGTCCTCGCGTAGCATTTTTCTAGTTCTAACAAGGGTGAAACAGTTTTTAGTTATGTGTCCCACAATTCGGTGGTACTTATAATAGTTAGGGTCTCTTACGCATCCTATTTCATTTGGCCGGATGGGCTCTGGTAATTGCAACTCTCCTCCTTTGATTAACTGTTCCATAATCGAGACCAAGTCATCCGCATCAAATGTGTGTGATCTTTTTGTCCCATTTCTTTCAACAATCGTTGCCTGTCGCGGGTCCTTGAATCCCCTGCCCTTGTCTTGAGCTTTTGATATCTTGATTTCTATCTTGCATCCTAACCCTAGTTGCTTTCGATCCTTAGGGTTCTTTCTCTCGTCAACGTCGGTCATTTCTCCCATTTCACGTCTTAGTCTTTTTCCTTTGACTTTTTGAGATAACATTTTTCTCGTCATCTGCGATGGCGGTGTAGCAGTATGCTCAAATGAGACATTTCTGGGCCGAACCCGTGGCTCAACAACCATAGGTCTCTGATGTAACAACCTTGATTTTACAGTAGTTAAATCATGATTTTTATTTACTTTAGATTTCAGAAATAATTTAATTAGAATTTTGAATAGTTAATTAAGAAATTAATCACATAAATATTGATAAATTAATATTGAGCTATCTGTAAGGAATTATGGTATGGTACCTTCATTAAAATCGCTCAACATAAACCCTAGAATAGAGTGGACGTGTCAGACTTTGCAAAACTCATAAATCCACAAGTAATATGGAAATACCATTAACTAAACTTAAGTTATAGGACCATTTGCAAGGATCATGATTTATGGCGATCATTATCGTACAAAACTTTATATACTAGCTCTAGGACACGATCTAACTAGACACATCAAATTTCAACCCTCCGATCATCCTACAAGTACCCCAAATCAGAAATCGGGCCATAAGTGGGCCATCTAACTTCGAAACTGTCTCATTTTTGGTGTTATAGCCTAAATTCATGTGGCCTACCTGATGATTGGAGCCGATTTTGTATATACATCAGGGTGGGACCCACGTGCACAACGTGCACGTTGGACGTCCGGTCAACATGTGTTGACTGCGCATATTGTAAAGACGGAGATCGTCTTCTTCGTTCGCAGCCGTTACAGCGAGCGATGCTGTCCGCCTGCACCATCCACACCATCCGTCTGTAGGCCCCACTCTTAACATCCAAACCATCCATCCTTATCCCCTTCCCCACGTACGGAATCCCCTTGAAAATCTCCCTCATCGGTGGTCTATCCAATCTACTTGAATTCACCGTTCAAATCTAAAGAGGCCAAGATCCTGGCCATTGCTGTGCATGGTACCCTAGGGATTGCTTCGTTAGGGTCGTGTGGACCCCACTTATCATTCCAACGGTTCCAAGTGGCTTAGTTTGCAAAACATGAAATTCGAATCCAAGTTGGATTCGAAAACTCCATCGGTTCGCACGGACGTGCGAGCTCGGCTATAAAAAGTCGGCTTGCTGCTTCGTTCATTACAAGAAACAAAGAGAGAGAGAGAGAGAGAGAGAGAGAGAGAGAGAGAGAGAGAGAGAGAGAGAGAGCTGTTAGAGAGAGAGAAAGAGAGTGGGGAAGAGAGCTGCGAGAAAGAGAGAGAGTGGGACGTTAGAGAGAGAAGGAGAGAGAGAGTGAGTGAGAGAAGGTGGTGCGTGCGGGTGCCTTGCTGTTGCTGCGCCGCACCACTACTAGAATCCTATTCCAGCCAAGAAAGAAGGAAGAAAGAAGTAAGAAGAAGAAAGAAAGAAGAAGGAAGAAAGGAGAAGGAAGAAAGGAGAAGAAAGAAGGAGGAAGGAATCTCTTCTCAACTGGGTCAACTCGCTGAGTCGACTCAGTTTGGTCCTTTTCAAGTCTAAGGAAGTCGCAGGTGAGTGATCCATCTTATAATATTCTTTATTGGTTTTCTTCTGGTACTTTCATTTCTACTATAGAAATTTTGAAGCTCTTTTCCAAATTCTTAGTTGGTTCTAATAAGAGCGTGTTGGAATTCCAAGAGAAGGGTCCATCTTCAATGTCTATAAATTAATTAGATATTAGGATTATTGTAGATCCAAACCTCAATCTCCTCCTCTTTCCTTATTAATTTTCTTTTGTCAGAATTTCTTAGTTAATACATGAATGGCCCGAATAAACGTAACTTAAACGTTGATATTTTAGACATTGCCATCGATATAAAATCTAACGTGATGTACATATTTCTCTACATTCGTAATTAATAATAAATTAGGGTATAAATTGAGAAACACGTAATTAAAGGTAATGCATGCATAGTATGAATGAAATTGAGTTTGAGATGCATCGTATGCTTGAAGAAGTGATTCCATAACTCATACATTCATGTTCATCTTTTATACACTACGACAGAACAGGAGCATGGTTGATTTGACTCCTGGCGTGCATGGTTGATTTGCCACCTCGCTGTACCGGTTAGGTGAGCATGGTTGATTTACGACAGGTTCTTAATGTTCAGTGGCAGCGAGTTCTGGTCGTTTCACTTATTGAGCATGGTTGATTTGCTCGGTTGGATCAGTGGTGCATGGTTGATTTGCCGCCTCGCTGTACCGGTTAGGTGAGCATGGTTGATTTGCGACAGGTTCCTAATGTTCAGTGGCAGCGAGTTCCTAGATGTTTATTGCTCTCACACGTATCATAACATACATGACATCATGATAATCATGTTCCATGTACAATAATCACAAAGTGTAATAATCATAACCTTACCCTTGCATACTTTCATACAAATTCTACCTGTTGATGTTTTATATCTTATCTCTTATCAACTGGAATATTACTTGTGTGGAAATGACCTCACTGGGCTTTAGCTCATCAAAATCACCACAGTTCCTACAGGGTATCAGGAGGAAGGAGGAGCGGCTGAAGTAGAATACCTGGACGACTATTTTTATTAGAAGTCTTATCCTAGATTAGGTGTTTAATTTATTTCTTTTGAAGATGTTTGGAACAGACTTTAGTAGATTTAAATGTTTTGCAGACTAGATATAGTTGTTTGATTTAAATTTTAATTTGAGATTTGAGTTATAATTAATGAAATACTTTAGTTTGGTAGTATTGTGGTATGTGGAATGGAATTTCTCAAAAAAGGTTATCATTGGATTAAATTCGCACTCTAAAACTCGGGCCTTGGGTTATTGTACTCGAGTCTTGGATTTCAGGGCGTGACAGCTTGGTATCAAAGAGAATTTCAAGATTCCAGTGCCTAGGGTTATGGGTTAGGTTTAGATGAAGGTGAATAATCTAGTCCTTTGATGACACCAACCCCATTAAGTATTAACTTATGATTCTACTTGACTCGTAGATTAACCATGACGGGGCGTAGCGAGCAAAACGGGACGCCCTCCACCCCACCCGCTACTATCAATACGACGACAACAATTCCAGGGTTGGCCGAACAAAACCAGCTGCTACACGAAATGATGAAAGTGTTGGGGACTGTGGTCAACGTAATTGGACTTCAGAATAATCAGCATAATCCGATACCCCCTCCAACCACTCACGGAAATTCAGGTGGGTTACTGGAAAGATTCAAATGGTTACGACCCCCCCCATTTAACGGATCGCCCGACTCGAACGAAGCTAAACACTGGCAAAATGAAATGGAGAAACTCTTTGAGGGAATGGGATGCAGAGACGAAGTGAAAGTTACTTTAGCCACCTTTGTACTCGAAGGAGAAGCGTACCATTGGTGGAAATCCATGGTGAGATCAGTTGCCCCAGGCACTTTGTGGACCTGGGACTCATTCTGTGGTAAATTTAATAAGCAATACTTCCCAAAGACAATGCGAGATCAAAAGATAGTGGAATTCATGAGATTGGAGCAAGGAAAACTTTCCGTCAGACAGTATGAAGCCAAGTTTACGGAGTTAGCAAGGTATGCCACTTCTATGGTACGAGAAGAAGAGGATAAGGCTCGAAAATTTGAGAACGGCCTCAAACCACCTATACGCAGCAGAGTGCGGGCCTTCGAACTAACGACTTACATGGAGGTCTTTAATAAGGCCTTGGTGGTGGAGAGAGACTTTGAGGAGTTTTGGAAGGATCGGGAACAGAAAAAGTCCGACACAGGGTCGAAAAATAAGGCGTCATCTATCGCACTACCCCAACATTCGGAGAAGAGACAGAGAACAATGAGAAGTTTTGCACCCTCACCTCCATCGGGCAATCAATTTCAGGGGAGATGTTATAATTGTGGTGAGGTAGGACACACACGATCGTCATGCCCTCTATTGACCCAGGGACCATCTCGCCCGGTATCCCAGCCACGCATTCCACCATCCCAATATGTACAGCCACAACAACGTCCACCCATGCAACAACAAAGGCCTCCACAATACTCTCAATAGACTAGGCCGCAACAAACACAACCCTTCTCAATTACAAGGCCTGGTAACCAACCTCCAAGACAGCAAGCTCAAGGGCGGGTTTACGCAGTAGCCCCGCCAGCTGGGGAGCCTGAAACAGCACAAGAGTATGAAGAAATACCACCTGAAGAAGAACCAGTTCCTGAAGAAGCAACACACAGTGCTACGCGATCACAGATGCTCCACCTGATCATAATGCAAATGGGACAATAATCGAAGGTACGCTTTTTATATCCACATCACCTACCAAAGCTTTGTTTGATACGGGGGCTACACACTCATTCATTTCTGTATCCCTGGTCACTTCTTTGGAATTGGTTAGCGAGAACATGGATAGAAAACTAACTATTGCCACACCCATTGGTAGATCGGTAGTGTTAGATCGAATATGTAAGGATTGTCCCATCTTGATAGGCGAGGCTTGCCTGCCAGCAAATCTAATCGTCATGGATATGACGGGATTCGAGATTATCCTTGGAATGGATTGGTTAGCCGCACATCATGCCACCTTAGACTGTTACGAAAAGACAGTAACCTTCTCCACCCCAAATCAACTAGTCATCATATTTCATGGGGGCAGACATGTAGATCCAATAATAAGCATGGCAGCACTATCCGAGACGGAAGACCAGGAAACCCATACTGAACAAATACACATAGTTAACGAATTTCCTGACGTGTTCCAAGAAATCTCGGGATTTCCCCCTCAGAGGGAAGTGGACTTTTCCATCGAATTGATACCAGGGACCGCCCCGATCTCCAGAGCAGCATACCGCATGACCCCATTGGAATTAAGAGAACTAAAGAAGCAGATCCAAGAACTGTTAGATCAAGGATTTATAAGGCCCAGCACATCACCTTGGGGAGCTCCGGTCCTATTTGTGAAAAAAAGGACGGCTCGATCAGGCTATGCATTGACTATAGTCAGCTTAACAAGGTCACAATTAAAAATAAATACCCTTTGCCTCGTATCGATGACCTATTCAATCAATTGAGGGGAGCTCGATATTTCTCCAAAATAGATTTGAGGTCAGGGCACCATCAGTTAAGAATCAAGGATCCAGACATACCTAAAACCGCCTTCAGGACACGTTACGGCCACTATGAGTTCCTGGTTATGCCTTTCGGGCTCACGAATGCTCCGACGGTGTTTATGGACTTAATGAATAGGGTGTTCAAGCCTTACCTCGATCAGTGTGTCATAGTTTTCATTGATGACATCCTCATCTACTCCAAGACCTATGAGGAACATGAGGAATACCTTAGGACTGTGTTACAGATCCTCAAATATAACCAACTTTATGCAAAACTCAAAAAGTGTGAGTTTTGGAAGAAGGAAGTAAAATTTCTGGGACATGTTGTGTCGGAAAAGGGAATCTCAGTAGACCCGACAAAGATCGAAGCTATGATTAACCAGTCTAACGGGGAAGAGTAAGACCTTTACATGGGACGACAGTTGCGAATTAGCATTTACAAGGCTTAAGAGGCATTTAACGTCAGCACCGATATTAACGATCCCAGCGGAGGGAGAAAAATTTGTCGTCTACACGGATGCCTCTCACCAAGGGTTAGGATGTATTCTTACACAGAATGGAAGGGTGATCGCTTACGGCTCCAAGCAATTGAAGAAACATGAGCAAAATTACCCTATTCACGTTTTAGAGTTAGCTGCAGTTGTCTTCGCTCTGAAAATATGGAGACATTATCTGTATGGAGAGCATTTTGAACTATACACCGATCATAAGAGTCTAAAATATCTATTTGACCAAAAGAAGATGAACATGCGGCAGAGAAGGTGGCTAGAATTTCTAAAAGACTATTACTTCGACATCTGTTACCATCCGGGTAAGGCAAATGTCGTGGCCGATGCTTTGAGTAGGAAGAAACAATTACTTATTGCAACCCTCTCCATGCAAGAATGAAAATTGTTAGAAAAATGTCAAGGACTACGAGATCCAACAATGGGAAAATAGCACTATGGATTTCCTTGAAAATTTGACGGTCCAGCCAACATTGGTAACCCGAATCATAGAAGCTCAAAAGCAGGACACGTGGCTCCAAGATCGAATTTCAGTTGTAGCCGTCGATGCAGTAGTTGAATGGAAAGTAGGGGCAGACGGAGCAATCAGGTATCGAGGAAGAGTATGCGTGCCTGATGTGGAAGAACTAAAGAAAGAAATTTTGGAAGAAGCCCATAGATCAAAGTTAACAATACATCCTGGAAGTACGAAGATGTATCGCGACGTTGGCAGGACATATTGGTGGAATAACATAAAGAAAGAGATCGCAAATTTTGTATCCAAGTGTTTCACCTGTCAACAGGTTAAAGCCGAACATCAGAGACCTTCTGGACTACTACAACCATTGGAAATCGCAGAATGGAAATGGGAACGTATATCCATGGATTTTGTTATAGGTCTGCCCAGGTCGGGGAAAAATCATGATGCTTTGTGGGTAATTGTAGACAAGCTAACTAAGTCAGCTCATTTTTTACCGGTCCGAATGAATAACTCCTTAGAAGAGCTGAGTAAGTTGTACATCAAGGAGATTGTGAGACTTCATGGGGTGCCTGTTTTGATTGTTTCCGATCGTGACCCTAGATTTGTTTCTCGATTCTGGAAAGGTCTTCAAGCAGCATTGGGAACTAAACTGGATTATAGTACAACATTTCATCCACAGACTGATGGCCAGACAGAAAGAGTGAATCAGATATTAGAAGATATGCTCAGGTGTTGTGTTATCGATTTCAAAGGAAATTGGGACGACCATCTTCCTCTGATAGAGTTTGCATACAATAATAGTTATCAGTCGACTATCGAAATGGCACCGTTCGAAGCACTTTATGGTAGACCTTGTAGATCCCCTAGCTATTGGATAAAAGTGGGCGAGAAAGCTTTATTAGGACCTGAACTTGTACAACAGACTTCTGAGAAGATTGCAGTTATAAAGGAACATATCCGTGTCGCCCAAAGCCAACAGAAGAGTTATGCAGATAACCGAAGGAAGGAATTGGAATTCTTCATGGGCGATCATGTATTTTTGAAAGTTTCTCCGATGAAAGGAGTCATGTGATTTGGGAAGAAGGAAAATTAGCTCCAAGATACATTGGACTATTTGAAGTATTAGCTAAAGTTGGCGCTGTGGCATACAGGCTGGCCTTACCTCCTCAATTATCGAGTATTCATAATGTTTTTCATGTTTCTATGTTGTGAAAGTATGAACGAGATGTCTCCCACGTCATCGATTGGCAGCCTTTGGAAATTCGAGAAGATACTACATACATTGAGAAGCTAGTTAAAATTCTAGACAGAAAGGAACAAGTACTTCGCACCAAAACGATACCACTTGTGAAAATACAATGGAGTAATCACGAAGTTGAAGAAGCTTCTTGGGAACGTGAAGATGAAATTCGAGAAAAATATCTAGAATTATTTTGAGGTACGTCTAATTTCAAGGACGAATTTTTTTTAGGAGGGTAGAATGTAAAAACCCTGGTTTTACAGTAGCTAAATCATGATTTTTATTTACTTTAGATTTCAGAAATAATTTAATTAGAATTTTGAATAGTTAATTAAGAAATTAATCACATAAATATTGATAAATTAATATTGAGCTATCCGTAAGGAATTATGGTATGGTACCTTCATTAAAATCGCTCAAGATAAACCCTAGAATAGAGTGGACGTGTCAGACTTCGTAAAACTCATAAATCCACAAGTAATATGGAAATACCATTAACTAAACTTAAGTTATAGGACCATTTGTAAGGATCATGGTTTCTGGCGATCATTATCGTACAAAACTTTATATACTAGCTCTAGGACATGATCTAACCATACACGTCAAATTTCAACCCCCCGATCATCCTACAAGTAACCCAAATCAGAAATCGGGCCATAAGTGGGCCATTTAATTTCGGAACTGTCGCATTTTTGGTGTCATAGCCTAAATTCATGTGTCCTACCTGATGATTGGAGCCGATTTTGTATATACATCAGGGTGGGACCCACGTGCACAACGTGCACGTTGGACATCCGGTCAACACGCGTTGACCGCGCATATTATAAAGACGGAGATCGTCTTCTTCGTTCGCAGCAGTTACAACGAGCGACGCTATCCGCCTGCACCATCCACACCGTTCGTCTGTAGGCCCTACTCTTAACATCCACACCATCCATTCTTATCCCCTTCCCCACATACGGAATCCCCTTGAAAATCTCCCTTGTCGGTGGTCTATCCAATCTGCTTGAATTCACCGTTCAAATTTAAAGAGGCCAAGATCCTGGCCATTGCTGTGCATGGTACCCTAGGGATTGCTTCGTTAGGGTCGTGTGGACCCCACTTATCGTTCCAACGGTTCCAAGTGGCTTAGTTTGCTAAACATGAAATCCAAATCCAAGTTGGATTCGAAAACTCCATCGATTCGCAAGGACGTGCGAGCTCGGCTATAAAAAGTCGGCTCGCTGCTTCGTTCGTTACAAGAAACAGAGAGAGAGAGAGAGCTGTTATAGAGAGAGAAAGAGAGTGGGGAAGAGAGCTACGAGAAAGAGAGAGAGTGGGACGTTAGAGAGAGAGAAGGAGAGAGAGAGAGAGAGAGTGAGAGAAGGTGGTGGATGCGGCTGCCTTGCTGTTGCTGCGCCACACCACTGCTGGAATCCTATTCCAGCCAAGAAAGAAGGAAGAAAGAAGAAAGAAGAAGAAAGAAAGAAGAAGGAAGAAAGGAGAAAGAAGAAGGAAGAAGAAAGAAGGAGGAAGGAATCTCTTCTCAACTGAGTCAACTCGCTGAGTCAACTCAGTTTGGTCCTTTTCAAGTCTAAGGAAGTCGCAGGTGAGTGATCCATCTTATAATATTCCTTATTGGTTTTCTTCTGGTACTTTCGTTTCTACTATAGAAATTTTGAGGCTCTTTTCCAAATTATTAGTTGGTTCTAATAAGAGCGTGTTGGAATTCCAAGAGAAGGGTCCATCTTCAATGTCTATAAATTAATTAGATATTAGGATTATTGTAGATCCAAACCTCAATCTCCTCCTCTTTCCTTATTAATTTTCTTTTGTCAGAATTTCCTAGTTAATACATGAATGGCCCGAATAAACGTAACTTAAACGTTGATATTTTAGACATTGCCATCGATATAAAATCTAACGTGATGTACATATTTCTCCACTTTCATAATTAATAATAAATTAGGGTATAAATTGAGAAACACGTAATTAAAGGTAATGCATGCATAGTATGAATGAAATTGAGTTTGAGATGCATCATATGCTTGAAGAAGTGATTCCATAACTCATACATTCATGTTCATCTTTTATACACTACGACAGAATAGGAGCATGGTTGATTTGACTCCTGGCGTGCATGGTTGATTTGCCGCCTCGCTGTACCGGTTAGGTGAGCATGGTTGATTTGCGATAGGTTCCTAATGTTTAGTGGCAGCGAGTTCTGGTCGTTTCACTTATTGAGCACGGTTGATTTGCTCGGTTGGATCACTGGTGCATGGTTGATTTGCCCATTGGCGTGCATGGTTGATTTGCCGCCTCGCTGTACCGGTTAGGTGAGCATGATTGATTTGCGATAGGTTCCTAATGTTCAGTGGCTATGAGTTCCTAGACGTTTATTGCTCTCACACGTATCATAACATACATGACATCATGATAATCATGTTCCATCTACAATAATCACAAAGTGTAATAATCATAACCTTACTATTGAGCTCTTAATTGTGCATATTCTAACCCCAATTCATCACTCATTATGCATGAATTTTATGTTTAAAGACTATTCTAATGCATGGTTTTATGATCGTAGGAATGAGAATGGACTCCGCCTAATGGAAGATGAAAAGGGGTTATTTGGAACCATTTGGATGAAGATCGAAGGAGGACCAAAGAAAGAAGGAAGCAAGGAAAGAAGAAAAGAAGAAAGAAAGAAGAAACTGAACCACCAACAGGCCAAGACCGGTCGTGACCGGTCGGCCAGGAAGGTCAGACCGGTCGTGCGACCGGTCGGCCAACTTTCCATACAGGCTGAGCTCTCTGGACGTTGGCATAACGCAGTCCGACCGGTCGTGACCAGTCGGCCAGGCCAGTCCGACCGGTCTTGACCGGTAGGCCAGAGAATTTTCTTCTTCCAGAGCTTGCTGGACTGATTTCCTAGTGAGGCACGACCGGTCAAGACCGGTCGGCCAGTCACTCCGATCGGTCGGCCATGCGTAAGATGCGGATTTCTAATTTTGGCGCCGATTTTCTCTACGCACTGCGTAACTCTTACACAGATTCTCGATTCTTCTGAAGTTGCGGAGCCTCCCTACTATAAAAGGACACAAGGGATCGTTCCTAGGGCATCTTAGGAGGGTTTAAGCAAGCTTGGAGGCAGCGGAAGTGGATTTCGGAGTTCCACAACCCCTTCTAGTTTGTTTTACTGTTTTTATGAGTTTTTTAGTTATTTCATGTTTCCTTGGATCATGAGCAGCTAAACCTCTTAGCTAGGGCTAAGAGGTGAAGCTTGTAGTGGATCTAAGATGTTTCAATTCGTACTAAGTTGGTTTTAAGTTTGGAATTCATGTTTATGAACTATGGTTTGAAGTTTATACAAGTTTTAAGTAGTTTTTCTTAGTCTTATGATGACTTATGGATGTTTGGGAGAATTACTTAAATTCTTAATTGGTTTGTATTAGTCTAGACCTGTATGATCCGAGGAATTGGAGTACGCTCTAGTACTATGATCTTCATGTGGAGACTTCCTACCAAAGTTCTACTTTTCTGAATTTCTGTATTGTGTATGGACTGTGCATGTGATTTGAACAAGTTCAAATCATGATCTAGCCTTGTTTTGTGACAGGACTTGAGGATGGTTATGATTGTGAACTGAGCCTTTTGGAATGAGGACTGACCTATGCAATTGAGCATGCTTAGCCTAGCTTACATTGACTGAATCCTATGCATTGGACTTACATATAACAGATTGTTTAGTTTAACAGTTCTATCATTTGGCTAGATAGTTCTTAATATCAATTCTAGTTGAGAAAGTGAGAAACCACAGTGGATTGAACATCAAGGATTACTACAAGTGGATCCGTGAACCCCTAGTGCCTTTTTATAATTATTTACCTTCTATTTAATTCAATTTTGTTACTCACATCAAATTCATACAAAAACCTGATTGTTAACTTATCAATAGAAACTTTTAGATGTGTTTGTTAAATTCCTACACAAGTCCCTGTGGATCGATCTCGGTCTTACCGAGTTTATTACTACATCGCAACCCTACACTTGGGGAAGCGAACACTTACCCTTGCATACTTTCATACAAATTCTACCTGTTGATGTTTTATATCTTATCTCTTATCAACTGGAATATTACTTGTGTGGAAATGACCTCACTGGGCTTTAGCTCACCAAAATCACCACAGTTCCTGCAGGGTATCAGGAGGAAGGAAGAGCGGCTGAAGCAGAATACCTGGACGACTATTTTTATTAGAAGTCTTATCCTAGATTAGGTGTTTAATTTATTTCTTTTGAAGATGTTTGGAATAAACTTTAGTAGATTTAAATATTTTGCAAACTAGATATAGTTGTTTGATTTAAATTTCAATTTGAGATTTGAGTTATGATTAATGAAATACTTTAGTTTGGTAGTATTGTGGTATGTGGAATGGAATTTCTCAAAAAAGGTTATGATTGGATTAAATTCGCACTCTGAAACTCGGGCCTTGGGTTATTGTACTCGAGTCTTGGATTTCAGGGCGTGACATCTGAGCTGCCCCTTGTGATTCCTCTATCGATTTTTTAATGAGCACAACGGTGCTTTGAACTGCCCCTTGCGCAACTAGTGCTGCTAGAATCTCCTTGATTTCTCTCATTTCCCTTGTCATGTCTTCTTGGGCTTGAGCCAACTTATCAATCTGTTCTTGGATAGTTGCTGATTCGTCTTTCTGGTCACTTGGCTCTTCTTCCTCAACAACCTGGACTATTGCGACTTGTGCTAGTTGTGGTTTCTGCTCTACCACGACGACCTTTGTGATGGATGCCCCTGTTATTTCTTCATCTGCCTTGCGAGTTATAATCTTAGTCCTCTTCTCAACTAGATGGGTTATCCTTGATAGCGCTAGGAGTTCATCAGCTATAAAGATGAAATTTAAGCTCTCTTTGTTGTCATAATCCTACTGGTTTTATTGACTTCGTTAGTCTGAATATACTACTACTGTTTCTTGATCACATGGTGTGGCTCAATGACATTCTTCTTTTTGCATGAGGTCCTTGTCACTGCTTTCTTTAATCCTTTCTTTTGCTCGCACTTACGAACCAGCTGCCAGTCTGATTCGAGAACGGCTGTCACAGTTGCGGTGAAGTGGGGGAAGCTAAATCCCCCTGCGGTGAGGAAGACGCAGGAGCTGTGCCATCTCTCTTGTCTTTGTCAATATCTTGCTAATTCTGTGGTGTCAGAAAATCATTAGAACAGTTCATAAATGCGGCCGGGAGCGTGAACCCATTGATCGCGGTGCATAAACTAACAGAAATAAGCAAGAAGGAGAGAAGTACGTGTGGTTGTGGAAGTTTGTGGTTTGAAAACCTTCGATTTACCGTCTATTGCCTTAAAGATGAAGGGAAGAACGTTCCCATTGAGAGTTGCCAGTTTGGCGCCCTGAGGGCGCTGAAACATTATGCCTTGCAATAAATATCTTACGTACACGTTCGTGTTTGCAAATGATTAATCTTAGAGCGTTTCTACACTCAGAGCTAACCAGAGATCCTGGTATGGTTCGATCCCCAGCAGAGTCGCCAGTTTGTTAGAACTAAAAAATAAATACGATTACATTTTCTGTGTAATGTATATTGTGTATTATTGCTCTGGGGTTTTGAGTAATAGAAACATTCATAGACAATCACAAGCATTCACAAAAGTACACAAGAGAAGAGATATCGTAAGGCGAATTTTTTAATTCTAGAGATCTTGAGATCTTATACATTCCAGGCCGTGATCTGGCTCGAGCCCTCAATTACATCGAATGATTGATGACCCTTGACTAAAAGGTAGAAGACTAGTCAGCAGGGACTATGGTCTTAGAGTTATGGTCGTAGAGACCTGTATTTGTTTTGTTATGGACTGAACCATCTTCGTATTAGTCAGATGTCTATGTCCCATGTTTTGACCGGAGATCTAGGCGGAGAATGTCAGGGTTTTTAACTGAGAGAGTACGACTCTGGGCCTGCAGCTGTCATGTGTGGAAAGACAACCACGGGAAGACTGATCCATAGTTGTGTGTACCTGAGCAGCCCAACCGACGGATGCCGTTTGGATGGGTAGGGCATTGACCGTTGGGTTGTGGCAGTTCATAACAATTGCTTTGTAGGGAATGTAAACTCTTTGATACGGTTTATTGTGATAACCATAATCCCATTTGTTTGGCTTTCAACCCTAATCGGATCATATCTTACAGTAGATATAAATAATGATATATTTGCATAGTTCTAGATGCTGACGGCTTCTTTCCGAGAAGTCATTTTATTCATCGCGTAGAATCGAGTCAAACCTCGAAGACATGCAATTTTTCTCATCTAGAGATCCCAAAATGTTTGTTTGACCATTCCGTTGTGTCCGGAACGCTCGAAATACCCAAGATAAGCTCAAACGAATCTTGAAAACACTTAAAATTGAGTCCGACGCACTCGTAAACATTTTCTGTGATTGGCTGATTTTTTGGGTGCGTTGGACTTAATTTTTGGGTGCGTGGGCTCCAACGCACCTTTAAATTAAATGCCTGATTTTTTATGAATTTATGGGTGCGTGGGGAATTTTTCGAGTGCGTGGGACATTTTTCGAGTGCGTGGGACATTTTTCGGGTGCATGGGACACCAAAGCATTTGTCCGAGTCATGTTGAATTTATGGACACGTGGGAACCGAATTTATGGACGCGTGGGCCATTTTTCGGATGCGTGGGACGTCAATATTCAATTCTGAATTACATCAAATTTATGAACGCGTGGGACCCGAATTTATGGGTGCGTGGGCCATTTTCGGGTGTGTGGGAGTCCGATACACTTATCTGAATTAGGTTAAATTTATGGACGCGTGGGACCCGAATTTATGGACGCGTGGGCCATTTTTCTGGTGTGTGGGACTTAATTTATGGGTGCGTGCCCACACTTGTGATTTTCAGGATTCAGACCTGCGGTAATCTTGATCGGAGTAATCTTCTGGTGGAAGATGTTGGTGATCGGAAATGAATTCCGACGACCGGGAAAGGTTTCCGGTGATCGGAAAGCTATTCCGGCGAGGATTTTCCAACGAAAATCTCAAATGCCCAGAGGCTAACAGCTCTCTCTCTCTCTCTCTAAAAACGTAAAAATGACTCGTTGGACGGGGTATTTATAGCTGAAGATACCAGAACTCCACCAATGAGGGGCTGCCACGTGCCACGCACCCCTAAAATACCCTTAACGCACCTTAAACTTGACGTGCGGAGGTCCAACGCATCCAAAAATGATTTCTGAAAATATCTGATTTTTTTGGTGCGTGGGACCTTATTTTTCAGGTGCGTGGGACTCCGAAATGCCATTAATCCAAGTCCTGCAACGTGTGGAATTTTAGGGTGCGTGGACCCATTTTTGGGGTGTATGGGGCACCGAAACACCTTTAAATGAAAATCCAGAAATCTGTTGAATTTAAGGGCGCGTGGACCCATTGTTGGGGTGCGTGGGATTCCAAAACACCCATAAATGAAGATCCTGAAATGTGGTGAATTTATGGGTGAGTGGACCCATTTTTGGGGTGCGTGGGACTCCATGCAACCTTTAAACCAATTCTTGTTTTTGATGATTTTTCGGGTGCGTGGGTACCCGAATTTATGGGTGTGTTGAGGGACTTTTGAACACTCCAAATTGGGTTTTGAATTTCGATGAGTTTGTGGGACCCGCTTAATGATGAAAGCACATGCATTGTTCATCATAAATGATAATGAAGCAATGGGTTCAATTTCGGATGGTTCTGATCACGATGATTTACGGGGCCCGCCGGAGATTTCAGCCCAAATTGGCTAAGTAAGGGGATTTTTGTAAATTTTCATTTTACGTGGGTTCGGAGGGTATTTTGTGAATTCTTTTGGAGGTGAGTGACCATTTTTCTTGTTTTGAGGGCCCTTACATTTTGGGACCCCAACAAACACATCATCTCTTATTCTTTTATTTTGTGATAATCAAGCAGTCTCTCATATTGCATCTAATCCCGTATGTCATGAACATACTAAGCATATTGAATTCAATTTCCATTTTGTGAGAAAACACCCACACCTTTGGGATAGTGGTAAACTGAGTGAAGATAACCTTGTTTCAACATTGAGGTCCTGGTATCGATTCCCAATGTGGGGTGGCTAACGTTGAAGTGTGATTAACAGTGTGGGTGTGTGTACTAATAATGGGATGTATGTACTAACCCCAAAAAAGAGAGATTATGTTGTGGTATAATATGCACTCTCTACTTATTGTCCAAGGACCAACTTGTGGACCCCTTTACCAAGAGTGTTACTCGGCCCTATTTTTTTAACATTGTCTCCAAGTTGTCCATGACTGATATTCATGTACTAACTTAAGGAGTGCTAGAGTATATATTTGTGTACTCCTACAGACCACATCATACTTCATACCATTTATATTTGTATTCCATATATGCTTGTATCCTTACCATTTTTGTACACTTTTACTCATTATAAATCAGTGAAATGAAGGAGAAAGAAATCATTTCAAATTCTCTGAAATTACAAATAGTTTTGAGTTTTGAATAAAAAATTGATGAGGTTTCAAAAAGTGCTTTCCTATGCCTCTTATTCTTTTTCTTTAGTGGGTTTTGGGAGAGGATTTACATTTCCTCTCTCCAATCCTTTGCTCATGGATGTAATAGAAAGTTTAAAACTATAAATTACCATCTTAGTTGAGTGCTTGGGTTCAAATTGCAATTGTTTTACCTTAAAAGAGGAACCACAAATAGACGTTACTATTACACCAATTAACACACCACATTCTCTCTGAGAAATTTTATAGAATTCTATGACTGCAAATCCATCTGACAAGGGGAAAAATTTTGATGGTACGAAAGCCAAATATCTTGGCGAGTGCCTCGAATTCTCGAATGGTTCACTTCTTGCCACCGTCGTGGATGGCTAACATCCAAAGGTCAACGCCTATGAGGCAGTGAGACAATGGATCGATTTTTGCATCTTCCGGTAGGATGTATTATACTACAATCACCTTCCCCAACTATGGCAATGCCTTCCAACAGTTCTTCAGAATCTTTGTGCAGTGTTCGTTGTACCAGTCATGGAAGATCATCTGCACAAATAAACGGAATAAAATTTTCATGTGCTTGCTTATGATTTTAACTTATGACTAAATATAGAGGAAATATGTAATCTTCAAATGAAAATTTGCTTGGCCCAAGACATGGTATGGGTCTTTTTTTTTTATGATCCAACATTTATATGGTGAGACAAGATGAGGATGGATGATGCTCTTAGAATGCACCACATAGATTGATCTCAAATCAGGCCTTGTTACCAACCTTAGGAGGGTGTTCGGTTCCTTGGTTTTTATAAAAACCAAGTTTGGTTCTTACTTTCGAGGTGACATTTTACATTTTTCAAGAATTTCATTCCCCAACTTTTCCTATAAAAAGAACTTCAACTTCTAGCTAGGAAATGAAATTCCTAGTAAATAAAATTTTAGATTTCCTTGTGTTTTCTAATGAAATTTAGGGCTTTTTGGGTTTTGGGGAATTCGTTCTCTGATTTTTCTTTCATGGGGAATGTTTGGGCCCTTAGAAGGTTTCAACGGTGGGCGTCACTGTCCCCATTATTTTCTATGGTGGGGTTCACTTGAGCTTTGGATCTGCCTCATTCTTTGAATCATATCGTAAAATGATCTCTCCAAATGGATGAATGGTGTGATACAACACATACATCATGGTGGGGCCCACAGAGCTTGGTGACGTACCAAGATTCCCTTTTAACCCAGTTAATAGCTAATCCACGTCCATTTCACATGGGGAAAAGTTGGGGAATGGAGTTGTTGAGCTCTGAATTGTGCATATTCTAACCCCAATTCATCACTCTTTACGCATGATTTATAGTGTTAAAGACTCATCTTATGCATGTATTGGTGTTTGTAGATATGAGAGAGAGACCTTGTGAATTCAATGCTAAAAGACCGCTTTAGGATGCCTTAAAGATCAAAGGAAGCAAGGACAAGAGGTGGAGGTGAATTGCAATGAAGATAGAGGAGAAGAACCATGAAAAGCCATAATTTATAGAGTGTCCGACCGGCCGGCCACTGCATCAGACGGGTAGGCCAAACCCTCTAGAAATCACATTTTCTTTGGGCAAATTTTTACACTATCCGACCTCTCCTCCGGCCGGGCGGATGCATTGACCGGCCGGCAGGTAGGTTGGCCTATGTATAAAAAACCAGATTTTTTTATAAAGTTACTGTGCAACATCCGACCGGCCGGCCGGCCGGCCAACGTCCAGACTGCATAAGGACTCTTTGATCTCTGGAAGATTCCACGTCGGTGATGGATTTTTGCTATAAAATGACACCTCTACGTTCTTCCTAAGGCATCATAGAAGGGTGGAAAGTTCATGGGAGGCAGAGAGGAGTGTCGTGGAGCGTTCATAACTCCTCCAACTAGGGTTTTTATGTTTTTCTATATTTTTATAATAGTTTTCTTTTGAGTTTTAGTTTAACTTATTAATGGTTGGCTAAACCTCTTAGCTAGGGCTAAGAGGTAAAGCTTTTAGTTATTTACAATGCTTACTTTGAATTAGTTCAAGTACTTTTGGATTTTATGAAAAATACTTCTAGTTCTAGTTTGAAATAAAGTTAGTATTTTTAGTTAATCTTCTATTTCTTTTGATTGCTATTACATGGGATATTTTTATTATTGTGATTGCTTGATGGGGATGTCGTTTTATAGATTTTTGGGTTGTAGAGATCTTAAATCCATCATGATGTGTTGGATGCTATGGGATCTTATAAACTAAGTTTCCTAAGTACTTATGTAGAACAAAAATAAAAGTTCTTATCTTTGGGATTAATTTGATATAGGTATTTATGTATTGATTTTGGGTCAATAGAAGTTCAATTCATGCTTCTAAATCAAGTCTAGTGACAAGGCTTGATGAAGAATCATGAATGTGATTTTGCTTGTTTTGTGAAGGATTGGATTGTGTGATGTGACCATAAATATTATACATTTAGGCCCCATTTCGACATCACTAGGCTAAAAATCAAGCGAAATACTTAGATTTATGGTAGGAAACTTATTCAATGGTTGGATTGCTCTATAATTTGTAAACTATGCTTACATAGTGATTTTTCATGTTTTATAGGTTGTTGGTGGGCCACTTGTGTTTAAGAAGGTTTAGGATGATGAGAGAAGGGCTAAAGCCACCTCCTATAAGATTAGATTGATGTTAGACGGCTTGGATCGATGGATTGAAGGTTATGTGTATTACCTGTGATTTTCAATTCCGAATAGGCAACGCACGCTGTCTACTGTGCGTCCCACTTTTGGACCACTTTTTAGATGTAATTTGAGAAACTCTCCATATACTTTGAAGATCATCAAATTATCTAACAAATAGCACTAGTTTCACTCCGATCGGAGTTCTGGATTGATCACAGTGATGCAATGAATACAAATTGTTTATTCAACACCGACTTAGCTTTTGAATTCAGCCCCGTGGTCCATCAGTGATCAAATGAAGAATCTAAGCCATCTACCTCATACAGAATCAAAATTTCTACAAAATAAATTAGAATCAGGTCAATCGGATGTATAGATTGATTGCAGCGTCGAAAACAAGTCGAAGTGTTCTGGAAAGTTTCACCTGTGCGAATCAGAAAATGGTCCAAATTGTGAGGTTGTGCAGCACAAGTTTGGAATGATTTAAGTCAATCCAGACCCTCTATCATGTAGAGGGTATATAGTTCTACCAAGGTATCAATTTTAAGACACTTTTTATTTCTGTACACACCGGAGTGAAGGATGTAAGAATGACTAGTTCAAAGGTATTAAAACTGCGAATCTGGGAGGTATCCATTGATCTGATCGTGGGGGCCACTTTAGATGTGATATTAGCAATCTAATCCATCCGTTATGAGGTTCACTTGATGATGAAGCCCCATATGAAATTTCAGAGCAATCCGATCGCTAGTTTAGTCACACGAAGTGTAGCCAAATTAGTACTATTATTTGAATTCGAACTTAACTATGAATAGATAGTTGTGAAGAGTTTTAGGGCATCTTTTTCAATCCAATTTTGAAGAGAACAAGCTCTCCTCTCTCTCATAGAACCTCTTTTTCTCTTTTTATTGAAGATTTACAGATTTACATTGAAGTTTGCTTGGATTCAATTTAAAAACTCGTAAGTTGGTTAGTTTTAAATTGATTTTTTTAGTTTAATTATGTCTTCTTCTTCTTCTTTAATTATGTTTATATTCTAAACCCTTCTAGCCAAGGCTAGAAGAAAGCATGTGTGGATTGTTTAGTTGATGTGTGTAATGGATTTATGTGCTGAATGATGAGAGAAATCCATTTAGTATGAATTTCATAGAATTAATCTAGGGTTTTTAATTCTCATGTAAACTCTTTGCATGAGTATTGTTTAATACTAGATTTGATTTATGAAAATATAGATTGAAGGTATTTTTAACCTATCACATTATTTGATTAGCGATCTCCACGATCTCTAGTGCTTATAATTCTTAACGCTTAAGAGTTTGAACTTAATGATGCATGATGGGATAGATCTCTAATCCATTGATTTATTACGTGAATTTTTGTTCTAATTGCAATATCTTCCGATTAGATGGGCCATATTGATCCATTCTAGTTAAGTAATACTTTATCATACACATTAATGAAGTATGAGACACATGTGGACCTTTGATGCCTTGGTGTTTTGATTTCTATTGATTAAACTCATTCAAACATTGATCAATCCAACCCATCATTTAGTTAGATTAATCACTTTTTTTTAAATTTCTATTCCATTTTCTTGATTTGAGAGTGATTCTTACACACTTTTATTTTTGCTCCCTATGTATTCGACATCGAACTCACCAAGTTTATTACTTGTGATCTCTTGCACTTGAGAGAACATTCAGCTACATAGTTGGATAACAACCACTGTGTGATCGAATACACTTAATGCCTTAGTTGACTATGAGAGAACTATATCATTAGATGATTTATTCATGTTAGATATATTTTGATGATTTGATTGTTCTATATTCCGGTTGGATAGGGATAGAACTCTGATTCCAATTAAGTTATTAGCTTGAATTGTTTGAATTGATATTTTGAATGATTAGAAGTAGATCATTGGTGCTATAGTGTTTTATTTCCCTGATTTAAGTCTAAAGTAGATAGTTTTATGTTATTAAATTCCATCCGTCGATACAAATCCGAATTTAGTCCATTCGAGTCATAAAGTTTAGAATTTTTACAATAATCCATGAGGATCGACCTCGGTCTTACCAAGAATTATTACTATATCGTAGCTTTACACTTAAGGCAAGCGAACAAGTTTTTGGCACCGTTCCTGGGGATTAGGTTAACGATTTTAAATTTTATAATTAGGGTATAGATAGGTTAGGATATAATTTATTATTTTAGTAGGTTTTTCTTAGAATTTTTCTAATAATAGATTTTGTTTGTTTTGTAGGATGTTCTTCACTAACTTAGTTCTTCAAATCCGATAACACCGTTCTAACTTAGACTCTTTTATTTCTTAGTTTTTACTTTTATTTTTAGATTTTTTAGATTTTAGTAGTTTTTGTGTGGTTTATGCCCCCATTGAGATCGTGATCGTACATCGCGACTTCTAAGTGAGGGATGTTTAGTTGAAGAATTCATCACAGATGAGTGAAAAAATGTCTAGGAAATCCTAAACCATCTGAAATCATGGTTAAGAATGAACCACATAAGGTTGAAAATGTTGAGCATGATGCACCACCAATTAGGATGGAACGTAATGAGAATGAGGAATGCTATGTTCCTTTGGTTAAAACTTGCGAGTTTATTTACAACCAGAGAGAACAACCACGTTTTCTTGCATTGTTTTTCCACTTGCTGTAGGAAACATGGATCTTAAACCTGGAATTATCAAGTTACTCCTGAAATTTCATTGACTTAATTCAGAAAGTCCATATGTGCACCTTAGTGAATTTGAGGAGAATGCCAATACCTTTCAATTTAATGATGTCTTCCAAGATGTAATTAAATTAAAATTATTCCCTTCTCTCTAAAGGACAAAGCCGAATCATGACTTCAATCACTTAAACCTAGAAGCATTGGAACATGGGCTGAGATAACCTGTGAGTTCCTTATAAAGAACTTCTTAGTTCATAAAACCAATGCACTAAGGTGGACCATTATGAACTTCTCCTAAAATGGAGATGAAACATTTTTTCAATGTTGGGAGAGATTCAAAGATCTTTTATTGGAGTGCCCACATCATGGTTATGAAAAGTGGCGCTTGATTGACTTCTTCCATGATGGATTAAGTTTAAACATGCGCCAATTTGTCTAAATGATGTGTAATAGTGAATTTTTTAACAAAGCTCCCGATGAGGCTTGGGATTACTTTGATATGCTAGCCGAGAGGCCCAATCATGGGACATCTCTAATCCGATTAGTTATCCCAAGTTAGCCCCAAGAGAGAAATGAGTACATGTATTAGATGGGGAAGATGATTTAAATACAAAAATGGCGGGTCTCATAAAGAAGTTTGAGGCCATAGAATTGAAGAATGTTAACATGATAATCACCGGTGAGGCTGTGGAGAGTGTATGTGGTATATGTGAGAGTGATGTTAACTTGACAAAGGATTGCCCAACAATCCTTGCATTTTAAGATATCTTACAAACTCAATCGAATGCCATAAACGCTTATCAACGCCCCTTTAGCGCACCAAATTCTTACTCACATAATCTTGATTGGAGGTGTGAACCAAATTTTAATGGGAGAAATGAATGTTTGATAAATATAAACAATACCTCGCAAGGGTCTCCTCAGAAGAGCACTCTTGAGGATACATTGAATGCATTCATGATTGGACAAACTCAGATAAATTAGTCCAACATGCAAGCCATGAATGAACTTAAAATCTCAGTTGAAAGAATTAAGACACACCTAGCTAGGAGTTAGGGAGAAATGGACGATTTTAACCCAATCTCATCCTAACCCCAATGAACAATTGGAAACAATCACCGATTCTTCAACCCATCCTCATGTGGAACATGTTTAAGCCATCACCACTCTTAAAAGTGGAAAAACAATTGAAAAATCTAAACCGGTAAAGGCCACAAAGCTTAATGATCTGATTGATTTTAAAAGCGATGGCGAATTGAACAATGCTCCACAAGATGAAGAGCCGGAGCATGTGTATAAACCTATGGCCCCATTCCCCCAATGTCTTGTCTCAACCAAAAGGCCAAGTGAAAACCATTACATCCTAAAAGTCTTCCAACAAGTCAAAATCAACATTTCCTTGTTGGATGCAATTAAGCAAATTCCTTCATACGTAAAATTTCTAAAGGACCTATTGCCGTTAAGGGTAGGCAAAACGTGCACAAGAGGAAATTTTTAACGGAATAAGTGAGTGCTATCATATAACAAAACACTCTCCCGAAATTCAAAGATCCCGAAAGCCCTATAATCTCTTGCGGGATAGGTAACTTCCGAATCAATAGAGCACTTCTCAATCTAGGGGCTAGTGTTAACTTGATTCCTTATTCGGTATATGAGCAACTTAGACTTGATGAATTAAAACCCACTAAAATAACTTTACTACTTGCGGATCGCTCCGTTAGAATATCTAGAGGAGTAATTAAGGATGTGTTAGTCCAAATTTATAAGTTTTACTACCTGGTAGACTTTATCATTTTGGATACACAAGTGGTTACATATGTATACACTCAAGTTCCCGTCATTGTAAGCCGACCATTCCTAGCAACCGCCAATGCTATAATCAATTGTAGGAATGGGGTTATGAAAATATACTTTGGAAATATGACAATGAAGCTGAATGTATTTTATTTGCATAAACAACAAGAGGATGGGGATGATGATGAATATGAGATCCACATGATTAATGTCATAGATACAATTGTGGATGATGATGAGCCACCCTCGGATAAATTTTTCAAAATCTTAGAAGTTTGCTTGGCTCATTCCAAAGAAAAAGTAATTTTAGATATTGATGAGGCATTGGAAGAGCCAAAATCTAAAAATTTGATTGACATGACACCAATCACTGATTTGATCAATTTTGTTGTGCAGGAATTTGATGGATTGGTGCTTGATTTGCCTAAGGAGAGGCCAAGTTCTGAATGTGTAATGGTTGAGGACTTCACCAGTGCCCAAAAAGACTCCTTCCACAGAGTGTAATACTGATTTATCAATTGTGGAAGCATCGGTAGAATCTGATTGTGTGGAGACCATACCGACTTGTGAAGAATACATACAAGTCTCTACATCTCTTTGGTTTGTTCAAATCGAAGAGCACCATCTCTAAGATGATATTTATTTGATTAATTTTTTCCCAGAAAAGTTAGAAAGGAGATTCATAATTAATGACCTCAAACCGAAGAAATTCTCATTTCCTAACACATGGGGTGATAATGACAAACATCACCCATGTGCATTATGAAGCAGGATGGTGGATGATATTGCTGAAAAACCTTTTACTCCACCTACTAATCCTGCTATATTCCATTCCTTTGAATGATCATGTGTATCAAGATTGACCTCTTCATCTAACAGAGGTATAGAGTAGTTTATATTAGTTTGAATTATTTAGTTGTCGGAGGTAGATTTCCATGATCAACTCTCTCAGGTACTATCGTTCTTACCCTCTTTTATTTTTATCATTGCTCTCATGTTATTACTCATTGCTTTTTTTTTACATTGAGGACAATGCAAGATTTAGTTGAGAGTGAGATTCCTAGATGAATTTAACAAATTGTAACATTTCGAGCAATGTTTGCATAATTTTTTTTTTTTTTAAATTCAAAACTCTTTTGGAAAACCTTATTTCTATGCACTTGGGATGTCGTAAGTATGAAAAGATGAGAGATAAATTGATATAATTTTGAAATCTCTAAATTAGCTTAAACATAATAGTTTTTTTTATATGAATTCCCCTATTTATATGATCGATAGAAAATTTGAACACTTTTGAGCCTAATTCATGTTACACGATTCTCATGGTTTGAAGGGATTATGGAGATTTGTAGATTGGTTAGACTTAGATCTAAGGTGTTAAGGAACCAAGCCGAGGAACTTTGTCCATCCTTATTCATGAGAAATAAGAGAAAAGAATAAAAGATACGGACTTTTAAAAATCCTATCTCATTTATATGAAAAAGAAAGATAGAAAGTATGATTATTATTGAATATTTATTGAAATTTTGAAATTGAAATTCTGAAAAGGGCTACCTATTACCAACCAAGGGATGGTCTACCCGTAACCAAAGTTAGAAATTAGAAGTAGTGTGAAAGCCGTCGAAGGAACGGTAAGGCAAATTCTTGTCATATGCATTTGGTTGAGCTTTACACCTTTAGATCTTTTTTTGATTGATTTATGAAGAAAGTAATCTTAGAAATTCATGAGATGAACATTCACTATGCACACTAGACCATACTTGTTCGGATTCTTCTATTTATCAATCAATCAATAGGGATTCTATGCGAAACACTCATTATGTTTAGGGAGTTTAAGATTTCAACTTCTATCACTAAGTTTCTCTGAATTTTTACACTTTCGCATATCAAAGTTTATAGAAGTATAGTTTCTGAAAGAGAGTTAGGTTTTGAAAAGTTGAATTTGTTTCATGCATGTTTTGCTCGATACTAGCAAAATGCTGGTTGGGAGGTGTGTTGAGCTCTGAATTGTGCATATTATAACCCCAATTTATCACTCTTTACGCATGATTTATAATGTTAAAGACTCATCTTATACATGTATTGGTGTTTGTAGGAATGAGAGAGAGACCTTGTGAATTCAATGCTAAAACACCGCTTTAAGATGCCTTAAAGATCAAAGGAAGAAAGGACAAGAGGCGTATGTGAATTGCAATGAAGATGAAGGAGAAAAACCATGAAAAACCACAATTTATAGAGTGTCTGACCGGCCAGCCGGCCACTGCAGCAGACGGGTCGGCCAAATCCTCCAAAAATCGCATTTTCTTTGGACATATTTTTACACTGTCTGACCTCTCATCCGGCCGGCCGGATGGACTCACCAGCCGGCAGGTTGGTTGGTCTAAGTATAAAAAACTCAGATTTTTTATAAAGTTGCTGTGCAACATCTGACTGGCCTGCTGGCCAACGTCTAGACTGCGTAAGGACTCTTTGATCTTTGAAAGATTTCGCGTCGGTGATGGATTTTTCCTATAAAAGGACACCTATACGTCGTTTTTAAGGCATCATAGAAGGCTGAAAAGTTCGTGGGAAGTAGAGGGGAGTATCGTGGAGCGTTCGGAACTCCTCCAACTAGGGTTTTTATGTTTTTCTATGTTTTTATAGTAGTTTTCTTTTGACTTTTAGTTGAACCTGTTAATGGTTGCCTAAACCTCTTCGCTAGGACTAAGAGGTGAAGCTTTTAGTTATTTACAATGCTTAATTTGAATTAGTTCAGGTACTTTTGGGTTTTATGAAGAATACTTCTAGTTCTAGTTTGAAAGAAAGTTAGTATTTTAGTTAATCTTCTATCTCTTGTGATTGCTATTACATGGGATGTTTTAATTATTGAGATTGCTTAATGGGGGTGTTGTTTGATAGGATTTTGGGTTGTAGAGATATTAGATCTATCATGATGTGTTGGATGCTAGGGGATCTTACAAACTAATTTTTCTAAGTGCTTATCTAGAACTAAACTAGAAGAAGTTCTTATCTTTGGGATTAATCTGAGATAGGTATTTATGTATTGATTTTGGGTCAATAGAAGTTCAATTCATGCTTCTAAATCAAGTCTAGTGACAAGGCTTGAGGAAGAATCATGAATGTGATCTTGCTTATTTTGTGATATATTGAGTTGTTTGATCGAATACACCCAATGCCTTAGTTGATTATGATAGAGCCATATCAGTGGATGATTCATCCATGTTAGATATATTGTGATGATTTGATTGCTCTAGATTCCGGTTGGATGGGGATAAAACTCTAATTACAATTGAGTTATTGGCTTGAATTGTTTGAATTGGCATTGTGAATGATTAGAAGTGGATCCTTGACGCTCTAGTATTTTCTTTCCCTGATTTAAGTCTAAAGTAGATAGTTTTATGTTATTAAATTCCATCTATTGATACAAATCTGAATTTAGTCAATCTTAGTTATAAAGTTTAGAATTGTTACGACAATCCCTGAGGATCAACCTCAATTTTACCGAGAATTATTACTACATCACAACCTTGCACTTGAGGCGAGCGAACAGGAGTTCCAAGGGAATATAAAAAACCAACAAAAAAAGCCAGTAAAACATTTATTTATTTATTTATTTTTAGTAAAGAATCAGGGAATAATATGCTGAGAAACATAACAACCAGCAACAAAAATTCCTTTAATGTATGAACTAAACAAAATTTAATATTTCAGTAGGAAATACATAGTTAATTTCTAACATTCCTAGGAATGATAACAACTAAGGAATGCATTCCCCCAACAACCATACAGACCCTTAGATTGCTGGGCCAACTTTTGTGGGCACAAGTAGATAGGTCAGTCCTTCACCCATACATTATTTTCAGCATGCCAGTAATATCTCTCAAGCAATTCTCACCTTCATGAATATGGCATACCACTAGGAACATTCTCAAACATATCTCCATATACTTCACCCCTACACTCCAAAAAATTCCTGAATCTTTTCAAACCGAGAATTATTAAACAAACCAACTTCAAAATGGAGGGAAAAGGTTTATGTACCTGGGTAAGCAAGAGCATTCGTAATTACACAAGGAAAATCAAAATTAATACGCCTAATACGAGGGTATTTCAAAATAATCATCTGGAGTGATGTGTCGGTGTTCCGACCAACATCTATAACCTCTTCCAACCCTTCAAATCCTTTATAATTCTCAAGCACATTCCTCATCACTTTTATTGAGATGTTATGCATGCTATCGTTAAACACCTTACTCAACCTAGCATCCTTACCATAGTACTCGAACACATTCATTCCATGTGCCTTAATGAATGACACACATCCTTCTAAGACCGCATCTTTTAAGAAATACCAACCATCCATTGACACCTTATCATAGATATTGAGGATCCTTGGTGCCAGAGAGAACCTGTCTTGGTCACGAAGAAGGTCCTTGCACATGGGTGTTAACCCAAAGCACCTCTCCTCATCAGGACCATTTGTGCAAATTAAAATTAAATAACTTGCGAGTAAGTGGAGCATGCGGTCGAGTGTGACCGTAACATTTGAATTTGTTGCGGGGAGTTGAGAGACGATCTAAGCAACTGAGAGCTTTGCTTTAGGCCCTGCTTTTGCTATGATCTGAAATACGTCGAGTTCAATGGCTGATTTCACCACCATTTGTTATGAATACCCAGCAACGGAAGTGAGTCACATAAGGCAAACCACAATGGTAACAATCAAGTCAATTGACACACACAAAAATGAAATATGAATTTTACATGGAAAAACCCCTCATGGGTAAAAACCCACGGTACAAAGTGAATAATCCACTATGAATAAGAAGTTACAAGAGATTACAGAAAAATCCAAACCTAGATCACATTCCACAAAGAGAAATCCCAAGATAACAAAGCTAATTCTCACACGAGAAGGACAAACACAACCCTTTCCCTCATCATAGAGAACTCCAAGCTTTCCCCTATCTCTTTCTCTTGCCCTAGAACTCTCTCAATTCCTCTAGGATACCCGACCCCTTTAGCGGCAACCCTAATCCCACATTACACCCCTTTAAATAGGACACAACCAAGAATAGAAAAAAATCCCGCCAAAACTGCGTAACCGACTTTACAGTTTGCACACAGTCGGGTGCCCGACAGATCACCCAATCTATCCATAGAGTTCCAACAAAAATTCAGGGAATTTTGACCCCCCTAAAGCAGTTGTCGGGGCCCGCTACAATAGTCATCGGGCCCCCTACAACCCCCAAAAAAATAGATCCAGCAGTCCAAATTATAGAAGCCAATTCTGAGTTTTTTGGGTGCCCAAGCTGTTGAACCTCCAATTTATACATTGCATTGCCCATTACATAACATGGTTTGCATGATTTTCATGATTTAAAGGGCCATCTAACACATGTTTTGTGATTATAGGGGATGAGAGCTGTTATAGGCAAAATGATGGAGACCAACTTAGCTGCTAAGATTTTACGCGGACGCCCATCCGACTCTCGAGATCATCTGATCAAGAGTCGCAGATCGAGTAAATACGGAAGTGCCCATTCAACTCTCGAGATCGTATGCTCGAGAGTCGCAGATTGGGTAAGTGCGGGACGCCCATTCAACTCTCGAGATCATCTGATCGAGAGTCGCAGGATTGATAAATACGGAACACCTATTCGCAAGGCCTCGAGTTCCCATGGCCGATAGTCAAATATAGCAAAGCAAAGATTCCCTTCTCGATCTGCGAGCAGACCTTCTCACAAGTCGTTGAAAGATGTTACGTCTGAATGAGCGAGCACTTGGACTCGCGACCATATTCCAACATGCGAACAGCTTTTTCTGTGGCGACACCCCTTAGCCTTCAGTACCAGCACCCGATTCCCGTCGAGCAGCTTGTCCAATCCCTCTGCGACACCAAGCAGGGCTACACCCAGTTCGGTGGTCTCCGCCCCGTCGGCGTCTCCTTCCTTTTCGCCGGCTATGACTCCAACTACGGTTTCCAGCTCTACATGAGCGATCAGGGCTACTATTACGCCTACCAGCAGCCCGTATAGGTCGATTTTGGGCTTATCTTCTCTGGTGGTTCCGAATCTCAAGGGATTGCTATCAAGGAACGTGATTGCCGAAATAAGTCATTGGGTTAGATCTCGTCTCTAAGGATAAGGATCTTATCTCACAAAATCAACGGGATCTTGGTATCGTACATGAAATCAGCGGGATCTCGATATCTTATGTAACAGATTGGATTGCTTCAGATCTATATAAAGGGATGACTCCATTAAGAGAAAGGTACACAATATTCAACCTCTAGCCCCTTTTGCCTGGTTAATCTTCTTCTTGCTTTGCCTGACTTAAGCATCGGAGGGCTAACGGCTGGACACCACCCACCCTTAGTTTCTTTCTGTCTTCTTACAGGTCTGGCGGAAGAAATCCCTGTTGGAGAGAAGGTGAACGACTGGAGGATCCTGTTACAGAATCTGACGTTAACAAGAGCGGACTTCATTCAATTAGGGATTAAAAGAAAGCATTTGGAGCTATTGGATGAAGGACGAAAGAGGACCGAAGAAAGAAGAAAGCAAGGAGAAGAGAATGAAGGAAAAAAGAGGAGAAAAGAAAGAAAGAAGAACAAAGTGAAGAGGGTCCGACTAGTTTTGACCGGTTAACCAGAGGAGCCAGACCGGTCTTGACTAGTCGGCCACGTTTGCTGACCACATTGAAGGAGGGCCGACCGGTCTTGACCGGTCGGCCATGTGCACTAGACAAAAGGAAACTAGCCCGACCAGTCTTGATCGGTCGGCTATGCACGCTGGAAGCTCCCAAAACAAAGCCCGACCGGTCTTGACCGGTCGGCCACACGCCCTGGATGTTTAAAAGACTAGTCCGACCGGTCTAGACCGGTCGGCTCTGCGTAAACTGAGTCCTTTCTAAATCAGGACTCTGAAAACTGCTGCGCACTGCGTAACCTTTCGCAGATTCTGGATGTTTCCGACGCAAGGGAGGTTTCTTACTATAAAAGGACACCTAGGGGCTCTTCCTAGATCATCATAGAAGCTAAGGGACATGGTTTTGGAGAGAGGAAGCTGTCGTGGAGCGTCTGCAACTCTTCTATTTCCGATTTTTCTAGTTTTATGCTTTTATTAAGAATTTTTAGTTGAAGCATGAATATGCTTGGCTAGAACCTCTCAGCTAAGGCTGAGAGGTGAAGCTTGTAGTTAATTCCATGTTGGATTCAGTTTAATTCAAGTTATTTTAATTCAAGTTTAATTTTTTTCTCATGTTCTAGTTTCTAAAAGTGGTAGTTTGAGATGTTTTATGAGAGTTCATGTGCTCTGGACATGAGTTCCTTGCAATTCTCTGAGATTATTGTATAATGCTTGTTTAGATTCGAATTATAGTAACCCTTGAGCAGGCCATAGTCCATAGGCATGGCTGTTACTCCGCAGGCTATGGTTTTGAATTCTACATTGATTGAATGGGACTAGAACTTGGAAGTTCAACTTGATTTGGATTGAATGTGTGTGAATGCTTTATTTTCCAACTAGATGAGAGATAGGACTTCAAATCTAGTTGTGTTCTCTACTTGGATTGATTGAATTGACATGGGATTGCTACAAGTGGATCCTTGAATGCCTTAGTACTTTGAATTACTGATTTTCTATTAAAGTTACTGTTTTAGTTAATTACTCAATTAATCTGATTTTCTTCCAAAAACTGAGTTGCTGGAGTAGTTTGGAGATTGTTTCTAATTCCCTGTGGATCGACCTCGGTTCTTACCGAGATTTATTACTACATCGCAGCCTTACACTTGAGGCGAGCGAACAAGTTTTTGGCGCCACTGTCGGGGAAGTAGATAACGATTTTCAAATAGTTCAGTGGCTGTAGAAGTAGAAATAGATAGGTTTTTCTGATTTTCTTAGAACTAACAAACTTTTCTGTTTTGTAGGAATTCCTCTCTAGTTCAAGTGCATCAGGTGATACCTTTCTAACTTAGCTTTTTGCAGAATTTCTTTTCATATTAATTTCAGATTTCAGTTTTTTAGGATTTAGGATTAGTTTTGAATTTTGGTTGAGTGGTTTATGTCCCGTTGGGAACGTAAGCACTCAAATCGTCTCCAATCTGAAGGTGGTTTAGTTGGACCATTGTCAGTTCATAGACGAGTCCGAAATTATCAGGAGCATTGTGAAGGTTTGGGAAGTATGGAACAAACACCTTTAAGGAATCCTTCCCCCCCTACTCCAACTACAAACGCAAATCAGGAAGGGGTAGGAGAGAATGAGGTACATAATGTTCCTCCAATGAGATCACTACAGTACTACCTACAACCTGCCCGAACAATTACACCCTCTTGCGTGGTTCTACCAGCAAACGGTGGAAATTTTGACGTAAAATCGGGTGTAATTCAACTCTTACCAAAGTTCCATGGGCTAGATTCTGACCGCCCATACTTACCCTTGAAAAAATTTGAAGAAGTGTTGGCCACCTTGCATTACCAATGTTTCCGAGGATACTATCAGACTTAAACTTTTTCCTTTCACTTTGAAAGAAAGAGCCAAGGATTGGCTTCACTCTCTCAGACCACATTCGATTGGGTCATGGGTTGAGATGAACCAGGAATTCTTGAAAAAGTTCTTCCCGGCTCATCAAACGAACACCCTTCGAAGGGCCATAATAAATTTCTCGGCCAAAGAAGGTGAATCTTTCTTTCAATGTTGGGAAAGATTTAAAGATCTCTTGCTTGCTTGCCCACATCATGGCTATGAGAGTTGGCGAATTATAAACTTTTTTAATGATGGATTAAGGTCCAATATGCGCCAATTTGTGGAGATGATGTGCAATGGCGAGTTTATGAGTAAAAATCCAGATGAGGCTTGGAGTTACTTGGACATGTTGGCTGAAAATGCCCAATCTTGGGATACATCGGATAAACCCAATAACTCCAAGCCCACTCAAGAGAAAGGAGGAATCTATGTCCTTAAGGAGGAAGACGATGTGAATGCAAGGATAGCCAACCTCACAAGGAAGGTTGAAGCCATGGAACTTAGTAAAAGTGGAGTTCCCAAGTCCAATGAAGCTGTTGAAACCATATGTGGGATTTGCCTCACCGATTTACACGCTATGTAAGATTGTCCCACAATTCCTGCATTCCAAGAGGTATTACATGAACACGCCAATGCCACATATGGTTATCAACGGCCTTTCAATGGACCGGTAGGTAATACGTACAATGAGAGTTGGAAGAACCACCCAAATTTTAGTTGGAAGAATGCTCCTACGAGCAATCCTACCAATTCTTAAAGAGGGCCACCCATGCAAAATATGGCCCCACCTCAATTCTCAATGGAGGATACCTTGAAGGCGTTTATACAAGGGCAAACGCAAATCAATCAATCGAATCAGCAAATGTTCCAAGAGCTTAAAGCCTCGGTTGATGAGATTAAGGGACGCTTGAATGCTAGGGAAGGGACCTTTCCGGCCCAACCTCAGCCCAATCCAAAGCAAGTACATGAAGTGAGCACCCCTAATCCTTCCAACCAAAACATGGAGCAAGCCAAATCCATCACCACCCTTAGAAGTGGTAAACAAATTGACAAAACTATCCCGGTGAAGGCCGATGAGCCTAATGATCCGGTAAATTCTGAGGATGAAGATGGATCTAATTTAGCCCCACAACAACCGGAACGCATTTACAAGCCCGTAGCACCATTCCCTTTAAGATTGGTTGCCCCAAAATCTCTCCCAAATTCTTATGATATTCTAGAGATTTTCAGACAAGTCAAGATTAATATCGCTTTGCTTGATGCCATCAAACAAATTCCCTCTTATGCCAAGTTTCTAAAAGACCTATGCACAACAAAACGCAAATATAATGTGCAGCAAAAGGCCTTCTTAACTAAGCAAGTGAGTGCCATCCTCACTCAAAAGACCCCCCCAAAATTCAAAGATCTCGGTAGTCCCACCGTCTCATGTATCATTGGAGACTACCGGATTGAGCGTGCCTTGTTAGATTTGGGGGCGAGTGTGAACTTGATCCCATACTAGGTATATGAGCAATTGGGTCTTGGTGAATTAAAACCCACCAAAACCACGTTGCAACTCGCTGATAGATCTATCCATGTACCGAGGGGGATAGTTGAGGATGTTCTAGTCCAAGTTGACAAATTCTACTACCTGGTAGATTTTATCGTCTTGGACACACAACCGGTTTTGGATGCTAGCACCCAAATACCAGTAATATTAGGCCGACCATTCCTTGCCACATCAAACGCAATCATCAATTGCCGGAATGGGGTGATGCAACTATCCTTTAGAAACATGACATTAGAGGTGAATGTGTTTCACTTGGGCAAGAGGCATAGGGATGATGATGATGTCCACGAGGTTGATATGATTGATTCAATCGTGGAAGAGGAGTTTGCTTTAAGGCAGAATTTTGATCCTCTAGATGTTGTTAGCTTTGATCCCTTTGAGGATTGGGACGACAATGATGGTCCCCATGAGGTAAACATGATAGAATCCATGGATGATGGGGGGTTTTTCCAACATGATCTACCTGAAAGTTTGGGGACATGTTTGACACATTCTAAGGATGAATCTAAATTTCATTTTATTAAGACCATGGAAGTGTTAACTTCTGAAAATTCATTCGACAAGTCACCAATTTCTGATTTACACAAATTTGTTGTGCAGGATTTGGAAGAATTGGTGCTTGACTTGCCTACAGAGAGGCCAATTTCTGAAAGTGTAGAGGTTGAGGACCCACTCCAACCTACACAAAATTCTGTGAAGGAGGAAAACATAAAGGGTCCAAATCTGAAAACTTCCTCCGATGAAGTCTCCTACACTCTAGAGGAGTGTTTAGCGTATTTTGAAGATTGGGATGATCCCATGATTCAGGATATCGTACATGCTTTGAAGGAGACCCCTCCGGTGCCCAAAAAGCTTCCTTCCACAAAGTGCCAAACTAAAAAATCAATTGTGGTAGCACCAGTGAAATATGATTTTGTGGAGATCATATCGACTTGTGAAAAAAAAATACATGTCTCCACATCTCTTTGGTTTGTTCAAACCGAAGAAAACTTCTGGGATATCCATACTTGAATAATTTTCGCCCAGACAAGAAGGAAAGGAGATCCATATTCAATGATTTCCAACCAATGCAATTCTCCTTTCCTAGTACATGTGACAATTCTGAACCCGCTGAAATTTTTCAGCTGGATTTTCAATGGGGTAGAATGATCAATGTCACCAATGTACTTTCCAAAGCAGGATGGTGGTTAGTTCTATTGAAAAATTTGTTACACCACTTGATGATCCTGCTCAACTTTGTGCTTTTGGATGATATAATGATAATCGATCTCCTAGTCTGAGGGAGATCCTCTTTTTACAAGGACAGGTTAGTTATCTTTACTGCTTTCCGTAGATTAGGTTTAGTTTATCTAGTTTTACTGTTTTAGTAAGAATTAGTTATTGGAGTTGCAGACTTCCATGATCGCTCTCTCAGGTACTATTGTTCTCACTCTCTCATATGTTATCATTGCTCTCATGTTCATGCTAATTGCATATCTTTTTACATTGAGGACAATGCAAGATTTGGTTGGGGGGTGAGATGAGATTCCTCATCTAGCATGTTGCAACATTTCGAGCCTCACATGCGCAGATTTTTTTCGAATTTTCTAAAATTTCAAAACTCTTTTAGAAAACCTTTTTTCCATGCATTCGAGATGATATGAGTATAAGAAGAGGAGATACAAAGTGTGTGATGTTGTAAGTCTTGAATTTCTCCCAACATAATGGTTTTATATGTTAGTTCCCCTATTGTTGTGATTGATAGAAAATTTGAACACCTTCACACCAAGTTCACATTACACGATTTTCATGAGTTGAAAGGTTTATGTGATTTATGGATTAGCTAGACTTTGATTTAAAGGTGTTGAGCAACCAAGCCGGGGTATTTTGTCCATCCTTGTCCATGGGAAAATAACAGAAGATATGGATTTCTAAAAATCCTATCTAATTTAAAAGAAAAAGGAAAGAAAGGATGAAATCAGGAAGGAAAGAAAAATGGTGAAAAATTCCGAAAAGGGCTACCTATTACTAACCGGGGGATGGTCGAACCGTAACCAAAGCCGGAAATGGGACGTAGTGTGAAAGCCGTCGGAAGGACGGTAAGGCAAATTCCTGTCATAGGTTTGTTGTTGCTCTGTGCACCTTAAAATCCTTGGTTTACTTAATCTATGAAGAAGATGATCCCAGGAACTCATGAGATGAACTTTCACTATGCACACTAGGTTGAATTTGTTCGAGTTCTTCTATTCATCAATCAATCAGCGGGAATTTCATGTAGGCACTTCTTATGTTTTGAGAGTCCAAGGTTTCAGCTTCTATCATCTAATTTTTCCAAATTTGATACTTATACACCTTGGAATGGATAGAATCATGGGTTCTGAAGGAGAGTTGGGTTTGGAGGTTTGAAATTGTTTCACGCATGTTTTGCTCGGGACTAGCAAAAAGCTGGTTGGGGGGTGTATTGAACCTCCAATTTATACATTGCATTGCCCATTACATAACATGGTTTGCATGATTTTCATGATTTAAAGGGCTATCTAACACATGTTTTGTGATTATAGGGGATGAGAGCGGACTTCATTCAATTAGGGATTAAAAGAAAGCATTTGGAGCTATTGGATGAAGGACGAAAGAGGACTGAAGAAAGAAGAAAGCAAGGAGAAGAGAAAGAAGGAAAAAAGAGGAGAAAAGAAAGAAAGAAGAACAAAGTGAAGAGGGTCCGACCGGTCTTGACCGGTCGGCCAGAGGAGCCAGACCGGTCTTGACCGGTCGGCCACGTTTGCTGATCACATTGAAGGAGGGCCGACCGGTCATGTGCACTGGACAAAAGGAAACTAGCCCGACCGGTCTTGACCGGTCGGCTATGCACGCTGGAAGCTCCCAAAACAAAGCCCGACCGGTCTTGACCGGTCGGCCACACTCCCTGGATGTTTAAAAGACTAGTCTGACCGGTCTAGACCGATCGGCTCTGCGTAAACTGAGTCCTTTCTAAATCGGGACTCTGAAAACTGCTGCGCACTGCGTAACCTTTCGCAGATTCTGGATGTTTCCGACGCAAGGGAGGTTTCTTACTATAAAAGGACACCTAGGGGCTCTTCCTAGATCATCATAGTAGCTAAGGGACATGGTTTTGGAGAGAGGAAGCTGTCGTGGAGCGTCTGCAACTCTTCTATTTCCGGTTTTTCTAGTTTTATGCTTTTATTAAGAGTTTTTAGTTGAAGCATGAATATGCTTGGCTAGAACCTCTCAGCTAAGGCTGAGAGGTGAAGCTTGTAGTTAATTCCATGTTGGATTCAGTTTAATTCAAGTTATTTTAATTCAAGTTTGATTTTTTTCTCATGTTCTAGTTTCTAAAAGTGGTAGTTTGAGATGTTTTATGAGAGTTCATGTGCTCCGGACATGAGTTCCTTGCAATTCTCTGAGATTATCATATAATGCTTGTTTAGATTCGAATTATAGTAACCCTTGAGCAGGCCATAGTCCATAGGCATGGCTGTTACTCCGCAAGCTATGGTTTTGAATTCTACATTGATTGAATGGGACTAGAACTTGGAAGTTCAACTTGATTTGGATTGAATGTGTGTGAATGCTTTATTTTCCAACTAGATGAGAGATAGGACTTCAAATCTAGTTGTGTTCTCCACTTGGATTGATTGAATTGACATGGGATTGCTACAAGTGGATCCTTGAATGCCTTAGTACTTTGAATTACTGATTTTCTATTAAAGTTACTTTTTTAGTTAATTACTCAATTAATCTGATTTTTTTCCAAAAGCTGAGTTGCTGGAGTAGTTTGGAGATTGTTTCTAATTCCCTGTGGATCGACCTCGGTTCTTACCGAGATTTATTACTACATCGCAGCCTTACACTTAAGGCGAGCGAACAAGTTTTTGGCGCCGCTGCCGGGGAAATAGATAACGATTTTCAAATAGTTCAGTGGCTGTAGAAGTAGAAATAGATAGGTTTTTCTGATTTTCTTAGAACTAACAAACTTTTCTGTTTTGTAGGAATTCCTCTCTAGTTCAAGCGCATCAGGTGATACCTTTCTAACTTAGCTTTTTGCAGAATTTCTTTTCATATTAATTTCAGATTTCAGTTTTTTAGGATTTAGGATTAGTTTTGAATTTTGGTTGAGTGGTTTATGTCCCGTTGGGAACGTAAGCACTCAAATCGTCTCCAATCTGAAGGTGGTTTAGTTGGACCATTGTCAGTTCATAGATGAGTCCGAAATTATCAGGAGCATTGTGAAAGTTTGGGAAGTATGGAACAAACACCTTTAAGGAATCCTTCCCCCCTACTCCAACTATAAACGCAAATCAGGAAGGGGTAGGAGAGAATGAGGTACATAATGTTCCTCCAATGAGATCACTACAGGACTACCTACAACCTGCCCGAACAATTACACCCTCTTGCGTGGTTCTACCAGCAAACGGTGGAAATTTTGACATAAAACCGGGTGTAATTCAACTCTTACCAAAGTTCCATGGGCTAGATTCTGACCGCCCATACTTACACTTGAAAGAATTTGAAGAAGTGTTGGCCACCTTGCATTACACCAATGTTTTCGAGGATACTATCAGACTTAAACTTTTTCCTTTCACTTTGAAAGAAAGAGCCAAGGATTGGCTTCACTCTCTCAGACCACATTCGATTGGGTCATGGGTTGAGATGAACCGGGAATTCTTGAAAAAGTTCTTCCCAGCTCATAAAACGAACATCCTTCGAAGGGTCATAATGAATTTCTCGGCCAAAGAAGGTGAATCTTTCTTTCAATGTTGGGAAAGATTTAAAGATCTCTTGCTTGCTTGCCCACATCATGGCTATGAGAGTTGGCGAATTATAAACTTTTTTAATGATGGATTAAGTTCCAATATGCGCCAATTTGTGGAGATGATGTGCAATGGCGAGTTTATGAGTAAAAATCCAGATGAGGCTTGGAGTTACTTGGACATGTTGGCTGAAAATGCCCAATCTTGGGATACATCGGATAAACCCAATAACTCCAAGCCCACTCAAGAGAAAGGAGGAATCTATGTCCTTAAGGAGGAAGACGATGTGAATGCAAGGATAGCCAACCTCACAAGGAAGGTTGAAGCCATGGAACTTAGTAAAAGTGGAGTTCCCAAGTCCAATGAAGCTGTTGAAACCATATGTGGGATTTGCCTCACCGATTTACACGCTATGTAAGATTGTCCCACAATTCCTGCATTCCAAGAGGTATTACATGAACACGCCAATGCCACATATGGTTATCAACGGCCTTTCAATGGACCGGTAGGTAATACGTACAATGAGAGTTGGAAGAACCACCCAAATTTTAGTTGGAAGAATGCTCCTACGAGCAATCCTACCAATTCTCAAAGAGGGCCACCCATGCAAAATATGGCCCCACCTCAATTCTCAATGGAGGATACCTTGAAGGCATTTATACAAGGGTAAACGCAAATCAATCAATCGAATCAGCAAATGTTCCAAGAGCTTAAAGCCTCGGTTGATGAGATTAAGGGACGCTTGAATGCTAGGGAAGGGACCTTTCCGGCCCAACCTCAGCCCAATCCAAAGCAAGTACATGAAGTGAGCACCTCTAATCCTTCCAACCAAAACATGGAGCAAGCCAAATCCATCGCTACCCTTAAAAGTGGTAAACAAATTGACAAAACTATCCCGGTGAAGGCCGATGAGCCTAATGATCCGGTAAATTCTGAGGATGAAGATGGATGTAACTTAGCCCCACAACAACCGGAACGCATTTACAAGCCTGTAGCACCATTTCCTTCAAGATTGGTTGCCCCAAAATCTCTCCCAAATTCTTATGATATTCGAGAGATTTTCAGACAAGTCAAGATTAATATCCCTTTGCTTGATGCCATCAAACAAATTTCCTCTTATGCCAAGTTTCTAAAAGACCTATGCACAACAAAACGCAAATATAATGTGCAGCAAAAGGCCTTCTTAACTGAGCAAGTGAGTGCCATCCTCACTCAAAAGACCCCTCCAAAATTCAAAGATCCCGGTAGTCCCACCGTCTCATGTATCAATGGAGACTACCGGATTGAGCGTGCCTTGTTAGATTTGGGGGCGAGTGTGAACTTGATCCCATACTCGGTATATGAGCAATTGGGTCTTGGTGAATTAAAACCCACCAAAACCATGTTGCAACTCGCTGATAGATCTATCCGTGTACCGAGGGGGATAGTTGAGGATGTTCTAGTCCAAGTTGACAAATTCTACTACCCGGTAGATTTTATCGTCTTGGACACACAACCGGTTTTGGATGCTAGCACCCAAATACCAGTAATATTAGGCCGACCATTCCTTGCCACATCAAACGCAATCATCAATTGCCGGAATGGGGTGATGCAACTATCCTTTAGAAACATGACATTAGAGGTGAATGTGTTTCACTTGGGCAAGAGGCATAGGGATGATGATGATGTCCACGAGGTTGATATGATTGATTCAATCGTGGAAGAGGAGTTTGCTTTAAGGCAGAATTTTGATCCTCTAGATGTTGTTAGCTTTGATCCCTTTGAGGATTGGGACGACAATGATGGTCCCCATGAGGTAAACATGATAGAATCCATGGATGATGGGGGGTTTTTCCAACATGATCTACCTGAAAGTTTGGGGACATGTTTGACACATTCTAAGGATGAATCTAAATTTCATTTTATTAAGACCTTGGAAGTGTTAACTTCTGAAAATTCATTCGACAAGTCACCAATTTCTGATTTACACAAATTTGTTGTGCAGGATTTGGAAGAATTGGTGCTTGACTTGCCTACAGAGAGGCCAATTTCTGAAAGTGTAGAGGTTGAGGACCCACTCCAACCTACACAAAATTCTGTGAAGGAGGAAAACATAAAGGGTCCAAATCTGAAAACTTCCTCCGATGAAGTCTCCTACACTCTAGAGGAGTGTTTAACGTATTTTGAAGATTGGGATGATCCCATGATTCAGGATATCGTACATGCTTTGAAGGAGACCCCTCCGGTGCCCAAAAAGCTTCCTTCCACAAAGTGCCAAACTAAAAAATCAATTGTGGTAGCACCGGTGAAATCTGATTTTGTGGAGATCATATCGACTTGTGAAAAAAAAATACATGTCTCCACATCTCTTTGGTTTGTTCAAACCGAAGAAAACTTCTGGGATGATCCATACTTGAATAATTTTCGCCCAGACAAGAAGGAAAGGAGATCCATATTCAATGATTTCCAACCAATGCAATTCTCCTTTCCTAGTACATGTGACAATTCTGAACCCGCTGAAATTTTTCAGCTGGATTTTCAATGGGGTAGAATGATCAATGTCACCAATGTACTTTCCAAAGCAGGATGGTGGTTAGTTCTATTGAAAAATTTGTTACACCACTTGATGATCCTGCTCAACTTTGTGCTTTTGGATGATATAATGATAATCGATCTCCTAGTCTGAGGGAGATCCTCTTTTTACAAGGACAGGTTAGTTATCTTTACTGCTTTCCATAGATTAGGTTTAGTTTATCTAGTTTTACTGTTTTAGTAAGAATTAGTTATTGGAGTTACAGACTTCCATGATCGCTCTCTCAGGTACTATTGTTCTCACTCTCTCATATGTTATCATTGCTCTCATGTTCATGGTAATTGCATATCTTTTTACATTGAGGACAATGCAAGATTTGGTTGGGGGGTGAGATGAGATTCCTCATCTAGCATGTTGCAACATTTCGAGCCTCACATGCGCAAATTTTTTTCGAATTTTCTAAAATTTCAAAACTCTTTTAGAAAACCTTATTTCCATGCATTCGAGATGATATGAGTATAAGAAGAGGAGATACAAAGCGTGTGATGTTGTAAGTCTTGAATTTCTCCCAACATAATGGTTTTATATGTTAGTTCCCCTATTGTTGTGATTGATAGAAAATTTGAACACCTTCACACCAAGTTCACATTACACGATTTTCATGAGTTGAAAGGTTTATGTGATTTATGGATTAGCTAGACTTTGATTTAAAGGTGTTGAGCAACCAAGCCGGGGTATTTTGTCCATCCTTGTCCATGGGAAAATAACAGAAGATATGGATTTCTAAAAATCCTATCTAATTTAAAAGAAAAAGGAAAGAAAGGATGAAATCGGGAAGGAAAGAAAAATGGTGAAAAATTCCGAAAAGGGCTACCTATTACTAACCGGGGGATGGTCGAACCGTAACCAAAGCCGGAAATGGGACGTAGTGTGAAAGCCGTCGGAAGGACGGTAAGGCAAATTCCTGTCATAGGTTTGTTGTTGCTCTGTGCACCTTAAAATCCTTGGTTTACTTAATCTATGAAGAAGATGATCCCAGGAACTCATGAGATGAACTTTCACTATGCACACTAAGTTGAATTTGTTCGAGTTCTTCTATTCATCAATCAATCAGCGGAAATTTCATGTAGGCACTTCTTATGTTTTGAGAGTCCAAGGTTTCAGCTTCTATCACCTAATTTTTCCAAATTTGATACTTATACACCTTGGAATGGATAGAATCATGGGTTCTGAAGGAGAGTTGGGTTTGGAGGTTTGAAATTATTTCACGCATGTTTTGCTCGGGACTAGCAAAAAGCTGGTTGGGGGGTGTGTTGAACCTCCAATTTATACATTGCATTGCCCATTACATAACATGGTTTGCATGATTTTCATGATTTAAAGGGCTATCTAACACATGTTTTGTGATTATAGGGGATGAGAGCGGACTTCATTCAATTAGGGATTAAAAGAAAGCATTGGGAGCTATTTGATGAAGGACGAAAGAGGACCGAAGAAAGAAGACAGCAAGGAGAAGAGAAAGAAGGAAAAAAGAGGAGAAAAGAAAGAAAGAAGAACAAAGTGAAGAGGGTCCGACCGGTCTTGACCGGTCGGCCAGAGGAGCCAGACCGGTCTTGACCGGTCGGCCACGTTTGCTGATCACATTGAAGGAGGGCCGACCGGTCATGTGCACTGGACAGAAGGAAACTAGCCCGACCGGTCTTGACCGGTCGGCTATGCACGTTGGAAGCTCCCAAAACAAAGCCCGACCGGTCTTGACCGGTCGGCCACACTCCCTGGATGTTTAAAAGACTAGTCCGACCGGTCTAGACCGGTCGGCTCTGCGTAAACTGAGTCCTTTCTAAATCGAGACTCTGAAAACTGCTGCGCACTGCGTAACCTTTCGCAGATTCTGGATGTTTCCGACGTAAGGGAGGTTTCTTACTATAAAAGGACACCTAGGGGCTCTTCCTAGATCATCATAGAAGCTAAGGGACGTGGTTTTGGAGAGAGGAAGCTGTCGTGGAACGTCTGCAACTCTTCTATTTCCGGTTTTTCTAGTTTTATGCTTTTATTATGAGTTTTTAGTTGAAGCATGAATATGCTTGGCTAGAACCTCTCAGCTAAGGCTGAGAGGTGAAGCTTGTAGTTAATTCCATGTTGGATTCAGTTTAATTCAAGTTATTTTAATTCAAGTTTGATTTTTTTCTCATGTTCTAGTTTCTAAAAGTGGTAGTTTGAGATGTTTTATGAGAGTTCATGTGCTCCGGACATGAGTTCCTTGCAATTCTCTGAGATTATCATATAATGCTTGTTTAGATTCGAATTATAGTAACCCTTGAGCAGGCCATAGTCCATAGGCATGGCTGTTACTCCGCAGGCTATGGTTTTGAATTCTACATTGATTGAATGGGACTAGAACTTGGAAGTTCAACTTGATTTGGATTGAATGTGTGTGAATGCTTTATTTTCCAACTAGATGAGAGATAGGACTTCAAATCTAGTTGTGTTCTCCACTTGGATTGATTGAATTGACATGGGATTGCTACAAGTGGATCCTTGAATGCCTTAGTACTTTGAATTACTGATTTTCTATTAAAGTTACTGTTTTAGTTAATTACTCAATTAATCTGATTTTCTTCCAAAAACTGAGTTGCTGGAGTAGTTTGGAGATTGTTTCTAATTCCTTGTGGATTGACCTCGGTTCTTACCGAGATTTATTACTACATCGCAGCCTTACACTTAAGGTGAGCGAACACAAGCCAAGCTTGTCAAACACTTGACACCCCTTGGTGTCCAAGATTGTAGACATCCCCAACAATCTCCATCATGGCTTCAATCTTCAACTTCTTCAAAGCTCCATTCTTCATCTCTACTTTATCTCCTTCATAGCTCCACCGTTTCTCGTGCCTCCACTTACTCATTCCTGCACCTTCACGCCCCTTGCTCTTCTCATGTGGCCCTTGCACACTTGCCATATACAAGCAACCGTGGATTCTGCTGCCCAATCTGGTAGCTCTACCGTGAGAAGTGCTCCTGATCAACTTGTAAAGATGGCCGCACCCCCATGACTTCATCATCACGAGTACTCCCGTTATCACTTTAGAAACCCAATTGCAGTTGATGAACCTGCACCTTGTAACCTTGAGTGCACCAAGAGAGATCAAATTCTTCCTCAACCTAGAGACGTGCCTCACACCTGTCATGACTGGTTCGATCCCTTTAAACATCCTAAAATGCACCGTGTCAATATCGACAACCTTGCAGGCGTATTCACCACTCAAAAAACATCGATCCACCATCATACTCTACCGTATGTCATGAATGAACTCTAATAAGGACACATGTGATACGATACACCTGAATCCAAGAGCCACTCTCCATCGAGAGATCCCTTGTAAGATATAGTCACCACATCGTTATCATCACAAACATCCTCTATGGCTTCTATGGTATTAACTCCATCCCTAGAAGAATCTCTAGACTTCTCTTACCTTAATTGAGATATTGGCTTTCCGATCCATCTTCTTCCGCTCTACTTCTTTCATAGATGCCGATCGCTTTTCATGTTTTTCTTTCACGAAATACTTCTTTATGTCGAATATCATGCTTGATGCCATTGAAATCTCGTCTCAAATTCTGATCTACCTCCCAATGTTCACTTTGATACCACTTGTTGGGAATACCCGATAGCGGAAGTGGATCACATAAGGAAAACCACAATAGCAACAATCAAGCAAATCGACAAAGCAAGAGAAACAATCCAAATTTTACGTGGAAAAACCCCTCACAAATAAAAAAAACTACGACACAAAGTGAATAATCAACTATGAATCAAAAGTTACAAGAGATTAAAGAAGAATCCAAACTCAGATCACAACCTACAAGAGACCTCCATGATTTGTTAATGTCACCAAGTTTTGTAGGCCCCACCGTAATGTATGTTTATATCCACATGGTCCATCCATCTTGAGAGATTATTTTAAGGCATGATTCCAAAACTGAGTCAAATCCAAAGCTCAAGTGGATGACTCCACAAAAAGCAGTGGAGAATGATTCCCATAATTGAAACCTTCTTAGGGCCCACCGTGATGTTTATTTTCCATCCAACCTATTCAAAAGGTCACACAAATCTGATTGAAAGGGGGAAAAGGAAACAAATATAAGTTTGATTCAGAACTTCTTCGACCCTAAGACATTTTTAATGGTAGAAGTTCAATCCCCACTGCTTTTTGTGGTGTGGTCCAATAAAGATTTGGATGTGTCTCATTTTTGGGCTCAAGCCTTGAAATGATCTCTCCAAATGGACGGATGGTTTAAATATAACATATAAATCATGCTTGGGACACATAACTTGGTGACGTTAACACACCACCAAGGTTGGTGGTGTGTGGCACACTAGGCAACCCACTTCCACCAAGGATGTGTGGAAGAGGATGTCCATCTATTTGTTTCATATCATTTTATAGCATGAGCCCAAAATTGAACCATATCCAAATCTCAACTGCATCACACAAGAAGTAGTGAGGATAATGACATCCACCATTGAAACCTTTTTAAGGCCACAATGATGTTTATTTGTCATCCAACCTGCTCATAAGTTCATACAGACGTCGATGAACGGAAAACAAAATATCAGCTTGATTTAAAATTTTTGTGTCCCCAAGAAGTTTTCAACAGTAGGCATTCAATTCATCTCTAGTTCTTATGGTGTGATCTACTTAACTTTGGATATGCTTCAATTTTAAGATCATGTTCTAAATGAACTAATAAAATGGATGGACAGCATAGATAAGACATACATCACAGTGGGCCTTACAAAGTTTTACTCAAGCGTACTGAGCAGGCATTCCGCTTCTTAGGAAGGGGATTGGTCACCAACCTTGGTGACGTGTTGATGTCACCAAGTTCTGTGGTCCCCACCATGGTATATATATGTGTTATATCCAAACCTTCTGTCCTTCTGACAAGATCATTTTAGGGCATGAGAACCAAAATGAGGCAGATTCAAAGCTCAAGTGGATCATAATTAATCAATTTCTTAGGGGCCACAAAAGTTTTTGATCAATTTAATATTTCTTTTTTTCGTTTATTTAGTTCTGTGTGGCCTTATGAATAGATTGGATGGCAAATAACATCATGGTGGGCCCTAGGAAGGTTATAACAGTGGGCATCATTTTCTCTACTGCTTTCTTTTTGTGTGGTCTAGTTGAGCATTGGATCATCCTCATTTTTGGGCTCATGTCCTAAAATAATCTTGCGAAATGGATGAATGATGTGGATATAACACATATATCATATTGGGGCCCATAGAACTTGGTACGTCAACACACCACCAAGGTCACCACGACCTTGATACATGGTAGCGGATTGGTTACAACTCAGGATATCATATTGAGTAAACTTTGTGGGGTCCATCATGGATGTATGTGCTTTATCCATAGTGTCCATCAGTTCTTCCATATTATTTTAAGGCATGAGCTCAAAACCAAAGCATACAGTGGGGATAACCATGTCCACCATTGAAACCTTTCTAGGGCCCATAGTGATTGTTTACTTGATCCAAACTTTTCATAAGGTCACACAAGAATGGATAAGAGAAAACATGCATACCATCTTGATTTAAAATTTCTATGGACCCCAAGTAATTTTCAATAATGGGAATTTGTGGAATGCTACCCCATGAGAGAGTCACCCTCCCACCTTTTTCGTTGCTCTCCCTCGCTCTCTTACTCTTTCTTATGCAGATGGGGTGATATTGACTCAAGTGAAATATCGTGTGTGATTTGGAGTCACCACTAGCCAATGAAGTGTAAAATTTGAAATTGCGTCAGGTAGTCTAACACGACACCCTATGCATACACCTGCGGAAGCTTAAGGAGCAACTAGAATTATGGCTAAGTCCTATGGGGGGGGGGGGGGTGTGATTAGGACCCTTTTAAAATGTTTTCGCCTACTTAACAAATTCGGCAAATCAACCTACGTAAGCGATTAACACTTTTGCTTCCAAGCCTAAGTGGTTCCAATCAAAAGACTAGTAAATGATAAATGCAATTAAAAACCAAGTCTAATCAACACATGTAGACTATAGAGGATGGATAAAAAAAGCTCAAGTCTGCATGAGGAGTGAAAGTACATCATGTGTGTGTAGATGTGCCTATCAAGTGCCTAGCATACATTCCAAACTAAGCATTCATAATTAACAAGTTAAATGCAATGCATAAAGAGAAATGTGCTCAAGAACAATCACAAACACAATGATGTATAGTGGTTCGACTACTTGTCTACTCCACTCCCGGTTCAAGTACTCAACCCCTTTGAGCACACCGGCATTCATTGGGGAGTTTAAATCTGATTCCTCCCAACCAAGGTGTTTTAACTCGGATCCACTCAATCGGAGAGTTTACAGGTTCCTCCCAACCTACACGTTTACACCTGTATTGGTGGCTCCCCCTTTGAGACTTTGTTTAGGCCCGACAAACGTGCCAAGGAATGGCTAACGTCCTTGAATTTAAGCCCGGCAAACGAACCAAGGGGTGCCTAACAGTCCCTAGTCTTTAGGCCGACAAACAGGCCAAGGAATAGCTAACATCCCTAGTTTTTAGGCCGACAAACAGGCCAAGGATCGGCTAACGACCCTAGTTCAAGTTTGTTAAACAAACTCTACACTCAACTCCCACAGGAAATTGAGTGGATGGACTCCAAACAAGATAACCTTACTTGTCGGATTGAGCCCCTTTGTAGCGCCGCCTTGGATTGCTTCTTCTCGCTCTCCCGTGCTTGAATCAACTCCCCTTGTGCTCCCCCGATCTTTGACGCCTCTGCTTTGCCAAGGCTTCAGCTTCAAGATCAGCTACCTTGCATGTGATGCTCCATTGGAGATGCCCAAGGTGCTAGGGAATGGTGAAACCTCCACAAATGCTAGAAAATGGATTTTCTAGAAGAATACACCTATTTGAACTCCTAGGTAGTGTTTAGAAAAGGGATTTAACGATGATCAAGGTGTCTAAACCCTAGGAATCAAGAGGGAACAAGTCCATTCTCAAGATGTCATTGAATGACCCAAGCTTCTGATGAAAACACAAGGAGAATGACTTGCCATGGGTTTGGGATAGAGCCTTTGATGGTCTCTAGCAATGGTGGCTTCTATCTCCTCAAAATCCCCTCTCTTAGCCCTAAAATTGAATCCCCCGCTTTTATAAAGTTTCCTCCAACGGTCAAATAACGGGCAAATTCGCGTAGGATCGGGCGCCCGGTCAACTTGGGCCGGGCGCCCGAAATCTGATCCATAAAAAGGATATAAACGCTGGACGTATTTTGAGCTTGTCGGGCGCCCGATGGCCATTCCTTTCACTGGTCGGGCGCCCGGTGCACACTTTGGTCGGGCACCTGGAATTGATCCAGAGTGGGTCTTGTGCTGCTGGAGAGTTTTTGCACTGGTCGGGCGCCCGGACTGGTTCTGGTCGGGCGCCGGTGACCCTTTGGTTTTAAGTCTAACTCATGGACGGATTCCACTCTAGGTCGGGCGCCCGGTGGACACTGGGTTGGCCGCCCGGCCTGGCATGAATTTCTGCTGTATTTTTCTATTTTTCAGCAGAACATGCAACCTCTTTGGCCATTCTTTTAGTGGTCTTTTGGGACACCTAAGGCCAATCTAAGATGACTAAGGGTATGCCTATTGGGTCATGGTCATCTAGAGGTTAATGGTTTTGGGTAGGTACTAGGTTCGGGCTCACCAGGGCATTACTTTTACTTGTTTCTTCTTTCTTGATGCAGTCAGTCCGTCTTGAGTCTTGAGTTTTCGTCTTCATTAAGCTCAACCGACCCTACACTCACTGACCTAAGTAATTGACAAACAAGGTGCACTAGTATGCCACAAAAAAGTGCACTAACAATCTTCCCCTTTGTCAATTACTTACAAAAACCTATCCTACCAAAACAAAATACATTACATGTCAAAATTCAAATAAATTTTACAACTCGAAACACTAAGACATGTAACTAGGCAAGATCCTCTTGAATGATCCCCCATAACGTATCAATCCCTGCATCACAAAACATAGCAAACTAATTTTGGTGGGACTCTATCTTTCTCCCTCTTTTTGTCAGCAATTGACAAACTATTCTCTCGCCCTTAATGATATATCAATTAAGGCTAAGGTAAGAGTAGATAGTATGTCGTAGTTATAACTATAAGCACATGCTAACTAGAGAGAGTATAGGGTGTGTTATAGCCAAAAAGTGGTGGTCGAGGATAGGAAGGATTCAAGGCCCGTGAGCGCCTTTTAGCAGTGTTTAACCTGTGAGCCCTCCTAGTCGAGGCTCGCATATCGTGAAGGTATGGTACGCAACTTCCGAACCACCGAGCCCTCCTGGTCGAGGCTCACATAACGTGAGAGTATGGTATACACCCCCGAATATGCGAGCATCTCGACTCGTGGTCGTTGAAAGGTTCTGCATCTCAATATACGGGTAATTACCCCCGAGCCCGAACGTCTCCCGCCTTTCTAGTACCAACAGCCCGGATAGGCCTATTTTGGGCTTATCTCTGTTCGTGGCTCGGAACCTCAGGGGATCACCATCGGGGAACGTAATCAACCAGATGTCTAACTGGATTAGGCCATCCCCTTATCTAAGGATTAACAGGATAAACACCCTATCCCCGTGTTCGCTTCCCCAAGTGTAGGGTTGCGGTGTAGTAATAAACTCGGTAAGACCAAGGTCGATCCACAGGGACTATGTAGGATCTCACAATTTCATCCACAAGTGTCTATTGAAGTCTACTAATCAGATTGTTGTATAAAGTTGATATGAGTAACAAAAACTGAATTAAATTGAGAGTAATTAATTATAAGAGAGTACTAGGGTTTCAAGGATCCACTTGTAGCAATCCTTGATGTTCAATCCGCTGTGGTTTCTTATTCTCTCAACTAGAATCGACATTCCTGTCCGTCCAGTCGGATGATAAAACTGTTAAACCAACAGTCTGTAATATGTAAGTTCTATGCATAAGATTCACTCAATCTAGGCTGAGCTGAGCATGCTCAATTGCATAGGTCATTCCCCTTTCCTATGGGTCCAGTTCTCAATCATAACCATCCCCAGGTCCTCTCACAAGACAAGGTTAGATTAGGATTTGAACTAGATTCAAATCACCATCACAGTCCTTACATATTCCAGAAAATCAACTAAAATAGAACTTTGGCCTGAAGTCCCTTTATGAAGAGCTTAGTACTAGAGCGCACTCCGATTCCTCGGATCATACAGGTCTATAACGTTGCAAACAAATTAAGAAGTTAAGTAATTCATCCAAACATCCATGAGTCATCACAAGACTAAGAAAAATTACTTAAAAACTTGTATAAACTTCAAACCTTAGTTCATAATCATGAATTCCAAACTAAAAACCATTTAACTACGAATTAAAACATCTTGGATTCACTACAAGCTTCACCTCTTAGCCCTAGCTAAGAGGCTTAGCTGCTCATGATCCAAGGAAACATGAAACAACTACAAAAAGCATGAAAATAGCAAAGCAAACCAAAAGGAGTTGTGAAACTCCAATCTCCACTTCCACAGCCTCCAACCTCGCTTCAACCCTTCTAGGATACCCTAGGAACGATCCCTAGGTGTCCTCTTATAGTCTGGAGGCTCCACAACGTCGGAATAATCGGGAATTTGCGAAACTCTTACGCAGCGTAGAGAAAATCGGGAAGAAATTAGAAGTTTCTAAGTTCATACGCATGGCCGACCGGTCAAGACCGGTCGGCCTTAAGTGAAAACACTCTAGCAAACATCTCCGACCGGTCATGACCGGTCGGGCCTATTCCTCCTTGGTCCAGCAAGTATGTCCGACCGGTCATGACCGGTCGGACGCCTTCAGCACTTTTCCAGCAACAATGACCGACCGGTCATGACCGGTCGGTCCCCTTCAGTAATGCCCAATATACATGGCTGACCGGTCACTGACCGGTCTGGCTTCCTTGGTCGACCGGTCACGACCGGTCAGCTTCATTTTCTTCTTATTTTCTTCCTTTCTTTCATCTGCTTTCTTCTCTTCTTTAGTTCTTTCTTTCTTTTCTTCTTTGGTCCTCAAACATTCTTCATCAGAATGATCCCGAGTGGGCTCTTTATGTCTTCAATTGACTAGAGTCTACCCTCAATCCTGTAGTCACAAAACATGCATTGAATTAGCTTACAAACCATATAAACCTTGCACAATGAGTGATGAATTGGGGTTAGAATATACACAATTAAGAGCTCAACACACCCCCCAACCAGCATTTTGCTAGTCCCGAGCAAAACATGCGTGAAGCTAATCTCATTCTTCAAAAACTCAACTCTCTTTCAGAAACCATCCTTCTATACATTCCAAGGTTCATAAGTGTAAGATTCAGAAAGATTAGGCGTCAAAGGTTGGAACCGTAAATCCTCAAGACATAATAGGCATTCATATGAGATTCCCACTGATTGGTTGATAAATAGAGGGAATTGAACAAATTCATCCTAGTGTGGGTAGTGAAAATTCATTCCACGAGTTTCTAGGATTATCTTCTTCATAGATCAACTAGACTATAGAACTCAAGGTACATAGAGCCACATCAAGCCAATGACAGGAATTTGCCTTACCGTCCTTCCGACGACTTTCACACTACGTCCCATTTCCGGCTTTGGTTACGGGTAGACCATCCCCCGGTTGGTAGTAGGTAGCCCTAATCGAAATTTTCCACCGTTTTTCCACATTCCCAATTTCATCCTTCCTTTTCCTTTTTCTTTTTAAATTAGATAGGATTTTTAGAAATCCATATCTTTCATTATTTTCCCATGGACAAGGATGGACAAAGTACCCCGGCCTGATTTCTCAATACCTTAATTCAAAGTCTAACTAATCCCTAAATCACATAATCCCTTCAACTCATGAAAATCGTGTAATGTAAACTAGGTGTAAAAGTTTTCAGATTTTCTATCAATCACAAAAATAGGGGAGTTCACATATAAAACCATTATGCAATGAGAGATTCCAGACATCCAGCCTTATACACTTCATATCTCCTCCTCTTATGCTCATATCAACTCGAATGCATAGAACCAATGTTTTCCAAAAGAGTTTCGAGTTTTTGAAAAAAATCAAAAAATTTCCACCACATAATTGCTTGAGATGTTGCAAAATGCTGGATTCCTCCAAGCGGTCCTACACCCCCCAACCAAATCTTGCATTGTCCTCAATGTAAAAGATGCGCAATGAGCAAAACATGAGAGCAATTTGAAAATAAAAGGGAGTGAGGAATGATATTACCTGAGAGAGTGAACATTGGAAATCTTCCTCCTTCTAACAAACCTATGAAAGTGAAAACAAAAGCAGCAAAATCCTAATCCTAGCTACTCTATACCTCCATCAGACTAGGAGATCAATCATCCTGATACACAGGATCATTCAGGGGTATGGACATACCTTCTGAAGGAAAATTTTCAAAGAACGGCTTTAATCGCTGCCCATTTGCCTTAAAAATATTGTCGTTCCTTGGATTCAATAGCTCGACAGTCCCATACGGATAGACAGTTTGCACAATGTAGGGACCGGTCCATCGAGATCTCAATTTTCCTGGAAATAGATGTAAGCGAGAATTATACATGAGGACTTTTTGATTGATCGTGAATGTCTTGCGAAGAATATTCTTATCATGGAATATCTTCGTCTTGTCCTTGTAAATTCTCGCATTCTCATAACCTTCATTCCGGATTTCTGCAAGTTCATTTAATTGAAGTTTGCGTAACGAGCTTGCCTTGTCAGAATTGAAATTCATTGTTTTAATAGTCCAATACGCCTTATGTTCCAACTCCACAGGCAAGTGACAAGCCTTCCCATAGACAAGTCTATAGAGAGACATTCCAATAGGGGTTTTAAAGGCAGTACGGTAAGCCCAAAGCGCATCGGTAAGTCAAAGTGACCAATCCTTGCGATCGGGATTCACCGTTTTCTCTAAAATGTGTTTAATCTCCCTATTGGATATCTCAGCTTGTCCACTAGTTTGTGGGTGATAGGGGGTGCTCACTTTGTGTGTGACGCCATATTTCTTCATTAGGGCTGCAAAAGGGCGATTGCAAAAGTGAGACCCTCCATCACTTATGATGACTCGAGGCGTTCCAAACCGGGAAAGAATATTTTCTTTTAAAAATTGAATGACCGTTTTATGGTCATTATTCCGGCAAGGAATGGCCTCGACCCATTTGGAAACATAATCAACAGCAAGTAAGATGTATAAATTTCCAAAAGAAGATGGGAATGGGCCCATGAAATCGATGCCCCAACAATAAAAAATTTCGATAATTAAGATGGGATTGAGTGGCATCATATTTCTACGGGAGATTCCTCCCAGTTTCTGACAAGGTTCACATGCTTTGCAAAACTCATGTGTGTCTTTGAACATGGTGGGCCAATAAAACCCACATTGCAGAATTTTCGCTGTGGTCTTTTTGGCCGAAAAGTGACCACCACATGCTTGAGAATGACAGAAGGAGATGATACTATGTTGCTCATCATCTGGGACACATCTCCTTATGATTTGATCGGGACAATACTTGAACAAGTATGGGTCGTCCCATAGGAATTTCCGTACCTCCGAGAAGAATCTATCTTTATCTTGCTTTTTCCAATATATAGGAATTGTACCTGTAGCAAGATAATTAGCAATGTCCGCATACCATGGTAATTGGGAAACAACAAAAAGTTGTTCATTAGGGAACATGTCATTGATTGCAGTCGTTTCAAGGGAATCAGTGAGGACAAGTCGAGAGAGGTGGTCAGCTACTACATTCTCTACTCCTTTCTTATCACGTATTTCTAAGTCGAATTCTTGGAGTAGGAGGATCCATCTTAATAACCGTGGTTTAGCATCCTTCTTAGCAAGCAGATACTTAAGTGCGGCATGGTCAGTGAATATAATGATCTTGGATCCAATCAAGTAGGATCTAAATTTCTCCAAAGCAAAAACTACGGCTAAAAGTTCCTTTTCAGTGGTAGTGTAGTTTGCCTGGGCTGAGTTTAGGGTTCTACTTGCATAGTGGATGACACATGGCTTTTTATCTTTTCTTTGGCCTAACACGGCCCCAATAGCATAGTCGCTAGCATCGCACATAATCTCAAAAGGAAGGCTCCAATCAGGTGGTTGCATTATTGGGGCACATGTCAACATACCTTTAAGGGTGTTAAAGGCCTTTTGACATTCTTCATTCCACTCGAATGAATTTTCCTTTTGAAGTAGGTTACATAAAGGGCGAGAGAGTGAAACTGAAATCCTTTATGAACCTTCTGTAAAATCCTGCGTGTCCTAAAAAGGACCGTATATCTCGTATGCTTTTGGGTGGTGGGAGGTTAGAGATAAGATCAATTTTCGCCTTGTCCACCTCAATTCCATTTTGTGAAACGATGTGACCAAGTACAATTCCCTTTTGAACCATGAAGTGACACTTTTCCCAATTGAGCACAAGGTTCTTCTCTTCACATCTTTTTAGCACAGATTTCAAGTGCTCAAGGCACTCATCAAAGCTACAACCGAATACGGAAAAATCATCCATGAAGACTTCGAGAATGGTCCCCACCATGTCAGAAAAGATGCTCATCATACAACGCTGAAATGTGGCAGGGGCATTACATAGTCCAAACGGCATCCGTCGATAGGCGAAAGTGCCGAATGGACATGTGAATGTAGTCTTTTCTTAGTCTTCACGGGCAATTTCTATTTGGTTGTACCCTGAATAGCCATCAAGGAAGCAAAAGTGGGAATGACCCGCCAACCGTTCTAAAATCTGATCAACAAACGGTAGGGGAAAGTGGTCTTTCCTCGTGACAGTGTTTAGCTTCCTGTAGTCAATGCCCATTCTCCAACCGGTAGTGACTCTAGTTGGTACGAGTTCATTATTGGCATTGGCTACGATGGTTATTCCGGATTTCTTAGGCACCACTTGAGTTGGGCTCACCCATTGGCTATCAGATATTGGGTAAATGATACCTACATCCAGTAGTTTCACCACTTGGCCTTAACCACATCCTTCATGTTTGGATTTAGTCGTCTTTGTGGTTGCCGGGATGATTTTGCATTTTCCTCAAGGTGTATGCGGTGAGTACAAATCAGAGGGTCTATGCCTTTGAGATCCGCAATTGACCATCCAATGGCACTCTTGTGCTCTAATAGAGTGGCTATTAGCCTACTCTCTTGTTCCTCATCCAAGTGGGAAGAAATCACCACTGGATATGTCTCATCTCGACCTAAATAAACATACTTTAGCTCACTTGGCAATGGTTTTAGGTCGAGTTTTGGTGCCATGATGTTGGATGGGAGGGCCTCGTTCTCATTTACAGGCAAAGGTTCAATTGGGGCCCTCCATCTTTTATTCTCAAGCACCAGCATCACATCTAGAATGCCTCCCTCTCTTGTATTGTGTAATCATTGTACCGACTTCGTCTCCGCCGTGTTTCCCTATAGGTTTTAAGATGTTAACTATACAATCTTGTTACATACTTTTAAAATCTACCAACTTGACATTATTAGAAACAAACATTGAGTTTTATACAACATTACCTATAACATTACTATACATATGGTAAGTACACTAAAAATAATCCAATCAGTGTTTGTTTCACTATTCACTTAGTCCTCTACACTATTTACCTAACTTTCTCCTATTCATAAACCGTTCTAATGAAGGGAAAACTGAAAGGACTAGAAGCAAACGCACAGCAACGAAACCACTTATATATTCGAACAACACGAAGTACGAATAGAAGTTATTAGGTTCTTACATAGAAAATTCAAACTGTATTGAATTGTTCTATTCTAAGTCAGATATGAGTGCAGTACCTCTAATATAACCCTGAACTACTTCTTTAGAGGAACGAGATCCTTAGGTATAGCTTCCGGTCGATTAGTATTAGAAGTTAACATACGAGAATAACATTTTGTTAAGTATCCTCTTTCAGCTTCTATAAGACTACGCTTTATTCTGTATTATCTTACAGGCTTGGTAGAAACATACTTTGGTATATGGTTCGTGTGTTCCCTTATCGTAGTATATGGTTCTAAACTTAAATATTTCTATGAAACTACTTGTGAAGAGATGAAATCCTTAGGCATAACTTCCATCAACTAGTATTAGAAGTTAGCGTACGAGAGCAACACTTTGGTAAGTATTCTCTCTCGGCTTCTACAAAACTGGGTTTTACTATGTGTAATCTTACGGGATTAGTATAAGTATACTTCGATATATGTATATTATTCTCTAGTAATTGAGACTTAACGGGGTATATCTCATTTTCTTCCGGTATTTCTATCATTCTTTTGGGGACTACCTCATTACTATACTTTCACAACATAGAATACATCCAGAAGATATATTACTCGAAGAGATCAGGCTGATTTGGCTAAGTTTTAAGACTTCTATACTAACACCAGCTCGATTATGATCTTTAGCCTTGGATTTAGAACTGTATTGGGTCAATTTAGACCCGTAGCCTGGGGTATCTTAGAATTGTATTGGCTGGTTTATACCCGAAACCTGGGGTATCTTAGAATTGTATTGGCTGGTTTATACCCGAAGCCTGGGGTATCTTATAATTGTATTGGCTGATTTATACTCGAAGCTTGCGGTATTTTAGAATTGTATTGGTTCAGTTTATCCTCGTAACCCGGAGGCTGTATGGTTCAGTTTATCCTTATATCCTGGAGGCTATGGCAATTGTGGCACTTATGAAAACCCTTTGGATTTTGTCTTTTCATTTCTCTTCTGATTACGGTACCTGTTGTCAAGAAAAGCCACACTGACATTTCATATTTTATAATGCAATGGTACAACGTAAGTGGATGCATAAATATATAGAGAATGTAGTGCATGAATAAAAATGGGTGTATGCATGAACGCGTGTACACCCCTGCCTCCCTTCTAGCTTTTTGCAACTATTCGTAAGCGTTCATGATTTTTCAAGTTCGGGAGATGAAGTCCCTGGGCAAGTGTTTTCTTGAGTTGTGTCTGCTGAAGCCATTTCGGGTGGATTCTTCCTGAGTTCTTCGATTCTCAAGTTGATGATGCCTTGGTTAACCATTCTCTGAATCTTTCCTTTTAGGGTTGTTAGGGTCCTAAAAGTCAGGATCCTTAAAACAAGGGTTACAAGTGCACAATTTGCCCTATCACTGGATGTATGGTTAGTGCATCAGAAATCTTAGCAAAATCACAACGCACCTCAGACTTAACAAAAAATGGAGAATTGACCCAGTGGTGGGCCCCACCATTTCATCATGATCAGAACCCTCCAAAGTTGGGAGGGTTACTTCAATTATGAAGAAATAGAGCTAGTGCATCAGCATCCATCGCAAAGCGGGCCCCACAAACCATCATTTTTATAAGAAAATCACAAAAACGTACGTCAGCGCATCAGAAAATTCACTCCAGCACATCAAGAAATTCAGATAGTTTAAAAAGTGAATTTCAGGACGCACTAACCCTCAGCGCGCCAAGAAATTCACCCAGCGCATCAAGAAATTCAGATAGTTTTACGAAGCGAATTTCAGGACGCACTGACCCTCATGTCATCAAGAAATTCGTCCAGCGCATCCAAAAATTCAGAAATTTCAGGACGCACTGACCTTCAGCGCATCCAATAAATCAGGCATTTTTAGGAATTTCAGGATACACTGACAGCTAGTGCGCCCTAAAAATCAGCATTTGAACTAAGGCATTTTTAGACGCGCCGGGTGATTTTCTTTACGCGCCAGCATATTTTCTCGACGCGCTACACGTGGTGGTTTCCTATTGGCTGACTTCGGGTATAAATACCCCTCTCCTACGGATCATTTAAAATGGATCCAGAGAAGGAGAGGGTTTTGGGTTTTTGAGATCGCCGAAATCCCTCTTCCAACCGCTGGAAACCCTTTTCCGATCACCGAAAATTCCACTTCCGACCACAGCAGGTCTGGTGGAGATATAACCTAAGATATACAAGTATAGTGGCGCATCGTAAAATATATGGAATCAAACTTGTTTTATCGACGCACTGGCCCTAGCGCATCACAAAAATAGGCTAGTAGATCACAAAAATAGCCCAGCGCACCAGGAAAATCAATCGTTTATAAAACAAGTCATTTTGGACACACTGGCCCCGGCGCATTACAAAAATAGGCCAGCGGATCAGAAAAATACACATCTTAAAACAAGTCAATTTTGGACGCACTAGCCCCAACGTATCGTAAAAATCGGCCAGCGGATCAGGAAAATAGAACATTTTTTAACAATCATTTTTGGACGCGCTGGCCCCAACGCATCAGTAAAATCAGGCTACGGATCATAAAAATCAGCACTCTAAATGTTCATTTCAGTACCTTTAAATCTTCATTTTATGATGTTTTCAAGCCCCGTTTGGGCCTATTTTAGGTATTTCGAGCGTTTCGGACGCAACGGAGCAGTCAAATAACTTATCCGAGCCACCCAATGAGCAGAATGCAAGCTTTCGGAGTCCGATCCAATCCAACAAGATGAACGAACTTCTCGAAAAGAGGCCGCCAGTGCCCAGAATCATACTGATGTATCATCATCACATGTACTATCATAATATGACCTGGATTCAGGTCCGGACTAAGCAAAGGGGACTATGCTTAACACGATAAACCATACCAAGAGAGTTCTAAACTATTACACGAAATTTGTTAAAGACTGACACTTCAAGAACAGTCGATGCCCTACCCATTCAAACGGCATCCGCTGGTTGAGCTGCCCAAGTACATACAACTACAGATCGGTCTTCCCACGGTCACCCATCACAAATGACGGGTGCAGGCCCAGAGTCGCACCCCTCAGTTAAAAACCCTAACAGTCTTAGCCCGGATCTCCGGTCAAAACATGGGACATAGACATCCGACTCGTACAAAGATTGATCAGTCCATAACAAAATACAACAAATACAGGTCTCCATGACCATACAAATACAGGTCTCTACGACCACACGAATACAGGTCTCCATGACCATACAAATACAGGTCTCTACGACCATACAAATACATGTCTCTACGACCATACAAATACAGGTCTCCACGACCATGAACTCTGAGACCATAGTCCCCACTGACTAGTCTTCTACCTTTTAATCAAGGGTCATCAATCATTCGATGTAATTAAGGGCTCGTGCCAGATCACGGCCTGGAATGTACAAGATCTCAAGATCTTTGGAATAAAATTCGCCTTGCGATATCTCCTCTTGTGTACTTTTGTGAATGCTTGTGATTGTTTATGAATGTTTCTATTATTCAGAACCTCAGAGCAACAAAACACTACATTTTCAGGAAAATGTCCTCGCGTAGCATTTTTCTAGTTCTAACAAACTGGCGACTCTGCTAGGGATCGAACTATACCAGAATCTCTGGTTATATCTAAATATAGAAACACTCTAAGATTAATTACTCACAAACACGAATCTGCGCATAGGCAGGCTACCACGAGGCGTAATGTTTCGGTGCCCTTCGGGCGTCAAACTGGCGACTCTCAACGGGAACATTCTTCCCTTCATCTCTAAGGCAATAGATGCTTTAAAAGGTTTTCGAACCCACAAACTTCCACGACTTCACATATTTGTCTCCTTCTTGCTTATTTTTGTTAGTTTGCACATCGGGATCAATGGGTTCACTCTCCCGACCGCATTTGTGAACTGTTCTAATGATTTTATGACACAGCAGAATTAGCAAGATACTAGGACAGACAGAAGAAATGGCATGCTCAATGAACAGTTTGTGCACCTTCCTTGCCACCGGAGGCTTCAGCTTCCCTCGCTTCACCCCAACCGCAACAAGTATCGGTGACTTAGGATCGCAGTTGGTTGAAACACGCTGACAGAAGCAAGAACAGAAGAAAGCAGCCATCTTAGCAGCACGCAAGAAGGCAAACATCACAATACCTCGCCTTGCGATCAAGAGATAATGGCAACCGAAACAGGGGCATAAGATCCCTATCAGCAGTCAGGTCACATCAACCAGGCCCTCAGTGCCTATGATGACAATTGAGCAGTTTCTACCATTGTCAATGGCTACCTGCATTACACGAAAGTCGACCGAGACTGCACATATGAAGAGCTCCAAGCCTGTGACAGTTCTCTACCCAAGACAGGGGCAGGTTCAGAAGGTACGACCGATGCTAGTTGCAATGGTTCAAGTAGCAGAGGCGAAAGAGGGATCGTATGAAGCAGAAGAATTGCCTATAGTCCAAAATCAGATCGACAGATTAGTTCAGGCCAATCGTGAGACAAATGAACGAATGAGGATCATTCAGGAAGCGTTGACCACTTTGATAGCCCAAAACGCTACCAGAAGTCTCGTATCACCTACACGCCAATCAGCCGAAGAATCTCAAGTGGTAGCGGAAGGGGCAGCTGACGCCGAACAGTTTACCCAGGCCAGGAGAGTTCCAGCGGAGCGAATGACAGTCCCGACTGCGCAAATGTCGAGAGAGGAACTGTCGCAAATGATTATAAGTCGCATGCGACAAGAAAAAGAGAAGGAAAGAGGAACCGGGTATAAATATCCAGTCCCATACCCGCTGGAGATAGAAGAAATACCGTTTCCGGTCAACTTCAGATGTCCGGATTTCAAAAAATTTGACGGTAGAGGATCACCGGAGGAGCATATTACTCACTTCCTCACATCATTAGGGAATTGATCGGTCGTCCCACAGTACTGTATGCGGCTTTTTGAGTCAACACTGACAGGGAAAGCTTTCCAATAGTACATGTCACTACCGACTAGATCAGTGAGATAGTGGGAACAAATGCCGGATGGTTTTATCTCGAAATTCTTCTCTACAGAAAGAGAAACGTCAGTAACGGATCTGGCCTTGATCAGACAAAGACAAGGCGAACCCATGGAGAGGTTCATGGACCGATGGGGGACGATAACCGCTCAATGCCAAGAGTTACCCAGTGAGAAAGAACAGATAAAGATGTGTATGCAAGCCCTGGACCCAATGATATCATACGGGTGTTAGAACTAGAAAAATCATGCTCAAGGCAGTTTTTTTCGTGTTTCATTATTCTGGGGGAATTCTGAGTATAGAGACATTCATAGACAATCATAAGCAATCACCAAGTGTACGCAAGAGAGATATCGCAAGGTGAATTTTATTCCAGAGATTCTGAGATCTTTTACATTACAGACTGTGATATTTGTCATGAGCCCTTAATTACATCAATGGTTGACCACCCTTGATTAAAAGGCAAAAGTAAATGAATGCATACATTATAGATAGATTAAATAAAGCAAATGAGGAAATATCAATGTAAATCATGCACACCATAGAGAACATAGGGATTTTTTACGTGGAAACCCTTACGGGAGAAAACCATGGCACAAAGCGACAAAGCTCCACTATGAATAATGTTTGTACAATAGATGGAGTATTCGAGACAAGGCCCGGATAGATCGAACAGGTGACTAAGTCATCGGGGACTATCGTCTTTGAGTTCATGGTTGTAGAGACCTATTTATTTTCTTGTTATGGACTGAGCCATGTTTCTTAGACAAGCCAGATGTCAATGTCCCATTTTCTTTCGGATTGTCCGGGTTGAGCGACTGTCAGGATTCGAGGGGTGCAACTCTGGGCCCGCGCCTGTTATTGTGAACAGGTGACCGCTAGAATATACGAACATCGAAATGTTGGTCGGCATAACCTAAAGCCCACGCCTGTTACTGTGAACAGGTGACCTTAGGAAAGCAATCCACAACTGCCTCATCAGCTCAACCGATGGACCCGTTGTCGATAGGTAGGGCATCGACTGTCTTTTTCATAATGGCAATCCATAGCAGGATGTTTCAATCTTAGTTGAAACTCTTTTGTTTGTGGTTTCTTGTGATAACCATAGTCCCTTTTGGTTAGTCTTGAGCCTCAATCCAGGCTGAATCCTAATTGTGCAATGAACATAATCGATACAAAGTTCCTATAATTAGTTGTCGAGTAAGGTTGGAGTTTGTTGAATCGTATTCAGAAGTGATCCTGACCTCTCACCTTTGTTGATAGCTAATACGCAACGAGAGATAAGAAGAGAACCTGCTCACGCGTGCATAAATGTGTAGGGCATTGTAACGAGATAAGGGATTTTCAATGTACAATGAATGTAATTGAATGTATATCATATGAGATTGATTGTATTTGATGAATACAAGAGAAGGTATGTCATATGAGAATGAATGTATATGAGAACACAATAGTATATATGCCATGTGAAGTTGAGTACATGTCGAGTTAGATGAATGCTAGATTAAGCAAAGATGAGTGCTAGATTAAGCAGAGACGAGTGCTGGATTAAGCAACTAGATTAAGAGTGAATGAATGCTAGATTAAGCAAGATAAGTGTTAATGCATAAAGCAATCACTATTATCTAGTCATAACTCCATTTCTGTACAAATTTGTATTAAAATGATATTCTGTTCATTTCGATGCCCGAAAATTCTAAGTAAAAATCTGGATTTTTTATATATCCACAGATCGACCATAAAATATCATGAATATTTCACCGGGCTTTGGTGTTTTAGGATAATTAGGGTATTTCAGATTTTTTGGACGGTTTAGATTCGAAGAAAACCCCTCCAATCAAAAGGAGAACTTTTTGGGGAGTGCCAAAAAGTTGCGATTTGTACTTCGGATGGAAAATCAAAATCTTCATTGTTGAAAATTTATTTTTTTAGTATTTTTTATTGAATCCAAATGGGGGGTACTTCCTTATTTACATAAATTAAAATATGACATTTACTTAAACGTTTTTATGTAAATAAGGTGTGCGGTGTGTAGTGCAAGTGCAGGCAGTGCAGAGAGATGTGCAATGCAGTGCAGAGATATGTGCAGTGCAGTTCCGGTGTGACCAGTTGAGGCGCATGTTGGAAGAGGGCTGGCGCATGTCTATGAGAGTGAGCGCATGTAGTAAGGTGGTGGGAGCATGTGACATGGAGTGGGCGCACGTGACCAACATACAAGACGAGAGAGAGAGACGATTTCTTCCGGGCGCATGTGGCTCTGCACATGCGCCTGGTGGGTGGAGATGGGCGCATGTGGCTTCACCACTTTGGCCAACAAAGTTTGGCCGCATGTCCCCCTTGCACTTAGTGCATTTTTATGGTTTTTTGGTAGTTAGATAGTGGGCGCATGTGTCCCTCCTTAGAAGGACGGGCGCATGTATCCCTCCATTGGGGAATGCATCCAAGCGCATGTCTCCCACCTTGGAATGATGGGTGCATACATCCAGGCGCATGTCTCCCACCTCAAAAGGGAGGGCGCATGTGAAAAACTCCCAATCTCATCCTCCCCTCCTCTCTCCTCTTCTCTCTCATTTTCTCTTTTTCTTAAATGCCACTCACGCAACCCCTTTATATAGTTGTTGGTTTGGGAATTGTAACGGTTCATATATATCCTCTTATGGTGTGGTCCACTTAAAACTTGAATCAGGTTATTCTTGTGTACTTTGGCACGTGTGGACCACACTGATCCTGTGAACAGGTCAGATTCTCCAAATCACTCAGATGGTGGGCTCTTAGAGGCGCTGGACGTTGGTTGATGTTGACAATCGTATGTACCATGAGTTTGCATGGTTTCGTACGTCTTTTGGAAAACCTGTTAGTGGGTCTCCTTTGTAGTTCGTGGGCCCCATATCTAAGTTGTTCATTAGTTTAAGGTCGTCATTCTAGGAGGTGGCCTCAAGTTTCACCTAAATCCGAGTTCTAGGTGGGCCATACGAGAGGAAACAGTTCCACCGTTCAATCACCGTTGAAGACTCATGTGGAGCCATAGAAGTATCAGATCAAGCTAGTTTTCATGCATATGACACGTGTGGGCCCTTGTGAGTCTATGAACAGTTCAGATGGTCCAAAGGGCACCATGGTGGCCCCACACATGTTTTCAATAAGTAACCAATTTTCAACAACGCTTGGGCGCATGTCTTTACTCCAGTGACTTTTTCCATGTTTGCATGCTTCCATGTGTCTGGCAAACTTTTAGGTGGGTCCCATTTATAGTCTATGGGTCTAGGATCAAAGCCGTCCATTAGCTCGGGAGTGTTATTCTAGGGGGTTGGCCCAAATTTGAGGCAAATCAGAATTTCATGTGGGCCATACCACATGAAATAGTGTCACCGTTGTTTTGCCGTTGAATGATATTTGGGGGACACAGATATTGGGTCGAGCAACCATTTAAATGTTCTATTTATGTGAACCCCCTAAGATATTCCGGTCAGTCCAGATCTTGGAAAACAATATTGTGGTGGGCCACTAGAGAGGTTTAACCGGTGATCACTCATTTTGGGAGTTGTAATGGTGAGCGTTGATCTTCCTGTGGTGTGTCCCACCTGAGCTTCAGATATGCCTTATACTTAGTCCCAATGGTTAAAATAAGCTATCAAGATGTCTGAGAGGTTTGGATTTCCCTTATGCATCACGATGGGGGACCCACAGCAATAAGCTCATAAAGTTGTGTTTTTCACAAATTCAGAAGTTTAAAGTATGAGTTTTACATGCTTTATGTGTGTTGCCAACTTCCAACCATAGATAATTCTTCCTCCAATGTTTCTCCTAGTGTAGTCTCTCTAGGACTCAGATCTTCTTCATTTTTTGTCCCAAGGGGTAAAATGGGTTGGTGAAACAGATGATCGGCTTAGATCAAGTATATAATCCATGGTGGGGTATAGAGAACAACGTCTGGTGGGAATGTTACCATGGGCAATGTGAACGTACGTACATATTGTGGTTTTATGTGTGCACATGATATATTGGTGGTGTTCAGGCCGTGCATGCATTGCATATGTATGTGAACATGTAGTCTGTGGCGTGTATGCATTTGTTGCATGGATGACACGTGTGTTTCATACATGAGTCTTAGGCATGGTCCATGGTTTATATGTGTTATGCATGCATGTATGAATGGGTTACATGAGAATAGTGTTCTTGCATGGTGTGAATGTGTGTATGTTTGAGATATATGCATGGGCATAGATGAGAGTTACATTTATACTCAGTGCCTTCATGGGCTTCATACATGGGTAGCACGCATGGGCTTTATGGGTTACATTCATGGCACGTAAAACAAGGTACATGTGTGTGGCATGTGTGGTTATGCATAGTATGCATGAGTTGGTTGCATGCACGTGATGGCTTAGCTTACGATTGCATGTGCTCATGCAGGCTTTAGGTATGCATAGCCATACGCACTATTCTCTTGCATGAGTTCTATGTGTATTACATGTATGGAAGGTGTTTTATCGCTTTTATGGCTATTTTTCGGGTCTTGAACCGATCCAAACCATTCATTTTGAGCCATCATTCACCCTTCTATCATGGGTGAAATTTTGAGCCCCAACAAGTGCCCCCCCCGGTGCGCTGCACTGGGCATTTATGCTCTAGCAGTGCAGTGCATCGGTTCCTAGGCTCAAGTATAAAAACCAGGTCCAGCTAAACCATTTCATCATCATCATTTTTTTAACAGAGTGCTTTTCCTCCATTTTTAATTATGTAGACTTCATCTGAGTGTTGTCATACCATGGAGGTATAAGGATCTTCTGGTTCTTCTTGCTTCCCTTTGGGATCTTGTTGTCCTTCCGGTTTTGCAGCCGTAACTCTTGTATTGACGGGTCATGAAGGCAAAATACTGATTTAACCTGTATTTGTGAGACTGAAACTTCAAGCCTTCTAATCTTGTTATCTTCTAATAGTACTTCCGTCTTCGTCACTTCCTTCTTAGTTATGCTGACTTGGTTTACTGTGTAGCAAATTCATTGTGGTGTGGGGTTACTTTCACTCGTTGTTGATCCCTTAGAGTATTCAATCGGTAGGTGTAAGAATCCATAGTCTTGACCCTCCAATGATGCTGATGGAAGGTCCATATAATTCTTTAACTGATGTTGGCGGCAAATATGACTGGTCCCATAACAAGCGATAATAAAGGATGTATAGAATCCTGTAGGTTTCGGTGTTAGTAGATATATATATATATATATATATATATATATATATATAAAATCCGGTAGCTGGGGATGACTGCAGATGTATGTAATCCAGTAGCTGAGGATGACGACAGATATACGCAGGAGCTTATGACCGATACTGGTTAGAGGAACGTACACAAAGATCCATGGCCGATACTGGTAGAATATATGTATAAGAAGATCCGTGACAATAATGAAGAAATATATGTACACAAAATTCTGTGACTGATGTCAATAAAGTATCTGTATAAAGATTCACGACTGATACTGGTGGACGAGATATACATTCAGAGATCTATAATTGTTATCGAAGAAAGGTATGTGGAAGCCTGCAATCGATACTGGTAGTTGAAATATAGAAGTTTATAATCGCTCTTGATAGTTAATGAATAGAAAATCGTAATCAATAATGGTGAAACGACGCACGTATAACAAGTTGCAGAGCAAGCTTCTTTTGCATTACTTTCTTTGGTGGCACTAGTGGGCATTCCTCAAGCTGGGAGAGGAATGATAGCGGCCTAAGAGTTAGGGTCTAATGGCCTGCATGTCCCTGAACTCTATGATGATTGAAGAAATATGAGGTACATTGAGTGTGACAGCTTTAGCCCTTTCCCTAGGCTTGTCAGAACACCAAAGCCGACTGTTGGACTTGATCACGATACTACTTTCGTTGCTGCATTGTCTTCTTGAACTCCTTTTACTCGTATTTTCTTAATGTGCTTTATTTGGCGAGAGGATAGACACAAGTATCTCGAACGAGTTTGTATGATATCTCGTGGACTTACGATGTGATGTTCATGTTTAGGTGACAATGTGATGATGGTACTATTATGAAATTTCAATCATGCTTTATGCAACTGTTATCATTTCATGTTTATGTAAGGTGTGTGAGTGTTAGGCTAATTTGCATGGCATTAATAGGCGAAGTGATAAATGAATCGAGAGATATATGTATATGCAATAGGGAAAAGGCATTGGAAGAAGATAAGTATTTGGTAAGATCACTTCCCTTCTGATTTTGCCGGTGCTCAGTTGTATGTCATTGCTTTGGTAAATATATAAGCTTATTATGCTCTACGCTTGCCTCCAGGGATGTAATATCAAGTCCCACATCTTGACAACATAAGATTCAGTTTATACTCATAACATGGAGTATCGCAATCTAATCATAATCAATCATTTCTTGAGAGATTAAATTCAGTTTAGACTCATGACATGGAGTATTATATGGGATTTAGTTTAAGCTCGTGACATGGAGCATTATATTGGGATTGCTGGCTTGCCCCCGATAAATTCTTCTCTATACTTGGGCTTCTCACCATATGTCGAGCTTGCCCCCAGTGTATCTGACTCATAGTCTTGCAAAGTAGTGTTCTCCAGGGAACCGGGCATATAAAGGAATAATCATCGCATACAAAGACTTGAATTTATAAAGATATCTTGGTGAAGAACACTTTCATGCCCTAGAAATCCATATAGAAGGCCGTCTAACCGTAGTCCTCAATCGTGTACTCTCATTGCGAAACCATTCATAAGAGAAAGTCATATATGCTCCGATGTGAAGTGACAATAGTAAAATGCTCCACCCCTCTTCATATGAAACCATATATAAAAGACCAACAACTATTAATTGCTCTCATATAAAGTAGAAGAACGCCAGAATGTCATAATGATAACAAGAAGACCATGATGAAATAACAATATGAAGACATTACATCTCATGCAGATTCTCCATAGAATACCACCCTCTTATCGGACTGCATTGATCTGAAAATTCTGAAGATATGATTATGATTGGACATCTCAAATTCATGATTGATCGGAGTGATGCAAAGATTTAGCTTTGATCCGATGATGTGGATATTTGATTCACATGATGTTAGGATCTTGCTTGATGATATGGTGATTTCATTTCGATCTAATTGATGCAAAGATTTCGTTCCCATATGGGGGTTTCATATTTATATGGATCTTTCATATTTGATTTGATCGATTGATTGATATTCATGTGGTTCAGTTTAACCTCATACTCTGAAAGGATCTGGTGTAGTTTAGCCTCATACCCTAGAGGGATCTGGTTCAGTTTCACCTCATAACCTGGAGGGATCTGGTTCAGTTTCACCTCATAACCTGGAGGGATCTGGTTCAGTTTCACCTCATAAACTGGAGGGATCTGGTTCAATTTATCATCGTAGCCTGAAGATTGTATGGTTCAGTTTATCCTCGTAGCCTGGAGATTGTGTGGTTCAGTTTATCCTCGTAGCCTGGAGATTGTGTGGTTTATTTTATCCTCATATCCTGGAGATTGTGTGGTTCAGTTTATCCTCGTAGCCTGGAGATTATATGGTTCAGTTTATCTTCATAGCCTAGAGATTGTATGGTTCAGTTTATCCTTGTAGCCTGGAGATTGTGTGGTTCAGTTTATCCTCGTAGCCTGGAGATTATGTGGTTCAGTTTATTCTCGTAACCTGGAGTATTTTCTGAACTCGTTTAGACCTGGAGCGCAAGGGCATATTTGTTTCTCAACTCGTTTAGACCCGGAGTGCAAGGGTATATTTGTACATATGTAGAGTTCAGTGACTTTGTGCCTATACAGAGTTCGGCGAGGTTCGTGGTTATGCAGAGTTTAGTAACTTTGTGCCTATACAGAGTTCAGCGAGGTTGTAGACTCAATAGGGATTACCCATAATGCTACGACACTTACAGGAACCTGCTGAGTCCGCTAGCAATTTCCTTTTCCTTCCGCTCTTTTAGTTTTTGAGTCGGTAGCTGCTTTAATTGTTACTTTGATTGTCAAGTTAACAGCTGCTTTGGCTACTTCTCTAGCCATGAGATTGACTGCCACTTCACTGGCTCATTCGCTTGATGAGGAAACCCGTTACTTGCCCCCTGTGATATCTTGGGCGAAAATGATGTTTTGAGTGGCCCCCTGCGCTATTAGGAATGCCAGAGCATCATGAATGTCTTTCGACTACTTTGCTAAGTCATTTTGAATCTTGAACTGGCTCATCAATTTGTTCTTGGATTGCTGGTGGTTAATTAGTCTGTTCAAACAATTCTTCATCTTGGGCCACCTAAACCACCGTGTCCTGCATTGATCGCCCCTCACGTGTCAGCTTCTGCTTTGTCAGAATGACTTTGATGACAATCGTTTCTACTGTCTCTTCAACTGTTTTCTGTATAAATGGCCTGATTTGCCCCCTGTGCTTCTTTCGCCGGCTGTCGAGTGGGTGAAGCGGCACTATGGGCTATTCTCTGTGCAATTAGGGTGGCTGAGGCATCCTAGATCTCCTTCACTCACCTCAATAGATCACTCTGAGCTTGAGTCAATTCATTGATCTACTTCTGAGTCGTTAACAGTTCAACATCTTGTTTGATCGGCCATTCGCCTTCAATTATTTACACCATCACGACCTGTGCTGGCTGCTCCTCACGAATCGGCCTTGATTTCATCTGAGTGGTCTCAATAACAATCCACTCTCTTGGTTTTGTGATTATCATAGTCGGCTTGATCTACCCCCCTGTCTAGGTGGTTCACTTCTAAGAGAGCTGGGAAGCTACCAACTGAGCATATGCCTCATTGCTGTAGTCTGGTTAGCAGTGGAAGCGCTGCTAACTTGTGTTGGTTGCCACTGCTTTTTTGATGGTGAATCATGCCTTGACCACAGTGTTCTTCTAATATGGAGTCTTTATCGTTGTTTTCTTCATTTTCTTCTGTTGTTTGCGGCTTCGAGTTAGCTGTTAGCCAGACTTGGAAGCGGTTGGTGTTGTCACAGTGGAATGCGAGAAGTAGAATCCTCCAGTCACTAAAAAGATAAGTACAGACGACATTTCTCCTGTTCTTAAGGTTAGTATTTTCGCTAACTTTCACTGCACAATCACATGTCATTAGAGCATTCTACAACTAGATATAGAAAGTGCACGACCTTACCAGTCGCAATAAAAGTTAGACATAAAACTAAATGCGCAACAAGAATACGCATGCTTCTGTTATCTTTTAAAACTTTAGGATTTTTGAAAGTTTTGAAAACTTTGATTTCAGATGCTTTTGCCTTAAAGATGAAGGGAAGAACGTTCCCGTTGAGAGTCGCCAGTTTGGCGCCTGTGAAGGCGCCGAACATTTCTCCTCGCGGTAATCTTTCTTACGTACACATTAGTTTCTGCAAATGATTTATCGTAGAATATCCATTTACTCAGAAATAACCAAAGATTCTGGTATTGTTTGAAGTCCCCAGCAGAGTCGCCAGTTTGTTAGAACTAGAAAAATCGTGCTCAAGGCAGTTTTTTTCGTGTTTCATTATTCTGGGGAAATTATGAGTATAGAGACATTCATAGACAATCATAAGCAATCACCAAGTGTACGCAAGAGAGATATCGCAAGGTGAATTTTCTTCCAGAGATTCTGAGATCTTTTACATTCCAGGCTGTGATATTTGTCACGAGCCCTTAATTACATCAATGGTTAACCACCCTTGATTAAAAGGCAAAAGTAAATGAATGCATACATTATAGATAGATTAAATAAAGCAAATGAGGAAATATCAATGTAAATCATGCACACCATAGAGAACACAGGGATTTTTTACGTGGAAACCCTTACGAGAGAAAACCACGGCACAAAGTGACAAAGCTCCATTATAAATAATGTTTGTATAATAGATGGAGTATTCGAGACAAGGCCCGAATAGATCGAGCAGGTGACTAAGTCATCGGGGACTATCATCTTTGAGTTCATGGTCGTAGAGACCTATTTATTTTCTTGTTATGGACTAAGCCATGTTTCTTAGACAAGTCAGATGTCTATGTCCCATTTTCTTTCGGATTGTCCGGGTTGAGAGACTGTTAGGATTCGAGTGGTGCAACTCTGGGCTCGCGCCTGTTACTGTGAACAGGTGACCGCTGGAATACACGAACATCGAAATGTTGGTCGGCATAACCTAAAGCCCACGCCTGTTACTGTGATCAGGTGACCTTAGGAAAGCAATCCACAACTGCCTCATCAGCTCAACCGATGGACCCGTTGTTGATGAGTAGGGCATCGACTGCCTTTTTCATAATGGCAATCCATAGCAGGATGTTTTAAGCTTAGTTAGAACTCTTTTGTTTGTGGTTTCTTGTGATAACCATAGTCCCTTTTGGTTAGTCTTGAGCCTCAATCCAGGCTGAATCCTAATTGTGCAATGAACATAATCAATACAAAGTTCTTATAATCAGTTGTCGAGTAAGGTTGGAGTCTGTTGAATCGTCTTCAGAAGTGATCCCGACCTCTCACCTTTGTTGATAGCTAATACGCAACGAGAGATAAGAAGAGAACCTGCTCACGCGTGCATAAATGTGTAGGGCATTGTAACGAGATAAGGGATTTTCAATGTACAATGAATGTAATTGAATGTATATCATATGAGATTGATTGTATTTGATGAATACAAGAGAAGGTATGTCATATGAGAATGAATGTATATAAGAACGCAATAGTATATATGCCATGTGAAGTTGAGTACATGTTAAGTTAGACGAATGCTAGATTAAGCAAAGATGGGTGCTAGATTAAGCAGAGACGAGTGCTAGATTAAGCAACTAGATTAAGCGTGAATGAATGCTAGATTAAGCAAGATAGGTGTTAATGCATGAAGCAATCAATATTATCTAGTCATAACTCTATTTCTATACAAATTTGCATTAAAATGATATTCTAGTCATTTCGTTGCCTGAAAATTCTAAGTAAAAATCTGAATTTTTGATATATCCACAGATCGACCATAAAATATCATGAATATTTCACTGGACTTTGGTGTTTTAGCATAATTAGTGTATTTCAGATTTTTTGGACGGTTTAGATTCGAAGAAAACCCCTCCAATCAAAAGACGAATTTTTTGGGGAGTGCCAAAAAGTTGTGATTTGTACTTCGGATGGAAAATCAAAATCTTCATTGTTGGGAATTTATTTTTTTAGTATTTTTTATTGAATCTAAATGGGGGGTACTTCCTTATTTATATAAATAATTTAAAGTAAATGGAAACTTAAACGTTTTTATGTAAATAAGGTGTGTAGTGTGTAGTGCAAGTGCAGGCAGTGCAGAGAGATGTGCAATGCAGTGCAGAGAGATGTGCAGTGCAGTTCCGGTGTGACCAGTTCAGGCGCATGTTGGAAGAGGGCTGGTGCATGGATATAAGAGTGAGCGCATGTAGTAGGGTGGTGGGCGCATGTGACATGGAGTGGGCGCACGTGACCAACATACAAGACGAGAGAGAGAGATGATTTCTTCTGGGCGCATGTGGCTCTGCACATGCGCCTGGTGGGTGGAGATGGGCGCATATGGCTTCACCACTTTGGCCAACAAAGTTTGGGCGCATGTCCCCCTTGTACTTAGTGCATTTTTATGGTTTTTTTGGTAGTTGGATAGTGGGCGCATGTGTCCCTCCTTAGAAGGACGGGCGCATGTATCCCTCCATTGGGGAATGCATCCAAGCGCATGTCTCCCACCTTGGAATGATGGGTGCATGCATCCAGGTGCATGTCTCCCACCTCAAAAGGGTGGGCACATGTGAAAAACTCCCAATCTCATCCTCCCCTCCTCTCTCCTCTTCTCTCTCCTTTTCTCTTTTTCTTGAATGCCACTCACGCAACCCCTTTATATAGTTGTTGGTTTGGGAATTGTAACGGTTCATATATATCCTCTTATGGTGTGGTCCACTTAAAACTTGAATCAGGTTATTCTTGTGTACTTTGGCACGTGTGGACCACACTGATCCTGTGAACAGGTCAGATTCTCCAAATCACTCAGATGGTGGGTTCTTAGAGGCGCTGGACGTTGGTTGATGTTGACAATACGTATGTACCATGAATTTGCATGGTTTCGTACGTCTTTTGGAAAACCTGTTAGTGGGTCTCCTTTGTAGTTCGTGGGCCCCATATCTAAGCTGTTCATTAGTTTAGGGTGGTCATTCTAGGAGGTGGCCTCAAGTTTCACCTAAATCCGAGTTCTAGGTGGGCCATACGAGAGGAAACAGTTCCACCGTTCAATCACCGTTGAAGACTCATGTGGAGCCATAGAAGTATCAGATCAAGTTAGTTTTCATGCATATGACACGTGTGGGCCCTTGTGACTCTATGAACGGTTCGGGTGGTCCAAAGGGCACCATGGTGGCCCCACACATGTTTTCAATAAGTAACCAATTTTCAACAACGCTTGGGCGCATGTCTTTACTACAGTGACTTTTTTCCATGTTTGCATGCTTCCACGTGTTTGGTGTTGAGCTCTTAATTGTGCATATTCTAACCCCAATTCATCACTCATTATGCACGATTTACATGTTTAAAGGACTAATGTAATGCATGATTTGTGATTGTAGGATAAGATGGAGATTTCACTAATTCAAGGCTAAATAGGAGCACTTTATATACATTGAAGATCACAAGACTAAGCATGAAAGGGTGGAAGAAGAAAGCAAGGAGAGAAAAGAAAGAAAGGAGAAAGCATAGCAAAGAAAGAAAGAAAGAAATAAAGAAGAAAAAGGCCTAGACCGGTCGGACGACCGGTCGGCCAAGGAAGCCCGACCGGTCAGGACCGGTCGGCCACATCAAGGAAGCTACTGGAGGATGAATTACACGGTCCGACCGGTCGTGACCGGTCAAGACCGGTCGGCCAACGGGTCTCACCCCTTTCAGAGCTCGCTGGACTGATGGACTAACAGGTCTGACCGATCGTGACCGGTCGGCCAGGCCAGTCCGACCGGTCGTGCGACCGGTCGGCCATGCAAAAACGGGCAATTTCTAAATCGGGCGACAAAATTCTCTGCGCAAGTGCATATTTTTACGCGCAATCTGGAAGTTTCTTACGCAATGGACACCTCCAAGCTATAAAAGGACTTCTTCTCTTCATTCCAGAGCAGGCTAGGACGTGGGGATTGCTTGGGAGACGGATTTTACTTCAAGTTTTCTTAGTTTTCTTCCTGTTTTAGTAGTTTTTATGTTTTTTAGGCTTCTAATTCAAGGATGTTAGAGATGAGCTAAAACCTCTTGGCTAGGGCTAAGAGGTGAAGCTTTTGATTTGTTTTTGATGGATTGATGCAACCTAGGTTTCCTTTTTATGATTTAATTGATGAATTTTAGTTAATGTGAGTTTGAATCAAGTACTAGTTGGGTTTTTACTTTGATCTCTTGATGACTCTGGGCTCATATGATTCTTAGTGATCCTAACTTAGTAATTTAGCTTCTGAGCGTTGTTTATGCTTGTGTAGTTCATTGATCTATCATCGACTCCGGGCATGGTAGATTCTTTGATTGCCTTGTATGCAATGGCCTGATTTTCATGTGGGAACTCATTGAACTAAAGTTCTTATTTTTTATTATAATCTGAAATAGCTGTTTGCTGATTGATTTTGATTTAATTAGAGTTCTAATCATTAGTTATAATCAAGTCTAGTGACAGGATTTGATGAAAGCTATGGTTTTGAATCTCAACTAGATTGGAAAGAGGTTTGGCCCACACAATTGAGTGTGCCCAAGGCCTGAGTATTATTGTGGGAATCAAATCAATGAATAAGCACTTGTTTTGGATAATTGCTGATTGAACCGCTCTATATTCCGATCGGATAGAGATATGAATTCGATTCCGATTGAGTTATGAGAGACCTAGTTGTGTTGATGCATTGAAACCTATCAAAAGTGGATCCTTGGCGCTCTAGTGCCTTTTTAGATTGATATTACCTTACACATTCACTGTTTAAACCCAAATCACTATTTTTCAGCTTTAGTGCTTAATAGTATCTTAATTATTAGTTGTTTTAGACAAATTCTGAGAATACCCATTCATAAATCTTTGTGGGAACGATACTCGGTCTTTCCGAATTATTATTACATCGCAACCCTACACTTGGGGAGTGAACATTTGGCAAACTTTTAGGTGGGTCCCATTTATAGTCTATGGGTCTAGGATCAAAGCCGTCCATTGGCTCGGGAGTGTTATTCTAGGGGGTGGGCCCAAATTTGAGGCAAATCAGATGTTCATGTGGGCCATACCACATGAAATAGTGTCACCGTTGTTTTGCCGTTGAATGATATTTGGGGGACATACAGATATTGGGTCGAGCAACCATTTAAATGTTCCATTTGTGTGAACCCCCTAGGATACTCTGGTCGGTCTAGATCTTGGAAAACAATATTGTGGTGGGCCACTAGAGAGGTTTAATCGGTGATCACTCATTTTGGGAGTTGTAATGGTGAGCGTTGATCTTCCTGTGGTGTGTCCCACCTGAGCTTCAGATATGCCTCATACTTAGTCCCAATGGTTAAAATAAGCTATCAAGATGTCTGAGAGGTTTGGATTTCCCTTATGCATCACGATGGGGGCCCCACAGCAATAAGCTCATAAAGTTGTGTTTTTCACAAATTCAGAAGTTTAAAGTGTGAGTTTTACATGCTTTATGTGTATTACCAACTTCCAACCATGGACAATTCTTCCTCCAATGTTTCTCTTGGTGTAGTCTCTCTAGGACTCAGATCTTCTTCATTTTTTGTCCCAAGGGGTAAAATGGGTTGGTGAAACAGATGATCAGCTTAGATCAAGTATATAATCCATGGTGGGGTATAGAGAACAACGTCTGGTGGGAATGTTACCATGGGCAATGTGAATGTACGTACATATTGTGGTTTTATGTTTGCACATGATATGTTGGTGGTGTTCAGGCCGTGCATGCATTGCATATGTATGTGAACATGTAGTTTGTGGCGTGTATGCATTTGTTGCATGGATGACACGTGTGTTTCATACATGAGTCTTAGGCATGGTCCATGGTTTATATGTGTTATGCATGCATGTATGAATGGGTTACATGAGAATAGTGTTCTTGCATGGTGTGAATGTATGTATGTTTGAGATATATGCATGGGCATAGATGAGAGTTACATTTATACTCAGTGCCTTCATGGGCTTCATACATGGGTAGCACGCATGGGCTGTATGGGTTGTATTCATGGCATGCAAAACAAGGTACATGTGTGTGGCATGTGTGGTTATGCATAGTATGCATGAGTTGGTTGCATGCACGTGATGGCTTAGCTTACGATTGCATGTGCTCATGCGGGCTTTAAGTATGCATAGCCATACGCACTATTCTCTTGCATGAGTTCTATGTGTATTACATGTATGAAAGGTGTTCTATCGCTTTTATGGCTATTTTTCGGGTCTTGAACCGATCCAAACCATTCATTTTGAGCCATCATTCACCCTTCTATCATGGGTGAAATTTTGAGCCCCAACAACGGGTTATCGGGTAATAGTTTTCACTCTTTCTGAGAACTGGCCACCAAAGCACACCTGGTAGAAGAAGCCGTAGCACGGGTGAACCTCAGGCCCGAAAGGCAAAGAAGAGAAGGAGTAAGGATTGCAGAAACACACAATATAAACAAAAGCAAAGGCATAATAGACCGGTAGCGGCCCACTGTGGATTCCAAGATGGACGTGAAAGCAACACCTACCCAAGATAGAGGCAAGAGGCCTTATATTTCTCGAGGAGTAACGATAGCCGAAAGAGAAAGAGCCAATGGCCCGTATACATTCGACATGGCCGATCTGATCCCCATCAAGGAGCAACTAGTGGAAGAAAATGTAATCCGCTTACCAGAACCGATTCGGCCACACGAAGTTGGGAAGGTGAATGATCCTCGGTATTGTAAATACCATCGATGTCTGAGCCACAAGACAGAAGACTGTTTTAGTCTAAAAGGAAGAATACAAGGGTTGATCAACCAAGGGGTGATCAGTATGAAATCACCAGAAGCAATAAGGAAGGAAACATCTGGGGTAGTTTCAGCCTTCCCCTCAAAAGAAAACACTCTTTTGCACACCCTGTTCCCTGAACCCGAAGAACCCTAGACTTTGGTTAGCAGCAGGAGGAGGCTCGAGAATAGACGGAGACTCCTCAACCGCAAGAAAAAAGGGATGAGAAAGAAGGATAGCCAAGTGTTATAGGCAAAATGGTGGAGATAAGATTTCACGCGGAAATGCCGATTTCGCCCTCGAGATGATCTGATCAAGAGTCGCAGAACGGGTAAAGGTGGAGTACGGGTTCGACTCTCGAGATCGTAAGCTCGGGAGTCGAAGAATGGATAAGTGCGGGACGTCCATTCGACTCTCGAGATTATCTGATCGAGAGTTGAATATTAGATAAGTGCGGGACGTCCATTCGACTCTCGAGCTCACCTGATCAGGAGTCATAGATTGAAAAATACGGAGCAGCTATTCGCAAGTCTCGAGTCTTCATAACCGATAGTCAAATACGGCAAAGCTCGATCCGTGAACAGACCTTCTCACAAGTCGTTGAAAGACGTTACATCTAAGTATGTACTTGGACTCGCTACCACATTCTAACCTGCGAGTAGCTTTCCTGCGGTAATATCTCTTAGCTTTTAGTACTAGCACCCGATTCCCGTCGAGCAGCTTGTCCAATCCCTCTGCGACACCAAGCAGGGCTACAACCAGTTCGGTGGTTTCCGTCTTGTCGGCGTCTCCTTCCTTTTCGGAGGCTATGACTCCAACTACGGGCGTCTCCTTCCTTTTCGGAAGTTATGATTCCAACTACGGCTTCCAGCCGGATTTTAAGGGATTACCATCAAGGGGCGTGATTGTTGAAATAAGTCATTGGGTTGGATCTGACTCAAAAGATAGGATCTTATCCCACGAAATCAGCAAATTCTCAGTATCGTATGCGACATCAACGAGATTTCGACATCTCATGTAACAAATTGGATTGCTTCAGATCTATATAAAGGGGTGGCTCCATTAAGAGCAGGTATGCACACAACATCCAATCTGGGTCCCGTTTTGCTTGGCTTCTCTTCTTACTGTGGCCTAACTTAAGCATCGGAGGGCTAACGGCTGGTCCCCAGCCACCCTTATTTGCTGTCTTGCTTCAGGTCTGGTGGTGGAAATCCCTGCTGGAGTGAAGGAGGAAAGCCGGAGGATCTCGTTACAAAATCTGACATCAACAGTTTGGCGCCGTCTATGGGAACGACTTGATCATCAAAATCAATCGTGCTAACCACCGATCAAAATCCTTCAGCGATGCCTCCTAAAAAGGCTGTTCATCCTTCATCTTCAAGGCAGGCACCACCTCCGCCTGATGAGATGGAATCCGTACCTGTCCTCCCACCTGCTCCAACGAATATCCCTCAAGGAGCCCCGAATATACCAACAACAAACCCATTGTTGGAGGCCTCTGGAAATCAAGATGATGTCCTACGTTTCCTCGGAAACACTCTCATAACTCTAAATGCCGGAGTTCAGGCGCTGTCAAATCGGTTAGATCAACACTTCCCTGAACCGCAAAAATAACCCTCCGGAGGGTTACCATCGCAACCCATACCGGTAGCTTCCAGACATTCTCTGGACGAACCACAGGTCCCGCCACTCGGCGGCCATCCCCCTGTACCGTCTCCACATTCCATACATTCCAGTTCGTCTCAACAACCTCAACCGCAAGGCTCCACCGCCGAAACATCTAGCTATACCCTACCATGGGAAGGAGATCTCAAAAGAATCCAAGATCGTTTTGATGTCATGGAACAGCGATACCAGGCAAATCGGCCATCTGCCGTCATGGCGGCAATACACCAATCTGAATCTCCCTTCACCAGCGAGGTCATGGAAGCCCCATTACCCAGAAAGTATCGAGCACCTGTTATCGCTCCGTACACAGGAATTGGCGACCCTCTGGAACATCTGGAAACATATAGGTCCCTCATGGAGTTGGAGGGACATGGTTCAGAAATCATGTGTAGGACTTTTCCCCTAACATTGAAGGATGCAGCTCGTACGTGGTTCCGGGGGTTAAAGCCCCGTTCCATCAGTTCCTTTTCCCAGTTATCAGAGATATTCCTTTCTCAATTCATGGGGAGTATTCGCATTAAGAAGCCAGCCTCCCATCTGATGAATCTGAAACAGCAGCATGGGGAGACAATAAAGGAGTTCACAGTACGATTCACTGCCGAAGCCGTTCAAACTGAGGGTTACACTGAAGAAAAGGGTCTTACAGCCCTCATTGCCGGAATAACGAGCGAGAAGTTCAGGTTTGCCTTAGATAAAAGCCCACCGAAAACTATGGCAGAATTCCAAGCCAAAGCTCAGAAATATATCAATGCAGAAGAAGTCGCATTGACAGGCCATGGAGTATAGAGTAAGAAGCGCAAGCCAGAAGGAGCCTCTTCTACAGATAAGAAATACCGTCGTGACCAGCGCGATCGTTCTCCCAAGAGGCCTTACTCTGGTAAATATCATAATTACACTCCTCTTAATCAGTCTCCTGAAAAGGTTCTAATGGAGATTAAACATAAGCCATATGTGAAGTGGCCTGCAAAGATCAAATCCGATCCCGAGAAGAGGGACAAGAGCAAGTTTTGTTACTTTCACAAAGATCACGGGCATAGGACCCAGGACTGCATCTCTTTACGAGACCATATCGAAGCCCTTATTCGAAAAGGCCATCTCCAGGATTATGTTGCTCGTAAAAATCGATCACCAGAAAGGGCGAAGACCTCATCTCGCCAAAAGGAACCACCTCATCATCAAACCGACCAGGAGGACGCCGAGCCCACGGGAGAAATTAGCACTATCGTCGGGGGACCAACTTGCGGGGGTGACTCTCAAGCTTCAAGAAAGGCATACGCTCGAAAGGCGTCCAGAGAACCCCATCAGATCTATTGGCTGGAACAAGCGTCCAACTCATCGAAAGCTAGCCATCCTCCAATTTCTTTCACCCTCAAAGATGCAGCGGGAATTCACTTCCCTCATGAAGATTCCATCGTAGTCACATTGAAGGTATCAAATTATCTGACTCATCGAATTATGGTGGATACAGGTAGCTCAGCCGATATTCTGTATTTGGAGGCTTTCGACAAGATGGCACTTGCCAGAAACCTCCTCAAGCCAGTATCGACCCCTCTTGTCGGCTTTGGAGGAGAGGTAGTAACACCTGAAGGAAGTATCGATCTCCCAGTCACTTTTGGGGAGAGTCCAGCGAAGACCACCGTCTTCGTAAACTTCCTCGTCGTGGATCGAAAATCAGCATATAACGCCATCTTGGGGCGGCCGTCTCTAACTAAGGTTGGAGCGGCCTTGCACCCTTCATATTTATGTGTTAAATTTCCTACCCCAAATGGCATCGGAGTCGTGCGAGGAAGTCAGCAAGAGGCACGGTCTTGTTACCAGATAGCCCTCCAAGATCGAAAGAAGGCTCAAGCGACGCCCGTCATGGAAATAGCTCAAGGATCACCCGACGTTCCCTCGACCACCTCGTTGGATCCGAGAGAAAATGCTCTGAAGTCGGGAACTCCAGGGGAGGAAACAGTGGCGATCCACCTGACCGAAGACGACCCATCTAAGATAGTGTGCATCGGGTCCTCCTTGACCACTATCCATCGTGAAAATTTGATCCGTTTCCTCACCGAATACAAGGATGTGTTTGCTTGGTCTCATAAAGATATGCCAGGCATCGATCCTGATGTCATCGCACATCGTCTCAACATTGACCCGAAGCATAAACCCGTACATCAGCGTCGACGTGCCTTTACTGCAGAAAGACAAATGACAATCAAAACTGAAGTTGAGAAGCTACTCGCGGCTAATTTCATAAAAGAAGTTGACTACCCAGAATGGGTCACAAACGTAGTTCTCGTCCGGAAAGCTAATGGCAAATGGAGGATGTGCGTCGACTATTCAGACTTAAACAAAGCATGCCCCAAAGATAGCTTTCCGACACCGCGGATCGACCAGTTGGTCGACTCAATAGCTGGACATGCTCTCCTCAGCTTTATGGATACTTATTCTGGTTACAACCAGATTATGATGCATCCACCTGATAGCCAGCATACTGCCTTCATCACAGATCGAGGACTATATTGCAACCAGGTAATGCCGTTCGGTCTTAAAAATGCAGGGGCCACTTATCAACGTCTTGTCAACAAAATGTTCGCTGCTCAAATCGGTAGGAATATGGAAGTGTATGTTGATGATATGCTCGTGAAAAGCATCGTTGAAGATAACCATATCTCAGATCTTCGAGAAGCCTTTGATCTGATGAGGAAGTATCAAATGAAGTTAAACCCAGAAAAATTCGCGTTTGGAGTGTCTGCAGGGAAATTTCTTGGGTTCATGGTTGGCCAACGTGGAATTGAGGCAAATCCGGAAAAGATTAAAGCATTGATAGAGATGAAATCCCCTGTTACTCTGAAGGACGTTCAGCGTCTGGCAGGTCGCATCGCATCCTTGAACAGGTTCATCTCGCGAGCATCTGACAAGTGCTTGCCCTTCTTCAAACTCCTTCGTGCAACGGCCAAATCTGATTGGAAGTGGACACCTCAGTGTGAAGAAGCTTTCCAACAACTGAAGCAATACATGAGCACTCCTCCCATTTTATCTAAACCTGTAGCACATGAGCAACTCATTCTTTATTTATCTGTGTCTTCCACGGCTGTTAGCGCCGCTTTAATAAGAGAAGATTCCGGGGTGCAAATGCCCGTTTATTATATCAGTCGAGCAATGGTCGATGCAGAAACTAGGTATTCTGATATGGAGAAACTGGCCCTAGCCTTAGTCACGGCGGCTCGAAAACTGCGACCATACTTTCAAGCCCATGCTATTTTAGTACCAACAAATCATCCACTACGACAAGTCCTTCAAAAACCTGAGGCTTCCGGGCGCTTAACTAAATGGGCGGTCGAGATCAGTGAACATGATATCTCATTCTGTCCTAGGACCGCAGTCAAGGGCTAGGCCGTGGCTGACTTCATCGCCGAATTTACATATTCTTCTGAAGATAATGTCATGACCAGCGACCAGCCTCCATGGTCGCTCTTCGTGGATGGGTCGTCACGGGCCACTGGCAGTGGAGCGGGCCTGATTTTAGTGGCTCCCGACGGGTCGCATTTTCAATACGCTCTGCGTTTCGAATCACGCGTCTCCAATAATGAAGCAGAAAATGAGGCCCTAATTGTTGGCCTCGAACTGGCCATTGTCCTCGCAGTCCAGAATTTGATAATTCATAGCGACTCCCAGCTCATTGTCAATCAAGTTCTTGGTGAATTCGAAGCCAAAGAAGAAAGAATGGCCTTATACAAGTCTCGTGTCCTCATCCTGCTCGCCAAACTGAAGATTTATAAAATAATTCATATCCCTCGCGAGCAGAACCAACTTGCCGATTCCTTGGCAAAACTCGATTCTGCGCCGGAATCGGAGTTATCACATTCAATCCCCATCGAGCACCGTCAGAACTTGAGTATCGACCAAGTGACTCTAGAGCAAGTTATATCGGTACAATCATCTTCATGCTGGATGGATCCTATCATCCTTTATCTCAGAGATGGATACCTACCAGAAGACAAGAAAGCTGCAAGACAAATTCGGTTTCGAGCTGCCAGGTACACCTTACAAGATGGAATATTGTTGCGAAAAAGCTTCTCCTTGCCTTATTTAAGGTGTCTTCATCCAGAAGAAGCACTTCGTGTTCTAGATGAAGTACACCAGGGGGCATGTGGTAATCATCCCAGGGGGTGATCCCTAGCATATAAAGCGATGAGGCAAGGATATTATTGGCCTACTATGAAAGCGGACGCCATCGAATTTTCTAAAAAATGCGACAAGTGTCAACAATATCTGCCTATACCTCGTGTACCGTCTGAGCGGATGACCCCAGTTGATAGCCCTTGGCCTTTTGCTCAATGGGGGATCGATATCATTGGGCCCTTACCTATGGGAAAGGGACAGAATAGGTTCGCGATCGTGGCGGTTGATTATTTCACCAAATGGGCCGAGGCAGAACCATTAGCCAAGATTACTGAAAAACAAACTACTAAGTTTATATGGAGAAATATCATATGTCGTTTCGGACTTCCTCACACTATAATTACCGATAACGGAACGCAGTTCGACAACACAGCTTTCGATGAATTCTGCGACAAATGGAAGATACGTAATCTCCGCACTTCTCCATATCATCCTCAGGCGAATGGGCAGGTCGAGGCAGTGAATAAGATCATAAAGCATCATTTAAAAACCAAGCTAGGTGAATGTAAAGGGGTGTGGCCAGAACTTCTGCCAGAGGTATTATGGGCTTATAGAACCACGGCTTGTACATTAACAGGTGAAACTCCTTTCTCCTTAGCATTTGGTGTTGACGCAGTGGTACCAGTGGAAATTCAAGTGCCCTCATATCGGATCGAGCAGTATGATCCTGCGAGCAATCATGAAAACCTCCGACTTCACCTCGATCTCTTGGAAGAGCGAAGAAATGCTTCCCAAGTACGAGTGGCAGCATATCAACAACGTATTGCTCGTTATCGGAATGCGAAGGTTCAGCCTAGATCCTTCCAGTTCGGAGACTTGGTCCTAAGGCAAAGTCTTGGAGTTCCTGCTCGTTCATTGGATCCGAATTGGGAAGGCCCGTATCGGGTTATCAGGGTTGTGCGACCCGGTACTTATTATCTTGAAGACATGCAAGGGAAGCCTGTACGTCGCCCTTGGCACGTGGAGCATTTGCTACGATACTACCCCTAGATTCGATGTAGCTTATTATAACGATTTATGAATAAAGTGATCTTATGGCCGCTACTCCATTTATATGGACCTGAATAGCCCTGAAGAGAACGCTTACATAGCTTGGCCAATTGCCTACCTTTGGTAGGACTGAAACCATTGCTAGTTGGTTGCTTTTCCATTTATATGGACCTGAAGAGCCCCGAAGAGAATGTATACCATCTCTTGACCAACCTTCTGCCCTTGGCAGAATCAGAATCTCAATCGATAGATCAGTCTATCTCAACGCGGACACGGTCTCACGACCCCCGGATTGAGTCTAATTCATTTTTTCATAAGTTAGTTATTCGCGATTGGCGAGAGGAGGGATCGCACTCCGGAATGCGAGCACCGTAGCTCGCGCCCGAATATGTGGTCATACACCCTAAATGCGAGCAGCACAGCTCGTGCTCGAATTTAAGGGTCGCATCTCTGATAAATCCATTCGAGATCAACATAAAGCAAAAAAAAAAATGAAAGAAAAAGAGAGAACAAAACAATAACACTTCCAAAAATATCTTTTCATTGATGATTAGATGATTACAGATACATGATCGCAGATACAAGAGAGAAGAAAATAAAAGGAAATCAATCGCTTGGAGGAGCCACGCTCTCGACTTCAGGGCCCATTTCAGGAGCCCCTCTATCCTGCGTGGCTTCAGTCACCTCGTTCTCGGCAGCAGCTTGCTCTTCTGCAGCTATGATGGTCGCGACTCGACCGAATTCCCCCATATCGAAGGATGGGATCATTCGTTGCACTACTCTCAGTGCAAAGTCTCGACCAGCATCGTATGACTCATATCGTTCATCGTCATACAGCTGCGAAGTCCGGAACTCGGAAACTGCCCGAGCACCTTCCTTCGAGAGCATTTTTACAAGGGCGACTCTCTCCTCGTCCCAGTGGATCGAGTCGTCCTTAAGCTGCGCAAGAGCGGTGCGCTCCCTGGTCAAGTTGTCGTAGGCCTCCTTGAACTGCGACCTGGCCCCCGCGAATTGCTCCTCTAACGAGATCTTGTCCTGCCGGAAGATCTCCCTCTCTCTCTCAGCCTTCTCCTTCAAACCCGTGAGCTTCACGTAGTCTGAGTCCAAGGCCTGATACCTGTCGGTCAGGACTTGGATCTTCTCGATGAGGATCTTTTTCTCCTCATCTCTCTTCGTGATCACCGCCTCACGAGCCTTGAGCAGTTGATCTCTTCCTTGAACTGCCTTTTCCAAGGCAGTCCTCTTTCCCTCAGCCTCCTCTATCGTGCGACGGGCGGCAACGATATCACGCCTCGTTCGCAGAATAAGATCTAAACCCTGCAAAAGAGATGAAAAATGTAAGAGTATTCTGGAACGTAATAACTGATCGAAGCAGGTCTTGACGAAGTCTTACCTGAACCATCCTCATCCCCGCTTCGAGGATAAGGTTCTCAGGACTTGGCTCGGGAAGAGAGCCGAAGGCGTGAGGCGGGACGTTCTCGAACAAAAATTTACATACAGGATGGAGGTGGCGGGGAATAGAGTACGTCCCGCTCCCAGACGGTTGGGCAACAACCAACCCGGCCTGCTCGCGAGGTGGAGGCATTGACTCGCGAGCAGGTCCCTGCTCGGCAGCCGGGACCAGTTCGCGAGCAGGAGTCGGCTCTTGAGGCTCTACCTGCTCTCGAGCCTCTTCAGCTGGGGGGTAGCCAGACCCCACCCCATCTGAGGAATTATCAGCAATGTTAATCACTGGTGGCCCAGGTGCGACCATCAGTGAAGGAATAGTGGGCCCAGCTGGGGCCCCCGCAATGCTCGCAGGAAGGGCAGGCTGATCGCTGCCCGTGCGGATGGAAGATTAAGAAGGTTCGGCAGGGGTTCTCTTCTACCTTTTGGAGCCTGTGCCCCTCAGTCGGGGCAGTAGGCCTCTCTTCTCTCCAGCCTTCGTCATTTCAACTTCTCTTCTGGATATGAGGCCTGCTGCTGCAAGTCGCGAAGGAGACAAGCAAGCCTCGATATGCCTATCTCCGACAGGCACCTTATACACTCTGACAATCTTCTCGTTGATCCTTCCTTTCAAATTCGGTTTCCTCAAGGCCGGGATACCTGCGAGCACAAATAAGGGTCAAACGAAGCAAAACCCTAAAAATCATTCTGAGGAAACTGCACAATGCGGGATTGTGTCTACCTTCACAGAAAAATCGGGTCACTCCTGGACCCCTGGAGGAGGCAGACTCCCAGCTCCCGGAAGCATAGAACCACCGCTTCCTCCAGCCGGGATAGTTCGAGGAGGACTTCCCCAACACGAAGTTATCCCGGTGCCAATAACACAAGTAATACCAGCCTTCGCTGGAAGGAGCTTTCTTCAGACGAAACATACGGAGGAACTCTTCCGCCGTGAGTTCCCCGTTGCCAGCCTGAGCCCAAAGGGCAAAGGAGCCCAAAACTACCCTCCACCCGTTCACGATGAGTTGCCCAGGGGCAATCTTGTAACACCGGAGTACATCGCGAATGAAGGGATGGAGGGGAAGGCGTACCCCCAGGATAAGTTGGTACTCATAAAATGCTACGCATCCTGGGGGGGGGGGGGGGGGGGGGGGAGTCTGGTGTTTCTCCACCTCCGGGCAAGCGGAGAGTTACTGAATCAGGGATTAGGTATCTCTCCCGTAGCTCAGCCAGCCGGTCCTCCGATAAAACGGAAGGATATCCGGCTGCTGTGTATCTCCCCGCCGAAACCCTTGCACTGCTGGAGGCAGAGGATTCCGGAGTGGCATCACCAAGAGGGACAGTAGTCTCGTCAGAGTTCCCAGCCATGAGAAGATAAAAATAAAAGGAGAAGAAAAAAGAAGTATACCAAAAGCAGGAAAGAAAATGAACACCGGAAGAGGAAGAAGAATGGAAAGAAGACTGCAGGTTCCTTTCGAAAAAACTTCTGTAGAAAATCAAAGAAATGGCGGACTCCGTATATTTATAGGCAATCATTCCGCCGTATCTGATGGCACGTGGCAGTCCCTCCCTTGACACAGCGCTCGAGCAGGCACGCCCATTAACTCCTCAAACACGTGGCGAGCGCCCCTTCATTTTCTGTCTGCGGAAAGGCTGCGGAAAGCTGGCGCTCATTAATTCCAGCCCATCATGTGGGGTGCCGTTCTCGATGAAAGCAGCGGGCGGTTTCGTGTGATAGTGCGCTAAGTCCTTTCCTTAAGAATTCTTGGCGGCAAGGACTTGGGGGGCATCTGTTATAGGCAAAATGGTGGAGATAAGATTTCACGCGGAAATGCCCATTTCGCCCTCGAGATGATCTGATCAAGAGTCGCAGAACGGGTAAAGGTGGAGTACGGGTTCGACTCTCGAGATCGTAAGCTCGGGAGTCGAAGAATGGATAAGTGTGGGACGTCCATTCGACTCTCGAGATTATCTGATCGAGAGTCATAGATTGAAAAATACGGAGCAGCTATTCGTAAGTCTCGAGTCTTCATAACCGATAGTCAAATACGGCAAAGCTCGATCCGCGAACAGACCTTCTCACAAGTCGTTGAAAGACGTTACATCTAAGTATGTACTTGGACTCGCGACCACATTTTAACCTGCGAGTAGCTTTCCTGCGGTAATATCTCTTAGCTTTTAGTACTAGCACCCGATTCTCGTCGAGCAGCTTGTCCAATCCCTCTGCGACACCAAGCAGGGCTACAACCAGTTCGGTGGTTTCCGTCTTGTCGGCGTCTCCTTCCTTTTCGGAGGCTATGACTCCAACTACGGGCGTCTCCTTCCTTTTCGAAAGTTATGATTCCAACTACGGCTTCCAGCCGGATTTCAAGGGATTACCATCAAGGGGCGTGATTGTTGAAATAAGTCATTGGGTTGGATCTGACTCAAAAGATAGGATCTTATCCCACGAAATCAGCAAATTCTCAGTATCGTATGCGACATCAACGGGATTTCGACATCTCATGTAACAAATTGGATTGCTTCAGATCTATATAAAGGGGTGGCTCCATTAAGAGCAGGTACGCACACAACATCCAATCTGGGTCCCGTTTTGCTTGGCTTCTCTTCTTACTGTGGCCTAACTTAAGCATCGGAGGGCTAACGACTGGTCCCCAGCCACCCTTATTTGCTGTCTTACTTCAGGTCTGGTGGTGGAAATCCCTGCTGGAGTGAAGGAGGAAAGCCGGAGGATCTCGTTACAAAATCTGACATCAACACCAAGAAAAGAGCCGACTTATAGAGGCTCAAGTACATTGTGCGATGGTATCGTTCCCGGAACCACCATCAGCAGGAGAGACATTACGGGCAGGTGAAGAAGAAGTCAATGCTGTCATCCTCCGATCCAGAAGGCAAATACCGAAACGCATTCGGCCAGAACCAGTCGACCCGATGCAAGAAAATGGAAACCCAGATACACCATCAACGAGGCCCCAGGGGCAGAAGTTGAAAGAGAAAGTTGTTGAAGCCACGCCCAGTCGATCGGAGCCAAGGCAAGGGGCATCGCCAGTAGCATATGATGTCGTGTCACACTTGCGAAAGGTCCCGGCTCGCTTGAGCATATATGACGCCTTGTGTCTCTCAAAGGTATATAGGGAGATGTTAATCAATGCATTGTTAGACAGCGAAGTCAGAGAAGTGATGATGATAGAGATCGAAGCAGAAATGAACGATCCCGATAAATTTTGGGAAGGAAATGCACCGATTCAGCAAGCAATGCAGATAGATCACCCCTCTGTAATCACATTCTCTGAAGAAGACCGCATGATTGGAGCAACAGACCCTAATCGCCCGTTGATGGTCACAGGAACGATTAGAGACACGGAAATTAAGCAATACATGCTTGACGATGGATTCGCAGTAAACATCATGTCGTTGAAGACACTACAGAGGTTGGGTTACAGACTATCAACCCTGTGTCTCAGCACCATGGTTATTCAAGGGTTTAATCAAGATAGCCAGCGCACTCTTGGGTCGATCATCATGATGTTAGAAATTGAAGAGCTAATGATAAAAGTAACGTGCCAAGTAATCGACGCAGTAACAACGTATAATCTTCTGTTAGGGAGGCCGTGGCTCCATCAGAATCGCTTCATTCCCTCAACCTATCATCAATGCTTCAAATACAACAGAGAGGGAGTTCAGTACAGAGTGGCAGCAGACCCAAAGCCGTATACGATTGCAGAATCATTCTTGGCCGATGCTCAGTACTATGACCTAGTCGACGAAAGAGAGGTCAAGAAGAAGCCCGATGTAACGCAGAAAGGGTAAGGGGCAAAACCTAGAGTCAACAAGTTTGAACAGAGAAGCAAGCCTCAGTTTATTACTCAGAAAGAAACCACAAGTTAGTCAGCCGAAGAACCTCAATGGACTACGAAGAAATTTTATATAATCCCGAAGCACTTACGACAACCAGGGCAATCCGTCCTAGAGATGATATTGAACTAACACATGAGTGTGCTCAAATCTAGTTTCAACATGCCAGTACCGAAAATAGGAAGAGTTAAGCCTTTCCCAAGAGCTCCTAGCCAGTTTTTGGTACCACCAAGTGCCAATGCGAAGAAAGAAATCAAATTTTATTCAGTACCAAATGAGCCTGTGCAGCCTAAGGACGACACCGAGAAATCCCGCCGCTTGCCTCAGCCGATAGAGGAAGAAAGATACAGTGAAGCCAGCCGTAATATCATGAAGAATATGGGCTTCTATCATCAGAATCGGCCCTGAATGGGAGAATGTTAGCACCATTCGAAGAAAACACCGAAGCTTACCAAGGAAGAGAAGAGTTAGGGGCAAAGATGAAGATTAGACATGTCAACATGGTGACAATCAGTCCCACAGAAGAGGTGCAGCCACAAAAGTAGTTGACATCATTTAACCCAGTGCCGCACCCGCACAGATAGAAGACGGGGGACAGCCCAAGATAGATGAGCTTAAAGAAATAAATCTAGGAACCCCAGAGGATCCTAGAAATACATACCTGAGTAAGAATGTCCTAGAAGAAGAGAGGGAGAAATACATCCAACTGTTGAAAGAGAACAAGGACGTGTTCTCTTAGACATACTCAGAAATGCCAGGGCTCAGTCCAACAATTGCGATGCACAAGCTGGGCATCATGAAAGGGAAGAAAGCGGTCAAACAACCTCAACGACGATTCCATCTAGACATAGTGCCCAAGATCGAAGAGGAGGTTGAGAAGTTAATCCAAGCTGGGTTCATCCAAGAAGTCAAATACCCACGATGGATTTCAAATATTGTGCCAGTCAAGAAAAAGAGCGGTCAAATCCGAGTGTGTGTAGACTTTCGAAACCTCAATGAAGAATGCCCTAAAGATGATTTCTCACTGCCTATCCTGGAACTACTGATTGACAGCACGACAGGATACGCAGTGATGTCCTTTATGGATGGTTACTCAGGGTACAATCAGATTCGTATGGCCCTGGAGGATGAAGAATCGACGGTCTTCCGTACGACATTGGGCATATACTGCTATCGTGTAATGCTATTTGGGTTAAAGAATGCAGGGGCAACATATCAACGTGCGATGCAAGTAATCTTCCAGGACATGATGCATAAGCACGTCGAATGCTACGTAGACGATCTGGTAGTGAGGTCGGCTGAGCATGAACATCATAGAAAGCATTTGCGGCAAGTGTTTCAAAGACTGAGAAAGAAAAGCCTCCGTATGAACCCGTTGAAATGCGTATTCGGGGTTTCCTCTGGCAAGTTCTTGGAGTTCGTCATCAGGCACCGAGGCATAGAAATCGACCCGACGAAGATTAAGGCAATCGGGGAGATGCCACCTCCGAAGAATCTCAAAGAGCTGAAAAGTTTTCAAGGCACTGTCGTGTACCTAAAAAGATTCATCTCAAACTTATTCGACCGTTGTCAGCCATTTTCATGCCTTAACAAGAAAGGGGTCTAGTTTGAGTGGGATGATGCTTGTCAGAAAGCGTTCGACTCTCTGAAAGACCTGCTCGAAAAGTCTCCAGTCCTTACAGCACCGATCAAAAGAGAGCCACTAATCCTCTACATTGCCGCCGGCGAAAATTCACTAGGAGCCCTCTTAGCCCAGAAGAACGAAGAAGGAAAGGAAAGCGCACTCTATTACCTGAGCCGCACACTAGTGGGAGCTGAGTTCAACTACTCAGCAATCGAAAAAATCTGTCTGGCACTGATCTTTGCTGTCAAGAAGCTTTAGACATTACTGTCTCTCTCACCAGATAACATTAATATCCAAAGCAGACCCCATCAAGTTTCTCATGAGCAGACCCATGTTGTCTGGGCGGTTCGCCAAGTGGGCCCTTCTCTTGTCAGAATTCGACTTGACATACATCCCGACTCGGGCCATCAAAGGACAAGCAATTGTAGACTTCCTTGCCACACATCCAGTACAGAGTGGTGAAGAAATAGAATATGACCTCCCAGATGATCAGGTTATGGCAGTTAATGAAGCACGCCATTGGGAGATGTATTTCGATGATGCGGCCAGAGCGATAGGGTCAGGGGCAGGAGTTATATTCATCAGTCCGCAGGGGAATTTGTTACCCTATTCATTCACGATAGTCCCGACAAGCACCAACAACGAAGCAGAGTACCAGGCTCTTATCATCGGGTTACAATTGGCCCTGGAAATGCAGATTAAGGAAATACGTATCTATGGAGACTCTAGGCTTATCATCGGACAACTGACGACAGAATACGAAGTCTGTAAGCCCGAGTTATCTCCCTATTGCCATCAAGCACAGTCAATGTTTGACCAGTTTCAGAATAGTAGTATCTTGCATATACCGAGACAGGAGAATGTACGAGCAGATGCACTTGCTAGTTTAGCCGCTGCTTTGGCCAACCCCGGGGGCAGCCCACTTCAGGTAACAATTGAAGAAAGAAGAATTCTACCGACAACTGCGTTGCGCAGTGGAGAATTGAGTGCCAATCCCATTTGCTGCTTCGAGGTTACGGAGGAAGATGATTGGAGAAAATCATTCATCGATTATCTAAAGTATGGATTTCTACCGGAAGATCCCAAAATGCGCACACAGATCAGAAGACGTGCCAACTCATTCGTACTCCAGAATGACGTGCTTTACAAACGATCGTACGAGGGAGTACTGCTGCGGTGTCTAAGCCGAGATGAAGCACATGATACACTGAGAGAAGCTCACGGGGGAGAATGTGGTGCCCACCAGGGAGGTAAGAATCTACATCACCGTGTACGACACATGGGTAACTACTGGCCTGCAATGATGAGGGATGCGATAGAATACACCAAGAAGTGTCACCAGTGTCAAATCCACGCAGATATCATACATTCACCACCAGAGGAATTGCACCAGTTAGTAATGTCATGGCCTTTCGCAGCGTGGGGCATGGACGTGATTGGGCCGATTAGTCCACCATCCTCCCAGGGGCATCAGTACATCCTTGCGGCGACCGATTATTTCTCTAAATGGGCTGAAGCAGTCGCCCTGAGAAATGTGAAAGCCAGACATGTCGAAGTTTTTATTCGTCACACCATATTGTATTGACATGGTATCCCTGAGAGAATTACCACGGACAATGGAACACCTTTCAAGAATGATACTATCGATAAGTTGTGTGCGAAGTTCAAAATCAAGCACTGTTATTCATCGCCTTATTACCCTCCTTCGAATGGATTAGCCGAAGCATTCAATAAGACTATCTTGAAGATTCTGAAAAAGACAGTGGCAGAAAATAAGAAAGACTGGGATAGACGATTACCCGAAGCATTATGGGCATACTGAACTAAGCACTGCACAGCCACTCGAGCTACACCCTACTCACTGGTGTACGGTACGGAAGCTGTGATCCCAATGGAAATGCAGGTTGAGTCACTACGGGTAGCACTTCGGCACTCCCTGACAACCGAGCACAATGCCAAGATCAGAATGGCCGAACTCGATGATCTAGATGAAAAGAGGCTCGCTGCCCAACAGAGGCTCGAAATGTATCAAAAGAAAATTTCAGCTGCGTACGATAAGCGTGTCAGGGGAAGATCATTCAAGAAGGGTGATCTCGTGCTAATGATGAAGCGTTCGGCACCAACCCAAGGACCGAGAAGTAAATTCGACTCAAAATGGGATTCCGTCTGCATTATCGATGAAGTATATTCCAATGGATCCTATCGGGTAATAGATTGCAAAGGGCAGGGCATCAGTTCGCTGGTGAATGGCCGATTTTTGAAAAGATATTATACTTAACATAGGCTTATCGTTACGAGCTATAAACACCCCAGTAGAGGGAGAGTGTAATAAAGTAGACACCGAAAGAAATGACACCATACAATGATTAAATCAAAATACTAATCATCTACTTTGTGCTTGCACAGGTATCAGGAAAGTCTATAAGACTCAGGACACGTTAAGCATGGCACTCTATCCTTTTCGAGACCATCGAGAATCGGGATAAACCCCAAACCAAGACTCAGTTACATCTTCATTCACATGAGTGTAGGTTTGAGTCCTAACAGGGGGACGTTCCTTTCCAAATAGCACAATCTATTTGCATTCAAACTCAAATAAATGGGCATATAGGCTAAAGACACAGCATAAATTTAGAAGTACAATAGTATACATATTGTTACAACATCCGTTACAACATATTCCAACATGTTCCAAATTACAAGCGAAGGTTATTACAATTCAACCATCTAAAGTCTTCAAACATTGTTCTAATAAGTTGACTGCAGATTCTTCGATCGCCTTCTGTCTCGCCTTAGCCTCGGCCAAGACTTGGGCAGGGTCAGGAGTGTCCTGAAGAGACTGCTTCAGCTTATAACTTGTGCCCTCACAGCATTACACTTCGCCTCATGCTGATCAATGGAGGACTGCAGACGTGCCTTCTGACCACCGAACTTCGAGAGTTTGAGATGGACGACAGAATGTTCGGCTCGTAGCCGGGCCATCTCGTTCTCAATCTCCGCGAGACATCTAGTAGCCTCTAGGTATTCTGCGTCGACAGCCTGCCAATCCTTCTTCACTGCAGCCATGTCCACCTCATGTTATTCAAGTTCTGGAAGAAGAGACCGCAAGTGACTGCGTTTTTCCTCGACAGAAGGGTCAACCTTGAGGTGCCTCGCCTCGTTCACTTGAGCCATCCCGTCCTTGAATTGGGACACGTGTCTGACTATCGAAGAGATGTCAATCCCGAGCCACGTGGCGTCAAGCCCTTATGCCTGCAGTGCCTCGTCCAAGATAGACCATTCATCTCCATTCCTCAACGAGTTAATGATGTCAGACAGTAAGCTCTTCAGAAGATTCGCTTTGGTCCTTGACAGGCCTCGGAGAGATGAAAGGAATACCTCAGACAGGACTACAGGAATTAGGACACAGGCAGGAGTAGTGACTGACAAAAGGAATGGTGAACATTAGCACACAGAAGAAAGAAAAGAAGCAAACAAAGCGATAAGGACAAGTAGTATACCGGCAGCTTCAGGAACTTCGCCGACCGGTGCACTGGTTGAAGTGACGGGTGTTGGTAATGCCGGGACACATTCAGTTACACTTTCCACTACTGGCTCAGGCAATTCAGGAGGAGAAGGTACAACGATCTCAGGGGTAGTGGTGGTTTTGATTGATTCAACAGCAGGAGATACTTCTACGACAAGCTTCGGCGCACTAGTGGCATCTAAAGGCATGATTTCTTGGGAGGGGAGTGCTGCCTCTTTCGTAACATTAGCAGGTCTTGCCTCAGGAGCAGGGCTAGGGTCGGTCGCAGCCGCAGTAATGACAGGGTCAGCAAGGGGAGGAACTTCAGCTTGTACCCCACTGTTGAGGTCCATAAGGATGGGTTCTGTGTCTGCTTCGGGAATAGATCTCTCGTATATTGGTTCATTATCTTCACCCTCCCCAGTGGGGTGGTTTCTACTTAGGTATGCTTGCGAGCTCATCTCTCCTTCCCCCCTTGGTCCACTCACGTCGACGATCGGGAAGCTGCCGGCAGTCTTGGAGAGTCGACTCCGTGCCTTTTCTGCCCTATACAGCTTCCACATGTCCTTTATTTTCTTCCCTCCATCGACGATAGGGACACGGGGGGAGGTCTTCACTTGAGGACCAAACCGCTCAGGAGACAGTTCAGAATCACTATCCCCTAGAACAGAGCATCTGGATAGACTCGTGTTGAACCTCCAATTTATACATTGCATAGCCCACTACATCACATTATATGCATGGTTTTCATGATTAAAGGCCCATCTAACACATGTTTTGTGATTATAGGGACGAGAGTAGACTTCACTCAATTGGAGACTAAAAAGGGTCCATTTAGAACCTGTGAGTGAAGGTCCAAGGTGGACCACAGAAGGAAGAAGAAAGCGGAAGAAAAGAAACTGAAGAAAGAAGAAAAAGCAGAAGAATAGCTAGTCCGACCAGTCGGCCACACTTTTGGAAACCATTGGAAGAAGGACCAGTTGGTCCGACTGGTCGGCCAACCGGTCGGTGCCCTCTGCTGAGTCGCTGGAACAAGACCATAAGCAGGTCCGACCGGTTGTGACCGGTCGGCCAACAGGTCGTCTGCCCCTGTGTGCTTGCTGGACTGTTTGCAAGGTAGGTCCGACCGGTCGTGATCGGTCGGCCAGGCCAGTCCGACCGGTCGGCCACATAGAAAATCAGGCAATTGTTATTTTGGGCTCCGAAAAATACTGCGCAATGCGTAACCTTACGCGGTTTCTGGAAGATTCCGACGTAACCAAGCGTCCTCACTATAAAAGGACACCTAGGGGCTCTTCCTAGGGTATCATAGAAGCTAAGGGACGTGGTGCTAGAGAGAGGAAGCCATCATGGAGCGTCTGCAACCCTCCGAACTCCGATTTTTCTAGTTTTTATGCTTTCTTTCATGAGTTCTAGTTGTAGTATGACAATACTCGGCTAGAATCTCTCAGCTAAGGCTGAGAGGTGAAGCTTGTAGCTAATTTTCATGTTTGATTTAGTTTAATTTAAGTAATTTCAATTCAAGTCTAGATTTTTTATTTATTCTAGTTCCTTAAGTTGATAGTTTGAGATGTTTTATGAGAGTTCATGTGCTCCGGACATGAATTCCTTGCAATTCTCTGAGATTATCATATGGTGTTTGTTTAGATTCGAATTATGGTAACCCTTGAGCAAGCCATAGTCCATAGGCATGGCTGTTACTCCGAAGGCTATGATTTCGAATTCTACATGTGTTGAATGAGGACTAGAACTTGGAAGTTCAACTTGAATGGAATTGAATGTGTTTGAATGCTTTATTTTCCAACTAGATGAGAGATAGGACTTCAAATCTAGTTGTGTTCTATACTTGGATTGATTGGATTAACATGGGATTGCTACAAGTGGATCCTTGAATGCCTTAGTACCTTAAACTACTGATATTCATTAAGTTACTGTTTTAGTATAATTGCTTCAATTGAATATCCTATTTCTTGCAAAATTGAGTTGCTGTAATAGTTTGGAAGCTATTTTCCAATTCCCTGTGGATCGACCTCGGTCTTACCGAGTTTTATTACTACATCGCAGCCTTACACTTGAGGCGAGCAAACAAGTTTTTAGCACCGTTGTCGGGGAATTTAGATAACGGTTTTCAAATTGTTTTAGTGGCTGTAGAAGTAGAAGTAGATAGGTTTTCTGATTTTTTTTAGAACTAACAAATTATTTTGTTTTGTAGGATTTCTTCTCTAGTTCAAGCACATCTGGTAATACCTTTCTAACTTAGGTTTTTGCAGATTTTCTATTTTCAGATTAATTTCAGATTTCTGGGATTTAGGACTAGTGTAGTTTTTGGTTGAGTGGTTTATGTCCCGTTGGGAACATAACCACTCTAATCGTCTCCAATCAGAAGGTGGTTTAGTTGGACCATTGTCAGTCCATAGACGAGTCCGAAACTACCAAGAACATTGTGAAAATTTGGGGAGTATGGATCAAACACCTTTAAGGAATCCTCCCCCCTACTCCAACTAACGCAAATCAAGAGGGAGTAGGAGAGAATGAGGTACATAACGTTCCTCCAATGAGATCACTACGGGATTACCTACAACCAGCCCGTACAATTACACCCTCTTGTGTGGTTTTACCACCAAATGGGGGAAACATTGACATAAAGCCGGGTGTAATTTAACTTATACCAAAGTTCCATGGGCTAGACTCTGACCGCCCATATCTGCACTTGAAAGAATTCGAAGAAGTGGTGGCCACCTTGCAATACACCAATATTTCAGAAGATACCATTAAGCTTAAACTCTTTCCCTTTTCATTGAAAGAAAGAGCCAAAGATTGGCTTCACTCTTTTAGACCACATTCGATTGGGTCATGGAATGAGATGACCCGGGAATTCTTGAAAAAGTTCTTCCCGGCTCATAAAACGAACACCCTTCGAAGAGCCATAATGAATTTCTCGGCTAAAGAGGGTGAATCTTTCTTCTAATGTTGGGAGAGATTTAAGGACCTCCTACTTGCTTATCCACATCATGGCTATGAGAGTTGGCGAATTATAAATTTTTTCAATGATGGATTAAGTTCCAATATGCGCCAATTTGTAGAGATGATGTGCAATGGCGAGTTTATGAGCAAAAATCCAGATGAGGCTTGGAGTTATTTGGACATGTTGGCTGAAAATGCCCAATCTTGGGATACATCGGATAAACCCAATAACCCCAAGCCTACTCAAGAGAAAGAGAAAGGAGGGATCTATATCCTTAAGGAGGAAGACGACGTGAATGCAAGGATAGCCAACCTCACAAGGAAGATCGAGGCTATGGAACTTAGTAAAAGTGGAGTTCCAAAGTCCAATGAAGCTATTGAGACCATATGTGGGATTTGTCACACCGATTTACACGCTACGTAAGATTGTCCCACAATTCCTGCATTTTAAGAGGTATTACATGAACATGCAAATGCCACATATGGGTATCAACGGCCTTTCAATGGACCGGTGGGTAATACGTACAATACTAGTTGGAAGAACCACCCAAATTTTAGTTGGAAGAATGCTCCCACGGGCAATCCTACCAACTCTCAAGGAGGGCCACCCATGCAAAATATGGCCCCACCTCAATTCTCAATGGCGGATACCTTGAAAGCGTTTATATAAGGGCAAACGCAAATCAATCAAACAAATCAGCAAATGTTCAAAGAGCTTAAAGTCTCGGTTGATGAGATTAAGGGACGCTTGAATGCTAGGGAAGGGACCTTTCCAGCCCAACCTCAACCCAATCCAAAGCAAGTACATGAAGTGAGCATTTCTAATCCTTCCAACCAACACATGGAGCAAGTCAATTCCATCATCACTCTTAGAAGTGATAAACAAATTGACAAATCTATTCCGGTGAAGGCCGACAAGCCTAATGATCCGGTAAATTCTGAGGATGAGGATGGATCTAACTTAGCCCCACAAGAGACGGAATGCATTTACAAGCCCGTAGCACCATTCCCTTCGAGATTGGTTGCCCCAAAATCTCTCCCAAACTCTCATGATATTCTAGAGATTTTTAGACAAGTCAAGATCAACATTCCCTTGCTTGATGCCATCAAACAAGTCCCCTCCTATGCCAAGTTTCTAAAGGACCTATGCACAACTAAACGTAAATATAATGTGCAGCAAAAGGCCTTCTTAAATGAGCAAGTGAGTGCCATTCTCACTCAAAAGACCCCCCCAAAATTCAAAGATCCCGGTAGTCCCACAATTTCATGTATCATTGGCGACTATCGGATTGAGCGTGCATTGCTAGACTTGGGGGCAAGCGTGAATTTGATCCTATTTTTGGTATATGAGCAATTGGGTCTTGGTGAATTAAAACCCACCAAAACCACGTTGTAGCTTGCTGATAGATCCATCCGTGTACCGAGAGGGATAGTTGAGGATGTGCTAGTCCAAGTTGATAAATTCTACTACCCGGTAGATTTTATTGTCTTGGACACACAACCGATTATGGATGCTAGCACCCAAATACCGGTGATTCTAGGCTGCCCATTCCTCGCTACATCAAACGTAATCATAAATTGTCGGAATGGAGTGATGCAAATGTCCTTTGGGAACATGACGTTGGAGGTGAATGTGTTCCACTTGGGCAAAAGGCATAGGGATGATGATATTGTCCACGAGGTTGATATGATTGATTCAATCGTGGAAGAGGAGTTCGCTTTAAGGCACAATTTTGATCCTCTAGATGTTGTTAGCTTTGATCCCTTTGAGGATTGGGACGATAATGATAGCCCCCATGTAAACATGATAAAATCTATGGAAGATGGGGGGTTTTTCCAACATGATCAACCTGAAAGCTTGGGGACGTGTTTGACACATTCTAAGGATGAATCCAATTCTAATCTTAATAAGACCTTGGAAGTGTCAATTTTTCAAAATTTATTTGACAAGTCGCCAATTTCTGATTTACACAACTTTGTTATGCAGGATTTGGAAGAATTGGTGCTTGACTTGCCTACAGAGAGGCCAATTTTTTAAAGTGTAGAGGTTGAGGACCCACTCCAACCTACACAAAATTCTGAAAAGGAGGAAAACATGAAGGGACCAAATCTGAAAACTTCCTCCGATGAAGTCTCCTACACTCTAGAGGAGTGTTTAACGTATTTTGAAGATTGGGATGATCCCATGATTCAGGATATTGTGCATGCTTTGAAGGAGACCCCTCTGGTGCTAAAAAATTTTCCTTCTACAGAACACCAAACTGAAAAATCAATTGTGGAAGCACCGGTGAAATCTGATTTTGTGGAGATCATATCAACTCGTGAAGAAGAAATACAAGTCTCGACATCTCTTTGGTTTGTTCAAACTGAAGAACACTTCTGGGATGACCTATACTTGAATTTTTTTGCCCATACAAGAAGGAAAGGAGATCTATATTCAATGATTTCCAACCAATGCAATTCTCCTTTCCTAGTACATGTGACAATTTTGTTGAAGAACCCGTTGAAATTTTTCAGCCGGATTTTCAATGGGTTAGAATGATCAATGTCACCAATGTACTTTCCAAAGCAGGATGGTGGACAGTCCTACTGAGAAATTTGTTACACCACTTGATGATCCTGCTCAACTTTGTCCTTTTGGATGTTATACTGATAATCGATGTCCTAGACTGATGGAGATCCTCTTTTTAAAAAGGGACGGCTTAGTTATCTTTATTGCTTTCCGTAGATTAGGTTTAGTTTATCTAGTTTTACTGTTTTAAGTAGCTTTAGTTGTTGGGTTGTAGACTTCCACGATCTCTCTCTCACGTACTATTGTTCTCACTCTCTCATATTTTACCATTGCTCTCATGTTCATGCTCATTACATATCTTTTTACATTGAGGACAATGCAAGATTTGGTTGGGGGGTGAGATGAGATTCCTCATCTAGCAGTTTGCAACATTTCGAGCCTCATGTGCGCAAATTTTTTTAAATTTTCTAAAATTTCAAAACTCTTTTAGAAAACTTTATTTCTATGCATTCGAGATGATATGAGTGTAAGAAGAGGAGATACGAAGTGTGTGATGTTGTAAGTCTTGAATTTCTCCCAACATAATGGTTTTATATGTTAGTTTCCCTATTGTTGTAATGGATAGAAAATTTGAACACTCTTTACACCAAGTTCACATTACACGATTTTCATGAGTTAAAAGGATTATACGAATTGTGGATTAGCTAGACGTGATTTAAAGGTGTTGAGAAACCAAGCCGGGGTACTTTGTCCATCCTTGTCCATGGGAAAATAACGAAAGATATGGATTTTTAAAAATCCTATCTAATTTAAAAGAAAAAGGAAAAGAAAGGATGAAATTGGGAATGATGGAAAAACGGTGGAAATTCTGAAAAGGGCTACCTATTACCAACCGGGGGATGGTCTACCCGTAACCAAAGCCGAAAATGGGACGTAGTGTGAAAGCCGTCGGAAGGACGGTAAGACAAATTCCTGTCATAGGCTTGTTGTTACTCTGTGCACCTTGAGATCTACAGTTTAGTTGATCTATGAAGAATATAATCCCAGAAACCCATGAGATGAGCTTTCACTATGCACACTAGGTTGAAGTTGTTCGAGTTCCTCTATTTACCAATCAATCAGCGGGAATTTCATGTAGACACTTATTATGCTTTGAGAGTTTAAGGTTGCAATTTCTATCACTTAATTTCTCCAAATTTTATACTTGTATGTCTTGAAATGGATAGAAACATGGTTTCTGAAGGAGAGTTGGGTTTGGAGGTTTGAAATTGTTTCATGCATGTCTTGCTCGGGACTAGCAAAAAGCTGGTTGGGGTGTGTGTTGAACCTCCAATTTATACATTGCATAGCCCACTACATCACATTATATGCATAGTTTTCATGATTAAAAGGCCCATCTAACGCATGTTTTGTGATTGTAACGATGAGAGCAGACTTCACTCAATTGGAGACTAAAAAGGCTCCATTCAGAACCTGTGAGTGAAGGTCCAAGGTGGACCAAAGAAGGAAGAAGAAAGAGGAAGAAAAGAGAATGAAGAAAAGAAGAAAAAGCAAAAGAATAGCTAGTCCGACCGGTCGGCCACACTTTTGGAAACCATTGGAAGAAGGACCAGTTGGTCCGACCGGTCGGTGCCCTCTGCTGAGTCGTTGGAATAAGACCATAAGCAGGTCCGACCGGTCGTGACCGGTCGGCCAACAGGTCGTCTGCCCTTGTGTGCGTGCTGGACTGTTTGCAAGGTAGGTCCGACTGGTCGTGATCGGTCGTCCAGGCCAGTCCGACCGGTCGTCCGACCGGTCAGCCACATAGAAAATCAGGCAATTGTTATTTTGGGCTCCGAAAAATACTGCACACTGTGTAACCTTACGCGGTTTCTGGAAGATTCCGACGTAACCGAGCGTCCTCACTATAAAAGGACACCTAGGGGCTCTTCTTAGGGTATCATAGAAGCTAAGGGACGTGGTGCTAGAGAGAGGAAGCCGTCGTGGAGCGTCTGCAACCCTCCAAACTCCGGTTTTTCTAGTTTTTATGCTTTCTTTCATGAGTTCTAATTGTAGTATGACAATGCTCAGCTAGAATCTCTCAGCTAAGGCTGAGAGGTGAAGCCTGTAGCTAATTTCCATGTTTGATTCAGTTTAATTCAAGTAATTTCAATTCAAGTTTGGATTTTTTATTTATTCTAGTTCCTTAAGTTGATAGTTTGAAATGTTTTATGAGAGTTCATGTGCTCCGGACATGTATTCCTTACAATTCTCTGAGATTATCATATGATGTTTGTTTAAATTCAAATTATGGTAACCCTTGAGCAAGCCATAGTCCATAGGCATGACTGTTACTCTGAAGGCTATGATTTCGAATTCTACATGTATTAAATGGGGACTAGAACTTGGAAGTTCAACTTGAATGAAATTGAATGTGTTTGAATGCTTTATTTTCCAACTAGATGAGAGATAGGACTTCAAATCTAGTTGTGTTCTATACTTGGATTGATTGGATTGACATGGGATTGCTACAAGTGGATCCTTGAATGCCTTAGTACCTTAAACTACTGATTTTCATTAAGTTACTGTTTTAGTATAATTGCTTCAATTGAATATCCTATTTCTTGCAAAATTGAGTTGCTGTAATAGTTTGGAATCTGTTTTCCAATTCCCTGTGGATCGACCTCGGTCTTATAGAGTTTTATTACTACATCGCAGCCTTACACTTGAGGCGAGCGAACAACTCGTCCGACTAACCGGGCTTTGATCATGACCTCCTCGACCGCCGGTCGACGGGGTCCCTGCCGCAATACCACCCTCACCATCACCTTCCCCGCCATCCTTAGCATTGTCATCACCATCACCACCCTTAACATCGCCGCCACCTCCCCCATCATTGCCCTCACCAACGTCAGTGTCATTTATATCCCTTCCTTCATCCCCACCAACATCCTCATCTTTACCAAACTCACCGGCCACGTCAGCCTTATCATCGTTATCATCGCCGATATCATAACGGTCTCTCTATCCCTCGGCCATGGGACCAACGAGTGGGGAATCCGGGTTCCCTTGTAGTGTGACCCTTTGCCCATAAGCGACCCAGCCTTCAAGCGTGTGCTCGGGTTTCTCATGATCTATTATAACATTCAGAGAGGTCATAAACTTCTGCACGCCCGGAGTGGCCAGTTGACGGAGCGGCTCTGCCACATAGCCCAAGCTGTCAGCAGGAGCAGGATCGACGATCGGAGGAGAAACGAAGACAGGATCGGCTATGTGTCGATTGTTCCGGATTAAGGAATATTGGTGAGCCCACCACCTCATCCACCCGTATGTAGCACCGGGAGTGTACTCTGTACCCGAGACAATGAAGGAGCAACCTGATCTAGTAAGCAAGAGCTGTCGCCAGATCCATTTCCAATGTATCGGCCCTGTGCCATAGGCCCGCTGTTCTCTTATCACCGGCTCAAGCGCCTCCGGTACCCCTTGGTCATAACCAAATTGTCTAGCAAACCGGTGCGGATAGTATGGCTCTCTCCAAAACTCAGCACCCTCCCTCAAAGGCAGTGAGCCCGGGCGGATAGATATCAGAAAGCAATGCCCGTAGGAACCAAGGCTCTCATCGTCGTCGAGCAATTCTGGATCCTCGTTGTTGGTCCCAGAGAAAAGAAAGAAGTCGATGTCATCATGACAAGCTATCTTTGCCTCGATAGTCGCTAAGTTGCCGCTGTTCATCCTCCGCTTCTGGAAAGCATGCAATGGAACTGACCCTCTCCGGATGAAATCTTTGAGCTCCATTCCATAAACCCATGGGAAGTAAACCCCAAGCCAACCTGAGAAGAAATGCCACCCGCAGAATGACGAGTTTATTCCAAAGGAAGCCTAGCCCTTGTTGCTGATGACACCGTCGAGGGCCCGATATATGGAGCACAATACAACTGGGGCCAGTGCATAGCGATGGCCATTGGCCAGACTCCCCGCCACAGCAAAACAAGAGACTCTCACACTGTCTGCCTGCTTAGAGCTTGGAAGGGCCACGTAGCATAGCCAATAGGCTAAAAATCCAGCGAGTTCGTAGGAAGGAGATAACTTATTCGGCTGCGGGAACTTCGTCTTCATCTTGGCCTCTAGGACCAATTTATCTCTACGACCTTCATCGTATGACACGTAATCCAAGCTGAGGAAGGAAGGGAACCATCAGAAAAAAAGGATAGAATGAAGCAAAAGTACATTACTCGAGTTAAAGAAGTCACTTCAGCCATGACTAAAGTAAATTAGCCAATCTTCGAAGGGCACCTTATCCTTGGAGCCCAGGAATTGCGGCAGATCCGCAAATAGCTCGTAGCAGGCTGCTGAATAAAAGCCTTCATTGATGCCCTTCTTCTTCTTGGAGAGCTCCTCATCACTAGGAGTCCACTCATCATAAATACAACCACGTATGGGGAGACCTGCTATACGGTACAGGTCCCAGAGGGAGATACTCATTTCTCCGCAGGGCAAGTGGAATGAGTTGGTAATGGAGCTCCAGTGATTCAGAAACCCCTTGTAGACGCACGGCTCCCAATAGAAATAGCTCGACGTCGCCTGAATAGCCCTTAGGAGACCCACTTGTTTCAAAGTCTCTTCATGCTGCTCGACTATTCGGTTAGCCCAAGCTTCGTAGCCAAGATGAGGACTCAGATGCCCTCGAGTCCTAAACCCTCCGGTCGGCCAGATTTTCGCATCTGGCAGAGGGCGAAACCTTTGGCATAAGGTCTCGTAATAGTGGGTTGGAAATGGTAGGTGTGGGTCCTGGTTCGACTCTAAGAATATCATGTCCTTCTCCCCAAGGACAGACTGTAGTGTACCGTTCTTGGACATGGCATAGTTAAGGAATGTCTCGGGGATAGACGTCCAGGAGTCGACGCTGTAAAATGAATTTGCGCGACACACATCAGATGGCTCGATACTCAGTAAGGAGCGATATCTCTAGAAGCTCTTGGGAAATTGAATGAATTGCTTTGTGTAGGGGTTACGGATCACAAGAGATGACACCGCCAACTTCGCGGAGGACCAGACAACCCTCATCCTATCAGACTTCGACTTGGCCTGATTCTCCATGTATACTTGCTTAGCACTTTTCCCGGTCGTCTTCGGGCGACCTCGTTTGACGGATGAAACAAGTGTGACCGGGCTAGCTTCACCCTCTTTAGACCCGACCACCTCATCATTCCGGAAACCCCGTAAGGGAGCATACCAGGCATCCCATTCTTCTTGTGTGCCTTCATCCGAGAGGGTTGGTAGAACCTTATCGCAAAGGATCTTTCGTTGAACGTCCTTCGGTAGTGTGAGGATGCGCTCGTAGAAGTTGAACCTCTCGGGCGAATGGAACCACTGAGGGTTCTAATCGGACGGTCTTGCCACTTTCTTAGGAGAACTTCTCTTGCGTTTACAAGTAGTTGCTTTGGAGCCAAATGGGCCAGCGTTGGAAGAACCACCAGCCATGAAGATCTGCACAAGCACACCAAAACATCAGGCAAAGTGCAAGTATCAGAAAAGAGTATATCCAGGTACGTATCAACTCTATATAACTTAAAAAGGGAACATCGCCCAGTTCGGCTTAGAAACTTCAGGCAGATGAGGGCCGACATCTCCTTAAAAAGATAATCATATCAATGTGAAAGACTGAAAGGGAGAGTGTTAGGCCCTCATCCTCCCCAAAATGACAAGTCCCAACTGTCTTGGGTAAAGACCTGTTGGGCTGGAATACTAGCATGACGATCCAAATCATACCCTAAGAGTCTAAGCATACTTCAAAACTCGTGATTCTATTTAAGCCTGAGCGTGTCTAACGGACTCCATCACATCAATTAAGGTGAGCTAAGACTCGGGGCTCATAAAAGTCCAGAGATTATACACGCCAAGGCCTAACGCATCGCACAAGGAAGAGATTTTTAAGTATAAAAATGTCCAAAATCGGACAAAATCGGAAGTCCAAAAACTGCACGCGCTGGGCACAGCGCGTCCTAAAAAACCACCAATTTTATGAGTTGAATTATTGTATGCACTAGCCCTGTCGCGGCCATAAAATCGGACAATTCCCCCAAGTCTACAAACTCTACGCGTTGGACCCAGTGCGTCCATTAATTGGGGTCAAATCACAAAGTTACGTGCTAATTCCAGCGTGTCGTTAAAATGGGTTTCCGCGAACACGGGGGTACGCGCTGGAAGTAGCGCGTTCATAAAATGGCCAAATTTCTTTAAGTTCCAGCGGGGGTATGCGCTGTCTGCAGCGCATCCTTTAAACACGCGCTAAGCCCAGCGCATGAAGTAAACCATAAAACTCTCCAAAGTTCAAATTTGTGACGCGCTGGGGGTAGCGCGTCGGAAAAAGGTCCGACCTTGAATTGTCGGACGTGCAAGCCAATAAATCGACGTGCTGGCGAGATTTATTCGATGCGCTGGGGATTTTTGTATGCGCTGGCGAGGGAAATCCCGTACAGTCAAATGAGTGAAATGACCAAAATGACCAGAGCTTTTCTATTTATAGCGGGACCTGAAAATTTCGATGTGCCGCAATGGACGATCATGTCCATCCCAACCCATCGGAGGGGCATCTGTTGGGGTCCCAAAAGTCAGCATCCTTAAAACAAGGGTTACAAGTGCACAATCTGCCCTATCATTGGATGTATGGTCAGTGCATTAGAAATCTTAACAAAATCACAACGCACCTCAGACTTAACAAAAAATGGAGAATTGACCCAGTGGTGGGCCCCACCATTTCATCATGATCAGAACCCTTCAAATTTGGGAGGGTTACTTCAATCATGAAGAAATAGAGCCAGTGCATCAGCATCCATCACAAAGCGGGCCCCACAAACCATCATTTTTGCAAGAAAATCACAAAAAGGTACGTCGGCGCATCAGAAAATTCACTCCAGTGCATCAAGAAATTTAGATAGTTTAAAAAGTGAATTTCAGGAATAACTGACCCTCAGTGCATTAAGAAATTCACCCAGTGCATCAAGAAATTCAGGCAGTTTTACGAAGTGAATTTCAGGACGCACTGACCCTCAGCGCATCAAGAAATTCGTCCAGCGCATCCAAAAATTCAGGAATTTCAAGACGCACTGACCCTCAGCGCGTCCAATAAAACATGCATTTTCAGAAATTTCAGGACGCACTGACAGCCAGTGCACCCTAAAAATCAGCATTTGAACTAAGGCATTTTTAGATGCGCCGGGTGATTCTCTCGACGCGCCGGCATGTTTTCTCGATGTACTACACGTGGCGGTCTCCTATTGGCTGACTTCGGGCATAAATACCCCTCCCCTACGGATCATTTAAAACGGATCCAGAGAAGGAGAGAGTTTTGGGTTTTTGAGATCGCCAGAATCCCTGTTCCGACTGCCGGAAACCCTTTTTCGATAACTAAAAATCCCACTTCCGACCACAGCAGGTCTGGTGGAGAAATAACCTAAGATATACAAGTATAGTGGCGCATCGCAAAATACATGGAATCAAACTTAACTTGTTTTATCAACGCACTGGCCCCAGCTTATCACAAAATAGGCCAGCGGATCACAAAAATAGCCCAGCGCATCAGGAAAATCAATCGTTTATAAAACAAGTCATTTTTGGACGCACTGGCCCCAGCGCATCACAAAAATAGGCCAGTGGATTAGAAAAATACACATCTTAAAACAAGTCAATTTTGGACGCACTAGCCCCAGCGCATCGTAAAAGTCGGCCAGCAGATCAGGAAAATAGAACATTTTTTAACAATCATTTTTGGACGCGCTGGCCCAAGCACATCTATAAAATTAGGCCAGTGGATAATAAAAATCAGCACTCTAAACGTTCATTTCAGCACCTTTAAATCTTCATTTTATGATGTTTTCAAGCCCCGTTTGGGCCTATTTTGGGTATTTCGATCGTTCCGGACGCAACAGAGCAGTCAAATAACTCATCCAGGCCACCCAATGAGTAGAATGCAAGCCTTCAAAGTCCGATCCAATCCAACGAGATGAACGAACTTCTCAAAAAGAGGCCTCCAGTGCCCAGAATCATACCGATGTATCATCATCACATGTACTATCATAATATGACCCGGATTCAGGTCCGGACTAAGCAAAGGGGACTATGGTTAACACGATAAACCATACCAAGAGAGTTCTAAACTATTACATGAAATTTGTTAAAAACTGACACTTTGAGAACAGTCGATGCCCTACCCATTCAAACGGCATCCGCTGGTTGAGCTGCTCAGGTACATATAACTGCAGATCGGTCTTCCCGCGGTCACCCATCACAAATGACGGGCGCAGGCCCAGAGTCGCACCCCTCAGTTAAAAATCCTGACAGTCTCAGCCCAGATCTCCGGTCAAAACATAGGACATAGACATCCGACTCGTACAAAGATGGATCAGTCCATAACAAAACACAACAAATATAGGTCTCCATGACTATACAAATACAGGTCTCTACGACCACACAAATATAGGTCTCCATGACCATATAAATACAGGTCTCTACAACCACACAAATACAGGTATCCACGACCATGAACTCTGAGACCATAGTCTCCACTAACTAGTCTTCTGCCTTTTAATCAAGGGTCATCGATCATTTGATGTAATTAAGGGCTCGTGCCAGATCACGGACTGGAATGTACAAGATCTCAGGATCTCTGGAATAAAATTCATCTTGCGATATCTCTTCTCTTGTGTACTTTTGTGAATGCTTGTGATTGTTTATGAATGTTTCTATTATTCAGAACCTCAGAGCAACAAAGCACCACATTTTCAGGAAAATGTCCTCGCGTGGCATTTTTCTAGTTCTAACAAGGGTGAAACAGTTTTTAGTTATGTGTCCCACAATTCGGTGGTACTTACAATAGTTAGGGTCTCTTACGCATCCTATTTCATTTGGCCGGATGGGCTCTGGTAATTGCAACTCTCCTCCTTTGATTAAGTGTTCCATAATCGAGACCAAGTCATCCGCATCAAATGTGTGTGATCTTTTTGCCCCATTTCTTTCAACAATCGTTGCCTGTCGCGGGTCCTTGAATCCCCTGCCCTTGTCTTGAGCTTTTGATATCTTGATTTCTATCTTGCATCCTAACCCTGGTTGGTTTTGATCCTTAGGGTTCTTTCTCTCATCAACGTCGGTCATTTCTCCCATTTCACGTCTTAGTCTTTTTCCTTTGACTTTTTGAGATAACATTTTTCTCGTCATCTGCGATGGCGGTGTAGCAGTATGCTCAAATGAGACATTTCTGGGCCGAACCCATGGCTCAACAACCATAGGTCTCTGATGTAACAACCCTGGTTTTACAGTAGTTAAATCATGATTTTTATTTACTTTAGATTTCAGAAATAATTTAATTAGAATTTTGAATAGTTAATTAAGAAATTAATCACATAAATATTGATAAATTAATATTGAGCTATGTGTAAGGAATTATGGTATGGTACCTTCATTAAAATCGCTCAACATAAACCCTAGAATAGAGTGGACGTGTCAGACTTTGCAAAACTCATAAATCCACAAGTAATATGGAAATACCATTAACTAAACTTAAGTTATAGGACCATTTGCAAGGATCATGATTTCTGGCGATCATTATCGTACAAAACTTTATATACTAGCTCTAGGACACGATCTAACTAGACACATCAAATTTCAACCCTCCGATCATCCTACAAGTACCCCAAATCAGAAATCGGGCCATAAGTGGGCCATCTAACTTTGAAACTGTCTCATTTTTGGTGTTATAGCCTAAATTCATGTGGCCTACCTGATGATTGGAGCCGATTTTGTATATACATCAGGGTGGGACCCACGTGCACAACGTGCACGTTGGACGTCCGGTCAACATGCGTTGACCGCGCATATTGTAAAGACGGAGATCGTCTTCTTCGTTCGCAGCCGTTACAGCGAGCGATGCTGTCCGCCTGCACCATCCACACCATCCGTCTGTAGGCCCCACTCTTAACATCCAAACCATTCATCCTAATCCCCTTCCCCACGTACGGAATCCCCTTGAAAATCTCCCTCATCGGTGGTCTATCCGATCTACTTGAATTCACCATTCAAATCTAAAGAGGCCAAGATCCTGGCCATTGCTGTGCATGGTACCCTAGGGATTGCTTAGTTAGGGTCGTGTGGACCCCACTTATCATTCCAACGGTTCCAAGTGGCTTAGTTTGCAAAACATGAAATTCAAATCCAAGTTGGATTCGAAAACTCCATCGGTTCGCACGGACGTGCGAGCTCGGCTATAAAAAGTCAGCTTGCTGCTTTGTTCATTACAAGAAATAGAGAGAGAGAGAGCTGTTAGAGAGAGAGAAAGAGAGTGGGGAAGAGAGCTGCGAGAAAGAGAGAGAGTGGGATGTTAGAGAGAGAGAAGGAGAGAGAGAGTGAGTGAGAGAAGGTGGTGCGTGCGGGTGCCTTGCTGTTGCTGCGCCGCACCACTGCTGGAATCCTATTCCCGCCAAGAAAGAAGGAAGAAAGAAGAAAGAAGAAGAAAGAAAGAAGAAGGAAGAAAGGAGAAGGAAGAAAGGAGAAGAAAGAAGGAGGAAGGAATCTCTTCTCAACTGAGTCAACTCGCTGAGTCGACTCAGTTTGGTCCTTTTCAAGTCTAAGGATGTCGCAGGTGAGTGATCCATCTTATAATATTCTTTATTGGTTTTCTTCTGGTACTTTCATTTCTACTATAGAAATTTTGAAGCTCTTTTCCAAATTCTTAGTTGGTTCTAATAAGAGCGTGTTGGAATTCCAACAGAAGGGTCCATCTTCAATGTCTATAAATTAATTAGATATTAGGATTATTGTAGATCCAAACCTCAATCTCCTCCTCTTTCCTTATTAATTTTCTTTTGTCAGAATTTCCTAGTTAATACATGAATGGCCCGAATAAACGTAACTTAAACGTTGATATTTTAGACATTGCAATCAATATAAAATCTAACGTGATGTACATATTTCTCCACTTTCGTAATTAATAATAAATTAGGGTATAAATTGAGAAACACGTAATTAAAGGTAATGCATGCATAGTATGAATGAAATTGAGTTTGAGATGCATCGTATGCTTGAAGAAGTGATTCCATAACTCATACATTCATGTTCATCTTTTATACACTACGACAGAACAGGAGCATGGTTGATTTGACTCCTGGCGTGCATGGTTGATTTGCCGCCTCGCTGTACCGGTTAGGTGAGCATGGTTGATTTACGACAGGTTCTTAATGTTCAGTGGCAGCGAGTTCTGGTCGTTTCACTTATTGAGCATGGTTGATTTGCTAGGTTGGATCAGTGGTGCATGGTTGATTTGCCCACTGGCGTGCATGGTTGATTTGCCGCCTCGCTGTACCGGTTAGGTGAGCATGGTTGATTTGCGACAGGTTCCTAATGTTCAGTGGCAGCGAGTTCCTAGATGTTTATTGCTCTCACACGTATCATAACATACGTGACATCATGATAATCATGTTCCATGTACAATAATCACAAAGTGTAATAATAATAACCTTACCCTTGCATACTTTCATACAAATTCTACCTGTTGATGTTTTATATCTTATCTCTTATCAACTGGAATATTACTTGTGTGGAAATGACCTCACTGGGCTTTAGCTCACCAAAATCACCACAGTTCCTGCAGGGTATCAGGAGGAAGGAGGAGCGGCTGAAGTAGAATACCTGGACGACTATTTTTATTAGAAGTCTTATCCTAGATTAGGTGTTTAATTTATTTCTTTTGAAGATGTTTGGAACAGACTTTAGTAGATTTAAATGTTTTGCAGACTAGATATAGTTGTTTGATTTAAATTTCAATTTGAGATTTGAGTTATAATTAATGAAATACTTTAGTTTGGTGGTATTGTGGTATGTGGAATGGAATTTCTCAAAAAAGGTTAGCATTGGATTAAATTCGCACTCTGAAACTCGGGCCTTGGGTTATTGTACTCGAGTCTTGGATTTCAGGGCGTGACAGCTTGGTATCAAAGAGAATTTCGAGATTCCAGTGCCTAGGGTTATGGGTTAGGTTTAGATGAAGGTGAATAATCTAGTCCTTTGATGACACCAACCCCATTAAGTATTAACTTATGATTCTACTTGACTCGTAGATTAACCATGACGGGACGTAGCGAGCAAAACGGGACGCCCTCCACCCCACCCGCTACTAACAATACGACGACAGCAATTCCAGGGTTGGCCGAACAAAACCAGCTGCTACACGAAATGATGAAAGTGTTGGGGACTGTGGTCAACGTAATTAGACTTCAAAATAATCAGCATAATCCGATACCCCCTCCAACCACTCACGGAAATTCAGGTGGGTTACTGGAAAGATTCAAATGGTTACGACCCCCCTCATTCAACAGATCGCCCGACTCGAACGAAGCTAAACACTGGCGAAATGAAATGGAGAAACTCTTTGAGGGAATGGGATGTAGAGACGAAGTGAAAGTTACTTTAGCCACCTTTGTACTCGAAGGAGAAGCGTACCATTGGTGGAAATCCATGGTGAGATCAGTTGCCCCAGGCACTGTGTGGACCTGGGACTCATTCTGTGATAAATTTAATAAGCAATACTTCCCAAAGACAATGCGAGATCAAAAGATAGTGGAATTCATGAGATTGGAGCAAGGAAAACTTTCCGTCAGACAGTATGAAGCCAAGTTTACGGAGTTAGCAAGGTATGCCACTTCTATGGTACGAGAAGAAGAGGATAAGGCTCGAAAATTTGAGAACGGCCTCAAACCACCTATACGCAGCAGAGTGCGGGCCTTCGAACTAACGACTTACATGGAGGTCTTTAATAAGGCCTTGGTGGTGGAGAGAGACTTTGAGGAGTTTTGGAAGGATCGGGAACAGAAAAAGTCCGACACAGGGTCGAAAAATAAGGCGTCATCTATCGCACTACCCCAACATTCGGAGAAGAGACAGAGAACAATGAGAAGTTTTGCACCCTCACCTCCATCGGGCAATCAATTTCAGGGGAGATGTTATAATTGTGGTGAGGTAGGACACACACGATCGTCATGCCCTCTATTGACCCAGGGACCATCTCGCCCGGTATCCCAGCCACGCATTCCACCATCCCAATATGTACAGCCACAACAACGTCCACCCATGCAACAACAAAGGCCTTCACAATACTCTCAATAGACCAGGCCGCAACAAACACAACCCTTCTCAATTACAAGGCCTGGTAACCAACCTCCAAGACAGCAAGCTCAAGGGCGGGTTTACGCAGTAGCCCCGCCAGCTGGGGAGCCTAAAACAGCACAAGAGTATGAAGAAATACCACCTGAAGAAGAACTAGTTCCCGAAGAAGCAACACACAGTGCTACGCGATCACAGATGCTCCACCTGATCATAATGCAAATGGGACAATAATCGAAGGTACGCTTTTTATATCCACATCACCTGCCAAAGCTTTGTTTGATACGGGGGCTACACACTCATTCATTTCTGCATCCCTGGTCACTTCTTTGGAATTGGTTAGCGAGAACATGGATAGAAAACTAACTATTGCCACACCCATTGGTAGATCGGTAGTGTTAGATCGAATATGTAAGGATTGTCCCATCTTGATAGGCGAGGCTTGCCTGCCAGCAAATCTAATCGTCATGTATATGACGGGATTCGAGATTATCCTTGGAATGGATTGGTTAGCCGCACATCATGCCACCTTAGACTGTTACGAAAAGACAGTAACCTTCTCCACCCCAAATCAACTAGTCATCATATTTCATGGGGGCAGACATGTAGATCCAATAATAAGCATGGCAGCACTATCCGAGACGGAAGACCAGGAAACCCATACTGAACAAATACACATAGTTAACGAATTTCCTGACGTGTTCCAAGAAATCCCGGGATTGCCCCCTCAGAGGGAAGTGGACTTTTCCATCGAATTGATACCAGGGATCACCCCGATCTCCAGAGCAGCATCCCGCATGGCCCCATTGGAATTAAGAGAACTAAAGAAGCAGATCCAAGAACTGTTAAATCAAGGATTTATAAGGCCCAGCACATCACCTTGGGGAGCTCCGGTCCTATTTGTGAAAAAAAAGGATGGCTCGATGAGGCTATGCATTGACTATCGTCAGCTTAACAAGGTCACAATTAAAAATAAATACCCTTTGCCTCGTATCGATGACCTATTCAATCAATTGAGGGGAGCTCGATATTTCTCCAAAATAGATTTGAGGTCAGGGCACCATCAGTTAAGAATCAAGGATCCAGACATACCTAAAACCGCCTTCAGGACACGTTACGGCCACTATGAGTTCCTGGTTATGCCTTTCGGGCTCACGAATGCTCCGACGGTGTTTATGGACTTAATGAATAGGGTGTTCAAGCCTTACCTCGATCAGTGTGTCATAGTTTTCATTGATGACATCCTCATCTACTCCAAGACCTATGAGGAACATGAGGAATACCTTAGGACTGTGTTACAGATCCTCAAATATAACCAACTTTATGCAAAACTCAAAAAGTGTGAGTTTTGGAAGAAGGAAGTAAAATTTCTGGGACATGTTGTGTCGGAAAAGGGAATCTCAGTAGACCCGACAAAGATCGAAGCTATGATTAACCAGTCTAACGGGGAAGAGTAAGACCATTACATGGGACGACAGTTGCGAATTAGCATTTACAAGGCTTAAGAGGCATTTAACGTCAGCATCGATATTAACGATCCCAGCGGAGGGAGAAAAATTTGTCGTTTACACGGATGCCTCTCACCAAGGGTTAGGATGTATTCTTACACAGAATGGAAGGGTGATCGCTTACGACTCCAGGCAATTGAAGAAACATGAGCAAAATTACCCTATTCACGTTTTAGAGTTAGCTGCAGTTGTCTTCGCTCTGAAAATATGGAGACATTATCTGTATGGAGAGCAGTTTGAACTATACACCGATCATAAGAGTCTAAAATATCTATTTGACCAAAAGAAGTAGAACATGCGGCAGAGAAGGTGGCTAGAATTTCTAAAAGACTATTACTTCGACATTTGTTACCATCCGGGTAAGGCAAATGTCATGGCCGATGCTTTGAGTAGGAAGAAACAATTACTTATTGCAACCCTCTCCATGCAAGAATGAAAATTGTTAGAAAAATGTCAAGGACTACGAGATCCAACAATGGGAAAATAGCACTATGGATTTCCTTGAAAATTTGACGATCCAGCCAACATTAGTAACCCGAATCATAGAAGCTCAAAAGCAGGACACGTGGCTCCAAGATCGAATTTCAGTTGTAGCCGTCGATGCAGCAGTTGAATGGAAAGTAGGGGCAGATGGAGCAATCAGGTATCGAGGAAGAGTATGCGTGCCTGGCATGGAAGAACTAAAGAAAGAAATTTTGGAAGAAGCTGTTGAACCTCCAATTTATACATTGCATTGCCCATTACACGACAAGGTTTGCATGATTTTCATGGTTTAAAGGCCCACCTAACACGTGTTTTATAATTATAGGGATGAGAGCGGACTTCATTCAATTACGAGCCAAAAGAATACATTTGGAGCTTTTGGATGAAGGATGAAAGAAGACCAAAGAAAGAAGAAAGCAAAGAGAAGAGAGAGAAGAAGAAAAAGGAGAAAAAGAAGAGAAAAAGAAGCAAATGGAAGAAGGCCGACCGGTCATGACCGGTCGGCCATGAAGGCTGATCAAAGAGAAGACAGGCCGACCGGTCTTGACCGGTCGGCCATGCACACTGGAGGATGGATAGAGGAGCCCGACCGGTCACGACCGGTCGGCTATAAACGCTGGAACACACTTAAATTGATCCGACCGGTCATGACCGATCGGCCACACACACTGGACTGTTGGACAGGTCTGTCCGACCGGTCTTGACCGGTCGGCAGCACTCCCTGGACTGTTTAAAGGCTAGTCCGACCGGTCATGACCGATCGGCCCTGCGTAAGAGGATTCCTTTCTAAAGCTGGACTCCGAAAATTGCTGCGCAACGAGTAGTCTTTCGCAGAATCCGACGCAAGGGAGGTTGCTTGCTATAAAAGGACACCTAGGGGTTCTCCCTAGGGTATCAGAGAGGCTAAGGAACGTGAGTTTGGAGAGCGAAGGCGATTGTGGAGCAGCTGCAACTCTCCTATTCGGGTTTTTCTATTTTTATGCTTTATTTCAGAGTTTTTAGTTGTAGCATGACTATGCTCGGCTAAAACCTCTCAGCTAAGGCTGAGAGGTGAAGCTTGTAGCTAATTCTATGTTGGTTTCAGTTTAATTCAAGTAATTTACATTCAAGTTTGGATTTTTACATGATTTAGTTCCAAAAAGTGGTAGTTTGAGATGTCTTATCTGAGTTTATGTGCTCCGGACATGAATTCCTTTTAATTCTCTGAGATTATCATGTTTGTTTATCTAAATTCGGATTATAGTAATCCTTGAGCAGGCCATAGCCAGAGGCATGGCTGTTACTCCGCAGGCTATGGTTTTGAGTTTGGTATTGATTTTATTGGACTAGAACTTGGAAGTTCAACTTGAATGTGATGGAATGTGTGTGAATGCTTTATTCTCCAACTAGATGAGAGATAGGACTTCAAATCTAGTTGTGTTGTCTACTTGGATTGACTGAATTAACATAGGATTGCTACAAGTGGATCCTTGAAAGCCTTAGTACTTTATATCTCTGATTTTTTATTAAGTTCCTGTTTTAAGTAAACACTCAATTAAATCTGATTTCTTTTAAAAACTGAGTTGCTGGAGTGATTTGGGAGCTGTCACTATTTCCCTGTGGATCGACCTCGGTCTTACCGAGTTTTATTACTACATCGCAGCCTTACAATTGAGGCGAGCGAACAGAAGCCCATAGATCAAAGTTAACAATACATCCTGGAAGTACGAAGATGTATCGCGACGTTGGCAGGACATATTGGTGGAATAACATAAAGAAAGAGATCGTAAATTTTGTATCCAAGTGTTTCACCTGTCAACAGGTTAAAGCCGAACATCAGAGACCTTCTGGACTACTACAACCATTGGAAATCGTAGAATGGAAATGGGAACGTATATCCATGGATTTTGTTATGGGTCTGCCCAGGTCGGGGAAAAATCATGATGCTGTGTGGGTAATTGTAGACAGGCTAACTAAGTCAGCTCATTTTTTACCGGTCCGAATGAATAACTCCTTAGAAGAGTTGAGTAAGTTGTACATCAAGAAGATTGTGAGACTTCATGGGGTGCCTGTTTTGATTGTTTCCGATCGTGACCCTAGATTTGTTTCTCGATTCTGGAAAGGTCTTCAAGTAGCATTGGGAACTAAACTAGATTATAGTACAACATTTCATCCACAGACTGATGGCCAAACAGAAAGAGTGAATCAGATATTAGAAGATATGCTCAGGTGTTGTGTTATCGATTTCAAAGGAAATTGGGACGACCATCTTCCTCTGATAGAGTTTGCATACAATAATAGTTATCAGTCGACTATCGAAATGGCACTGTTTGAAGCACTTTATGGTAGACCTTGTAGATCCCCTAGCTATTGGACAGAAGTGGGCGAGAAAGCTTTATTAGGACCTGAACTTGTACAACAGACTTCTGAGAAGATTGCAGTTATAAAGGAACGTATCCGTGTCGCCCAAAGCCAACAGAAGAGTTATGCAGATAACCGAAGGAAGGAATTGGAATTCTTCATGGGCGATCATGTATTTTTGAAAGTTTCTCCGATGAAAGGAGTCATGTGATTTGGGAAGAAGGAAAATTAGCTCCAAGATACATTGGACCATTTGAAGTATTAGCTAAAGTTGGCGCTGTGGCATACAAGCTGGCCTTACCTCCTCAATTATCGAGTATTCATAATGTTTTTCATGTTTCTATGTTGTGAAAGTATGAACGAGATGTCTCCCACGTCATCGATTGGCAGCCTTTGGAAATTCGAGAAGATACTACATACATTGAGAAGCTAGTTAAAATTCTAGACAGAAAGGAACAAGTACTTCGCACCAAAACGATACCACTTGTGAAAATACAATGGAGTAATCACGAAGTTGAAGAAGCTTCTTGGGAACGCGAAGATGAAATTCGAGAAAAATATCTAGAATTATTTTGAGGTAGGTCTAATTTCAAGGACGAATTTTTTTTTAGGAGGGTAGAATGTAACAACCCTGGTTTTACAGTAGCTAAATCATGATTTTTATTTACTTTAGATTTCAGAAATAATTTAATTAGAATTTTGAATAGTTAATTAAGAAATTAATCACATAAATATTGATAAATTAATATTGGGCTATCCGTAAGGAATTATGGTATGGTACCTTCATTAAAATCGCTCAACATAAACTCTAGAATAGAGTGGACGTGTCAGACTTCGCAAAACTCATAAATCCACAAGTAATATGGAAATACCATTAACTAAACTTAAGTTATAGGACCATTTGTAAGGATCATGGTTTCTGGCAATCATTATCGTACAAAACTTTATATACTAGCTCTAGGACATGATCTAATCATACACGTCAAATTTCAACCCCCCGATCATCCTACAAGTACCCCAAATCAAAAATTGGGTCATAAGTGGGCCATTTAACTTCGGAACTGTCGCATTTTTGGTGTCATAGCCTAAATTCATGTGGCCTACCTGATGATTGGAGCCGATTTTGTATATATATCAGGGTGGGACCCACGTGCACAACGTGCACGTTGGACGTCCGGTCAACACGCGTTGACCGCGCATATTGTAAAGACGGAGATCGTCTTCTTCGTTCGCAGCCATTACAGCGAGCGACGTTGTCCGCCTGCACCATCCACACCGTTCGTCTGTAGGCCCCACTCTTAACATCCAAACCATCCATTCTTATCCCCTTCCCCACATACAGAATCCCCTTGAAAATCTCCCTTGTCGGTGGTCTATCCGATCTGCTTGAATTCACCGTTCAAATTTAAAGAGGCCAAGATCCTGGCCATTGCTGTGCATGGTACCCTAGGGATTGCTTCGTTAGGGTCGTGTGGACCCCACTTATCGTTCCAACGGTTCCAAGTGGCTTAGTTTGCTAAACATGAAATCCAAATCCAAGTTGGATTCGAAAACTCCATCGATTCGCAAGGACGTGCGAGCTCGGCTATAAAAAGTCGGCTCGCTGCTTCGTTCATTACAAGAAACAGAGAGAGAGAGAGAGAGAGCTGTTAGAGAGAGAGAAAGAGAGTGGGGAAGAGAGCTACGAGAAAGAGAGAGAGTGGGACGTTAGAGAGAGAGAAGGAGAGAGAGAGAGAGTGAGAGAAGGTGGTGGATGCGGCTGCCTTGCTGTTGCTGCGCCACACCACTGCTGGAATCCTATTCTAGCCAAGAAAGAAGGAAGAAAGAAGAAAGAAGAAGAAAGAAAGAAGAAGGAAGAAAGGAGAAAGAAGAAGGAAGAAGAAAGAAGAAGGAGGAAGGAATCTCTTCTCAACTGAGTCAACTCGCTGAGTCAACTCAGTTTGGTCCTTTTCAAGTCTAAGGAAGTCGCAGGTGAGTGATCCATCTTATAATATTCCTTATTGGTTTTCTTCTGGTACTTTCGTTTCTACTATAGAAATTTTGAGGCTCTTTTCCAAATTATTAGTTGGTTCTAATAAGAGCGTGTTGGAATTCCAAGAGAAGGGTCCATCTTCAATGTCTATAAATTAATTAGATATTAGGATTATTGTAGATCCAAACCTCAATCTCCTCCTCTTTCCTTATTAATTTTCTTTTGTCAGAATTTCCTAGTTAATACATGAATGGCCCGAATAAATGTAACTTAAACGTTGATATTTTAGACATTGCCATCGATATAAAATCTAACGTGATGTACATATTTCTCCACTTTCGTAATTAATAATAAATTAGGGTATAAATTGAGAAACACGTAATTAAAGGTAATGCATGCATAGTATGAATGAAATTGAGTTTGAGATGCATCATATGCTTGAAGAAGTGATTCCATAACTCATACATTCATGTTCATCTTTTATACACTACGACAGAATAGGAGCATGGTTAATTTGACTCCTGGCGTGCATGGTTGATTTGCCGCCTCGCTGTACCGGTTAGGTGAGCATGGTTGATTTGCGATAGGTTCCTAATGTTCAGTGGCAGCGAGTTCTAGTCGTTTCACTTATTGAGCATAGTTGATTTGCTCGGTTGGATCACTGGTGCATGGTTGATTTGCCCATTGGCGTGCATGGTTGATTTGCCGCCTCGCTGTACCGGTTAGGTGAGTATGATTGATTTGCGACAGGTTCCTAATGTTCAGTGGCTATGAGTTCCTAGACGTTTGTTGCTCTCACACGTATCATAACATACATGACATCATGATAATCATGTTCCATGTACAATAATCACAAAGTGTAATAGTCATAACCTTACTGTTGAGCTCTTAATTATGCATATTCTAACCCCAATTCATCACTCATTATGCATGAATTTTATGTTTAAAGACTATTCTAATGCATGGTTTTATGATCGTAGGAATGAGAATGGACTCCGCCTAATGGAAGATGAAAAGGGGTTATTTGGAACCATTTGGATGAAGATCGAAGGAGGACCAAAGAAAGAAGGAAGCAAGGAAAGAAGAAAAGAAGAAAGAAAGAAGAAACTGAACTACCAATAGGCCAAGACCGGTCGTGACCGGTCGGCCAGGAAGGTCAGACCGGTCGTGCGACCGGTCGGCCAACTTTCCATACAGGCTGAGCTCTCTGGACGTTGGCATAACGCAGTCCGACCGGTCGTGACCAGTCGGCCAGGCCAGTCCGACCGGTCTTGACCGGTAGGCCAGAGAATTTTCTTCTTCCAGAGCTTGCTGGACTGATTTCCTAGTGAGGCACGACCGGTCAAGACCGGTCGGCCAGTCACTCCGATCGGTCGGCGATGTGTAAGATGCGGATTTCTAATTTTGGCGCCGATTTTCTCTACGCACTGCGTAACTCTTACACAAATTCTCGATTCTTCTGAAGTTGTGGAGCCTCGCTACTATAAAAGGACACCTAGGGATCGTTCCTAGGGCATCTTAGGAGGGTTTAAGCAAGCTTGGAGGCGGCGGAAGTGGATTTCAGAGTTCCACAACTCCTTCTAGTTTGTTTTACTATTTTTATGAGTTTTTTAGTTATTTCATGTTTCCTTGGATCATGAGCAGCTAAACCTCTTAGCTAGGGCTAAGAGGTGAAGCTTGTAGTGGATCTAAGATGTTTCAATTCGTACTAAGTTGGTTTTAAGTTTGGAATTCATGTTTATGAACTATGGTTTGAAGTTTATACAAGTTTTAAGTAGTTTTTCTTAGTCTTATGATGACTTATGGATGTTTGGGAAAATTAGTTAAATTCTTAATTGGTTTGTATTAGTCTAGACCTGTATGATCCGAGGAATTGGAGTACGCTCTAGTACTATGATCTTCATGTGGGGACTTCCTACCAAAGTTCTACTTTTCTGAATTTCTGTAATGTGTATGGACTGTGCATGTGATTTGAATCAAGTTCAAATCATGATCTAGCCTTGTTTTGTGACAGGACTTGAGGATGGTTATGATTGTGAACTGAGCCTTTTGGAATGAGGACTGACCTATGCAATTGAGCATGCTTAGCCTAGCTTACATTGACTGAATCCTATGCATTGGACTTACATATAACAGATTGTTTAGTTTAACAGTTCTATCATTTGGCTAGATAGTTCTTAATATCGATTCTAGTTGAGAAAGTGAGAAACCACAGCGGATTGAACATCAAGGATTACTACAAGTGGATCCTTGAACCCCTAGTGCCTTTTTATAATTATTTACCTTCTATTTAATTCAATTTTGTTACTCACATCAAATTCATACAAAAACCTAATTGTTAACTTATCAATAGAAACTTTTAGATGTGTTTGTGAAATTCCTACACAAGTCCCTGTGGATCGACCTCGGTCTTACCGAGTTTATTACTACATCGCACCCTACACTTGGGGAAGCGAACACTTACCCTTGTATACTTTCATACAAATTCTACCTGTTGATGTTTTATATCTTATCTCTTATCAACTGGAATATTACTTGTGTGGAAATGACCTCACTGGGGTTTAGCTCACCAAAATCACCACAGTTCCTGCAGGGTATCAGGAAGAAGGAAGAGCGGCTGAAGCAGAATACCTGGATGACTATTTTTATTAGAAGTCTTATCCTAGATTAGGTGTTTAATTTATTTCTTTTGAAGATGTTTGGAATAAACTTTAGTAGATTTAAATATTTTGCAGACTAGATATAGTTGTTTGATTTAAATTTCAATTTGAGATTTGAGTTATGATTAATGAAATACTTTAGTTTGGTAGTATTGTGGTATGTGGAATGGAATTTCTCAAAAAAGGTTATGATTGGATTAAATTCGCACTCTGAAACTTGGGCCTTGGGTTATTGTACTCGAGTCTTGGATTTCAGGGTGTGACATCTGAGCTGCCCCTTGTGATTCCTCTATCAATTTTTTAATGAGCACAACGGTGCTTTGAACTGCCCCTTGCACAACTAGTGCTGGTAGAATCTCCTTGATTTCTCTCATTTCCCTTGTCATGTCTTCTTGGGCTTGAGCCAACTTATCAATCTGTTCTTGGATAGTTGGTGATTCGTCTTTCTGGTCACTTGGCTCTTCTTCCTCAACAACCTGGACTATTGCGACTTGTGCTAGTTGTGGTTTCTGCTCTACTACGACGACCTTTGTGATGGATGCCCCTGTTATTTCTTCATCTGCCTTGCGAGTTGTAATCTTAGTCCTCTTCTCAACTAGATGAGTTATCCTTGATAGCGCTAGGAGTTCATCAGCTATAAAGATGAAATTTGAGCTCTCTTTGTTGTCGTAATCCTACTGGTTTTATTGACTTCGTTAGTCTGAATATACTACTACTGTTTCTTGATCACATGGTGTGGCTCAATGACATTCTTCTTTTTGCATGAGGTCCTTGTCACTGCTTTCTTTAATCCTTTCTTTTGCTCGCACTTACGAACCAGCTGCCAGTCTGATTCGAGAACGACTGTCACAGTTGCGGTGAAGTGGGGGAAGCTAAATCCCCCTGCGGTGAGGAAGACGCAGGAGCTGTGCCATCTCTCCTGTCTTTGTCAATATCTTGCTAATTCTGTGGTGTCAGAAAATCATTAGAACAGTTCATAAATGCGGCCGGGAGCGTGAACCCATCGATCGCGGTGCATAAACTAACATCAATAAGCAAGAAGGAGAGAAGTACGTGTGGTTGTGGAAGTTTGTGGTTTGAAAACCTTCGATTTACCGTCTATTGCCTTAAAGATGAAGGGAAGAACGTTCCCATTGAGAGTTGCCAGTTTGGCGCCCCGAGGGCGCCGAAACATTATGCCTTGCGATAAATATCTTACGTACACGTTCGTGTTTGCAAATGATTAATCTTAGAGCGTTTCTACACTCAGAGCTAATCAAAGATCCTGGTATGGTTCGATCCCCAGCAGAGTCGCCAGTTTGTTAGAACTAAAAAATAAATACGATTACATTTTCTGTGTAATGTATATTGTGTATTATTGCTCTGGGGTTTTGAGTAATAGAAACATTCATAGACAATCAAAAGCATTCAAAAAAGTACACAAGAGAAGAGATATCGTAAGGCGAATTTTTTAATTCTAGAGATCTTGAGATCTTGTACATTCCAGGCCGTGATCTGGCTCGAGCCCTTAATTACATCGAATGATCGATGACCCTTGACTAAAAGGCAGAAGACTAGTCAGCAGGGACTATGGTCTTAGAGTTGTGGTCGTAGAGACATGTATTTATTTTGTTATGGACTGAACCATCTTCGTATTAGTCAGATGTCTATGTCCCATGTTTTGACCGGAGATCCAGGCGGAGACTGTCACGGTTTTTAACTGAGAGGGTACGACTCTGGGCCTGCAGCTGTCATGTGTGGAAATGCAACCACGGGAAGACCGATCCATAGTTGTGTGTACCTGAGTAGCCCAACAGACGGATGCCGTTTGGATGGGTAGGGCATTGACCGTTGTGTTGTGGCAGTTCATAACAATTTCTTTGTAGGGAATGTAAACTCTTTGATACGGTTTATTGTGATAACCATAATCCCATTTGTTTGGCTTTCAACCCTAATCAGATCATATCTTACAGTAGATATAAATAATGATATATTTGCATAGTTCTAGATGCTGACGGCTTCTTTCCGAGAAGTCATTTTATTCATCGCGTAGAATCGAGTCAAACATCGAAGACACGCAATTTTGCTCATCTAGAGATCCCAAAATGTTTGTTTGACCATTCCGTTGTGTCCGGAACGCTCGAAATACCCAAGATAGGCTCAAACGAATCTTGAAAACACTTAAAATTGAGTCCGACGCACTCGTAAACATTTTCTGTAATTGGCTGATCTTTTGGGTGCGTTGGACTTAATTTTTGGGTGCGTGGGCTCCAACGCACCTTTAAATTAAATGCCTGATTTTTTATGAATTTATGGGTGCGTGGGGAATTTTTCGAGTGCGTGGGACATTTTTCGGGTGCATGGGACATTTTTCAGGTGCATGGGACACCAAAGCATTTGTCCGAGTCATGTTGAATTTATGGACACGTGGGAACCGAATTTATGGACGCGTGGACCATTTTTCGAATGTGTGGGACGTCAATATTCAATTCTGAATTACATCAAATTTATGGACGCGTGGGACCCGAATTTATGGGTGCGTGGGCCATTTTCGGGTGTGTGGGAGTCTGATACACTTATCTGAATTAGGTTAAATTTATGGACGCATGGGACCCGAATTTATGGACGCGTGGGCCATTTTTCTGGTGTGTGGGACTTAATTTATGGGTGCGTGCCCACATTTGTGATTTTCAGGATTCAGATCTGCGGTAATCTTGATCGGAGTAATCTTCTGGTGGAAGATGTTGGTGATCGGAAAGGAATTCCGACGACCGGGAAAGGTTTCCGGTGATCGGAAAGCTATTCCGGCGAGGATTTTCCGACGAAAATCTCAAATGCCCAGAGGCTAACAGCTCTCTCTCTCTCTAAAAACATAAAAATGACTCGTTGGACGGGGTATTTATAGCTGAAGATACCAGAACTCCACCAATGAGGGGCTGCCACGTGCCACGCACCCCTAAAATACCCTTAACGCACCTTAAAATTGACGTGCGGAGGTCCAACGCATCCAAAAATGATTTCTGAAAATATCTGATTTTTTTGGTGCGTGGGACCTTATTTTACAGGTGCGTGGGACTCCAAAATGCCTTTAATCCAAGTCCTGCAACGTGTGGAATTTTAGGGTGCGTGGACCCATTTTTGGGGTGTATGGGGCACCGAAACACCTTTAAATGAAAATCCAGAAATCTGTTGAATTTAAGGGCGCGTGGACCCATTTTTGGGGTGCGTGGGATTCCAAAACACCCATAAATGAAGATCTTGAAATGTGGTGAATTTATGGGTGAGTGGACCTATTTTTGGGGTGCGTGGGACTCCATGCAACCTTTAAACCAATTCTTGTTTTTGATGATTTTTCGGGTGCGTGGGTACCCGAATTTATGGGTGTGTTGAGGGACTTTTGAACACTCCAAATTGGGTTTTGAATTTTGATGAGTTTGTGGGACCCGCTTAATGATGAAAGCACATGCATTGTTCATCATAAATCATAATGAAGCAATGGGTTCAATTTCGGATGGTTCTGATCACGATGATTTACGGGGCCCGCCGGAGATTTCAGCCCAAATTGGCTAAGGGGATTTTTGTAAATTTTCATTTTACGTGGGTTCGGAGGGTATTTTGTGAATTCTTTTGGAGGTGAGTGACCATTTTTCTTGTTTTGAGGGCCCCTACATTTTGGGACCCCAACAAACACATCATCTCTTATTCTTTTATTTTGTGATAATCAAGCAGTCTCTCATATTGCATCTAATCCCGTATGTCATGAACATACTAAGCATATTGAATTCAATTTCCATTTTGTGAGAAAACACCCACACCTTTGGGATAGTGGTAAACTGAGTGAAGATAACCTTGTTTCAACATTGAGGTCCTGGTATCGATTCCCAATGTGGGGTGGCTAACGTTGAAGTGTGATTAATAGTGTGGGTGTGTGTACTAATAATGGGATGTATGTACTAACCCCAAAAAAAGAGAGATTATGTTGTGGTATAATATGCACTCTCTACTTATTGTCCAAGGACCAACTTGTGGACCCCTTTACCAAGAGTGTTACTCGGCCCTATTTTTTTAACATTGTCTCCAAGTTGTCCATGACTGATATTCATGTACTAACTTAAGGAGTGCTAGAGTATATATTTGTGTACTCCTACAGACCACATCATACTTCATACCATTTATATTTGTATTCCATATATGCTTGTATCCTTACCATTTTTGTACACTTTTACTCATTATAAATCAGTGAAATGAAGGAGAAAGAAATCATTTCAAATTCTCTGAAATTACAAATAGTTTTGAGTTTTGAATAAAAAATTGATGAGGTTTCAAAAAGTGCTTTCCTATGCCTCTTATTCTTTTTCTTTGGTGGGTTTTGGGAGAGGATTTACATTTCCTCTCTCCAATCCTTTGCTCATGGATGTAATAGAAAGTTTAAAACTATAAATTACCATCTTAGTTGAGTGCTTGGGTTCAAATTGCAATTGTTTTCCCTTAAAAGAGGAACCACAAATAGACGTTACTATTACACAAATTAACACACCACATTCTCTCTGAGAAATTTTATAGAATTCTATGACTGCAAATCCATCTGACAAGGGGAAAAATTTTGATGGTACGAAAGCCAAATATCTTGGCGAGTGCCTCGAATTCTCGAATGGTTCGCTTCTTGCCACCGTCGTGGATGGCTAACATCCAAAGGTCGACGCCTATGAGGCAGTGAGACAATGGATCGATTTTTGCATCTTCCGGTAGGATGTATTCTACTACAATCACCTTCCCCAACTATGGCAATGCCTTCCAACAGTTCTTCAGAATCTTTGTGCAGTGTTCGTTGTACCAGTCATGGAAGATCATCTGCACAAATAAACGGAATAAAATTTTCATGTGCTTGCTTATGATTTTAATTTATTACTAAATATAGAGGAAATATGTAATCTTCAAATGAAAATTTGCTTGGCCCAAGACATGGTATGGGTCTTTTTTTTTATGATCCAACATTTATATGGTGAGACAAGATGAGGATGGATGATGCTCTTAGAATGCACCACATAGATTGATCTCAAATCAGGCCTTGTTACCAACCTTAGGAGGGTGTTCGGTTCCTTGGTTTTTATAAAAACCAAGTTTGGTTCTTACTTTCAAGGTGACATTTTACATTTTTCAAGAATTCCATTCCCCAACTTTTCCTATAAAAAGAACTTCAACTTCTAGCTAGGAAATGAAATTCCTAGTAAATAAAATTTTAGATTTCCTTGTGTTTTCTAATGAAATTTAGGGCTTTTTGGGTTTTGGGGAATTCGTTCTCTGATTTTTCTTTCATGGGGAATGTTTGGGCCCTAAGAAGGTTTCAACGGTGGGCGTCACTGTCCCCATTATTTTCTATGGTGGGGTTCACTTGAGCTTTGGATCTGCCTCATTCTTTAAATCATATCGTAAAATGATCTCTCCAAATGGATGAATGGTGTGATACAACACATACATCATGGTGGGGCCCACAGAGCTTGGTGACGTACCAAGATTCCCTTTTAACCCAGTTAATAGCTAATCCACGTCCATTTCACATGGGGAAAAGTTGGGGAATGGAGTTGTTGAGCTCTGAATTGTGCATATTCTAACCCCAATTCATCACTCTTTACGCATGATTTATAGTGTTAAAGACTCATCTTATGCATGTATTGGTGTTTGTAGATATGAGAGAGAGACCTTGTGAATTCAATGCTAAAAGACCGCTTTAGGATGCCTTAAAGATCAAAGGAAGCAAGGACAAGAGGTGGAGGTGAATTGCAATGAAGATAGAGGAGAAGAACCATGAAAAGCCATAATTTATAGAGTGTCCGACCGGCCGGCCACTGCATCAGACGGGTAGGCCAAACCCTCTAGAAATCACATTTTCTTTGGGCAAATTTTTACACTATCCAACCTCTCCTCCGGCCGGGCGGATGCATTGACCGGCCGGCAGGTAGGTTGGCCTATGTATAAAAAACCAGATTTTTTTATAAAGTTACTGTGCAACATCCGACCGGCCGGCCGGCCAACATCCAGACTGCATAAGGACTCTTTGATCTCTGGAAGATTCCACGTCGGTGATGGATTTTTGCTATAAAATGACACCTCTACGTTCTTCCTAAGGCATCATAGAAGGGTGGAAAGTTCATGGGAGGCAGAGAGGAGTGTCGTGGAGCGTTCATAACTCCTCCAATTAGGGTTTTTATGTTTTTCTATATTTTTATAATAGTTTTCTTTTGAGTTTTAGTTTAACTTATTAATGGTTGGCTAAACCTCTTAGCTAGGGCTAAGAGGTAAAGCTTTTAGTTATTTACAATGCTTACTTTGAATTAGTTCAAGTACTTTTGGGTTTTATGAAAAATACTTCTAGTTCTAGTTTGAAATAAAGTTAGTATTTTTAGTTAATCTTCTATTTCTTTTTATTGCTATTACATGGGATATTTTTATTATTGTGATTGCTTGATGGGGGTGTTGTTTTATAGATTTTTGGGTTGTAGAGATCTTAAATCCATCATGATGTGTTGGATGCTATGGGATCTTATAAACTAAGTTTCCTAAGTACTTATGTAGAACAAAAATAAAAGTTCTTATCTTTGGGATTAATTTGATATAGGTATTTATGTATTGATTTTGGGTCAATAGAAGTTCAATTCATGCTTCTAAATCAAGTCTAGTGACAAGGCTTGATGAAGAATCATGAATGTGATTTTGCTTGTTTTGTGAAGGATTGGATTGTGTGATGTGACCATAAATATTATACATTTAGGCCCCATTTCGACATCACTAGGCTAAAAATCAAGCGAAATACTTAGATTTATGGTAGGAAACTTATTCAATGGTTGGATTGCTCTATAATTTGTAAACTATGCTTACATAGTGATTTTTCATGTTTTATAGGTTGTTGGTGGGCCACTTGTGTTTAAGAAGGTTTAGGATGATGAGAGAAGGGCTAAAGCCACCTCCTATAAGATTAGATTGAGGTTAGACGGCTTGGATCGATGGATTGAAGGTTATGTGTATTACCTGTGATTTTCAATTTCGAATGGGTAACGCACGCTGTCTACTGTGCGTCCCACTTTTGGACCACTTTTTAGATGTAATTTGAGAAACTCTCCATATACTTTGAAGATCATCAAATTATCTAACAAATAGCACTAGTTTCACTCCGATCGGAGTTCTGGATTGATCACAGTGATGCAATGAATACAAATTGTTTATTCAACACCGACTTAGCTTTTGAATTCAGCCCGGTGGTCCATCAGTGATCAAATGAAGAATCTAAGCCATCTACCTCATACAGAATCAAATTTTCTACTAAATAAATTAGAATCAGGTCAATCGGATGTATAGATTGATTGCAGCGTCGAAAACAAGTCGAAGTGTTCTGGAAAGTTTCACCTGTGCGAATCAGAAAATGGTCCAAATTGTGAGGTTGTGCACCACAAGTTTGGAATGATTTAAGTCAATCCAGACCCTCTATCATGTAAAGGGTATATAGTTCTACCAAGGTATCAATTTTAAGACACTTTTTATTTTTGTACACACCGGAGTGAAGGATGTAAGAATGACTAGTTCAAAAGGTATTAAAACTGTGAATCTGGGAGGTATCCATTGATCTGATCGTGGGGGCCACTTTAGATGTGATATTAGCAATCTAATCCATCCGTTATGAGGTTCACTTGATGATGAAGCCCCATATGAAATTTCAGAGCAATCCGATCGCTAGTTTAGTCACACGAAGTGTAGCCAAATTAGTACTATTATTTGAATTCGAACTTAACTATGAATAGATAGTTGTGAAGAGTTTTAGGGCATCTTTTTCAATCCAATTTTGAAGAGAACAAGCTCTCCTCTCTCTCATAGAACCTCTTTTTTCTCTTTCTATTGAAGATTTACAGATTTACATTGAAGTTTGCTTGGATTCAATTTAAAAACTTGTAAGTTGGTTAGTTTTAAATTGATTTTTTTAGTTTAATTATGTCTTCTTCTTCTTCTTTAATTATGTTTATATTCTAAACCCTTCTAGCCAAGGCTAGAAGAAAGCATGTGTGGATTGTTTAGTTGATGTGTGTAATGGATTTATGTGCTGAATGATGAGAGAAATCCATTTAGTATGAATTTCATAGAATTAATCTAGGGTTTTTAATTCTCATGTAAACTCTTTGCATGAGTATTGTTTAATACTAGATTTGATTTATGAAAATATATATTAAAGGTATTTTTAACCTATCACATTATTTGATTAGCGATCTCCACGATCTCTAGTGCTTATAATTCTTAACGCTTAAGAGTATGAACTTAATGATGCATGATGGGATAGATCTCTAATCCATTGATTTATTACGTGAATTTTTGTTCTAATTGCAATATCTTCCAATTAGATGGGCCATATTGATCCATTCTAGTTAAGTAATACTTTATCATACACATTAATGAAGTATGAGACACATGTGGACCTTTGATGCCTTGGTGTTTTGATTTCTATTGATTAAACTCATTCAAACATTGATCAATCCAACCCATCAATTAGTTAGATTAATCACTTTTTTTTTTAAATTTCTATTCCATTTTCTTGATTTGAGAGTGATTCTTACACACTTTTATTTTTGCTCCCTATGGATTCGACATCGAACTCACCAAGTTTATTACTTGTGATCTTTTGCACTTGAGAGAACATTCAGCTACATAGTTGGATAACAACCACTGTGTGATCGAATACACTTAATGCCGTAGTTGATTATGAGAGAACTATATCATTAGATGATTTATTCATGTTAGATATATTTTGATGATTTGATTGCTCTATATTCCGGTTGGATAGGGATAGAACTCTGATTCCAATTAAGTTATTAGCTTGAATTGTTTGAATTGATATTTTGAATGATTAGAAGTAGATCATTGGTGCTATAGTGTTTTATTTCCCTGATTTAAGTCTAAAGTAGATAGTTTTATGTTATTAAATTCCATCCGTCGATACAAATCCGAATTTAGTCCATTTGAGTCATAAAGTTTAGAATTTTTACAATAATCCATGAGGATCGACCTCGGTCTTACCAAGAATTATTACTATATCGTAGCTTTACACTTAAGGCGAGCGAACAAGTTTTTGGCACCGTTCCTGGGGATTAGGTTAACGATTTTAAATTTTATAATTAGGGTATAGATAGGTTAGGATATAATTTATTATTTTAGTAGGTTTTTCTTAGAATTTTTCTAATAATAGATTTTGTTTGTTTTGTAGGATGTTCTTCACTAACTTAGTTCTTCAAATCCGATAACACCGTTCTAACTTAGACTCTTTTATTTCTTAGTTTTTACTTTTATTTTTAGATTTTTTAGATTTTAGTAGTTTTTGTGTGGTTTATGCCCCCATTGAGATCGTGATCGTACATTGCGACTTCATCACAGATGTTTAGGGATGTTTAGTTGAAGAATTCATCACAGATGAGTGAAAAAATGTCTAGGAAATCCTAAACCATCTGAAATCATGGTTAAGAATGAACCACATAAGGTTGAGAATGTTGAGCATGATGCACCACCAATTAGTATGGAACGTAATGAGAATGAGGAATGCTATGTTCCTTTGGTTAAAACTTGCGAGTTTATTTACAACCAGAGAGAACAACCACGTTTTCTTGCATTGTTTTTCCACTTGCTGTAGGAAACGTGGATCTTAAACTTGGAATTATCAAGTTACTCCTAAAATTTCATTGACTTAATTCAGAAAGTCCATATGTGCACCTTAGTGAATTTGAAGAGAATGCCAATACCTTTCAATTTAATGATGTCTTCCAAGATGTAATTAAATTAAAATTATTCCCTTCTCTCTAAAGGACAAAGCCGAATCATGACTTCAATCACTTAAACCTAGAAGCATTGGAACATGGGCTGAGATAACCTGTGAGTTCCTTATAAAGAACTTCTTAGTTCATAAAACCAATGCACTAAGGTGGACCATTATGAACTTCTCCTAAAATGGAGATGAAACATTTTTTCAATGTTGGGAGAGATTCAAAGATCTTTTATTGGAGTGCCCACATCATGGTTATGAAAAGTGGCGCTTGATTGACTTCTTTCATGATGGATTAAGTTTAAACATGCGCCAATTTGTCTAAATGATGTGTAATAGTGATTTTTTTAACAAAGCTCCCGATGAGGCTTGGGATTACTTTGATATGCTAGCCGAGAGGCCCAATCATGGGACATCTCTAATCCGACTAGTTATCCCAAGTTAGCCCCAAGAGAGAAATGAGTACATGTATTAGATGGGGAAGATGATTTAAATACAAAAATGGCGGGTCTCATAAAGAAGTTTGAGGCCATAGAATTGAAGAATGTTAACATGATAATCACCGGTGAGGCTGTGGAGAGTGTATGTGGTATATGTGAGAGTGATGTTAACTTGACAAAGGATTGCCCAACAATCCTTGCATTTTAAGATATCTTACAAACTCAATCGAATGCCATAAACGCTTATCAACGCCCCTTTAGCGCACCAAATTCTTACTCACATAATCTTGATTGGCGGTGTGAACCAAATTTTAATGGGAGAAATGAATGTTTGATAAATATAAACAATACCTCCCAAGGGTCTCCTCAGAAGAGCACTCTTGAGGATACATTGAATGCATTCATGATTGGACAAACTCAGATAAATTAGTCCAACATGCAAGCCATGAATGAACTTAAAATCTCAGTTGAAAGAATTAAGACACACCTAGCTAGGAGTTAGGGAGAAATGGACGATTTTAACCCAATCTCATCCTAACCCCAATGAACAATTGGAAACAATCACCGATTCTTCAACCCATCCTCATGTGGAACATGTTTAAGCCATCACCACTCTTAGAAGTGGAAAAACAATTGAAAAATCTAAACCGGTAAAGGCCACAAAGCTTAATGATCTGATTGATTTTAAAAGCGATGGCGAATTGAACAATGCTCCACAAGATGAAGAGCCGGAGCGTGTGTATAAACCTATGGCCCCATTCCCCCAATGTCTTGTCTCAACCAAAAGGCCAAGTGAAAACCATTACATCCTAAAAGTCTTCCAACAAGTCAAAATCAACATTTCCTTGTTGGATGCAATTAAGAAAATTCCTTCATACGTAAAATTTCTAAAGGACCTATTGCCGTTAAGGGTAGGCAAAACGTGCACAAGAGGAAATTTTTAACGGAATAAGTGAGTGCTATCATACAATAAAACACTCCCCCGAAATTCAAAGATCCCGAAAGCCCTATAATCTCTTGCGGGATAGGTAACTTCCGAATCAATAGAGCACTTCTCAATCTAGGGGCTAGTGTTAACTTGATTACCTATTCGGTATATGAGCAACTTAGACTTGATGAATTAAAACCCACTAAAATAACTTTACTACTTGCGGATTGCTCCGTTAGAATATCTAGAGGAGTAATTAAGGATGTGTTAGTCCAAATTTATAAGTTTTACTACCTGGTAGACTTTATCATTTTGGATACACAAGTGGTTACATATGTATACACTCAAGTTCCCGTCATTGTAAGCCGACCATTCCTAGCAACCGCCAATGCTATAATCAATTGTAGGAATGGGGTTATGAAAATATACTTTGGAAATATGACAATGAAGCTGAATGTATTTTATTTGCATAAACAACAAGAGGATGGGGATGATGATGAATATGAGATCCACATGATTAATGTCATAGATACAATTGTGGATGATGATGAGCCACCCTCGGATAAATTTTTCAAAACCTTAGAAGTTTGCTTGGCTCATTCCAAGGAAAAAGTAATTTTAGATATTGATGAGGCATTGGAAGAGCCAAAATCTAAAAATTTGATTGATATGACACCAATCACTGATTTGATCAATTTTGTTGTGCAGGAATTTGATGGATTGGTGCTTGATTTGCCTAAGGAGAGGCCAAGTTCTGAACGTGTAATGGTTGAGGACTTCACCAGTGCCCAAAAAGACTCCTTCCACAGAGTGTAATACTGATTTATCAATTGTGGAAGCATCGGTAGAATCTGATTGTGTGGAGACCATACCGACTTGTGAAGAATACATACAAGTCTCTACATCTCTTTGGTTTGTTCAAATCGAAGAGCACCATCTCTAAGATGATATTTATTTGATTAATTTTTTCCCAGAAAAGTTAGAAAGGAGATTCATAATTAATGACCTCAAACCGAAGAAATTCTCCTTTCCTAACACATGGGGTGATAATGACAAACATCACCCATGTGCATTATGAAGCAGGATGGTGGATGATATTGCTGAAAAACCTTTTACTCCACCTACTAATCCTGCTATATTCCATTCCTTTGAATGATCATGTGTATCAAGATTGACCTCTTCATCTAACAGAGGTATAGAGTAGTTTATATTAGTTTGAATTATTTAGTTGTCGGAGGTAGATTTCCATGATCAACTCTCTCAGGTACTCTCGTTCTTACCCTCTTTTATTTTTATCATTGCTCTCATGTTATTACTCATTGCTTTTTTTTTACATTGAGGACAATGCAAGATTTAGTTGAGAGTGAGATTCCTAGATGAATCTAACAATTTGTAACATTTCGAGCAATGTTTGCATAATTTTTTTTTTTTAATTCAAAACTCTTTTGGAAAACCTTATTTCTATGCACTTGGGATGTCGTAAGTGTTATAGGCAAAATGATGGAGATAAGATTTCACGCGGAAATGCCCATTTCGCTCTCGCTCTCGAGATTGTCTGATCGAGAGTCGAATATTGGATAAGTGCGGGACGTCCATTTGACTCTCGAGATTGTCTGATCGAGAGTTGAATATTGGATAAGTGCGGGACGTCCATTCGACTCTCGAGATTATCTGATCGAGAGTCGAATGTTTGATAGGTGCGGGACGACCATTCGACTCTCGAGCTCACCTGATCAGGAGTCATAGATTGAAAAATACGGAGCAGCTATTCGCAAGTCTCGAGTCTTCATAATCGATAGTCAAATACGGCAAAGCTCGATCCGCGAACAGACCTTCTCACAAGTCGTTGAAAGACGTTACATCCAAAATATGTACTTGGACTCGCGACCACATTTTAACCTGCGAGCAGCTTTTCTGCGGGTTACAACCAGTTCGGAGGTTATGACTCCAACTATGGGCGTCTCCTTCCTTTTCGGAGGCCATGACTCCAACTATGGGCGTCTCCTTCCTTTTCGGAGGCCATGACTCCAACTACGGGCGTCTCCTTCCTTTTCGGAGGCCATGACTCCAACTATGGCTTCCGGCCGGATTTCAAGGGATTACCATCAAGGGGCGTGATTGTTGGAATAAGTCATTGGGTTGGATCTGATTAAAAAGATAGGATCTTATCCCACGAAATCAGCGAATTCTCAGTATCGTGTGCGACATCAACGGGATTTCGACATCTCACGTAACAGATTGGATTGTGTCAAATCTATATAAAGGGGTGGCTCCATTGAGAGCAGGTACGTACAGATCATTCAATCTTGGTCCCGTTTTGCTTGGCTTCTCTTCTGTGGCCTAACTTAAGCATCGGAGGGCTAACGGCTGGTCCCCAGCCACCCCTTTTTGCTGTCTTGCTTCAGGTCTGGTGGAGGAAACCCCTGTTGGAGTGAAGGAGAAAAGCCGGAGGATCTCGTTGCAAAATTTGACATTAACAGTTTGGCGCCGTCTGTGGGAAGCGACTTGATCATCAAAATCAATCGTGTTAACCACCGATCAAAATCCTTCGGTGATGCCTCCTAAAAAGACTGTTCATCCTTCAACTTCGAGGCAGGCACCACCTCCGCCCGGTGAGACGGAATCCACACCTGCCCTCCCACATGTTCCGACGGATATCCCTCAAGGAGCCCCAAATATGCCATCAACAAATCCATTATTGGAGGCCTCTGGAAATCAAGATGATGTCCTACGATTCCTCGGAAACACTCTCCTAACTCTAAACGCCGGAGTTCAGGCGCTGTCAAATCGGCTTGATCAGCACTTCCCTGAACCGCAAAGACAACCCTCCGAAGGATTACCACATGCCCCTGGAAACATACAGGTCCCTCATGGAGTTGGAGGGACATGGTTCAGAAATCATGTGTAGGGCTTTTCCCCTTACATTGAAGGAAGCGGCTCGTACGTGGTTTCGGGGGTTAAAACCTCGTTCCATCAGTTCCTTTTCCCAATTATCGGAGATATTTCTTTCTCAATTCATGGGAAGTATTCGCATTAAGAAGCCAGCCTCCCATCTGATGAATTTGAAACAGCAGCATGGAGAAACAATAAAGGAGTTCACAGTACGATTCACTGCCGAAGCCGTTCAAACTGAGGGATACACCGAAGAAAAGGGTCTTACAGCCCTTATTGCTGGAATAACGAGCGAGAAATTCAGGTTTGCCTTAGATAAAAGCCCACCGAAAACTATGGCAGAATTTCAAGCCAAAGCTCAGAAATATATCAATGCAGAAGAAGTCGCATTGACACGCCATGGAGTACAGAGCAAGAAGCGCAAACCAGAAGGAGCCTCTTCTACGGATAAGAAATATCGTCGTGACCAGCACGATCGTTCTCCCAAGAGGCCTTACTCTGGTAAATATCATAATTACACTCCTCTTAATCGGTCGCCTGAAAAGGTTCTAATGGAGATAAAACACAAGCCATATGTGAAGTGGCCTGCAAAGATTAAATCCGATCCCGAGAAGAGAGATAAGAGTAAGTTCTGTTACTTCCACAAAGATCACGGGCATAGGACCCAGGACTGTATCTCTCTACGAGACCATATCAAAGCCCTTATTCGAAAAGGCCATCTCCAGGATTATGTTGCTCGTAAGAATCGATCACCAGAAAGGGCGAAGACCTCATCTCGCCAAAAGGAACCGTCTCATCATCAAACCGACCAAGAGGATGCTGAGCCCACGGGAGAAATTCGCACTATCGTCGGGGGTCCAGCTTGCGGGGGTGACTCTCAAGCTTCAAGAAAGGCATACGCCCGAAAGGCGTCCAAAGAACCCCAGCAGATCTATTGGCTGGAACAAACGTCCAACTCATTGAAGGCTAGCCATCCCCCAATTTCTTTTACCCTCGAAGATGCAGCGGGAATTCATTTCCCTCATGAAGATTCCATCGTAGTCACACTGAAGGTATCAAATTATCTGACTTATCGAATTATGGTGGATACAGGTAGCTCGGCCGATATTCTGTATTTGGAGGCTTTCGACAAGATGGCACTTGCCAGAAACCTCCTCAAGCCAGTATCGACCCCTCTTATCGGCTTTGGAGGAGAAGTGGTAACACCTGAAGGAAGTATCGATCTCCCAGTCACCTTTGGGGAGAGTCCAGCGAAGACCACCATCTTCGTAAACTTCCTCGTCGTGGATCGAAAATCAGCATATAACGCCATCTTGGGACGACCATCTCTAACTAAGGTTGGAGCGGCCTTGCACCCTTCATATTTATGTGTTAAATTTCCGACCCCAAATGGCATCGGGGTCGTGCGAGGAAGTCAGCAGGAGGCACGGTCCTGTTACCAGATAGCCCTCCAAGATCGAAAGAAGGCTCAAGCGACACCTGTCCTGAAAATAGTTCAAGGCTCATCCGACGTTCTCGCCACCGCGTTGGATCCAAGGGAAAATGCTCTGAAATCAGGAACTCCAGGGGAGGAAACAGTGGCGATCCGCTTGACCGAAGACGACCTGTCTAAGATCGTGTACATCGGTTCCTCCTTAAACAGTATCCACCGTGAAAATTTAATCCGTTTCCTCACTGAATACCAGGACGTGTTTGCTTGGTCTCATAAAGATATGCCGGGCATCGATCCTGATGTCATCGTACATCGTCTCAACATTGACCCGAAGCATAAACCCATACATCAGCGTCGACGTGCCTTTACTGCAGAAAGGCAAATGGCGATCAAAACTGAAGTTGAGAAGCTGCTCGCGGCAAATTTCATAAAAGAAGTTGACTACCCACAGTGGGTCGCAAACGTAGTTCTCGTCCGGAAAGCTAATGGCAAATGGAGGATGTGCGTCGACTATTCAGACTTAAACAAAGCATGTCCCAAAGATAGCTTCCCGACACCACGAATCGACCAGTTCGTCGACTCAACAGCTGGACATGCTCTCCTCAGTTTTATGGATGCTTATTCTGGTTACAACCAGATTATGATGCATCCACCTGATGGCCAGCATACTGCCTTCATCACAGATCGAGGACTATATTGCTACCAGGTAATGCCGTTCGGTCTCAAAAATGCAAGGGCCACTTATCAACGTCTTGTCAACAAAGTATTCGCTGCTCAAATCGGTAGGAATATGGAAGTATATGTTGACGATATGCTCGTGAAAAGCATCGATGAAGATGACCACATTCCTGATCTTCGAGAAGCCTTTGATCTGATGAGGAAGTATCAGATGAAATTAAATCCAGAAAAATGTGCGTTTGGAGTATCTGCAGGGAAATTTCTTGGGTTCATGGTTGGCCAACGTGGAATTGAGGCGAATCCCGAAAAGATTAAAGCATTGATAGAGATGAAATCCCCAGTGACCCTGAAGGACGTTCAGCGTCTAGCTGGTCGCATCGCATCATTGAATAGGTTCATCTCGCGAGCATCTGACAAGTGCTTGCCCTTCTTCAAACTCCTTCGTGCAACGGCCAAGTCTGATTGGAAGTGGACACCTCAATGCGAAGAAGCTTTTCAACAACTGAAGCAATATATGAGCACTCCCCCCATTTTATCTAAGCCTATGGCACATGAGCAACTCATTCTTTATTTATCTGTGTCTTCCACGGCCGTTAGTGCCGCTTTAATAAGAGAAGATTCCGGGGTACAAAGGCCCGTTTATTATATCAGTCGAGCAATGGTTGATGCAGAAACTAGGTATTCTGATTTGGAGAAACTGGCCCTAGCCTTAATCACGGCAGCTCGAAAACTGCGACCATACTTTCAAGCCCATGCTATTTTAGTACCAACAAATCATCCACTACGTCAAGTCCTTCAAAAGCCTGAGGCTTCCGGGCGCTTAACTAAATGGGCGGTCGAGATCAGCGAGCATGATATCTCATTCTGTCCTAGGACCGCAGTCAAGGGCCAGGCCCTGGCTGACTTCATCGCCGAATTTACATATTCTTCTGAAGATAGCGTCATGACCAGTGACCAGCCTCCTTGGTCCCTCTTCGTGGACGGGTCGTCACGGGCCACTGGCAGTGGAGCGGGCCTGATTTTAGTGGCTCCCGACGGGTCGCATTTTCAATATGCTTTGCGTTTTGAATCACGCATCTCCAATAATGAAGCAGAATATGAGGCCCTGATTGTTGGCCTCGAGCTAGCCGTTGTCCTCGCAGTCCAGAATTTGATAATTCATAGCGACTCCCAGCTCATTGTCAACCAAGTTCTTGGCGAATTCGAGACCAAAGAAGAAAGAATGGCCTTATACAAGTCTCGTGTCCTCATCCTGCTCGCCAAACTGAAGACTTATAAAATATTTCATATCCCTCGCGAGAAGAACCAACTTGCCGACTCCTTGGCAAAACTCGCTTCTGCACCAGAATCAGAATTATCACATTCGATCCCCATCGAGCACCGTCAACACTTGAGTATCGACCAAGTGACTTCCGAGCAAGTAATATCGGTACAATCGTCTCCATGCTGGATGGATCCTATCATCCTTTATCTCAGAGATGGATACCTACCAGAAGACAAGAAAGTTGCAAGACAAATTCAGCTTCGAGCTGCCAGGTACACCTTACAAGATGGAATCTTGTTGCGAAAAAGCTTCTCCTTGCCTTATTTAAGGTGTCTTCATCCAGAAGAAGCACATCGTGTTCTAGATGAAGTACACCAGGGGGCATGTGGTAATCATCCCAGGGGGCGATCTCTAGCATATAAAGCGATGAGGCAAGGATATTATTGGCCTACTATGAAAGCAGACGCCATAGAATTTTCTAAAAAATGCGACAAGTGTCAACGATATCAACCTATACCTCGTGTACCGTCTGAACGGATGACCCCAGTCGACAGCCCTTGGCCTTTTGCTCAGTGGGGGATCGATATCATCGGGCCCTTACCTATGGGAAAGGGACAGAATAGGTTCGCGATCGTAGCGGTTGATTATTTCACCAAATGGGCCGAGGCAGAACCATTAGCCAAAATTACTGAAAAACAAACTACTAAGTTTATGTGGAGAAATATTATATGTCGCTTCGGACTTCCTCATACTATAATTACTGATAACGGAACGCAGTTCGACAACGCAGCCTTCGATGAATTTTGCGACAAATGGAAGATACGTAATCTCCGCACTTCTCCATATCATCCTCAGGCGAATGGGCAGGTCGAGGCAGTGAATAAAATTATAAAGCATCATTTAAAGACCAAGCTAAGTGAATATAAAGGGGTGTGGCCAGAACTTCTGCCAGAGGTGTTATGGGCCTATAGAACCACGGCTTGTACATCGACAGGTGAAACTCCTTTCTCCTTAGCATTTGGTCGTGACGCGGTAGTACCAATGGAAATTCAAGTGCCCTCATATCGGATCGAACAGTATGATCCCGCGAGCAATCAGGAAAATCTCCGACTTCATCTCGATCTCTTGGAAGAGTGAAGAAATGCTTCCCAAGTACGAGTGGCGGCATATCAACAACGTATTGCTCGTTATCGGAATGCGAAAGTTCGACCTAGATCCTTCCAGTTCGGAGATTTGGTCCTAAGGCAAAATCTTGGAATTCCTGTTCGTTCATTGGATCCGAATTGGGAAGGCCCGTATCGGGTTATTAGGGTTGTGCGACCCGGGACTTATTATCTTGAAGACATGCAAGGGAAGCCTATACGACTCCCTTGGCACGTGGAGCATTTGCTAAGATACTACCCCTAGATTCGATGTAGTTTATCATAACGCTTTATGAATAAAGTGAAAGATATCTTTTGGCCGCTACTCCATTTATATGGACCAGAATAGCCCTGAAGAGTGCTTACACATCCTCTTGGCCAATTGCCTACCTTTGGTAGGACTGAAATCATTACTAGTTGGTCGCTTCTCCATTCTCATGGACCTGAACAGCCTCGAAGAGAATGAATACCATCTCTTGACCAACCTTCTGCCCTTGGTAGAATCAAAATCTCAATCGATAGATCAGTCTATCTCAACGCGGACATGGTCTCACGACCTCCGGATTGAGTCTAATTCATTTTTTTTCCATGAGTTAGTTACTCGCGATTGGTGAAAGGAGGGATTGCATTCCAGAATGCGATCACCGCAGCTCGTGCTCAAATTAGGGCAGCGATCGAGGTCACATCCTGATCGCGAGCAGCTTAGCTCATGCTCGAATTAAAGGGTCACATCTCTGACGAATCCATTCAAGATTAACAAACAAAAAATGAAAGATGAAGGGAGAATAGCAACGAAACAGCAACACTTCCAAAAATATCTTTTCATTGATAATTAGATGATTACATATACATAAGCGCAGATACAAGAGAAGAAAATAAAAGGAAATCAATCGCTTGGAGGAGCCACGCTCTCGACTTCAGGGCCCATTTCAGGAGCCCCTCCAGCCTGCGTGGCTTCAGTCACCTCGTTCTCGGCAGCAGCTTGCTCTTCTGCAGCTATGATGGTCGCGACTCGACCGAATTCCCCCATATCGAAGGATGGGATCATTCGTTGCACTACTCTTAGTGCAAAGTCTCGACCAGCATCGTATGACTCATATCGTTCATCGTCATACAGCTGCGAAGTCCGGAACTCGAAAACTGCCCGAGTACCTTCCTCCGAGAGCATTTTTACAAGGGCGACTCTCTCCTCGTCCCAGTGGATCGAGTCGTCCTTAAGCTGCGCAAGAGCGGTGCGCTCCCTAGTCAAGTTGTCGTAGGCCTCCTTGAGCTGCGACCTGGCCCCCGCGAATTGCTCCTCTAGTGAGATCTTGTCCTGCCGGAAGATCTCCCTCTCTCTCTCTGCCTTCTCCTTCAGACCCGTGAGCTTCACGTAATCTGAGTCCAAGGCCTGATACCTGTCGGTCAGGACTTGGATCTTCTCGATGAGGATCTTTTTCTCCTCATCTCTCTTCGAGATCACTGCCTCACGAGCCTTGAGCAGTTGATCTCTTCCTTAAACTGCCTTTTCCAAGGCAGTCCTCTTTCCCTCAGCCTCCTCTATCGTGCGACGGGCGGCAACGATATCACGCCTCGTTCGCAGAATAAGATCTAAACCCTGCAAAGAGATGAAAAATATAAGATTTCTAGAACGTAACAACAAGTCGAAACAGATCTTGACAAAGTCTTACCTGAACCATCCTCATCCCCGCTTCGAGGATAAGGTTCTCAGGACTTGGCTCGGGGAGAGAGCCGAAGGCATGAGGCGGGACGTTCTCGAACAAAAACTTACATACAGGGTGGAGGTGGCGTGGAATCGAGTACGTCCCGCTCCCAGACGGTTGGGCAACGACCAAACCGGCCTGCTCGGGAGGTGGAGGCATGGACTCGCGAGCAGGTCCCTGCTCGGCAGCTGGGACCAGTTCCCGAGCAGGAGTCGGCTCTTGAGGCTCTACCTGCTCTCGAGCCTCTTCAGCTAGGGGGCAGCTGGACCCCACCCCATCTGGGGAATTATCTGCAATGTTGATCACTGGTGGCCCAGGTGCGACCACCAGTGAAGGAATAGTAGGCCCAGCTGGGGCCCCCGCCATGCTCGCGGGAAGGGCAGGCTGATCGCTGCCCGCGCGGATGGAAGATTGAGACGGTTCGGCAGGGGTTCTCTTCTGCCTTTTGGAGCCTGTGCCCTTCAGACGGGGCAGTAGGCCTCTCTTCTCTCCAGCCTTCGTCATTTCGACTTCTCTTCTGGATATGAGGCCTGCTGCTGCGAGTCGCGAAGGAGATAAGCAAGCCTCGATATGCCTATCTCCGACAGGCACCTTATACACTCTGACAATCTTCTCGTTGATTCCACCCTTCAAATTCGGTTTCCGCAATGCCGGGATACCTGCGAGCACAAATAATGGTCAAACAAAGCAAAACCCTAAAAATTATTCTAAGGAAACTGCACAATTACGGGATTGTGTCTACCTTCACAGAAAAACCGGGTCACTCCTGGACCCCTGGAGGAGGCAGACTCCCAGCTCCCGGAAGCATAGAACCACCGCTTCCTCCAGCCGGGATAGTTCGAGGAGGGCTTACCCAACACGAAATTATCCCGGTGCCAGTAACATAAATAATACCAGCCTTCGCTGGATGGAGCTTTCTTCAGACGAAACATACGGAGGAACTCCTCCGCCGTGAGTTCCCCGTTGCCAGCCTGAGCCCAAAGGGCAAAGGAGCCCAAACCCACCCTCCACCCGTTCACAATGAGTTGCCCAGGGGCAATCTTGTAACACCGTAGTACATCGCGAACGAAGGGATGGAGGGGAAGGCGTACCCCCAGGATAAGCTGGTACTCATAAAATGCTACGCATCCTGGGGGGGGGGAGTCGGGTGTTTCTCCACCTCCGGGTAAGCGGAGAGTTACAGAGTCAGGGATTTGGTATCTTTCCCGTAGCTCAGCCAGCCGGTCCTCCGATAAAACGGAAGGATATTCGGCTGCTGTGTATCTCCCCGCCGAAACCCTTGCACTGCTGGAGGCAGAGGACTCCGGAGTGGCATCACCAAGAGGGACAGTAGTCTCGTCAGAGTTCCCAGCCATGGGGAGATAAAAATAAAAGAAGAAGAAAAAGGAAGTATACCGGAAAAAAGGAAAGAATGAGCACCGGAAGAGGAGGAAGAATGGAAAGAAAGGATTGCAGGTTTCTTTCGAAAAAACTTCTGTAGAAAATCAAAGAAATGGCGGACTCCGTATATTTATAGGCAATCATTCCGCCGTATCTGATGACATGTGGCAGTCCCTCCCTTGACACAGCGCTCGAACAGGCACGCCCATTAATTACACAAACACGTGGCGAGCGCCCCTTCATTTTTCGTCTGCGGAAAGGCTGCGGAAAGCTGGCGTTCATTAATTCCAGCCCATCATGTGGGGTGCCGTTCTCGATGCAAGCAGCGGGCGGTTTCGTGTGATAGTAAGCTAAGTCCTTTCCTTAAGATTTCTTGGCGGCAAGGACTTGGGGGGCATCTGTTATAAGCAAAATGATGGAGATAAGATTTCACGCAGAAATGCCCATTTCGCTCTCGCTCTCGAGATTGTCTGATCGAGAGTCGAATATTGGATAAGTGCGGGACGTCCATTTGACTCTCGAGATTGTCTGATCGAGAGTTGAATATTGGATAAGTACGGGACGTCCATTCGACTCTCGAGATTATCTGATCGAGAGTCGAATGTTTGATAGGTGCGGGACGACCATTCGACTCTCGAGCTCACCTGATCAGGAGTCATAGATTGAAAAATACGGAGCAGCTATTCGCAAGTCTCGAGTCTTCATAATCGATAGTCAAATACGGCAAAGCTCGATCCGCGAACAGACCTTCTCACAAGTCGTTGAAAGACATTACATCCAAAATATGTACTTGGACTCGCGACCACATTTTAACCTGCGAGCAGCTTTTCTGCGGGTTACAACCAGTTGGGAGGTTATGACTCCAACTATGGGTGTCTCCTTCCTTTTCGGAGGCCATGACTCCAACTATGGGCGTCTCCTTCCTTTTCGGAGGCCATGACTCCAACTACGGGCGTCTCCTTCCTTTTCGGAGGCCATGACTCCAACTATGGCTTCCGGCCGGATTTCAAGGGATTACCATCAAGGGGCGTGATTGTTGGAATAAGTCATTGGGTTGGATCTGATTAAAAAGATAGGATCTTATCCCACGAAATCAGCGAATTCTCAGTATCGTGTGCGACATCAACGGGATTTCGACATCTCACGTAACAGATTGGATGGTTTCAAATCTATATAAAGGGGTGGCTCCATTGAGAGCAGGTACGTACAGATCATTCAATCTTGGTCCCGTTTTGCTTGGCTTCTCTTCTGTGGCCTAACTTAAGCATCGGAGGGCTAACGGCTGGTCCCCAGCCACCCCTTTTTGCTGTCTTGCTTCAGGTCTGGTGGCGGAAACCCCTGTTGGAGTGAAGGAGAAAAGCCGGAGGATCTCGTTGCAAAATTTGACATTAACAGTAAGTATGAAAAGATGAGAGATAAATTGATATAATTTTGAAATCTCTAAATTAGCTTAAACATAATAGTTTTTTTTATATGAATTCCCCTATTTATATGATCGATAGAAAATTTGAACACTTTTGAGCCTAATTCACGTTACACGATTCTCATGGTTTGAAGGGATTATGGAGATTTGTAGATTGGTTAGACTTAGATTTAAGGTGTTAAGGAACCAAGCCGAGGAACTTTGTCAATCCTTATTCATGAGAAATAAGAGAAAAGAATAAAAGATACAGACTTTTAAAAATCCTATCTCATTTATATGAAAAAGAAAGAAAGAAAGTATGATTATTATTGAATATTTATTGAAATTCTGAAAAGGGCTACCTATTACCGACCAAGGGATGGTCTACCCGTAACCAAAGTTGGAAATTAGAAGTAGTGTGAAAGCCGTCGAATGAACGGTAAGGCAAATTCTTGTCATATGCATTTGGTTGAGCTTTACACCTTTAGATCTTTATTTTGATTGATTTATGAAGAAAGTAATCTTAGAAATTCATGAGATGAACATTCACTATGCACACTAGACCATACATGTTCGGATTCTTCTATTTATCAATCAATCAATAGGGATTCTATGCGAAACACTCATTATGTTTAGGGAGTTTAAGATTTCAACTTCTATCACTAAGTTTCTCTGAATTTTTACACTTTTGCATATCAAAGTTTATAGAAGTATAGTTTCTGAAAGAGAGTTAGGTTTTGAAAAGTTGAATTTGTTTCATGCATGTTTTGCTCGATACTAGCAAAATGCTGGTTGGGAGGTGTGTTGAGCTCTGAATTGTGCATATTATAACCCCAATTTATCACTCTTTATGCATGATTTATAATGTTAAAGACTCATCTTATACATGTATTGGTGTTTGTAGGAATGAGAGAGAGACCTTGTGAATTCAATGCTAAAACACCGCTTTAAGATGCCTTAAAGATCAAAGGAAGAAAGGACAAGAGGCAGATGTGAATTACAATGAAGATGAAGGAGAAAAACCATGAAAAACCATAATTTATAGAGTGTCTGACCGGCCAGCCGGCCACTGCAGCAGACGGGTCGGCCAAATCCTCCAAAAATCGCATTTTCTTTGGACATATTTTTACACTGTCTGACCTCTCATCCGGCCGGCCGGATGGACTCACCAGCCGGCAGGTTGGTTGGTCTAAGTATAAAAAACTCAGATTTTGGTAAAGTTGCTGTGCAACATCTGACTGGCCTGCTGGCCAACGTCTAGACTGCGTAAGGACTCTTTGATCTCTGAAAGATTTCATGTCGGTGATGGATTTTTGCTATAAAAGGACACCTCTACGTCGTTCTTAAGGCATCATAGAAGGCTGAAAAGTTCGTGGGAAGTAGAGGGGAGTATCGTGGAGCGTTCGGAACTCCTCCAACTAGGGTTTTTATGTTTTTCTATGTTTTTATAGTAGTTTTCTTTTGACTTTTAGTTGAACCTGTTAATGGTTGCCTAAACCTCTTCGCTAGGGCTAAGAGGTGAAGCTTTTAGTTATTTACAATGCTTAATTTAAATTAGTTCAAGTACTTTTGGGTTTTATGAAGAATACTTCTAGTTCTAGTTTGAAAGAAAGTTAGTATTTTAGTTAATCTTCTATCTCTTGTGATTGCTATTACATGGGATGTTTTAATTATTGAGATTACTTAATGGGGGTGTTGTTTGATAGGATTTTGGGTTGTAGAGATATTAGATCTATCATGATGTGTTGGATGCTAGGGAATCTTACAAACTAATTTTTCTAAGTGCTTATCTAGAACTAAACTAGAAGAAGTTCTTATCTTTGGGATTAATCTGAGATAGGTATTTATGTATTGATTTTGGGTCAATAGAAGTTCAATTCATGCTTCTAAATCAAGTCTAGTGATAAGGCTTGAGGAAGAATCATGAATGTGATCTTGCTTATTTTGTGATATATTGAGTTGTTTGATCGAATACACCCAATGCCTTAGTTGATTATGATAGAGCCATATCAGTAGATGATTCATCCATGTTAGATATATTGTGATGATTTGATTGCTCTAGATTCCGGTTGGATGGGGATAAAACTCTAATTACAATTGAGTTATTGGCTTGAATTGTTTGAATTGGCATTGTGAATGATTAGAAGTGGATCCTTGACGCTCTAGTATTTTCTTTCCCTGATTTAAGTCTAAAGTAGATAGTTTTATGTTATTAAATTCCATCTATTGATACAAATCTGAATTTAGTCAATCTTAGTTATAAAGTTTAGAATTGTTACGACAATCCCTGAGGATCAACCTCAATTTTACCGAGAATTATTACTACATCACAACCTTGCACTTGAGGCGAGCGAACAGGAGTTCCAAGGGAATATAAAAAACCAACAAAAAAAGCCAATAAAATATTTATTTATTTATTTATTTGGTAAAGAATCAGGGAATAATATGCTGAGAAACATAACAACCAGCAACAAAAATTCCTTTAATGTATGAACTAAACAAAATTTAATATTTCAGTAGGAAATACATAGTTAATTTCTAACATTCCTAGGAATGATAACAACTAAGGAATGCATTCCCCCAACAACCATACAGACCCTTAGATTGCTGGGCCAACTTTTGTGGGCACAAGTAGATAGGTCAGTCCTTCACCCATACATTATTTTCAGCATGCCAGTAATATCTCTCAAGCAATTCTCACCTTCATGAATATGGCATACCACTGGGAACATTCTCAAACATATCTCCATATACTTCACCCCTACACTCCAAAAAATTCCTGAATCTTTTCAAACCGAGAATTATTAAACAAACCAACTTCAAAAATGGAGGGAAAAGGTTTATGTACCTGGGTAAGCAAGAGCATTCGTAATTACACAAGGAAAATCAAAATTAATACGCCTAATACGAGGGTATTTCAAAATAATCATCTGGAGTGATGTGTCGGTGTTCCCACCAACATCTATAACCTCTTCCAACCCTTCAAATCCTTTATAATTCTCAAGCACATTCCTCATCACTTTTATTGAGATGTTATGCATGCTATCGTTAAACACCTTACTCAACCTAGCATCCTTACCATAGTACTCGAACACATTCATTCCATGTGCCTTAATGAATGACACACATCCTTCTAAGACCGCATCTTTTAAGAAATACCAACCATCCATTGACACCTTATCATAGATATTGAGGATCCTTGGTGCCAGAGAGAACCTGTCTTGGTCACGAAGAAGGTCCTTGCACATGGGTGTTAACCCAAAGCACCTCTCCTCATCAGGACCATTTGTGCAAATTAAAATTAAATAACTTGCGAGTAAGTGGAGCATGCGGTCGAGTGTGACCGTAACATTTGAATTTGTTGCGGGGAGTTGAGAGACGATCTAAGCAGCTGAGAGCTTTGCTTTAGGCCCTGCTTTTGCTATGATCTGAAATACATCGAGTTCAATGGCTGATTTCACCACCATTTGTTATGAATACCCAGCAACGGAAGTGAGTCACATAAGGCAAACCACAATGGTAACAATCAAGTCAATTGACACACACAAAAATGCAATATGAATTTTACATGGAAAAACCCTTCATGGGTAAAAACCCACGGTACAAAGTGAATAATCCACTATGAATAAGAAGTTACAAGAGATTACAGAAAAATCCAAACCCAGATCACATTCCACAAAGAGAAATCCCAAGATAACAAAGCTAATTCTCACACGAGAAGGACAAACACAACCCTTTCCCTCATCATAGAGAACTCCAAGCTTTCCCCTATCTCTTTCTCTTGCCCTAGAACTCTCTCAATTCCTCTAGGATACCCGACCCCTTTAGCGGCAACCCTAATCCCACATTACACCACTTTAAATAGGACACAACCAAGAATAGAAAAAAATCCCGCCAAAACTGCGCAACCGACTTTACAGTTTGCACACAGTCGAGTGCCCGACAAAACCCAATCTATCCATAGAGTTCTAACAAAAATTCACGGAATTTTGACTCCCCTAAAGCAGTTGTCGGGGCCCGCTACAATAGTCATCGGGCCCCCTACAACCCCCAAAAAAATAGATCCAGCAGTCTAAATTATAGAAGCCAATTCTGAGTTTTTTGGGTGCCCAAGCTGTTGAACCTCCAATTTATACATTGCATTGCCCATTATATAACATGGTTTGCATGATTTTCATGATTTAAAGGGCCATCTAACACATGTTTTGTGATTATAGGGGATGAGAGCTGTTATAGGCAAATTGATGAAGACCAACTTAGCTGCTAAGATTTTACCCGGACGCCCATCCGACTCTCGAGATCATCTGATCAAGAGTCGCAGATCGAGTAAATACGGAAGTGCCCATTCGACTCTCTAGATCGTATGCTCGAGAGTCGCAGATTGGGTAAGTGCGGGACGCCCATTCGACTCTCGAGATCATCTGATCGAGAGTCGCAGGATTGATAAATACGGAGCACCTATTCGTAAGGCCTCGAGTTCCCATGGCCGATAGTCAAATATATCAAAGCAAAGATTCCCTTCTCGATCTGCGAGCAGACCTTCTCACAAGTCGTTGAAAGATGTTACGTCTGAATGAGTGAGCACTTGGACTCGCGACCATATTCCAACATGCGAACAGCTTTTTCTGTGGCGACACCCCTTAGCCTTCAGTACCATCACCCGATTCCCGTCGAGCAGCTTGTCCAATCCCTCTGCGACACCAAGCAGGGCTACACCCAGTTCGGTGGTCTCCGCCCCGTCGGCGTCTCCTTCCTTTTCGCCGGCTATGACTCCAACTACGGTTTCCAGCTCTACATGAGCGATCAGTGCTACTATTACGCCTACCAGCAGCCCGTATAGGTCAATTTTGGGCTTATCTTCTCTGGTGGTTCCGAATCTCAAGGGATTGCTATCAAGGAACGTGATTGCCGAAATAAGTCATTGGGTTAGATCTCGTCTCTAAGGATAAGGATCTTATCTCACAAAATCAACGGGATCTCGGTATCGTACACGAAATCAGCGGGATCTCGATATCTTACGTAACAGATTGGATTGCTTCAGATCTATATAAAGGGATGACTCCATTAAGAGAAAGGTACACAATATTCAACCTCTAGCCCCTTTTGCCTGGTTAATCTTCTTCTTGCTTTGCCTGACTTAAGCATCGGAGGGCTAACGGCTGGACACCAGCCACCCTTAGTTGCTTTCTGTCTTCTTACAGGTCTGGCGGAAGAAATCCCTGTTGGAGAGAAGGTGAACGACTGGAGGATCCTGTTACAGAATCTGACGTTAACAGTTTGGCGCCGTCTGTGGGAACGACTTGATCGTCAAAATCAATCGTTCTAACCACCGATCAAAATCCTTCTGCGATGCCTCCTAAAAAAGCCGTTCATCCTTCGACTTCAAGGCATGCACCACCTTCGCCCGATGAGACGGAATCCATACCTGCTCTTCCACCCAGTTCGACGAATATCCCTCAAGGAGCCCCAAATATGCCATCAGCAAACCCATTATTAGAGGCTTCTGGAAATCAAGACGATGTCCTGCGTTTCCTCGGAAATACTCTTCTAACTCTAAATGCCGGAGTTCAGGCCCTGTCAAATCGACTTGATCAGCATTTCCCCGAGCCGCAGAAACAACCCTCCGAAGGGTTACCATCGCAACCCATACCAGTGGCTTCCAGACATTATATGGACAAACCACAGGTCCCACCACCTGGCAACCATCTTCCTGTGCCGTCCCTACATTCTATACATTCTGGTTCATCTCGACAACCTCAACCTCAAGGCTCCACCGTCGAAACATCAGGCTATACCCTACCATGGGAAGGAGATCTCAAAAGAATCCATGATCGTTTTGACGTCATGGAACAACGATATCAGGAAAATCGGCCATCTGCCATCATAGCGTCGATACATCAATCCGAGTCCCCCTTTACCAACGAGGTTATGGAGTCACCGTTACCTAGAAAGTATCGAACGTCGGTTATCACCCCGTATACAGGTATTGGTGATCCTCTTGAACACCTAGAAACATACAGCTCTCTCATGGAGTTGGAGGGACATGGCTCAGAAATCATGTGTAGGGCTTTTTCTCTAACATTGAAGGAAGCAGCTCGTACGTGGTTCCGGGGATTAAAGCCTCGTTCCATCAGCTTCTTTTCCCAGTTATCGGAGATATTCCTTTCTCAATTCATGGGAATCATTCGCATTAAGAAGCCAGCCTCCCATCTGATGGATCTGAGACAGCAACATGGGGAGACAATAAAGGAATTCACAGTACGGTTCACTGCCGAAGCCGTTCAAACTGAGGGTTATACTGAAGAAAAAGGTCTTACAGCCCTCATAGCCAGAATAACGAGCGAGAAATTCAGGTTTGCTTTAGATAAGAGCCCCCCAAAAACTATGGCAGAGTTCCAAGAAAAAGCTCAGAAGTATATCAATGCAGAGGAAGTCGCATTAACACGCCATGGAGTACAGGGTAAGAAACGCAAGCCAGAAGGAACCTCTTCTACAGATAAAAAATATCGTCGTGATCAACACTATCATTCTCCCAAGAAGCCTTATTCTGGTAAATATCATAACTACACTCCTCTTAATCGATCTCATGAAAAGGTTCTAATGGAGATTAAACACAAGCCATATGTAAAGTGGCCTGCAAAGATCAAATCCGATCCTGAAAAGAGAGACAAGAGTAAGTTCTGTTACTTCCACAAAGATTACGGGCATAGAACCCAAGACTGCATCTCTATACGAGACCATATCGAAGCCCTTATTCGAAAAGGCCATCTCCAGGATTATGTTGCTCGTAAAAGTCGATCACCAGAAAGGGCGAAGACCTCATCTCGCCAAAAGGAACCGCCTCATCATCAAACTGACCAAGAGAACGCTGAGCCTACGGGAGAAATCCGCACTATCGTCGGAGGACCAGCTTGCGAGGGCAACTCTCAAGCTTCAAGAAAAGCATACGCTCGAAAGGCGTCCAAAGAACCCCAGCAAATCTATTGGCTGGAACAAATGTCTAACCCCTTTTGCCTGGTTAATCTTCTTCTTGCTTTGCCTGACTTAAGCATCGGAGGGCTAACAGCTGGACACCAGCCACCCTTAGTTGCTTTCTGTCTTCTTACAGGTCTGGCGGAAGAAATCCCTGTTGGAGAGAAGGTGAGCGACTGGAGGATCCTGTTACAGAATCTGACGTTAACAGTTTGACGTTAACAATATCTCATTCTGTCCTAGGACCGCAGTCAAGGGCCAGGCCGTGGCTGACTTCATTGCCGAATTCACATACTCTTCCGATAATAATACCATGACCAGCGACCAGCCTCCTTGGTCACTCTTCGTGGACGGGTCGTCGCGGGCCACTGGCAGCGGAGCGGGCCTGATTTTAGTGGCTCCCGACGGGTCGCATTTCCAGTATGCTCTGCGTTTCGATTCTCGCGTCTCAAATAATGAAGCAGAATATGAGGCCCTAATCGTTGGCCTTGAATTAGCCATTGTTCTCGAAATTCAGAATCTGTTAATTCATAGTGACTCCCAGCTCATTGTCAACCAAGTCCTTGGTGAATTCGAGGCCAAAGATGAAAGGATGGCCTTATACAAGTCTCGTGTCCTCATCCTGCTCGCAAAATTGAAGACTTATGAAATAATTCATATTCCTCGCGAGAAAAACCAACTTGCCGATTCCATGGCAAAGCTCGCCTCTGCACCAGAATCTGAGTTATCACATTTGATCCCCATCGAGCACCGTCAGAACCTGAGTATCGATCAAGCGACTCTTGAGCAAGTAATATCGGTACAATCATCCCCATGCTGGATGGATCCCATCATCCTTTATCTCAGAGACGGATACCTACCAGAGGACAAGAAAGCCGCAAGACAAATTCGTCTTCGGGCTACCAGGTATACCTTGCAAGACGGAATATTGTTACGCAAGAGTTTTTCCTTGCCTTATTTAAGGTGTCTTCATCCAGAAGAAGCACTTCGTGTTCTAGACGAAGTACACCAGGGGGCATGTGGTAACCATCCCAGGGGGCGATCCTTAGCATATAAGGCGATGAGGCAAGGATATTATTAGCCCACTATGAAAGCAGATGCAATTGAATTTTCTAAAAAATGTGACAAGTGCCAACGATATTCACCTATATGTCATGTACCATCCGAACGGATGACTCCAATTGATAGCCCTTGGCCTTTCGCTCAGTGGGGGGTTGATATCATTGGGCCCTTGCCAATGGGAAAAGGGACAAAATAAGTTCACAATTGTGGCGGTTGATTACTTCACCAAATGGGCCGAGGCAGAACCATTAGCCAAGATTACTGAGAAACAAACTACCAAGTTCATATGGAGAAATATCATATGCCGTTTCGGGCTTCCTCACACTATAATTACCGACAACGAAATGCAGTTCGACAACGCAGCCTTTGATGAATTTTGTGAAAAATGGAAGATACGTAATCTCCGCACTTCTCCATATCATCCTCAGGCGAATGGGCAGGTCGAAGCAGTGAATAAGATCATCAAACACCACTTAAAGACCAAACTAGGTGAATGTAAAGGTGTGTGGTCAGAACTTCCGCCAGAAGTATTATGGGCATATAGAACCAAGGCTTGTACATCAACAGGTGAAACCCCTTTCTCCTTAGCATTTGGTGTCGACGCAGTGGTACCAGTGAAAATTCAAGTGCCCTCATATCGGATCGAGCAGTATGACCCCGCGAGTAATCAAGAGAACCTCCGACTTCATCTCGATCTCTTGGAAGAACGAAGAAATGCCTCCCAAGTACGAGTGGCAGCATATCAACAACGTATTGCTCGTTATCGAAATGCTAAGGCTCGGCCTAGATCTTTCCAGCCTGGAGATTTGGTCCTGAGGCAAAAACTCGAAGTTCCTGCTCGCTCGCTGGATCCAAATTGGGAAGGCCCATATCAGGTTATTAGGATTGTGCGACTCGGTACTTATTACCTTGAAGACATGCAGGGAAAGCCCGTACGTCGCCCTTGGCACGTGGAGCACTTGCTACGATACTATCCCTAGATTCGATGTAGTTCATAACAACATTTTATGAATAAAGTGGAAGATATCTTTTGGTCGCTACTCCATTTACTTAGACCTGAATAGCCCTGAAGAGGATGCATACAATCCCTTGGCCAATTGCCTACCTTTGGTAGGGTTAAATTCACCTAGGATGGTCGCATTTCCATTTTCTGGATGACCATCCTTCTACCCTTGGTAAAAACTTGGAGTCTCAATTGATAGATCAGTCTCTCCACGAGGGTATGATCATCACGACCCCCCGGATTGAGCACAACTCATTTCTCAATCGATAGATCAGTCTATCTCCACGAGGGTATAGTCATCACGACCCCCCGGATTGAGCACAACTTATTTCTCAATCGATAGATCAGTCTATCTCCACGAGGGTATGGTCATCACGACCCCCCGGATTGAGCACAACTCATTCCTCAATCGATAGATCAGTCTATCTCCATGAGGGCATGGTCACGACCCCTCAGGTTGAGCATAATTCATTAAAAACAAGAAGGCATTCATTGCATGAAAGGGAAAGAGAAAGTAAACAAGAACACTACTTTCAAAAATAGCTTTTCATTAACATCGAATGATAAATGTTTACAAAATATCTGCTTGCGAGTACAGGAGAAAGGAAAACAAAAAGGAAAATCAATCTCTCGGAGGAGGAGCCGTGCTCTCGACTTCAGGGCCCATTTCTAGAGCCCCTCCAGCCTGCGTGGCTTCGGTCACCTCGTTCTTAGCAGCTTACTCCTCTGCAGCTATGATGGTCGCGACTCGCCCAAATTCCCCCATATCGAAGGATGGGATCATTCGTTGCACTACTCTTAGCGCAAAGTCGCGACCAGCATCATATGACTCATATCTTTCACTGTCATATAGCTGCGAAGTCCGGAACTCGGAAATTGCCCGAGGACCTTCCTCCGAGAGCATTTTTATAAGGGCGACTTTCTCCTCGTCCCAGTGGATCGAGTCGTCCTTGAGCTGTGCAAGAGCGGAGCGCTCCTTCTCCAAGCTATCGTTGGCTTCTTTGAGCTGCGACCTGGCCTCCGCAAGCCGCTCCTCCAACGAGATCTTGTCTTGGCGAAAGATCTCCCTCTCTCTCTCCGCTTTCTCCTTCAAGCCCATGAGCTTTGCGAAGTTAGAGTCCAAGGCCTGATATCTGTCGGTCAGGACTTGGACTTTCTCGATGAGGATCTTCTTCTCCTCATCCCTCTTCGAGATCACTGCTTCACGGGCCTTGAGCAGTTGATCCCGTCCCTGGACCGCCTTCTCCAAGGCGATCCTCTTCCCTTCTACCTCATCGATCACGCGGCGAGCGGCGACGATATCTCACTTCGTCCGCAAGATGAGGTCCAAGCCCTGCAAAATAAAAAAGAAAAACGTGAGAAAAAAAATACTTGAGGGCCTCAAAATAATGAAGTTAAAAGCTAAATCTCTGAGGTTTTACCTGCGCCATTCTTACCCCCGCCTCAAGGAAGAGGTTCTCAGGGCTTGGGTCAGGAAGAGAGCCAAAGGCTTGGGGGGAAACGTTCTCGAACAAAAATTTGCATATCGGATGGAGGTGGCGCGGGATAGAATATGTCCCACTTCCAGACGATTGGGCAATGACCATCCCAGCCGGCTCGCGAGGCGGGGCCATCGACTCGCGAGCAGGTCCCTGCTCGGCAGCAGGGATCAGCTCACGAGCAGGAGCCAGCTCGTAAGGCTCTATTTGCTCGCAAGCCTCTTCAGCTGGGGGGCAGCTGGATCCTGCCCCATCCGGGGAGTTGTCAGTGATGTTAATCACTGGCGGTCCAGGTGCGACCACCAGTGGGGGAATGTTGGGCACTGCCGGTACCCCCGCCGTGCTCGCGAGAGGGGCAGGTTGGTCGCTACCCTTGCGGATGGGTGGTTGAGATGGTTCGGCAGGTGTTTTCTTCTGCCTCTTGGAGTTCATGCCCTTCAGACGGGGCAGCAGACCCCTCTTCTCCCCGGCCTTCGTCATCTCAGCTTCTTCGCTGGATATTAAGCCCGCTGCAGCTAGTCGCAAGGGAGACAAGCAAGCCTCGATGTGCCTATCACCAACAGGCACCTTGTACACCCTGACTATCTTCTCGTTGATCCCTCCCTTCAAATTTGGTTTTCTCAAGGCCGGGATACCTGCGAGCACAAACATAGGTCAGAGAATGAAGAGAAGCCCTAAAATCTTAACTGAAGAAAACTGCACAATGCGGGACTGTGCCTACCTTCACAGAAAAAACGAGTAACTCCTGGACCCCTGGAGGAAGCAGACTCCCAGTTCCCGAAAACATAGAACCACCATTTCCTCCAGCCGGGATAGTTTGAGGAGGGTTTCCCCATCACGAAGTTATCCCGGTGCCAGTAGCACAGGTAATACCAGCCTTCGCTGGAGGGTGCTTTCTTCAGACGGAACATACAGAGGAACTCCTCCGCCGTGAGCTCCCCGTTGTCGGCCTGAGCCCAGAGGGCAAAGGAGCCCAGAACTACCCTCCATCCGTTCACGATGAGTTGCCCGAGGGCGATCTTATAACATCGTAGAACGTCGCGTATGAAGGGATGGAGGGGGAGGCGTACCCCCAGGATGAGTTGGTACTCGTAGAAAGCTACGCATCCTAGGGGAGGGGAGTCTGGTGTCTCTCCATCTCCGGGCAATCGGAAAATGACTGAGTCAGGGATCAGATATCTCTCCCGTAACTCAGCCAGCCGATCCTCCGATAAAACAGAAGGATACCCGGATGCTGTATATCTCCCTGCCGGAACCCTCGCACTGCTAGAAGCAGAGGATTCCGGAGTGGCATCGCCTAGAGGAACGGTGGTCTCGTCAGAGTTCCCAACCATGAGGAGGTTTTTAAGAAGAAAAAAGAAAAGAAAAGAGGCTTGTACCCAGGATAGAAAAGAAGGAAAAGGAGCACCAGAGGAAGAAGAATGAAAAAGATGGTTGCAAATTCCCTTCGAAAAAACTTCTGTAGAAAAACAGAGAAATGGCGGACTCCGTATATTTATAGGCAATCATTCCGCCACTTCTGGTGATACGTGGCAGCCCCTCCTTCGACGCAGTAATCGAGCAGGCACGCCCATTAACTCCCCTGACACGTGGCAAGCGCCCCTTCATTTTCTGTCTGTGGAAAGGCTGCGGAAAGCTGGCGTTCATTAATTCCAGCTCATCATGTATGGTTCCATTCTCGATGAAGGCAGCGGGCGGTTACGTGTCAAAGTGAGCTAAGTCCTTCCCTTAAGAATTCTTGGCGGCAAGGACTTGGGGGGCATCTGTTATAGGCAAAATGATGGAGACCAACTTAGCTGCTAAGATTTTACGCGGACGCCCATCCGACTCTCGAGATCATCTGATCAAGAGTCGCAGATCGAGTAAATACGGAAGTGCCCATTCAACTCTCGAGATCATATGCTCGAGAGTCACAGATTGGGTAAGTGCGGGACGCCCATTCGACTCTCGAGATCATCTGATCGAGAGTCGCAGGATTGATAAATACGGAGCACCTATTCGCAAGGCCTCGAGTTCCCATGGCCGATAGTCAAATATAACAAAGCAAAGATTCCCTTCTCGATCTGCGAGCAGACCTTCTCACAAGTCGTTGAAAGATGTTACGTCTGAATGAGCGAGCACTTGGACTCGCGACCATATTCCAACATGCGAACAGCTTTTTCTGTGGCGACACCCCTTAGCCTTCGGTACCAGCACCCGATTCCCGTCGAGCAGCTTGTCCAATCCCTCTGCGACACCAAGCAGGGCTACACCCAGTTCGGTGGTCTCCGCCCCGTCAGCGTCTCCTTCCTTTTCGCCGGCTATGACTCCAACTACGATTTTCAGCTCTACATGAGCGATCAACGCTACTATTACGCCTACCAGCAGCCCGTATAGGTCGATTTTGGGCTTATCTTTTCTGGTGGTTCCGAATCTCAAGGGATTGCTATCAAGGAACGTGATTGCCGAAATAAGCCATTGGGTTAGATCTCGTCTCTAAGGATAAGGATCTTATCTCACAAAATCAATGGGATCTCGGTATCGTACACGAAATCAGCGGGATCTCGATATCTTACGTAACAGATTGGATTGCTTCAGATCTATATAAAGGGATGACTCCATTAAGAGAAAGGCACACAATATTCAACCTCTAGCCCCTTTTGCCTGGTTAATCTTCTTCTTGCTTTGCCTGACTTAAGCATCGGAGGGCTAACGGCTGGACACCAGCCACCCTTAGTTGCTTTCTGTCTTCTTACAGGTCTGGCGGAAGAAATCCCTGTTGGAGAGAAGGTGAACGACTGGAGGATCCTATTACAGAATCTGACGTTAACAAGAGCGGACTTCATTCAATTAGGGATTAAAAGAAAGCATTTGGAGCTATTGGATGAAGGACGAAAGAGGACCGAAGAAAGAAGAAAGCAAGGAGAAGAGAAAGAAGGAAAAAAGAGGAGAAAAGAAAGAAAGAAGAACAAAGTGAAGAGGGTCCGACCGGTCTTGACCGGTCAGCCAGAGGAGCCAGACCGGTCTTGACCGGTCGGCCACGTTTGCTGATCACATTGAAGGAGGGCCGACCGGTCTTGACCGGTCGGCCATGTGCACTGGACAAAAGGAAACTAGCCCGACCGGTCTTGATCGGTCGGCTATGCACGCTGGAAGCTCCCAAAACAAAGCCCGACCAGTCTTGACCGGTCGGCCACACTCCCTGGATGTTTAAAAGACTAGTCCGACCGGTCTAGACCGGTCGGCTCTGCGTAAACTGAGTCCTTTCTAAATCAGGACTCTGAAAACTGCTGCGCACTGCGTAACCTTTCGCAGATTCTGGATGTTTCCGACGCAAGGGAGGTTTCTTACTATAAAAGGACACCTAGGGGCTCTTCCTAGATCATCATAGAAGCTAAGGGATGTGGTTTTGGAGAGAGGAAGCTGTCGTGGAGCGTCTGCAACTCTTCTATTTCCGGTTTTTCTAGTTTTATGCTTTTATTAAGAATTTTTAGTTGAAGCATGAATATGCTTGGCTAGAACCTCTCAGCTAAGGCTGAGAGGTGAAGCTTGTAGTTAATTCCATGTTGGATTCAGTTTAATTCAAGTTATTTTAATTCAAGTTTGATTTTTTTCTCATGTTCTAGTTTCTAAAAGTGGTAGTTTGAGATGTTTTATGAGAGTTCATGTGCTCCGGACATGAGTTCCTTGCAATTCTCTGAGATTATCATATAATGCTTGTTTAGATTCGAATTATAGTAACCCTTGAGCAGGCCATAGTCCATAGGCATGGCTGTTACTCCACAGTCTATGGTTTTGAATTCTACATTGATTGAATGGGACTAGAACTTGGAAGTTCAACTTCATTTGGATTGAATGTGTGTGAATGCTTTATTTTCCAACTAGATGAGAGATAGGACTTCAAATCTAGTTGTGTTCTCTACTTGGATTGATTGAATTGACATGGGATTGCTACAAGTGGATCCTTGAATGCCTTAGTACTTTGAATTACTGATTTTCTATTAACGTTACTGTTTTAGTTAATTACTCAATTAATCTGATTTTCTTCCAAAATCTGAGTTGCTGGAGTAGTTTGGAGATTGTTTCTAATTCCCTGTGGATCGACCTCGGTTCTTACCGAGATTTATTACTACATCGCAGCCTTACACTTGAGGCGAGCGAACAAGTTTTTGGCGCCGCTGCCAGGGAAATAGATAACGATTTTCAAATAGTTCAGTGGCTGTAGGAGTAGAAATAGATAGGTTTTTCTGATTTTCTTAGAACTAACAAACTTTTCTGTTTTGTAGGAATTCCTCTCTAGTTCAAGCGCATCAGGTGATACCTTTCTAACTTAGCTTTTTGCAGAATTTCTTTTCATATTAATTTCAGATTTCAGTTTTTTAGGATTTAGGATTAGTTTTGAATTTTGGTTGAGTGGTTTATGTCCCGTTGGGAACGTAAGCACTCAAATCGTCTCCAATCTGAAGGTGGTTTAGTTGGACCATTGTCAGTTCATAAACAAGTCCGAAATTATCAGGAGCATTGTGAAAGTTTGGGAAGTATGGAACAAACACCTTTAAGGAATCCTTCCCCCCTACTCCAACTACAAACGCAAATCAGGAAGGGGTAGGAGAGAATGAGGTACATAATGTTCCTCCAATGAGATCACTACAGGACTACCTACAACCTGCCCGAACAATTACACCCTCTTGCGTGGTTCTACCAGCAAACGGTGGAAATTTTGACATAAAACCGGGTGTAATTCAACTCTTACCAAAGTTCCATGGGCTAGATTCTGACCGCCCATACTTACACTTGAAAGAATTTGAAGAAGTGTTGGCCACCTTGCATTACACCAATGTTTCCGAGGATACTATCAGACTTAAACTTTTTCCTTTCACTTTGAAAGAAAGAGCCAAGGATTGGCTTCACTCTCTCAGACCACATTCGATTGGGTCATGGGTTGAGATGAACCGGGAATTCTTGAAAAAGTTCTTCCCGGCTCATAAAATGAACACCCTTCGAAGGGCCATAATGAATTTCTCGGCCAAAGAAGGTGAATCTTTCTTTCAATGTTGGGAAAGATTTAAAGATCTCTTGCTTGCTTGCCCACATCATGGCTATGAGAGTTGGCGAATTATAAACTTTTTTAATGATGGATTAAGTTCCAATATACGCCAATTTGTGGAGATGATGTGCAATGGCGAGTTTATGAGTAAAAATCCAGATGAGGCTTGGAGTTACTTGGACATGTTGGCTGAAAATGCCCAATCTTGGGATACATCGGATAAACCCAATAACTCCAAGCCCACTCAAGAGAAAGTAGGAATTTATGTCCTTAAGGAGGAAGACGATGTGAATGCAAGGATAGCCAACCTCACAAGGAAGGTTGAAGCCATGGAACTTAGTAAAAGTGGAGTTCCCAAGTCCAATGAAGCTGTTGAAACCATATGTGGGATTTGCCTCACCGATTTACACGCTACGCAAGATTGTCCCACAATTCCTGCATTCCAAGAGGTATTACATGAACACGCCAATGCCACATATGGTTATCAACGACCTTTCAATGGACTGGTAGGTAATACGTACAATGAGAGTTGGAAGAACCACCCAAATTTTAGTTGGAAGAATGCTCCTACGAGCAATCCTACCAATTCTCAAAGTGGGCCACCCATGCAAAATATGGCCCCACCTCAATTCTCAATGGAGGATACCTTAAAGGCGTTTATACAAGGGCAAACGCAAATCAATCAATCGAATCAGCAAATGTTCCAAGAGCTTAAAGCCTCGGTTGATGAGATTAAGGGACGCTTGAATGCTAGGGAAGGGACCTTTCCGGCCCAACCTCAGCCCAATCCAAAGCAAGTACATGAAGTGAGCACCCCTAATCCTTCCAACCAAAACATGGAGGAAGCCAAATCCATCACCACCCTTAGAAGTGGTAAACAAATTGACAAAACTATCCCGGTGAAGGCCGATGAGCCTAATAATCCGGTAAATTCTGAGGATGAAGATGGATCTAACTTAGCCCCACAACAACCGGAAGGCATTTACAAGCCCGTAGCACCATTCCCTTCAAGATTGGTTGCCCCAAAATCTCTCCCAAATTCTTATGATATTCTAGAGATTTTCAGACAAGTCAAGATTAATATCCCTTTGCTTGATGCCATCAAACAAATTCCCTCTTATGCCAAGTTTCTAAAAGACCTATGCACAACAAAACGCAAATATAATGTGCAGCAAAAGGCCTTCTTAACTGAGCAAGTGAGTGCCATCCTCACTCAAAAGACCCCCCCAAAATTCAAAGATCCCGGTAGTCCCACCGTCTCATGTATCATTGGAGACTACCGGATTGAGCGTGCCTTGTTAGATTTGGGGGTGAGTGTGAACTTGATCCCATACTCGGTATATGAGCAATTGGGTCTTGGTGAATTAAAACCCACTAAAACCACGTTGCAACTCGCTGATAGATCTATCCATGAACCAAGGGGGTTAGTTGAGGATGTTCTAATCTAAGTTGACAAATTCTACTACCCGGTAGATTTTATCGTCTTGGACACACAACAGGTTTTGGATGCTAGCACCCAAATACCAGTAATATTAGGCCGACCATTCCTTGCCACATCAAACGCAATCATCAATTGCCGGAATGGGGTGATGCAACTATCCTTTGGAAACATGACATTAGAGGTGAATGTGTTTCACTTGGGCAAGAGGCATAGGGATGATGATGATGTCCACGAGGTTGATATCATTGATTCAATCGTGGAAGAGGAGTTTGCTTTAAGGCAGAATTTTGATCCTCTAGATGTTGTTAGCTTTGATCCCTTTGAGGATTGGGACGACAATGATGGTCCCCATGAAGTAAACATGATAGAATCCATGGATGATGGGGGGTTTTTCCAACATGATCAACCTGAAAGTTTGGGGACATGTTTGACACATTCTAAGGATGAATCTAAATTTCATTTTATTAAGACCTTGGAAGTGTTAACTTCTGAAAATTCATTCGACAAGTCACCAATTTCTGATTTACACAAATTTGTTGTGCAGGATTTGGAAGAATTGGTGCTTGACTTGCCTACAGAGAGGCCAATTTCTGAAAGTGTAGAGGTTGAGGACCCACTCCAACCTACACAAAATTCTGTGAAGGAGGAAAACATAAAGGGTCCAAATCTGAAAACTTCCTCCGATGAAGTCTCCTACACTCTAGAGGAGTGTTTAGCATATTTTGAAGATTGGGATGATCCCATGATTCAGGATATCGTGCATGCTTTGAAGGAGACCCCTCCGGTGCCCAAAAAGCTTCCTTCCACAAAGTGCCAAACTAAAAAATCAATTGTGGTAGCACCGGTGAAATCTGATTTTGTGGAGATCATATCGACTTGTGAAAAAAAAATACTAGTCTCCACATCTGTTTGTTTTGTTCAAATCGAAGAAAACTTCTGGGATGATCCATACTTGAATAATTTTCGCCCAGACAAGAAGGAAAGGAGATCCATATTCAATGATTTCCAACCAATGCAATTCTCCTTTCCTAGTACATGTGACAATTCTGAACCCGTTGAAATTTTTCAGCTGGATTTTCAATGGGGTAGAATGATCGATGTCACCAATGTACTTTCCAAAGCAGGATGGCGGTTAGTTCTATTGAAAAATTTGTTACACCACTTGATGATCCTGCTCAACTTTGTGCTTTTGGATGATATAATGATAATCGATCTCCTAGTCTGAGGGAGATCCTCTTTTTACAAGGACAGGTTAGTTATCTTTACTGCTTTCCGTAGATTAGGTTTAGTTTATCTAGTTTTACTGTTTTAGTAAGAATTAGTTATTGGAGTTACAGACTTCCATGATCGCTCTCTCAGGTACTATTGTTCTCACTCTCTCATATGTTATCATTGCTCTCATGTTCATGCTAATTGCATATCTTTTTACATTGAGGACAATGCAAGATTTAGTTGGGGGGTGAGATGAGATTCCTCATCTAGCATGTTGCAACATTTCGAGCCTCACATGCGCAAATTTTTTTCGAATTTTCTAAAATTTCAAAACTCTTTTAGAAAACCTTATTTCCATGCATTCGAGATGATATGAGTATAAGAAGAGGAGATACAAAGTGTGTGATTTTGTAAGTCTTGAATTTCTCCCAACATAATGGTTTTATATGTTAGTTCCCCTATTGTTGTGATTGATAGAAAATTTGAACACCTTCACACCAAGTTCACATTACACGATTTTCATGAGTTGAAAGGTTTATGTGATTTATGGATTAGCTAGACTTTGATTTAAAGGTGTTGAGCAACCAAGCCGGGGTATTTTGTCCATCCTTGTCCATGGGAAAATAACAGAAGATATGGATTTCTAAAAATCTTATCTAATTTAAAAGAAAAAGGAAAGAAAGGAGGAAATCGGGAAGGAAAGAAAAATGGTGGAAAATTCCGAAAATGGCTACCTATTACCAACCGGGGGATGGTCGAACCGTAAACAAAGTCGGAAATGGGACGTAGTGTGAAAGCCGTCGGAAGGACGGTAAGGCAAATTCCTGTCATAGGTTTGTTGTTGCTCTGTGCACCTTAAAATCCTTGGTTTACTTAATCTATGAAGAAGATGATCCCAGGAACTCATGAGATGAACTTTCACTATGCACACTAGGTTGAATTTGTTCGAGTTCTTCTATTCATCAATCAATCAGTGGGAATTTCATGTAGGCACTTTTTATGTTTTGAGAGTCCAAGATTTCAGCTTCTATCACCTAATTTTTCCAAATTTGATACTTATACACCTTGGAATGGATAGAATCATGGGTTCTGAAGGAGAGTTGGGTTTGGAGGTTTGAAATTGTTTCACGCATGTTTTGCTCGGGACTAGCAAAAAGCTGGTTGGGGTGTGTGTTGAACCTCCAATTTATACATTGCATTGCCCATTACATAACATGGTTTGCATGATTTTCATGATTTAAAGGGCTATCTAACACATGTTTTGTGATTATAGGGGATGAGAGCGGGCTTCATTCAATTAGGGATTAAAAGAAAGCATTTGGAGCTATTGGATGAAGGACGAAAGAGGACCGAAGAAAGAAGAAAGCAAGGAGAAGAGAAAGAAGGAAAAAAGAGGAGAAGAAAGAAAGAAGAACAAAGTGAAGAGGGTCTGACCGGTCTTGACCGGTCGGCCACGTTTGCTGATCACATTGAAGGAGGGCCGACCGGTCATGTGCACTGGACAAAAGGAAACTAGCCCGACCGGTCTTGACCGGTCGGCTATGCACGCTAAAAGCTCCCAAAACAAAGCCCGACCGGTCTTGACCGGTCGGCCACACTCCCTGGATGTTTAAAAGACTAGTCCGACCGGTCTAGACCGGTCGGCTCTGCGTAAACTGAGTCCTTTCTAAATCGGGACTCTGAAAACTGCTGCGCACTGCGTAACCTTTCGCAGATTCTGGATGTTTCCGACGCAAGGGAGGTTTCTTACTATAAAAGGACACCTAGGGGCTCTTCCTAGATCATCATAGTAGCTAAGGGACGTGGTTTTGGAGAGAGGAAGCTGTCGTGGAGCGTCTGCAACTCTTCTATTTCTGGTTTTTCTTGTTTTATGCTTTTATTAAGAGTTTTTAGTTGAAGCATGAATATGCTTGGCTAGAACCTCTCAGCTAAGGCTGAGAGGTGAAACTTCTAGTTAATTCCATGTTGGATTCAGTTTAATTCAAGTTATTTTAATTCAAGTTTGATTTTTTTCTCATGTTCTAGTTTCTAAAAGTGGTAGTTTGAGATGTTTTATGAGAGTTCATGTGCTCCGGACATGAGTTCCTTGCAATTCTCTGAGATTATCATATAATGCTTGTTTAGATTCGAATTATAGTAACCCTTGAGCAGGCCATAGTCCATAGGCATGGCTGTTACTCTGCAGGCTATGGTTTTGAATTCTACATTGATTGAATAGGACTAGAACTTGGAAGTTCAACTTCATTTGGATTGAATGTGTGTGAATGCTTTATTTTCCAACTAGATGAGAGATAGGACTTCAAATCTAGTTGTGTTCTCTCCTTGGATTGATTGAATTGACATGGAATTGCTACAAGTGTATCCTTGAATGCCTTAGTACTTTGAATTACTGATTTTCTATTAAAGTTACTGTTTTAGTTAATTACTCAATTAATCTGATTTTCTTCCAAAAGCTGAGGTGCTGGAGTTGTTTGGAGATTGTTTCTAATTCCCTGTGGATCGACCTCGGTTCTTACAGAGATTTATTACTACATCGCAGCCTTACACTTGAGGCGAGCGAACAAGTTTTTGGCGCCGCTGCCGGGGAAATAGATAACGATTTTCAAATAGTTCAGTGGCTGTAGAAGTAGAAATAGATAGGTTTTTCTGATTTTCTTAGAACTAACAAACTTTTCTGTTTTGTAGGAATTCCTCTCTAGTTCAAGCGCATCAGGTGATACCTTTCTAACTTAGCTTTTTGCAGAATTTCTTTTCATATTAATTTCAGATTTCAGTTTTTTAGGATTTAGGATTAGTTTTGAATTTTGGTTGAGTGGTTTATGTCCCGTTGGGAACGTAAGCACTCAAATCGTCTCCAATCTGAAGGTGGTTTAGTTGGACCATTGTCAGTTCATAGACGAGTCCGAAATTATCAGGAGCATTGTGAAAGTTTAGGAAGTATGGAACAAACACCTTTAAGGAATCCTTCCCCCCCTACTCCAACTACAAACGCAAATCAGGAAGGGGTAGGAGAGAATGAGGTACATAATGTTCCTCCAATGAGATCACTACGGGATTACCTACAACCTGCCCGAACAATTACACTCTCTTGCGTGGTTCTACCAGCAAACGGTGGAAATTTTGACATAAAATCGGGTGTAATTCAACTCTTACCAAAGTTCCATCGGCTAGATTCTGACCGCCCATACTTACACTTGAAAGAATTTGAAGAAGTGTTGGCCACCTTGCATTACACCAATGTTTCCGAGGATACTATCAGACTTAAACTTTTTCCTTTCACTTTGAAAGAAAGAGCCAAGGATTGGCTTCACTCTCTCAGACCACATTCGATTGGGTCATGGGTTGAGATGAACCGGGAATTCTTGAAAAAGTTCTTCCTGGCTCATAAAACGAACACCCTTCGAAGGGCCATAATGACTTTCTCGGCCAAAGAAGGTGAATCTTTCTTTCAATGTTGGGAAAGATTTAAAGATCTCTTGCTTGCTTGCCCACATCATGGCTATGAGAGTTGGCAAATTATAAACTTTTTTAATGATGGATTAAGTTCCAATATGCGCCAATTTGTGGAGATGATGTGCAATGGCGAGTTTATGAGTAAAAATCCAGATGAGGCTTGGAGTTACTTGGACATGTTGGCTGAAAATGCCCAATCTTGGGATACATCGGATAAACCTAATAACTCCAAGCCCACTCAAGAGAAAGCAGGAATCTATGTCCTTAAGGAGGAAGACGATGTGAATGCAAGGATAGCCAACCTCACAAGGAAGGTTGAAGCCATGGAACTTAGTAAAAGTGGAGTTCCCAAGTCCAATGAAGCTGTTGAAACCATATGTGGGATTTGCCTCACCAATTTACACGCTACGCAAGATTGTCCCACAATTCCTGCATTCCAAGATGTATTACATGAACACGCCAATGCCACATATGGTTATCAACGGCCTTTCAATGGACCGGTAGGTAATACGTACAATGAGAGTTGGAAGAACCACCCAAATTTTAGTTGGAAGAATGCTCCTACGAGCAATCCTACCAATTCTCAAAGAGGGCCACCTATGCAAAATATGGCCCCACCTCAATTCTCAATGGAGGATACCTTGAAGGCGTTTATACAAGGGCAGACGCAAATCAATCAATCGAATCAGCAAATGTTCCAAGAGCTTAAAGCCTCGGTTGATGAGATTAAGGGACGCTTGAATGCTAGGGAAGGGACCTTTCCGGCCCAACCTCAGCCCAATCCAAAGCAAGTACATGAAGTGAGCACCCCTAATCCTTCCAACCAAAACATGGAGGAAGCCAAATCCATCACCACCCTTAGAAGTGGTAAACAAATTGACAAAACTATCCCGGTGAAGGCCGATGAGCCTAATGATCCGGTAAATTCTGAGGATGAAGATGGATCTAACTTAGCCCCACAACAACCGGAAGGCATTTACAAGCCCGTAGCACCATTCCCTTCAAGATTGGTTGCCCCAAAATCTCTCCCAAATTCTTATGATATTCTAGAGATTTTCAGACAAGTCAAGATTAATATCCCTTTGCTTGATGCCATCAAACAAATTCCCTCTTATGCCAAGTTTCTAAAAGACCTATGCACAACAAAACGCAAATATAATGTGCAGCAAAAGGCCTTCTTAACTGAGCAAGTGAGTGCCATCCTCACTCAAAAGACCCCCCCAAAATTCAAAGATCCCGGTAGTCCCACCGTCTCATGTATCATTGGAGACTACCGGATTGAGAGTGCCTTGTTAGATTTGGGGGCGAGTGTGAACTTGATCCCATACTCGGTATATGAGCAATTGGGTCTTGGTGAATTAAAACCCACCAAAACCACGTTGCAACTCGCTGATAGATCTATCCGTGTACCGAGGGGGATAGTTGAGGATGTTCTAGTCCAAGTTGACAAATTCTACTACCCGGTAGATTTTATCGTCTTGGACACACAACCGGTTTTGGATGCTAGCACCCAAATACCAGTAATATTAGGCCGACCATTCCTTGCCACATCAAACGCAATCATCAATTGCCGGAATGGGGTGATGCAACTATCCTTTGGAAACATGACATTAGAGGTGAATGTGTTTCACTTGGGCAAGAGGCATAGGGATGATGATGATGTCCACGAGGTTGATATGACTGATTCAATCGTGGAAGAGGAGTTTGCTTTAAGGCAGAATTTTGATCCTCTAGATGTTGTTAGCTTTGATCCCTTTGAGGATTGGGACGACAATGATGGTCCCCATGAGGTAAACATGATAGAATCCATGGATGATGGGGGGTTTTTTCCAACATGATCAACCTGAAAGTTTGGGGACATGTTTGACACATTCTAAGGATGAATCTAAATTTCATTTTATTAAGACCTTGGAAGTGTTAACTTCTGAAAATTCATTCGACAAGTCACCAATTTCTGATTTACACAAATTTGTTGTGCAGGATTTGGAAGAATTGGTGCTTGACTTGCCTACAGAGAGGCCAATTTCTGAAAGTGTAGAGGTTGAGGACCCACTCCAACCTACACAAAATTCTGTGAAGGAGGAAAACATAAAGGGTTCAAATCTGAAAACTTCCTCCGATGAAGTCTCCTACACTCTAGAGGAGTGTTTAGCATATTTTGAAGGTTGGGATGATCCTATGATTCAGGATATCGTGCATGCTTTGAAGGAGACCCCTCCGGTGCCCAAAAAGCTTCCTTCCACAAAGTGCCAAACTAAAAAATCAATTGTGGTAGCACCAGTGAAATCTGATTTTGTGGAGATCATATCGACTTGTGAAAAAAAAATACAAGTCTCCACATCTCTTTGGTTTGTTCAAACCGAAGAAAACTTCTGGGATGATCCATACTTGAATAATTTTCGCCCAGACAAGAAGGAAAGGAGATACATATTCAATGATTTCCAACCAATGCAATTCTCCTTTCCTAGTACATGTGACAATTCTGAACCCGCTAAAATTTTTCAGCTGGATTTTCAATGGGGTAGAATGATCAATGTCACCAATGTACTTTCCAAAGCAGGATGGTGGTTAGTTCTATTGAAAAATTTGTTACACCACTTGATGATCCTGCTCAACTTTGTGCTTTTGGATGATATAATGATAATCGATCTCCTAGTATGAGGGAGATCCTCTTTTTACAAGGACAGGTTAGTTATCTTTATTGCTTTCCGTAGATTAGGTTTAGTTTATCTAGTTTTACTGTTTTAGTAAGAATTAGTTATTGGAGTTGCAGACTTCCATGATCGCTCTCTCAGGTACTATTGTTCTCACTCTCTCATATGTTATCATTGCTCTCATGTTCATGCTAATTGCATATCTTTTTACATTGAGGAGAATGCAAGATTTTGTTGGGGGGTGAGATGAGATTCCTCATCTAGCATGTTGCAACATTTCGAGCCTCACATGCGCAATTTTTTTTCGAATTTTCTAAAATTTCAAAACTCTTTTAGAAAACCTTATTTCCATGCATTCGAGATGATATGAGTATAAGAAGAGGAGATACAAAGTGTGTGATGTTGTAAGTCTTGAATTTCTCCCAACATAATGGTTTTATATGTTAGTTCCCCTATTGTTGTGATTGATAGAAAATTTGAACACCTTCACACCAAGTTCACATTACACGATTTTCATGAGTTGAAAGGTTTATGTGATTTATGGATTAGCTAGACTTTGATTTAAAGGTGTTGAGCAACCAAGCCGGGGTATTTTGTCCATCCTTGTCCATGGGAAAATAACAGAAGATATGAATTTCTAAAAATCCTATCTAATTTAAAAGAAAAAGGAAAGAAAGGATGAAATCGGGAAGGAAAGAAAAATGGTGGAAAATTTCGAAAAGGGCTACCTATTACCAACCGGGGGATGGTCGAACCGTAACCAAAGCCGGAAATGGGACGTAGTGTGATAGCCGTCAGAAGGACGATAAGGCAAATTCCTGTCATAGGTTTATTGTTGCTCTGTCCACCTTAAAATCCTTGGTTTACTTAATCTATGAATAAGATGATCCCAAGAACTCATGAGATGAACTTTCACTATGCACACTAGGTTGAATTTGTTCGAGTTCTTCTATTCATCAATCAATCAGCGAGAATTTCATGTAGGCACTTCTTATGTTTTGAGAGTCCAAGGTTTCAGCTTCTATCACCTAATTTTTCCAAATTTGATACTTATACACCTTGGAATGGATAGAATCATGGGTTCTGAAGGAGAGTTGGGTTTGGAGGTTTGAAATTGTTTCACGCATGTTTTGCTCGGGACTAGCAAAAAGCTGGTTGGGGGGTGTGTTGAACCTCCAATTTATACATTGCATTGCCCATTACATAACATGGTTTGCATGATTTTCATGATTTAAAGGGCTATCTAACACATGTTTTGTGATTATAGGGGATGAGAGCGGACTTCATTCAATTAGGGATTAAAAGAAAGCATTGGGAGCTATTGGATGAAGGACGAAAGAGGACCGAAGAAAGAAGAAAGCAAGGAGAAGAGAAAGAAGGAAAAAAGAGGAGAAAAGAAAGAAAGAAGAACAAAGTGAAGAGGGTCTGACTGGTCTTGACCGGTTGGCTAGAGGAGCCAGACCGGTCTTGACCGGTCGGCCACGTTTGCTGATCACATTGAAGGAGGGCCGACCGGTCATGTGCACTGGACAAAAGGAAACTAGCCCGACCGGTCTTGACCGGTCGGCTATGCACGCTGGAAGCTCCCAAAACAAAGCCCGACCGGTCTTGACCGGTCGGCCACACTCCCTGGATGTTTAAAAGACTAGTCCGACCGGTCTAGACCGGTCGGCTCTGCGTAAACTGAGTCCTTTCTAAATCGGGACTCTGAAAACTGCTGTGCACTGCGTAACCTTTCGCAGATTCTGGATGTTTCCAACGCAAGGGAGGTTTCTTACTATAAAAGAACACTTAGGGGCTCTTCCTAGATCATCATAGAAGCTAAGGGCCGTGGTTTTGGAGAGAGGAAGCTGTCGTGGAGCGTCTGCAACTCTTCTATTTCCGGTTTTTCTAGTTTTATGCTTTTATTAAGAGTTTTTAGTTGAAGCATGAATATGCTTGGCTAGAACCTCTCAGCTAAGGCTGAGAGGTGAAGCTTGTAGTTAATTCCATGTTGGATTCAGTTTAATTCAAGTTATTTTAATTCAAGTTTGATTTTTTTCTCATGTTCTAGTTTCTAAAAGTGGTAGTTTGAGATGTTTTATGAGAGTTCATGTGCTCCGGACATGAGTTCCTTGCAATTCTCTGAGATTATCATATAATGCTTGTTTAGATTCGAATTATAGTAACCCTTGAGCAGGCCATAGTCCATAGGCATGGCTGTTACTCCGCAGGCTATGGTTTTGAATTCTACATTGATTGAATGGGACTAGAACTTGGAAGTTCAACTTCATTTGGATTGAATGTGTGTGAATGCTTTATTTTCTAACTAGATGAGAGATAGGACTTCAAATCTAGTTGTGTTCTCTACTTGGATTGATTGAATTGACATGGGATTGCTACAAGTGGATCCTTGAATGCCTTAGTACTTTGAATTACTGATTTTCTATTAAAGTTACTGTTTTAGTTAATTACTCAATTAATCTGATTTTCTTCCAAAAACTGAGTTGCTGGAGTAGTTTGGAGATTGTTTCTAATTCCCTGTGGATTGACCTCGGTTCTTACCGAGATTTATTACTACATCGCAGCCTTACACTTGAGGCGAGCGAACACAAGCCAAGCTTGTCAAACGCTTGACACCCCTTGGAGTCCAAGATTGAAGACATCCCCAACAATCTCCATCATGGCTTCAATCTTCAACTTCTTCAAAGCTCCATTCTTCATCTCTACTTTATCTCCTTCATAGCTCCACCGTTTCTCGTGCCTCCACTTACTCATTCCTGCACCTTCACGCCCCTTGCTCTTCTCATGTGGCCCTTGCACACTTGCCATATACAAGCAACCGTGGATTCTGTTGCCCAATCTGGTAGCTCTACCGTGAGAAGTGCTCCTGATCAACTTGTAAAGATGGCCGCACCCCCATGACTTCATCATCACGAGTACTCCCGTTATCACTTTAGAAACCCAATTGCAGTCGATGAACCTGCACCTTGTAACCTTGAGTGCACCAAGAGAGATCAAATTCTTCCTCAACCTAGAGACGTGCCTCACACCTGTCATGACTGGTTCGATCCCTTTAAACATCCTAAAATGCACAGTGTCAATATCGACAACCTTGCAGGCGTATTCACCACTCAAAAAACATCGATCCACCATCATACTCTACCGTATGTCATGAATGAACTCTAATAAGGACACATGTGATACGATGCACCTGAATCCAAGAGCCACTCTCCATCGAGAGATCCCTTGTAAGATATAGTCACCACATCGTTATCATCACAAACATCCTCTATGGCTTCTATGGTATTAACTCCATCCCTAGAAGAATCTCTAGACTTCTCTTACCTTAATTGAGATATTGGCTTTCCGATCCATCTTCTTCCGCTCTACTTCTTTCATAGATGCCGATCGCTTTTCATGTTTTTCTTCCATGGAATACTTCTTTATGTCGAATATCATGCTTGATGCCATTGAAATCTCATCTCAAATTCTGATCTACCTCCCAATGTTCACTTTGATACCACTTGTTGGGAATACCCGATAGCGGAAGCAGATCACATAAGGAAAACCACAATAGCAACAATCAAGCAAATCGACAAAGCAAGAGAAACAATCCAAATTTTAAGTGGAAAAACCCCTCACAGATAAAAAAAAAACTACGACACAAAGTGAATAATCAACTATGAATCAAAAGTTACAAGAGATTAAAGAAGAATCCAAACTCAGATCACAACCTACAAGAGACCTCCATGATTTGTTAATGTCACCAAGTTTTGTAGGCCCCACCGTAATGTATGTTTATATCCACATGGTCCATCCATCTTGAGAGATTATTTTAAGGCATGATTCCAAAACTGAGTCAAATCCAAAGCTCAAGTGGATGACTCCACAAAAAGCAGTGGAGAATGATTCCCATAATTGAAACCTTCTTAGGGCCCACCGTGATGTTTATTTTCCATCCAACCTATTCAAAAGGTCACACAAATCTGGTTGAAAGGGGGAAAAGGAAACAAATATAAGTTTGATTCAGAACTTCTTCGACCCTAAGACATTTTTAATGGTAGAAGTTCAATCCCCACTGCTTTTTGTGGTGTGGTCCAATAAAGATTTGGATGTGTCTCATTTTTGGGCTCAAGCCTTGAAATGATCTCTCCAAATGGACGGATGGTTTAAATATAACATATAAATCATGCTTGGGACACATAACTTGGTGACGTTAACACACCACCGAGGTTGGTGGTGTGTGGCACACCAGGCAACCCACTTCCACCAAGGATGTGTGGAAGAGGATGTCCATCTATTTGTTTCATATCATTTTATAGCATGAGCCCAAAATTGAACCATATCCAAATCTCAACTGCATCACACAAGAAGTAGTGAGGATAATGACATCCACCATCGAAACCTTTTTAAGGCCACAATGATGTTTATTTGTCATCCAACCTACTCATAAGTTCATACAGACGTCGATGAAGGGAAAACAAAATATCAGCTTGATTTAAAATTTTTGTGTCCCCAAGAAGTTTTCAATAGTAGGCATTCAATTCATCTCTAGTTCTTATGGTGTGATCTACTTAACTTTGGATATGCTTCAATTTTGAGATCATGTTCTAAATGAACTAATAAAATGGATGGACAGCATAGATAAGACATACATCACAGTGGGCCTTACAAAGTTTTACTCAAGCGTACTGAGCAGGCATTCCGCTTCTTAGGAAGGGGATTGGTCACCAACCTTGGTGACGTGTTGATGTCACCAAGTTCTGTGGTCCCCACCATGGTATATATATGTGTTATATCCAAACCGTCTGTCCTTCTGGCAAGATCATTTTAGGGCATGAGAACCAAAATGAGGCAGATTCAAAGCTCAAGTGGATCATAATTAATCAATTTCTTAGGGCCCACAAAAGTTTTTGATCAATTTGATATTTCTTTTTTTCGTTTATTTAGTTCTGTGTGGCCTTATGAATAGATTGGATGGCAAATAACATCATGGTGGGCCCTAGGAAGGTTATAACAGTGGGCATCATTTTCTCTACTGCTTTCTTTTTGTGTGGTCTAGTTGAGCATTGGATCATCCTCATTTTTGGGCTCATGTCCTAAAATAATCTTGCGAAATGGATGAATGATGTGGATTTAACACATATATCATATTGGGGCCCATAGAACTTGGTACGTCAACACACCACCAAGGTCACCACGACCTTGATACATGGTAGCGGATTGGTTACAACTCAGGATATCATATTGAGTAAACTTTGTGGGGTCCATCATGGATGTATGTGCTTTATCCATAGTGTCCATCAGTTCTTCCATATTATTTTAAGGCATGAGCTCAAAACCAAAGCATACAGTGGGGATAACCGTGTCCACCATTGAAACCTTTCTAGGGCCCATAGTGATTGTTTACTTGATCCAAACTTTTCATAAGGTCACACAAGAATGGATAAGAGAAAACATGCATACCATCTTGATTTAAAATTTCTATGGACCCCAAGTAATTTTCAATAATGGGAATTTGTGGAATGCTACCCCATGAGAGAGTCACCCTCCCACCTTTTTCGTTGCTCTCCCTTGCTCTCTTACTCTTTCTTGTGCAGATGGGGTGATATTGACTCAAGTGAAATATCGTGTGTGATTTGGAGTCACCACTAGCCAATGAAGTGTAAAATTTGAAATTGCGTCAGGTAGTCTAACACGACACCCTATGCATACACGTGCGGAAGCTTAAGGAACAACTAGAATTATGGCTAAGTCCTTTGGGGGGGGGGGGGGGGGGGTGATTAGGACCTTTTTAAAATGTTTTCGCCTACTTAACAAATTCGGCAAATCAACCTACGTAAGCGATTAACACTTTTGCTTCCAAGCCTAAGTGGTTCCAATCAAAAGACTAGTAAATGATAAATGCAATTAAAAACCAAGTCTAATCAACACATGTAGACTATAGAGGATAGATAAAAAAAGCTCAAGTCTGCATGAGGAGTGAAAGTACATCATGTGTGTGTGGATGTGCCTATCAAGTGCCTAGCATACATTCCAAACTAAGCATTCATAATTAACAAGTTAAACGCAATGCATAAAGAGAAATGTGCTCAAGAACAATCACAAACACAATGATGTATAGTGGTTCGACTACTTGTCTACTCCACTCCCGATTCAAGTACTCAACCCCTTTGAGCACACCGGCATTCATTGGGGAGTTTAAATCTGATTCCTCCCAACCAAGGTGTTTTAACTCGGATCCACTCAACCGGAGAGTTTACAGGTTCCTCCCAACCTACACGTTTACACCTGTATTGGTGGCTCCCCCTTGGAGACTTTGTTTAGGCCCGACAAACGTGCCAAGGAATGGCTAACGTCCCTAAATTTAAGCCCGGCAAACGAACCAAGGGGTGCCTAACAGTCCCTAGTCTTTAGGCCGACAAACAGGCCAAGGATCGGCTAACGACCCTAGTTCAAGTTTGTTAAACAAACTCTACACTCAACTCCCATAGGAAATTGAGTGGATGGACTCCAAACAAGATAACCTTACTTGTCGGATTGAGCCCCTTTGTAGCGCCGCCTTGGGTTGCTTCTTCTCGCTCTCCCGTGCTTGAATCAACTCCCCTTGTGCTCCCCCGATCTTTGACGCCGCTGCTTTGCCAAGGCTTCAGCTTCAAGATCAGCTACCTTGCATGTGATGCTCCATTGGAGATGCCCAAGGTGCTAGGGAATGGTGAAACCTCCACAAATGCTAGAAAATGGATTTTCTAGAAGAATACACCTATTTGAACTCCTAGGTAGTGTTTAGACAAGGGATTTAACGATGATCAAGGTGTCTAAACCCTAGGAATCAAGAGGGAACAAGTCCATTCTCAAGATGTCATTGAATGACCCAAGCTTCTGATGAAAACACAAGGAGAATGACTTGCCATGGGTTTGGGATAGAGCCTTTGATGGTCTCTAGCAATGGTGGCTTCTATCTCCTCAAAATCTCCTCTCTTAGCCCTAAAATCGAATCCCCCGCTTTTATAAAGTTTCCTCCAACGGTCAAATAACGGGCAAATTCACGTAGGATCGGGCGCCCGATCAACTTGGGCCGGGCGCCCGGAATCTGATCCATAAAAAGGATATAAACGCTGGACGTATTTTGAGCTTGTCGGGTGCCCGATGGCCATTCCTTTCACTGGTCGGGCGCCCGGTGCACACTTTGGTCGGGCGCTTGGAATTGATCCAGAGTGGGTCTTGTGCTGCTGGAGAGTTTTTGCACTGGTCGGGCACCCGGACTGGTTCTGGTCGGGCGCGGGTGACCCTTTGGTTTTAAGTCCAACTCATGGACGGATTCCACTCTAGGTCGGGCTCCCGGTGGACACTGGGTTGGCCGCCCGGCCTGGCATGAATTTCTGCTGTATTTTTCTATTTTTCAGCAGAACATGCAACCTCTTTGGCCATTCTTTTAGTGGTCTTTTGGGACACCTAAGGCCAATCTAAGATGACTAAGGGTATGCCTATTGGGTCATGGTCATCTAGAGGTTAATGGTTTTGGGTAGGTACTAGGTTCGGGCTCACCAGGGCATTACTTTTACTTGTTTCTTCTTTCTTGATGCAGTCAGTCCGTCTTGAGTCTTCAGTCTTCATCTTCATTAAGCTCAACCGACCCTACACTCACTGACCTAAGTAATTGACAAACAAGGTGCACTAGTATGCCACAAAAAAGTGCACTAACAATCTTCCCCTTTGTCAATTACTTACAAAAACCTATCCTACCAAAACAAAATACATTACATGTCAAAATTCAAATAAATTTTACAACTCGAAACACTAAGATATGTAACTAGGCAAGATCCTCTTGAATGATCCCCCATAACCTATCAATCCCTGCATCACAAAACATAGCAAATTAATTTTGATGGGACTCTATCTTTCTCCCTCTTTTTGTCAGCAATTGACAAACTATTCTCTCGCCCTTAATGATATATCAATTAAGGCTAAGGTAAGAGTAGATAGTATGTCGTAGTTATAACTATAAGCACATGCTAACTAGAGAGAGTATAGGGTGTGTTATAGCCAAAAAGTGGTGGTCGAGGATAGGAAGGATTCGAGGCCCGCGAGCGCCTTTTAGCAGTGTTTAACCTGTGAGCCCTCCTAGTCGAGGCTCGCATATCGTGAAGGTATGGTACGCAACTTCCGAACCACCGAGCCCTCCTGGTCGAGGCTCGCATAACGTGAGAGTATGGTATACACCCCCGAATATGCTAGCATCTCAACTCGTGGTCGTTGAAAGGTTCTGCATCTCAATATATGGGTAATTACCCCCGAGCCCGAACGTCTCCCGCCTTTCTAATACCAACAGCCCAGATAGGCCGATTTTGGGCTTATCTCTGTTCGTGGCTCCGAACCTCAGGGGATCACCATCGGGGAACGTAATCAACCAGATATCTAACTGGATTAGGCCATCCCCTTATCTAAGGATTAACAGGATAAACACCCTATCCCCGGAAATCAGTAGTAATCTTAACGTCCTGCGTAATAGAATGGATCACCTGAATCTATATAAATGGATGGCCCCATAGATGAGAAAGGTACACAACATCTAAGCTCATATCCGGCTGTTTTCCTTTATAACTGCCTCCCGTCTGACTTAAGCTTCGGAGGGCTAACGGCCGAACGCCGACCACCCTTAGTTTTCTCTTTGTATTTCTTCAGGTTTGGAGGGAAACTTCCTTGAAGGAAGGTAAACTTATGGAGAATCCTATTACCGAATTCGACGTAAATAGATTGACGCCATCTGTGGGAACTCAAGTCGTCAGGATTACCATTCTAATCACTGATCTTGATCTCCCATCATGCCTCCGAAAAAGACGGTTCATCCTTTCACTTCAAGACAGACGTTACCTCCGCCTGAGTTTACTGAACCAGCGCCTAATCTCCTTTAGACTGCTTCGACAGGCATCCCCCAGGGGAAATTTAACGTGCCATCACAAAGCCCATTGTTCGATGTATCCGACAGTCAAGAAGATGTTATGCGTTTCGTCGGAAACACACTCCTAACTCTCAAAGCCGGGCTTCAGACCTTATCTAATTGGTTTGATCAGCATTTTCCAAAACCACAACAGTAACCTCCAGAAAGGCCACCAGTGCAACCCATACCTGTAGCTTCCAGACATTCTGCGGGCGAGCCGTGAACCCAACCAATTCCTCCTCCATCAAATCGTATACCACTCGTCAATCAAATCCCGGAACCCCCTCCACATTCTATACATTCCAGTGCCCCCCGGCAACAACAATCTCAGGGGTCTGCCGTCGAGACTTCAAGCTACACCTTACCATGGGAAGGAAATCTCAAAAGAATCTAGGATCAACGATATGGAACAACGATATCGGACTAATCTACCACCTATTGCTGTTACGTCAATCCATCGATTCGAATCTCCCTTCACTCGTGAGGTCATAGAGGCACCCTTGCCTAAGAAATACCGCACGCCTATCATCACTCCGTATATAGGCACTAGCGATCCTCTCGAACACCTGGAGACGTATAAATCTCTTATGGAGCTAAAGGGGCATGGATTAGAAATTATGTGTAGGGCCTTTTCCCTAACCCTAAAGAATGCAGCGCGCACATGGTTCCGGGGCTTAAAACCCTGATCCATTGGGTCCTTCTCTCAACTATCAGAGCTCTTCCTTTCTCAGTTTATGTGGAGCATCCATACCAAAAAGCTAGCATCTCACTTAATGGACTTGAAGCAACAGCATGGGGAGACGATTAAGGAGTTCACAGTTTAGTTCATTGCAGAAGCCGTCCAAACTGAAGGGTATACCGAAGATAAGGGCCTCACCGCCCTTATAGCCGGAATTACAAGCAAAAAATTCTGGTTCGCCCTGGACAAGAACCCTGCTAAAACTATGGCAGAATTCCAAGCAAAGGCTAAAAAATACATTAATGCAGAGGAAGTCGCTTTGGCAAGTCACGGTATATAGGGCAAGAAGCGTAAGTCCAAGGAGATCACTCCTTCTGATAAAAAATATCGGCACGATCAACGGGATCGTTCTCCTAAGAAGCCCTACTCTGGTAAATATCATAATTATACCCCTCTTATCCAATCTCCTGAGAAAGTATTAATGGAGATCAAACACAAGCCTTACATGAAGTGTCCTTCAAAGATCAAATCTGATCCTGAAAAAGAGATAAGAGTAAATTTTGCTATTTCCACAAAGATCATGGGCACAACACCCAAGATTGTATATCTTTGAGAGATCACATCGAAGCTCTTATTCGGAAAGGTCATCTTTGTGATTACGTAGCCCGACAGGGTTGGTCACCAAAAAGGACGGAAGCCCTATCACACCAGAAGAAGTCACCTCAACATCATACTTCGTAAGAAGACGTTGAACCCTCTGGTGAGATCCGGACCATCGCCGGAGAACCGACTTGCGGGGTAGATTCTCAAGCATCAAGAAAAGCATACACTAGCGAGGCGTCTCAGAAGCCCCAGCATATCTATTAGGTTGGAAAAGACGACCGATATATCCAATCCTGGCCATCATCCAATCTCCTTTTCTCTTGAAGACGCAGAAGGGATTCATTTCCCTCACAAAGACTCCATTGTGGTCGCATTAAAGGTATCAAATTATTTGACTCATTGTATTATGTTGGATACAGGTAGCTCCGCTGACATTCTCTACCTGGAAGCCTTCAATAAAATAGCACTCGCCAGAAGCCTACTCAAACCGGTCTCAACTCCTCTCATCGGCTTCGAGGGTGAAGTTGTAACACTAGAAGGAAGCATTGACCTTCCAGTCACCTTTGGAGAAAGCCTAGCAAAAACTACTATCTTCGTTAATTTTCTCGTGGTGGATTGGAGATCAGCATATAACGCCATTTTGGGCCGACCTTCGCTTAACAAGATAGGGGCAGTTTTACACCCCCTGTACCTATGCATCAAATTTCATACTCTAAATGGAGTCGGGGTTATACGGGAAAAATTAAAAGGAAGCTCGAGCATGTTACGAGATCATCGTACAAGATCGAAAGAAGGCCCAGGCAACGCCGGTTATGATGGTTACAAGAGATTCATCGGACCCTACGATAGCAACAACTTTGGACCCAAGAGAGAGCGCTCTTCAATCAGGCACCCCGGGGGAAGAGACAATCGCAATCCACCTGTCTGAAGAAAATTCGTCCAAGAGGGTCTACATTGGGTCTTCTTTAAGCTATGTCTTTCGCAAAAATCTGGTTCGTTTTCTCACCAAATACCAAGACGTATTTGCTTGGTCCCATAGTGATATGCCAGGTATCGACCCCAGTGTCATAGTGCATCGTTTGAATGTTGATCCGAAGCACAAACCTGTTCACCAGCGTCGACGTGCCTTCACCACAGAAAGACAAATGGTAATTAAAATTGAAGTCAAGAAGTTGCTGACCGCCAATTTCATAGAGGAAGTTGACTACCCGGAATGGGTCACGAACGTGGTCCTCGTTCGAAAAGCTAATGGCAAGTGGAGAATGTGCATGGACAACTCTGATTTGAACAAAGCATGCCCGAAAGATACTTTCCCGACTCCACGTATCGACCAGTTGGTTGATTCAACGGCGGGGCATGCCCTGCTCAGTTTTATTGACGCTTACTCTGGTTATAACCAAATTATGATGCACCCGCCCGATCGTCAACACACTGCCTTCATAACTAACCGCGGCTTGTATTGTTACAAGGTAATGCCTTTTGGTCTTAAGAACGTAGGAGCCACCTATCAGTGCCTGGTCAATAAAATATTCACCGCGTAAATCAGTAGGAATATGGAAGTTTATGTCGACGACATGCTTGTGAAAAGCGTCGTAGAAAATGACCACCTTGCAGATCTTCGAGAAGCCTTTGACTTAATGAGGAAGTATCAGATGAAGCTAAATCCAGAAAAATGTGCATTCGAGGTGTCCGCTGGGGAGTTTCTTGGCTTTATGGTCGGCCAACGAGGAATCGAGGTGAATCCCGAGAAAATAAAGGCTTTGATCGAAATGAAGTCTCCGTCTACTCTCAAAGATGTCCAACGTCTAGGCTGGTCACATTGCATCATTAAATAGGTTTATTTTACGTGCCTCTGATAAATGCTTACCTTTCTTTAAGATCCTTCGAGCTACCGCCAAAGCCGACTGGGTGTGGACTCCGCAGTGCGAAGAAGCATTTCAACAACTAAATCAATATATGAGTGCACCTCCCATTTTATCAAAACCTATTGCACACGAGCAGCTTCTTCTTTATTTATCTATGTCTTCTACGGCCATTAGTGCCACATTAATGAGAGAAGACTCCGGGGTGGATGTTGAAACTCGATATTCTGATATGGAGAAATTAGCCCTCGCCTTAGTTACAGCCGCTCGAAAACTGCGACCCTATTTCCAAGCCCACACTATATTGGTGCCAACAAATCATCCATTCAGATAGGTCCTTCAAAAACCTGAAGTTTCGGGGCGATTAACTAAATGGGCGATTGAGATCAGCGAGCATGATATATCGTTCTGCCCAAGAACCGCCATTAAGGGTCAGGCCGTGGCCGATTTCATTGTTGAATTCACGTATTCCTCCTCCAGCGATAACTCTGCTACCAGCGACTAGACTCCCTGGTCGCTCTTTATGGACTGGTCTTCGCGGGCCACCGGTAGCGGAGCCGGATTAATTCTAATTGCTCCTGACGGGTCACATTTCCAATATGCTTTACGATTTGACACTCCTCTCGAACAATGAGGCAGAATATGAGGCTTTGATAGTCGGCCTCGAATTAGCGAATGTTTTTTCGATTCAGAGTTTACTTATTCATAATGACTCTCAGCTCATAGTTAATCAAATACTCGGTGAATTCAAGGCGAAAGAAGAGTGGATGGCCTTATACAAATCCCGAGTACTTGTCCTGCTCGCGAAGCTGAAGACATATGAAATAATTCATATCCCTCGCGAAAAGAACAAACTCGTAGATTCGTTGGCAAAGTTAGCCTCCGCGCCAGAATCTGAATTACTCCAATCTGTTCCCATTGAGCATCTTCATGCTCCAAGTACTTGTCAAACAATCCCTGAGCAAGTAGTCACAATATATTCCTCTCCATGTTGGATGGACCCCATCGTCCTTTATCTCAAAGATGGACAGCTCCCGGATGATAAGAAATACGCACGGCAAATTCGTCATCGTGTTGCCAGGTATACCCTACTTAACGGAATGCTATTGCGTAAAAGCTTTACTTAACCATACTTAAGGTGTCTTCATCCAGAAGAAGCCCATCGCGTTCTCGATGAAATACACTAGGGGGCATGTGGTAACCATCCTAAGGGACGCTCTTTAGCATATAAAATAATGAGGCAAGGGTACTATTGGCCCACTATGAAGGCGGACGCAATCGAATTTTCCAAAAAATGTGACAAATGCCAACGTTATTCTCCAGTACCTCACATGCCATCCGAGAAAATGACGCCGATGAATGGCCCCTGGCCCTTCGCCCAATGGGGAGTCAATATCATCGGACCACTGCCCACTGGGAAAGGATAGAACAGGTTTGCAATTGTAGCGGTCGATTATTTCACCAAATGGGCCGAAGCAGAGCCATTGACCACAATCACCGAAAAACAGACCATAAGTTCATATGGAAGAACATTATATGTCGCTATGGGCTTCCCCATACTATAATCACCGACAATGAAAAGCAGTTCAATAACGTCGCGTTCTTAGAGTTTTGCGAAAAATGGAAGATACGAAGTATTCGTACCTCCCCATATCATCCTCAGACTAATGGGCAAGTTGAAGCAGTTAACAAGATCATCAAACATCATCTGAAGACTAAGCTCGATGAATGTAAAGGCATGTGGCCAGAGCTTCTGCCCGAAGTCTGATGGTTCTAAAGAACTATGACTCGTACGTCACCCGGAGAAACTCCTTTCTCTTTAGCTTTCGGCACCGAGGCAGTCGTCCCAATCGAAGTCCAAGTCCCCTCGTATCGAATCGAGCAGTACGATTCCATGAACAACCAGGATGGTTTGAGGTTTCATCTCGATCTCTTAGAAGAAAGAAGGGACGCCTCCCAACTTCGAGCAGCAGCTTACCAATAGCATATTTCTCGTTATCGTAATCCCAAGGTTCAACCCAGGGCTTTTCAGCTGGGCGATTTGGTCCTTAGACAGAACCTCGGAATTCGTGCTCGTTCGTTAGATCCAAATGGGAAGGCTTGTATCAAGTTATCAAAATCGTGCGACCAGGTACCTATTATCTCTAAGATATGCAAGGGAGGCCCTTACGTCGCCCTTGGCACGTAGAGCATCTGCTTCGATATTTTCCTTAATTCGATGTAAGTTTGAGTGGTATTCGAATAAAGATCGATTGTCTTTTGGTCGCTACTCCATTTGATTGGACCCGAATAGCCCCGAAGAGAATACATATATTCACTTGACCAATCTTCTGCCCTTGGTAGAATCAAAGCCTCAATCGATAGATCAGTCTATCTCTACGCGGACATGGTCGACAAGACCCCCAAATTGAGCCTAACTCATTTCTTCATGAGTTAAGCACTTAGGCATTCAGCACACGACTAACAAGAACCGAAATAAGGAGAAACAACATGAAAAAAGGGGTTTTTTCTCATTCATTTCAGTGACGAAAAAAGTCATATTACTTACATAACAGAAAATGAAAACTTTTACATAAGAAGATAAAGAGAAGAAAGGAGATGATCATCCATGCACGTCGGTCGGGGGACGAACGGTACTCTCAGCCTCAGGGCCCACTTCCGGGACCCCTCCCGCTTGAGTAACCTCAGTGGCCTAGTTCTCCGCGGCTGCTCTTTCCTCTGCAACTATGATAGCCACGACCTTCTTGAACTCTCCCATGTCGAAAGACGGAGACATTCGCTGCACCACTCGCAGGGTGAAGTCGCGACCAACATCGTACGACTCATATCTTTCATCATCGTACAACTGCGAAGTCCGAAACTCCATGATAGCTCGGGCCCCTTCTTCGGAGAGCATCTTGACGAGGGCCACTCTCTCTTCCTCCTAATGGATGGAATCATCCTTAAGTTACGCAAGGGTGGAGCACTCTTTCTCCAGATTGTCATTGACTTCCTTGAGCCGCGACCTACTTTCTGCGAGCTGCTCCTCCAGCGAGATCTTGTCTTGACGGAAGATCTCTCTTTCTCTCTTTACCTTCTCCTTCATCTCCACGAGCTTGGCGAAGTTTGAGTCCAAAGCCTGATATCTATCAGTCAGGGACTTGGACCTTTTCGATGAGGATCTTTCTCTCTTCAGTCATCTTCGCGATCAAGGTCTTGTGAGACTAAATGACCTGGTCTCTCCCGTGGACCGCCTTCTCTAGGGAAATCCTCTTCCCCTCGGCCTCATCTATGATACGGTGGGTGGCGAGGATATCACGCCTCATCCGTATGATGAGATCCAAGCCCTGCACAAAAGGAGGAATAATATGAGATAAGCATTTAAAAGTCAACAAAAAATAGGGTCAAATCAGAGCAGTTCTTACCTGGACCATCCTCACTCCCGCGTCAAGAGAGAGGTCTTCAGGACTTGGTTCAGGGAGGGCATCAAAGGTTTAGGGGGGAAATGTTATCAAAAAGAAATTTACAGATTGGGTGTAGGTGGCTAGGGATGGTGAATGTCCCGACTCCGGAGGGCTGGGCTACGACTAGCCCAGTTGGGCTCGCATCTTGAGCAGCGGTCTGCTCGCAACCAGGAATCAACTCGCGATCACCTTCTAGCTCGCGAGGTTCTTCGGCTGGGGGGCGACTTGACCCTGCCCCATTATTCCTCGGGGAGTTGTCAATAATATCAATAACCAGTGGTTCAGGAGGAACCACCGGTGCAAAAACCACTGGCGCAGTTGCCGCAGTATCAGGAAGGGGTTCACACGGGTTCACGCGGCTGTGGAATTTAGGCAGTCCCATCCGGCCGATTAGACGGGTGAGAGGGATCGACAGATGTCTTCTTCTGTCTCTTCGAGCCGGTGCCCTTCAAGCGAGGAAGCAACCCTCTCTTCTCCCCCACATTCGTCATCACGACCTCCTCGCGAGATATCAACCCAGCAGCTGCGAGTCGGGAGGCTGACAGACAAGCCTCGATGTGCCTGTCATGAGCAAGGACCTTGTAAACCTTCACAATCTTCTCGTGAATTCCTTCCTTCAGGCTCGGTTTCCCCACGGTCTGAATACCTGCAAATACGAGCATGAGTCAGCAAAACGGAAGTTCTAAAGTTAGGTCACAAATCAAGGCAGAATGAAGCTTCGCCCACCTTCGCCAAAAAATCGGCTCACATTATGGTCCCCAGAGGTGGACCTCGTCTTAAACTCCCAGCTCCTGGAAGCATAAAACCAGTGTTTCCTCCACCCGGGGTAATTCGAAGTGGGTTTCCCCAAAACAAAATTATCCCGGTGCTAGTAACATAGGTAAGACCAGCCTTCGCTGGAGGGAGCTCTCCTCCAGCGAATGGGAAGGCATACCCCAAGAATGAAGAAATAATCATAAAGGGCTACACAACCAGGGGGAGGTGAGTCTGGAGTTTCTCCTTCTTTGGGCAACCGGAAAACAACTGAATCAGGAACTAGGTATTTTTTCCGTAACTCACTCAGTCGTTCCTCCATCATTATGGAGGGATACCCGGACGCAAAGTATCTGCCAGCCGAAACCCTTGCATTGTTGGAGGAAGAGGATTCAGGAGTAGCATCCCCCAGAGGGACAGTCTCCTCATCAGAATCTCCCGCCATGGTTGCTTAAGATAAAAAGAAGATGGAGGGATAGTACTTTGGAAAAGAAAAATGAAGGATGAAGTTATACCAGAGGAAATCGAAGGAATGAAGTTACACCAGAGAAAGGAAGTTACACCAGAGGAAAGAGGGAAGCAAGGAGAGAGGAAGAATTTTCGTAAACTTCGGATGAAATTTCAAAAATTTTATAGGCTCCGTATATTTATAAGCAATCGTTCCTCAAGATTTGGTGACACGCGGCGATCATTCGTTTGGCACGGTAATCGAACAGGCATGGTTATTAATTCCACAGATACGTGGCGGGCGCCTCTTCATTTCCTCTCTGCCAAAAAGCTGGTGCTCATTAATGACAGTCCAATCATGTACGGCTTCACCTTCGAGAAAGGCACTAGGCGGTTATGCGTGCTAGTAAGCAAGTCCTTCCCTTAGACTCCTTGACGGAAAGGACTTGGGGGGCATCTGTTATAGCCAAAAATTAGTGGTCGAGGATAGCAAGGATTTGAGACCCGCGAGCGCCTTTTAGCGGTGTTTAACCTGCGAGCCCTCTTGGTCGAAGCTCGCATATCATGAAGGTACGGTACGGAACTTTCGAACCACCGAGCCCTCCTGGTCGAGGCTCGCATATTGTGAGAGTACGGTATACACCTCCGAATATGCGAGCATCTCGACTCGTGGTCGTTGAAAGGTTCTGCATCTCAATATACGGGTAGTTACCCCCGAGCCCGAATGTCTTCCGCCTTTCTAGTACCAGCAACCCGTATAGGCCGATTTTGGGCTTATCTCTGTTCGTGGCTCCGAACCTCAGGGGATAACCATAAGGGAAAGTAATCAACCAGATGTCTAACTGGATTAGGCCATCCCCTTATTTAAGGATTAATAGGATAAACACCCTATCCCCGAAAATCAACAGTAATCTTAACGTCCTGCGTAATAGATTAGATCACCTGAATTTATATAATGGATGGCCTCATAGATGAGAAAGGTACACAACATCTAAGCTCATATCTGGCTGTTTTCCTTTATAACCTCCTCACGTCTGACTTAAGTTTCAGAGGGCTAACGGACGGACGCCGACCGCCCTTAGTTTTCTCTTTGTATTTCTTCAGGTTTGGAGGGAAGCTGTCTTGAAGGAAGGTGAACGTCTGGAGAATCCTATTACCAAATTCGACGTAAACAGGGTGCATGATCATATAACACATGGAGCATGCATGGGAACATGATTAACAAGAAAATGTACTATTCTAAGCATAGTTAATCATGCAAAATTGGTCGTCTATGATATACATTGAGCATTAAAGCTCAAGGGCTTATAGCCCAATCAACCAACCTCCTCAAATGGTATATCAAGACCAATAAAAGGCAAAGATTAGCATACAATTAAGCATGAAATTCAGCAAAATTAGCTAATCTAAGCATGGTGATAATCTAGCAAGAAAATGTATCAAATAAAAGTAAGCCTAAATTAACAAATTTTGGGCTAATGAGGCTTGAATCCTCTAATTTGCCCATACACACAGAAATGAGGCTGAAATCCTCAGATTTACCTATCGATGCCTTTCTAGTTACCCTCTCTAACTATGTTTAGTTTGATTAGCCTATGGGTAACTAATTCCCACAACACCCTCATAGAATGTAGCATGAGGTGAGGGGTTGGGGAACTCCTTCTCCTAGAAGGGAAAGCGGTCGGGTTCCTCTCTTAGATTAGGGGGAAGAGAGGTAGTGGTGGAAGCCATGAGAGCTCTCACTATGTCTTAGCTCTCACCACTATTGGAGTCGTTAGATTCAGAGTTTGACTCCTCCGTATCATCCCACGTGGCTACCATAGCCTTTTTACCTTTCGATTTAGGCGTTTTCGGACAATCCGGGGCAGTATGGCCACGTTAATCGCAACCGTAACATCGGATGAATGAAGGTTTAGATGATTTCCCTTTATGTTTATCACCCTTCTTGTCCTTTTTGTCATGGCTACTCCCTCTATCAAACTTGAGGAATCTTGAATCGTTCATTTAGATCATCATCCTCATCATCGCTATATTCGAACGACTCATTCTTAATTTTCTTTTGCATATGTGAGTGTCTATGTGAAGATTTCAAAGCGATGCATTTCTTCTTAGAAGGGGCCCTAAAGTGTAGTTCATGAGTTTGTAGGGAACCTATAAGTTCTTCTACTTTCATGTTTCTATCTCTCTACTCTCTTCTAAGGCAACTACCTTAGTACTAAATCTTTTCGGGAGGGATCTAATTATTTTTCTACACAACCTTCCTTTCGGAACCCTTTCCCCCAAGGCAAACACGGAGTTGCAAATATCAGAAAGTTGAGTATAAAACTCCATGAAGGTTTCAGTCCCTTTCATCCTAATGTTTTCAAGTTTGGTGTTCACTCCCCAAGTGTAGGGTTGCGAAGTAGTAATAATTCGGAAAGACCGAGTATCGTTCCCACGGAGATTTATGAATGGGTATTCTCGGAATTTAACTAAAACAACTAATAATTAAGATCCTATTAAGCACTAAAGCTGGAAAATAGTAATTTGGGTTTAAACAGTGAATGGGTAAGGTAAATTCAATCTAAAAAGGCACTAGAGCGCCAAGGATCCACTTTTGATAGGTTTTAATGCATCAACACAACTAGGTCTCTCATGGCTCAATCGGAATCAAATTCCTTTCTCTATCCGATTGGAATATAGAGCGGTTAAACCAACAATCATCTGGAACAAGTGCTCATTCATTGATTTGATTCCCACAACCATTGTTGTAGGCAAATATAGTCTGGCGAGAAGTGAAGGATCGCGGCAATATGAATGCGAGCAGCTCGGTTCGTGCTCGCCAAAGGGGTCGCATCACCCGGATGCGAGCAGCTCGGTTCGTGCTCGCCAAAGGGGTCGCATCTCCCGGATGCGAGCAGCTCGGCTCGTGCTCACCAGAAGGGGTCGCATCTCTTGGATGCGAGCAGATCGGCTCGTGCTCGCCAGAAGGGGTCGCATCTCCCGGATGCGAGCAGCTCGGCTCGTGCTCGCCAGAAGGGGTCGCATCTCCCGGATGCGAGCAGCTCGGCTCGTGCTCACCAGAAGGGGTCGCATCTCCCGGATGCGAGCAGCTCGGTTCGTGCTCGCCAGAAGTGGTCGCATCTCCCGGATGCGAGCAGATCGGCTCGTGCTCGCCAGAAGGGGTCGCATCTCCCGGATGCGAGCAGCCCTGACACGAGCAGCTCCCGAATTAGAGCAATCATGAGTCTTTGTTTTTGGTTTGGACGATCTTCGTAGTCCCAGCACCCGATTCCCGTCGAGCAGCTTCTCCAAATCCCTCGACGGCTCCAAGCAGAGTTACATCCAGCACGGTGGTCTCCGTCCTTTCGGCGTCTCCTTCCTTTTCGGCAGCTATGACTCCAACTACGGCTTCCAGCTCAACATGAGCAATCAGCGCTATTACTACGCCTACTGGCAGCCCGTATAGGTCGGTTTTTGGGCTTATCTTCTCTGGTGGTTCCGGATCTCAAGGGATTGCCATCAAGGAACGTGATTGCTGAAATAAGTCATTGGGTTGGACCTCGTCTCTAAAGATAGGATCTTATCCCACGAAATCAGCAAGATCTCAGTATCGTACACGAGATCAGCGGGATCTCGATATCGTGCGTAACAGATTGAACCGCTTCAGATCTATATAAAGGGACGACTCCATTATGGGAAAGGTACACACAATATTCAATCCCTGCCCTGTTTTGACCTGGTTACTCTTCTTCTTGCTTTGGCCTGACTTAAGCATCGGAGGGCTAACGACTGGATCCCAGCCACCCTTAGTTGCTGTCTGTCTTCTTTTAGGTTTGGCGGGGGAAATCTCTGTAGGAGCGAAGGTGAACGTCCGGAGGATCCTGTTATAAAATCTGACGTTAACAGTTTGGCGCCGTCTGTGGGAACGACTTGATCATCAAAATCAATCGTTCTACCAACCAAAATCCTTCCGCGATGCCTCCTAAAAAGGCTGTTCATTCTTCGACTTCAAGGCAGGCACCACCTCCGCCCGATGAGACGGAATCCATACCTGCTCTTCCACCCACGTCGACGAATATCCCTCAAGGAGCCCCGAATATGCCATCAACAAATCCATTATTGGAGGCCTCTGGAAATTAAGACGATGTCTTGCGTTTCCTCGGAAACACTCTTCTGACTCTAAATGCCGGAGTTCAAGCCCTGTCGAATCGGCTTGATCAGCATTTCCCTGAACCACAAAGACAACCCTTCGAAGGTTTACCACCGCAACCCATACCGGTGGCTTCCAGACATTCTATGGACGAACCACAGGTCCCACCACTTGGCAGCCATCCCCCTGTGCCATCTCCACATTCTATACATTCTAGCTCGTCTCGACAACCTCAACCGCAGGGCTCCACCGCCGAAACATCAAGCTATACCCTAGCATGGGAAGGAGATCTCAAAAGAATCCATGATCGTTTTGATGTCATGGAACAGCGATACCAGGCAAATCGACCATCTGCAGTCATGGTAGCGATTCATCAATCCGAATCCCCCTTCACCAGCGAGGTTATGGAAGCCCTGTTACCCAGAAAGTATCGAACGCCTGTTATCACCCCGTACACAGGTATTGGCGACCCTCTTGAACACCTGGAAACATACAGGTCCCTCATGGAGTTGGAGGGACATGGTTCAAAAATCATGTGTAGGACTTTTTCCCTAACATTGAAGGAGGCAGCTCGTACGTGGTTCCGAGGATTAAAGCCTCGTTCCATCAGCACCTTTTCTCAGTTATGGGAGATATTCCTTTCTCAATTCATGGGAAGCATCCGCGTCAAGAAGCCAGCTTCTCATCTAATGAATCTAAAACAACAGCATGGGGAAATGATAAAAGAGTTCACAGTACGATTCACCGCTGAAGGCGTTCAAACTGAAGGTTATACCGAGGAAAAAGGGCTCGCAGCCCTCATAGCAGGAATAACGAGCGAGAAATTCAGGTTTGCCTTGGATAAAAACCCACCGAAAACTATGGCAGAATTCCAAGCCAAAGCTCAGAAGTACATCAATGCAGAAGAAGTCGCATTGACACGCCATGGGGCATAGGGTAAGAAACGCAAGCCAAAGGGAACCTCTTCTGCAGATAAAAAATATCGTCGTGATCAACGCGATCGTTCTCCCAAGAAGCCTTACTCCGGTAAATATCATAACTACACTCCTCTTAATCGGTCTCATGAAAAGGTTCTAATGGAGATTAAACACAAGCCATATGTAAAGTGGCCTGCAAAGATCAAATCCGATCCCGAGAAGAGAGACAAGAACAAGTTCTGTTACTTCCACAAAGATCACTGGCATAGGACCCAGGACTGCATCTCTCTACGAGACCATATCGAAGCCCTTATTCGAAAAGGCCATCTCCAGGATTATGTTGCTTATAAAAATCGATCACCAGAAAGGGCGAAGACCTCATCTCGCCAAAAGGAACCGCCTCATCATCAAATTGACCAAGAGGACGCTGAGCCCACGGGAGAAATTCGCACTATCGTCGGGGGACCAGCTTGCGGGGGTGACTCTCAAGCTTCAAGAAAAGCATACGCTCGAAAGGCATCCAGAGAACCCCAGCAAATCTACTGGTTGGAACAGACGTCTAGCTCGTCAAAAACCAGTCATCCTCCAATTTCCTTCACTCTCGAAGATGCAAAGGGAATTCACTTCCCTCACGAAGACTCCATTGTAGTCACATTGAAGGTATCGAATTATTTGACTCATCGAATTATGGTGGATACAGGTAGCTCAGCCGATATTCTATACTTGGAGGCTTTCAACAAAATTGCACTGGCCAGAAGCCTACTCAAGCCAGTTTCGACCCCCCTAGTCGGCTTCGGAGGTGAGGTAGTAACACCTGAAGGAAGTATCGATCTCCCAGTAACTTTTGGAGAAAGTCCAGCGAAGACCACCATCTTCATAAACTTCCTTGTCGTGGATCGAAAATCAGCATATAACGCCATTTTGGGGCGGCCATCTCTTACTAAGGTTGGAGCGGCCTTGCACCCTTCATATTTGTGTGTTAAATTTCCTACCCCAAATGGTATCGGAGTCGTGCGAGGAAGTCAGCAGGAGGCACTGTCTTGTTACCAGATAGCCCTCCAAGATCGAAAGAAGGCTCAAGCGACACCCGTTATGGAGATAGCACAAGGTTCACCTAACTTTCCCTCCAGCACCTCGTTGGATCCGAGAGAAAACGCTCTTAAGTCAGGAACTCCTGGGGAGGAAACAGTGGCGATTCACCTGACCGAAGACGACCCGTCTAAGATCGTATACATTAGATCCTCTTTAACCAGTGTCCACCGCGAAGATTTGATCCGTTTCCTCACTGAATACCAGGACGTGTTTGCTTGGTCTCATAAAGATATGCCAGGCATCGACCCCAACGTCATCGTGCATCGTCTCAATATCGATCCAAAGCATAAACCCGTACACCAGCGTCGACGAGCCTTCACTGCAGAAAGGAAAATGGCGATCAAAGTTGAAGTTGAAAAGCTACTCACGGTCAATTTCATAAAAGAAGTTGACTACCCAGAGTAGGTCGCGAACGTGGTTCTCGTCCGGAAAGCTAATGGCAAATGGAGAATGTGCGTCGACTATTCAGACTTGAGTAAAGCATGTCCCAAAGATAGCTTCCCGATGCCGCGGATCGACCAGTTGGTCAATTCAATAGCTGGACACGCTCTGCTTAGCTTTATGGATGCTTATTCTGGTTACAACCAGATCACAATGCACCCACCTGATAGCCAGCATACCGCCTTCATCACAGACCGAGGATTATATTGCTACCAGGTAATGCCGTTCGGTCTTAAAAATGCAAGGGCCACTTATCAACGTCTTGTCAACAAAATGTTCACTGCTCAAATCGGTAGGAATATGGAAGTTTATATTGACGACATGCTCGTGAAAAGCATCGTAGAAGATGACCACATTTCTGATCTTCAAGAAGCCTTCGACCTAATGAGGAGGTATCAAATGAAATTGAACCCAGAAAAATGTGCGTTCGGTGTGTCTGCAGGAAAATTTCTTGGGTTCATGGTTGGCCAACGCGGAATTGAGGCTAATCCTGAGAAAATAAAAGCATTGATAGAGATTAAATCCCCCACCACTCTGAAGGACGTCCAGCGTCTGGCTGGTCGCATCACATCGTTAAACAGGTTCATCTCGCGAGCATCTGACAAATGTTTACCATTCTTCAAACTCCTTCGTGCAACGGCCAAGTCTGATTGGAAATGGACGCCACAATGTGAGGAAGCCTTTCAACAATTGAAGCTATACATGAGCACACCCCCCATTTTATCTAAACTTGTAGCACATGAGCAACTCATTCTTTATCTCTCTGTGTCCACTACGGCCGTTAGTGCCACTTTAATAAGAGAAGATTCCGGGGTGCAGAGGCCCGTTTATTATATCAATCGAGCAATGGTTGATGCAGAAACTAGGTATTCTGATATGGAGAAACTGGCCCTAGCCTTAGTCACGGCAGCTCGAAAACTGCGACCATACTTTCAAGCCCACGCTATTTTAGTACCGACAAATCATCCGCTACGACAAGTCCTTCAAAAACCTGAGGCTTTCGGACGGTTAACTAAATGGGCAGTCGAGATCAGCGAGCACGATATCTCCTTCTGTCCTAGAACCGCAGTTAAGGGCCAAGCCGTGGCTCACTTCATCGCCGAATTCACATACTCTCCTGATGATAATACCATAGCCAGCGACCAGCCTCCTTGGTCACTCTTCGTGGACGGGTCGTCGCGGGCCACTGGTAGCGGAGCAGGCCTGATTTTAGTGGATCCTAACGGGTCGCATTTCCATTATGCTCTACGTTTCGATTCTCACATCTCAAATAATGAAGCAGAATATGAGGCCCTAATCGTCGGCCTCGAACTAGCCATTATCCTTGCAATTCAAAATCTGTTGATTCATAGCGACTCCCAGCTCATTGTCAACCAAGTTCTTGGTGAATTTGAAGCCAAAGAAGAAAGGATGGCCTTATACAAGTCTCGTGTACTCATCCTGCTCGCAAAACTGAAGACCTATGAAATAATTCATATTCCTCGCGAGCAGAACCAACTTGCCGACTCACTGGCTAAGCTCGCTTCTGCACCAGAATCTGAGCTAGCACATTCGATCCCCATCGAGCATCGTCAGAACCGAAGTATCGATCAATCGGCCCTTGAGCAAGTAATATCGGTATAATCGTCTCCATGCTGGATGGATCCCATCATCCTTTATCTCAGAGACGGATACCTACCAGACGACAAGAAAGATGCAAGACAAATTCGGCTTCGAGCTTCCAGGTACACCTTGCAAGACGGAATATTGTTGCGAAAAAGTTTCTCTTTGCCTTATTTAAGGTGTCTTCATCCAGAAGAAGCACTTCAAGTTCTAGACGAAGTACACCAGGGGGAATGTGGTAATCACCCCAGGAGGCGATCCCTAGCATATAAGGCAATGCGGCAAGGATATTATTGGCCCACTATGAAAGCAGATGCAATTGAATTTTCTAAAAAATGTGACAAGTGCCAGCGATATTCACCTATACCCCGTGTACCTTCCGAACGGATGACTCCAGTTGATAGCCCTTGGCCTTTCGCTCAGTGGGGGGTCGATATCATTGGACCATTGCCCATGGGAAAGGGACAAAATAAGTTCGCGATTGTAGCGGTTGATTACTTCACCAAATGGGCCGAGGCAGAACCATTAGCCAAGATTACTGAGAAACAAACTACCAAGTTCATGTGGAGAAATATCATATGCCGCTTCGGACTCCCTCATACCATAATTACCGACAATGGAACGCAGTTCGACAACGCGGCCTTTGATGAATTTTGTGACAAATGGAAGATATGTAATTGTTCGCTCGCCTCAAGTGTAAGGCTGCGATGTAGTAATAAATCTCGGTAAGACCGAGGTCGATCCACAAGGAAAGAGGTAAACAATTCCAAGTACTCTAATAACTAGAATCTAAGAAATTTGAGAAGATAGTTTTTCACATAAAATAGAAAAATCTGAAATTAAGAAGAACTAGAGCATTAAGGATCCACTTGTAGTAGTCCAATGCCAATCCATTCATCCAAGTACAACACAATTAGAATCAAAGTCCTATCTCTCATCTAATTGGAAGATATAACATTCAAGCACAAACAATCCCACTTAAATCTGGAAATTAGATTTCTAGTTCTAATGAAGCACGTAGAACTTGAACTTGTAGCCTTCGGAGTAACAGCCATGCCTATGGACTATGGCATGCTCAAGGGTTACTACAATTCTAATTCAAACAACCCAATCATGGTAATCTTAGAGAATTGCAAGGAACTCATGTCCGGAGCACACAAACTCTCACAAAACTTCTAAAAAACCAAACTTTATTCAAACTAGAACTTCAAAATCCAAAATTAAGAAAAGGGTACTTGAAATAAAAGAATTAAAGCATTGGAACCAACTACAAATTTCACCTCTAGCTCTAGCTAAGAGGTTAGCTAAGGAAAAACATATTAAAACTAGAACTAGAACTAAGAAAAGGAAGAAAAACTAGCTGGAGGAGGCTAGGTAGCCTCCTGGGACTTGAACTCCTTGCTTCCCACGTCCTTGGTTGATTTGGAATAGAAGAGAGCACCTCCTTTTATAGTGCAGCAATAGTACAGCAACATAGCAGAATTTGTTTCGCCTGGTACGGCTTAACCAATGGTCGGATTGCCTTCAAATTTGGTTTGTAGCTTCCTTGTAATGTGATATTCCTCATAGATGATTTAGATTTCCAAAATTATCCTCTGAATGGGCCCACCAATCACATCACCGACCGCCTCTCAAAATCGCGCACTTTGGGTACCTTCAGAACCAGTCATCTTGCTTTCAACGCCCCGGAGTGTACAGAGGTCGGATTGATCTCAAATTTTGAACATTGGTAGAAAACTTCCTCCTCTACATAATGGATGGATTAGATTGTCCAAAACAACCCCAGAATATGGTCCGAAAATTAGAACAATTAGGGCTTTTATAAACTCTGCGCAGTTGGAGCTTTCTGGATGGTCCATCTTTCTTCAACCGGTACGATCAAACCACACATCCTTTTGATCTGAAACTTTTGTGGTTATTCATATATGGATGTGGTCTAAAAGATGGTCAAAGTAGATTCTTCATATCATCAATGATGAGTCCTCTGGACCGGCCCAGAGTTGAACAGCGAAATCTGGAACTTTCCGGACAGTTCGTATTGTTTTGGCCACCACGGTCAATCCGTAGCTCCGATCGACACGAAACCACTTGGGTTAGTTCGGCGTCGAGCTCCTCTTCGACATGGATGTGTTGGATTTTCAAATATCATCAAGATAAACCCAAAAAACTGGTCTGAAAAATCAGGTGCGGGAATACATTGCTGTTTTAGAATCTGGAATCTGAAACTTGCGTGGCCGACCGGTCACGACCGGTCGGACAGGGCTGGCCGACCGGTCATGACCGGTCAGGCCCTCTTTGGCATTACTCCAGCAAGCATGGCCGACCGGTCAAGACCGGTCGGGCTTCCTTGGCCGACCGGTCAAGACCGGTCGGTCTCTTTTTCTTCTTGTTTTCTTCCTTTCTTTCTTCTATTTTCTTCTTTCTTTGCTTCCTTCTTTCTTTGGTCCACCTTGGGCCTTCATCAAAGGCTCCAAATGGCCCCTTTTTGGTCTCTAATTGAGTGAAGTCCGCTCTCATTCCTATAATCACAAAACATGTGTTAGATGGGCCTTTAAATCATGAAAATCATGCAAACCATGTCATGCAATGGGCAATGCAATGTATAAATTGGAGGTTCAACAGTAATCTTCGCACTTCTCCATATCATCCTCAAGCGAATGGGCAGGTCGAGGCAGTAAACAAAATCATTAAGCACCATTTAAAAACCAAGCTTGGTGAATGCAAAGGTGAATGGCCAGAACTTCTACCAGAAGTATTATGGGCATATAGGACTACCACTCGTACGTCAACGGGTGAGACCCCTTTTTCCTTAGCATTTGGTGTCGACGCAGTAGTACCAGTGGAAATTCAAGTGCCCTCGTATCGGATCGAGCAATATGACCCCGCGAGCAATCAGGAAGACCTTTGCCTTCATCTCGACCTCTTGGAAGAACGTAGAAACGCCTCCCAAGTTCGAGCGGCAGCATATCAACAACGTATTGCTCGTTATCGAAATGCGAAGGTGCGGCCTAGATCCTTCCAGCTTGGAGATTTGGTCCTAAGACAAAAGCTCGGAGTCCCTTCTCGTTCGCTGGATCCAAATTGGGAAGGCCCTTATCGGGTTATTAGGATTGTGCGACCCGGTACCTATTATCTTGAAGACATGCAGGGTAGACCCGTGCGTCGCCCTTGGCACGTGGAGCATTTGCTACAATACTTCCCCTAGATTTGATATAGTTCATAACAACATTTTATGAATAAAGTTGAAGATATCTTTTGGTCGCAATTCCATTTATTTGGACTCGAATAGCTCCAAAGAGAATATACACATTCTCTTGGCCAATTGCCTACCCTTGGTAGGATTGAAGTTGTTATTAATTGGTTGCTTCTCCATTTATGGATTAAAAACAGCCCCGAAGAGAGCATACGTGCTTTCTTAACCAATCTTCTACCCTTGGTAGAATCAAAGTCTCAATCGATAGATCAGTCTATCTCAACGCGGACACGGTCACACGACCCCCAGATTGAGTCTAATTCATCTTTTCATGAATTAGATGCTCGCACTGGTAAAAGAGATCGCACTTCCAGAATGCGAGCAGAGCAACTCGTGCACGAATTCAGGGGTCGCAGTCCGTACCCTTACTGCGAGCAGCGCAGCTCGTGCTCAAGTTAAGGTGGCGCAGTTCGTAACCCCACTACGAGCAGCACAGCTCGTGCTCGAATTAAGGGGTCATACTCCTAATGCGAGCAGCTCAGCTCCTACTCGAATAAAGGATAACATCCTCGGATGAGTTGGATGGGGTCAACACAAAGCAAAAATGGAAGATGAGAATACACAACATTGAAGGAATAAATGTTTATTAAAACAATGACCAAAAGGTCAAGACCATTATAGATTTCTTCTCAAAAGTAAAAAAAAAAAAAAAAAAAAAAAAAAAAAAAAAAAAAAAAAAAAAAGATACATGACATAGGAAGCTGCCAAGGTCAAGGTCGGTCATCCTCATCTTGCGCAGGCTCGCGGCTTTCAGCTTCAGGACCTGCCTCAGGAGCAGGAGCGGCATCTGTTGCCCCGGTGACTTTGTTCTCAGCGGCAGCCCGTTCTTTAGCTGCAACCTCGAATGCCACTCTGTCGAACTCCTCAACGTTAAAAGTTGGAGCGATCAGCTGCATGACTCTGACCGCGAAATCACGACCAGCGATATATGCTTCATGTCGCTCCTCATCGTAAAGTTGAGAAGTCCGGAACTCCTGAACTGCGCGAGGACCCTCATCAGATACCATTTGAACGAGGGCCACTCGCTCTTCTTCCCAGTGGATGGAGTCATCCTTCAACTGGTGAAGTTGCTGCTGGGCCTCCTCGAGCTTCTTCTGGGTCTCCTCGAGCTTGGTCTGAGCGCCTTTGAGCCATTCTTCAAGCTGGACCTTATCCTTGCGAAAAATTTCTTTCTCCTTCTCGCTCTTGGTATGGATTTCTTGAAGCTTTGCGAGTTGGAGGTCCACCGACTGAAAGCGCTCAGTCAGGGATTGGATCTTGACAAGGAGAATCTTCTTCTCTTCGTCCAGCTTGGTAATTTGAACCTCCAAGGCCTTCACCAAGCGGTCCCTCCCTTGGACCTTAGCTTCCATTGTCTTCTTCTTCTTCTCCGCATCCTCCACGCTGCGGCGGGCTGCTTCGATGTCACGCCTGACTCGAAGCGTGAGATCCAAGCTCTATAAAAAGAAATGCGTGTGAGAGAGGAGATAAATTAAAGTAACCCACCATATCAAATGATGAAAAATATAAATAGTGCAGCGTTAGTTACCTGCAGCAATCTCACCCCGATGTCGGTGGAGAGGGCTTCGGGGCTTGGTTCGGGGAGGCTTCCGAAGGAGTTGGGGGAAATTTTGTCAAACATAAATTCGCATATTGGATGCAAATGTGGAGGAATGACAAAAGTTCCCGAGCCCGAAGCCTGGGCTACGACCATCTCCTTGGGACCCGACTCGCGAGCACTCGAGGCGCCAGGGGCGGGCATCAGCGACTCGCGAGCAGCAGGCTCGCTTGGAGCCCCCTTTTGAGGGAGGCCTCCCCCTCTCCGATCACCTTTCGGTGAGTTGTCGGCTACCTCGATAATTGGCGGGCGAGGTAGGTCAGCTGGAGGGGGTACGGTGGAGAGAGGGGTCGCGGTCGTACGAGAAGTGGAAGCGACCCCCCCCCCCCCCGAGGCAGCTTGAGGTTCGCGAGCAGACCCCTCTGCGGGAGCAGGCGCATTAGAAGGACCCCCGACAATCTTCTTTTGCCTCTTCGAGGCTGTGCCCTTCAGACGGGGAAGTACCCCCAGTGCGCCTCTCTTGTCTCCGACATTCGTCATCTCTTCTCGGAAGATGAGACCCGCTGCACAGAGATGACGAGGCTCTAATGCGACGTTGACGTGACGTGCGGTCGCAGCGAGTTTATAGACTCTAACCAATTTCTCGTTGAGTCCTCCTCGCAGGTTCGGTTTCACACCAATTGGGATTCCTACGAGCAAAAAAGAATGTTCATTAAATCGTCGATGTAGCAAAGCCATTGTTTCTGTCGGACAAATAAACAAGCACTTGACCCACCTTCGCCAAAATGGCGATTAACGTTATGGCCTTTGGGGTCGGAGCCCATTTCGGACTCCCAGTTGCCGGAGACATAGAACCACTTCTTTCTCCATCCCGGGCAGTTGGAAGAAGGGTTCCCCAAAATAAAGTTATTCCGGTGCCAGAAGCATAGGTAGTACCAACCCTCGCTAGCTGGCGCCTTCTTCAGCTGGAATAACCTTAAAAATTCCTCAGCGGTTAACTCCTCGTTACCCGCTTGCTTCCAGAGGACGAAAGCACTCAGGAGTACCCGCCAGCCATTTACTATTAATTGGCCCGGGGCAATCTTGTAGAGACGGAGGAAGTTCCATATAAAAGGGTGAAGGGGAAGACGAACGCCTACTTTGAAAAAATATTCATAAAAAGCCACACACCCTGGTGGTGGGGCATCGACTGTCTCCCCTCTCCCAGGTAATCAAAATAAAACAGAGTCTGGGACTCTATATGCTTCTCTAAGGTTAGAGAGCCTCTCCTCTGTCAAGATGGAAGAATAGCCGGAGGCAGAATATCTCCCAGCCGGCACTCTGGCATTGTTGGATTCGGAAGAATCAGGGGTATGATCTCCCAAGGGAACAATCTCTTCATCGGAGGATCCCGCCATCACAAGTAGAAAAGCAAGAAAGAAAGATGAAGGGAGCAGAGATGAAGGGAGAAAGTTGGAGAAAGACTACCTCTGTGAAGAGGTTTTTCGCACCAGGAGCAAAGGAAGAAGGAAAAAGCAGAGAGCCCCGCAGCAGAAAATTCGAAAATGAAGGAATTTTTTCTAAGTCCGGTATTTATACGCAATCATCCCGTCTGATTTGCTGGACACGCGGCAGTTTCTCATCCGGCACACCAGACGAACGGACGCTAGCATTAATTACGGAGGCACGTGGCACCCGACGCCTCATTTCTGGCTGCAGAAAAAGCTGCGCGAAAGCTGGCCATCATAAATGCGGAGGCACGTTAAGAAAATCATGTGCGATTGTCTCCCAGCTGTCAGCACTAGCAAACCCTTGGCATAGTTCCTCAATACCAAGGGTTTGGGGGGCATCTGTTGTAGGCAAATATAGTCTGGCGAGAAGTGAAGGATCGCAGCAATATGAATGCGAGCAGCTCGGTTCGTGCTCGCCAAAGGGGTCGCATCACCCGGATGCGAGCAGCTCGGTTCGTGCTCGCCAAAGGGGTCGCATCTCCCGGATGCGAGCAGCTCGGCTCGTGCTCGCCAGAAGGGGTCGCATCTCCTGGATGCGAGCAGATCGGCTCGTGCTCGCCAGAAGGGGTCGCATCTCCCGGATGCGAGCAGCTCGGCTCGTGCTCGCCAGAAGGGGTCGCATCTCCCGGATGCGAGCAGCTCGGCTCGTGCTCGCCAGAAGGGGTCGCATCTCCCGGATGCGAGCAGCCCTGACACGAGTAGCTCCCGAATTAGAGCAATCATGAGTCTTTATTTTTTGTTTGGACGATCTTCGTAGTCCCAGCACCCGATTCCCGTCGAGCAGCTTCTCCAAATCCCTCGACGGCTCCAAGCAGAGTTACATCCAGCGCGGTGGTCTCCGTCCTTTCGGCGTCTCCTTCCTTTTCGGCAGCTATGACTCCAACTACGGCTTCCAGCTCAACATGAGCAATCAGCACTATTACTATGCCTACTGGCAGCCGTATAGGTCGGTTTTTGGGCTTATCTTCTCTGGTGGTTCCGGATCTCAAGGGATTGCCATCAAGGAACGTGATTGCTGAAATAAGTCATTGGGTTGGACCTCGTCTCTAAAGATAGGATCTTATCCCACGAAATCAGCAAGATCTCAGTATCGTACACGAGATCAGCAGGATCTCGATATCGTGCGTAACAGATTGAACCGCTTCAGATCTATATAAAGGGACGACTCCATTATGGGAAAGGTACACACAATATTCAATCCCTGCCCTGTTTTGACCTGGTTACTATTCTTCTTGCTTTAGCCTGACTTAAGCATCGGAGGGCTAACGACTGGATCCCAGCCACCCTTAGTTGCTGTCTGTCTTCTTTTAGGTTTGGCGGGGGAAATCTCTGTAGGAGCGAAGGTGAACGTCCGGAGGATCCTGTTATAAAATCTGACGTTAACAACCATGCTCAGGCCTTGGGCACACTCAATTGTATAGGCCAAGCCTCTTTCCAATCTAGTTGAGATTCATAACCATAGCTTTCACCAAGTCCTGTCACTAGACCTGATTACAACTCATGATTAAAACTCTAATTAAATCAGAATCAATCAATAAACGACTATTCTAGATTATACACAAAAGATAAGAACTTTAGTTGCATGAGTTCCCACATGAAAATCGGGCCATTGCATACAAGGCAATCAAAGCGTCTACCATGCCCGAAGTCGATGGTAGATCAATGCACTACACAAGCATAAACAATGCTCAAAAGCTAAGATACTAAGCTTAGAATCACTAAGAATCACATGAGCCCGGAGTCATCAAGAGATCAAAGTAAAACCAACTTAGTACTTGATTCAAACTCATATTGAACTAAAATTCATCAATTAAAACATAAAAGGAAACCTAGGTTGTATCAATCCATCAAAAACGAATCAAAAGCTTCACCTCTTAGCCCTAGCTAAGAGGTTTTAGTTCATCTCTAACATCCTTGAACTAGAAGCCTCTAAAAACATGAAAAACTACTAAAACAGGAAGAAAACTAGAAATCCGAAGTCGAATTTGTCTCCTGACCAATCTCTACCTCGTAGCCTCCCTTGATATGAAGAGAAGAGGTCCTTTTATATCTTGGAGGAGTTCAATACGCAAGAGAACTCCAGAATTTGCATAAACTTACGCACTTGCGCAGGAAATTTCGGAATCCCGAAATAGAAATAGACTGTTACGCATGGCCGACCGGTCATGACCGGTCGGAGTGGCCTGGCCCTTGTCCAGCAGCAATGGCCGACCGGTCATGACCGGTCGGCTGCGTTCCTGAGCAGTCCAGCAACTATGCCCGTATACACTTCCTCCAGCGGGTCTTCAATATAAGTAAATTGGTGGCCGACCGGTCTTGACCGGTCTGGCTGCTTTGGCCGACCGGTCTTGACCGGTCTAGCCCTGTTTTCTCTTTCATTTCTTCTCTTTCTTTCTTCTTTTCTCTTCTCTCCTTGCTTTGTTCTCTCTTTATGCTTGATCCAATGGTCTTCAATGCTCGTAAGGAGCTACATTTAGCCTTCAATTGGTGACATCTCCATCTTGTTCCTACAATCACAAATCATGTATTAAGTTGGTCCTTTAAACATGTATATCATGCTCAATGAGTGATGAATTGGGGTTAGAATATGCACAATTATGAGCTCAACACACCCCCCAACCAGCATTCTGCTAGTCCCGAGCAAAACATGCGTGAAACCAGTTTCATTTTCCAAACCCAACTCTCCTCTGGAAACTATTCTTCTATACATTCCAAGACACATAAGCATAAGAATCAGAGAAATTAGGTGATAAAGGTTGAAATCTTAAACTCTCAGAATATAATCAGTGTTTATGTGAAATTCCCGCTGATTGATTGATAAATAGAAGAACTTGAACAAATTCAACCCAGTGTGCATAGTGAAGTTTCTTCTCATGAGTTTCTGGGATTATCTTCCTCATAAATCAACTAAACTACCGATCTCAAGGCATATAGAGCGACAACAAGCCTATGACAGGAATTTGCCTTACCGTCCTTCCGACGACTTTCACACTACGTCCCATTGCCGGCTTTGGTTACGGGTAGACCATCCCCCGGTTGGTAGTAGGTAGCCCTAATCAGAATTTCCACCATTTTTCTTTCCTTCCCGATTTCATCCTTTCATTCCTTTTTCTTTTAAATTAGATAGGATTTTTAGAAATCCATATCTTCCGTTATTTTCCCATGGACAAGGATGGACAAAATACCCCGGCTTGGTTTCTCAATACCTCAAATCAGAGTCTAATTAATCCACGAATCACATACTCCTTTCAAATCATGAAAATCGTGTGATGTGAACTAGGTGCAAAAGGTGTTCAAATTTTCTATCAATCATAAAAATAGGTGAATTCACGTATAAAACCATTATATTAAGAGAAATTCAAAGCTTGCAACATCCCTCACTTCATATCTCATCTTCTTATACCCATGCTATCTCGAATACATAGAATCAAAGTTTTCCAAAAGAGTTTCGAATTTTAGAAAGATCAAAAAATTTCTACATCTTTGCTCGACATGTCACAAAAACTAGCAGATTCATCATCTAAGGAATCTCTCACCCCCCCAACCAAAACTTTGCATTGTCCTCAATGTAATAAGATATGCAATATGTATGACATGAGAGCAATGACATAAAATAAAGGAGAGTGAGAAAGAGAGATATCACCTGAAGCATACAGTCCATGGCAAGATTAGCTTTTGGAGATGCATTACTTCACAACTAAATCAACTATCAAAGCAAATCCTAATGGGAAAGCATTCTAGCAAATCATCCTCCGTCAGACTAGGAGGTTAATCCCAACAACTCATCCAAAAGCATAAAGTCAAGCAGAATCATTAGATGGATCAAAAGGTTTCGCAGTAAGGTCATCCAATAACCTGCTTTACAATGTACATGTGTGTGAATGATTGAGATAGGCCACTTAAAATCCCAAAGAGGAATTTCAGCGGGTTCCTTATTGTTTTCACCACATGTATAAGAGGAGACATCATCATATTTATCAGAAAAAATATGTCTCCAATTAGATTTTCCTGGGCAATGAGATTGTAAGTAAGGATCATCCCAGGGTTGGTGGAGTTCGGTATGCATGATCCACAAAGGAGTGGAAATATGAATTGATTTCTCAACACAACAAGGTATTGTTTCCACATCCTTCTCTTGGCTAGTGTCATATGCCGATACCGACTCAAAAAGTGTGACCATATCCCTTATCATATCATCGTTCTCATCAAGGGAGTGAGTCACTTCTTCGTCTAAGGGACCGGAGTAAAAAGGTGAGAGGGACTCATCTTCCACGATAGAATTGATCATGTTTATTTCGTGGACCTCCTCATCCTCATCATCTTGTTGGTTGTCAATATTGAAAGCATTCAACTCAATCGTCATATTGCCAAAAGACATTTGTATGCCCCACTCCTACAATTTATGATAGCGTTTGATGTAGCTAGGAATGGGCGGCCAAGTATGACAGGAATTTGAGGGCCAATATTAACCATGGGTCGTGTGTCCAAGACAATAAAGTCCACCGGGTAGTAGACTTTGTCAACTTGGACAAGGACATCCTCAACCACCCCTCTAGGAATACGAATTGATCGATCAGCAAGTTGTAATGTGGTTTTGGTGGGTTTTAATTCACCTAAACCCAATTATTTATAGACCGAAAAGGGAATTAAGTTCACACTTGCCCCTAGATCAAGTAAAGCATGTTTCACCCAGTGCTCTCCAATCATACATGATATGGTCGGACAACCGGGATCTTTGTATTTCTTGGGCATCCCGTGGTTGATAATGGCACTCACATTCTCTGTAAAAAATGCCTTCTTTTGCACATGTATTTTTCTTTTAACCGTGCAAAGGTCTTTTAAAAATTTTGCATATGACGATATTTGTTTAATGGCATCCAACAATGGGATGTTGATTTTGACTTGCTTGAAAACCTCCAAAAATTCCTGATATTTATCTTGAGGTTTGGCTGGAATCAAGCGTTGGGGGAATGGAGCAATGGGCCTATATTCTTTTAATGGCTCTTTTTCATTCATGGTGATGCTAGGTCCATCATCCTCTTTGGAAGATACCGGATCATTAGGCGTTGAAACCTTCACCGGATCAGATTTTTCAATGATTTTACCACTTCTAAGAGTGGTGATGGCCTTTGCATGTTCCATATGTTGGTTAGAAGAACTAGGCACGCTTATTTCGCTTTGTTGTTTTGGATTTGGTACGGGTTGGGCTGGAAGCATCCCTTCCCTTGCGTTTAAGCGAGCCTTGATTTCCTCCACCGAACTTTTAAGCTCAAGCATTATCGTATGGTTGGATTGATTAATTTGAGCTTGTCCTTCCATGAATGCTTTCAAAGTATCCTCTATAGGCATTTGAGGTGGGGCCATTTGCATTGGGGGCCCCCTTTGAGGGTTATTTTGATTAGCCGTGTTTCCATTCACCCAATTAAAGTTTGGGTTGTTTCTCCAACTAGAATTGTTCGTGTTTTGATTTGGAGTACTGAAAGGTCGTTGATAACTATTCAAGGCATTCGATTGTTCAAATAAAAGTTCTCGAAACACATAGATTGTTGGACAATCCGGCGTTTGATGCACATTGGAAGCATAAATACCACAAATAGTTTCAACAGCCCCCTTTTGTTGGGTTGTGTCCACTTTCTTTAGTTCCATCTCCTCGACCTTTCGTGTGAGCTTAGCCACTCTAGAACCTAGATCATCTTACCCATCTAAAACATAAATTTCTCCCTTTTCCTTGGCTTGGGGTTGTTTTGAACCTGTTGGCTTAGATGTATCCCATGCTTGTGTATTTTCAGCCAACATGTCGAAATAATCCCAAGCTTCCTCCGTTTCCTTGTTCATGAACTCCCCATTGCACATCATCTCAACAAATTGGCGCATGGTTGAGTTTAATCCATCATAGAAGAAACTAATCAACCTCCACCTTTCATAGCCATGATGTGGACATGCGTTTAAAAGCTCATTATACCTTTCCCAACATTGGAAAAAGGTTTCTTCTTCTTTTTAGGCGAAGTTCATTATGGCCCTTCTTAGTGCATTGGTTCGATGAGTAGGGAAGAATTTTTTAAGAAACTCCCTAGTCATCTCAGCCCATGTCCCAATAGACCTTGGCCTTAAGGAATGTAGCCATGATTTGGCCTTCTCTTTCAAGGAAAAAGGGAACAATTTAAGTTTTATAGTATCCTTGGTTACGTTGTCATAGTTTATTGTGGCTATAACCTCTTCAAATTCCTTAATATGTAAATAAGCGCTTTCAAAGTCGAGTCCATGGAATCTAAGAAGAAGTTGGATCAACCCCGGTTTAAAATCAATATTCCCCACATTGTGAGGGAAAATTATGCAAGAGGGAGTACTCGTCCTAGCTGGTTGTAAATAGTCACGTAGAGTTCTAGGTTGAGGTACATCCCCCACTTCATTCTCATCCAATTCAGTGAGGTTTGGGGCTGGATTTTGATTAACCCCTTGATTTGGTTGATTTTCAGCCATCTCTTTAGTAATTTCAGAAAAATTTTGACGTTTCCTAGCACGAGGCTCTCTATCAATCCCTTCAACAATTACTCCATCCCTTACAAGTCGGTTATTATAAGTCCTATCCCAATGTGGCATGCAAAACCAAAAAGAATGAACAAAAAGGAAACAGAATTCTTCCTTCCTTCCTTTACTCCTCTCTAGGACTTAAGCACAAGGTGTCTTGCAATGGCTAAGCCAGAAGCAAGGATAGAGACCGATTTCTCCTGGTCAATAGGGGTTCAAAGAACTCCCCACCCACTCTTTGAGTCTTTTGAGAGAAAGTACAGAAAAAGAAGAAAGAGGAATAGGTTGAGAAGAGAAATCTCTGAACACAAGGTGATCCAAGGCGGCAGAGCCGACCAATAGGAATCCAGGTGGGCCTACCTTTCAGAGATCCAAAAGGAGTCTCCACCTACTCTACAAGAGATGAATATGATAGGAATGAGTAGGAGAAGAAGAAGAGTAAGGTTAGAACGATAAAACCTGATTTGTGACTTTAGATGCCTTCTTCTTCTTCAACTTCCTAAAAATCCCTGGATTAGACCTATGTTAGAATCCTGCAAAAATCAAAACAAACTAAGTTAGTAATTAGAAGAAAACCTACTCTAAAAAGCAAAACAAATCCTAAATCTATCTTAAAACAATCTCAACTAAAAGTTATTTCAGAAAATTCTAAAAATACCTTTATTTCAGAAATCCCCAACAACGGCGCCAAAAACTTGTTCACTCCCCAAGTGTAGGGTTGCGAAGTATTAATAATTCGGAAAGACCGAGTATCGTTCCCACAGAGATTTATGAATGGGTATTCTCGGAATTTAACTAAAACAACTAATAATTAAGATCCTATTAAGCACTAAAGCTGGAAAATAGTAATTTGGGTTTAAACAGTGAATGGGTAAGGTAAATTCAATCTAAAAAGGCACTAGAGCGCCAAGGATCCACTTTTGATAGGTTTCAATGCATCAACACAACTAGGTCTCTCATGACTCAATCGGAATCAAATTCCTTTCTCTATCCGATTGCAATATAGACCGGTTAAACCAACAATCATCTGGAACAAGTGCTCATTCATTGATTTGATTCCTACAACCATGCTCAGGCCTTGGGCACACTCAATTGTATAGGCCAAGCCTCTTTCCAATCTAGTTGAGATTCATAACCATAGCTTTCACCAAGTCCTGTCACTAGACCTGATTACAACTCATGATTAAAACTCTAATTAAATCAGAATCAATCAATAAACAACTATTCTAGATTATACACAAAAGATAAGAACTTTAGTTGCATGAGTTCCCGCATGAAAATCAGGCCATTGCATACAAGGCAATCAAAGCGTCTACCATGCCCAGAGTCGATGGTAGATCAATGCACTACACAAGCATAAACAATGCTCAAAAGCTAAGATACTAAGCTTAGAATCACTAAGAATCACATGAGCCCGGAGTCATCAAGAGATCAAAGTAAAACCAACTTAGTACTTGATTCAAACTCATATTGAACTAAAATTCATCAATTAAAACATAAAAGGAAACCTAGGTTGTATCAATCCATCAAAAACGAATCAAAAGCTTCACCTCTTAGCCCTAGCTAAGAGGTTTTAGTTCATCTCTAACATCCTTGAACTAAAAGCCTCTAAAAACATGAAAACTACTAAAACAGGAAGAAAACTAGAAATCCGAAGTCGAATCCGTCTCCTGACCAATCTCCACCTCGTAGCCTCCCTTGATATGAAGAGAAGAGGTCCTTTTATAGCTTGGAGGAGTCCAATACGCAAGAGAACTCCAGAATTTGCGTAAACTTACGCACTTGCGCAGGAAATTCCGGAATCCCGAAATAGAAATAGACTGTTACGCATGGCCGACCGGTCATGACCGGTCGGAGTGGCCTGGCCCTTGTCCAGCAGCAATGGCCGAGCGGTCATGACCGGTCGGCTGCGTTCCTGAGCAGTCCAGCAACTATGCCCGTATACACTTCCTCCAGCGGGTCTTCAATATAAGTAAATTGGTGGCCGACCGGTCTTGACCGGTCTGGCTGCTTTGGCCAACCGGTCTTGACCGGTCTAGCCCTGTTTTCTCTTTCATTTCTTCTCTTTCTTTCTTCTTTTCTCTTCTCTCCTTGCTTTGTTCTCTCTTTATGCTTGATCCAATGGTCTTCAATGCTCGTAAGGAGCTACATTTAGCCTTTAATTGGTGACATCTCCATCTTGTTCCTACAATCACAAATCATGTATTAAGTTGGTCCTTTAAACATGTATATCATGCTCAATGAGTGATGAATTGGGGTTAGAATATGCACAATTATGAGCTCAACATTTGGTGGTTAAGAACTGAAGCTTTGAGCGTCTTACTGTGCTGGTTCCCTCATAGGTTACTTCAAATATATCCCACTCTTGTTTTGCAGTTGCACATGTGAGAATGCGCTGAAATTCTTCCAGGGGAAACATCACAACAAATCACATTAAGAGCTTTGGCATTTGTCACATATTGAGGTCTCTCATTGTCATCCAATTTCTCATCATCTTTGGGAATACCAATGATCTTACCATCAACCTCCACTTATACAGTGGGCAAAGAATATCCATTTACTGTTGCTGCCCACACGGATTGGTCGATGGATTGGAGAAAAATCCTCATTCTAGCCTTCCAATAGGTGTAGTTTGATCCGTCAAAGTATGGTGGATGGTTGACAGTATTCCCATCTCAGTTAGACATGATGCTAGTACTCCGGTATCGGATCACTTTAGACGGTTAAGTCCTTGAAGAGCAACCACTCTGATACCAATTGAAATTGTGTCGGGTAGTCTAACACGACCCCCAATGCATACACGTGCGGAAGCTTAAGGAGCAATTAGAATTATGGCTAAGTCCTAGAGAGGGGGGTGATTAAGACCTTTTTAAAATCTTTTCGCCTACTTAAAAAATTTGGCAAATCAACATACGTAAGCTATTAACACTTCGGCTTCCAAGCCTAAGTGGGTCCAATTAAAAGACTAACAAATGATAATATGTAATTAACAATCTAGTCTAATCAACACATGTAGACTATAGAGGATGGATCAACAAAAGCTCAAGTCTACATGAGGAGTGAAAGTACATCATGTGTGTGGATGTGCCTATCAAGTGCCTAGCATACATTCCAAACTAAGCATTCATAATTAACAAGTTAAACGCAATGCATAAAGAGAAATGTGCTCAAGAACAATCACAAACACAAGGATGTATAGTGGTTCAACTACTTGTCTATTCCACTCTCGGTTCAAGTACTCAACCCCTTTGAGCACACTGGTATTCACCGGGGAGTTTAAATATGGTTCATCCTAACTAAGGTGTTTTAACTCGGATCCACCCAACCTGGGAGTTTACAGGTTCCTCCCAACCTACACGTTTGCACCCATGTTGGTGGCTCCCCCTTGGAGACTTTGTTTAGGCCCGACAAACATGCCAATGAACGGTTAACGTCCCGGAATTTAGGCCCGGCAAACTAGCCAAGGGGTGCCTAACAGCCCCTAGTCTTTAGGCCGACAAACAGGCCAAGGAACGGCTAACGTCCCTAGCTTTTAGGTCAACAAACAGGCCAAGGATCGGCTAACGACCTTAGTTCAAGTTTGTTAAACAAACTCTACACTCAACTGCCATAGAGAATTGAGTGGATAGACTCCTAACAAGACAACCTTATTTGTCGGATTGAGCCCCTTTATAGCACTGCTTTGGGTTGCTTCTTCTTGCTCTCCCGTGCTTGAATCAGCTCCCCTTGTGCTCCCCCGATCTTTGATGTCGCTGCTTTGCCAAGGCTTCAACTCTAAAATAAGCTACCTTGCATGTGATGCTCCATCGGAGATGCCCAAGGTGCTAGGGAATGGTGAAACCTCCACAAATGGTAGGAAATGGGTTTCCTAGAGGAATACACCTATTTATACTCCTAGGTAGTGTTTAGACAAGGGATTTAACTATGATCAAGGTGTTTAAACCCTAGGAATCAAGAGGGAACAAGTTCATTCTCAAAATGTCATTGAATGGCCCAAGCTTGTGATGAAAACACAAGGATAATGACCTGCTATGGGTTTGGGATAGAGCCTCTGATGGTCTCTAGCAATGGTGGCTTCTATCTCCTCAAAATTCCCTCTCTTAGCCCTAAAATCGAATCCTCCGCTTTTATAAAGTTTTCTCCAACGGTCAAATAACGGGCAGATTCGCGTAGGGTCGGGTGCACGGTCAACTTGGGCCGGGCGCCTGGAATCCGGTCCACAAAAAGGATATAAATGATGGATGTATTTTGAGCTAGTCGGGTGCCCGGACGAGTTGTGGTCGGGCGCCCGGTGCACACTTTGGTTGGGTGCTCGGAATTGATCCAGACTGGGTCTTGTGCTGCTGGAGAGTTTTTGCACTGGTCGGGTGCCTGAACAAGTTTTGGTCAGGCGCTCGGTGAACCTTTGGTTTTAAGGCCAACTCATGAACGGATTCCACTCTAGGTCGGGCGCCTGGCCTGGCATGAATTTCTGCTGTATTTTTCTGTTTTTCAGCAGAACATGCAACCTCTTTGGCCATTCTTTTGGTGGCCTTTTGGGACACCTAAGGCCAATCTAAGATGACTAAGGGTACGCGTATTGGGTCATGGTCATCTAGAGGTTAATGGTTTTGGGTAGGTACTAGGTTCAGGCTCACCAGGGCATCACTTTTACCTATTTCTTCTTTCTTGATGCAGCCGGTCCATCTTGAGTCTTCAGTCTTCGTCTTCATTAAGCTCAACCGACCCTAGACTCACTGACCTAAGTAATTGACCAACAAGGTGCATTAGTATGCCACAGAAAAGTGCACTAACAAAATTTGCAGCCAATTAAAAATTGTAGAATCGCTTGCAAATTGAAAGATGCAAAGATATCTCAATCAAAATGACTCCTGCAGTTGGTTTACTTTCAAAGATCCTAATTAAGAGCCTTGGTAATAGAAAAGAAGGGGTTAGGCACCCTTTTCCACCCACATTAATTGTTATCTCTACTATACATGTTTTTGGATTTCTTAGAAATTCAGAGAGATCTAGAGGTAATTACATCCAAGGTCTAAGTGGACAAAAGCTGGAGAAAAAAAAGAGGAAAAGATGAGAGTATGGTGCTGATGTCTATGTGTGGGATGCTGGTATAAACTTTAAGGTGTGAGAATAGAAAGCAGTAAGGTAAGTAATCTTATGTGAAAAGAGCTAGCCGAGCATCATTGATCGTCAAACTTTAGAAATCAACAGCCTATTGATGTAGAGAAGATCGTCAAACTCTGAAAGTCAGGAGCCCTACCAGGGCTTCGAAAGATTACTTGGGCCTTCTTTTGAGCCAAGGCAACAACTCTTCTCTTGACTGTAGTCACTTCTCCTTGTTACTAGTTGTTGCCAATCTTGCTTGTTGTTGCAAATGAGGGAGGTTGGCTCCATATTTATAAGCATGCACACATAGAGTGTTATCTTCATGGGGGGGGGGGGGGGGGGGGGCTACAATTGCCCATCTTTAGTAGAGCCTACAATTGCCCATCTTTAGTAGATGTTGCTTGCAATTGAATTTCAAAGCCATAGGCACCCCACCATTATATATGCTCTAGGCTTTATCATAATCCGGACTAGTTGCTACCTTAGCATTGGTGTCAACTAATTGTTTAGTATAAAGATGACTCACACATACCACAAGGGTTGGGGAAAACGTTGTAATTATATATCTATGCATTTTCTACTGCCTAATAGTGAAACAATTGCAACCCTTTTATGGCATAATTGAAAGTGTCATTGAATCTGAAAAGGTAGTTCCCCTATGTTTTTTTTGTGGCCTTATAAGGACTCCTCCTACCATCTGGATATGTGAATGTTCATAGTGTGATCATCTTAGGAGTATTTGTTGTCAGTTCATCCGAGTGGTTAGTTGCCCTTCCCTTTTTGCAGCCTTACGAGGAACTTACTATACCACTTTGATCTATTAGATGGCACAAACATCCTAGACTAAGTATGTGCAGGTGACCCTTACACCATATGATCGTTTGAATTCATAACATAGGGTTACAAGTGGTCCTCTCCTTGGGGCATAATTGGCCCTGTTTAGAGACTCGGGAGCTGAGAGCTTTACTTTGGGACTAGCATTCGCTATGATCTCAAACACGTCAAGTTCAATGGCTGATTTCATCACCATTGGCACGCAACCCATGGCTATGATGTCCACGACACTCCCCACGCTTACTTCCATTAGTACTCACTTGAGCAATCGTAGCTGAGGGTAAAGATAGGTAAGCTTGGCAGGGAGACTTTGATACTGTTGGCCTCAAATTCATAAGGCATGTTCTTATAAAGGAAGGTGGGCCCTTTTATTTATTTTTGGACCGAAAGGAAGGTAGGCCGTGTTAATTTCTACGGGTAATCTTCATTAAGATATTTGTGTTGGGTATGCCCATGCACAATAATAATAAAAAAAAGGGCATGTAAAGTGGTACTAGTATCACCATAAGCTATCATAACCTACGGAGGGAGATACAAGGCCCAAGCATTGCAAACGTATTCATCAGATGCGTCAGTCCATGTTACCCTGTAGGTCCGCCGGCCTGAAAACCCAGCCCGACTAGTTCAAAATGTAGGCGTGGGCCCAATCCATAGCCCGGTTTACACACCCGGCTACCAGTTAGGAGGTAAGCAAACCCTTGATTTGCATGAAGGGCCCGACATGTTGTATACAGGGAATCTTGCCCGTTACGATCACTTATGAAGCCTGGATGAAGGGTTTGTTAAACTAACATTCATGCTATTTTTCATTTGCATATTAAGGGTGGGGCGTCCACTCTCACATTGTTCCTGTAATAATTGTGACCCACCTGATCATTCAATTGGGCTGATTTATGTAACTTGGGGGTAATATGTGGTGACGCGTTTGACGTGCATCACGATGCACGGAAGGGGGGTTGCGTACGCAGAAGTAGATTGCACTTTTCCAACAAAAGAGATAAAGCATGAAAAATAAATAAATAAAAATTGTGTTGGGTATGGTATGGGCTACCGCTTGTGTGATCCTACGATACACGGAAGCGGATTTTTGCACAAATCAGTGTAGCGTACTGAGTTAAACTCTGTGGGGTCCACCATGGATATATGTGTCTTATCCACACACTGTCCATCCATTTCCCAGATCAGCTTAGGGCATGACCTCAAAACCGAAGCAAATCTAAAGCCAAAGTGGACCACACTACAAGAAACACTCACGTTCACCATTGGAACCTTTCTAGGCCCATAGTGATGTTTATCTGCCATCCAAATGTTTTTAAGGGTAAAGACAAATATCAGCTTGACAAAAAAATTCTGTGTCACATAAGAAATTTCAATGAGAGCATTCAATATTTCACAATGTTTCCCGTGGTGCGGTTTGCTGGAGCTTTGGATATACTTCATTTTTAAGCTCACACCCTAAAATTAGCTGGTAAAACTGATGGACGGCGTGAATAATTATGGTGAGCCTCACATAATTTACTTTGTAGACCATAGGGTACTAAGTTATTCAGAGGCAATCTGCTTCCATTATACACCTAATATTAGTGCTTTTTTTTAAGCCATAGGAAAGGCATGCACACCTGTGCGTGTGATTCAAGAGAGTAACATCTTCAAGCTCATTAATTATAGGTGTTATGTGTTATACTGAAAAGTAAGGTTTATAAATTAGTGTAAGTACTGAAAACTTAAAGTACTAAATTTTAGTACTTATAAGTACTAAAAAAATATGTTTGATAATTTGTGGGAAAAAAATCCTAATATCTAAGTATAAGACAAAATATGTTATTTGGGCACACCTATGCTCTTTCCTATAAAATTTTAATACTTTTCCTACCAAATAAAGCCAAGTAGATAAATTGTATGTATTTCTCATGTGACCTTTAGTTCTATAGTCAAAGTACATTAGTGAGATAGGGTCCACCATGATGTATGTGCTTTTTCACACCATCCATTAATTTTTCAGACCATTTAGGGCATGTGCCCAGAAATGAGGCAGATGCAAATCTCAGGTGGACCACACCATAGGCAAATGGTGGGCGTTCAATCACCACTGTTCTTGTGGTGTGGTCCACCTAAAAAGATTTGGATATACCTCATTTTTGGGTTCACTCCATAAAATGATATTGAAAAAGGGATGGACAACATGGATAAAACACATAAATCATGCTAGGTCCATGGTGCACCGACCAGTAGCTATTTGCTATTGATAACGTCAATATATAGGCAATCCTGGGTCCCTTTTGAATGGGTCTTGGACCATAATAAAGAAGTGGTCTACCTTGGTATCCATGTGAAGTTCATGCCTTCCCACCATTGTACTAACTTATTTTAGTACATGAGCTAAAAAATAAGGCAGATCCAAATCTCAAGTGGACCACACCATATGAAACAGTGGTAATTAAATGCCACCATTAAAAACTTCCTAGGGCCCATTGTAACATCTATTATTTTACATCCAACCTGTTGAATAGGTCACAAAAACTTGGATGAAAAGAAAACACAAATACCAGCTTGATCCAAAACTTTCGCGTCCACAAATTTTTTTATGGTGGTTGTTCAATCACCATTATTTCCTGTGGCATGGTCTATTTGAGATTTGAATTTGCCTCATTCAATCACCGTTCCTTGGCATGGTCCTTCTGAATTTGCCTTATTTTTGAGCTAATGCCATAAAACGATCTGAAAAAAATGGATGGACAGCAGATAAAACACATGTTGCATCATGATGAGCCCATAGAGCATTTCCAGCACAGAGGCAGTACAGGAAGGGTTACTTCGGAATCTACTCTCGGTTTTAGTGGGTGCTACATTGACCATGGGGCCCGCCTTGATGTATATGATGTATATACATGCCACCCATCAGTTTTCCCAGCTCAATTTAGGGCATGATCCAAAAAATGAAGCAGGTCCAAATCTTAAGTGGACCATACCACAGGAAACAATGGTCATTAAATGTCTATCAATAAATACTTCCAAAGGCCCGCCTTAATGTTTATTTTTCATCCAACCTACTGATAAGATCTGTGACGTAGGAAAAATACAAATATCAGCTTAATCCAAAACTTTTGGGGCAACTAAATATGTTTATTTTCCATCCAACCTGTTGATAAGGTCTGTGGCCCCCAAAAAGTTTTTAATGGTATCATTCAATTCCCACTGCGTGGTCCATTGGAGATTTGGATCTGCAACATTTTTAGGACCACACAGCAAAAGGAGTCAGAAAAAACTGATGGACCACGTGGATGAATAACACATACACCAAGGTGGGGCCCATGGTCAGGGTAACACCCACTAACGTGTTACCTAATCTGCTCCCTTTCAAAAGTTGCCCACAATGCCGCACCTAGTTATGTCTTTATGTCACAAAGTTGTGCCCCACCATGATGTATGTGTTATATCCACACTGCCCACCCATTTATTCAAATCATTTTAGAGCATAAGAGAAAGAATGAGGTAGATCCAGAGCTCAAGTTGACTACACCATAGAAAATGGTAGGGATTGAATGTCTATCATTGAAAACTTCATAAAGACTACAGAAATTTTGGATCAAGCTAATATTTGTGTTTTCCCTTCACCCATGTTTCTATGACGTTTATCATGAGCAAGTTGGGTGGCAAATAAACATCATGGTGGCCGCTAGGAAGGTTTTACCAGTGAACCTCATTGTCCCAATACTTTTTGTGGTGTAGCCCACTTGATCTTTGAATCTGCCTCACCTTTCAGATCGCCCCATAAAATGATCACGCACAATGAAAGGATGGTGCGGATATAACATATACATCATGGTGGGGTGCATTTACAAAATATTTTAAAAATATAATATATAAATCACCGATGGATGTTGGACAATTGTTGAGTTGTCATTTACAAAATATTTAAAAGATATTTTTATCAAAAGTAATCAAAGATTTTAAGCAAAATCGCTTATTGCATTCCGTGCTAATTAAGTGTTAAGTCAAGGTAAGAAAGTTTAAAAAATTATTTTTTAAGTGATATTCTAAATTAATCACTGAACTTCTTGGTTTATCAAACGGTGTGAACAAGCAAGCCACTGAAAACAACCTATTTCAGTGACGGGGATGAAAAGTCACGTTACCAAACAGGCCCTTATTTATATCAGTCAGAGAGCGGTGATTCCTATGCACCCATGTGGCACACAGGCCCTTATTTATATCAGTCAGAGAGCGGTGATTCCTATGCACCCATGTGGCACACTAGTAATTGAATTTAAACTGTACACATGATAGGACATTCTTTAGATAACTCTTAATTCTGTACTCAGATAGATTGGACGGTCATAAGCCCTTGTCGACGTAAATTTCTTTATTGAATTCAGACCACCGGGAATCCCTTCCCAAACCATCGGTAGGATGATAAACACTTGGGAAGTTAGGACGTTGGCTCAGAACCATCGAGAATCCCATCCCTAACCATCGGTAAGATGATATAGTTGGGCAGTTAGGACATTGGCTCAGAACCATTCTTCGCGTGTTCCCAGTGGGCCCGTGATTTGTACGGCTTAATTTTGGGAGAAATGCATGCAATTTTTAAAATTTCAAAGGCATATCAACCAATCGTTGCCAGAGTAGAGATGACCCTGTCGTACTTGTTGATGAATAGGGAAAAACACCGGGCCATGGCGTTACGTTTTCATGTGATCATCCACCCCATCTATTCATCAGGTGTTTTGTTTAAGGTCCTGGAGGCAGAATCGGTGTAATCCACAACTCACATGGCATAGACATCATTAATGGTTTGGGAATGACGATTATAGGTTTGTGTGTGGTCTACTGCTGTATGTATATTGAATCCAAGTGATCACTACGAGCATCTCACCATGTTAACCATTGACGTAGAGAGGGTCACCGACATATACATGATAAGGATCTACCAAAGGATCAAAAGGAGTTAAAAGACAAAAAAGAATTGCCAGTCGACATCCTAGATTGACCGACCGAAGACTCTTGCTGGCCAGCCGAGCCTGCTGACCAACAGCCGAATTTTGGTGGAAAACTAGTCCAGCTCACTAGACAGTTTTTATCAAAATCAACCGACCGAATTATGCTGGTTGGCCCATCGAAATACATCAAATTTTGACCCAATCTGCTGGACAATTTTGGTAATTTTCAACTGGCTGACTGGACCCATCGATGCCCAAACCTCGACTGGCTGACGGCTTGGGTTGACAGGTCGACAAGCTTCGCAAATTTGCACGGAAGTTTCCGTTTTTAACAGATTTGTTTTCCTTCCTTCCTAAGACTCTTTACTTGCGCAATTAGGATTTTCTAAGAATTGTTTAGAGTATTTAAACTTGTTTAATTTTGTTATTGTTAATTCATCTTTGATTATCAATAAAACTTCAATTTTATTCTTTTCTCATGAATTCGAGAACTTATTCCATTGTGGATTTAAGGAAGTCCGGTTGAGGATTCCCAGAGGTTCTGTCGATTCGGAGTAGTCATCAGTAATGGAGACGGTGATCGACTTTACCACGTCTGTTGTGTTTTTTTGTAATAATAAAAAAAAATAATTTAAAAAATAAAAGCTTAATTTTAATAAGTAAATAAATATACTCATTATTAAAACTTTTCATAAAAATTTATATAGCCAGTTGGTAAGAGGAGGATGTTTTGCTACTGAAACCAAGGTTCGAATCTCTACAAGGACGGTGCGAAGCACCGTCCGTGCACGCTTGCGTGGCGTGGGTTGTAGGGCTGCTTGGGCGCTTTATTAGGCGCACTTTGCACTTCGCGCGTGCGCATTGTCGCAATGAGCTAACTTTTTTGGCACTAGGTGCAATAAGGAGTGAACCTAGGTTAGGTTAGAGGTTTCATCCACTGATACTTAATATTTAACCAGTATGTTGATTAAGAGAGTGACTAAGACATTCTGTACATGTGACATTTGTGCCACGTGTCATACATGTGGCGGCAGTTATGCTGATTAGGATCTGGATCCCACATGACAACAGTTTTGGGCTGTTGCATAACCGTTTTTGTCTGAAAGGAGATAGAAATAACTGCCACAAGAGAAAGGGTCATGTCCTTTCATGGCAGAATGTCTCTTGCATATAAAAGGGTGTAGATGTCTTGAAGAGACACATAAGTCTCTCCAGGAAAGATACCATGACCATTCAATTGCTATATATCCTGGATATCATAATCCAGAAGGATCTATGATTCAATCCATTTCCCTGATCAAGCCATCCGTTGTTCAGTACTCTCAGATTTGACTTCTTGCTGTGTTTTTATTCTGAACGTTTTGAAGGCATATTGGTGTTATAACTAGAGATCTGCTTAACACTTAAATGTACAAATGTTTGTGTTAAAATTCGGATTGAGAGTTCATTGTATTCTGAAGACAATTTGCGGATTTCCTTCATTTGCACTTGCTAGAATTACCAGAAAAGGGGCAGCAAATCTGTCTTGAGAAATTGACTATTCAAGTCAAGCCTTGAACTCGATAGATCTGATTTTCTCATTCTCTATTCTTCTATCTTTAGCCGTGTACTAAATTTACAAAAGAAATTTCAACATTCAAGACATGTTTATCTTATTTTATTTAGTCACAATAGAGGCAATTCATTCTATTCAAGTTATGAACCAAGACTTTGTTCGACTGGATCATTTCGACGGTCAATTCTTCTCCAGATGGTAGCAGAAGATGCTTTTCTTTCTGACAACTCTTAAGTTGTCCTACATCTTAGATGATGATCTGCATTCTCTACCCGAGCCAAAAGACGACGACTTAGAACAAGAAAAGGCGAAATTGAAGAAAATGAACGATGGCGATTTTCTATGCAAAGATCATATCCTAAACACCATATCTAATTTCATATATAAAGCATACCGTAAAATATCCTCTGCCAAAGAACTGTGGACAACGTTAGATAAAAAATATAAAACTAAAGAAGTCAGTACACAGAAATTTCTGATCAATAACTATATCCATTTCAAGTTTAAAAATGATGAGTCAATTTTCTCCCAAGTAACTGAATTACAAAACTTGATTGATGAATTAAAGATTAGTGGTATAGATCTTCCTGAAGAATTCCTGGTCGGTGTAGTAATTGCAAAATTACCCTCATCATGGTTTGATTATAAAAAGAAACTAAAACATGATAAGAAGAAGTACACTCTTAAAGGGCTTCAATGACATCTTCGTATAGAAGAAGAGTCCAAAAACCAAGACAAGAGAGAAGATGTTTCAGAAAATCATTCCAAAGCAAATATAGTAGAAGAGGACAAGCTAAAATCTCAAAAGTCTAAATCTATTTCTCCAAAGAAGGATATAAATTTTAGGAAAAAAAGGAAAGAAGAAAGGCAAGTGTCACTTCTGCTACAAGCCAGGACACTATATAAAGGAATGTCGACACAGGAAGAAACAGTTGAAAGCTCAGGCTAACATGGCAGAAGACCAACTTGTAGCAATGGTTACTGAAGCCAACACAGTAATATCCGATGGTAGATGGTGGCTAGACACTGGCGCAACCATTCACATATCGAAGGACTGAAACATCTTCAAGTCCTACGAATGCACATCCAATGGGCAAAAAGTAAAGATGGGTAACAATGTTTGAGCAAATGTTGTTGGAAAAGGAACTGTGGAGCTTCAGTTTATATCTGGCAAAAGATTGATGCTAACAAATGTTTTACATGTACTTGATATGTTTAAAAATCTAGTGTCAGGGGATCTTCTCAATAAGAGAGGATTCAAGATAGCATATGAGTCTGATAAGTCGGTTATCACTAAGAATGGTATATTTGTAGGCAAAAGATACTCATGTAATGGTATAATTAAACTGAATACCAATAATAATAATGATGCTTTTGTTTATATAGTGGAATCAGTATCTTTGTGGCATGTTAGGTTAGGCCATGTTAATTATCATTCAATGAAAAGAATGATGATTTTAGAACTTATACCAAAGCATGAAAAAGAACTAGAAGGAAAATGTGATATATGTGCCCATTCTAAAATAACTAGAAAACCATTTGCAAGTGGCATTAGAAAATCACAAACCTTAGAGTTAATTCATTATGATATCTGTGATTTAAATAATACCTTAACTCGTGGTGGAAAAATGTATTTTATCACATTTATTGATGATTTCACTAGATTTTCCTACGTGTATTTGATAAAATCTAAAGATTTAAACTATGTAAGGCCTTTGAAGTGTTTAAACTATATAAGGCCGAAGTGAAAAATTAGTTGAATCTTAAGATTAAAGCCCTTAGAAGCGATAGAGGAGGTGAGTACTCCTCTAATGAATTCAATGACTTCTGTGAATCAAATGGTATAATTCATGAATTTACTGCTCCTTACACACCTTAATAGAATTGCCTAACAGAACGCAAAAGTAGGACATTAGTTGAAATGATCAACTGTATGATATCAAACTCTAAATTACCATTGAATTTGTGGGGGGGAAGCGTTGTTAACAGCAAATCATATTCTTAATGCTATCCCACACAAAAAAATTGGATCTCTCCCCATGTGAATTGTGGAAAAAGAAAAACCAAGTCTTCATTACTTTAAAGTATGTGGAAGTGTAGCAGAAGTCTGTTGAACCTCCAATTTATACATTGCATTACTTATTACATCGCATTATATGCGTGGTTTTCATGCTTAAAAGGCCCATCTAATGCATGTTTTGTGATTGTAGGAATGAGAGAAAACTTCACCCAATTAGAGACTAAAAAGAACCATTTGAAGCCATTGGATGAAGGTTGAAGAAGGACCAAAGAAAGTATAAAGAGAGGAGAAGAAAGGAAGAAAGAAGCCAAAGGAGAAAGCAGGAAAAAGAAGCCAAGACTGGTCGTCCGACCGGTCGTCCATAGCCAGGACCGGTCGTCTGACCGGTCCGACTACTCAACAGAAGAAGACCACATTACAAGGCTTGCTGGACTATCCACGACCGGTCGTGCGACCGGTCGTCCACTGCTTCGATCGGTCATACGACCGGTCCTTGAATTAAAATGTTTGGATCGAATTTCTGCAAAACTCGCTGGACTGTTTTTGCGTTTTTGAGACTGGTCGTGCGACCGGTTGTCTAGGAGTTCAGACCGGTCGTGCGACCGGTCGTTTGCGTGACAGAGCTTGTTCGTGAAGCTCCGATTTTCTCTGTACAATCCGGGATTTCTTACGCAATCCGGAACCTTCCGCACTATATTATAAAGGGGCACCTAGGGCTTCTTTCAGAGGCATCTTAGAAGCTAAGGGACGTCGTGGGAGAGGAAGGAAGTCATCGTGGAGCGTCTGCAACCCTCCAAACTCTAATTTTTCTAGTTTTTATGTTTACTTATTTGAGTTCTAGTTGTAGTATGACAATGCTCAGCTAGAATCTCTCAGCTAAGGCTGAGAGGTGATGCTTGTAGCTAATTTCATGTTTGATTCAGTTTAATTTAAGTAGTTCTAATTCAAGTTTGGATTTTTAATGTTCTAGTTCTTAAAGTTGATAGTTTTAGACGTTTTATGAGAGTTCATGTGCTCCGGACATGGATTTCTTGTAATTCTCTGAGATTATCATGTTGTGTTTATTTAGATTTGAATTATGGTAACCCTTGAGCAGGCCATAGTCCATAGGCATGGCTGTTACTCCGATGGCTATGATTTTGAATTCTACATTGTTGAATGGGACTAGAACTTGGAAGTTCAACTTGAGTGGGATTGAATGTGTTAATGCTGTATTTTTCAACTAGATGAGAGATAAGACTTCACATCTAGTTGTGTATCTTGCTTGGATTGATTGGATTGACTTGGGATTGCTACAAGTGGATCCTTGAATGCTTAGTGCCCTTAAATTACTGTTTTCCAATAAGTTTCTGTTTTAGCATAATTATTCCAATTGAATCTCTTATCCATTGCAAACTGAGTTGCTGGAATAGTTTGGAACTTGTTTTCCAATTCCCTGTGGATCGACCTCGGTCTTACCGAGTTTTATTACTACTATCGCAGCCTTACACTTGAGGCGAGCAAACAAGTTTTTGGTGCCGTTGCCGGGGAATTTAGATAACGGTTATAAATTGTTTTAGTAGCTATAGAGTAGAAGTAGTTAGGATTTATTGTTTTCTTAGGATTAGTTTTTCTGAATTCTAGAACTAACGAGTTTGTTTTGTTTTGTAGGAAGTTCTTCTAGTTCAAATGAATCGGTACTATCCTTCCAACTTGAACTCTTTTAGTTTTTGGTTTTTATTTTTCAGATTTTAGGTTTAGGTTTAGTCAGATTTTGGATCGTGTGGTTTATGTCCCGTTGGGAATGAGACCACAACAATCGTCTCCAATCTGAAGGTGGTTTAGTTGGACCATTATCCGTTCATAGATGAATCCGAAAATCTGTAGAACATTGTGATAATTTGGGGAGTATGGATCAAACACCTTTAAGGAATCCTCCCCCCTACTCCAACTACAAACGCAAATCAAGAGGGAGTAGGAGAGAATGAGGTACATAACGTTCCTCCAATGAGATCACTACGAGACTACCTACAACCAGCCTGTGCAACTACACCCTCTTGCGTGGTTCTACCACCAACCGGGGGAAACATTGACATAAAGCTGAGTGTAATTCAACTTATACCAAAGTTCCATGGGCTAGACTCTGACAGCCCATATCTACACTTGAAATAATTCGAAGAAGTGGTGGCTACCTTGCAATACACCAATGTTTCGGAAGATACCATTAAGCTTAAACTCTTTCCCTTTTCATTGAAAGAAAGAGCCAAAAATTGGCTTCAAGCTCTTAGACCACATTTGATAGAGTCATGGAACGAGATGACCCTGGGAATTTTTGAAAAAGTTCTTCCCGGCTCATAAAACGAACATCCTTCGAAGAGCCATAATGAATTTTTCGACTAAAGAGGGTGAATCTTTCTTCCAATGTTGGGAGAGATTTAAGGACCTCCTACTTGCTTGCCCACATCATGGCTATGAGAGTTGGCGAATTATAAATTTTTTCAACGATAGATTAAGTTCCAATATGCGCCAATTTGTAGAGATGATGTGCAATGGCGAGTTTATGAGCAAAAATCCAGATGAGGCTTGGAGTTATTTGGATATGTTCGCCGAGAATGCACAATCTTGGGATACCTCAGATAAATTCAATAACCCCAAGCCTACTCAAGAGAAAGAGAAAGGAGGGATCTATATCCTCAAGGAGGAAGATGACGTGAATGCAAGGATAGCCAACCTCATAAGGAGGATCGAGGCCATGGAACTTAGTAAGAGTGGAGATCTAAAGTCCAATGAAGCTATTGAGACCATATGTGGGATTTGTCTCACCAATTTACACGCTATGCAAGATTGTCCTACAATTCCTGCATTTCAGGAGGTGTTACATGAACACGCAAATGCCACATATGGGTATCAACGGCCTTTCAATGGACCGGTGGGTAATACGTACAATACTAGTTGGAAGAACCACCCAAATTTCAGTTGGAAGAATGCTCCCACGAGCAATCCTACCAACTCTCAAGGAGGGCTACCCATACAAAACATGGCCCCACCTCAATTCTCAATGGAGGATACCTTGAAAGTGTTTATACAAGAGCAAACACAAATTAACCAAACGAATCAGCAAATGTTCTAAGAGCTTAAAGTCTTGGTTGATGAGATTAAGGGACGCTTGAATGTTAGGGAAGGGACCTTTCCGGCCCAACCTCAGCCCAATCCAAAACAAGTACATAAAGTAAGCATTCTTGACCCCTTCAACCAACATATGGAGCAAGCCAAATCCGTCACCACTCTTTAGAAGTGGTAAACAAATCTATTCTGGTGAAGGCCGACAAGCCTAATGATTCGGTAAATTCTGAGGGTGAGGACGGATCTAACTTAGCCCCACAAGAAAAGGAACGCATCTATAAGCCCGTAGCACCATTCCCTTCGAGATTGGTTGCTCCCAAATCTCTTCCAAACTCTCATGATATTCTAGAGATTTTCAGACAAGTCAAGATAAATATTCCTTTGCTTGATGCCATCAAACAAATCCCCTCTTATGCCAAGTTTCTAAAGGACCTATGCACAACTAAACGCAAATATAATGTGCAGCAAAATGCCTTCTTAAATGAGCAAGTGAGTACCATTCTCACTCAAAAGACCCCCCCAAAATTCAAAGATCCCGGTAGTCCCACAATCTCATGTATCATTGGAGACTACCGTATTGAGTGTGCATTGCTAGATTTGGGGGCAAGCGTAAACTTGATCCCATACTCGGTATATGAGCAATTGGGCCTTGGTGAATTAAAACCCACCAAAACCACATTGTAACTCAATGATAGATCCATCCGTGTACCGAGAGGGATAGTTGAGGATGTTCTAGTCCAGGTTGATAAATTCTACTACCCGATAGATTTTATCGTCTTGGACACATAACCGGTTCTAGATGCTAGCACTCAAATACCGGTGATCTTAGGTCGCCCATTCCTTACTACATCAAACGCAATCATAAATTAACGGAATGGGGTGATGCAATTATCCTTTGGGAACATGACATTAGAGGTGAATGTATTCCACTTGGGCAAAAGACATAGGGATGTTGATGATGATGAGTTCTTAGAGGTAAACATGCTCGAATCTCTTGAAGAAGAACTCGTCCAACTTGAACCACTAGAAAGTTTGGAGACATGCTTGGCACACTTCGTGGATTCCGAAGACCCCATAATTAGTGAAATTGTGCAAGCATTAAATATAAAGAGACCGGTAGTTGGTACTAGCCGGTGGAGGCCTTACTTTGAAAAATTGCCACCAACTACATCAAGGCCTCTACCGTCTAACATCAAACCACCGAAGCTTGACCTTAAACCATTGCCATCCGAGCTTAAATATGTATATTTAGGTCAAGAGGATACTTTCCCAGTTGTCATTACCTCTCACCTAGTGAAAGACCAAGAGCTCAAGTTGATTGAGCTACTTAAATAACATAGGGGAGACATAGGTTGGACAATAGCAGATCTCAAAGGGATAAATTCTTCGGTTTGTACTCACTATATACACCTTAAAGAAAATAAAAAAATGACTAGACAACCTCAAAGAAGGCTAAATCCAAACATGATGGAGGTTGTCAAAGCCGAGGTCCTAAAGCTACTAGATGTGGGTATCATCTACCCCATCTCGGATAGCCAATGGGTGAGTCCTACCCAAGTTGTCCCCAAGAAATCCGGTATTACCATCGCAGAAAATGCCAACAACGAACTTATACCAACTAGAGTAACCACCGGTTGGCGTATGTGCATTGATTATCGGAAGCTCAACACGGTCACTAGGAAAGACCACTTCCCTCTCTCATTCATGGATCAAATTTTGGAGTGGTTAGCGGGTCATTCCTATTATTGCTTCCTAGATGGCTATTCCGGATACAACCAAATTGAGATAGCCTTAAAGGACCAAGAGAAAACCACATTTACATGCCCGTTTGGTACCTTCGCATACCGAAGAATGCCATTCGGGCTATGTAATGCACCTGCCACATTCCAACGATGCATATTGAGTATTTTCTCGGACATGGTGGGTGAGTTTCTCGAGGCTATGATTTCGAATTCTACATTGTTGAATGGGACTAGAACTTGGAAGTTCAACTTGAGTGGGATTGAATGTGTTAATGCTGTATTTTCCAACTAGATGAGAGATAGGACTTCACATCTATTTGTGTATCTTGCTTGGATTGATTGGATTGACATGGGATTGCTACAAGTGGATCCTTGAATGCCTTAATGCCCTTAAATTACTATTTTCCAATAAGTTTCTGTTTTAGCATAATTATTCCAATTGAATCTCTTATCTATTGCAAATTGAGTTGTTGGAATAGTTTGGAACTTGTTTTCCAATTCCCTATGGATCGACCTTGGTCTTACCGAGTTTTATTACTACATCGCAGCCTTACACTTGAGGTGAATGAACAAAGTCAGAATAATTGATTATAAAAGACCCAAGTTAGGTCATAGAGGAATCAAGTGTGCTTTTGTGGGTTATGGGACTCATAGTCCCGTATATAGATTTTTGGTTCTAAAACAATCTAATTTTGCTAATAAAAATATGATTATAGAATCTAGAGATGTCATATTTTTTGAAAATATAGTATATAAAGACTATATGAATGATCATACGAAAAGTCGAGTGAATGAAAATGAAGTAAAACCAATGATTGAAAAAGCTAATAACATTCTTGATAAATCTAAAGTTCATCAAGAAGAAAATGAACCAAGAATATCGAAAACGGTAAGAAAAGAAACATATTTTGGCCCAGATTTTTATCTGTTTCTTATAGAAGGGGATAGAAATGAAATCAGAAAGGAAATCACTATACCATTAAATATTGAAAGTGATCCTTTAACACTTAGTGAAGCTCTCTCATCTCTTGATACACAGTTTTGGAGGGAAGCCATTGGTGATGGAATGGATTTCATAGTCTCCAATAACACTTGGTGTTTGGTCGATCTTCCACCTGGTTCAAAGCCTATCAGATGTAAGTGGATTTTTAAGAGGAAGTTAAATCCTGATGGAACCATAAATAATTTTAAAGCTTGATTAGTAGTAAAAGGCTTTAGACAAAAAGAAGGTATCGATTTCTTCGATACATATGCTCATGTTACTCGTATATCTACCATTAGGACTTTAATTGTTCTTGAAGCAATTCACCGCCTAGTAATCCATCAAATGGATGTTAAAATGGCATTCTTAAATGGTGATCTAGATGAGAAAGTCTATATGGAACAACCTGAGGGATTTTTTGAACCTGGGCAAGAGAAGAAAGTGTGTAAACTGGTCAAATCTCTCTATGAGCTCAAGCAAGCTCCTAAGCAATATCATGAGAAGTTTGACCAAGTAGTGTAATCTAATGGTTTTAGAGTAAACCAAGCAGATAAGTGTATATATATCAAAGGTCAAATCATTATCTGCTTATATGTAGATGATTTGCTAATATTTAGACCAAATGTGGATTGTGTTAAAGAAACTAAAAAGTTTTTAAGTACCAGCTTCGACATGAAAGATATGGATAAAGCCGATGTAATACTAAGTATTAAAATTTATAATCTTAATGATAGAATAGCCTTGACACAATCTCATTACCTAAAGAAAGTGTTAAAGAAGTTTAATCACTATGATAATAAATCGGTTTCAACCCCATTTGATCCAAGTATTAAATTGGTTAAAAATACTGGTAGATGTAAATCACAACAAGAATATGCTAATATTATTGGGATCTTAATGTATGCAATGAATTGTACTAGACCCGATATAGCATTCATAGTAGGAATGTTAAGCAGGTATACTAGTAATCCAGGACAAGAACACTGAAATGCAATTTTCAGGGTTATAAGGTATCTAAAAGGAACTATAAACTATTGACTGTATTATAAGTCATATCCTACTGTACTTGAAGGGTACGGTTATGCAACTGGAATGCAGATAGTATAGAATCAAAATCTACAAGTGGCTGGTTATTCACTCTTGGAGGAGGAGCAATATCATGGGCATCTAAGAAACAAACGTGCATTCTCACTTTATCATGGAAAGTGAGTTTATAACACTTGGAGCTGCTTGTAAAGAAGGAGAATAGCTAAGATACCTACTGATGGAACTCCCATATTGGCCGAAGACCTACTCCTATTATATCTATCTTTTGTTATAGTCAGGCTACTCTTTGTCGTGCCATGAGTAAGACTTATAATGGTAAGTCTAGAAATAGAGGGGTAAGGCATAACTTTGTTAAATGATTGCTCAGAGATGGAGTAATCACAAGTGAAATATGTTAAATCCATCCTGAACTTAGCAGATCCCTTAATAAAATGTTTATCTAGAGATCAAATAAGGAGAACCACTAAATGAATGAGACTCAGATCCATAAAGATATAATTTTCACCCTTAATGGTAACCCTACCTAAGTTTTGAAATATAGATTAGGTTCAAAGGGACAAACAAGTTAAGTGACTAAAACATAACACTAAAAAAATTTGAGTCTTATTCCTAAAAGTCTAGTGTTTGATTTCTGCATTTTATAGGAGGTTGGGTACTAACTCTTAATAGGTCTATAAGCAAACTTTGCTGAGATGAAGCAGAATCATCTTTGATAGATCTACCTATATGAGTAAAGAAGTGAGGCCGCTTTTGGAGAGATCGGGATCGTCTCTAGAATACTCATGAAATAGGATACGCACAAGGTAAAAAATGTGTGAACTTTTCGATCTTCAGTTACATATAAATAGATGTGTGCTATGTGTCCGGTGAGTCATATAAGGTCTTTAGTTCAAGACTAATGGGTCACTAAGTACCTGACAAAACTTTGATACATATGCACTAAAGTGATGGTTCAAATCCACAAGATACCATTACTTATGCTTCTGTTTATACTGATATGTCATACGTTTTAGTCTTTAATTTATTTTTGAAATTGTGGGGGATTATTGTGTTTTTTATAATAATAAAAAAATTAATTTAAAAAATAAAAGTTTATTTTTAATAAGTAAATAAATATATTCATTGTTAAAACTTTCCATAAAAGTTTATATAGCCAGTTGGTAAGAGGAGGGGGTTTTGCTACTGAAATCAAGGTTTGAATCTCTACAAGGACGGTGCGAAGTACCGTCCGCGCACCCGTGTGTGGCGTGGGCTGTAGGGCTGCTTGGGCGCTTCATTAGGCACACTTTGCACTTCGTGTGTACGCATCGTCGCAAGGAGCTAACCTTTTTGGCACTAGGTGCAATAAGGAGTGAACCTGGGTTAGGTCAGAGGTCTCATCCACTGACACTTAATATTTAACTAGTATGCTGATTAAGAGAGTGACTAAGATATTGTGTACATGTGGCATTTATGCCACGTGTCATACATGTTGCGGCAGTTATGCTGACTAGGATTTAGATCCTACATGACAATAGTTTTAGGCTGTGGCATAACCGTTTTTATCTGAAAGGAGACAGAAATAACTGCCACAAGAGAAAGGGTCATGTCTTTTATGGCAGAATGTGAAATTGCGTCGGGTAGTCTAACACGACACCCTATGCATACATGTGCGGAAGCTTAAAGAGCAACTAGAATTATGGCTAACCAATAGGGGGGGGGGGGGGGGGGGGGGATTAGGACCTATTTAAAAATTCTTTTCGCCTACTTAACAAATTAAGCAAATCAAACAACGTAAGTGATTAACACTTCGGCTTCCAAGCCTAAGTGGGTCCAATCAAAAGACTAGCAAATGATAAGTGCAATCAGCAACCTAGTCTAAACAACTCATGTGGACTATAGAGGATGGATCAAGAAATGCTCAAGTCAACATGAGGTAGTGAAAGTACATCTTGCGAGTGTGGATGTGCCTATCAAGTGCCTAGCATGCATTCCTAACTAAGCATTCATAATTAACCAATTAAACAAAATGCATAAAGATAAATGTGCTCAAGAACAATCACAAACATAAGGATGTATAGTGGTTCGACTACTTGTCTACTCCACTCCCGGTTCAAGTACTCAACCCCTTTGAGCACACCGGCATTCACTGGGGAGTTTAAATTTGGTTCCTCCCAACCAAGGTGTTTTAACTCGGATCCACCCAACCGAGGAGTTTACAGGTTCGTCCCAACCTACACGTTTGAACCCGTGTTGGTGGCTCCCCCTTGAGGACTTTTTTTAGGCCGACTAACGAGCCAAGGAACGGCTGACTTCCCTGAATTTAGGCTGACTAACAGGCCAAGGATAAACTAACGACCCTAGATCGAGTTTGTCAAACAAAATCTACACTCAACTCCCATAGGGAATTGAGTGGATGGACTCCTAACATGACAACCTTACTTGTCGGATTGAGCCCCTTTGTAGCGCCGCTTTGGGTTGCTTCTTCTTGCTCTCCCGTGCTTGAATTAGCTCCCCTTGTGCTCCCCCGAACTTTGACGCTGCTGCTTTGCCAAGGCTTCAGTTCCAAGATCAGCTACGTTGCATGTGATGCTCCATTGGAGATGCCCAAGGTGCTAGGGAATGGTGAATCCTCTACAAATGGTAGGAAATAGGTTTCCTAGAGGAATACACCTATATGGACTCCTAGGTAATGTTTAGACAAAGGATTTAACTATCATCAAGGTGTCTAAACCCTAGGAATCAAGAGAGAACAAATCCATTCTCAAGATGCCATTGAATGGCCCAAGCTTGTGATGAAGACACAAGTAGAATGGCTTGCTATTGGTTTGGGATAGAGCCTCTAATGGTCTCTAGCAATGGTGGCTTCTATCTCCTCAAAATCTCCTCTCTCAGCTCAAAAACGAATCCCCCATCTTAAATAGATTTTCTTCCAATGGTAAAAAAACGGGCAGATTCGCGCATCTCTGATTGATCGGAAGAAAGTCCGATTGATCGGAGACCAATCCGATTGATCGGAGACATGTCCGATTGATCGGAATTCAGTCCAGAGAATTCTCTGGAGGATATTCCGATTGATAGGAGCATGGTCCGATTGATCGGACTGACCCCTTCCGATGGATCGGAAGACTGTCCGATTAATCGAAAATATGTCCAGTGTATTTTTAAGGTTGCTGGAACAATTTTCGACTGATTGGAACTTCTGTCCGATTGATCGTAGTCCTATCGGACCCAACGTCCGATTGATTGGAGATCAATCGAAAAATGCTATTTCAGCTGTATTGATTACAGCAGCTTCCACCTCTTTAATTAGTCTAACTTATCATGTTTTTCATGGACTTCTAAGACTAATGATGATGGCTAAGGGTATACCTAGTTGGTGCAAGTCATCTAAGAGGTTAAGGGTTAGGTTTTGGTCAAGGTTTAGGCACACCAAGGCATCACTTTTACATGTTTCTTCTTCCTTGATGCAACAGGGCCACTTGAGTCTTCGGTCTTCGTCTTCATTAAGCTCAATCGACACTAGACCCACTGACCTAAGTGATTGACAAACAAGGTGCACTAATATGCCACAGAGAAGTGCACTAACAATCTCCCCCTTTGTCAATTACTTACAAAAACCTAACCTACCAAAACAAAATACATGTACAAGAGATTACATTGATATGAAATTAAATACAGGACTCTTGACATGTCTAACTAAGCAGCTCCTCTTCAGTTTGCTCCCTCATAACCTGTCAATCCTTGCATCACAAAACATAGCAAACGAGTTTTGGTGGGATTTGAGCTTTCTCCCCCTTTTTGTTAACAATTGACAAATTATTCTCTCCCCCTTAATGATATATCAATAAGGTTAAGGTAGGAGTAGATAGTATGTCGCAGTTATAACTATAAGCACATGCTAAAAAGGAGAGTATGGGGTGCATGAACTTTAAAACATGGAGTATGCTAAGGAGCATGATTAATATGAGAATGTAACTATCTAAGCATAGTTAATCATGCAACATTGGTCAAGGATATACATTTATAATACAAGCATAAAGGGCTTATAGCCCAATCAACCAACCTCCCCTATTGGTATATTAAGACCAATACTAGACAAAGATTAGCATTTAATGAAGCATATAACTCAAGATGATTAGCTAATCTAAGGCGGATGATAGTTTAGCAAGCAAATATACAAATTTAATCAAGGCTAAACAACTGAATTTAGGCTAAAGAGGCTTGAATCCTCTGATTTGCCCATAATACCAAAGAGGCTAAAATCCTCATATTTTCCTATAGTTCCAAAGAGGCTAAATTCCTCAAGTTTATCAATTTGCTCAAAATGAGGCTTGATCTTCAGATATTTATTTGAGCTCAATATGGTCTCCTAAGATCACCTAACCTAGATCACAACCCCCTTAGGTATGATTAATAGGACCCAACATGCTTGTTGGGAGGGAATTCATCTATCCTAAATTTTTCTCCCTTATGTTCATTTCAAGTTGGAGAGCAATGATCGATAGCGGATATGACAATAGTTCCTACCCTAGTTATTGTTGACCTCAACTAATCATTTTACTCATAGTTTAACATGAGGCAACATAGATTTCCCCTTTTGGGTAGACATGATGCTAGTGCTCCGGTACCGGATCTTACTCTAGACGGTTACGTCCTTGAAGAGCAACCCGCTTTGATACTAATTGAAATTGTGTAGGGTAGTCTAACACGACACCCTATGCATACACGTGCGGAAGCTTAAAGAGCAACTAGAATTATGGCTAACCAATAGGAGGGGGGGTGATTAGGACCTATTTGAAAATTCTTTTCGCCTACTTAACAAATTAAGCAAATCAAACAACGTAAGTGATTAACACTTCGGCTTCCAAGCCTAAGTGGGTCCAATCAAAAGACTAGCAAATGATAAGTGCAATCAGCAACCTAGTCTAAACAACTCATGTGGACTATAGAGGATGGATCAAGAAATGCTCAAGTCAACATGAGGTAGTGAAAGTACATCTTGCGAGTGTGGATGTGCCTATCAAGTGCCTAGCATGCATTCCTAACTAAGCATTCATAATTAACCAATTAAACAAAATGCATAAAGAGAAATGTGCTCAGGAACAATCACAAACACAAGGATGTATAGTTGCTCGACTACTTGTCTACTCCACTCCCGGTTCAAGTACTCAACCCCTTTGAGCACACTGGCATTCACTGGGGGGTTTAAATCTGGTTCCTCCAAACTAAGGTGTTTTAACTCGGATCCACCCAACCGAGGAGTTTACAGGTTCCTCCTAACCTACACGTTTGCACCCGTGTTGGTGGATCCCCCTTGGAGACTTTGTTTAGGCCGACTAACGAGCCAAGGAAAGGCTGACATCCTTGAATTTAGGCTGACTAATAGGCCAAGGATTGGCTAAGGACCTTAGATCGAGTTTGTCAAACAAAATCTACACTCAACTCCCACAAGGAATTGAGTGGATGGACTCCTAATAAGACAACCTTGCTTGTCGGATTGAGCCCCTTTGTAGCACCGCTTTGGGTTGCTTCTTCTCGCTCTCCCGTGCTTGAATCAGCTCCCCTTGTGTTCCCCCGATCTTTGACGCCGCTGCTTTGCCAAGGCTTCAGTTCCAAGATCAGCTACCTTGCATGTGATGCTCCATTGGAGATGCCCAAGGTGCTAGGGAATGGTGAATCCTCTACAAATGGTAGGAAATAGGTTTCCTAAAGGAATACACCTATATGAACTCCTAGGTAGTGTTTAGACAAAGGATTTAACTATCATCAAGGTGTCTAAACCCTAGGAATCAAGAGGGAACAAATCCATTCTCAAGATGCCATTGAATGGCCCAAGCTTGTGATGAAAACAGAAGGAGAATGGCTTGTTATGGGTTTGGGATAGAGCCTCTAATGGTCTCTAGCAATGGTGGCTTCTATCTCCTCAAAATCCCCTCTCTTAGCTCAAAAACGAATCCCCCATCTTAAATAGATTTTCTTCCAACGGTAAAAAAAACTGGCAGATTCGCGCATCTCCGATTGATCGGAAGAAGGTTTGATTGATCGGAAACATGTCCAATTGATCGGAATTCAGTCCAAAGAATTCTCTGGAGGATATTCCGATTAATCGGAGCATGGTCCGATTGATTGGACTGACCCCTTCCGATGGATCGGAAGACTGTCCGATTGATCGGAATTATGTCCAGTGGATTTTTAAGGTTGCTGGAACAATTTCCGACTGATCAAAACTTCTGTCTGATTGATCAGAGTCCTATCGGAGCCAACGTCCGATTGATCGAAGATCAATCAGAAACTACTGTTTCAACTGTATTGATTACAGCAGCTTCCACCTCTTTAATTAGTCTAACTTATCATGTTTTTCATGGACTTCTAAGACTACTGATGATGACTAAGGGTATACCTAGTTGGTGCAAGTTATCTAAGAGGTTAAGGGTTAGGTTTTGGTCAAGGTTAAGGCACACCAAGGCATCACTTTTACCTGTTTCTTCTTCCTTGATGCAGTAGGGCCACTTGAGTCTTCGGTCTTCGTCTTTATTAAGCTCAACCGACACTAGACCCACTGACCTAAGTGATTGACAAACAAGGTGCACTAGTATGCCACAGAGAAGTACACTAACAGAATGTCTTTTGCATATGAAAGGGTGTGGATGTCTTGAAGAGACATATGAGTCTCTCCAGGAAAGACACCATGACCCTTCAATTGCTATATATCCTGGATATCATAATCCAAAAGGATCTATAATTCTATCTATTTCCCTGATCAAGCCATCCACTGTTCAGTACTCTCAGATCTGACCTCTTGCTGTGTTTTTATTCTACACGTTTTGAAGGCATATTGGTGTTATAACTAGAGATCTGTTTAACACTTAAATGCGCAAATTTTTTGTTAAAATTCGGATTGAGAGTTCATTGTATCCTGAAGATAATTTGTGGATTTCTTTTGTTTGCACTTACTGGAATTACCAGAAAATGGTAGTAAATCTGTCTTGAGAAATTGACTATTCAAGTCAAGCCTTGAGCCCGATAGATCTGACTTTCTTATTCTCTATTCTTTTATCTTTAGCCGTGTACTAAATTTACAGGAGAAATTTCAACAACGTCTATGCCTACGCCAAGTGGTATTAAAGCGAAGAATCCCCTCGGGACGACGGCTTCAAATGATGGTCGATTCAGTTGTCCATGCAAGGGCTGCAGGAAACTCTCGATCATATTGCATCATCGTTTGCCCCGCCCCAAGCCCAATGCGATGCTTAACCACCATCAATTGCTGTACGGAACAACCCTGTATTTTATCAATCGAATCCGATGACAAATCACAGAGCTACCCCATATGATTTAACTTCAACGATGAGGATGTCGAAGGCCTCATCCAGCAACCCGGGCACTGGAACGATCGTCCGGGTCATGTAGATAGAGACTTCCGAGTTAAAGGTGATCTTCCTAGTTTCAATGCATGGTTTACTTAACATTGAGGATTTCCTTAATTAGCTAGCAGAAGTTGAGAGGTACTTTGATTATATGGATGTACCAGAAGAAAAACAGGTGAAGTTAGTAGGGTATAAGTTGAAATCAGGCGCTTGTGCGTGGTGGGAGCAGTTATAGCTCACCAACGCCCGTCAGAACAAACATCCCATCCAATCATGGCCATGAATGAGACATTTTCTTCAATCTCAATTCCTTCATAGCGACTATGAGCAGGTGTTTTCTAACAATATCAAAATTGTAGGTAGGAAAATCGAACCGTCGTAGAAAACATGGAAGAATTTGAAAGAGTAGTGATGTGCAATGGTTTGTCATAGACAGATTCACAGAAGGTGGCAAGGTTCATAGGAAATTTACGACCCATAATCAAAGACCGAGTTCAGATGCATCCGGTCTGGACTGTGGATGAAGCAGTCCAATTAGCAAGAAGAGTAGAAGTATAACTGGTAAGGGTCCCAACATGTTCCTATCCTTTGTTTCGGCCTTCCACAACGGGTCCTACGTAGGATTCAGTTATTACAAAATGAAAGGAACCCGTTGGAGGGCGTGCTTAGTCCAACGATTGTGAACCATGACTCGGGGAACGGTCCTCCTAGGCCTCAATGAATAACACCCACAATAGCGGGTCCAAGCCGAGCTCTAAACCCATATGCTCAGCCAAGGCCGAACAACTGTTTTCGCTATGGCCAACTGGACCACTTGTCCATGATACCTACCCTCAACGCCCCATAGCCAATCTAGCCACTAATGAGGGGGGTGCTGAAGGAGAATTAGCGGAAGAGGAGCCGAAGGTTGATAAGTTTGAGAAGGCCATTGAGAGAGAAGTAGAGGGAGTAGAGTAGATGACAGAGGATCATGGTGAATCCTTAGTCATGAGATGGTTATTGTATACTCTAAGAAACGAAGTACACTTGCAGCGGCACAATATTTTCTGCACACGGTGCAACGTAAACAAGAAAGTTTTTATGTCATTATTGATAATGGTAGGAGTGAGAATATCATGTCCAAGGTGATGGTAGACAAGTTGCAGTTGTCAACTACAAAACATCTAGCTCCGTATGCCATTGGTTGGATTAAGAAGGTTAGTAAAACTAAGGTAATAGATCAGTGTTTAATTTCCTTTTCGATTGGCCGGAATTATAAAGATAAAGTGCTCTATGATGTGATGGATATAGATGCCTGCCACATGTTGCTTGATCAACTATGATAGTCAGACCAAGATGCTACCCATTGAGGACGAGATAACGTTTACATATTCGTCAAAGATGGTAGAAAAATGATCTTGGCCCCTATGGAATTGGAAAGTGAAATTGCGGTTTTACCCTTATTAAGATAAGCTTGAAGGTATGTTTATGTCCTGTGGGGTGAATAGGACTTTTTAAATTTCTTTGCCAATTGAAACTCAATTGCCTTCACAATATGATTTTCCAATTGTGCACATCCAAGGCATATAATCCAAGATCATAGAGAACAAAAGATCCTCCTAATATGGTAACTAATCTATGATAACAAATGTAGATTATGAGATATGGAATGAATTAAGTCTACAAGGAGATACAATGAAAGCATTTGATTAAACAATTGATATTCATACTTATCGTAAACTTTCAGTTGAGCATATAATGGAGAATATCTTGTAGGCATTTTCTCAAGCATGTAGTGTGCATTCAACAAGACATTTATAGAATTCAGCAATCAATCGAAATAATGGACAAGAAGCATTCACCACAGTACTGCACACAATGTATAGTGGTTCGGCTACGTGCCTACTCCACTCCCGGCTGACCCACTCACCCCTTGAATGGCCGTATTTCACTATTACATTGGTTTTAAATTAGGTTCATCACAAACATGTACAACCTACACAAGGACAAGTCCTACACAAGAACAATACTCGTCCTACACAAGGACTCCACTTGGCCTATCTAGGGACAACTCATGTCTTACACAAGAACAACTCTATACAAGAGATAAACTTGGACTCTAATATTAAGAAATACTTAGCTGAATAAGCCCATTGAAAATGCTTTAGTTGAAGAGGCTTCGGCTTACACGAATGACTCCTTCTTCATCTCCCTCGATCAGCAACCTTGCTTTAGATAAACTTTATAGTGTTAAGGTGAGAGATAATAGGTTGGATGAACCTTCTATATGATATGGCTTTTATTGGAGACGGAAGGTTTCACCTAGGGTTGTATTAATGGCTTTAAATGACTAAGGATATACCTATTTCGGATTAAATCAAGGGCCATTAATGAAGGCTTGAGTTCACGTTTCAATCCGAGCTGTAAATGCTCATTAATGTCTACCAACAATAAGGATTAAATAATGAACTCAAGGGATAGAGCTTTGGGAAGAAGGGTTTTTGGCTATAGGAACTCACACTCTTAAAGCTCAACTATGTTCTCCATAAATGCCTTAAAGCCCTCATAAATGGATATATAGACATGTTTATATCGGGCAAAAAATGGCTAGTTCGGGTGCCCGGACAACACTTTCGGGTGCTCGGATTTACAAATCTTTTGTACAAAACAGGTAATATCTAGACACTGTCGGGCGCCCGATGGAATCTTGGTTGGGCACTCGATATTCAGTCCAAAAAATCACTTTTGTCACTGGACAGATTCAGGCATGGTTGGGTGCCCGATCAACCCAGGTCGGGCGCCTGGAATTCAAGTGAATTTCATACTTTATTGCTGGACCATTTTGGTCATTTGTCAGGTGCCCGATAAGCCAAGGTCGGGCGCTCGAAATTCACTGAATTTCAAGCTAGAGCTTGCTAGACACAAACCTCTTTCGTAGGGCGCCTGAAACAGTCAATTTGGGCGCCCGAACCCCTCTTGGAGAATATTTATGAGCTTAAATTTTTTCTAATTTCTTTTTGTAGAGGATTTCTGTCCAGGCTAGACAGAGTCCATACTGATCTAATGGACTCTCCTCTAAGGTATAAGGCTAAAAGAAATACCTATTAAGCTTAGGCTAACTAGAGGCAAAGGTGAGAAGGCTACATGGTCTTGAATGGTTATAGGATAGGTTTCACCATGACACTAACGATTTACCTTTTCTTCATGGTTGAGGTTGACGAGTGATAAGTACTTAATTTTGGATAATTAACCCTAGTTACTTAATGAGTTATTATTGTTTTCTCAGTTAATTATCCCTTATTAGGTGCATTTTCAATGTTCAGGTAATCAGAAGAGGTTGGGCAATATCCAAGCCAATCAAGGTGTTTAAAGGCACAAAAGAGAGTACAATCAAGCCGGGTGACCCTAAAGAAATCAAGACGTAAAGATAGAGGCAGGACCATTTTCCATGATGAATGGTTCAAAAGGACTACATCACTACCACTCGTTTGGATCCAAGTTGTCTGTGTTTTGATGGCCGTGATTGAGCACCCACATTCACATCTGAAGCTCGTAATGGGACATCCACATATAGGGCCAACCATGCCAAGAGAAAAGGAGGATCTTCATCTATCTCCCATGTCCATCAAGGTGGACCGCACCATCCCATGATTAACATCATCACACATACGCTCCAGCACGTGTGGAACCATCCATCAGCTGGACCCACCATCAATCCCAACCATGCCCAGCAAAAGGTGGACCCCACCTTTCACTATGCAATGTCCAAAAGGGCTGTCCCTCGTCAACACATCACGTGCAACGGTTGCAGCCCATCCATCAGCAGCAGTAGGTCCATTGATCCAATCTCAGCCATCCATTAAGGTGGACCCCACCTGTTGAGCACGTCCATCTCATCAGCTGTCCACAGCCTTTCATCACCATTGATAAGCAGGGTTGACCATCCTGATGGAGTTCACCACCAACAAAGTGAACCCTGTAACGTCCAAGAGAACTGGCCGACCAACAACCCAGATCACATGATCTCATCCGTTGATCGGAGTTCTCCATCATCAAGCTCTTCATCCAGCAGCCGTCCAACAAATGACGTTTCCATTAGCTCCACCTGCTTAATCATGGTGGACCCCAACTAATCATCATCCATCAGCCATCCATCCTATTTAGCAGTTTGGAACGCTGGGTCGTCCATTCGAGTGACCTGCTGCTAGAGATCCAATTCCACATCCAAGCAGGTGGACCCCACTCTGCATAGTGCAACCCATGGTGTTATCAACGCCGTCCAACTGCTGCTACACGATCTAGTGAAGCAGCTCCATGCACTGTCCTCCTAAATCAGCTCCCTGCAACATCAGATGGGCGTCACATGCAGCAGGCCTCCAATCCCAACTGTTGATCACGTCTCCATATGGACCCCTTCATCTGCTCAGTCGTCCATTAGCTGGACATCACCCATCATCACCGTCGCCTTCCTCTCCAGCGTCTTCCTTCTCCAAATAGTCCAGCAAGCTGAACTCCAGCCCCTGCACGTGCAACTGCCATCATCTCCACCTTCCATCTAATGGCAATAACTGGATTTCCATAACATCATCGTCTAAAAGAGGACGTCTCAAGCTCAGCCTCATCTCAACGTGCAACATGATCCAGGTGCTGTTGCTCAAGATCCACACGCCCAAGCAAGCAATAGCCCACGATCTCTCTCTCTTCTTTCCCCACACGTGTAAGGCTATCATGACACCTCACCACTCCAAGCCCAAACTTAGAGAAAAACCACTTCTAGGCTTGGAGTACTTTCCATACCACATAGATTTGGAGTACCACATGTTATCCCAAGCCTCACTCCAAGCCCAAACCTAAAGAAAAATTTGTCCTAGGCTTGGAGTGCCACCTAGGCTTGGAGCCTCTCAAAAAGCTAAAAAAGGAGCTCCTCTCCTTCTCATTCTCATCATCCCACAATCCAAATTCCTCTCTTGTCTCCTCTCTTCTTTCTTTCTTTCTTTCTTAGTTTTGTAGTGTAGAGTAGTTTTTCCTTTGTAGAGAATTTAGTCTTCCATTATAGCAAGGTTGGCTAAACCTCTAGTTAAGGCTAGGGGTGAAGCCTTTGAAGAAATTTGCAAGCTTTGGTTCTTTTAGTTCAACAATGATGGTGTGAATGTTGGAGTTCTCTTTGGTTGATTGGTTTGGTTATCCACCTAGGCAAACACTATTGTTGTGCACGGCCCTTGATCCATCATCGACTTCAGGCACGTTAGATGCTTGGATTCCCATGCAAATCAATTAGCTAGTTCATGATCGATAAAGTCTTTTGATCCATCATCGACTCCAGGCACGTTGGATGCTTGGATTCCCATGCACATCAATTAGCTAGTTCATGATCGATAAAATCCTTTGTTCATCGTCGACTCCGTGCATGATGGATGCTTTAGATTTTCTATGGTCATTGAGCTAGTGCAGGTAAAGTCATCGATCTGTAAAATTCATTAATCCATTGTAGACTCCGGTCACATTGGATGCTTTAGATTCCCTGCGATCGATAGACGATATCTTAACGGTTGGATCAATCAATCAAAGCCTCATATCTTATAAGTATGCATTTGATTTGTGATCTTATCGATTGACTTTTTGGCAAAGTTGTTGATCTGTATAATTCCTTGATCCATTGTCGACTCTGGGCACAGTGGATGCTTGAAATTCCCTACGATCAACTAATGAGTATTTCATGGTCAAATCAGTCAGTTCAGATCACCATCTTTTATGAAATATGCAAGTGGTTTAACTGTTTCATCTTCCGACTGGAATGAATCTTCATTCGATTCCAGTTAAGTTATAATTGAACCAATGAATCAAGCTTTGTGAGCTTATCAAAGGTGGATCCCTAATGCCTTAGCCATTTTTTCTATTTTTGTCTTTCATCACACACAACTTGTTCCACTCTTATGGATAATTTAGATTTCATCTCTCCCACCTAAACTAATTCCTCTAAGTGTTCTTAACCTCAATCCTTGTGGTTTGACCTTGGTCTCACTGAGTATTTTACTACTTCGCTACTTGCACTTGGGTGTGCAATCTTCGGATTGTAGCAACGAGATCTTCAAGGCTTTTGGTCTTCACCTCCAATGGGGCTTACAAATTTGACAACCCGATAATCATGTAATTTGACAAAATATGTGAACTTACAAACATGTGCACTAACAATCTCCCCCTTTGTCAATTACGTAACAAAACCTAAACTGACCTATGTCTTGGTCCAAATCGAAGAAAACTTATAACCTAATTAAAATTTACATGCCCAACCCACTTTACAAGATATTCAATGTAAATTACAAAACGAACATGTACAGACACGACCATGTACAAACTTAGCTTCAACTGCTCCCCCTAAATCCTTGCACACCAAAGTCTTACAAAAAGATATAAATGAGTTCTTTGGTGGGATATTCTCTCCCCCTTTTTATCAGAAATTGACAAAGGTTAGCTTAGAAAGATGTGTCCAGAGGCTCAAAAGAAACTAACATAAGCAAGATATCCAATGGGCGCAGAAAAATTGTCATTCAATGACTAGAGAATGACATATTCAATCATTTAAAAACATGGGAAACAGAAGTAAATAAAATAAAAATATATTCATAATGATGCACATTAACCTGGCCATAGATGATATACAAGATTAAATCCTTATGTATACAGCGCTTAAAGCCCAATCAACCATCCTTTCCAAATAACATGTATATCAAGACCCATAAAAAATAAACAAATTGACTTAATGCCCAAACCATCCAACCTCCCCCTATCAATTTACCAATATGAACAAAATAACTCATTTAGATGACAACAATTTGATCAAAATGGGCAAGCAACCCTCCCACATATGAGAATATATCAATAAACTTAGACTCCTGTAGATAATTCAATTCAATTTACCAACAAAATGGACAAGCAACCCTGAGAGAATGTATGAAATTATGCACAATACTACTCACATCATTTGCAAATAGGCTAAAACACCAATAATATATGTAACCGATATAGCATGGATAAACCACAGATGAAAATACCTATTAAGATTAGTCCAAGATGAGGCATTTTGCCCAACTATCTAAACATCACAAGTATACCTATCTAGATCACACACCCAAAATGGGGCATACAGCCACCATCCAACTAACTAATGTATAAGAACCATTCAAAATACCAACCACAACATCAAATAAGTCCAAAAACATCATCCTAAAAAAAATATGACTATACGCTCCAGCTAGTCATCTCACAGTCATTAAAAGGAAATATTGACTCAGAAGATATGGACTCCTATCCTTCTACTAAGACCGAGTCGATCTGACATCCTCACACTGGGCTTTGGGCTGAGAGTCGTCATGGTGGTAAGTTAGGACAACCAGTATAATTTGAGGAGTGTCTTGAAGTGAGCGGACCATCCTCTCCACTCGGCCAAGGCGCTCTTTAACCTCTTGAAATTCTTCAGATGTAACATTTGCGCGGCTTGACTGACGGTAAGTAGAGCCCTTGCGGGATGTTCCTGCGCCTGATGTTCCTCTTTGTGCCACAGATGGTCTTGATTGAGTTTCTATGACAACATCCTCTCCTTCTGTCGGAGTTTCTGCATGACTCCCAGGCCAACGAGCATTAGGATCAGGGGAATCCAATTTCATGAAGTTGATAGTCTTACTGTTAACCATAGAAAAGGTAAGGGGATGCTCTATTGTTGGAGGAAACCCAGAGTCTCTAGAGAGAAGGGATAAGAGGCGACCAAACAGGAGAGAAGAACCTTTTCCAAAATTGTGAATATTGACACAAGATGATGCATGATGGTTGTTGGAAGACACACCCTCTAACCTTGACCAACTTTATAGAGTAATTAGACCATGGATATCGTAAGATGGGTCCTATTACTCTTCCTTGGGTAGACATTGTATGAGAAAATCAGGTGAAGCAGACGATACTCACTAGATAGATCCCTGGATGGTAGAGCATTACTGTTTCTCCACGTACATTTTGGCCATTACAAAGGACTTTGGTCCAACTACCTTGTTGGAGATATCATCTAGATCCATCTTGAAATTATGTCGGTAGTCTAATATGACACCTACTTATATATGCGAAAGCTAAGAGTGGAGCAACTAGAATTATGGTTAAGTCTTACGGGGAGGGGGGGTGATTAGGACGTTTTGAAATTCTTTTCGCCTACTTACACAATTTAACAATTTAAACTAATTGCAAGCAAATAGCACATAAGCTTCCAAGCCTAAGTGGGTCCAATCACAAGACTAGCATATGATGTGCAATAAGTAACCTAGTCTAAGTAAGCATAGATTAACAAATGATTAAACTAATGAAGCACTTAATATATGCAACTTAAGTAGACTATATGAGAGTGGATCATATAAGCTCAAGTCTACTCAAGAAGTGAAAGTACATCTTGTGTGTGTTTGTGTCTATTAAGTGCCTAACATACATTCTAATTAAGCATTCATAATTAAACAATTAAAATTAATGTATAATAAGAAATGTGCTCAACTCAATCACAAACACAAGCATGTATAGTGGTTTGGTCACCCTACTCCACTCCCAGTTCAAGTACTCAATCCCTTTGAGCACATTGGCATTCACTGAGGAGTTTAAATCTGGTTCCTCTTAACCAAGGTGTTTTAAATCGGATCCACCCAACTAGGGAGTTTACAGGTTCCTCCCAACCTACACGTTCACACTCGTGTTGGTGGCTCCCCTTAGAGACTTGTTTAGGCCTGACAAACGTGCCAAGGAATGACAAACATCCCTGAAATTTAAGCTCGACAAACGTGCCAAGGAACGACAAATGTCCCTAGACTTTTAGGCTCAACTAATAAGCTAAGGATCGTCAAACGACCCTAAATTCGAGTTTGACAAATAAACTCTACACTTAATTCCCATAGGGAAAAGAATGGATGAACTCTGACAAAAGACAACCCACTTGTCGGATTTGAGCCCCGTTGTAGTGCCGCTTCAGGTTGCTTCTTCTTGCTCTCTCGTGCTCGAATCAGCTCCCATTGTGCTCCCCCGATCTTTGATGCCCCACTTTTCCAAGGCTTTAGCTCGAAGATCAACTCCCTTATATGTGATGCTCCATTGGAGATGCCCAAGGTGCTAGGAGGTAGTGAAACCTCTACAAATGATAGAAAATGAGTTCTCTAGAGGAATATATCTATTAAGACTCCTAGGTGGTGTTGAGACAAAGGATATACTTATGATCAAGGTGTCTAAACTTCTAGGAATCAAGAGGGAACAAGTGAAATTACGTTGGTAGTCTAACACGACACCAATGCATATGCGTGCGCAAGCTTAAGGAGCAATTAGGATTATGGCTAAGTCCTAAAGGTGGGGTGATTAGGACCTTTTGAACTTCTTTTCTCCTACTTACACAATTCAATAATTTAAACTAAGTAAGCAAGAACACTTTGACTTCCAAGCCTAAGTGGGTCCAATCAATAGACTAATATATGATTAAAGCAATAAACATACTAGTTTAAGTATGCATAAATTAACTTATGATTAAACTAATCAAGTACCTAATCTATGCAACCTAAGTAGACTATAGATGATGGATCAATTAAGTTCAAGTCTACTCTAGGAGTGAAAGTACATCATGTGTGTGTGGATGTGCTTATCAAGTGCCTAGCATACATTCCTAATTAAGCATTTATAATTAAACAATTAAGCACAATACATAATAAGAAATGTGCTTCAATACAATCACAAACACAACGATGCATAGTGATTTGACTACTTGTCTACTCTACTCCCGGTCTAAGTACTCGACTCCTTTGAGCACACCAGCATTCACTGGGGAGTTTAAATCTGGTTCCTCCCAACCAAGGTGTTTTAAATCGGATCCACCCAATCGGAAGTTTACATGTTCCTTCCAATTTACATGTAAGCACTCGTGTTGGTGGCTCCCCATTGAGACTTGTTTAGGCTTGCCAAATGTAACAAGGAACGGTAAATGTCCCTGAATTTTAAGCCCGACAAACGTGCCAAGGAACGGCAAACGTCCCTACGTTTTAGGCTTAACTAATAAGCGAAGGATTAGCAAACGACCTTAGAATTTGAGTTTAACAAACAAACTCTACACTCAATTCTCCATAGAAAAAGAGTAGAACTGGACTCTTACAATTGACAACTTACTTATTGGATCGAGCCCCTTTGATGTGCCACTTCGGGTTGCTTGATCTTCGTTCTTCCATACTTCAATCAGCTACCCTTGTGCTCCCCCGATGTTGATGCCGTTGCGTTGCCAATGCTCCAGCTCCAACAATCAATCCCCTTGCATATGCTCTTCTTGAGATGACCAAGGTGGATATGAGGTAGGTGTGAGATCTCTACAACTAATGGGAATGGGTTGCCTAGAGATTCTCACCTATAAAGATCTCATCATAGAGTATTGGATAAGAATATTACTTTCAAGAACAATCCAATCTCTAGAGATAAAAAGAGGGTCAAGTACATCTTAATCTTGAGCTTTGAATTCTCCATTATTGTGATAAATCACAAGGAAGATCACTGGTTTGGGTTAGAAATAAAGCTTTTAATGATCTTCAACAATGGTGGGTTTTATCTCCTCAAAATCCCCTCACTTGGCTAAAAAACAAATCCCTCTCCTTTTATAGATTTTTTTCTAATGATAAAAAAAAGGGGCAGATTCGCGTATCTTCGATTGATCGAAAAAATGTCCGATGGATCCGAGGTGACATCCGATTGATAGGAGACCTGTTCGATTGATCGAAAATCTATCCAGTGAGTTTTTAAACTTTCTGGAAAAAATTTCGATTGATCAGAATCATGCTCCGATTGATCGGAAGGACCCCATCTGATGGATTAGAAGTATGTTCGATTGATCGAAAATCTGTCCAGTGAGTTTTTCAAACTTGCTAGAATAAATTTCGATTGATCGGAACTTCTATCTGATTGATCGGAGTCCTATCGGAACTATTGTCCGATTGATCGGAGATCAATCGAAAACTACTGTTTGAGCTGAATTATTTATAATAGCTTCCACCTCTTTAATTAGTCTAACTTATCATATTTTTCATGGAGTTCTAAGGCTAAAGATGATGACTAAGGGTATTCCTAGTTGGTCCAAGTCATCTAAGAGGTTTTGGGTATTTTGGTTTAAAGGGCTAGGGTCACGAAGGCATCTCATTTACCTGTTCTTCTTCCTTGATGCTTCTTGTCCACTTAAATCTTTGGTCTTCAGCTTGTTAAGGTTCAACCGACATTACAACACATGGACTCACTTGATTGACAAATACGGTGCACTAGTATGCCACAGAAAAGTGCACTAACATTCTCCCCCTTTGTTAATTACGTGACAAAAAGTTAACCTAAGGCCCATGTCATATATGGTCCATACCAATGACATTACCAAAATACAAATAAATTACATGTCAAAGGAAAATAAATATTACAACTTGAAATACACTAAGACATGCAACTAAGCAAGCTCCTCTTGATTGCTCCCCCATAACCTGTCAATCCCTGAGACACAAAACAGAAAATTTATTTTGGTGGGACTTGATCTTTCTCCTCCTTTTTGTTAGCAATTGACAAAGCAATCTCTCCCCCTTAATGATACATCAATTAAGGTTAAGGTAAGAGATGTTAGTATGCCACAGTTATAACTATAAAAACATGCTAACTAGAGAGATTATAGGGTGCATGAATATTAAAACATGGAGCATGCATCGGAACATGATTAACAAGAAAATGTGTTATTCTAAGCATAGTTAATCATGTACTATTGGTCATTTATGATATACATTAAGCATTAAAGCTCAAGGGCTTATAGCCCAATCAACCAACCTCCCCAAATGTTATGTACATCATGACTAAATCTAAGTAAAGATTAGCATACAATTAATCATGAAATTCAGCAAGATTAGCTAATTTAAGCATGATGATATTCTAGCAATTAAGTATACCAAAATAAGGTAATGTTAAACTATCAAATTTTGGCTAATGAGGCTTAAATCCTTAGATTTGCCCATACACACAGAAATGAGGCTAAAATCCTCAAATTTTCTTATAAAAACATTTCTAGCTACCCTTACTAACTATGTTTAGTTTGATTAGTCTAAGGATATCTAATTTCCACAATACCCTCATAAAATATAGCATGAGGTAAGGGGCTGGGAACTCCTTCTCCTAGAAGGAAAAGCGGTCGGGATCCTCTCTTAGATTAGTGGGAAGAGAGGTAGTGATGGAAGCCATGAGAGCTCTTACTATATTTTGGCTCCCATCACTAGTGGAGTCAGTAGATTCAGAATTTGACTCATCCGTATCATCCCACATAGCTACCATAACCTTTTTTACCTTTCGATTTAGGCGTTTCTGGACAATTCGGGGCAATGTGGCCACGTTGACCGCAACCGTAACATCGGTCGGATGAAGTTTTGGATGATTTCCCTTTATGTTTATCACCCTTCTTGTCCTTCTTGTCATGGTTACTCCCTCTATCAAGTTTGAGGAATCTCTTGAATTTTTTATTTATCTTTTCTTTTTCATCATCCTCATCATCGTTATCTTCGGATGATTCACTCTTAATTTTTTTCCATATGTGAGTATTTATGTGAAGATTTCAAAGCGACGTCTTTCTTCTTAGATGGGGCCTTAAAGTATAGTTGATGAGTTTATAGGGAACCTATAAGTTCTTCTACTTTCATGTTATCTGTGTCTCTATACTCCTCTAAGGCCACTAACTTGGTGTTAAATCTTTTCGGGAGGGACCTAAGTATTTTTCTACAAACCTTTCTTCTGGAACCCGCTCCCCCAAGGCAAACATGGAGTTGCAAATATCAGAAAGTTTAGTATAAAACTCTATGAAAGTTTCAGTCTCTTCCATCCTAATGTTTTCAAGTTTAGTGGTTAAGAGCTGAAGCTTCGAGCGTCTTACTGTGCTAGTTCCCTCGTAGGTTACTTTAAATATATCCCACGCTTCTTTTGCAGTTACATATGTGAGAATGCATTAAAATTCTTTCGGGAAAACCCCACAGCAAATCGCATTGAGAGCTTTGACATTTGCCACATATTGAGCTCTGTCATTGTCATTTCATTTCTTACCATCTTTGGAAATGACAATGATCTTATCATAAACCTCCACTTGTTCCATGGGTAAGGAATATCCATTTAATGTTGCTGCCCACACGGATCGGTCCATAGATTGGAGAAAAATCCTCATTCTAGCCTTCAAATAGGCATAGTTGGACCTATTAAAGTATGGTGAACAGTTGACAGTATTCCCATCTCGGATAGACATGATGCTAGTGCTCCGGTATCGAATCTCACTCTAGACGGTTAAGTCATTGAAGAGCAACTCGCTCTGATACCAATTGAAATTACGTCGACAGTCTAACACGACACCAATGCATACGCGTGCGAAAGCTTAAGGAGCAACTAGGATTATGGCTAAGTCCTAGAGGTGGGTGATTAAGACCTTTTGAAATTATTTTCACCTACTTACATAATTCAACAATTTAAACTAAGTAAGCAAGAACACTTCGGCTTCTAAGCCTAAGTGGGTCCAATTAATAGATTAATATATGATTAAAGCAATAAACATACTAGTCTAAGCATGCATAGATTAACTTATGATTAAACTAATCAAGTACCTAATCTATACAACCTAAGTAGATTATAGATAATAGATCAATTAAGCTCAAGTCTACTCTAGGAGTGAAAGTACATCATGTGTGTGTGGATGTGCTTATCAAGTGCCTAGCATACATTCCTAATTAAGTATTTATAATTAAACAATTAAACACAATACATAATGAGAAATGTGCTCAAATACAATCACAAACACAACGATGTATAGTGGTTCGACTACTTGTCTACTCCACTCCCGGTTCAACTACTCGACCCCTTTGAGCACACCAGCATTCACTGGTGAGTTTAAATCTGGTTCCTTCCAACCAAGGTGATTTAAATCGGATCCACCCAACCGAGAAGTTTATAGGTTCCTTCCAACCTACACGTTCCCACCTGTGTTGGTGGCTCCCCTTGGAAACTTGTTTAAGCCCGCCAAATGTGCCAAGGAACCGCAAACGTCCCTGAATTTTAGGCCCGACAAACGTGCCAAGGAATTGTAAATGTCCCTACGTTTTAAGCTCAACTGATAAGCAAAGGATCAACAAACGACCTTAGAATGTGATTTTGACAAATAAACTCTACACTCAATTCTCCACAGAAAAAGAGTGGAACCGGACTCTTACAATTGATAACTTGTCGGATTGAGCCCCTTTAATGCACCGCTTCGGGTTGCTTGATCTCCGCACTCCCATGCTTCAATCAACTGCCCTTGTGCTCCCCCAATGTTGATGTCGTTGTGTTGCCAATGCTCCAGCTCCAACGATCAATACCCTTGCATATGCTCTTCTTGAGATGACCAAGGTAGATGGGAGGTAGGTTTGAGATCTCTACAACTAATTGGAATGGGTTGCTTAGAGAGTCTCACCTATAAAGATCTCATCATAGAGTATGGGATAGGAATATCACTATCGAGAACAATCCAATCTCTATAGATCAAAAGAGAGTCGAGTGCATCTTAATCTTGAGCTTTGAATTCTCCATTATTGTGATGAATTACAAGGAAGATCACTTGTTTAGGTTAGGAATATAGCTCTTAATGATCTTCTACAATGGTGGCTTCTATCTCCTTAAAATTCCCTCACCTGGCTACAAAATGAATCCCCCCCTTCTATAGATTTTCTTCCAACGGTAAAAACACGGGCATATTCGCGTATCTCCAATTGATTGAAAAAATGTCCAATGGATCGGAGGTCACATCCGATTGATTAGAGACCTGTCTAATTGATAAAAAATCTGTCCAGTGAGTTTTTCAAACTTTCTTAAAGAAATTTCGATTGATCGGAATCACGTTCCGATTGATCGGAATGACCCCATCCGATGGATAAGAAATATGTCCAATTGATCGAAAATCTATCCAATGAGTTTTTTAAACTTGCTGGAACAAATTCCGATTGATTGAAACTTCTATCCGATTGATCAGAGTCCTATCGGAACCATTGTCCGATTGATTAGAGATTAATAAAAAACTGTTGTTTGAGCTGAATTGTTTACAACAGCTTCTACCTCTTTAATTAGTCTAACTTATCATATTTTTCATGGAGTTCTAAGACTAATGATGATGACTAAGGGTATTTTTAGTTGGTCCAAGTCGTCTATGAGGTTTTGGGTGTTTTGGTTTAAAGGGCTAGGGTCACCAAGGCGTCTCATTTACCTGTTCTTCTTCCTTGATGCTTCTTTGCTTCTTGTCCACTTGAATCTTCGGTCTTTAGCTTGCCAAGGCTTAACCGACATTACAACACATCGACTCACGTGATTGACAAATACGGTGCACTAGTATGCCACAGAAAGTGCACTAACAACAAGTCCATTCTTATTTTAGCATTGAATGCCCTAAACTTGTGATGAATCACAAGGAGAATGACTTATAATGGGTTATGAATAGAGCCTCTAATGGTGCTACAACCCGAAGATTGCACACCCAAGTGCAGGTAGCGAAGTAGTAAAATACTCGGTAAGACCGAGGTCGATCCACAGGGATTGGGGTTAAGAACACTTAGAGGAATTAGTTTAGGTGAGTGAGATGAAATCTGGTTTATCCACGAGAGTGGAGCAAGTTGTGTGTGGTGAAAGACAAAAATAGAAAAGGGGCTAAGGCATCAGGGATCCACCTTTGATTCATTCACAAGATTCGATTCGTTGGTCCAACTATAACTCAACTGGAATTGAATAAAGATTCATTCCAACCGGAAGATAAAACGGTTAAACCATTCGCATATTTCATAAAAGATGGTGATCTGAACCGATTGATTTGACCATGAAGCACTCGTTAGTTGATCGCAGGGAATTCCAAGCATCCACTGTGCCCGGAGTCGACAATGGATCAAGGAATTGTACAGATCAACAACTTTGCCAACAAGTCAACCGATTAGATCACAATTCATACAATCAAATGCATACTTACAAGATAGGAGGCTTTGATTGATCGATCCAACCGTTAAGATCTCGTCTATCAATCGCAGGGAATCCAAAGCATCCAATGTGCCCGGAGTCTACAATGGATCACGGGATTTTACAGATCGATGACTTTACCTGCACTAGCTCGATGACCGTAGGGAATCCAAAGCATCCAACGTGCCCGGAGTCGACAATGGATCAAGGGACTTTATCGATCATGAACTAGCTAATTGGTGTGCAAGGGATCCCAAGCATCCAACGTGCCCGGAGTCGACGATGGATCAAGGGGCTTGCAGAATAATAGTGTCTGCCGAGGCGGATAACCAAACCAATCAACCAAAGAGAACTCCAACATTTACACCACACAATGTTGAACCAAAAGAACAAAGGCTTGTAAATTTCTTCAAAGGCTTCACCCCTAGCTTTAGCTGGAGGTTTAGCCAACCATGCTACAATGGAAGACTAAATTCTCTACAAAGGAGAAAAACTACTCTACACTACAAAAGAAAGAAAGAAAACTAAAGAAGAGAAGGAAGGAGTTGTAGAGAATGGGATGATGAGGGATGTTAAGGGAGCAATCCCTTTTAAAAGATAAGGGAGAGTGAAATCACTTGGAACCTAAGTAAAGAGTTTCCTTAGAGTCTAAGTGTAGTGAGTTTTCTTAGAGTCTAAGTAGTGAGTTCCTTAGAGTCTAAGTATAGTGAGTTTCTTAGATTCTAAGTATAGTGAGTTCCTTAGATTCTAAGTATAGAGGAGAGAGAGAGAACTAGAGAGAGAGAGAGCTCTTGCTTGGTCCACACAGCTGCTGATCAAAGGATGGTTGATTGTTGTTGATCAATTGGACGGCTGCTGAAGCTTGCACGGCTGGAGTGGACTGCACGTGTGAGGGTGCTGGAGATGGAGCGGTCCACCTGCTGGATGTTGAAGATGGAGTTGCAGCACTGCTGCTGCACGTGTGAAGCTGCCTGGCCGTTCAAATGCAGCACATGTGTGCTGATGATGGATGGCTGGGATGAAGTTGCTGCAGGTGGATGCTGGATGCTGGTTGTGGACGGCCTGGTGGAAATGGTTGGATCAAGCATCAGCTGTGGGGTCCACCTTGGACGGTGATGATCATGGTGATGGTCCACCTACTTTGGACGTTGGATAGATTATCTCCATCTGTGCTGTTCATGGACGGACGATTAGCAATGAACGGTCTGGATAGTTGATGTGCTTCATCAGGACATGGATATGATAGCACGGGTGAGTGGAGACACTCCTGCTCCTGACCCTGGATGCTCTGCACGTGAGAGAGATGCAGAAATTCTCTTCATCTGCTACACTTGTTGGATCATCTGGACGAAGGAGCAGTTGTTGGAGAGATGAGGTGGACGGAGGATTGATGGCAGCTTCTGGTTGAATAGGAGCGGACCGCTGGATGTTGAAGGCTGATCAACGGCTCAGATTGCCTGTTGTGGTGATCACCTGATGGTGGTTAAACATGATGATGATGGCGGCGTCTTTCATCAGCTGGGATCCATGGACGGATGTTGTCTTGGCAGCTGCTGCTGTTGCTGGACTTGAGGTCCACTGGACAGTTAGATGATGATTTGGACGGCTGGATCTCGAGCAGTTGTTGGACGCTGTGTGGCCCACCCTCCAGCTGGACACTGATGAAGGCTGGGTGGCCTTAGACGGTTGAGATGATTCCACTGCTGGCCCACGTGTGCTGGTGAAATTTTTTAAGCTGGACCGTCCATTGTTGATCCGATGTGTAATGATGATGGGCTGATGTGCTGCATACATTCCTGATTGGGAGGTCCAGCCCTTGGCTGTATGTGTGGGATGGGATGGACGGTGGATGTTTCAACACCTGGTCATGTTTGGATGGCGCAGATGAAGAGCTTTTATGTGCAAGCTCTGTTGGACGGTTGCAGATGAACGGTGCTGGAGATCTCCAGCTACTGGACGGTCTTGATGGTTTGGACGCTGGTGGAGTGAAGTTTGGGCGGCTGGTGGAGTTGGATCTCCATCATGCTGACCAGCTGATCGGATGGTTGAGACGTCCTCCACTTGTCACTTGATGCACGGCTAGTCCCACATGTAGACATCCAATCTTGATTGTCCAAACTTGCACAACCTGGATCTCCAAAATGAGTGGCGCTATGATGCGGTCTTTCATGTCTATCATTAAAACAGTCTAGGGTTCAACCTCCATGGCTTGATTTGCTTCAAGATTACCAAGACGCCTGATCTTGCTTTCTTTTGGGCCTTTAAATGCCCTGATTGGATTGAATCTTGCGCAACCTCTCCTGATCACCTGAAGACAGAAAATTCACCTAATGAGGGATAATTAACTCGAAAAACAATGATAATGCCCTTAACAACTAGGGTTAATTATACAATATTAGGTACTTATCACACCCCCCCAACCAGCATTTTGCTAGTCTCGAGCAAAACATGCGAAAATCATCGAAGGATTTTTCAAAATACTGCAATCAATTTTATCCTCGACAGTTTTCATCAATTGAAATCATCTCAAGACTTCTCTTATTTCCTAATGAAAGAGAAGAAAAGGTTCAATGTATTTATGTGATCTTTCAAGTTATCTAAACAGTAGAGTTTCTAAGGCATATAGTTTTGAAAATATTTAAACTTAGATTCTAGTCACTTAGTAGACAACTTAATTGGGTTCAAAGCATTAATGATTCAATAGAAGCATTTTAAACATTGAGTTCCATGGTGCACGGTGAGGTCTAGCCTTAACACAACTAGGGGTTCAGTCTTCTACTTTCATGTTGACACTGATGATTGAAGAGAATGGTCAGATCAACCAAGTCACTGATTCCGAACCTTGCTACTATTTTTTTCAACATTTTCCAACTTTTGATTTTTTTTTTTCAATCAATAACCGATAGCCGAAGACTCCAAAAGGCTCACTTTGTACTATGGTAATGTTTTGTAATGGTAACGACAATGGATGAAAATCCTTGCCCCAAATTACTATGAATATTCCTTTTTTTCCTCTTTTTTTTTAAAACTTTTCTATGAACCAAGTAGACAAGGATCTCCAGGCTTGGTTCCAATCACTCTCAACAACCATCAAGTCAACATTATAGTATCAAACTCATATCCTGGCAATGCAAGCTAGATGTGAACTTATGAAAATTCATGACTCAATCAATGTTTATCATTTTCTAATGGAAAATTAATGGAACAAACTCAATTTTGAAATTTACTGAAGCAACTAAACTCTAAGTTTTAACATTGTCATCACTAAATGCCTTTTCATTCTACTATTCAAATTATTTCCAAAATCACATAAATCACATAAATCCCTAGATTTTTTTTTATAATAAGAAAAAAAATTCAACAACATTTTCAATAAAATTCCGCAGGAATTCCCACCCCCCAACCTAAATTCAACATTGTCCTTAATGTTGAAAAATATGCAATGTAACATAATATGAGAGCAATAACAAAAAGAGGAGTGAGTGAGAGAGTACTTGAGAGAACTATCAACGAGCAAGTTTATTCATACCTAATCATAAGCAAAGACAAGAAATCCTAATCTAAACTAATCTATCCTAGGAAAGCAGGGAAATGGATCTCCATCAGACTAGGAGATCAATCAAGGGAATAGACTGGAGCAGGATCATCATGTATTTCAACAAATTTCGCATTAGGACTATCTATAGTCTTGCTTAGCAATGTACATGGGTGTTCTTAATCATTATGGGCCAATAGAAATTCTCACCACATGTACGAGAAAAGGAGACATTATCAAGAAGATATCTCCTTAATGCATTAACTGGGCAATGGTTTATCAAAAACGGATCTTCCCAGTAATGGTCCACTTCAGTCTGAAAAGACCAAAGCGATGGAGAGACTTCAAATGATTCTTCAAATGGTGGCTTCTCCATACGATCAGAATCTCCCGGTGTCTTCTCCATACGATCAGAATCTCCCGGTGCTTCCACAATAGATGGTATTAAGTGAGAATCAGTGGGAAACATCTTTTCATGCACCGGGTCTTGCAAGGCATTCACTATTTCTTGAATCATGGGATCATTCGAATCTTCAAAGTGAGCCAAGCAATCTTCTAAAGAATTAGGACACTCAATATAGGAAAACTCTTCATTACTAATGAAATTGGGCATGTCAACTTGGTGGATTGTATCAAAATCACTTTGTTGGGGAATTTCCATGGCATGATTATTAACTAGAGGTTCAGAAGAGATTAACCTCTGGGGAAACGGGATCACGGGCTCATAAGCACACTCTGAGTCCTCATCTTGTTGAACATCACCAATCATATTATCACCCTCAGATTTTTTAGATTCCTCAGGTTCGTCAACTTTCATTAGAATCTCTTCATTGTATCTAAAGGTAATAGTATCTCCGTCACGCTCAACAAGTATATCGAAAGAATTGAAATCAATCACCTCGACTTGTTCAATTAGGTTAAACGGAGGTTGGACTAGGGGAGTCCTTTCCTCCTCATTAGTGAGGTGTGATTCCATGTGCTCAGTCAATGTTTCCATCTCATTGATGATTTGCGAGGTGCTTTCCATTTGCAACGTATCCTCGAGGGTCTTTTTTGGTGGAGACACATAAATAGGGGGCCCTTGGGGATACTTAACATTCATTGTTGGTCCGTCTCTCCAATTGGAATTTTGATAGTTCCGCCAATTAGGTTCGTTCGCATTGTATGATGGCGCACTACATGGTTGTTGATAAGCATAGCCATATAAACAATCACGCATCGACCTAACCGGTGGATCATAATATACATCGTTCTCATTCCAATACTCACGCAACGTTTTAACCAGTGGAACATCGTATACGTTGTTCTCACTCCAATACTCACGGAGCGTTTTACCGGATGAAACCTTACATGTATTGTTCTCATGTAGGTAATCACACATGGAGCGTTCCCTAACATTGTGCTTTGATTGCCTTTCATCTTCTAGAAGAATTTTAGCGTATTTCTGTGTCCACTCATCATATATGGGCATGATAACACTCTAATGAAAATAAAAGAAAATCTAGAAAGAATAGTAAAAGAGAAAAAAAAGGAAGGATATTACCCGAGAAGAAGAATGTACAGCTATGGATAATCCCTAAAAAAAAAACAAACAAGTTAGTAAACTATTGACAATATATATACATAAACCAATTCAAAAAAAATATTCTTAAACCAATGCCAATCCCCGGCAACGGCGCCAAAAACTTGCTACAACCCGAAGATTGCACACCCAAGTGCAGGTAGCGAAGTAGTAAAATACTCGGTAAGACCGAGGTCGATCCACAGGGATTGGGGTTAAGAACACTTAGAGGAATTAGTTTAGGTGAGTGAGATGAAATCTGGTTTATCCACGAGAGTGGAGCAAGTTGTGTGTGGTGAAAGACAAAAATAGAAAAGGGGCTAAGGCATTAGGGATCCACCTTTGATTCATTCACAAGATTCGATTCGTTGGTCCAACTATAACTCAACTGGAATTGAATAAAGATTCATTCCAACCGGAAGATAAAACAGTTAAACCATTCGCATATTTCATAAAAGATGGTGATCTGAACCGATTGATTTGACCATGAAGCACTCGTTAGTTGATCGCAGGGAATTCCAAGCATCCACTGTGCCCGGAGTCGACAATGGATCAAGGAATTGTACAGATCAACAACTTTGCCAACAAGTCAACCGATTAGATCACAATTCATACAATCAAATGCATACTTACAAGATAGGAGGCTTTGATTGATCGATCCAACCGTTAAGATCTCGTCTATCGATCGCAGGGAATCCAAAGCATCCAATGTGCCCGGAGTCTACAATGGATCAAGGCATTTTACAGATCGATGACTTTACCTGCACTAGCTCGATGACCGTAGGGAATCCAAAGCATCCAACGTGCCCGGAGTCGACGATGGATCAAGGGACTTTATCGATCATGAACTAGCTAATTGGTGTGCAAGGGATCCCAAGCATCCAACGTGCCCGGAGTCGACGATGGATCAAGGGGCTTGCACAACAATAGCGTCTGCCGAGGCGGATAACCAAACCAATCAACCAAAGAGAACTCCAACATTTACACCACACAATGTTGAACCAAAAGAACAAAAGCTTGTAAATTTCTTCAAAGGCTTCCACCCTAACCTTAGCTGGAGGTTTAGCCAACCATGCTACAATGGAAGACTAAATTATCTACAATGGAGAAAATTACTCTACACTACAAAAGAAAGAAAGAAAACTAAAGAAGAGAAGGGAGGAGTTGTAGAGAATGGGATGATGAGGGATGTTAAGGGAGCAACCCCTTTTATAAGATAAGGGAGAGTGAAATCACTTGGAACCTAAGTAAAGAGTTTCCTTAGAGTCTAAGTGTAGTGAGTTTTCTTAGAGTCTAAGTAGTGAGTTCCTTAGAGTCTAAGTATAGTGAGTTTCTTAGATTCTAAGTATAGTGAGTTCCTTAGATTCTAAGTATAGAGGAGAGAGAGAGAACTCGAGAGAGAGAGAGAGAGAGAGCTCTTGCTTGGTCCACACAGCTGCTGATCAAAGGATGGTTGATTGTTGTTGATCAATTGGACGGCTGCTGAAGCTTGCACGGCTGGAGTGGACTGCACGTGTGAGGGTGCTGGAGATGGAGCGGTCCACTTGCTGGATGTTGAAGATGGAGTTGCAGCACTGCTGCTGCACGTGTGAAGCTGCCTGGCCGTTCAAATGCAGCACATGTGTGCTGATTGATGGATGGCTGGGATGAAGTTGCTGCAGGTGGATGCTGGATGCTGGTTGTGGACGGCCTGGTGGAAATGGTTGGATCAGCATCAGCTGTGGGGTCCACCTTAGACGGTGATGATCATGGTGATGGTCCACCTACTTTGGACGTTGGAGAGATTATCTCCATCTGTGTTGTTCATGGACGGACGATTAGCAATGAACGGTCTGGACAGTTGATGTGCTTCATCAGGACATGGATATGATAGCACGGGTGAGTGGAGACACTCCTGCTCCTGACCCTGGATGCTCTGCACGTGAGAGAGATGCAGAAATTCTCTTCATCTGCTACACTTGTTGGATCATCTGGACGAAGGAGCAGTTGTTGGAGAGATGAGGTGGACAGAGGATTGATGGCAGCTTCTGGTTGAACAGGAGCGGACCGCTGGATGTTGAAGGCTGATCAACGACTGAGATTGCCTGCTGTGGTGATCACCTGATGGTGGTTAAACGTGATGATGATGGCGGCGTCTTTCATCAGCTAGGATCCATGGACGGATGTTGTCTTGGCAGCTGCTGCTGTTGCTGGACGTGAGGTCCACTGGACAGTTAGATGATGATTTGGACGGCTGGATCTCGAGCAGTTGTTGGACGCTGTGTGGCCCACCCTCCAGCTGGACACTGATGAAGGCTGGGTGGCCTTAGACGGTTGAGATGATTCCACTGCTGGCCCACGTGTGCTGGTGAAATTTTTGAAGCTGGATCGTCCATTGTTGATCCGATGTGTGATGATGATGGGCTGATGTGCTGCATACATTCCTGATTGGGACGTCCAGCCCTTGGCTGTACGTGTGGGATGGGATGGGCGGTGGATGTTTCAACACCTGGTCATGTTTGGATGGCGCAGATGAAGATCTTTTGTGTGCAAGCTCTGTTGGACGGTTGCAGATGAACGGTGCTGGAGATCTCCAACTACTGGACGGTCTTGATGGTTTGGACGCTGGTGAAGTGAAGTTTGGGCGGCTGGTGGAGTTGGATCTCCATCATGCTGACCAGCTGATCGGATGGTTGAGACGTCCTCCACTTGTCACTTGATGCATGGCTAGTCCCACATGTAGACATCCAATCTTGATCGTCCAAACTTGCACAACCTGGATCTCCAAAATGATTGGCGCTGTGATGCGGTCTTTCATGTCTATCATTAAAACAGTCCAGGGTTCGACCTCCATGGCTTGATTTGCTTCAAGATTACCAAGACGCCTGATCTTGCTTTCTTTTGGGCCTTTAAATGCCCTAATTGGATTGAATCTTGCGCAACCTCTCCTGATCACCTGAAGACAGAAAATTCACCTAATGAGGGATAATTAACTCGAAAAACAATGATAATGCCCTTAACAACTAGGGTTAATTATACAATATTAGGTACTTATCAAATGGTCTTCAACAATGGTAGCTTCTATCTCCTCAAAATCTCCCTCTTAAGCTCAAAAATGAATACCTCAGCTTTTATAGATTTTCCTCCAACGGTAAAATATGGGTAGATTCGCATATCTTCGATTGATCGGAAAAAGGTCCGATTGAGAAAAAATCTATCCAGAGAATTCTTTGGAACAAATTTTGATTGATCAGAAGGACCCCATCCGATTGATCGAAAATCTGTCCATTAGGTTTTTCAAACTTCTTGGAACAAATTCTGATTGATCGAAACATATGTCTAATGGATCAGAGTCCTATCAGAACCAATGTCCGATCAATCGAAAACTGTTGTTTGGGCTGATTTGTTTATAACAGCTTCCACCTCTTTAATTAGCCTAACTTATCATGTTTTTCATGGTGTTCTAAGACTAATAAAGATGACTGAAGGTATTCCTAATTGGTCCAAGTCATCTAAGAAGTTTTGGGTGTTTTGGTTCAAAGGGTTAGGGTCACTAAAGCATCTCATTTACCTATTCTTCTTCCTTGATGCTTCTAGTACACTTGAATCTTTGGTCTTCAGGTTGTTAAGATTTAACCGACATTACGACACAAGGGCCCACGTGATTGACAAATAAGGTGCACTAGTATGCCACAGGAAAGTGCACTAACATAACTCAGGGACTTGAGCTGATGAAACAGGTATATTGAGAACTCGAGAGATGGTGGTTGCATTTATCACTAACAACTGCCCATCACGATCTATCGTGAGAGATGGTGGATCCCTAACGACCTTGACTACATGAGAGAGGAAATGATATACATCATTTGGGTAGATTAACACACTGAATTCAAGCAACCATTGCCACCTAATCAAAACCAAACTCTCATAAACAAGATAACCTACAATGTAGTCTCTATCAACTTTTCTTACTCTGACAATTGAGCAGACCACCAACTGGTCTAGCTTTTTAAGAGGGGTTAGGCCAGCCGTTGCAACAGGAGGGGACCTTCCCGTATTCTTCATCTGATGGAACAAGGAACTCCTCGGGGAAGAGGGACTGGGAGGAGATGAGCCTTGAGCATGAGCAGAAGCTCGACGGGTCCTAGAGGCCCATTCGGGGGCAAGTTGCTTGGTTCTTGAACCCCAAGATGTCCCTTCATTAGCGGGACATTTTGATCTCTTCTCCCTAGACATGAAAGACAATGTAAGACACAGAAGAAGCAGGGGAGGGAGATGAATCAATCAAACACCTGAAGTGGAAAGAGGAAGACTTACCAAGAATCCTAAGAACCATAATGCGGGATGATGAGAAATGACTTTGACCTAAAGCTAAGGAGAATGTGGACCAAGACGGGTAATAATCAAAGCTTGGAGACCTCAGGATGGAGCTAGGGCACAAGGGGAAGAAATAGAGAAGTGAAATGGACTTTTCCCCAAATGAGATTTAACAGGCTCGACAATTAGTGATCGCACACTATCGGGCGCTCAATACCCCCTGAACAGCAAAAAAATAATAACTTTTAAATGCTTGATTAATTTTTCTTTGGGATAAGTGTATTCCTTAAATTAGCCTTAAACATGATTATGAGTCAAGGTACGTCATAGTTTCCTATGAGCTTAATTATAATGGGCCTAATTCTAGATACTTCTTAATAGGATAACGAACCTAGAGCTAATAACTTGAAATATCTCCTGCAACACAAGAACCTTGTCAGCCAGGCCAAAATGCACAGACACCGAAGGATTTTCACAGTATTCAATAGGATCTAATCCAACGAGCTGGCATGAGGTGATGAGATCACTTACCCTTCATGAACCATTTGGCAACAATCTTTGTCCTAGGGTCTTAAGATGTGGAGGGTCTATCAGGGGTTCTCTTCTGAAGAGATGTGCTTTTCTTTCCTTGCTGCCTATAGTCGATGTTCATTTCTTTTAACATCTTTTGGTTTTATCATTTATCAGGACAACTTGCTCGAGCAACTCTTTCATTCTAGCATCCTTTTACAGAGGAGTTGGATACTTTCTCCCCTCATTTTTCATTTTCCCAGGTAATTTCCTAGGAGGCTCCATGTGTGGTATGCTTCTCTCCCTATCGGTATAAATTTACCTATCTTCCGTTGAGAGGGAGAGGACCGTGGGCGTTTATAAGCTAAACATTCAAATTTCAAGTAGCCCACATCACCACAAGGATGAAAAATGGGGGATGATCTAGTTTTACTCCTCGAAGCACCTGAATCTTTTCTCACCATAGGAGGGACAAAGGCAGTCTTAGAGATCTGACTGTCAAACCCAATTCCTCTTTTGTCCATAGGTGATCTTCCAAAACTTAGAAGCTTTTCCAGGTATTCTTCTCCTTAGGCGAATCATGTCCTAGAGTCAACTACTTGACATATAAGATGATCAATTTCAGCTTTTGCCTCCTTGAGTTCTTTCTCTAGAGTAGTTTTAGCAAGAGCCTTTTCAAGATCTTCATTAATGTTTACCTTTTCTTATTCAAGGGAGTTGTTCTTAGTGTTTAAGGCTTTTGGATTGATTCCGAGAGTTTTGTTATCTTAATCTAGCTTAGAATAATTTTCTTTCAGCTCATCAAGATTCCTAGTTAACTCAGCATTTTTGGCCTTCATTTGTCCTAACTTTTTGGTAACTTTCATGCTTTCGGTGTACAGCTGGTTATAAGCTTCTCTAAGGTCTTCAGTTTCATCCTCACTATCACTAAAGGAGTTATGGTCAACATTGTCTCCTGCTTCCTTATTTTCTGGGAGGTAGTGGTGGTGGAGACCATAAGAATTTTTAGTGATCTTCAGTCCTCATCACTTTGAGATTCATTCGAATATAAATTTGAACTTGTATCATCCTAAGTGGTAACCATTGCCTTTCTCTCTTTTAGTTTCTTTTCATTACTTTCAGGACACTTAGGGGCAATGTGACCATACTTCCCACAATTGTAGCATTGAGGCTCTTTTGATCTTTTAGAAGGTTTACCTATACGGTGCTTATAATATAAAAAAATTCCTTCCTTGTTGTGGCTCTTGTCTTTAGGAAATTTTCTAAATTTCTTAGCCATGAAAACAATCTCTTCCATGTCCATCTCTTCATCACTATCTTCATTATATGGTTGTTTCAAGTGAGAAGTGGTTGGAATTTGGGCTCTTAAGCGTCCAAAATTTACTTAAGAAATGACTTTTTATAGAAGTTAAGGCTGATTAGTGAGATGTTTCTATATTAGGCATAGGTGGAAGCACCACCTTGATTCAATTGTGATTTATCTCACTTAATCAAGGGTCACGGAGCTTAATTACTCCATAATTTTGCATGAAATTCCTTTTCTATAAAAGTAGAGGATAAAACACTTGGCCCCCCTTGATTTAAGGAAAGAATTTTAACTTTGGGGTACACACTTTATTAATCCTTAATATAACCATTGTTTTATGATAATTAAACATGTTTATAAGGCCTTAATTGTTCTTAATTTAGGCCTGATTTTTTTTTAGAAAAGATGTGTTAGTAAATTCTCCTTATTTAAATTGATTTTGTTATTTTTTATTAATACCACTTTATTATAAGGTGAATAAAACCATCTTTACACTACATGTATTAAGGTTCTTAAGTATGATTAATTAGGACTAAGACATTTCTAGAAGGTATGAGGTGTCTCTCTCTTCTTAATTCATTGAAAGGCATTGACTTTTGGAAAAGTAATCATTACATTTGTTAAAGTTTAATAATGAGAGGTTAAGCTAGTTTTTTTTGTCATGCAACGCACCCACACTATTAGTTGCGCAACACAGCCACTCAGTTAGTCACACGATGCACCCACCCACCAGTGGGGTTAGTGTGTCTCCTTAGCACTTGAACCTGAGACCTTGTTGTTGAAATGCCTAGGCGTTGTCTAGGTAGGCTAGCAGGCAAGACACAAGTTAAGCTAGTTTAAGGTATCCTTATGACACCATTAAGACATGATTAATGGACTTAATAATTATCTCATGAATTTTATAGAGAAAAGATAGATCTTGACACTATTTAGGGATTTTAGAGCTCCTTGCACCCATGAACAACAATCGTTCTTCACACAATAACTCGAGTTCAGGTGTACACCTCGATGCACGAGAGGTATTATTGGATTTGTAATGAAGGCGTGATTGCGTTAACATAAGTTTCAGATTTTTGGAGTTTCATTCACTTGAGTGCGTACTTGCATGCTCGATTTGGATCCCATCGGAAAGGTCGAATGACCCGCAAAAGATACCAAATGTGTACAATTCAAGTAGGATCAAGTTACATCTGTCTCACCTGCTAGCCTAGCTGGAAGACACCTAGGCATTTGAACAACAAGTCTCAGGTTTGAAATGCTAAGGAGACACACTAACCCCATCGGTGGGTGGGTGCATCGTTTAAGAGTAACTGTGTGGGTGCGTTGTGCAGATAACAGGGTGGGTGCGTTGCATGAATAACAAAAAGAGGTTACATGTATTACACTAAACATTGTGCACACGCACTCGGAATGACACTAAAAGAGGTGGGGCGTTACATGAATTTTCCTTGTATGCATTACATAACATTACATGCTTATCTTTACTTAACTTCGATTATCTATTGACATCTACTAAGTATGCAATTAACTTATGTTGCGATGATTAATTATTTTGAGAACACCAGACAACTATCCTTTAAATTCTCATACAAAGTTCCCAATGGAACCCGAGTTGGTATCAATAGGGCCTCCTTATTAGACTACAATCAAGGCTGGGGAAGGAGTTTGGCTAGCTCCAAAAGAGGCCATTCATTGTCAGACTATATGGCTACACATTGTATATAAGATACGTCAAGCCAGCGTTCGCACAATAAGGGAGTATACTCTTACATGTGATGGACTTGTCTAGGTATTGGTTGGATGAGTGTTGGCAGGCAGAACTTGTGTATAGCCATGTGTTGAGCTCCTAATTTATACATATTCTAACCCATAACATCACATTGTATGCATGAATTGCATGTTTAAAAGTCCTATCTAATGCACATTTTGTGTTTTTAGGAATGAGAGAGATTTCACCCAATTGATGACTAAAAGGCTTCATTTATAAGACTTTCGATAACAACCAAAGGTGGGCCAAAGAAGGAAGAAGAGCAAGGAGAGGGGAGAGAGAGAGAGAGAGAGAGAGAGAGAGAGAGAGAGAGAAAATCAAAGAAAACAAAGGACTGACCGGTCCTGATTAGTTGGCCAAGGAGGCCACGATGCCACCGAGGCCACGATGCCACCAAGGCTACCTCCTGTGAGGCTTGCTGGACCATCCCATAGACAGGTTCGTCTAGTTGGCCAGCCATATCCGACTGGTCGGCTAGTGTAATTTTAGCAGGATTCTAGTAGCTTGTTCTACAAGCTCCGATTTTTATGCATTGCGGATGTTATTGTGTAAATCTGAAAGTTTCTGAGTTGGTGGGACTCCTCCATTATAAAAGGACACCTAGGGATCCTAGCTAAGGCATCATAGAATGCTTGAGAAGTCGTAGGAGGTGGAGAGGATCGTTGTGGAGCATCTACAACTCTTCTGAATCGGGTTTTTTTTAATGTTTTTAGTAGTTTTTCCTTTGAGTTTTAATTTAACCTATTAATGGTTGGCTAAACCTCTTAGCTAGAGCTAAGAGGTGTAGCTTTTAGTTGTTTATAATGTTTAATTCGAATTAGTTCAAGTATTTTTAGTTTAATGAAGAACACTTCTAGTTCACGTTTGAAATAAAGTTAGTATTTTTAGTTAATCTACTATCTCTTGTGATTTCTCTTACATGGGATGTTTTGATTACTGAGATTGCTTAATTGGGTGTTGATTGATAGGATTTTGGGTTGTAGAGATCTTAGATCCATCATGATATGTTGGATGCTAGAGGATCTTACAAACCAAGTTTCCTAAGTTCTTATCTAGAACTAAACTAGAAGATGTTCTTATCCTTTGATTGGATCTAAGATAGGTGTTTATGTATTGATTCTGGGTTAATAGAAGTTCAATTCATGCTTCTAAATCAAGTCTAGTGACAAGGCTTAAGGAAGAATCATGAATGTGATCTTAATTGTTTTGTGAAGGATTAGGCTGTGTGATTGAATATGCCCAATGCCTTAGTTGATTATGAGAGAACCATATCAGAAGATGATCCATCTATGTTAGACTATGTTGTGATGATTTGATTGCTCTATATTCCGACTGGATAGGGATGGAACTCCGATTCCAATTAAGTCATTGGCTTGAATAGTTTGAATTAACATTGTGAATGATTATAAGTGGATCCTTGGTGCTCTAGTGCGTATTTTCTTGATTTAATAAATAATTTTATGCTCTTAATTTTTATCCATCGATACAAATTCGAATTTAGCCCATCCTAGTTATAAAATTTAGAATTGTTACAACAATCCCTGAGGATCAACCTTGGTCTTACCGAGAATTATTACTACATCGCAGCCTTGTAGTTGACGCGAGCGAACAAGTTTTTGTCGCCATTGCCGGGGATTAGGTTAACGGTTCTGAATTTAGTAAATAGGGTATAGTTATGTTAGGATTTACTGTTTTTATAGGTTTTTCTTAGAATTTTCTACTACAAACAGATTTTGTTTATTTTGTAGGATTTTATTCACTAACCTAGTTCTTCAAATCCGGTAATACTATTCTAACTTAGACTCTTTTACTTTTTAGTTTTTATTTTTGTTTTTTCTGATTTTTAAATTTTTAGGTTTAGTTTAATTTCTGTGTGGTTTATACCCCATTGGGAGCATGATCATACATAATGACTTCTAAGTAAGGAAGGTTTAGTTGAAGGTCTAGTTAATCATAGATGAGTGAGAAAACATCTAGGAAATCCTAAATCGTCTAAAATCATGGCTGAGAATGAACCGCACAATGTTGAGCATGATGCACCACCATGTAGGATGGAACATAACGAGAATGAGGAGCGCTTCGTTCCTTCGGTTAAAACATTGCAAGATTATCTACAACCGGAGAGAACAACCATGTCTTCTTGCATTGTTTTTCCAACTAATGCAGGAAACATGGACCTTAAACCGGGAATTATCAAGTTACTCTCGAAATTTCATGGACTCAACTCTGAAAGTCCATATGTGCACCTTAGTGAATTTAAGGAAATTGCCAACACCTTTCAATTTAATGATGTCTCCCAAGATGTAATCAAACTTAAATTGTTCCCCATCTCTCTAAAAGACAAAGTCAAATCATTGCTTCAATCACTTAAACCTAGAAGTATCGGGACATGGGCTGAAATGACCCGAAAGTTCCTTAAAAAGTACTTTCCGGTTCATAAAACCAATGCACTAAGGCAGACCATCATGAATTTCTCCAAAAAAATTAGATGAAACATTTTTTCAATATTGGGAGAGGTTCAAGGATCTTTTACTAGAGTGCCCACACCATGGTTATGAAAAGTGACGCTTGATTGACTTTTTCCATGACGGATTAAGTTCAAACATGTGCCAATTTGTCCAAATGATATGTAATAGTGAGTTTTTAAATAAAGTACCCAATGACGTTTGGGATTACTTTGATATGCTAGTCGAAAATGCCCAATCTTGGGATATCTCCAATCCTACTAGTGATCCCAAGTCAGCCCCAAGAGAGAAAGGAGTACATGCACTAAATGGGGACGATGATTTAAATATAAAGGTGACGGGTCTCATAAAGAAGTTTGAGGCCATAGAATTGAGGAGTGTTAACATGATAACCACCGGTGAGGCCATTGAAAGTGTATATGGTATTTGTGAGAGTGATGTTCACTTAACAAAGGATTGCCTAACAATCATTGCATTTCAAGATATCTTGCCAACTCAATCAAACGCCACAAACACTTACCAACGCCCCTTTAGTGGACCAAATTCTAACTTGAATAATCCTGATTGGCAGTATAAATTGAATCTTAATAGGAAGAATGTACCCATGGTAAATACAAACAATGCTTCCCAATGGCCTCCTCAAAAGAGCACTCTTAAGGATACATTGAACGCATTCATGATTGGACAAACTCAAATAAATCAGTCCAACGTGCAGGCTATGAATGAACTTAAATTTTGGTTGAAAGAATTGAGACACACCTATGAGTTAGGGAGAAATGGACTGTTTTGACCCAATCTCATCCTAACCCTAAGGAACAACTCGAATCGAATTCCAATTCTTCAACCATTCAAGTGGAACATCTTCAAGCCATCACCACTCTTAGAAATGGTAAAATAATTGAAAAATCTGAACCGGTGAAGGTCGTAAAGCCTAATGATCCGGTTGATTCTAAGAATGAAGGTGAATTGAACAATGCTCCTCAAGAAAAAGAGCCGGAGCATGTGTATAAACCTGTCGCCCCATTCCCCCAACGTCTTGTCTCAACCAAAAGGCCAAGTGAAAATCAGGACATCCTAGAAGTCTTTCAATAAGTTAAAATCAACATTCCCTTGTTGGATGGAATTAAGCAAATTCTTCATACGCCAAATTTTTAAAGGATCTATGTGCCGTAAAGCATAAGCAAAACGTGCACAAGAGGGCATTTTTTACAGAAAGTGCTATCATACAATAAAACACTCCCCCCAAATTCAAAGATCCTGAAAGCCCTACAATCTCTTGCATGATAGGTAACTTTCAAATCAATAGAGCACTTATCGATCTAGGGGCTAGTGTTAACTTGATTCCCTACTCGGTATATGTGCAACTTGGACTTGGTGAATTAAAATCCACCAAGATAACTTTACAACTTACAGATCGCTCCCTCAGAATACCGAGAGGAGTGATTGAAGATGTGTTAGTCCAAATTGATGAGTTCTACTACCCGGTAGACTTTATCATTTTGGATACCCAAGCGGTTACAAATGTATGCACTCAAGTTTCCATCATTTTAGGCCGACCATTCCTAGCAACCGCCAATGCTATAATCAATTGTAGGAATGGAGTTCTGAAAATATCCTTTAAAAATATGACAATAAATCTGAATGTATTTCATTTACATAACCAACAAGATGATGAGGATGGGGATGAAGATGAGATCCACATGATTAATTTCATTGATACAATTAGTGGATGATGATGAGCCACCATCGACTAGATTTTCCAAAACCTTAGAAGTTTGCTTGGCTCATTCCAAGGAAGAAATAAATTTAGATATTGATGAGACCTTGGAAGAACCAAAATCTAAATGATTCACAAGTCACCAACCACTTATTTGAGCAATTTTTTTGTGCAATAATTTAATAGATTGGTGCTTGATTTGCCTATGGAGAGGCCAATTTTTGAATGTATAGTGGTTAAGGACTTATTCCAACTTACACAAGTGACCGAGAAGGTCGAAGTTTCCTACACTCTAGATGAGTGTTTGACATATTTTGAGGATTGGGATGATCTTATGATCCGTGACATTGTCAATGCCTTAAAGGAAACTTCATCGGTGCCCAAAAAGACTCCTCCCATGGAGTATAAAACTGAATTATCAATAGTGGAAGCACCGGCAGAATCTGAAAATGTGTAGACTATAATGACTTGTGAAGAAGAATTCCAAGTCTTCACATCTCTTTGGTTTGTTTAAACCAAAGAGCATCATCTCTGGGATGATTCTTATCTGAATAATGTTTTCTAAGATAAGTTGGAAAGAATATTCATATTTGATGAATTCCAACCGAAGAAATCCTTTCCTAACATATAGGGTGATAATTTTAAGAAACTCACTGAACTTTTTCAACATGATTTTCAATGGATTAAAATGACAAACATCACTCATGTGCACTATGAAGCAGGATGGTGGATGATATCACTGAAAACTCTTTTACTCCACCTACTAATTCTGCTAAATTCCATTCCTTAGGATAATCTTGTGTATCAAGATTGACCTCCTAGTCTAACAGAGGTATAAAGTAGTTTTATTTATTTGAATTGTTTAGTTGTTTGGAGTTGCAAACTTCCATGATCGACTCTCTCAGGTACCCTCGTTCTCACTCTCCTTTATTTATATCATTGCTCTTATGTCATTGCTTATTACATATCTTTTTACATTGAGGACAATGCAAGATTTTGGTTGGGGGTGAGATTCCTATATGAATCTTGTAATTTGTGACATTTTGAGGCAAAATTTTGTAGTAAAATTTTTAATTTTTCTAAAAATTCAAAACTCTTTTGGAAAACTTTGTTTCTATGCATTTGGGACAATACGAGTAATGAGAGAAAGAGAGATGAAGTGATTGATGTTGAAAGCCTTGAATCACCTTTAATATAATAGCTTTCTATATGGATTCCCCTATTTATGTGATCGATAGAACATTTGAACACTTTTGAGTCTAGTTCACATTACACAATTCTCATGGTTTGAAAGGATTATGTAGATTTGCAGATTGGTTAGACTGAGATTTAAGGTATTTAGGAACCAAGCTGGGGAACTTTGTCTATCCTTGTTCATTTGAAATTAGAGAAAAAGAATGAAAGATATAGATTTCTAAAAATCCTATCTCATGTGGAAAAAAATGATTATTATTGAATACTTGTTGAAATTTCGAAAAGGGCTACCTATTAACAAGCGGGGGATGGTCTACCCGTAACCAAAGCCGAAAATGGGAAGTAGAGTGAAAGTCGTCGAAGGAACGATAAGGCAAATTCTTGTCATAGGCATTTGGTTGATCTGTACACTTTTAAATTTTTAGTGTCGTCAGTTTATGAAGAAAGTATTCTAGAGAATCATGAGATGAACATTCACGATACACACTAGACCGCACTTATTCGGATTCGTCTATTTATCAATCAACCGATGGGGATTCTATGTGAAACACTTATTATGTTTAGGGAGTTTATGATTTCAGTTTTATATCATTAAGTTCTCTAAATTTCATGGTTATATGTCTTTAAATTTATAGAAGTATCGTTTCCAAGAGAGAGTTTAGTTTTTAGAAAAGTTATTTGTTTCATGCTTGTTTTGCTCGGGACTAGCAAAATGCTGGTTAGGGGGTATGTTGAGCTCCTAATTTATACATATTCTAACCCATAACATCACATTGTATGTATGAATTGGATGTTTAAAAGTCCAATCTAATGCACATTTTGTGTTTCTAGGAATGAAAGAGATTTCACCCAATTGATGATTAAAAGACTTCATTTAGAAACCTTTCGATGACAACCAAAGGTGGGCCAAAGAAGGAAGAAGAGCAAGGAGAGAAGAGAGAGAAAGAAAGAAAATAAAAAAAATCAAAGGACTGACTGGTCCTGACCGGTCGGCCACCAAGGCTGCCCCTTGTGAGGCTTGCTGGACTAGCCCATTGATAGGTCCAACCGGTCGGCTATGTAATTTCAGCAGGATTCCAGCAGCTTGTTCTACAAGCTCCGATTTTTATGCACTGCGTAAGTTGTTGCACAAATCTGGAAGTTTCTGAGTCAGTGGAACTCCTCCATTATAAAAGGATACCTAGGGATCGTAGCTAAGGCATCACAAAGGCTTATGAAGTCTTGGGAGGTGGAGAGGATTGTTGTGGAGCATTTTCAACTCATCTGAATTGTGTTTTTTTTTTTTATGTTTTTAATAGTTTTTCCTTTGAGTTTTAGTTTAACCTATTAATGGTTGACTAAAAGTCTTAGTTAGGGCTAAGAGGTGAAGTTTTTAGTTGTTTATAATGTTTAATTCAAATTAATTCAAGTATTTTTTGTTTAATGAATAATATTAATAGTTCAAGTTTGAAATAAAGTTAATATTTTTAGTTAATCTTCTATCTCTTGTGATTTCTCTTACATAGGATGTTTTAATTACTGAGATTGCTTGATGGGGTGTTGATTGATAGGATTTTGGGTTGTAGAGATCTTAGATCCATCATGATATGTTAGATGCTAGGGGATCTTACAAACCAAGTTTCCTAAGTGCTTATCTAGAACTAAACTAGAAAGGGTTCTTACCTTTTGATTGGATATGATATAGGTATTTATGTATTGATTTTGATTCAATAGAAGTTCAACTTATACTTCTAGATCAAGTCTAGTGACAAGGCTTGAGGAAGAATCATGAATATGATCTTAATTGTTTTGTGAAGGATTGGGCTGTGTGATTGAATACGCCCAATGCCTTAGTTAATTATGAGAGAATCATATCAGTAGATGATACATCTATGTTAAACATATTGTGATGATTTGATTGCTCTATATTCCTGTTGGATAGGGATAGAACTCCGATTCTAATTGAGTTATTGGCTTGAATAGTTTAAATTGGCATTGCAAATGATTATAAGTGGATGCTTGGCGCTTTAATGCGTATTTTCCTTATTTAATAAATAGTTTTATGTTCTGAATTTCTATCAATCGATACAAATCCGAATTTAGCCCATCCTATTTACAAAGTTTAGAATTGTTACAACAATCCCTGAAGATCGACCTCGGTTTTACCGAAAATTATTACTACATCGTAACCTTGCACTTGAGGCGAGCGAACACCATGGTCCTAATGGTTCACTATATAACTGTTTCCATGGTAGTTTGGTATATTAATTAATATCATGTATATGCCCTTGTATCATGTCTATGTTGTTCATCTTGCGTATAACTACTTGTTGGGCTGTTAGCTCATGCTGTTAATTGAAAAATCATCCAAGATAGGGAAAAGATTCAGAGTCTCCGTGAGCATAGTGATGACTTCGAGAGGCGTGCTCCTGCATACTGGCCGCAAGGATAAAGATTTTCTATATTATTTTATTATTTAAATAATGATGTATATTGTGGCTGGAGATCAACCAATTGGATTTTGACATTATTTATTTGTAGTTGATGATGAATAATTCTTAATTTTGTGATAAATATAATGTTTGTATGTGACCGAAATAGCCAGCTTAAGATTGTATATGTGAAGATAGGCCATACTACTCACCTACCAATTGCATAGAATCAAGCTATTTGTGAAGTGGAGGATTCGTCCTTCTAATTTGTTTTATCCTTGGAAGGGAAGAATGTGAATCAGGACCCTATGAAGGGTTAGCCCTGCCTCGATGGTCTCCGTTTAAAAAACCACACTAAAAGTTTAACGCAACATTCCACCATCCAGGTGGGAACATATTTCTCAAGGAATATGTTCCTCAAGGAACTGCATAATGAGAGGCATTTTATCCGCAACAATACATTGGCTTTGATTGGATCGTAAAACCAATAAATATTAAAGGCAGCAGCCAAACACCATCTGAGAGTCAAAGAGAAACCATATGCTCCGCATTTATCCAAACCATCGAACTCCAAACACGAATTAGTAGAAGAAAGATAAACTAGTACATTATTTTAATTAAGGACAATTGTAACATCCTTCAACACTCTTTTAAGAGTTCAATTTCTCTAAGGATTCTTATAGAACTCTATGACTGAAATCCCATGTGAGCATGGGAAAGCTTTGATGGCTGGATAGCCCGACTCTTTAGCCAGTTCTTCAAATTCTCTGAAGGTCCTCTCCTTGCCACCCTCATTTACGGCTAACATCATAAGGTCGGCACTGATGATGCGGCGAGAGATCGGGTCAAGGGCAGCATCCAACGGTAGGATGAACTCTACGATGATGACCTTTCCGGAATGTGGCAATGCCTTCCAACAGTTCTTCAGTATCTTGATGCAACGTTCATCGTCCCAGTCATGCAGGATCCACTGCTCACACACCAACGAAGTCAATGAACGAATTTGAGAAGGATTTTCCTTTTCCATTGGACATTCAAGCTTCCCATTTACTTGATTATAGTCTCTTTTTTTTTTTTTTTTTTTTTTGTTATGATGTCTTTCCTAATAGAGAATATATACAACCCAGTAATCAAGTGTGCCCGACTAGGACGAAGGTACAAATAAAAACAAAGCCCATTCCAAAACTCAAATGGGCCACACCACATGAATACTATTGTTTTAAGTGTAATTGTAAATCATCCCTGAGGGTGTGTCCACATGAGTTTTGAATGGGGATAATTCTCTCTACATGCGGTGCACACAAGAAGCCACACCAGATGGATGGTTTTCCTATTTCTTCAATGATACAGTTGACTAGGATTCCACATACACATCATAGGCTGGCCCCAACACAACTCGAGCATATGGTAATTACTGTACACTTCTAACGCATGAGATTGTTTCCTATAACCTAATTAGTTGTGGAGACAGTGCCGATGGGTTCAGAAGGACAGGCCTGCTCCAGAGGCTTATTAGCCAGAATACATTGATCTGGGCTTGAGTGCCCTGACAGATCCAGTGATTAAGCACAGCCAACCATTCACAGTTTTACCTTTTCCGAACCTCCAAGATAACCAGCCAGCCCAGTTTGTAGGGAAAAAACTCCCTGAGGTCACAGCGATGTTTATATGCCATCCATACCGTTCATAACATCGTTCCTACTGGGATGAACTAAAAACACAAATATTAGCCTGATTCAAAACTTCTGTGGCCCTAAGAAAATTTCAATTGTGGAAGTTCAATCCTCACGTTTTTTGCCCACTTGAGTCTTGTATCAAATTCATTTTTGGTCTCATGTACTAAAATAAGCTTACAAAACAGATGGACAGGGTGGAGTTCCCACAAACACCATGGTGGCCCCACCTAGGTTCCCAGCGCAGGGACTTCCGGGAAAGCCAAGTCCTGCAGAAGGCTTTCCCAGGAAATCCGCGTCCATGTTCAGCCGAACCACTAACACGGTAGTCCTTAAGATCACCGAACCACTCTAGATAGAACTACTCAAAAATCGGGCCTTGCATGGGGAGGGCCGTAGTTGGTTTAGGTCCGGAGTATGAGCTACTCGGGCCCACCGCCCTCTTCAACATTTTGCTTCTTCTGTGTCAATTCCTACGATCAACAAACATCAAGAGTTTTTACTCACCTTCATGAATATGGCATCACCACTGGGAACATTATCAAACATATCTCCACCAAGATGCGTCACACCTACACACAAGTTCCCAAAATCGCCCACAATAATTAAAAATAAAAAATAAAAAACCAACAACAGTTGAGTAGTGAAATGTTGACTTACCTGGGTATGAAGGAGCATCCGCAATTACGTAAGGCAAATCGAAGTTAGTACCCACAATACCAGGGTACTTAGAAATAATCATCATCAGCGACGCCCCAATTCCCCCGCCAACGTCGACAATAGTTTCCAATCCCTCAAATCCTCTATAGTTATCAAGGACATCCCTCATCGCAACCGTCGAATGATTGAACATACCTGCATTAAAGAGCTTGCCAAACCTAACATCCTTGCCGAAGTACTCGAACGCACTCATCCCATATGCCTTATTGAATGGGACACATCCTTCCAGGACCGCGTCTTTCAGGTAATAATAGCTCTCCATCAAGACCTTATCGTGGCACATTACGATCAACGGTGCCAGAGAGACCCCATCTTGGTCAGGGATTAGGTACTTGCACATGGGCGTCAATCCGTAGAGCCTTTCACCGTTGGTCTCACTCGTACTAAGAATTGAGTAGCTGGCTAGTAGTCTGAGTATGCGGTCGAGTGTCACAGCCGCATTGGGATTCTTCGTGGGGAGTTTGGCGACGATTTGGCTAGGTGTGAGCTTGGATTCAGGTCCTGCTTTTGATAGGATCTCAAGCACATTGAGTTCGATGGCGGCTTTTAGCGCCATCGGGAGGCATCCGATGGCTACCAGGTCCAATGAACTTGAGCCGGCCATGTTTCCTTCCATAGGACCCCACTGGAAGTGCTAGAGTCTTGAGGAATTGGAGAAGAGGCTTGAAAGATACTTGTTTGGGAGCCTTTGATTGTTATAGAATGGTATGTATAAGACCTTGTTTTAATAGGAAGCGTATTTATAAAGGTAGGAAGGATTCTCTATCATGTCAGGTTGTGGTTTATTTCACAAAAGAGAGTTTGATTGGAGTCGACGTGTTCGTTTCATAGTTTGGGCTGGTTCTTATGGGAGGAAATGCTACTTGTAGTCACGCACTTGCCAAAACGTCCCAATATGGAACATGTGTTTGAGATCTGGTCCATTCGTCAGGTGGCTCCTGCATCAATATACCCTGTCATAACTATTAGTATGGACTTTTTGGATTTGAACCATTTGTTGTCCCGTTTTAGCCATCCAATTTTTGTTCATCAACATGTAGGCCTGCTCGCTGAGTTTTTTCATCTACTTCTAGGCTAGAGTACAGTAAACAGTGGGACCCAGTTGATGAACGGTTCATATATAGCAGAGATCCGCCACATTGGCAATCCGGCCTAGGAGAGCGGATTGCCTGTGACCCATGGGCACAAAGATATCTCTATAGCGGGGGCTGTGTAAGGGTCCAAAGGGATGTCCGTGACAAATCCTCTCCATCCATCGGTTTTGGAAGACAAAGTTAGGACAGGATTCTAAAAATAATGAAGATCCAAAACTCAGGTGGGCCATACCACAAGAAACAGTGGGTATTAGGACACTTAGCAGTGACAAAGTTTGGCATCAGTATGATATTTTTTCTTACAGTATATCTGAGTGTTAATAATTCTGTGAACGGTTTGGATGGCATATAAACATCATGATCAGCTCCAGTAATGTTTCAATGGTGGACGTTGGTGTTCCCACTGTTTTGTTGGTGTGGCCCACCTGAGTTTTGAATATTCCTGATTTTTAGATTCATGATCTAGTTTTGTCTTTAAAAAAGGATGGATGTAGTGGATTTATCACGGACATCCGTGTGGACTCTACACAGCCCTGGCTACAGAGATATCTCTGTGCCCGGGGTCACAGGCAATCCGCTCTCTCCGGCCTGGGGCAACTGGATATGACAACTGCAACTCTTTCGGTAGTTATCTTTAATTAGCTGTCGGTGCGAGGGCAATGCGGTTGGTGTGATCAAGTTTCGAAATCATCGTAGGCCCAATATTTCTTTGAAAAAATATTCGATAATCCGTCGGGGAAAAATATTTTATACTCTGGCAGAGTTGTGATGGATGATACGCAGGCAATTAGAATTACTTAAATATTGTGTGGTTGGCATAGAAGTGATTCAATTGGAACCGTGCAAATTATGTTTAACGGTTTAGCTTTATCATGAACCAAAAATTATTCTCATTAGATCAACCTGACCATCGTGGACCGTTGCTTTGAGGGTTAACAGTGAGATCTAATAGTCTTATTTCAACGAGCAAGTGTCCAGACGTCAGAGGCTAGATACGACCGTGCCCAGATGTGGACAATTGCCACCCTAACCCCCTTTCTTTGGCCGTGGTTTGGGTGGATCCCTAACTGTGGGCCCACTTTGATGTATGTGTCTTACATCCACACCGTCCATCCATTTTACAGCTCATTTTAGGTTATGATCCAAAACAACGAAGCAGATCCAAATCTTAGGTAGATCATACCACAGGAAATAGTAGTGATTGAATCCCCACCATTAAAAGCTTTATGGGTGTCATCAGAATGCTTATTTTCCATCCGACCAGTTGATAATGTTACAGAGACCTGGATGAAGACATCACACCAATATCAGCTTGATCCAAAACTTTTGCGGCCCACGAGAAGTTTTTAATGGTCTATTACCACAATTTCCTGTATTATGGTCCACCTGAGATTTGGATCCTTTTCATTTTTGGGATCATGTCCAAAAATGAGCTTTCAAAACGGATGGACGGCCTCGATATAAGGCACATACATCAAGGTGGGCCCCACGGTCAGGGATCCCACTCACTTCGGTGGATCCGTGGATCCACGGATCCCGCACCCCCTTTCTTAGTTTCTTTCCAAGAAATGGTAATGGGAATCCTGGGGAAGACAGATCGAGGGGATTACAAGGTGTGCAGATATGGACCATTCATTGCTGGGGCACGCCATGAAGACGCCCGCGACTGAAAAAAAGAGGCCCTTCTATCATTGGGTGCGCTATATGTGTACAAAATGGGTGGTTGAAGACTGACCAAAGGTCTATATTCAATATGCAAGCGAGGCCCAATTGATATTTGTTTTGGTCCAGAGCATGACCAAGGTCGCCCATTCCAAGGTATGGTCCGGATCTCAAATAGCCTGTCACGCAGGAATGGTGCAGCACGTCATTGCGCTTATCGTGTCTTGGTTTCGGTAGGAAAAGACAAACGGGCGCATGAATTCCTCGCTGGATTTTGTTTTATGTCTTTTCCTCAAGGATCAGGTCCTTCGTTAGTTTTACACCATCTAAAGAATGGCGTTGATTCTGTTACTGCATACATGGCATAGTTGTACAGCAATCCAGACTGTCTAAATTTCTGACCTGACTATGGATGGACCATAAGAGAAAATTTGAAATGAGAAAATTTGGACCACTAATCTCTACTAATATCTATCCATTTTGTAGCCATTAGTTGAACATTTACATTTTCTTGATCAGTGGGCCCAAAATTTGGATGGTCTGAATAGCTGTACGTCAGTGCCAAATGTTCGAGGCATAACCCACCACCACGTTCGTGGGGTCGATTTTCCCTTGTAGCCGCTCAGGATTGCCCGCAAGGCCCATTGAGGTCCATACCCTGAGATGACATCATGAAATGGACCGTTCATACTGTACATGCTCTGCTGCACAAGACCCAAACATGCGGGCCACCTATTAACTATTCCAATTGTTATGGGTGACTCTGGTCGTGTCCATGATCATGACATGGAAGGTATCTAGCCACATATATGCAGCCCCCTAACCATGTTTCATCACATGCACAAGGAAGAAGTCCTCATATCAGTCTATTGCTGCGAATGAAGCTTGAGGCCTTGGGCTCGGCCTCAAACACCAGACAGACCTCCGAGAATCTCTTTTCATCCACAGAAAGTGAAATTAGGCCCTACGCCCTCCGACTCGATCACAAGTAGCAGACAAACGACTGAGACCTTCGGCTCGGCCTCAGTCATTATCAACTAATTGCAAAACAACTTAATTGAGGACACTCGATGTCTTGAGCATCATCCTGCACCGTCATATAGAGATAACAACCACAACTGGGATGCATAGAATCCAAACATGATAAGACATGTATCTCCCCAATACAGAAACATATCCTAGACAATGACCAATACAACAACGTATTCTAAATGGGATCTAAGAGATCCACCATTCTTGACCACGGATCATCACTTATAAAAGGACCCCCCTGCATCTCTCTAAGGTATGCAATTGCATATACATTACTCCGATTTGAGCTCTTAATCCCCGTCGACTCCATCACTGACTTAAGCATCGGAGGGTCCCCAGCCGGCATGACCGACAACCCCTTACGATCTTTCTCTTTGTGCTCATAGGTCATAGAATTTTCACCATTCATCCATGCCCACCCTGAGCGACGAAGATCTAACCGTTGATCGTTGATCAATATCTGTTACTCCAATTTTGGACGTTAACATATTGGCACCATCTATGGGAACGACTAGATTATTCTCGCTTTTTCTTCTTTATCGTCACTCGGATCACATCATATTCATCTCCCCACGATGCCTACCAAGAGACAAAGCGGAGGTGGGGCAACCAGAGGATCTGTCGCTACTCAAACGTCTGTCCCCCTAGGAATGCACAACCCATTGAAGGATGGATCCCCCACCTAAGGGGACCAAGCTTATCCACAGCCACTCCCACAAGTCCCAAATAATCCATTGCCTCAACCACAATAGTTGCAACATTTACCTCAGGCCACGAGCCCAGCCAATGACAATGCCAGACTTGATTTGATTGAAAATAGTTTGATGGCAATGCAGGCCCAGCTTGCCTAGATGGCAAGACGATGGGATCAATTCCTTCTTCCCACTCCTCTACCCCTGTTCGCTACCCTCCACGATAAGAGCATTAAGGATAGAATAATCTAGCGGCACCTCAACCTGCCATAAGTCAAGCCGGACATCACCCACGAACCACCGCTCAGCCCACAGGAAGTCGCCTCCCCATTGGTGATTTACACCACAAATTGATGCTAGACATCACCGTGAGGGAGAGGCCACAAAAGCCTCCAGTGCCGACCATATGATGGCCTGGGAAAAAGGCTTGAAAGAGCTTGAGGACAAGTTGGATAATATGAAACAACAGTATTGCACGAACGTGCCTACAACAGTACAAAATATGGTGGCACAGATAGAACCACCATTGACTAAGGAGATCATGACAGCATAGCGAACCAAAAGATTTCATATGCCCATCATGACATCTTACACAGGGACAGCCGACCCGATGGAGCATCTAAGACCTATAAGTCCCTCATGGAATTGGAAGGAGAAAGCACGGAGTTCATGTGTCGGGCATCTCGCTTACCCTCAAAGATGCAGCTCAAACTTGGTTTTGAAATCTCAAGCCACGTTCGATTAACTCCTTCCTCTAACTATGCACCCTTTTCCTATAACAGTTCATGTGGAGTGTTGAGCTCTTAATTGTGCATATTCTAACCCCAATTCATCACTCATTGTGCGAGATTTTCATGATTTAAAGACTAATTGAATGTATGTTTTGTGATTGCAGGATTGAGAGTGGACTCCACCTAATTGATGATAAAAGAGCCTCTTTAAGAACCTTGGATGAAGAACCAAGGTGCACCAAAGAAAGAAGGAAGCAAGGAGAGAAGAAAGTAGAGGAAAGAAAGGAAGAAAGAAGAAGAAAGAAGAAGTCCGACAGGTCTCGACCGGTTGGCCAAGGGAGCCAGACCGGTTTTGACCGATCAGCTGACCCTGTGCACACACTGGACTATTGCTGGAGATGGTCCGACCGGTCTTGACAGGTCGGCCAACAGATGCTGAGCACGCTGGACTAATAGGATTGCCAGTCCGACCAGGTCAAGACCGGTCGGCCAGAAGAATTTCTAAATCCAGAGCTTGCTGGACTATTCTCCCAGTGAGGCATGACCGGTCGTGACCGGTCGGCCAGTTACTCAGACCGGTCGTCCGACCGGTCGGCTGTGCGTACAGACTGCATACTTTCTATTTTGGTGCCGATTTTCTCTGCACACTGCATAAGTGTTACGCAAATTCTCGAATCTTCTGAAGTTGCGGAGCCTCCCCATTATAAAAGGACACCAAGGTTTTAAGCAAGGTTGGAGGCGGCTGAAGTGGATTTCGGAGTTCCACAACTCCTTCTAGTTTGTTTTACTGTTTTTATGAGTTTTTTTTTTTATTGTTTCATGTTTCCTTGGATCATGAGCAGCTAAACCTCTTAGCTAGGGCTAAGAGGTGAAGCTTGTAGTGGATCTAAGATGTTTCAATTCGTTCTAAGTTGGTTTTAAGTTTGGAATTCATGTTTATGAACTATGGTTTGAAGTTTATACAAGCTTTAAGTAGTTTTTCTTAGTCTTATGATGACTCATGGATGTTTGGGAGAATTACTTAAATTCTTAATTGGTTTGCATTAGTCTAGACCTGTATGATCCGAGGAATTGGAGTACGCTCTAGTACTATGATTTTCATGTGGGGACTTCCTACCAAAGTCCTACTTTTCTGAATTTCTGTAATGTGTATGGACTATGCATGTGATTTGAATCAAGTTCAAATTGTAATCTAGCATTGTCTTGTGACAGGACTTGAGGATGGTTATGATTGTGAACTGAACCTTTTGGAATTAGGACTGACCTATGCAATTGAGCATGCTCAGCCTAGCTTACATTGAGTGAATCTTATGCATTGGACTTACATATAACAGATTGTTTAGTTTAACAGCTCTATCATCCGGCTGGATAGATCTTAATATCGATTCTAGTTGAGAAAGTGAGAAACCACAGCGGATTGAACATCAAGGATTGCTACAAGTGGATACTTGAACCCCTAGTGCCTTTTATCATTATTTACCTTCAATTTAATTCAATTTTGTTACTCACATCAAATTCATACAAAATCTGGTTGTTAGCTTTCAATAGATATTATTGAATGTATTTGTGAATTCCTACACAAGTCCCTGTGGATCGACCTCGGTCTTACCGAGTTTATTAATACATCGCAACCCTACACTTGGGGAAGCGAACAAGTTTTTGGCGCCGCTGCCGGGGACTTTGACGGTTTTTCACAGATTTCTGAAATTAGTATCTATTTAGGATTTTTAGGATTTTAGGACTAACTTAGCTTGTTTATTTGATTTTTCTTTTCAGGGATTTCTAGGAAGCTGAAGAAGATACAAGGATTTCAAGTGCCGAATCAGGTTCTATCTTTTTAAACCTTACTCTTCTCCTTCTCCTATTCATTCATATCATATTCATCTCTTGTAGAGTGGGTGGAGACTCCTTTTGGATCTCTGAAAGGTCGGCCTTGTGCCACCTGGATTCCTATTGGTCGGCTCGACCGTCTTGGATCACCTTGTGCTCAGAAATTTCTTTTCTCACCTTTATTCCTCTTTCTCCTTTTTCTGCACTTTTTCTCAAAAGATTCAAAGAGTGGGTGGGGAGTTCTCTGAACCCCTATTGACCAGGAGAAATCGGTCTCTATCTTTGCTTCTGGCTTAGCCATTGCAGGACACCTTGTGCTTCGGTCTTAGAGAAGAGTGAAGAAAGGGAGGAAGAATTCTTCTTTCTCTTTGTTTCATATTTTTGGTTTTGCATGCCACATGGGCTCGGGATTCCAATAACCGACTCATAAGTGAAGGGGGGATAGTAGAAGGAATTGACAGAGAGCCACATGCTAGGAGACATCTAGACTCTCCAATTTTATCTGAAAATACAGCTGTGAATCAACCTAATCCAATGGCCAATCCTAATCAGGGCCAAAACCAAACTGAAACGGGGGAGAATGTGGTTGAGAATGTTCCTCGACCTAGAACTTTATGTGACTTCTTGCAACCAGCAAAAGCAAGCACTCCCTCATGCATAGTATTTCCACCAAATGCAGGGAATGTGGATTTGAAACCGGGAGTGATTCAACTTCTCCCTAAATTCCATGGATTAGACAGTGAAAGTGCCTATCAACACCTTAAGGAGTTTGATGAGGAATAACCACCATGCACTTTACTAATGTGACTGACGATGTGGTGAGACTAAATTCTTTCCTTTTACTCTTAAAGATAAAGCAAAAGGTTGGCTTCATGCATTAAGGCCAAGATCAATTGGTGCATGGACTGATATGCATAGGGAATTCATAAAAAAATTCTTCCCTACTCACAAAACAAACATGTTGAAGCACCTTATCATGAACTTTGCCCAAAAGGAAGATGAAACCTTCTTCCAATGTTGGGAGAGGTTTAAGGACCTATTAAACGCATGTCCACATCATGGCTATGAAATTTGGCGGGTTATAAGCTTTTTCTATGAAGGACTGACTTCACCCAGTCGCCAATTCGTAGAGATGATGTGTAATGGGGAGTTCATGAATAAGGAGGCTGATGAAGCATGGGATTATTAGGAAGAATTGGCTGAGAATGCACAGTCTTGAGATACATCAAAACCAACAAATTTCAAGACTGGCCAATAAAAGGAAAAAGGAGGAATGTATGTCTTATCAGAAGAGGATAGCATAAGTGCACGGGTGGCTAGCCTCACAAGAAAGGTCGAAGCCATGGAATTGAGGAAAGGAGAGACAATTAACTCCAATGACGTTGAAATTGTTTGTGGAATTTGTGCCGGAAACCAACATGCAACATAAGAGTGTCCCACAATTTCAGCAGCTCAGGACATCTTACAAGAACAATCAAATGCCATAAACAGTTATCAACGACAATTTGGTGCTCCAACCTCAAACACGTTTAATGCTAGTTGGAAGAACCATCCCAACTTCAGTTGGAGGACTGGACCCATTGCGAATGCAACCCCTACCCCTCAAGCTCAACCTATACTAGGTCCATCTCTAGTCATTACTCCAAAATTGACGCTAGAGGAGATGTTGGGTGCATTCGTATCGGTCCAAGATGAGTATAACAAGACGAATTCTCTAAAAATAGATGGGTTCATGCAAGAGCAATTGAAATTCAATCAAAATTCAACTCAAGACATCAATGAATTGAAAACATCAATGGCTAGAGTTGAATCTCATCTTAGTGTTAGAGAGAAGGGCAGACTTCCTGCCCAACCCTTCCTAACCCAAGAACCCAGTTTGAGATACAAGATTCAAGCTCATCCTCCCACCACACGGAACATGTTCAAGCTATCACCACTTGGAGAAGTAGGAAAGAAATTGACAAATCTAATCCGGTGAAGGCCCCAAAGCCTAAGGATCTGGAAATTTCCAAAGAGGATGATAGCTCAAACAACACTCCACAGGAGAAAGAACCGGAAAGGCAATACAAGCCGGTTGCTCCGTTTCCACAAAGGTTGATTTCACCTAAACCTTTAGATAAAAATCTGAAAATTTTAGAAGTTTTCAAGTAGGTGAAGATCAACATCCCATTGTTGGATGCTATAAAACAAATACCATCTTATGCCAAATTTCTAAAGGAATTGTGTACAGTCAAAAGGAAACACAATGTTCACAACAGAGTACTTTTGACTAAGAATTTGAGCGCCATCATCAAACAAGAGGTGCCCCAAAAATACAAGGATCCGGGTAGTCCAACCATCTCATGCATCATAGGAGATTACCGGATTAAGCAAGCCTTACTCGATTTGGGGGCAAGTGTGAATCTCATTCCATACTCGGTCTACGAGCAACTTGGGTTAGGTGAATTGAAACCGACCAAAACCACACTCCAACTTGCTGATAGATCCATCCGTATACCGAGAGGAATGATTGAGGATGTTCTAGTCCAAGTTGATAAATTCTATTACCCAGTAGACTTTATTGTCTTGGATACACATCCCGTGATAGGCACCGCTGCTCAAATTCCCGTCATACTTGGACGACCGTTTCTAGCTACTTCAAATGCAATTATCAATTGTAGAAACGGACTTGTACAAATGTCCTTTGGAAATATGACCATTGAGATTAACATATTTGATTTATGCAAACAACCACGGGAGGTTGATGATGATATCCACGAACTAAACATGATTGAATCATTCGTGGAAGATACATTCCCCTTGTCACTATCTTCCAACCCTTTGGAGGCATGTGTGGCCCATTCTCATGAGATAAATGATGACACAACACAAGAGATGGATGCCATTCTAGATGTGATGTCGGTGCTTGATAATAAAAGATGGAGAGCCCTATTTGAGCCTTTGCCTGTAAACGAGAACAAGGCCCTCCCATCCAACATCAAGGCACCAACACTCGACCTAAAACCATTACCAAGTGAGCTGAAATATGTTTATTTAGGTCGAGATGAGACATACCTAGTGGTGATTTCTTCCGACTTGGATGAGGAACAAGAGAGTAGGCTAATAGCCACTCTATTAGAGCACAAGAGTGCCATTGGATGGTCAATTACGGATCTCAAAGGCATAGACCCACTGATTTGTACTCATCGCATACACCTTGAGGAGAATGCGAAGACATCCCGGCAACCACAAAGACGACTAAATCCAAACATGAAGGATGTGGTTAAGGCCAAAGTGGTGAAACTATTAGATGTGGGTATTATTTACCCAATATCCGATAGTCAATGGGTGAGCCCAACTCAAGTGGTGCCTAAGAAATCCGGAATAACCATCGTAGCCAATGCCAATAATGAACTCGTGCCAACTAGAGTCACTATGGATTGGAGAATTTGCATTGACTACAGGAAGCTAAACACGGTCACAAGGAAAGACCATTTCCCCCTACCATTTATTGATCAAATTTTAGAACGGTTGGCGGGTCATTCCCACTTTTGCTTCCTTGATGGCTATTAAGGGTACAACCAAATAGAGATTGCCCGTAAAGACCAAGAAAAGACTACATTCACATGTCCATTCGGCACTTTCGCCTATCGACGGATGCCGTTTGGACTATGTAATGCCCCTGCCACCTTTCAGCGTTGCATGATGAGTATCTTTTCTGACATGGTGGGAACAATTCTCGAAGTCTTCACGGATGATTTTTCCGTATTTGGTTGTAGCTTTGATGAGTGCCTTGAGCACTTGAAATCTATGCTGAAAAGATGTGAAGAGAAGAACCTTGAGCTGAATTGGGAGAAGTGCCACTTCATGGTTCAAAAGGGAATTGTACTTGGTCACATCGTTTCACAAAATGGAATCGAGGTGGACAAAGCAAAAATTGATCTTATCTCTAACCTTCCACCACCCAAGAGCATGCGAGATGTACGGTCCTTTTTGGGACACGCAGGATTTTACAGAAGGTTCATAAAGGACTTCAGTTCACTCTCTCGTCCTTTATGTAACCTACTTCAAAAGGAAAATTCATTCGAGTGGAATGAAGAATGTCAAAAGGCCTTTACCACCCTTAAAGGTATGTTGACATGTGCTCCCATAATGCAACCACCTGATTGGAGCTTTCCTTTTGAGATTATGTGCGATGCTAGCGACTATGCTATTGGGGCTGTGCTAGGCCAAAGAAAAGAGAAAAAGCCATGTGTCATCTACTATGCAAGTAGAACCTTAAACTCAGCCCAAGCAAACTACACCACTACTGAAAAAGAACTTTTAGTCGTAGTTTTTGCGTTAGACAAGTTTAGGTCCTACTTGATTGGATCCAAGATCATTATATTCACTGACCATGCCGCGCTTAAGTATCTTCTCTCTAAGAAGGATGCTAAACCACGGTTGTTAAGATAGATCCTTCTACTCTAAGAATTTGACATAAAAATACGTGATAAGAAAGGAGTAGAAAATGTAGTAGTTGACCATCTCTCTAGACTTGTCCTCACTGATTCCCCTGAAACGAATGCGATCAATGACATGTTCCCTGATGAACAACTTTTTGCTGTTACCCAATTACTATGGTATGCGGACATTGCTAACTATCTTGCTACAGGTACAATTCCTACACATTGGAAAAAGCAAGATAAGGATAAATTCTTCACGGAGGTGCAAAAATTCCTATGGGATGACCCATACATATTCATGTATTATCCCGACCAAATCATAAGGAGATGTGTGCCAGATGATGAGCAACAAAGTATCATCTCCTTCTGTCACTCTCAGGCATGTGGTGGCCACTTTTCGGCTAAAAAGACCACAGCGAAAATTCTGCAATATGGGTTTTATTGGCCCACCATGTTCAAAGACACACATGAGTTTTGCAAAACATGTGAACCTTGTCAGAAATTATGAGGAATTTCCCGTAGAAATATGATGCCACTCAATACCATCTTAATAATCGAAATTTTTTATTGTTGGGGCATCGATTTCATGGGTCCATTCCCATCTTCTTTTGGAAATACATACATCTTGCTTGCCGTCGACTATGTTTTCAAATGGGTCGAGGCCATCCCTTGCCAGAATAATGACCATAAAACGCTTCTTAAAAGAGAATATTCTTTCCTGATTTGGAACACCTCGAGTCATCATAAGTGATGGAGGGTCTCACTTTTGCAATCGCCCTTTTGAAACCTTAATGAAGAAATATGGCGTAACACACAAAGTGAGCACTCCCTATCACCCACAAACTAGTGGACAAGCAGAGATATCCAATAGGGAGATTAAACACATTTTAGAGAAAACGGTGAACCCCGATCGCAAGGATTGGTCGCTTCGGCTTACCGATGTGCTTTGGGCCTACCGTACTGCTTTTAAGACCCCTATTGGAATGTCTCCTTATAGACTTGTCTATGGGAAGGCTTGTCACTTGCTTGTGGAATTGGAACATAGGGCATATTGGGCTATTAAGAAGATGAATTTTGATTCTGATAAGGCAAGCTCGTTGCGCAAACTACAATTGAATGAACTTGTAGAAATCTGGAACGAAGCATATGAGAATGCGAGAATTTACAAGGACAAGACGAAGATATTCCATGATAAGAATATTCTTCGCAAGACATTCACGATCAATAAAAAAGTCCTCATGTATAATTCTCGCCTACATTTATTTCCGGGAAAGTTGAGATCTCGATGGACCGGTCCCTACATTGTGAAAAATGTCTATCCATATGGGACTTGTCGAGTTGTTAAATACAAGGAACAGCAACATTTTAAGGCAAATGAGCAACGATTAAAGCCGTTCTTTGAGAAATTTCCTTCAGAAGGTATGTCCATACCTCTGACTGATCCTGTCTACCAGGATGATTGATCTCCTGGTCTGATGGAGGTGTAGAGTAGTTAGGAGTAGGATTTTGCTGCTTTTGTTTACCTTTGCTTAGGTTTATTAGAAGGAGGAAGAATTCCACTCTTTCAAGTACTCTCATTCCTCACTCCCTTTTATGTTCAAATTGCTCTCATGTTTTGTTCAATGCACATCTTTTACATTGAGGACAATGCAAGATTTGGTTAGGGGGTGTAGGATCACTTGGATGAATCCAGCGTTTTTTAACGTTTCGAGCAATAGTGTAGAAATTTTTCGCTTTTTCTAAAATTCAAAACTCTTTTGGAAATTTTGATTCTATGCATTCAAGATAATATGAGTGTAAGAGGAGGGGATATGAAGTGTATGAGGTTGAAAATCTTGATCTTCTCTTGGCATAATGGTTTTATATGAGAATTCCCCTGATTCTGTGATTGATAGAAAATTTGAACACTCTTACACCTAGTTCACATTACACGATTTTCACGAGTTGAGAGGATTATGTGATTTGTGGATCAGTTAGATTTTGATTCAAGGTGTTGAGACATCAAGCCGGGGTACGTTGTCCATCCTCGTCCATGGGAAAACAATGCAAGATATGGATTTCTAAAAATCCTATCTAAATTAAAAGAAAAAGGAAAAGGAATGATGAAATTGGGAATGATGGAAAAATGGTGGAAAATTTCGATTAGGGCTACCTACTACCAACCGGGGGATGGTCTACCCGTAACCAAAGCCGAAAATGGGACGTAGTGTGAAAGTCGTTGGAAGGACGGTAAGGAAAACTCCTGCCATTGGCTTGATGTGGCTCTATGTACCTTGAGATCTATAGTCTGGATGATCTATGAAGAAGATAACCCTAGAAACTCATGAGATGAGTTTTCACTATCCACACTAGATTGAATTTGTTCAAGTTCTTCTATTTATCAACCAATCAGCGGGAATTTCATATGAATGCTTATCATGTCTTGGGGGTTTACGGTTTCAACTTCTGTCACCAAATATTTCTGAATCTTACACTTGTATGTCTTGGGACGTATAGAAGAAGGGTTTCTGAAAGAGAGTTGAGTTTTGAAGAATGGAATTAGTTTCACGCATGTTTTGCTCGAGACTAGCAAAATGCTGGTTGGGGGGTGTGTTGAGCTCTTAATTGTGCATATTCTAACCCCAATTCATCACTCATTGTGAGAGATTTTCATGATTTAAAGACTAATTGAATGTATGTTATGTGATTGCAGGATTGAGAGTGGACTCCACCTAATTGATGATAAAAGAGCCTCTTTAAGAACCTTGGATGAAGAACTAAGGTGCACCAAAGAAAGAAGGAAGCAAGGAGAGAAGAAAGTAGAGGAAAGAAAGGAAGAAAAAGAAGAAAGAAGAAGTCCGACCGGTCTTGACCGGTCGGCCAAGGGAACCAGACCTGTTTTGACAGGTCAGCTGAGCCTGTCCACACAATGGACTATTGCTGGAGATGGTCTGACCGGTCGGCTAACAGATGCTGAGCACGCTGGACTGATAGGATTGCCAGTCCAACCGTTCTTGACCGGTCGGCTAGGCCAGTCCGACAGGTCAAGACCGGTCGGCCAGAAGAATTTTTAAATCCAGAGCTTGCTGGACTATTCTCCCAGTGAGGAACGACTGGTCGTGACCGGTGGGCCAGTTACTCAGACCGGTCGTCCGACCGGTCGGCTGTGTGTACAGACTACATACTTTCTATTTTGGTGCCGATCTTCTCTGCGCACTGCGTAAGTGTCACGCAAATTCTCGAATCTTCTGAAGTTGCGGAGCCTCCCCACTATAAAAGGACACCTAGGGATCGTTCCTAGGGTATCTTAGAAGGGTATAAGCAAGGTTGGAAGTGGCGGTGTTCACTCCCCAAGTGTAGGGTTGCGAAGTAGTAATAATTCGGAAAGACCGAGTATCGTTCCCACAGAGATTTATGTATGGGTATCCTCAGAATTTGTCTAAAACAACTAGTAATTAAGATCCTATTAAGAGCTAAAACTGGAAAATAGTGATTTGGGTTTAAACAGTGAATGGGTAAGGTAATTTCAATCTAAAAAGGCACTAGAGCGCCAAGGATCCTACTTTTGATAAGTTTCAATGCATCAACACAACTAGGTATCTCATAACTCAATCGGAATCGAATTCCTTTCTCTATCCGATTGGAATATAGAGCGGTTCAATCAACAATTATCTAAAACAAGTGCTTATTAACTGATTTGATTCCCACAATAACACTCAGGCCTTGGGCATACTCAATTGTATAGGCCAAGCCTCTTTCCAATCTAGTTGAGATTCACAACCATAGTTTTCACCAAATCCTGTCACTAGACCTGATTACAACCCATGATTAGAACTCTAATTAAATCAAAATCAATCAATAAACAACTATTTCAGATTATATAACAAAAGATAAGAACTTTAGTTGAATGAGTTCCCACATGAAAATCAGGCCATTGCATACAAGGCAATCAAAGCGTCTACCATGCCCGGAGTCGATGGTAGATCAATGAACTACACAAGCATAAACAATGCTCAAAAGCTAAGATACTAAGTCAGGATCACTAAGAATCACATGAGCCCGGAGTCATCAAGAGATCAAAGTAAAAACCAACATAGTACTTGATTCAAACTCATATTGAACTAAAATTCATCAATTAAAACATAAAAGGAAACCTAGGTTGCATCAATCCATCAAAAACGAATCAAAAGCTTCACCTCTTAGCCCTAGCTAAGAGGTTTTAGTTCATCTCTAACATCCTTGAACTAGAAGCCTCTAAAAACATAAAAAATAACTAAAACAGGAAGAAAACTAGAAATCCGAAGTAGAATCCGTCTCCTAAGCAATCCCCACGTCCTAGCCTCCTTTGGTATGAAGGGAAGACATCCTTTTATAGCTTGGAGGTGTCCTTTTCGCAAGAGAACTCCAGATTTCGCGCAAAACTACGCAATTGCGCAGAGAAATCTGGAATCCGGAATTAGAAATAGCCTTTAATGCATGGCCGACCGGTCATGACCGGTCGGATGGTGATTCTCTTTAATCCTAGCAGCTATAGCCGACCGGTCATGACCGGTCGGACTGGCTGTCCAGTGAGTTCAACGGTGTGGCCGACCGGTCTTGACCGGTCGGGCGTCTTTGGCTGACCGGTCAGCCAACCGGTCATGCCTTCTTTCTCCTTTATTTCTTTCTTTCTTTCTTCTTTTCTCTTCTCTCCTTGCCTTGGCTTTCCTTGGTCCTTCTTTTCTCTTCTCTCCTTGCCTTGGCTTTCTTTGGTCCTTCTTTTCTCTTCATCCTATGGTCTTCAATGCTCTTAAAGAGCTCCATTTAGTCTTCAATTTGTGAAATCTCCCTCTTGTTCCTACAATCCCAAATCATACATTAGAATAGTCCTTTAAATATGTAAACCGTGCATAATGAGTGATGAATTGGGGTTAGAATATGCACAATTAAGAGCTCAACAGGCGGAAGTGGATTTTAGAGTTCCACAACTCCTTCTAGTTTGTTTTACTGTTTTTATGAGTTTTTTTTGTTGTTTCATGTTTCATGTTTCCTTGGATCATGAGCAGCTAAACCTCTTAGCTAGGGCTAAGAGGTGAAACTTGCAGTGGATCTAAGATGTTTCAATTCATTCTAAGTTGGTTTTAAGTTTGGAATTCATGTTTATGAACTATGGTTTGAAGTTTATACAAGCTTTAAGTAGTTTTTCTTAGTCTTATGATGACTCATGGATGTTTGGGAGAATTACTTAAATTCTTAATTGGTTTGCATTAGTCTAGACCTGTATGATCCGAGGAATTGGAGTACGCTCTAGTACTATGATTTTCATGTGGGGACTTCCTACTAAAGTTCTACTTTTCTGAATTTCTGTAATGTGTATGGACTGTGCATGTGATTTGAATCAAGTTCAAATTGTAATCTAGCCTTGTCTTGTGACAGGACTTGAGGATGGTTATGATTGTGAGCTGAACCTTTTGGAATTAGGACTGACCTATGCAATTGAGCATGCTCAGCCTAGCTTACATTGAGTGAATCTTATGCATTGGACTTACATATAACAGATTATTTAGTTTAACAGCTCTATCATCCGGCTAGATAGATCTTAATATCGATTCTAGTTGAGAAAGTGAGAAACCACAGCGGATTGAACATCAAGGATTTCTACAAGTGGATCCTTGAACCCCTAGTGCCTTTTTATCATTATTTACCTTCAATTTAATTCAATTTTGTTACTCACATCAAATTCATACAAAATCTGGTTGTTAGCTTTCAATAGATATTATTGGATGTATTGTGAATTCCTACACAAATCCCTGTGGATCGACCTCGGTCTTACCGAGTTTATTACTACATCGCAACCCTACACTTGGGGAAGCGAACATGGAGCAGAACATCGAAGAAAACGGCTGCCCATCTTACCACCGTCAAGCAGAAACCAGAAGAATCTCTTAAAGAATACAAAGCTACTATGAGTATGGGAAAACATTCCAGTAAATTAAAAAAGTTAGAGGACCAAGGTTAGCAAAAGATAGTCAGAATTCCAGTTATAAAAAGGCTATTGAAAAATGATGTTTTCATTAAGCTCCCAAAAAGTTGTGCCTGAAGAAGGTACAATCATAAAAAGAATGAGAAGAAAGGTAAATGGTCTGCTCTGAGGTTATGATCAGGGGATCTTTAGCGATTGGAGGGACATTAGAATGGGCGGCCTTAGCAACCTCAAGTCAAGAGGCCACAGCCACCACAGAGTCAGGTGCCAGAACATAAGGCACACAGGACTTAGCCCTAAAGGTCAAGACCTCAGTGGAAACTTCCTCCCTAGCATCAGGGGTCTCAGTCATCACTGTCGTCTCCTCCTCTTCAGTAGCCTTCTCCTTAGCGGTTATTTCCATTTCAACCTTCTTGTATTCTAAGAGTTCAAGATCAGTATACAGCTGACAAAATACCTTCTGGGCCCGATCCCGCTCAACGTTATACGACAAGAACTGATCCTCGTCGTAAGCCCAAGAGCTCTTGAACCCTTCAATCGCACGCTACCCTTCTGTCTTTAGAGCCTTTAAAATTGCGGTTTGCACCGCTATTTAGATAAGCTTAAAGGTATGCTTATGTCCTAGAGGGGGGTGAATAGGACTTTTAATAATTTCTTTGCCAATTAAATGTTAATAGCATTCACAATTCAATCTACCAACTAAATACATGCAAAGCTAGTGAATCAATCTTAAAAGATCTCTCTAGATTATCTACTATACTAATAATGGTATTTGATAAAACAGTTAATATGTATGTAAGTTCACCATGATGCAATTAAGATGATAGTAGAGAATGTCATGCATGCATTTTATCAAACACATAAAGTGCAATTCACCATGATCATAAGAAATAAACAGAAATAATGAACTACACAAGCATTCAAGACATTGCACAAGATGTATAGTGGATCGACGATGAGTCTACTCCACTCTCGGCTAATCCACTCACTCCTTGAGTGGCCGAATTTCACTATCTAATGGTTTTAAATGAGGTTCACTATAAACCTTTACAACCTACACAAGGACTCCACAACTTCTACACAAGGACAACGCACGTATTCTCCGGTGTCGGAGGCCTACGCAAGGACTTCCACATCCTACACAAGGACACCATGTCCTATACAAGGTCTCAACTAAGTTTGGGTCTTCAACCTCTGAAACCCAAATCTTAACACTTGAGAATGTTTCTTGGACTTGGAAAACTAAAATATACTTACCTGAATGAGCCCCTTGAAAGCGCCTTTGATTGAAGAAGCTTCGGCTTACACGGACATCTTCTTCTTTAGCTCCCTTGATCAGCAACCTTGTATTGAATGTTCTTCATTAATGGGATCAAGGTAAGGGAGGAGGTTTGGTAGACCTCTCTTAATGGGATGGCTTTTATGAGAAGAATGTGATCTACCTAAACCATCATTAATGGCATTGATGACAAGGATATAACTATTTAGAGTAGGTCAAATAGTCATTAAAGAGGGCTTGAGTTCATGTTTCAATCCAAGCTTTAAATGCTATTCAATGTTGCTCAAATCAACATGGATTGAAGAATGAACTCAAGAAAGCTAAGGGAAAGGAAGAAAGGGATGAAGTGTAATAAGCCTAAGCAAGCCCTAGATGATGCTTAAGATCATCTCTCTAAGATCCAAGTAAGATACCTTTTATAGAGTGACCTCCAACGGATAGAAAATGGTCAACTCGATTAAATCAGAGAAAGTTCTAATTGATCGGATAGAAAAAAGTAGCAAATATTTATTTTGCTAAACAATGCATTCCGATTGATCGGACACGGTTCCGATTGATCGGAGAGGCCATATCCGATTGATCGGAGACACAATCCAATCAATCTGAAATATGTCGAGAGAGTTTAGAAAAACCTCTGGACCTTTTTCAGATTGATCGGACGATTCTCCGATTGATCGGAGATACCTCATCCGATTGGTCAGATTTATTTTCGATCGATCTAAATATCATTTAGAGAGTTTTGAGAGAACTCTAAAGCCTTTTTCGATTGATCGGACACATTCTCTGATTGATCGGAGATCCATCGGAGATGGCAGTGAAGCTTTTTAGTCTGATTTTCATCAACTGCTCACTCACACACATCTATAGCTAATCTTCATGTATGGAAGGCTATAACTTGGGATACTAGGATATTTCTAAGAGGATATGGACAGCTGTAGATGAGGGTTTTGAGAAAAATGAATTAGGGAATAGGTTTGAGGTCCGGTCTAGGATTGACGATCTTCTAAGTTTCTTCAACTTGTTCAACCGGAGAAGCTTCAAGTCTTCAATCTTCAGCAGCTAGTGATTCTCCATACTTGACGACATACTCAATACACTAATTGAAAAAATCTTGAATTTACAATCTTCCCCTTTGTCAATTACGAGACAAAAATGACCTACAAGTCATGGTTTGTACCGATGACTTCCCTAAACACCAAAACCCAAAACTTTTTCCATTAATTACATGTCATAAGAAATAAACTTCATGAATACAACATTGACATGACCTAATACATACAAAATGTACAAACTCAATGTACAAACTTGACTTCACAAAAGCTCCCCCTAAATTCCAGCAAACAAAAGACCAACACCAAAAAATAACATGGGCCTTTTGGTGGGATGAATTCTCCCCATTTTTGTCAGTCATTGACAAAGGTCAGTAAATAATCAATAAGGCATAACTGACGATAAATAGAAGAATAGACGTGAAGTACAGAAGAAAGAGTAAGCCAAACACACATGGTCAAAAGAGGATATAAAATCATTATCAATGAGCACAGAGGGCATATAGCCTAAGTAACCATCCTCCCCTCAAGTTATGTATATCATGACCAACAATAACCTATATATAAACCAAAATGGGGCAAGCAACCTGAGAAAATAGAGCAATATGCAAAAGTATATATAGTCACATGCATAAATTGATAAGTATCCATGAATTAATAATAGAGTAGAAATACGAAATATGTAAGCATAACCATCTATCCTCGAACGAGGTGACATTCAAAAAGGTGTTAGAAATTATCCAAAATCGAAAGATCCAAAAACAATAACATCCATGTCACCACAGTATAAAATCAGTCAACTGGTTAAGACTTCTAAGTTGTTGTCTAAGGTCATCAAAAAGATACTCTCGACCAAGCATAAAACACACTATCCTAGCCACCCAAAAAGAGGACTACTAGGTGGGGCCCGATACGTCATCGTGGCGGCATGAGATGGTAGAAGTAAGGCGTTGGCTGCCTCCTGGAAGGATTGGAACATGCTCTCAAGCCGAGTCAGCTACTCTCGATGCCGTGTCAGTGTCTGCTCCACACGATCAAGATGAGCAACAATCTGCTCCGATTGGGCATAGGTGGATGGCGAAGCTGAAGTGGCTTCATTTATGACACGTCGTTTCACTGAACGTCAGCCAGGAGTTGATATTGGGACAGAGGATTCTCTACGAGTGGCTGGAGCCATTGGAGTAGGAGCATGAGAGTAATTGCGGTCGGCATCGTCGACTTCCTTGGGCAGTTGCATCTTGGTGATATTGACTTGCCAATATAAACGGCGCGCGATGGGATTGACAACGATATTAAAAAAACCGCAGTCGTGAGCAAGCAAAGTAATGATCCACCCGAACGGAATCATATTCCGGTTGTTGTGCAGGGTGTCGAGAATGTGATGCAGGATAATGGAAGGCAAATAAAGATGAGTCTCATATGCAACGTGGTAACGTAGGTTGACCATATACGCAGGCAGATATGACTTGTTCGTGCTCTAAGGATAAACATTTGTGGTGAAGATTTGATGCAGGACGCAGAACCGATTGGACATTTTAGAGGGGCAAAGAGCCTTCCATCAATCCATTCGGGATTGGAACCTCTGCATAAATACCTAGTTCAATCAACCCGAAGGGCTAATTTGGTAAGGTTGTCATTGGGCTGAGGATGAGGGGACATGGGAATCCCAATGAGATCGGCAATGCGTTGTGCTGTAACTTGCACAACCTGCCCCCAACAATCACTTCACAAGAAGGAGGACGACCTACAAGATTAATGATTTTTTTTAGAGAAATAGGTAAACCACTTCTGGGTGTGCGGTGCCTCTAAAATTCAAAAGGCCCTCCCAACCAATTTTTGCAAGCATGGCAAGGATGCCAAAAGGCTCTACACAGGACATTACAACCTCTCGCTCATAAATGATGGTATGGGCTTGTAGGCGAGTAAAGGGGGTGTCCACATTGGGGGCCGCTGGAATCACAGGGGCATCTACTGGAGCAGTAGAGAGCTAAGTGCCCTGGGAACGGTCGAGTAGTAGGAAGTTTCTTCAACCGAGCAGCGGTGGATGGCCCGGCATCCACGTTGGACTTGCCTTTTGAGTCTTTAGGGATGATTGAGAGAAGAGGGTAGGCATAATTTTCAACAAGTGTCTTGAAGAATGGGAGAGAATCGAAAACCCTAACAAGAAAATCCTAGCAAAATCGACACAAATACGAATGAAGGGAGGAGAAATCAAGACAAGAAAAGAGAGATCCCTTACCAAGATTGAGTTGGGAGTGCACATGATCCACCAAAAAGAGCTCCACTAAGCTTGGGAGACACCGTACAGACCTGAGAGGGAAACACTAGGAGGTGTTTTTAAAAAACAAGAAGTGAAGGCAGAATGAAAAAAAATATTTTGGCCGTTTAAAAATACTGCTCACGACATTTCCGATTGATCGGAATAAGTCCCGATCAATCGGAAACCGCGATGGATCATCTGATCCATTGGGAGACTGTTGTAGATAGGAGATTTGACATTGATTTATTAATTTTTTAATTACAGAAAATTATCAAAAGGCTTCAACATCATTAGAGGACATCAAATAAAGATCCTATCGGGAGCTATTAACTCATGAATGCCCAAATTGTTACTAGGAATTGAGGCTAGGTCATCAGATTTGTACCTGTAAAATAGAAATCTTATTAGCCATCCCCCTAATCCAAGCCACCCATGGATTTAAAAAAATAGGATAATTCCTATCCATGAGGTTAGCATGACTAAGGAATCAAGTACCCTTGCCGACCCATTTGGCCATAACTTTCATTGAGCTGGGGTCTCTTGATGGTGATGGTCTACTAGTGAGAAATCTCTTCTTAGGAGTGTCGTTCATTGTATATGATTGCTCATAGCCTATTTTCAATTCATTAATCATTTTATTGGTCTTATCATTGATCAGGGTTACTTGTTTGAGCAAAGCCTTCATTCAAGCATCATTCCTTGGTGGAGTCGAAAAATTTCTCCCTAAATTTTTTTTATTCTTAGGGGGACTCCAAGTGTGGTGAGCTTCTCTCCCTTTAGGAATAAATTTTCCTATCTTGCGCTAGGTGGGAGAGAGTTGTGGGCGTTTAAAGGCTAGACATTCAAATTTTAGGTGAACCAGATCACCACAAGTATGACAAATAGGGGATGATCTAGTTTTACTCCCCGAAGCACCTGAATCTTTTCTCACTACAGGATGAACATTGGTGGTTCTTGTATTATGTTCATATCTTAGACCACTTTTATCCATGGATGATCTTCCTATGCCCAAGAGCTTTTCAAGACTTTCTTCTCCTTAGGCGAAACGTCTTCTAGAATCAACAACTTGACATTTAAGACAATCAATTTCAACTCTTGCCTCGTTGAGTTCTTTTTCTAGGCTCGCATGTTTATCTAAAGTCTCACCACTCTTGAATTTTTCTTTTTCATGTTCAAGAGCGTTGTTTTTCTTTTTCAACTCGTCTAAATCTTGACCAAACTTTTGATTCTCAATTTTCAATGCATCAATTTTTTTTGTCAATTTACCATTTTTAGCCTTCATTTGGCCCAACTTCTTTATGGTGTTCATATTTTCAATATACAGTTGTTTATACACCTCCTGAAGGTCTTCATCCTCCCCCTCATCATTACTTGAGGATTCCTCTTCACTAGAGGGGGTATGGTCATCATTGTCTCCTGCTTTCTCATTTTTAGGAAGATTTGTGGTGGTGGAGATCATAAGAATTTTCACTGATCTTTGGTCTCCATCACTATGGATTCATAAGAATCAGATTCTGAGCTAGTACCATCCCAAGTGGCAACCATGGCCTTTCTCCCTTTATGTTTCTTTTCATCATTTTCTGAGCAATTGGGAGCAATGTGACCGTACTTCCTACAATTATAGTATTTAGGCTCTTTTGATCTTCTGAAGAATATACCTGTATGGTTCTTGTGGTCAAAAGACCTTCCTTCCTTGTGATGGATCTTGCTTTTGAAGAATTTCTGAAATTTCTTAGCCATAAGAGCCATCTCTTTCATGCTCATTTCCTCATCACCATTGTCATTAGAAGTGTTTTCTTTGTAAGAGGTTTTTAGAACCGTAGTTTTGTATTTCGTGGGAGGTTTGAAATATAGCTCGTGAGTCTGAAGGGATCTTAGTAATTCTTCAACTTTCATAGTGTCTAGGTCCCTACATTCTTCTAGAGCAATGACTTTAGAAGAGAAGCGTTTCGAAAGAGATCTTAAGATTTTCTTAAAAATTTTGCTATCCGGAACCCACTCTCCTAATCCACACATGTCATTGGTGATGCTGTTTAGACGTGTGAAAAATTGCATGAAGGTTTCATGCTCCTCCATTTTTATATTCTCAAATTGTGTTGTAAGGAGCTGGATTTTAGATCGTTTGACAATGCTAGTTCCTTCATGGGTTGCTTCTAGAAAATCGCATGTTTCTTCGCTTGTTTTACATGTTAGGATGCGACAAAATTCATCTTTGAAACCAAGCAAAAAATAACATTTAGTCCCTTAGCATTATATGCACATGTGTCCTATCATATTCAATCCACATAGTTATATCTTTACGAAGAAGTACTTCAGTCCCATCAACCAATTTTAATGTCTCAGTCAATGTGGTCCATCCTCTTTCAACCATAGTCCACACAAGTGAATTGATGAACATCAAAAAGACTTCCATCCGAGCTTTCCAATATACATAGTTAGATCCGTTAAATAACGGCGGTTTGGAGACGGAAGTGGAGTCTTCCATAGACATATTTTCAAGCTCACTCTCGGATCAACCTCTAGGTGGTTACACCCTTAAAGAGGAGCCCACTTTGATACTAATTGAAATTGTTGTTTGCACCTCTATTAAGATAAGCTTGAAGGTATGCTTATGTCCTAGAGCGGGGTGAATAGGACTTTTAATAATTTCTTTGCCAATTAAAAGTTAATAGCATTCACAATCCAATCTACCAATTAAGCACATGCAAAGCTAGTGAATCAATCTTAAAATATCTCTTTAGATTATCTACTATACTAAGAATGGTATTTGATCAAACAATTGATATGCGTGTAAGTTCACCATGATGCAACTAAGATGATAGTAGAGAATGTCATGCATGCATTTCATCAAACATGTATAGTCAATTTATCATGATCATAAGCAATAAACAAAAATAATGAACCACACAAGCATTCAACACATTGCACAAGATGTATAGTGGTTCGACGATGAGTCTACTCCACTCTCGGCTGATCCACTCACTCCTTGAGTGGCCGAATTTCACTATCCAATGTTTTTAAATAAGATTCATCATAAACCTTTACAACCTACACAAGGTCTATTTCTACACAAGGACTACATAACTCCTACACAAGGACAACGCACGTATTCTCCCATGTCGGAGGCCTACGCAAGGACTTCCACGTCCTACACAAGGACACACATGTCCTACATAAGGACTTAATCGTTTTTGGGTCTTCAAACTTTGAAACCCAAATCTCAACACTTGAGAATGTTTCTGGGACTTAGAAAACTAAAACATACTTACCTGAATGAGCCCCTTGAAAGCGCCTTTGATTGAATAAGCTTCGGCTTGCACGAACATCTTCTTCTTCGGTTCCCTTGATTAACAACCTTGTACTGAATGTTCTTCATTAATGTGATCAAGGTAAGGGAGAAGGTTTAGTAGACCTATCTTGATGGGATGACTTTTATGAGAAGGATGGGATCTACCTAAACAATCATTAATGGCATTGATGACAAGGATATAACTATTTAAAGTAGGTCAAATAGCCATTAAAGATGGCTTGAGTTCATATATCAATCCAAGCCGTGAATGTTATTCAATGTTTCTCAAATCAACATGGGTTAAAGAATGAACTTAAGAAAGTTAAGGGAAAGGAATAAAGGGATGAAGTATAATAAGCCTAACCAAGCCTTAGATGGTGCTCAAGATCATCTCTGCAAGATCCAAGCAAGATACATTTATAGAGTGACCTCCAACAGATAGAAAACGGTTAACTCAATTGGATCGGAAAAAGTTCTAATTGATCGGATAAAAAAAATCAACACATTTTTATTTTGCTGAACAATGCCTTCCGATTGATCGGATATGGTTCCAATTGATCGAAGAGGCCATATCTAATTGGTCTGAGACACAGTCCGATCGATCTAAAATATGTCTAGAGAGTTTAGAAAAACCTCTGGACCTTTTTCCGATTGATCAGAGATACCTCATCCGATTTATCGGATTTATTTTCGATCGATCTGAATATCGTCCAGAGACTTTTAAAGGACCTTTGGAGCCTTTTCCGATTGATCAAATACATTCTCCGATTGATTGGAGATCAATTGGAAATGACATCCGATTGATTGGGTATCCATCGGAGATGGCAGTGATGCTTTTTAGTCTGATTTTCATCAACTGCTCACTCACACACATCCATAGCTGATCTTCATGGATGGAAGGCTATAGCTTAGGCTACTAGGATATTCCTAAGAGGATATGGCTAGCTATAGAAGAGGATTTTAGGAAAAACGAATTAGGGAATATGTTTGAAGTCCGGTCTAGGATTGGCGATCTTCTGAGTTTCTTCAACTTGTTCAACCGGAGAAGCTTCAAGTCTTCAATCTTCAGCAACTAGTGACTCTCTAGACTTGACGACATACTCAGTACGCTAATTGACAAAATCTTACATTTACAGGCTCCTCCAACTCAGCTATCTTATAAGTGTTTTCCACTTCCAAGCTCTCCTTCTTTGCACGGATTTGGAGATAATCTCCCTTCAGCTGCGCATGCCGAGAGCGAAACTCTTGGGAGGACGTGCCCAGATTCCGACGCTCCGCTTCCGGTGCCTTAACATGATCCTGCATGGTCGTGATCACCTTCCCCTTCTCCATGTCCCAAAGTTTAGCAGCCTTCGCCTTCTCCTCTGCAGCTTTCTTTTTCTGCTATGCAGTCTTCGCCTTCTTCTCAGCGTCCACCAGGGACACACGAAGTTCACCGATATGGCGATTCATCTCTGAGAAGAGTCACTTGGACTCGGCAATGTCATTGTTAACTCTAAGGCTAATGTTGAGTAGATGACCGCAGGAAACATATAAAGTTACGAGAAGGACAGAGAATAAATCAAGTGCAAAAATTATTGGGAACAGTCAGCTACCTGGATGCTTTTCATCATGGTTTGTAGAGCAGCGTCCTCGGGCCTCAGATCGACTAAAGGCTTCAATTCTCTCTGCCCAACGTGGTCGCACATAAATTGGTACACTGGGAGGAGATAATCTGGAATTTGAAGATTGTCAAACCCCTACCCAGTAGAGGAAGAAGGGCGGACGCTCTCTTGATGTCGGTCCCGTGAAGAAGAGGGCCCGACCCTTTCTTGAGGAGGCAGCATCAACTCCCGAGCTGAGGTTGTTGAAGACCTCGTCCCCCTGACCGAGGGGACGACATGCTGAGTCCTCGCTGGGAGCTCAGAAGATTGAACCACAAGCTTTTGAGGCTGAGGAACCTAGGAACCCTGTCGCCTATGAACCTGAGTAGTAGGCTCCTATTATAGAGAAGACGAGCCCTTCGCCCTCTTGGACTTTTTCCAGCCCTTGCTAGGTAGGAGCGCTTGGGCCTCTAGCTTAACTTCTCTTTTCTGAGAATGATCTTCAAAAGTCATCTCTGCACGATCACGAGAAACCAAGTCAAAGATCATTAGAGTTAGGTCAACATAAACCTAGCAAAGTAAAAATAATGACAGTTACCTTACATTAGGCCGAACGAGAGTGGAGAAGAGGGACTGTGGAGGACTTTTACGTTACAGGAAGCACTTGGCACCCGAAAAGCTTTCACTAGTTTCTCCTAGATCCCTCCCTTAAGTTTCAGTTTCGAAGGAGATATTCCTATAATGGCACAAACAAAGGTGAGTGCTCGGCTATACTCCCGAGAAAATACTCAAAAAGAAAAAAGAAATTTTTAGGGCTCTAACCTGAAAGGAAGGCTGGGGGCACGTTCCTCTAACCCGAGGCCTCCTCGGCCTCTGGCATCTCCCAAGTGCCTGAAGTAAAGAACCACTTGCGCATCCTTTTTTTACTAGTCGGGTTGCCAGTGATAAAGTTTGACACGTGCTAGTATGTAAGGTAGTTTAGCCCTTTGAACTTGGGATTATACTTCAACTTAAACATCTTGAGGAACTCGTCAACCATGAGTTCCCTAATTCCTTCTTGTTTCCAGAGGACATATTGTTGGGGCTCAAAATATCACCAATAATAAAAGAAGAACTGACAACTCAAATACAACAGTCCAAGTCAGCAAATACCCAGAGACAGTCAGAAAAGTGGCAGAGTGCCGGTGTAGTCCTGGCTCGGGCAGCTCGCGCAATCACACCCGAAATCGAAATCTACCATTCCATTGCTGATCTAAACATGCACTTCGCTGCTAAATGATCTAGAAGCCCCAAAAACCCCTAACCCCAGAATTTGAATATCGTACGGTGCATATTTTCGCTTGCGCACCCCGAAGTATGTTTTCCCCTACTAGGAGCCGACTGAAGGATCAAATTGGGAAGGAACTATAAAAATTAACATCATTTGACCATTCACTAGCTAACCTGTTCATTCAGTAACATGATTAAAGGTCAAAAGCATTCTGGTGCTAGTGACTATGATTCCCAAAAAGGTATCTATACATTGAGCGTAGGCGCGCGTAGCCTGAATTTTTTAAGTCTGAGAACATATATAGTGAAGAGCTCAATTCCAGTCAGAGGATGATTAGGTAATAAATGTACGTTCAAAGATATTGATACATCATGGGAAGGCTTACCAAGTCATGATTCCGACAAGTCCAAGATCATCTAATTCTGAGTTGTAATGAAGAAGATATGAGTTGTTTACCGAAGACCGTACATTATTGATGACATTAATCACTTGTGCCCAATTTTGAAGATAGAAGAGGCTTCTAAAGGTGATCATGATTTGTAATGAAGAAGTTATGACCATCCATGTGGAGACGCGAAAGTGCAGAAGATCATGCTCTCGGCTTGAGATCTTGAAAATTTCTAAGTCTGGAAGCTGCCAAGAGGGACACACGCCCGGGGCATGTCCACATGCGCTTGGGGCATGCTTACATCTCTCGGAACTCCTTTTCCCCCTCTCCAAGAGGCACATGCGCCTGGGGCTGATCTACATGCGTCAGCACTGTTCGCTTCCCCAAGTGTAGGGTTGCGATGTAGTAATAAACTCGGTAATACCGAGGTCGATCCACAGGGACTTATGTAGGATGTCACAAACTCATCCACAAGTTTCTATTGAAGCTAACAATCAAAGTTTGAATAGAATGTGTGTGATTAACAGTTTAAGCTAAATTGAATGTAAACAATTATAAGAAGGCACTAGGGGTTCGAGGATTCACTTGTAGCAATCCTCGATGTTCAATCCGCTGTGGTTTCCCATTCTCTCAACTAGAATCACCAGTCAGGTCTATCTAGTCGGATGATAGAACTGTTAAACCAGAAGTCTGTAACATGTAAGTTCTGTGCATAAAGTTCACTCAACTCTAGGCTGATCTGAGCATGCTCATTGCATAGGTCATTCACCTTTTCTATAGGTCCAATTCCCTACCATAACCATCCTCAAGTCTTCTCACAAGACAAGGCTAGATCATGATTTGAACTGGATTCAAATTATATGCACAGTCCATACATATTCCAGATAATCAACCAAAACTAGAACTTTGGCATGAAGCCCCTTTATGAAGAGCTTGGTACTAGAGCGCACTCCAATTCCTCGGATCATATAGGTCTAGACCGTTGCAAACAAATTAAGAAAATAAGTAATTCATCCAAACATCCATGAGTCATCACAAGACTAAGAGAAATTACTTAAAAACTTGTATAAACTTCAAACCTTAGTTCATAATCATGAATTCCAAACTGAAAACCACTTAACCACGAATTAAAACATCTTGGATACACTACAAGCTTCACCTCTTAGCCCTAGCTAAGAGGTTTAGCTGCTCATGATCCAAGGAAACATGAAACAACTCTTAAAAACATGAAAACAGCAAAGCAAACCAAAAGGAGTTGTGAAACTCCAATCTTCACTTCCACAGCCTCCAACCTCGCTTGAACCCTTCTAGGATGCCCTAGGAACGATCCCTAGGTGTCCTTTTATAGTCTGGAAGCTCCACAACTTCGGAAGAATCGAGAACTTGCGTAACACTTACGCAGCGCAGAGAAAATCGGGATGAAATTAGAAATTTCTAACTCAGTACGCATGGCCGACCGGTCATGACCGGTCGGCCTCAAGTGAAAACACTCCAGCAGGTATGCCCGACCGGTCAAGACCGGTCGGCCTAGTAGAACATCAGTCCAGCAAGCCTATCCGACCGGTCAAGACCGGTCGGATGTTTTCATCCTCCTTACAACAGCAATGACCGACCGGTCTTGACCGGTCGGTCCTTTTCCATGAAGTTCCAGCATATGTCCGACCGGTCAAGACCGGTGGGACGTCTTCAGTAGGGGCCAAATCTGCATGGCTGACCGGTCACTGACCGGTCTGGCTTCCTTGGCCGACTGGTCACGACCGGTCAGCCCTCTTTTCTTCTTGCATTTTTCCTTTCTTTCTTCCTTCTGCTTTCTTTTCTTCTTTAGTTCTTTCTTTCTTTATTAGAATAGTTCCAAATGAGCTCATTATATCTTCAATTGAGTAGAGTCCACCCTCAATCCTGTAGTCACACAACATGCATTGAATTAGCTTCCAAACCATACAAACCTTGCACAATGAGTGATGAATTGGGGTTAGAATATGCATAATTAAGAGCTCAACACACCCCCCAACCAGCATTTTGCTAGTCCCGAGCAAAACATGCGTGAAGCTAATCTCATTCTTCTAAACTCAACTCTCTTTCAGAAACCATCCTTTTATACATTCCAAGGTTCATAAGCTTAAGATTCAGAAACATTAGGCAACAGAGGTTGAAACCGTAAACTCTCAAAACATAATACGCATTCATATGAAATTCCCGCTGATTGGTTGATAAATAGGAAGATTTGAACAAATTTAACCTAGTGTGGGTAGTGAAAATTCATCTCACGAGTTTCTAGGATTATCTTCTTCATAGATCAAGTAAACTATAGAACTTAAGGTCCATAGAGCCACATCAGGCCAATGACAGGGATTTGCCTTACCGTCCTTCCGACGACTTTCACACTACGTCCCATTTCCGGCTTTGGTTACGGGTAGACCATCCCCCGGTTGGTAGTAGGTAGCCCTAATCGGAATTCTCCACCATTTTTCCACATTCCCAATTTCATCCTTCCTTTTCCTTTTTCTTTTTAAATTAGATAGGATTTTTAAAAATCCATATCTTTCATTATTTTCCCATGGACAAGGATGGACAAAGTACCCCCGGCCTGATTTCTCAATACCTTAATTCAAAGTCTAGCTAATTCATAAGTCACATAATCCCTTCAACTCGTGAAAATCGTGTAATGTGAACTAGGTGTAAAAGTGTTCAGATTTTCTATCAATCACAAAAATAGGGGTGTTCACATATAAAACCATTATGCTATGAGAGATTGCAGACATCCAGCCCTATACACTTCATATCTCCTCCTCTTATGCTCATATCAACTTGAATGTGTAAAACCGGTGTTTTCCAAAAGAGTTTCGAATTTTTGAAAAATCGAAAAAAAAAAAATTCACATGATTGCTTGAAATGTTGCAAATCGCTGGATCCATCCAAGTGATCCTACACCCCCCAACCAAATTTTGCATTGTCCTCAATGAAAAAGATGTACAATGAGCAAAACATGAGAGCAATTTGAAAATAAAAGGGAGTGAGGAATGATAGTACCTGAGAGAGTGAAAAGTGGAGATCTTCCTCCTTCGAACAAACCTATGAAAACGAAAACAAAAGTAGCAGAATCCTAATCCTAACCACTCTATACCTCCATCAGACTAGGAGATCAATTATCCTGATACACAGGATCATTCAGATGTATGGACATACTTTCTGAAGGAAAGTTTTCAAAGAACGGCTTTAATCGCTGCCCATTTGCTTTAAAAATGTTGCCGTTCCTTGGATTTAACAGCTCGACAGTCCCATATGGATAGACAGTTTGCAAAATGTAGGGACCGGTCCACCGAGATCTCAATTTTCCCGGAAATAGATGTAAGCGAGAATTATACATGAGGACTTTTTGATTTATCGTGAATGTCTTGCGAAGAATATTCTTATCATGGAATATCTTCGTCTTATCCTTGTAGATTCTTGCATTCTCATAAGCTTCATTCCGGATTTCTGCAAGTTCATTCAATTGTAGTTTGCGTAACGAGCTTGCCTTGTCAGGATTGAAATTCATCTTCTTAATAGCCCAATACGCCTTATGTTCCAACTCCACAGGCAAGTGACAAGCCTTCCCATAGACAAGTCTATAGGGAGACATTCCAATAGGAGTTTTAAAGGCAGTACGGTAAGCCCAAAGCGCATCGGTAAGTCGAAGTGACCAATCCTTGCGATCGGGATTCACCGTTTTTTCTAAAATGTTTTTAATCTCCCTATTGGATATCTCGGCTTGTCCACTAGTTTGTGGGTGATAGGGAGTGCTCACTTTGTGAGTTACGCCATATTTCTTCATTAATGCTTCAAAAGGGCGATTGCAAAAGTGAGACCCTCCATCACTTATGATGACTCGAGACGTTCCAAACCGGGAAAGAATGTTTTCTTTTAAGAATCGAATGACCGTTTTATGGTCATTATTCCGGCAAGGGATGGCCTCGACCCATTTGGAAACATAATCAACGGCAAGCAAGATGTATAAGTTTCCAAAGGAAGATGGGAATGGGCCCATGAAATCGATGCCCCAACAATCAAAAATTTCGATAATTAAGATGGGATTGAGTGGCATCATATTTCTACGGGAGATTCCTCCTAATTTCTGACAGGGTTCGCAAGCTTTGCAAAACTCATGTGTGTCTTTGAACATGGTGGGCCAATAAAACCCACATTGCAGAATTTTCGCTGTGGTCTTTTTAGCCGAAAAATGGCCACCACATGCTTGAGAATGACAGAAGGAGATGATACTTTGTTGCTCATCATCTGGGACACATCTCCTTATGATTTGGTCGGGACAATATTTGAACAAGTATGGGTCGTCCCATAGAAATTTCTGTACCTCTGAGAAGAATCTATCCTTATCTTGCTTTTTCCAATATGTAGGAATTGTACCTGTAGCAAGATAATTAGCAATGTCTGCATACCATGGCAATTGGGAAACAGCAAAAAGTTGTTCATCAGGGAACATGTCATTGATTGCAGTCGTTTCAGGGGAATCAGTGAGGACAAGTCGAGAGAGGTGGTCAGCTACTACATTCTCTACTCCTTTCTTATCACGTATTTCTAAGTCGAATTCTTGGAGTAGGAGGATCCATCTTAATAACCGTGGTTTAGCATCCTTCTTAGAGAGAAGATACTTAAGCGCGGCATGGTCGGTGAATACGATGATCTTGGATCCAATCAAGTAGGATCTAAACTTTTCCAAGGCAAAAACTACTGCTAAAAGTTCCTTTTCAGTAGTGGTGTAGTTTGCCTGGGCTGAGTTTAGGGTTCTACTTGCATAGTAGATAACACATGGCTTTTTATCTTTTCTTTGGCCTAACACGGCCCCAATAGCATAGTCGCTAGCATCGCACATAATCTCAAAAGGAAGGCTCCAATCAGGTGGTTGCATTATTGGGGCGCATGTCAACATGCCTTTAAGGGTGGTAAAGGCCTTTTGACATTCTTCACTCCACTCAAATGAATTTTCCTTTTGAAGTAGGTTGCATAAAGGACGAGAGAGTGAACTGAAATCCTTTATGAACCGTCTATAAAATCCTGCGTGTCCTAAAAAGGACCGTATATCTCGTATGCTTTTGGGTGGTGGGAGGTTAGAGATAAGATCAATTTTCGCCTTGTCCACCTCAATTCCATTTTGTGAAACGATGTGACCAAGTACAATTCCTTTTTGAACCATGAAGTGACACTTTTCCCAATTGAGCACAAGGTTCTTTTCTTCACATCTTTTTAGCACAGATTTCAAGTGCTCAAGGCACTCATCAAAGCTACAACCGAATACGAAAAAATCATCCATGAAGACTTCTAGAATTGTTCCCACCATGTCAGAAAAGATGCTCATCATACAACGCTGAAAAGTGGCAGGGGCATTACATAGTCCAAACGGCATCCGTTGATAGGCGAAAGTGCCGAATGGACATGTGAATGTAGTCTTTTCTTGGTCTGGCAATTTCTATTTGGTTATACCCTGAATAGCCATCAAGGAAGCAAAAGTGGGAATGACCTGCCAACCGTTCTAAAATCTGATCAACAAACGGTAGGGGGAAGTGGTCTTTCCTTGTGACAGTGTTTAGCTTCCTGTAGTCAATGCACATTCTCCAACCGGTAGTGACTCTAGTTGGTACGAGTTCATTATTGGCATTGGCTATGATGGTTATTCCGGATTTCTTTGGCACCACTTGAGTTGGGCTCACCCATTGGCTATCAGATATTGGGTAAATGATACCTACATCCAATAGTTTCACCACTTCGGCCTTAACCACATCCTTCATATTTGGATTTAGTCGTCTTTGTGGTTGCCGGGATGTCTTTGCATTTTCCTCAAGATGTATGCGGTGAGTGCAAATCAGTGGGTCTATGCCTTTGAGATCCGCAATTGTCCATCCGATGGCACTCTTGTGCTCTAATAGAGTGGCTATTAGCCTACTCTCTTGTTCCTCATCCAAGTGGGAAGAAATCACCACTGGATATGTCTCATCTCGACCTAAATAGACATATTTTAGCTCACTTGGCAATGGTTTTAGGTCGAGTTTTGGTGCCTTAATGTTGGATGGGAGGGCCTTGTTCTCATTTATAGGCAAAGGTTCAATTGGGGCCCTCCATCTTTTATTTTCACGCACCAGCATCACATCTAGAATGGCATCCATCTCTTGTGTTGTATTATCATTCATATCATGGAGATGGGCCACACATGCCTCTAAAGGGTCGGAAAATAGTGACAAGGGGATTGTATCTTCCACGAATGATTCGATCATGTTTAATTCGTGGATATCATCATCAACTTCCCGCGGTTGTTTGCATAACTCAAATATATTAAGCTCAAGAGTCATATTTCCAAAGGACATTTGTACCAGTCCGTTTCTACAATTGATAATGGCGTTTGAGGTAGCTAGAAACGGCCTTCCAAGTATGACAGGAATTTGAGTACCGGTGCCTATCACGGGATGTGTGTCCAGGACAATAAAATCTACTGGATAGTAGAATTTATCAACTTGGACTAGAACATCCTCTACCATTCCTCTCGGTATCCGGATGGATCTATCAGCAAGTTGGAGTGTGGTTTTGGTGGGTTTCAATTCACCTAACCCAAGTTGTTCATAGACCGAGTATGGAATGAGATTCACACTTGCCCCCAAGTCGAGTAGGGCTTGTTTAATCTGGTAGTCTCCTATGATGCATGATATGGTTGGACTACCCGGATCTTTGTATTTTTGGGGCACCTCTTGTTTGATGATGGCACTCAAATTCTCAGCCAAAAGCACTTTGTTGTGAACATTATGTTTCCTTTTGATTGTACACAATTCCTTTAAAAATTTGGCATAAGATGGTATTTGTTTTATTGCATCCAACAGCGGAATGTTGATCTTCACCTGCTTGAAAACTTCCAGAATCTCCAGATTTTTATCTAAAGGTTTAGGTGAAATCAACCTTTGTGGAAATGGGGCAACCGGCTTGTATTGTCTTTCCGGTTCTTTCTCTTGTGGAATATTGTTTGGGCTATCATTTTCTTTGGGAATTTCCGGATCCTTAGGCTTGGGGGCCTTCACCGGATTGGATTTATCAATTTCTTTCCCACTTCTCAAAGTGGTGATAGCTTGGACATGTTCCGTATGGTGGGAGGATGAGCTTGCATCTTGTATCTCATATTGGGTCCTTGGATTAGGAAGAGGTTGGGCAGGGAGTGTGCCCTTCTCTCTAACACTAAGGTGAGCTTCAACTCTAGCCAAAGATGTTTTCAATTCATTGATGGCTTGGTTTGAGTTTTGATTGAATTTCAATTGCTCTTGCATGAACCCATCTATTTTTAGAGAGTTTGTCTTGTTATGCTCATTCTGGACTGATACAAATGCACCCAACATCTCTTCTAGTGATACTTTTGGAGTGTTGTTTGCATTTGCATTGGGCCCATTCTTCCAACTGAAGTTGGGATGGTTCTTCCAATTAGGATTATACGTGTTTGAGTTTGGAGCACCATATTGCTGCTGATAACTGTTTATGGCATTTGTTTGTTCTTGTAAGATGCCTTGGACTGCTGAAATTGTGGGACAATCGGGTGTAGCATGTTGATTTCCAGCACAAATTCCACAAACAGTTTCAACCTCAGTGGAGTTGATTGTTTCCCCTTTCCTTAATTCCATGGCTTCGACCTTTCTTGTAAGGCTAGCCAACCGTGCACTTATGCTATCTTCTTCTGATAGGACATACATTCCTCCCTTTTCCTTTTGTTGGCCAATCTTGGAATTTGTTGGTTTAGGTGTGTCCCAAGATTGTGCACTTTCAGCCAATTCTTCCAGATAATCCCATGCTTCATCAGCTTCCTTATTCATGAACTCCCCATTACACATCATCTCTATAAATTAGCGCATGGATGGAATCAGTCCTTCATAGAAAAAACTTATAATCCGCCAATTTTCATAGCCATGATGTGGGCATGCATTTAATAGGTCTTTGAATCTCTCCCAACATTGGGAAAAGGTTTCATCCTCCTTTTGGGCAAAGTTCATGATAAGGCGCTTAAGCATGTTCGTTTTGTGAGTAGGGAAGAATTTTTTTATAAATTCTCTGTGCATATCGTTCCATGACCCGATTGATCTTGGCCTTAATGCATACAGCCAACCCTTGGCTTTATCCTTAAGAGTGAAAGGGAAGAATTTAAGTCTTACTACATCTTCAGTCACATTTGCAAAGTGCATGGTGGTGATTACCTCATCAAACTCCCTAAAGTGTTGATAGGCACTTTCACTGTCTAAACCATGGAATTTAAGGAGAAGATTGATCACTCCCGGTTTCAAATCCACATTCCCTGCATTTGGTGGAAATACTATGCATGAGGGAGTGCTTGTTCTTGCAGGTTGCAAGAAATCACGTAAAGTCCTAGGTCGGGGAACATTCTCAACCACATTCTCCCCTATTTCGGTTTGATTTTGAACCGGGTTAGGTTGATTTGTAGCCATACTTTCAGATAAAATTGGAGAATTTAGATGTCTCCTAGCACGTGGCTCTCTATCAATCCCTTCTACTATCCCCCCTTCACTTATGAGTCGGTTATTGGAATCCCGAGCCCAATGTGGCATGCAAAATCAAAAATAAGAAACAAAAGAAAGGAAAAAGAATTCTTCCTTCTTTTTCTTTACTCTTCTCTAAGACCGAAGCACAAGGTGTCTTGCAATGGCTAGGCCAAAAACAAAGATAGAGACCGATTTCTCCTGGTCAATAGGGGTTCAGAGAACACCCCACCCACTCTTTGAATCTTTTGAGAAAAGGCACAGAAAAAGGAGAAAGAGGAGTAGAGATGAGAAAAGAAATCCCTGAGCACAAGGTGATCCAAGACGGCAGAGCCGACCAATAGGAATCCAGGTGGCAAAAAGGCCGACCTTTCAGAGATCCAAAAGGAGTCTCCACCCACTCTACAAGAGATGAATAAAATAAGAATGACTATGAGAAGGAGAAGAGTAAGGTTTTAGAAGGATAGAACCTGATTCGCACTTGAAATCCTTGAATCTTCTTCAGCTTCCTAGAAATCCTTGAAAAAAAATCAAATAAACAAACTAAGTTAGTTCTAATAATCTAAAAGAGTCCTAAATAGATACTAATTTCAGAAATTTGTGAAAACCGTCAAGGTCCCCGGCAGCGGCGCCAAAAACTTGTTCGCTTCCCCAAGTGTAGGGTTGCGATGTAGTAATAAACTCGGTAATACCGAGGTCGATCCACAGGGACTTATGTAGGATGTCACAAACTCATCCACAAGTTTCTATTGAAGCTAACAATCAAAGTTTGAATAGAATGTGTGTGATTAACAGTTTAAGCTAAATTGAATGTAAACAATTATAAGAAGGCACTAGGGGTTCGAGGATTCACTTGTAGCAATCCTCGATGTTCAATCCGCTGTGGTTTCCCATTCTCTCAACTAGAATCACCAGTCAGGTCTATCTAGTCGGATGATAGAACTGTTAAACCAGAAGTCTGTAACATGTAAGTTCTGTGCATAAAGTTCACTCAACTCTAGGCTGATCTGAGCATGCTCATTGCATAGGTCATTCACCTTTTCTATAGGTCCAATTCCCTACCATAACCATCCTCAAGTCTTCTCACAAGACAAGGCTAGATCATGATTTGAACTGGATTCAAATTATATGCACAGTCCATACATATTCCAGATAATCAACCAAAACTAGAACTTTGGCATGAAGCCCCTTTATGAAGAGCTTGGTACTAGAGCGCACTCCAATTCCTCGGATCATACAGGTCTAGACCGTTGCAAACAAATTAAGAAAATAAGTAATTCATCCAAACATCCATGAGTCATCACAAGACTAAGAGAAATTACTTAAAAACTTGTATAAACTTCAAACCTTAGTTCATAATCATGAATTCCAAACTGAAAACCACTTAACCACGAATTAAAACATCTTGGATACACTACAAGCTTCACCTCTTAGCCCTAGCTAAGAGGTTTAGCTGCTCATGATCCAAGGAAACATGAAACAACTCTTAAAAACATGAAAACAGCAAAGCAAACCAAAAGGAGTTGTGAAACTCCAATCTTCACTTCCACAGCCTCCAACCTCGCTTGAACCCTTCTAGGATGCCCTAGGAACGATCCCTAGGTGTCCTTTTATAGTCTGGAAGCTCCACAACTTCGGAAGAATCGAGAACTTGCGTAACACTTACGCAGCGCAGAGAAAATCGGGATGAAATTAGAAATTTCTAACTCAGTACGCATGGCCGACCGGTCATGACCGGTCGGCCTCAAGTGAAAACACTCCAGCAGGTATGCCCGACCGGTCAAGACCGGTCGGCCTAGTAGAACATCAGTCCAGCAAGCCTATCCGACCGGTCAAGACCGGTCGGATGTTTTCATCCTCCTTACAGCAGCAATGACCGACCGGTCTTGACCGGTCGGTCCTTTTCCATGAAGTTCCAGCATATGTCCGACCGGTCAAGACCGGTCGGACGTCTTCAGTAGGGGCCAAATCTGCATGGCTGACCGGTCACTGACCGGTCTGGCTTCCTTGGCCGACTGGTCACGACCGGTCAGCCCTCTTTTCTTCTTGCATTTTTCCTTTCTTTCTTCCTTCTGCTTTCTTTTCTTCTTTAGTTCTTTCTTTCTTTATTAGAATAGTTCCAAATGAGCTCATTATATCTTCAATTGAGTAGAGTCCACCCTCAATCCTGTAGTCACACAACATGCATTGAATTAGCTTCCAAACCATATAAACCTTGCACAATGAGTGATGAATTGGGGTTAGAATATGCATAATTAAGAGCTTAACAAGCACCCCACATGCACCCAGCTCCAAGTGGCTGGGCTATAAATACCCCAACCCCTGATGACCTCAGTGTGTGGAAAGAGCTAAAAAAGAAGTTGTTGAGAGAGAGGGAGAGAGAAAACTCCAAGAATGTTCTAAGCCTGGGGAACATGTGCGCCCAAGGACTTATGAGGAGATCCCACATGCTCCTGCTCCTTTGGGCAGGTCAAAATTCACTAGTGCAGATGTGCGGTGCAGTCCGAATTTTCACTAAGTGTGGAACCCCACATGCGCCCACTCTCTCTTCACATGCGCCTGGACTGGACTGCACTGCACATCTGCACTACACTGCACTGCATACCTGCACCTGTACACACACGGCACACCTTATTTACATAAAAATGTTTAAATTTATGTTTCCAATTACTTTAAGTTATTTATGTAAATAAGGAAGTACCCCCCATTTGGATTCAATAAAAAATACTAAAAAATTAAATTTTCAACAATAAATATTTTAATTTTTCATTTCAAGTACAAATCGTAACTTTTTAGCACTCCTCGAAAAGTTTTTCTTTTAAACGGAGGGGTTTTCTTCTAATTTAAATCGTTCAAAAAAATCTGAAATACCCTAATTAGGCTAAAACACCAAAGTCTAGTGAAATATTCATGATATATTATTGTCAATTTGTGAATAGATCAATAATCCATAACTTAAAATTTTCAGGCAGCGATATGACCAGAACATCAATTTAGTACAAATTTGTACAAAAATGAAACTGTGATTAGATAACATTACTTACTTCATGCATCAACATTCATCTTACTTAATCTAACATTCATCTATGCTTAATCTAGCGCTCATCTTCCTTAATCCAACATTCATCTCTGCTTAATCCAGCATTCATCTTACTTAATCTAGCATTTACCTTACTTAACTCAACTGTTAATACAAAGATTTGTCAATTACCATGGTTAGTGTGTCGTCAAGTCTGCTTGCGGCTGAAGATAGTAGCTACTTAAGAAGATCGCTCATCCAGTCAAGCTTCAAGCCTCTTCATCCAAACCTTTGATCGCAAAACCCTTCTATAGATGGCTCAATCCTTCCTAGTTACATCCTTAGCCCCATCTATAGTCCACCTTCCATAAAGATCAGCTATGGAAGTGTCCATTATGGTAGTTGTTGTTTAAAACATGAAAAACAGTATATCTGCTGTCTCCGATAGGTGTCCGATCCATCAGAGCTGTGTCTGATAGGTGTCCGATCAATCGGAAGTTATGTTCGATCAATCGGGGATTTGTCCAGCAACTTTGAAAAACTCTCTGGAAATTTTTTCGATCACTCGGAGGACTGTCCGATCAATCGGATAGGGTGCTCCGATCAATTGGAGAATGATCCGATCCATCGGACGAAAATCCAGAAAATCACATAAACTCTCTGGAAGAAATTATGATCAATCGGAACATCTGTCCAATCAATCGGACGGGGTGCTTCGATCCATTGGAAGGACATCCGATCCATCAGACGAAAATCCAGAAAAACACATAAACTATCTGGAAGAAATTACGATCAATCGGACCATCTGTCCGATCAATCGGACAGGGTCCTCCGATCAATCGGAACTAAGTCCGATCAATCGGAGAACCTGTTTTTCAGCAAAAATTCAAATCAAGCTAATACTTATGTTCGATCGATCGGATCCTATCGAGGTGACCGTTTTCTGACCGTTGAAAGTCATCTCTATATATGGAACTCGGTTGGATCTTGTGGGGATCACTTGGAGCATCATCTAGGGTTTGTTTGTGCTTTCTCCTTGAGATCCCCTTCTCTCATACCCTTTGATTTGTTGAGTTCATACTTCAATCTATGTTGATTTGACCAACATTGAAGAGCATTCAAAGCTTGGATTGAATCATGAACTCAACCCCTCTTTAATGGCATCTTGACCTACCTCTCAAAGTTATACTCTTGTCATCAATGCCATTAATGGTGGTTTAGGTAGAAGCTACTCCTCATATAAAAGCCATATCTCAATATAGCCTCAACCAAAACCTAATCCTCACCTTGGAATCTACAAGGAGTCATCCGTAGTAAGGTTGCTGATCGAGGGAGCTAAAGAAGGTAACTTCCATGCAAGCCGAAGCTTCTTCAACAAAGGCATCATCAAGGGGCTCAATCAGCTAAGTATATTTAGTCTTTCGAGTCCAAGAAACCTCCTCAAAGTTGAGATTTGGGTTTCAGAGTTTGAAGACCCAAACTCGGTAGAGTCCTTGCGTAGGACAAGTCCTTGAGTAGGACAAGCCCTTGTGTATGACAAAGTGGTTCATGGATTAGTCCTATGGAAGGATGAATCCATGTGTTGAGGTTTAAGTTCTTTTGTAGGCTGTTAAGGTTTATGGTTAACCTCTTTTAAAACCATAGTGATAGTGAAATCCGGCCACTCAAGGAGTGAGTGGATCAGCCGGGAGTGGAGTAGGTATATAACCGAACCACTATAAAAATCTCTTGTTGTGTGATGAATGGATGAACTGCTTTACTTCTTTCACTTATGTTTTTATTGATTAATATTCTGCATATCTTGTGCTTGAAGTAAGTTCTCTAAGAATACCTTGCATGTTTACAAGTGTGTAATTTGGTAATTTGAAAAAGTGTCCTATTCACCCCCCTCTAGGACAAGGTAACCTGTTTCTTGCTTCTACAAAAGCGGTAATCAAACTTATACCGCATTTTCAATTGGTATCAGAGAGGGTTCCTCCTCAAAGGCATAACAGCCCGGAGTGTGATCCGTTTCTAGAAGCTTGAAATCATGTCAAAAGGGGATTTTAGTATGGTTTCCAAACCTCCATATTTTGATGGATCAAACTATGCATATTGGAAAGCAAGAATGAGAGTCTTCTTGCAATCATTGGATCATACAACATGGAGGTCTGTGGAAACCAAATATGAAATACCCCTCTTGAGCACAGTCACAGATGGGGTCACCACCACCACAGTCAAACCTGATGATTTATGGACTGATCTTGAACAACTGAGATACATTAGCAATGCAAAGGCACTCAATGCTATCTTTTGTGCCGTTTCAGCAGATGAGTTCAAAAGAATTTGTAATTGCACAACTGCTAAGGAAGCATGGGACATCTTTGAAACTACTCATGAAGGGACTAGTACAGTCAAGAGGTCGAAACTTCAGCTCTTGACTACTCAATTTGAGAATATGAAAATGGAAGAACATGAGAACTTCATGGACTTTTACACCCGGCTGAGCGATGTCACCAATGCTATGTAGGGATTGGGGGAGAGGATATCGGATCCGTACATTTGTAGGAAAATTCTAAGATCCTTACCCGAACGATTCTCCTCCAAGGTCATAACTATTGAGGAATGTAGAGATATTGATACTAAGAAAATAGAAGACTTACTAGGATCTCTACAGACCCATGAACTTCATTTCAAGAAATCCCCAAAAAGTAGAAACACAGTGCTGAAAACTTCACACACTACACAAGAATCTGTAGCTGATAGTGATGAAGAAATGGATATGAATGAAATGGCTCTTATGGCCAAGAAGTTTAGAAAATTCTTCAAAAACAAAGGAAAGAGGGTTGACAAAAATAGCAAATCTTTTGACAAAAAGCGCTATACAGGAAAACCCTACAACAAGCTAAAAGATCCTAAGTGCTACAACTGTGGACGCTATGGTCATATTGCCTCTGACTGCCAAGTTCCTGCCAAAGAAAATTAAAAAAGAAAGCAATGGCAGTCACATGGGACAACCTCGAGAGTTCAGATTCAGAATCAGATGAATATCAAAGTGATGGGAGAGGATCAGTTAAAATTTTGATAGCCTTTATCTCAGAGATTGTCCCAGACATACAAGGCGTAAGAGACAAGGATGATCATGAGTCATCAGAAAACAATGTGACATCCTCAGATGATGACAAGGATGATAATGAAGGTTTGCAAGTTGCCTATGATGAGTTATTTCGTCAAAGCATCCTTCTTACCAAGAAGTTGAGCCAAGCTAATATTGACAACAACAAATTGGCTGATGAAATGCAAGAAGTGAAAGGAGAAAACAACAGATTTCACTTTCAGATCTGTGACTTGGAAAGGAAAAACAAAGCAGACAAAGCAGCTCAAGACAAAATTAATACTCTAGAAGATGAGCTGAAAAAGGCAAAATCTACAAATCAATGTCTAACCTTGAAGCTTAATAAAAAACGTCAACTCAATGAAAGATTTGCTCAGAGTAGAGAAAAACTAGACGATATCCTTAAATCAGGTAAGCCTTGTAGGAATACAAGAGGGCTAGGCTATGGTGAGCAAACTAAGGTTAGTAACCCAGAACCTGAAAAGATTAGGAATGCATCAGGAAGCGCTAAGAAAAATTCACCTATATGCCATGCATGCGGAGATGTTGGACATTTAAAGTTTGAATGCTTGATCTTTAAGAATCCGGTTCGGAACTTAAAAGGTAAATTTGTACCTACCGGAAAAAGGATGAATCATATGTGGAGTCCTCCAAAACAAACACCATACAAAAATGGAAACATGAGGAGAAATTATCCCACTCCACCTAAGAAAGATAAAAGAATGGAAGAGCTCCTTAAAATGGTAAAACAGTTAAACAAAAGGACCATGGAGCTGATGCAAGAAAAATCAAGCAAAGAAAAAAACTCAACACCTTATGCTCAAACAATGACATCTCTAGAATCAACCAAGAGGCCTGGTTCTCCAAAAAGGGTAGTATTTAAATGGGTAGTAAAGAACAAATGCTTATTTATCCATACAGCCCTTAGAGCCAGAAGAAACACTAGGTGGTATCTTAATAATGGATGCTTCCGACACATGACATGTGACAGGACTCAGTTTGTGATTATGTTGAGTTTGATGGTGGGTCTGTTACCTTTGGAGATGGGAGCGTTGCCAAAATTGTTGGAAAGGGAACCATCACCGGGCCAGGATTGCCCTAAATTGAGGATATACTGTGTGTTGACGGTTTGAAACATAATCTATTAAGCATCTCTCAAATATATGATGAACAGCATTCCATAAAATTCTCCAAAGAAAGGTGCAAAATTACGGACCAAACTGGAAAATTGATAATAAAAGGGCTTCGCACTGGAGATAACTGCTATGTTATTGAAAACAAGGGTGATGAGGGACCATCTGCCGTATGCCACATGGCCATTAATGATGAAACTGAGTTATGGCATCAACGGCTTGGTCATGTCCATTATAGGAACCTTGCTAGGTTGAGTAAAAAGAAATTAGTTAGAGGATTACCTAAGATTGGGAAGAAACCAAAAGAGGTATGTGCAGAGTGCTTGAAAGGTAAACAAATTAAAGTTGCACATAAGAAGACATCCATCATTGCTACATCAAAACCCCTTGATCTACTCCACATGGATCTCGTAGGTCCCACAAGAGTAATGAGTCAAGGTGGTAAGAGGTACTTCTTTGTTATTGTTGACGACTATTCCCGCTATACGTGGGTTGTATTTTTGAAAGAAAAGTCTGATACATTTGAGGAATTTGAGAAACTCATGAAACGACTCCACAATGAAAGGAATGTACAGTGAAACGTATTAGGAGTGATCATGGGGGGGAATTCGAGGATGGGTGATTTGATCTATTCTGGGAAAATCTAGGCATCAAACATGAATTCTCAGCCCCAAAAACTCCACAGCAGAATGGAGTAGCAGAGAGGAAAAACAGAGTTCTACTTGACATGGCCACAGTTATGATGAACAGCAGAAATATAGCAAAGAATCTGTGGGCCGAAGCAGTGAATACAGCTTGTCACATCATTAATCGAGTTTATTTAAGAGCCGGCCTAAATAAAACCCCATATGAGCTGTGGAATGGAAAAGTTCCAAACATCAAGTACTTTAGGGTCTTTGGTAGCAAATGCCACATCCTTCGTGATCGAGAAAATCTAGGAAAATTTGACTTTAAGAGCGATGAGGGAATATTTTTAGGATATGCTTCTGATAGTCGTGCCTATAGAGTTTACAACACAAGGACTAAAACAACTCAAGAATCCATAAATGTTATCATTGATGACCAATCCAAAGAAGATATAAGACTTGATGATGATGAAGTGGGAGAACCATGCCACATAGGTAAACCTGTTGAAAAATCTCCCACTCCCAATGCATCAATAGCTTCTGGAAATGTTCCACATATCAAGGATCATCCCCTCAATCAAATCATTGGAGATCCGGATGTTGGAGTCAAGACTAGGAGATAACTTGAGACCATCAACAGTCATGTGTGCTTCACCTCAAAAATTGAACCAAAAAATATAAATGAGGCTCTTAATGATGAGTTTGGATACATGCAATGCAAGAGGAACTTCAACAGTTCACTAGAAATGAAGTTTGGTTTCTGGTTGAAAGACCATATGAGAAGAATGTCATTGGAACTAAATGGATCTTCAAAAACAAAACAGATGAATCTGGCAATGTGATTCGAAACAAAGCACGTCTTGTAGCTCAAGGGTACTCTCAAATCGAGGGAATTGATTTTGATGAAACTTTTGCCTCGGTTGCTAGACTAGAATCCATCCGAATTCTCATGTCCATAGCATGTGCACTCAAATTCAAATTATTTCAAATGGACGTGAAGAGTGCCTTTCTAAATGGTATACTTGATGAGGAAGTTTATGTTGAACAACCCAAAGGGTTTGTGGACCCTAGTTATCCTCAAAGAGTCTACCTATTGAAAAAGGCTCTCTATGGGTTAAAACAAGTCCCCCGAGCATGGTATGAACGTCTTACTCGATTTCTAATTGCTCACAAGTTTGTTAGGGGGAGTGTTGACAAAACCCTATTTGTTAAAAGGACGACTGATTCATTTCTCATTGCTCAGATTTATGTGGATGATATTGTATTTGGCTCAAACTGTGAAGAATTTTCTGGCTTATTTGCTGAATTAATGAAATCTGAATTTGAGATGAGTTTGGTAGGCGAACTGAATTTTTTCCTAGGATTGCAAGTTAAACAACTGAAAAATGGAATCTTTATTAACCAAACTAAATATGCAAAAGATTTAGTCAAGAGGTTTGGGCTAGACTCGGGTCGATCACACACCACGCCTATGGCCACTACCATTAAACTTTCCAAAGACTTGTTAGGCAAAAGTGTTGATCAACATTTATATAGAAGTATGATTGGGAGTCTCCTCTACCTCACAGCAAGTAGACCCGATATTGCTTTTAGCGTAGGGGCATCTGCTAGATTTCAAGCCGATCCTAGGGAATCACACCTCATTGCTGTAAAAAGAGTGATCAGATATGTGGCCTGCACAACTGAATATGGCTTGTGGTACCCCTTTGACACCTCAACCATCATTGCGGGGTACTCCGATGCCTATTGGGCCGGAAATATGGATGATCGAAAATCCACAAGCGGTGGCTGTTTTTACGTCGGAAACTGCTTAGTTGCTTGGCATAGCAAAAAGCAAAACTCCATCTCATTGTCCACTGCTGAAGCTGAATATATTGCTGCCGGTAGTTGCTGCGCTCAATTACTTTGGATAAAGCAGATGTTGAAGGATTATGGTATTAATCAGGACGAAATGACGCTCTTTTGTGACAACACAAGCGCCATTAATATTTCAAAAAATCCTGTTCAACATTCTCGAACCAAGCATATCGACATCTGGTGTAAGACCCGTACCCTTATTTGCCCTCCGTATGCTTAATTTTCGGTGCCGGTACGTCCCGGATGGACCAGATTAGCGAGCCTTGATCACGACCCTGTTTTAGTACCGCATCGACCCAAGACCTATACCCCGGCGACCGCGTAGGCGCTGCGATTCCAACGCCGCACGGCACGCCCCATTGCGATACCTGGTGTGTAAGTTGTGTCATTTGCGTAATCCGATGTGGGCCGCGCAACGCGCGTGTGGCGTGGGCCCCACTTGTACAAATCCCTAGATCATGTCAAATCCATCACCATCATTCTCACCTATACCCATCCCATACCCCTACTCTACACACCCCATACCCCCCATCCCTCTCTCACCTCCCAAAGTCAACTCTACCCATACCCCCATACCCCTCTCCCATGATAGCCATCATCACACCCCCATGATTCATTCTCTCTCTCTCTCTCTGCCCCCCCCCCCCCCCCCTCCCCCCCCCCATACAAGTCCATACGTAGGGGGAGAGGAGAGCTTGGGGGAGAGGAGAGCTTATTTCAAAATTCAAGAGCTAGAAGAGAAAGGAGAGAGAGAGAGAGAGAAAGAGATTTGAGAGGAGAGAGAAAGAGAAAGATTTGAGAGAAGAGAGATTTGAGTGATCAAGAGAGAGATTAGAGAGATTGACGGTGGAGATCCAAGCTTGGAGGGCCCCAACCATCATCCGGACCGTCTGGATCGTCCGATCATCAACCCGATCCAATCCAACCGTCCATCCTTCGAGGTGAGTGCAAGGGGGATATAAATCCCCTATTTTCTTATTTCCTTTCATTTTCCTTTTCTTTTAGGCCCATCTGGTGGTGGACAACCTGATGGATGGATTGGATCATCCATGAATGAGCCCCACAGCATAATAATAATAATAATAGTAATAATAATAATATATATATTAAAAAAAGAGAGAGAGAGGAAGTTTACCCGCTGGACAGACAGCGTCCAGAGGACGCTGCTGCCCAGCAGGGCAAGCCTTTTTTGGGCGTGGAATGGGTCCCCACTCGTGGGACCCACCTTGATGTATGCATCTAATCCACGCCGTCTAGCTGTTTCTCCATCCCATTTTAGGGCAGGGAGCCAAAAATGAAGTAGATCCAGATCTCAAGTGGACCACACCATTGAAAAAAACGAGGCTAATGAAGCCTACTGTTGAGGCTTCTTGGGCCCACCGTGATGTTTGTGGACCACATCACCTGCCAAAATTGGGCTTGTTAGGACCCCAACGATCTGGGGAACATGATGGATGGAGCGGATCGTCCCTAAGTGTGCCCCACTTGAAATAACCACGGAAAAAAAAGGGGTAATGAACGTCCATCGTCTGGACATTCTTGAAATAACTGTTTTACCGCTTGTAGAGATACTCGGAGATATGTCTAAGGACCTACAGGGGGGGTGATTACGACCTTATCAAATTCTTTTCGCCTACTAATATATTTTATCAAATAAACAAGGTAAGCAATAACACTTAGGCTTCCAAGCCATAGTGGGTCCAATCACAAGACTAGCATAAGGTTAAACAATAAGCAATCCTAGTCTAAAACATGTATAGGTAAATAAAAGATTAACTAATCAAGATCCTAACCTATGCAACTTATGTTGACTTATGAGAGAGGATCAATGAGCTCAAGTCTACACAACTAGTGAAGGTACATCTTGTGTGTGGATGAGCCTAATAAGTGCCTAGCATACAATCCTATCAAGCATTCATAATTAATTAAACTAACAATGCTAAGATATAAATGTGCTCAAGAACAATCACAAACACAAGGATGTATAGTGGTTCGACTACTTGTCTACTCCACTCCCGGTTCAAGTACTCAACCCCTTTGAGCACACCGGCATTCACTATCAGAGGTTTTAAATGAGGTTCACCTCTCAACCTTTACACAGAGGTTTTACCGGTTCACCCCTCAACCATAACCGGAGTTTTAGACATAGGCTAACTCTCAACCCAACGCACGTTTGCTCCCGTGTCGGAGGCTCCCCCTTGGAGACTTAGTTTAGGCCCGGCAAACGGGCCAAGGAACGGCTAACGTCCCTAGATCGAGCTTGACAAACAAACTCTACATGGACTCTCAATAAAGACAACCTACTTGTCGGATGAGCCCCTTGTTAAGCGCCGGTTTGGGTTGCTTGATCTTCGCTCTCCCGTGCTTCAATCAGCTTCCCTTGCTCCCACGATCGTGTTGCCATTGCATTGCCAATGCCTCAGCCACACTTGATCAAACACCTTGCATGCGATGCCTTTGAGATGCCCAAGGTGCTAGGAGGGTAGGTTTGAGAGCTCTACAACTTAGTGGGAATGGGTTGCCTAGATTCTCTCTCCTACAATGATCTCATCTTAGAGTTTTGGACAAGAGTATGCCAATTAAGAAAGTTCCAAACTCTAGAGATCAAGAGGGGATGAAGGTCATCTTCTTCATGAGCTTGGAATGCTCTAATCTTGTGTTAAAATACAAGGAAGATGCCTTGCATAGGTTGGGAATGAGCCTCAAATGGTCTCCAACAATGGTGGCTTCACTCCTCACAAAATCCCCCTGCTATGCCCAAAAAATCGAGCTCTATATGTAAGAAAGGAGAGCTCCAATGGTCATAAAACGGGCAGAAAAAGGCTCTGAGCCGACCTGTCCCGACCGGTCCCGACCGGTCGGATCCCCTTGCTGGACAGCCTGATGAATACAGGCCGACCGGTCTTGACCGGTCGGCAATGCTTGCTGTATGCCTAGAGGAACTCAAGCCGACCGGTCAAGACCGGTCGGCAATGCTTGCTGTATGGCTTGATTATAGCTGGCCGACCGGTCTTGACCGGTCGGCTGCCCAGTCTTCATCACAGCACATTGTTGTTTGGTCTGGTCGACCGGTCTTGACCGGTCGGACCAGTCCAGCCGACCGGACAATGAACTTATTGGGCGATTCGGACAATGAACTTTAATGTTGACAAGGCTAGCTCACTTCACAAACTCCAAAAGAATGAGCTTGACGAAGTCTGAAATGATGCTTATGAAAGTTCATGGATACAAGAGTAGGATAAAGGCCTTCCATGATAAAAACATTTTTAAAAAATCTTTTCATCTTGGCCAAAAAGTAGTCTCGTATAATTTGCAATTACACATTTTTCTGGGTAAATTGAGATCTCGATGGACTGGCTCATACATTGTCAAAGAAGTATTTCCTCATGGGGCCGTTGAGATAGAGAATTCAGCAAATGGTAAATGTTTCAAGGTGAATGGACAAAGATTAAAATCATTTGCTGAGAGGTTTGATTCGGAGGACATGTTCATCCCTCTGAATGATCCTGTCTATCAGGATGATTGATCTTTTAGTTTGACAGAGGTATAGAGTAGTTTAGGATTAGGTTGTTTTTTATTTTATTTTTTGCTTTCATTATTATTAGTTGTTGGAGTTATATTCCCACTTTTGACTCTCTCAAGTACTCTCGTTCTCACTCTCCTTTTTGTTGTTGCTCTTATGTCATTGCATATTGCATATATTTTTACATTGAGGACAATGTAAGATTTTGGTTGGGAGTTGAGATTCCGAAATGAATCTAGTATTTCTATGACATTTTGGGCAATTTTTGTAGAAATTTTTTTGATTTCCTGATTTTTAAATAATTTTAGAAGTTTTGTTTCTATAAACTCGAGTATATGTGAATATGAGAGAAAGGGATGTGAAGCGATTTGATTTTGAAACTCTTAAAATTCCTTTGATATAGTAGTTTTTTATATGATTTCCCTCTTTATATGATTGATAGAAATTTTGAACACTTTTAAAATCTAGTTAACGTTACACGATTCTCATGATTGAAGGATTAGAAGGCATTTTAAATTAGTTAGACTATGATCTAAGGTGTTGAGGAACCAAACCGGGAAACTTTGTCCATCATGTTCATGAAATAATGGAAAGGAATTATGATATGGATTTATAAAAATCATATCTTATAACATTTTGAATAAAAGAAAACATGAAAGAAAAAAAAAAGAAAAAAATGTAAAGTTGAAAAAAAATCTATTGAAAAATATCGAAAAGGGCCACCTATCACCACCCAAGGGAGGGCTTATCACCCAAGTTGGTAATGGGAAGTAGAGTGAAAGCAATTGATAGAACAATAAGGCAAACTCCTGTCATAGGCTTGTTGTTAATCTGTACACTATTAGATTTATAGTCTAGTTGATCCATGAAAAGAAGTGTAATCTTGGAAATTGCTAAGTTGAGCATTCACTAAGCACAATAAACCACATTTGTTTGGATCATTCTATTTGTCAAATAATCGACGGGGACTCCATTTGAAGCACTCACTATGTTTTATGAGGATTAAGGTTTGAAAATCGATTACTATTATGCCTGAACTTTGCATTCACATGTCTTAGAGCTATAGAAGTATAGTTTCTAAAAGAGGTTTGAGTTGGAAAATTGGATTTGTTTCATGCATGTTTTGCTCGGGACTAGCAAAATGGTGGTTGGGGGTGTGTTGAGCTCTGAATTGTGCATATTCTAACCCAATTCATCACACATTATGCATATATAGTTTTGAGTGTTAAAAGACCCATCTCATATGTGAATTTGTGTCTGTAGGTGTTGGGGTCCCAAAATGTAGGAGCCCTCAAAACTTGCAAAATGGTTAGACACTTCCGAAGGAATCCAGCAAAATGCCTCCCGTTGCACGCAAAATGGAGATCTACAAAAATCCCCTTAGCCAATTTTAGTTAAAAATCTCTAGCGAGCCTCGCGAATCACTGCGATCGGAACCACTCGGAATCAAACCCATAACTTTATTATGATTTATGATGAACAGTGCATGTGATCGCACGATCCAACAGGCCCCACAAACTCATCAGAATTCAAAACCCAATTTGGAACGTTCAAAAATCTGTCCACGCATCCATAAAATTGGACTCCCATGCACCTAAAAATTATCCCACGCACCCCAAAAATGTGTCCACGCACCATTAAATTCGACATTTCAAGATTTTCATTTAAAGGTGTTTTGGTGCTCCACGCACCCCAAAAATGTGTCCTACGCACCCTTAAATTTGACACATTTCAAGATTTTCATTTAAATGTGTTTTGGTGCCCCATGCACCAAAAAAATGTGTCCACGCACCCTTAAATTCGACACATTTTATGATTCTCATTTAGAGGCGTTTCGGAGTCCCACGCACCCAAAAAATTAGATATTTGCAGAACCTATTCCTGGGTGCGTCGAACCTCCGCACATCAATTTTAAGATGCGTTGGGGGTATTTTAGGGGTGCGTGGCACGTGGCAGCCCCTCATTGGCAAAGTTTCGATATCTTCGGGTATAAATACCCCATCCAACTATTCATTTCTATGTTTTCAGAGAGAGAGAGAGCTACCATCCTCTGGGTATTCGAAATCCCCACCGAAAAACCCTCGCCAGAATACTTTTTCGATCACCGAAAACCCTTCCCGGTCGCCGGAATACCTTTCCGATCGTCGACATTTTCCCCCACATGTCCGAATTCTGAGAAATCACAACTGTGGGCACGCATCCATAAATTCGGTCCCACGCACCTAAAAATTATCCCACGCACCCGAAAAATGGCACACCCGTCCATAAATTCGGGTCCCAGTCGTCCATTAATTCGACATGAATCGGACCAGTGCATCAGACTCCCACGCACCCGAAAACTGGCCCACGCGTCCATAAATTCGGGTCCCACGCGTACATAAACTCGACGAAATTTAGATATGCATATTCGGTCCCACGCACCCGAAAAATGCCCCACGCATCCATAAATTCGTAAAAAATAAGGTGCTTAATCTATAGGTGCGTTGGAGCCCACGCACCCATAAATTAAGTCCCACGCACCCAAAAAATCAGCCAATTACAGAACATGTTTATGGGTGCACCGGACTCAATTTTAAGTGTTTTCAAGTTCTGTTTGAACCTATTTTAGGTATTTCGAGTGTTCCGGACGTAATGGAATGGTTAAATGGATGTTCTGAAATCTCTAAATGAGTAGAATTGTGCATCTTCGAGGTTTGACCCGATTTGACGCATTGAATGGAATGACTTCTCGGAAAGAAGCCGCCAGCATCCAGAACTATGTAAATATGTCATCATTTATATCTACTGTAAAGATATGATCCGATTTGGGTTGAAAGCTAGACAAACGGGACTGTGATTATCACAACAAACCATGTCAAAGAGTTTCAATTCTCTACAAAGCAATTGCTATGAACTAGGCACAACACAAGAGTCGATGTCCTACCAATTCAAACGGCATCCGTCGGTTGGGCTACACAGGTATACACAACTGTAGATTGGACTTCCCAAGGTCACCTGTCCATACCTGACAAGCGCGGGCCCAGAGTCATCCTTCTCAGTCATAAACCCTGATAGTCTCAGCCTGGATCTCCAGTCAAAACATGGGACATAGACATTTGACTAATATAAAGATGGTTTAGTACATAACAAAACAAATACAGGTCTCTACGACCACAAAATCTAAGACCATAGTCCCTGCTGACTAGTCCTTTTACCTTTTAATCAAGGGTCATCAATCATTCGATATAATTAAGGGCTCGTGTTAGATCACGGCCTGGAATATACAAGATCTCAGGATCTCTGGAATAAAATTCGCCTTGCGATATCTCTTCTTGTGTACCTTTTGTGAATGCTTGTGATTGTTTATGAATGTTTCCATTACTCAGAACCCCAGAGCAAGAATGCATAAAAAATGTCCTTGCTTTCATTTTCTAGTTCTAACAAACTGGCGACTCTGCTAGGGATCGAACCCAGAATCTCTGGTTAGCTCTGAGTATAGAAACACTCTAAGATTAATCATTCGCAGACACGAATGTGTACATAGGAGATTTATCGCGAGGCATAAAGTTTCGGCGCCCTCGGGCGCCAAACTGGCGACTATCAACGGGAACATTCTTCCTTTCATCTTTAAGGCAATAGATGGTAAATTAAAGGTTTTCAAACCCACGAACTCCCACGACTACACGTATTTGTCTTCTTCTTGCTTATTCTTATTAGTTTATGCACTGTGATCGATGGGTTCACGCTCCCGGCTGCATTTATGAATTGTTCTAACAATTTTCTGACACCATAGAATTAGCAAGATACTAAAGCAGACAGAAGAAATGGCATGCTCAATGATGAGTTCGTGCACCTTCCTCACCACCGGAGGCTTTAGCTTCCCTTGCTTCACCGCAGTCGCAACAGTCAGCCCAAGCTCAGAATGGCAATTGGTTAAGACCCGAAGGAAGAAGAAAGCGAACATCATAACAGCGTATAGGAAGGCGAACGTTGCAAAACCTCACCCCGTAATCAGGAGATAGTGGTAGCCAAAGTAAGAGCAGAAGATCCCTATAAACAGGCAGGTCATATCAGCCAAGCCCATAGCGCCCGCGATGACAGTCGAGCAGTTCTCGCCGTTGTCCAAAGCCGCTCGCACCTCGTAAAAAACTACTAGGCCCGCGTATGTAAAATCCAAGCCCGTGATAACCCCTGAACCGAAGCAGAGGCCGGCTCAAAAAATCCTGTTGGCACAAGTGGTAATGGTCCAAGTGGCCAAAGAAGAAGAAGAATAACCTTATGAGGCAGAAGAATTACCTCCATTCCAAGATCAGATTGATAAATTGGTCGAGGCCAATCGCGAGACAAACGATCGGATGAGGGCTATTCAAGAAGCCTTGACCACTCTGATAGCGTAGAATGCCACCAGAAGTATCGTACCGCCCACCCGTCAGTAGGCAGAGGAGTCCCAAGGGGAAGTAAAAGGTTCGGCTGAGCCTGAACCGCCCGTCCAACTCAGGGTCGTACCAATAGGATGTGTACCACTTTCCGCATCTCACGTACCACGAGAAGAGTTAACTTCTTGACTACATTAGGAAATTGGTCCGCAGTCCCGCAGTATTGCATGCGGCTATTAAAATCTACCCTGACAGGGAAGGCCTTTCAATGGTACATGTCGCTACCGGTCGACTCTATAAGGACGTGGGAGCAAATGTAGGACACTTTCATCTCGAAATTCTTTGCGACAGAGAGAAAGATCTCGTTAACAGACCTAGCGATGGTTAGACAGAGAAATGGTGAACCAGTTGACAAGTTCATCGACCGATGGGGAACCACAGCAGGCTTAATGTCGCGAATTACCCTGCGAAGGCAAGCAGATGAAGATGTGTCTAAGGGCTTTAGACCCGATGATCTTGTACGGCTTGTCAGGCAATACCTTCAACTCCTTTCGCGAGTTGGCGACGAAAGAGCATCTGGTGGAGGAAGCAGCATCCCGGGTTAACTTCATACCTGAGAGACAGAAGAGAGAGATGGGAAGAGTAGTAGACACTCACCAGGTCGACAAGAGCAGGGACCAGAAAGACCGAAAACGTCACACTACCGATCATAGAACAGAGATGAAGACAGCAGTCATACAAGACAAGGGTAAAAGGCCCTACGTACCCAAACACATATTAATAGCCGAGAGAGAAAGAGCGAACGACCCATACACATTCGATATGGCCGATCTAGTTCCAATCATGGAACAATTGATTGAAGAAGGCTTAATACGTCTACCAAAACCTGTCCACCCCCATGAAGTTGGACGAGTAAATGATCCCAAATACTGCAAATATCATCGATGTGTCAGCCACCAGACAGAAGACTGCTTCTCCCTGAAAGGAAGGATACAAGAGTTGATCAATCAAGGGGTCATCAGCATGAAGGTACCTGAGACAGCAAAGGAGACAGCCCGGACAATCGTCGCAATCCCGATAAAAAGTGTCACCAACCGACCAACCTTATTCCCTGAGCCGATTGAACCATGGACTCTAGTCAGTAGCAAGAAAAGACTCGAGAACAGACGAAGACCCGTTAACCGAAGAAAGAACAGGGGAAGAGGAAGGAGAGAAAGGTTACAGGGGCATATGCGACCCGCAACGGACCTCACATATTGTGGAATGATGTCACTTGTCGAACAGGCACCGTCCGAGGAAACCCCACGAGCAGCTGAGAGAGAGGTTGACGCGGTCATCTTACGATCAGGAAAGCAAATGCCTGACCATACCCCTCCGAGATCGGACGATCCGGTGCAAGAAGACAATATCCCTGACAGGCCGCAAGAAAGACCCCGCATGCAGAAAGTGAAAGAGAAGGTCGTCGAAGCCACGGTCAGACAGCCAAGCCCGAAACTAGTAGCGTACGACGTGGTGTCACACTTACGGAAGGTTCCCGCCCCGTCTAAGTATATACAATGTTTTATGTCTCTCGAAAGTGCACAGAGAAATGTTAATCAATGCCTTACTTAACAGTGAAGTCAGGGAGGTCATGATGATAGGAATAGAAGAAGAAATGAATAATACAGACAAATTTTGGGATGGGTATAAGCCGGTTGTTCGCTTCCCCAAGTGTAGGGTTGTGATGTAGTAATAATCTCGGTAAGACCGAGGTCGATCCATAGGGAATGAGGTAAACAATTCCAATTATCCTAATAACTAGAATCTTAAGAGGTTTATGAAATTGGTTTTAAACATAAAATAGAAAATCTGATAATGAAAAGATAACTAGAGCATCAAGGATCCACTTATAGCTCTCCTTAGATGCATAATTCGCTATGGTTTCTCACTTTCTCAACTAGAATCGAAATTAAGTTCTATCTAGTCGAATAATAGAGCAGTTAAAACAATAAATCTGTCACATGTATGATTCATGTACATGATTCTCTCAGTGCAAGCTAGGACTTGAGCACACTCAATTGCATAGGTCAGTCCCAATTCCAATAGGTTAAGATCACAACCATAATCATCATTAAATCCTGTCACAAGATAAAACTAGATCATGATTTGAACTTGATCCAAATCACATACACAATCTTACATAATCCAGAATTTTCAGAAAAATAGACTTTTGGTATGAAGCTTCCACATGAGGATCATATGTCTAGAGCGTATTGAATCCAATTCCTCGGATCATATAGGTCTAAAATAACTTAAAACAGTTAAGAACTCAAGCAATTCTTCTAAACATCCATGAGCCATCATAAGATTAAGCAAAACTACTTAGAAGTTTATTTAAACTTCAAACCATTGTTCTTCAATAGAAATCCAACTTGAAACCAATAAAACGAATTAAACAATTTAAGAAAACTATAAGGTTCACCTCTTAGCTCTAGCTAAGAGATTAGCTAATGAAAAGCATATTAAAAACTAGAACTAGAACTAAGAAAAGGAAGAAAAACTAACTGGAGGAGGCTAGGAAGCCTCCTATGACTTGAAATCATTGCTCCCCACGTCCTTGCTTGCCCTAGAATAGAAGAGAGCACCTCCTTTTATAATACAGCAAGAGTACTGCAACATAACAGATTTTGTTTCGCTTCGTACGGCTTAACCAATGGTCGGATTGCCTTCAAATTTGATTTGTAACTTCCTTGTAATGTGATATTCATCACAGATAATTTAGATTTCCAAGATTATCTTCTGAATGGGCCCACCAATCAGATCAGCGACCGCCTCTCAAAATCGCGCAATTCGGGTACCTTCAGAACCAGTCATCTTGCTTTCAACGCTCCAGAGTGTACAGATGTCGGATTGATCCCAAATTTTGAACATTGGTAGAAAACTTCCTCCTATAGATGATAGATGGATTAGATTGTCTAAAACAATTCCAAAATATGGTCCAAAAATTAGAACACTTAGGGCTTTTATAAACTCTGTGCAGTTGAATCTTTTTGGATGGTCCATCTTTCTTCAACTGGTACGATCAAATCACGCATCCTTTTGATCTGAAACTTTGTGGTTATTCATATATGGATGTGTTCTAGAAGATGGTCAAAGTAGATTTTCATATCATCAATGATGGGCCACGTGGACCGGCCCAGAGTGGAGTAGGCAGAATCTGGAACTTTCTAGATAGTTCGTATTGTTTTGGCCACCACGATCAATCCGTAGCTCCGATCGACACGAAACGACTTGGGTTATTTCGGCGTCGCGCTCCTCTTCGAAATGGATGTGTTGGATTTCCAAATGTCATCAAGATGGCTCCAGAAACCTATGCCGAAAATTTAAAAACGGGAATAACCTGCTATCTGAAATCTGGAACTCTAAATTTGTATGGCCGACCGGTCAAGACCGGTCTAGCCCATGTGTCCTTCCTCCAGCAGCTTTAAGAGAGGGTAGAGCAACTGGCCGACCGGTCAAGACCGGTCGGGGCCTGTTTGGCTGACCAATCTTGACTGGTCGGACCACCTTATGGGGCTCCTTTTCATACTTTCCTTCTTTCTTCATGATTCTTTGGCCCACCTTGGGTCTTCATCCAAGGTTCCTAAATATGCTTCTTTTACCTATTGATCGAGTGAATTCTCTCTCATTCCTGCAATCACAAAACCATGCATTAGAATAGTCTTTAAAAATAAAATCCATGCATAATGAGTGATGAATTGGGGTTAGAATATGCACAATTAGGAGCTCAACATCGGTGTCACAAGTCATACATGTCAACCATCCTTCAACGATCACTTTCTCAGAAGAAGACCACACGATCGAATTAATAGACTACAATCATTCGTTGATGGTCATAGGAACAATCAAAGATACGGAGGTTAAAAGGTGCATGTTGGATGATGGGTCCGCCGTAAATATTATGCCATTGAAGACATCACAGAAGCTGGGTTATAGGCAATCAACACTACGCCCGAGCCTCATGATGATTCAGGGGTTCAATCAAGACAGTCAACGTACACTTGGATCAATCACGATGATGTTAGAAATCGAAGAACTGATGACAAAAGTAACGTGTTAGGTGATCGATGCAGTGACGACGTACAATCTCCTCTTAGGGAGGCCCTGGCTCCATGAGAATCGCATAATCCCTTCGACGTATCATCAATGCTTCAAATATAGCAAAGACGGGGTCCAATACAAGGTAGCAGCAGATCCAAAGCCATACACGACAGCTGAGTCATTTCTGGCTGATGCAAAATATTACGACCTGTCTGATAGCGGCAAAACCAGCAAAAAGCCCGATCTAATGAAGAAAGGGCAAGGGGCAAAACCTCGAATCGAGAAGTTCGTGCAGAAAAGTAAATCTTAGTCCATCACTCAGGGAAGACCCCGACATTAGTTGGAAAATCAACCTCAGCTGATTACGAAGAAGTTCTATGTGGTACCGCAACATCTACATCAACCAGGGCAGTATGTGTTAAAGCTGATCTCAGATTAACACATGAGTGTGCTCAAATCCAGTTTCAATATGCCGGTACCCAAGATAGGAAGAACCAAGCCATTCCCGAAAGCTCCAAGTCAATTTATCGTGCCGTCAAGAGATATCACCCAGAAAGATATCAAGTTTCACTCGAGGCCAAGCCAGCCAATACCATCAGAGGAGAGAGAAGAGGGAAGCGAATCTGCCCAACCTCGACCGATAGAAGAGAAGAGATATAGCAGAGCCAGTCGGAAGATTATGAGGAATATGGGATTCCTTGGTCAAGGTTCAGACACAAAGAAGAGATTGCTAGCTCCATTTGAAGAATATAAGCAAGTATACAGAAACGGAGAAGGTCTAGGAGCCAAGGCAAGCGTGAATATGGTGACCATTGGCCTGATAGAAGAAATTCAGTTACAAGATTCTATCGATATTATCCAACCAAGTGTCGCACGCGTGCAACTAGAGGATAGCGGACAACCAACGATTGATGAACTCGAAGAGGTGAATTTGGGCACCCTCGAAGAGCCCAGGAATACATATTTAAGCAGAAACGTCCCGGAGAATGAAAAAGAGAGATACATGCTGCTGTTGAAGGAGAATAAGGACATCTTCGGCTGGACATATTCAGAAATGTCGGGGCTCAGTCCGACAATCGCCATGCACAAGCTGAGTATCATGAAGGAAAAGAAGCCAGTGAAGCAACCTCAACGACGATTTCATCCTGATATTGTACCCAAGATCGAGGAAGAAATCAAGAAGCTAATTCAGGCCTGGTTCATTCGAGAGGTGAAGTACCTGTTGAGCTCTTAATTGTGCATATTCTAACCCCAATTCATCAGTCATTGTGCAAGATTTTCATAACTTAAAGATTAATTGAATGCATGTTTTGTAATTGCAGGATTGAGAGTGGACCCTGCCTAATTAAAGATGAAAAGAGCATATTTAAGAACCATTGAATGAAGATCGAAGGAGGACGAAAGAAAGAAGGAAACAAAGAAAGAAGAAAAGAAGAAAGAATGACGAAAACAGGCCAAGACCGGTCGGCCAGGAGGGCCACGACCGGTCCAGACCGGTCGACCAGCTTCCCATTCAAGCTGAGCTTGCTGGACGTCAGCTAAACATAGGCACGACCGGTCGTGACCAGTCGGCCAGGCCAGTCCGACCGGTCCAGACCGGTCGGCTAGAAGAGATTTTTTTATCCAGAGCTTACTGGGCTGTTGCCCCAGTGAGGCACAACCGGTCGTGACCGGTCGGTCAGTTACTCAGACCGGTCCAGATCGGTCGGCCGTGCGTAAGGACTGCGTACTTTCTATTTTGGCGCCGATTTTCTCTACACATTACGTAACTCTTACGCCGATTCTCGATTCTTCTGAAGTTGTAGAGCCTCCCTACTATAAAAGGACACCTATGGATCGTTCCTAGGTTATTTGAGAAGGGTTTAAGCAAGCTTGGAGGCGGCGGAAGTGGATTTCGGAGTTCCACAACTCCTAGTTTGTTTTACTGTTTTTATGAGTTTTTTTGTTGTTTCATGTTTCCTTGGATCATGAGCAGCTAAACCTCTTAGCTAGGGCTAAGAGGTGAAGCTTGTAGTGAACCTAAGATGTTTCAATTCGTATTTAGTTGGTTTTAAGTTTGGAATTCATGATTATGAACTATGGTTTGAAGTTTATACAAGTTTTAAGTACTTTTTCTTAGTCTTATGATGACTCATGGATGTTTGGGAGAATTAGTTAAATTCTTAATTAGTTTGCATTAGTCTAGACCTGTATGATCCGAGGAATTGGAGTGCGCTCTAGTACTATGATCTTCATGTGGGGACTTCCTACCAAAGTTCTACTTTTCTGAATTTCTGTAATGTGTATGGACTATGCATATGATTTGAATCAAGTTCAAATTGTAATCTAGCCTTGTCTTGTGACAGGACTTGAGGATGGTTATGATTGTGAACTGAACCCTTTGGAATGGGGACTGACCTATGCAATTGAGCATGCTCAGCTCAGCCTACATTGAGTGAATCCTATGCATTGAACTTACATATGACAGATTGTTTGGTTTAACAGCTCTATCATCCGACTAGATAGATCTTAATATCGATTCTAGTTGAGAAAGTGAGAAACCACAGCGGATTGAACATCAAGGATTGCTGCAAGTGGATCCTTGAACCCCTAGTGCCGTTTTATAATTACTTAACTTCAATTTAATTCAATTTTGTTACTCAAATCAAATCCATACAAAATCTGGTTATTAGCTTTCAATAGACACTTTTGGATGTGTTTGTGAAATCCTACATAAGTCCCTGTGGATCGACCTCGGTCTTACCGAGATTATTACTACATCGCAACCCTACACTTGGGGAAGCGAACAAGTTTTTGGCGCCGCTGCCGGGGACTTTGACGGTTTTCACAAATTTCTGAAATTAGTATCTATTTAGGATTTTTAGGATTTTAGAACTAACTTAGTCTGTTTTATGTGATTTTTTCTTTTTGCAAGCATTTCTAGGAAGCTGAAGAAGATATAAGGAGTTCAAGTGCCAAATCAGGTTCTATCCTTCTAAACCTTACTCTTCTCCTTCTCCTATTCGTTCCTATCATAATCATCTCTTGTAGAGTGGGTGGAGACTCCTTTTGGATCTCTGAAAGGTCGGCCCTGTGCTACCTAGATTCCTATTGGTCGGCTCTGCCGTCTTGGATCACCTTGTGCTCAGAGATTTCTTTTCTCACCTCTACTTCTCTTTCTCTTTTTTCTGTACTTTTTCTCAAAAGATTCAAAGAGTGAGTGGGGAGTTCTCTGAACCCCTATTGACCAAGAGAAATCGGTCTCTATCCTTGCTTCTGGCTTAGCCATTGCAAGACACCTTATGCTTCGGTCTTAGAGAAAAGTAAAGAAAGGGAGGAAGAATTCTTCTTTCTCTTTGTTTCATATTTTTTTGATTTTGCATGCCACATTGGGCTCGGGATTCCAATAACTGACTCATAAGTGAAGGGGGGATAGTAGAAGGAATTGACAGAGAGCCACGTGCTAGGAGACATCTAAACTCTCCAATTTTGTCTGAAGGTATAGCTGTGAATCAACCTAATCCGATGGCCAATCCTAATCAGGGCCAAAACCAAACTGAAACGGGGGAGAATGTGGTTGAGGATGTTCCTCGACCTAGAACTTTACGTGACTTCTTGCAACTAGCAAAAGCGAGCACTCCCTCATGCATAGTATTTCCACCAAATGCAGGGAACGTGGATTTGAAACCGGGAGTGATCCAACTTCTCCCTAAATTCCATGGATTAGACAGTGAAAGTGCCTATCAACACCTTAAGGAGTTTGATGAGGTAATAACCACCATGCACTTTGCTAATGTGACTGACGATGTGGTGAGACTTAAATTCTTCCCTTTTACTCTTAAAGATAAAGCTAAAGGTTGGCTTCATGCATTAAGGCAAAGATCAATTGATGCATGGACTGATATGCATAGGGAATTCATAAAAAAATTCTTCCCTACTCACAAAATAAACATGTTGAAGCGCCTTATCATGAACTTTGCCCAAAAGGAAGATGAAACCTTCTTCCAATGTTGGGAGAGGTTTAAGGACCTATTAAATGCATGCCCACATCATGCCTATGAAATTTGGTGGGGTATAAGTTTTTTTTATAAAGGACTGACTTCACCCATGCGCCAATTCGTAGAGATGATGTGTAATGGGGAGTTCATGAATAAGGAGGCTGATGAAGCATGGGATTATTTGGAAGAATTGGCTGAGAATGCACAGTCTTGGGATACATCAAAACCCACAAATTCTAAGACTGGCCAACAAAAGGAAAAAGGAGGAATGTATGTCTTATCGGAAGAGGATAGCATAAGTGCACGGGTGGCTAGCCTCACAAGAAAGGTTGAAGCCATGGAATTGAGGAAAGGAGAGACAATTAACTCCAATGACGTTGAAACTGTTTGTGGAATTTGTGCCGGAAACCAACATGCAACACAAGAGTGTCCCACAATTTCAGCAGTTCAGGACATCTTACAAGAACAATCAAATGCCATAAACAGTTATCAATGGCAATTTGGTGCTCCAACATCAAACACGTTTAATGCTAGTTGGAAGAATCATCCCAACTTCAGTTGGAGGAATGGACCCACTACGAATGCAACCCCTATCCCTCAAGCTCAACCTATACTAGGTCCATCTCTAGTCATTACTCCAAAAGTGACGCTAGAGGAGATGTCGGGTGCATTTGTATCAGTCTAAGCTGAGTATAACAAGACAAATTCTCTGAAAATAGATGGGTTCATGCAAGAGCAATTGAAATTCAATTAAAATTCAACTCAAGCCATCAATGAATTGAAAACATCAATGGCTAGAGTTGAATCTCATCTTAGTGCTAGGGAGAAGGGCACACTTCCTGCCCAACCTCTTCCTAACCCAAGAACCCAGTTTGAGATACAAGATGCAAGCTCATCCTCCCACCATACGGAACATGTTCAAGCTATCACCACTTTGAGAAGTGGGAAAGAAATTGACAAATCTAACCCGGTGAAGGCTCCAAAGCCTAAGGATCCAGAAATTTCCAAAGAGGATGATAGCTCAAACAACACTCCACAAGAGAAAGAACCGGAAAGGCAATATAAGCCGGTTGCTCCGTTTTCACAAAGGTTGATTTCACCTAAACCTTTAGATAAAAATTTGAAAATTTTAGAAGTTTTTAAACAGGTGAAGATCAATATCCCGTTGTTGGATGCTATAAAACAAATACCATCTTATGCCAAATTTCTAAAGGAATTATGTACAGTCAAGAGGAAACACAATGTTCACAATAAAGTACTTTTGACTGAGAATTTGAGCGCCATCATCAAACAAGAGGTGCCCCAAAAATACAAGGATCCGGGTAGTCCAACCATCTCATGCATCATAGGAGATTACCGGATTAAACAAGCCTTACTCGATTTGGGGGCAAGTGTGAATCTCATTCCATACTCAGTCTACGAACAACTTGGGTTAGGTGAATTGAAACCCACCAAAACCACACTCCAACTTGTTGATAGATCCATTCGTATACCAAGAGGAATGATTGAGGATGTTCTAGTCCAAGTTGATAAATTCTACTACCCAGTAGACTTTATCATCTTGGATACACATCCCGTGATAGGCATCGGTGCCCAAATTCCTGTCATACTTGGACGACCGTTTCTAGCTACTTCAAATGCAATTATCAATTGTAGAAACGGACTTGTACAAATGTACTTTGGAAATATGACCCTTGAGCTGAACATATTTGATTTATGCAAACAACCACGGGAGGTTGATGAAGATATCCACGAACTAAACATGATTGAATCATTCATGGAAGATATAGTCCCCTTGTCACTATCTTCCGACCCTTTGGAGGCATGTGTGGCCCATTCTCATGAGATAAATGATGACACAGCACAAGAGATGGATGCCATTCTAGATGTGATGCCGGTGCTGATAATAAAAGTGGAGGGCCCTATTTGAGCCTTTGCCTGTAAACGAGAACAAGGCCCTCCCATCCAACATTAAGGCACCAACACTCGACCTAAAACCATTACCAAGTGAGCTGAAATATGTTTATTTAGGTCGAGATGAGACATACCCAGTGGTGATTTCTTCCCACTTGGATGAGGAACAAGAGAGTAGGCTAATGGCCACTCTATTAGAGCATAAGAGTGCCATTGGATGGTCAATTGCGGATCTTAAAGGCATAGACCCACTGATTTGTACTCATCGCATACACCTTGAGGAGAATGCGAAGACATCCCGGCAACCATAAAGACGACAAAATCCAAACATGAAGGATGTGGTTAAGGCCGAAGTGGTGAAACTATTGGATGTGGGTATTATTTACCCAATATCCGATAGTCAATGGTTGAGCCCAACTCAAGTGGTGCCTAAGAAATCCGGAATAACCATCGTAGTCAATGCCAATAATGAACTCGTGCCAACTAGAGTCACTACCGGTTGGAGAATGTGCATTGACTACAAGAAGCTAAACATTGTCACGAGGAAAGATCACTTTCCCCTACCGTTTGTTGATCAAATTTTAGAACGGTTGGCGGGTCATTCCCACTTTTGCTTCCTTGATGGATATTCAGGGTACAACCAAATAGAGATTGCCTATGAAGACCAAGAACAGACTACATTCACATGTCCATTCGGCACTTTCGCCTATAGACGAATGCCGTTTGGATTATGTAATGCCCCCGCCACTTTTCAACATTGTATGATGAGTATCTTTTCTAATATGGTGGGGACAATTCTCGAAGTCTTCATGGATGATTTTTCCGTATTTGGTTGTAGCTTTGATGAGTGCCTTGAGAACTTGAAATCTGTGCTGAAAAGATGTGAAGAGAAGAACCTTGTGCTGAATTGGGAGAAGTGCCACTTCATGGTTCAAAAGGGAATTGTACTTGGTCACATCGTTTCACAAAATGGAATGGAGGTAGACAAAGTGAAAATTGATCTTATCTCTAACCTTCCACCACCCAAGAGCTTTCGAGATGTACAGTCCTTTTTAGGACACGCAGGATTTTACAGAAGGTTCATAAAGGACTTCAGTTCACTCTCTCGTCCTTTATGTAACCTACTTCAAAAGGAAAATTCATTCGAGTGGAATGAAGAATGTCAAAAGGCCTTTACCACCCTTAAAGGTATGTTGACATGTGCTCCCATAATGCAACCACCTGATTGGAGCCTTCCTTTTGAAATTATGTGCGATGCTAGCGACTATGCTATTGGGGCCATGCTAGGCCAAAGAAAAGAGAAAAAGCCATGTGTCATTTACTATGCAAGTAGAACCCTAAACTCAGCCCAAGCAAACTACACCACTACTGAAAAAGAACTTTTAGCCGTAGTTTTTGCCTTGGATAAGTTTAGGTCCTACTTGATTGGATCCAAGATCATTATATTCACTGACCATGCCGCGCTTAAGTATCTTCTCTCTAAGAAGGATGCTAAACCATGGTTGTTAAGATGGATCCTTCTACTCCAAGAATTTGACCTAGAAATTCGTGATAAGAAAGGAGTAGAAAATGTAGTAGCTGACCATCTCTCTCGACTTGTTCTCACTGATTCCCCTGAAACGACTGCAATCAATGACATGTTCCCTGATGAACAACTTTTTTCTGTTTCCCAACTGCCATGGTATGCGGACATTGCTAACTATCTTGCTACAGGTTTAATTCCTACACATTGAAAAAAGCAAGATAAGGATAAATTCTTCACGGAGGTGCAAAAATTCCTATGGGACGACCCATACTTATTCAAGTATTGTCCCGATCAAATCATAAGGAGATGTGTGCCAGATGAGGAATAACAAAGTATCATCTCCTTCTGTCATTCTCAAGCATGTGGTAGCCACTTTTCGGCTAAAAAGACCACAGCGAAAATTCTGCAATGTGGGTTTTATTGGCCCACCATGTTCAAAGACACACATGAGTTTTACAAAGCATGTGAACCTTGTCAGAAATTAGGAGGAATTTCCAATAGAAATATGATGCCACTCAATCCCATCTTAATAATCGAAATTTTTTATTGTTGGGGCATCGATTTCATGGGCCCATTCCCATCTTCTTTTGGAAACGTATATATCTTGCTTGCCGTTGATTATGTTTCCAAATGGGTCGAGGCCATCCCTTGCCGGAATAATGACCATAAAACGGTCATTCGCTTCTTAAAAGAGAATATTCTTTCCCGGTTTGGAACACCTCGAGTCATCATAAGTGATGGAGGGTCTCACTTTTGCAATCACCCTTTTGAAACCTTAATGAAGAAATATGGCGTAACACACAAAGTGAGCACTCCCTATCACCCACAAACTAGTGGACAAGCTGAGATATCCAATAGGGAGATTAAACACATTTTAGAGAAAACGGTGAACCTCGATCGCAAGGATTGGTCACTTCGGCTTACCGATGCGCTTTGGGCCTACCGTACTGCTTTCAAAACCCCTATTGGAATGTCTCCCTATAGACTTGTCTATGGGAAGGCTTGTCACTTGCCTGTGGAGTTGGAACATAGGGCATATTAGGCTATTAAGAAGATGAATTTCAATTCTGACAAGGCAAGCTCGTTGCGCAAACTACAATTGAATGAACTTGCAGAAATTTGGAATGACGCATATGAGAATGCGAGAATTTACAAGGTCAAGATGAAGATATTCCATGATAAGAATATTCTTCGTAAAACATTCACGATCAATCGAAAAGTCCTCATGTATAATTCCCGCCTACATCTATTTCCGGGAAAGTTGAGATCTCGATGGACCGGTCCCTACATTGTGAAAAATGTCTATCCATATGGGACTGTCGAGTTGTTAAATCCAAGGAACGGCAACATTTTTAAGGCAAATGGGCAACGATTAAAGCCGTTCTTCAAGAAATTTCCTTCAGAAGGTGTGTCCATACCTCTGACTGATCCTGTCTACCAGGATGATTGATCTCCTAGTCTGATGGAGGTATAGAGTAGTTAGGATTAGGATTTTGCTGCTTTTGTTTATTTTTTGCTTAGGTTTATTAGAAGGAGGAAGAATTCCACTTTCCACTTTTTCAGTTACTCTCATTCCTCACTCCCTTTTATGTTCAAATTGCTCTCATGTTTTGTTTATTGCACATCTTTTACATTGAGGACAATGCAAGGTTTGGTTGGGGGGTGTGGGATCACTTGGATGAATCTAGCATTTTGTGACATTTCAAGCAATTATGTGGAAACTTTTTGATTTTTTTTCAAAAATTCAAAACTCTTTTGGAAAATTTTGGTTCTATGCACTCAAGATGATATGAGTATAAGAAGAGGAGATATGAAGTGTATGAGGTTGTAAATCTTGATCTTCTCTTGGCATAATGGTTTTTTAGGAGAATTCCCCTAATTCTGTGATCGATAGAAAACCTGAACACTTTTACACCTAGTCCACATTACACGATTTTCATGGGTTAAAGGGATTATGTGATTTATGGATTAGCTAGACTTTGAATTAAGGTGTTGAGAAGTCAAGCCGGGGTACTTTGTCCATCCTTGTCCATGGTAAAACAATGCAAGATATGGATTTCTAAAAATCCTGTCTAAATTAAAAGAAAAAGGAAAAGGAAGGATGAAATTGGGAATGGTGGAAAACTGGTGGAAAATTCCGATTAGGGCTACCTACTACCAACCGGGGGATGGTCTACCCGTAACCAAAGTCGAAAATGGGACGTAGTGTGAAAGTCGTCGGAAGGACGGTAAGGCAAGTTCCTGTCATTGGCTTGATGTGGCTCTAGGTACCTTGAGTCCTATAGTCTGGTTGATCTATGAAGAAGATAATCCTGGAAACTCATGAGATGAATTTTCACTATCCATACTAGATTGAATTCGTTCAAGTTCTTCTATTTATCAATTAATCAGCGGAAATTTTATATGAATGCTTATCATGTCTTGAGGGTTAACGGTTTCAACTTCTGTCACCAATTATTTCTGAATCTTACACTTGTATGTCTTGGGATGTAAAGAAGAATGGTTTCTGAAAGAGAGTTGAGTATTGAAGAATGAAATTAGTTTCACGCATGTTTTAATCGGGACTAGCAAAATGCTGGTTGGGGGGGTGTGTTGAGCTCTTAATTGTGCATATTCTAACCCCAATTCATCAGTCGTTGTGCAAGATTTTCATAACTTAAAGACTAATTGAATGCATGTTTTGTGATTGCAGGATTGAGAGTGGACCCCGCCTAATTAAAGATGAAAAGAGCATATTTAAGAACCATTGAATGAAGATCGAAGGAAGACGAAAGAAAGAAGGAAACAAAGAAAGAAGAAAAGAAGAAAGAATGACGAAAACAGGCCAAGACTGGTCGTGACCGGTCGGCCAGGAGGGCCACGACCGGTCCAGACCGGTCGGCCAGCTTCCCATTCAAGCTGAGCTTGCTGGACGTCAGCCAAACATAGGCACGACCGGTCGTGACCGGTCGGCCAGAAGAGATTTTTTGGTCCAAAGCTTGCTGGACTATTGCCCCAGTGAGGCACGACCGATCGTGATCGGTCGGTCAGTTACTCAGACCGGTCCAAACCGGTCGGCCGTGCGTAAGGACTGTGTACTTTCTATTTTGGCGCCGATTTTCTCTGCGCACTGCGTAACTCTTACGCAGATTCTCGATTCTTCTGAAGTTGTAGAGCCTCCCTACTATAAAAGGACACCTAGGGATCGTTCCTAGGTTATCTGAGAAGGGTTTAAGCAAGCTTGGAGGCGGCGGAAGTGGATTTCGGAGTTCCACAACTCCTAGTTTGTTTTACTGTTTTTATGAGTTTTTTTGTTGTTTCATGTTTCCTTGGATAATGAGCAGCTAAACCTCTTAGCTAGGGCTAAGAGGTGAAGCTTGTAGTGAACCTAAGATGTTTCAATTCGTATTTAGTTGGTTTTAAGTTTGGAATTCATGATTATGAACTATGGTTTGAAGTTTATACAAGTTTTAAGTACTTTTTCTTAGTCTTATGATGACTCCTGGATGTTTGGGAGAATTACTTAAATTCTTAATTAGTTTGCATTAGTCTAGACCTGTATGATTCGAGGAATTGGAGTGCGCTCTAGTACTATGATCTTCATGTGGGGACTTCCTACCAAAGTTCTACTTTTCTGAATTTCTGTAATGTGTATGGACTATGCATGTGATTTGAATCAAGTTCAAATTGTAATCTAGCCTTGTCTTGTGACAGGACTTGAGGATGGTTATGATTGTGAACTGAACCCTTTGGAATGGGGACTGACCTATGCAATTGAGCATGCTCAGCTCAGCCTACATCGAGTGAATCCTATGCATTAAACTTACATATGACAGATTGTTTGGTTTAACAGCTCTATCATTCGACTAGATATATCTTAATATCAATTCTAGTTGAGAAAGTGAGAAACCACAACGGATTGAACATCAAGGATTGCTGCAAGTGGATCCTTGAACCCCTAGTACTGTTTTATAATTACTTACCTTCGATTTAATTCAATTTTGTTACTCAAATCAAATCCATACAAAATCTAGTTATTAGCTTTCAATAGACACTTTTGGATGTGTTTGTGAAATCCTACATAAGTCCCTGTGGATCGACCTCGGTCTTACCGAGATTATTACTACATCGCAACCCTACACTTGGGGAAGCAAACAGTACCCCCGATGGATTTCAAACATCGTGCCAGTCAAGAAGAAGAGCGGGCAGATCCGGGTTTGTGTCGACTTCCGAAATCTAAACGAAGCCTGCCCTAAAGACGATTTTCCTCTTCCGATTCCGGAATTGTTTATTGATAGCACAACAGGATACGCAGTAATGTCCTTCATGGATGGGTATTCGGGATATAATTAAATTCACATGGCCCCGGAAGATGAAGAAGCTACGGCCTTCCGCACAACTCTCGGCATCTACTGTTACCGCGTAATGCCCTTCGGATTGAAAAACGCAGGGGCAACATATCAGTGCGCAATGCACGTTATATTTCAGGATATGATGCACAAGCATGTTGAATGCTATGTAGATGATTTAGTTGTAAGGTCAACCGATCATGAACAGCACAGGGAGCACTTGAGACAAGTATTCTAGCGATTGCGCAAGAAGAGTCTCCATACGAATCCGCTAAAGTGAGCGTTAGGGTCGCGTCCGGAAAATTCTTGGGCTTTGTTGTCAGACACAAGGGCATAGAAATCGACCCCACCAAGATTAAGGCCATCAGAAAAATGCCACCACCGAAATTTTTTTAAGAAGATTCATTTCGAATCTGGCTGGTCGTTGTCAGCCGTTCTCCCGCCTCAATAAGAAAGACGTTAAGTTTGAATGGGATGACGCTTGCCAGAAAGCTTTCGATTCACTAAAAGAAATGCTCTGGAATTCTCCAGTCCTCGCCGCCCCGATCAAGGGAAAGCCGTTGATTCTATACATCGCAATAGGTGATAACTCACTAGAGGCACTCCTGGCATAGAAGAACGAGGAAGGAAAGGAAAACGTGCTATATTATTTGAGCCGCACATTTGTGGGGGCCGAATTTAACTACTCAGCGATTGAGAAGATATGTCTCGCTCTCGTTTTCGCTGCGAAAAACTTAGGCATTACTGCCTCTCGCACCAAATAACGTTGATATCCAAGGCGGACCCGATCAAATTCCTTATGAACAGGCCTATGCTGTCTGGGCGCTTAGCTAAGTGGGACATTCTCCTCTCTGAATTCAACATCACGTACGTCCCAGCCCGAGCTATTAAAGGACAAGCAATCGCAGATTTCCTCGCTGCGCATCCAGTCCCGAGCAGCGAAGAAATGGAATGTGACCTCCTAGATGACCAAGTTATGATGATCAGAGAACAACGACTCTGGCAGATGTACTTTGACGGAGCCTCCAGGTCAATAGGGGCAGGAGCAAGAGTTATATTTATCAGCCCGCAGGGGGATTTACTGCCCTACTCATTTGCGCTCGTGCCAGCTTGCACCAACAACGAAGCAGAATATCAAGCCCTCATCATCGGACTAAAACTCGCCCTAGAGATGCGTATCAAAGCAATACAGATCTATGGTGACTCCAGGCTAGTCATCGGACAGCTGACGACAGAATATGAGGTCCGCAAACCTGAGTTGTCGCCTTTCTGCCACCAGGCGCAATCACTGTTCGACCAGTTTCGTAATAGCAACATTTCACATATACCGAGCCAGGAGAATGTATAGGCCGATGCGTTGGCCAGCCTAGCTACTGCTCTGGCTAATCTCGGAGGCAGCCCACTTTAAGTAACAATCGAAGAAAGAAGGATCTTACCGACAACTGTACTGCGTGGTGGTGAATCAGGCACAAACCCCATTTGTTGCTTCAAAATCACAGAAGAAAATGACTGGAAAAGGCCATTCGTCGACTACTTAAAATACGAATTTTTACCAGAAGAGCCCAAGATGCGCACGCACGTCAGGAGACGCACTGGTTCATTTATAGTACAAAATGATGTCCTTTACAAGTGCTCTTATGAGGGAGTGTTGTTACGTTGCTTGGACCAAGATGAAGCGTATACCACATTGAAGGAAGCTCACGGAGGAGAGTGCGATGCTCACTAAGGAGGCAGGAACTTACATCACCGTGTCTGACACATGGGGTAGTATTGGCACACGATGACAAAAGATGCGATAGGATATGTCAAGAAGTGTCATCAATACCATATCCATGCAGATATAATACACTCGCCACCGGAAGAGCTACATCAATCAGTAATATCTTGGCCTTTTAGTCGCATACTCTCCTATACCTCATGTACCGTCTGAGCAAATGACTCCTGTAGATAGCCCTTGGCCTTTCGCGCAATGGGGGATCGATATCATCGAGCCCTTGCCTACTGGAAAAGGACAAAAGTACTTAGAAGCACCCGCCAGCCATTAACGATTAGTTGGCCCGGGGCAATCTTGTAGATACGAAGAAAATTTCGTATGAATGGATGGAGGGGAAGACGCACGCCCACTTTGAAAAAATATTCGTAAAAAGCTACGCAGCCTGGTGGCGGTGCATCGGCTGTCTTCCCTCTCCCGGGCAATCTGAAGGAAACGGAGTTTGGAACCCGATATTTTTCCTTAAGGCTAGAAAGCCTTTCCTCCGTCAGTATAGAGGAGTAACCAGCGGCAGAATATCTCCCGGTCAGTACTCTGGCATTATTAGATTCAGAAGAATCAGGGGTTTCATCCCCCAGAGGAACAATTTCTTCATCAGAAACCTCCGCCATTATAAAGAAAAAGTAAGATAGAAGAAGAAAATAGGAAGAAGACTACCTCTGGAAAAGAGGTTTGCACAGAAAACAAAGAAGAAGAAGAAAAAGAAAACTCCGCAGCAGACAGAATTCGAAAATGGAAGAATTTCTGCAGGATTTGATATTTATACGCAATCATTCCAGTTTGATTTGGTTGACACGCGGCAGCCTCTCATCCGGCACGATAGACGAACGGGCACCTAGCATTAAATACGGAGACACGTGGCGACCGACGCCTCATTTCTTGCTGGTAGAAAAAGCTACGTAAAGCTGGCTGTCATAAATGTGGAATCATGCGCACTCTCTCCCAGCAGCTAGTTACACATACAAACAAAACCCTTGGCATAGCTCCTCAACGCCAAGGGTTTGGGGGGCATCTGTTGTAAATAAGTTTGGCTTTAAAATGAGATGTGACGAATCGCGGTCGCATCCCCAGAATGCGAGCAGCTCGGCTCGTGCTCGACGAGAGGGGTTGCATCCCCAGAATGCGAGCATCTCGGCTCGTGCTCGACATAAGGGGTCGCATTCCGTATGCTAAATGCGAGCACTCTTGATATGAGCAGCTTCCAATATCTGAATGATCGTGGTTTCTGGTCTCTGGTATGGACGGCCTTCGTCTCATAGTACCAGCAGCCCGTATAGGTCGGTTTTCTGTTTATATCTATTTTTAGCTCCGAATATCCAGAGACGTAATTAGCTAGACGTCTGGGATGTGTGGACTACTTCCTTATCCAAGGATTGACGAGATAAGCTTCTTATCCCATGAAATCAGCACTAATCTTAACAGCTTGCGTAGCAGGTCAGGTCATCTAGATTTGTATAAATAGATGACTCTATTGATGATAAAGGTACACAATACTCGATCTTTAACCCCACTTGATTATTCCTTCTCTTTTCAACCTCATCCTATCTAATTTAAGCATCGAAGGGCCAACGGTTGGACGCCGGCCACCCTTAGCTGCTTTCTGTTTCCTTTCAGGTCCAAATGAGGAAATCGCTTGGAGAGAAGGTGAACGTTCGGAGGACCCTGTTACAAAATTCGACGTGATCGATATCGAATTTGTCGTGCGGTTTTCTTGTCGTCTGGAAGAACTCCATCTCTAAGATAAAGAGTGATGGGATCCATCCAACATGGAGACGGATGTATCGCAACCACCTGCTCGAGAGTTGCTTGGTTGATACTCAAGTTCTGAAGATACTCGATAGGAATCGAATATGATAACTCAGATTCTGGTGTAGAGGCGAGTTTTGCCAATGAATCATCGAGTTTATTCTCCTCGCGGGGGATGTGGATTATTTCGTAATTCTTCAATTTTGCAAGCAGAATGAGCACTCAAGATTTATATAAGGCCATCCTTTCTTCTTTTGCTTCGAATTCGCCAAGTACTTGATTGACTATGAGCTGAGAATCACTGTGAATGAGTAGGTTTTGAATTGAAAGGATGTTTACTAGTTCGAGGCCAACAATTAAAGCCTCATATTCTGCTTCATTATTTGAGATGCGAGAATCGAAACGTAAAGCGTATTGAAAATGCGACCCGTCTGGGGGCGACTAGAATAAGGCCCGCTCCACTACCAGTGGTCCGTGAAGACCCGTCCACGAAGAGTGACCAGGAAGGCTGGTCACTGATCGCGGCATTTTCATCGGAAGAGGAATATGTGAATTCGGCGATAAAGTCAGCTACGGCCTGACCCTTGATTGCAGTCCTGAGGCAGAACGATACGTCGTGCTCACTGAGCTCGACCTGCCCATTTAGTTAATCGTCCGAAAGCCTCAGGTTTTTGAAAGATCTGCCGTAGCGGATGATTCGTTGGTACTAAAATAGCATGGGCTTGAAAGTATGGTTGCAACTTTCGAGCTGCCGTGACTAAAGCCAAAGTCAACTTTTCCATATCAGAGTACCTAGTTTCAGCGTCTACCATTACTCGACTGATATAATAAACGGGCCTTTGTATCCCAGAATCTTCTCTTATTAAAGCGGCGCTAACAGCCGTGGAGGATACAGATAAATAAAGGATGAGTTGTTCGTGCAGCCCAGGTTTAGATAAAACAGGGGGTGTGCTCATATATTGCTTCAGTTGTTGAAAAGCTTCTTCGCATTGTGATGTCCACTACCAATCAGACTTGGCTATGGCACGAAGGAGCTTGAAGAAGGCTAAGCACTTGTCAGATGCTCGCGAGATGAACCTATTCAACGATGCAATGCGACCAGCCAGACGTTAGACGTCCTTAAGAGTGGTCGGGGATTTCATCTCTATCAACGCTTTTATTTTTTCAGGATTTGCCTCAATTCCTCGCTGGCCGACCATAAAGCCAAGAAATTTTCTAGCAGACACTCCGAACGCACATTTTTCTGGGTTTAGCTTCATCTGATATTTCCTCATCAGGTCGAAGGCTTCCCGAAGATCTGAGAGATGATCGTCTTCTACGACACTTTTCACGAGCATGTCATCCACATATACTTCCATATTCCTACCAATTTACGCGGCGAATATCTTGTTAACGAGAGCTGATAGGTAGGCCCCTTCATTTTTAAGACCAAACGGCATTACCTGGTAGCAATATAGACCTCGGTCAGTGATGAAGGCAGTATGCTAGCTATCGGGCGGATGCATCATGATCTGGTTATAACCAAAATAAGCGTTCATAAAACTGAGCAGAGCATGCCCAGCTGTTGAATCAACCAACTGGTCGATTCGTGGGGTCGGGAAGCTATCTTCGGGGCACGCTTTATTCAGATCTGAATAATCGATGCACATTCTCCATTTGCCATTGGATTTCTGAACGAGAACTACATTCGCGACCCATTCTAGGGTAGTCAGCTTCTTTTATAAAATTGACCGTAAGCAGCTTCTCGACTTCAGCCTTGATCGCCATTTGCCTTTCTGCAATGAAGGCACGTCGGCGCTGGTGGACGGGTTTATACTTCAGATCGATGTTCAGACGGTGTGCGATGACACTAGGGTCAATGCCAGGCATGTCTCGGTGAGACCAGGCAAACACATCTTAATATTCAGTGAGGAGGTAGATCAAATCTGCTCGAATGACATTCCTCAAAGAGGATCCCACACAAACAACTTTGGATGGGTCACCTTCATTTAAGCGAATTGCTACTGTCTCTTCCCCGGGAGTTCCTGATTGGAGAGCATCCTCTCTTGGGTCCAGCGAGGTATCCGCTGGGGAGTTGGATGAAGTTTGTGCTACCATCATAACTGGCGTCGCTTGTGCTTTCTTTCGATCTTGTAAGGCTATCTCGTAACAAGACCGAGCCTCTTTCTGGTTTCCTCACACAACCCCAACTCTATTCGATGTAGGAAATTTGACGCACAAATACAAAGGATGTAAAGCTGCCCAACCTTATTAAGAGATGGCCGCCCCAAAATGGCGTTGTATGCTGATCTTTGGTCCACCACGAGGAAGTTTATGAAGATGGTCGTCTTCGCTGAATTCTCCCCAAAGGTGACCGGAAGGTCAATGCTTCCTTCAGGTGTCACCACTTCACCCCTGAAGCCGATGAGGGGAGTTGAGACTGGTTTGAGTAGGCTTCTGGCGAGTGCCATTTTGTTGAAAGCCTCCAGGTATAGAATATCAGCAGAGCTACCTGTATCCACCATAATACGATGAGTCAAATAATTTGATACCTTTAGTGCGACCACGATGGAGTCTTCGTGAGGGAAGTGAATTCCCTCAGCATCTTCGAGGGAGAAGGAAATTGGAGGATGACTGGTTCTTGATGCGTTGGGCGTCTGTTCCAGCCTATAAATATGCTGGGGCTTCTTGGACGCCTTACGAGCGTATGCTTTTCTTGAAGCTCGAGAATCTCCCCTGCAAGCCCGTCCCTCGGCGATGGTCCGTATCTCCCCAGGTGGGCTCAGCGTCTTCTTGCGGAGTATGTCGATGAGGTGATTTCTTTTGTTGTAGCAGGCTTCCCCCCTTTTCGGCGAGCGACCTTACCGAACAACATAATCTTGAAGATGACCTTTTCGAATAAGAGCCTTGATGTGGTCACGCAAAGTTATACAGTCTTGGGTAGTGTGCCCATGATCTTTATGAAAATAACAAAACTTGCTCTTGTCTCTTTTCTCAGGGTCAGATTTTATTTTTGCGGGCCATTTCACATATGGTTTATACTTAGTCTCCATTAGCACCTTTTCTGGAGGCCGATTAAGGGGGGTGTAATTATGGTACTTACCAGAGAAAACTTTCTTGGGAGAGCGATCTCGCCGATCGTGCCTATACTTCTTATCCGAAGAAGAGACTTCCTCCGGCTTGCGTTTCTTGCCTTGTATACCATGACGTGCTAATGCCACCTCTTCATCATTGATATACTTCTGAGCTTTAGCTTGGAATTTTGTCATAGTTTTGGGAGGATTCTTATCCAAAGCGAATCTGAATTTTTCGCTGGTGATCCCAGCTATTAGGGCGGTGAGGCCTTTCTCTTCAGTATAACCTTCAGTTTGGACTGCTTCGGTTGTGAACCATACTGTAAACTCTTTTATTGTTTCTCCATGCTGTTGTTTCAAATCCATTAGGTGAGACGTCGATTTTTTGGTACGGATGCTTCCCATGAATTGGGAAAGGAACAGCTCCGATAGCTGTGAAAAGGATCCGATAGATCGAGGTTTCAACCCCCGGAACCAAGTACAAGCTGCTTCTTTTAAGGTTAGGGAGAAGGCACTACACATGATTTCTGACCCATGTCCCTCCAGCTCCATAAGAGACCTATAAGTTTTCAGGTGTTCGAGAGGATCGCCGGTACCCGTATATGGGGTGATGACGGGAGTTTGCCGACTGGCATTCGGTTCGACGGAGGTTGATTTGGTTGGACCTATGGCTCGTCAATAGAATGTCTGGAAGCCACTGGTATGGGTTGCGGTGGCAACCCTTCGGAAGGTTATCTTTGTGGCTCTAGGAAATGCTGATCAAGCCGGTTAGACAAGGCTTGAAACCCAGCATTGAGAGTTAGAAGTGTGTTTCCCAGGAAACGCATGACATCTTCTTGACTTCCAGAAGCCTCAAATAACGGGTTTTGTGACGGCACGCTAGGATCCCCTTGAGGGATGCCCGTCGAAGTGGCTGGAGGGATGGGTACTGGTTCTGTAACATCAGGTGGAGGTAACGTCTGTCTTGATGTGGAAGGATGAACAGTCTTTTTAGGAGGCATGGTGGAAGGATTTGATCAGTGGTAAAAATGATTGATTGTGATGATCAAATCGTTCCCACAGACGGCGCCAATCTATTTACGTAAAAATTTTGTAACAGGGTCCTCCGAACGTTCACCTTCTCTCCAAGCGATTTCCTCTTTTGGACCTGAAAGGAAACAGAAAGCAACTAAGGGTGGCCGGCGTCCAGCCGTTGGCCCTCCGATGCTTAAATTAGATAGGATGAGGTTGAAAAGAGAAGGAATAATCAAGTGGGGTTAAAGATCGAGTATTGTGTACCTTTATCATCAATAGAGTCATCTATTTATACAAATCTAGATGACCTGACCCGCTACGCAAGCTGTTAAGATTAGTGCTGATTTCATGGGATAAGAAGCTTATCTTGTCAATCCTTGGATAAGGAAGTAGTCCACACATCCCAGACGTCTAGCTAATTACGTCTCTGGATATTCGGAGCTAAAAATAGATATAAACTGAAAACCGACCTATACGGGCTGCTGGTACTATGAGACGAAGGCCGTCCATACCAGAGACCAGAAACCACGATCATTCAGATATTGGAAGCTGCTCATATCAAGAGTGCTCACATTTAGCATACGGAATGCGACCCCTTCTGTTGAGCATGAGCCGAGATGCTCGCATTCTGGGGATGCGACCCCTCTCGTCGAGCACGAGCTGAGCTGCTCGCATTCTGGGGATGCGACCCCTCTCAGTCGAGCACGAGTAGAGCTGCTTGCATTCTGGGAATGCGACTACGATTCCTCACATCTCTTTTTAAAGCCAAACTTATCTACAACACTGGGGCATGGACGTGATCGGACCGATTAGTCAGCCATCCTCTCAGGGGCACCAGTACATTCTTACCACAACTGATTATTTCTCCAAATGGGCTGAAGCAATTGCCTTGAATGTGAAAGCCAGACACGTCGAAAGTTTCATTTGTCATGCCATATTATATCGACATGGTGTTCCCGAAAGAATCACAACTGACAATGGAACACCCTTAAAAAATGCCACTATCGACAAACTGTGTGCAAAGTTCAAGATCAAGCATTGCTATTCATCGCCTTATTATCCTCTTGCGAATGAACTGGCCGAGGCATTCAATAAGACTATCATGAAAATTCTAATAAAAACAGTAGCAGAGAATAAGAAGGACTGGGACAGACGATTACCCGAAGCAATATGAGCATATAGGACCACACACCGCACAGCCACTCGAGCTACACCCTACTCGTCGGTGTACGGTACGGAAGATGTGATCCCGATGGAGATACAGGTGGAGTCACTACGGGTCGCGCTTCAACACTCCCTGACAACCGAGCACAATGCCAAGATCGTAATGGCCGAACTCGATGATTTGGATGAAAAGAGACTCGCTGCCCAACAAAGGCTCGAAATGTATCAGAAGCAAATTTCAGTCGTGTACGATAAACGTGTCAGGGGTAGGTCATTCAAGAAGGGTGATCTCGTGCTAATGATGAAGCGTTCAACACTAACGCCAGGTCCCAAAAGTAAATTCAACCCAAAATGGGATTTAGTGTGTATCGTCGATGAAGTGTATTCCAATGGAGCCTATCGGGTGATAGATTGCAAAGGACATGGCATCGATTCGCTGGTGAACGGTCGATTTTTGAAAAGATATTATACTTGACACAAGCTTATCGTTGTGATTTGTAAACACCCCATTAGAGGGAAAGAGTAACGAAACAGATACCAAAAGAAATGATACCACATAATGATTAAATCAAAATACTAATCGTCTATTTTGTGCTTACACAGGTATCAGAAAGTCGTTAAGACTCAGGACACGTCAAGTATGGCACCCTGCCCTTTCCAAGATCGTTAAGAATTAGGATGAGCCTGAAATCAAAACTTGATCACATCCTTTTCACAGGGGCATAGGTTTGAGTCCTAATAGGGGGACGTTCTTTCCTGAATAGCACAATCAGTTTCCATCCAAACTCAAATAAAATGGCAAATAGGCTAAAAGACACAATATAAATACAAAATTACAATAGTATATATATCATTACAATATCCATTACAACATGTTTTAAAGTTACAAATAAAGACTATCACAGTTCAGCCATCTAAGTTCTTCATACATTGTTTTAACATATCGATCGCAGAACTTTGAATACCCCTTTGTGCTGCCTTTGCCTCAGCTAAAAGTTAGTGCAGGGTCAGGAACGTTATGAAGAAACTGCTGCAGTTCTGTAACATGGGCCTCTATATCATTGCACTTCACCTCATGTTGATCAATAGACGCCTGCAAGCGAGCTTTCTGACTAGGTAAACTTGGAAAAGTTAAGGTGAACAATCAGACGCTCAGCCTGTAGCTGTGCTATTTCACTATCAATCTCCTCTAGGCGCTCTGTGGCCCCTTGACACCCAGTACTAGCAACTCACCAATTTTACCTCGCTGCGACTACGTCTTCCTTGTGAAGTTCTAGCTTTGGAAGAAGGGACTACAACTGGCTACGCTTCTCCTCAATAGAAGGTTCAGGTCTGAGATGCTTTGCGCCAATGACACGAGCCATCCCCTCCTTGAACCAGACCACGTGATCGACCATCGACGAGACGTCAATCCCGAGCCATGTAGCATTATGCTCAAGCGCTTGCAGCCCTTCATCCAAAATACACTATTCATCCTCATTCTTCAAAGAATGAGCGATAGTCATCAGAAGACTCTTCAAAAGGTTCGCCTTTATCTTCGACAAACCTCGAAGAGAAGAAGTGAGTGCTTCAGGAAAAACCACAGGGGCAGGGGCACGGATTAGAACTGCTGCTGACAAAACAAACGATGAACATCAGTACAGGGAAACCACCGTCAGAAAGAAAGTAGTCAAGATAGTAAAAGCAAGTAGTATACCAGCAACTTTCGGATTGCCAACAGCAAGAGCACTGGATGAGGCAGTGGGCACAGATGACACTGGGGCAGGATCCGCTACTCTCTCAGTCAATGGTTCAAGTAATTCTGGGGAAGATAACACCACGACCTCGGGAATATTGGCATCAGAGGTTGGCCCGACAGCAAGGGGAACTTCAGCAGTAAGCTCGGCTGGTGATGGTACAACAATAAAGGGGGCATGTGATGGTACAACAATAGAGGGGGCATTCACGACAAGATCAGCTGGTAATGGCACAATGGCAGAAGGTGCATTCATGACGGGTTCAGTTGATGATGGCTCAACAGGAGGAGCACTCGCAGCAAGTTCAGGCGCACTTGACTCAATATCAGGGACTACAATACCTTCCACTGCGGTAGTGACAATCACTTCGGGAACCTTGCTCTGACTAGCTTCAGCCTCTGTCGCAGGAGGATCAGGAGGAAGGACGGATTCAGCAGGCGCTTCATCATCCAAATCCATAAAGATCGCTCCTATGTTCTCCTCAGGATAGATCTCTCATACATTGGCTCGCTCTCATTGCTCTCCCTGGTGTGGCGGTCTTCACTTAAGTTGGCCTGAGAGCTCAATTCACCCTCTTCCTTGGCCTCTCTTGCACTATCATCCGGAGCATCACTGATCTCTTTGGAGAGTCAGTTTCCGTGAACATTCGACTTTGTGTAATTTCCATATATCCTTTATCTTCTTGCCCCAACAAACGACAGGAAGACTAGGGACAGTTTTCACCTGAGACCAGTGCATTCAGTCGGTACCCCTTCACCACCATCATCACCATCATTACCATCATCATTACCATCATCATCTCCACCTTCATTGTCGCCTATATCATCATCACCACCATCGGCGCCGCCCATGGTATTATCACCACCTCTACCACCATCGCCATCAGTAGCGTCATCGTCACCATCATTACCCCCAGCATCGCCCATGTCATTATTATCATCATCATCGCCCTCTTCATCATCATATCCTTCATTCCCCCCTCTTAGAGCATTGCCTTCTTCGAGCAACTCATCTATGGGCCCAAGGGATGGGAATTCTGGCTCCTCCAATGTTATATTTCTCTCCCCGTGAGCGACCCAACCTTCCAGAGTGTGTTTAGGTTTTTCATGGTCGATCACCACATTCAGGGAGGTCTTAAGTCTCTCTGTACCCGGCACCGCAGGCTGATAAAGATCTTCCGATACATAGCTGAGCCCGTCGGCAGGAGTGGGAGTAACAATGGGAGGTGTGACGAAGACGGGCTCGGTGACAAGCATTTTATTTCGAACCAGCGCATACTGGTGAGCCCACCACCTCATCCATCCAAAAGAAGCCCCTATGCAACACTGTGTCCCCGGGATGGCAAAAGAACAACCGGTCCCTGTCAACATAAGTTGTCGCCACATCCACTTCCAATGGATGGGCCCGACACCATATGCTCGTTGCTCGCGCGTCACCGGCTTCAGTGTCTCGGGCACCCCTTGGTCATACCCAAACTGATGGACTGAAGCGATGGGGATAGTAGGGTTCCCTCCAAAATTCCAACCCTTCACGAAGCGGCAATTACGACGGACGAATCGCAGTTAAAAATAAACGTTTGTAATAATCAATGCTGTCGTCGTCCGTGCACAGGATCGATTCTCTGCTTCGGGTGCTGGAGAAATGGTAGAAATGTACATCGTTGAACCGTGCTATGCTCTCTTCAATAGTGGTCAAATTATGACCAATCATCTTCTTCTTCTGGAAAAAATGTAACGGAAGCTTCCCCTCTTTGATATAATCTCCACGCCGCGCACCGTAGACCTAGGGGAAGTATACCCTGAGCCAGCCGGAGAAGAAATGCCACCTGCAGTAAGCCAAATTCATCCCGTAAGCAGCACGCTCCTTATTACTGATGATGTAGCCGAATGCCCGATAGATAGAGCACAGGACCACTGGAGCTAACGCATACCGATGACCGTTCGCCAGAGCTCCTGCGACGGAGAAACATGATACTCTTATATTGTCTGCTTGCTTGGAGCTCGGCAGCGCTACGCAGCTGAGCCAGTATGCCAGGAAGCCGGCCAGCTCACAGGTGGGGGAGAGCTTATTGGGATGGGGGAAGTTCTCTTTCATGCGTTTCTCCAAGAATGCCTTGTCCCCACAGCCTTCATCATAAGCCGCGTAGTCCAAGCTGAAAGAAAAGAAAGAAGATGTCAATAAAAGAAAGAAAGGTATAATGAAGCAGTGGTGTAAGGGTCATAACGAAACACTTACTTCAAACCATGGTTGAAATAGACCAGCCAATCCTCGAACGGAAGTTTATCTTTAAAGCCCCAAAATTGGGGTAACTCTGCGAACAACTCATAACAAGCCTCAGAAAAGAAGCCTTCGTTGACGCCCTTCTCCTTTCGCGACAACTCATCGTCGCTTGGGACCCACTTGTCATAGATCCTCCCACGAATCGGGAGACCTACGATCCGGTTAAGGTCTCAGAGCCAGATGCTCATCTCACCACTTGGCATATGGAAAGAGTTGGTGATGGAACACCAATGATTGAGGAAGCCCTTGTAAACCCAGGGTTCCCGACAGAAATAGCTTGATGTCGCCTCGATAGGCCTTATATAAGCCAACCGCCCGTAGAGTGGCCCTGTGCTGTTCTAAGATACGATTTGCCCATGCTTCGTAACCGGGGTGGAGAATCAGATGGCCACGTGTTCGGAACGCTCCGATCAGCCAGACTTCGGTATCCCCTAAATGATGAAACCGCTGGCGGAGGGTCTTGAAATAATGCTTGGGGAAAGGCTAATGAGGGCTGTAGTTCGGCTCCAGCAAAATCATATCCTTCGTACCAAGGACGGACTGACACTTCCCATTCTTAGACAGAGAACAGCTGAGAAATGATGCTAGGGCCGGATGTCCAAGTACCAACGCTGTGGAAGGAATTGCTCCGGCAGATGTCAGACGGTTCAATGCTTGGAAGGGAGCGTTGCCGTTGATAACTCTTCGAATACCGGATGTATTCTTGGGTGTAAGGGTTCCTTATGATGAGAGGCGAGGTAACGAGCTTGATAGTAGAGCAGGCCACCTTCATCTTGTTGGACTTGGACTTGGCCTGGTTCTCCAAGTACACCTGTTTAGCACCCTTGCCGGTCCTCTTCGGACGACCGTGCCTAGCGATCTGCACAGGAACTGAAGGGCTCACTTCACCGTCTTCAGATCCCACGGTCCCATCTGATCGAAAGCCTCGTAGGGGAGAATACCAAGCATCCCATTGTTCTTGTGTGCCCCTGTTCGGAGAAGGCGACACAACTCGGTCACAGAGGATCCTCCGTTGCATGTCCTTGGATAGCATTAAGATACGCTCATAGAAGTTAAACATCTCCGGAGGGAGGAACCACTGCAGATTCTGGTCAGATGGCCTAGTAGTCTTCTTCGAGGTCGCGTGCTTGCGCATTGACGGAGTTAGCGGTGGGCCTGAAGGGCCAGCTTGCGATGGATCACTAGCCATTTTGATCTGCAGGAAGCATACAGAAATATCATATCTAGTTCAAAACAAAGCAGAGCACGTAAAGGTATGCTCGAAACTCTAGTTAAGTTAGATCACCAAGATTTCAGTGCCAGCACAATGCGATCTGGATTTTCGAGCATGCAAAGGCCCAACACTTCGAAATAGCATATAAGATGTACGGTGAAAGTGTAAAACCCGACACCCACCAAAACCCAGATAGAGCAAGCTGGTTTAAAACAAAAAATGTCCCAATCTCAGAAGCCATGAAACATGAGTGCATGGGGCTCCACATACACTAAAACAATGAAATTGACTAAGTCTGGAACCCAAGTGTATGTGTAACGCCCTAGAAATTTCAATCCTTGAGCCTCGAGAGTACTCGAGCACCTTTAGAAATTTTTTTAATTTATTTATCAATTGACAGTGCAGACGCCCGATTTAGAACTAAGACTCTAGGAGATTTGTATTGAAAACCCTACTTTAGACGATCCGATTTGATCGAAACCTCGTAAGACAATTAGACACATCAATCTAACCGTACATTCTTTGTTAGATATCATGGATAGCTACGGATTCCTTTTTAATTGTCTAATTCCACATCCGATCCGTTGATTAATGAATCTCAATCTATGATTTACTGAAATCACAATGGATTAACCTATATAACTGACTTACAATGCAGATCCACCTTAGACTACCCTAATCAATGAATCAAATCTCGATTATCTTGAGTTTAGAAATCGATTTGACAAAATAGCCCTTTTAACATGTAAAATTATACGAATGAGATTAACCACCCTTAACCTGCAAATAAATGACCCCGTATATCACATCATGTACCTAGCTATGCTCGTTATGACCCAATAAAAGGATTCATCAAACTCTGTTCTCTAAATCATCCAATTGGTGTCCCAAAAACCTAGAACAACTATAGAACGTTCGTTAGTGGGCCGTTGATCACGAATCTACATGAATCGATCATCTTACTGAACTTGACCTTTCCCCTGCACCAGATGTCCAACACCCAATCTTGAACCGCACAACATAGGTCATGACTAGAGAGGGTGAGTTGTGCGACTCACCTCAACCTTGGACCATCTAGAACTATAAATACCAAGCCCATTTGAGAATTCCATTTCAAATGGAATTTGGGTGTTTTGCTTGGGTTTTCTTCTAGGGTTTACTCAAACCCTTTTACTCTGTCACCATTCCTTCGACCGATCGTAGGTGGGTTGTGCTTTGAGGTAAGATACCTCTCCTATTGTAGAAATTAGAAAGTTTCATTAGGGATTCTCATTTCTAATTAGGACTTTTGTCGAATTTAGGTGTTCTAGCTAGATTTTCTACAAATCCTTGAGGAATACTAATTCCTAGCTCGTGGATTCATCAATCAGGTGAGGACTATTCGTTTAAGTTGGCTATTATCAGCCCATGAGGCTTCCAAATAGTGAAAATTAGGTTTTTCTTGAATTCCATTTAAAGTTAAGTACCGAATGATTTATATTTATGACTTGATGTTCTATATATGTTGATTAATTACATGCTAACTTCGATGTGTGGATTGATTTCCCATTTAAATCGATTTTATGAAAATATGAGATTTGATGTGTTGTGCATATCAAGTGTTTGATAAAATTCCTGAGTGAACAGAAGTTCACATATGCTCTAGTAAGTGGATTACCATCCACCCAGGCTAGGGCCTGATTGTCAATTTGATGAGTTGGCCTGCAATAGCACGCCAAGTGTTTGATTTTACGCCCATATATGAAATAAAGTATTTCGCATATCAACTGTTTGGTTTTATGCCTGTTTGAGACAGTGAATGCTATGATGTTCTATTCTTCTCACAACATGCTTAGTATAATATTTAATTGACATGATTGGGATTAATCTTGGAAAATCACAATTTATGGACTGCCTAATTGGGTTTGGCCGTCACGGACTTGTTTGGTCGACTTAGGAGTAACATGATCAACCGACCCTAGGTACGTCGGTTTGGTTGATGTTTCGTTCAGACTACCAAATCAGTCAATTTCAGGGTTAATCATATTTGTTTGATCATTGTTACATATTCTATAGAATCTCGAATACCACAATTACCATTATTACGCAGTCACTTATAACTGTACGTATCAAGTCTCATGAGCCAGACATGGAATATGGGTAACTGTGTTTGTGCTTTCTTTGGCTGGTGTGGGTGATGACCCCTCCAATAGCCTTGAGCATTGAATCCTACATACTGAAGCTCATGGGCCAAGCATGGTATATGGGTAACTGTGCTTGTGCTGTCTTTAACCGGTATTGATCCTGATGGTCTTATCGAGAGTCTTGAGCACCGATGCTAGGCGACGAGCCTACCATCATTGATCTTGGGTCGTCACCCATTACCATGTATATGACATTCTAGGACATCGAGACCCTTACCGTTTGATTCATTATTCAGTTATGTTTGAAAGTACGTCGGGTGGTTTAACACGACACCCACGTATGTGCGGAAGCTTAAAGAGCAACTAGAATTATGGCTAAACCTATAGGAGGGGGGTGATTAGGACCCTTTTTGAAATTCTTTTAGCCTACTTACACAATTCAACCACTTAAACTAAGTAAGCGAGAACACTTCGGCTTCCAAGCCTAAGTGGGTCCAATCACAAGACTAGCATATGATAAGGCAATAAGCAATCCTAGTCTAAGCATGCATAGGTAACTAAATGATTTAACTAATCAAGCTCCTAACCTATGCAACCTATGTAGACTTATGAGAATGGATCAATGAGCTCAAGTCTACACAACTAGTGAAAGTACATCGTGTGTGTGGATGTGCCTAATTAGTGCCTAGCATACATTCCTATCAAGCATTCATAATTAAACAATTAAACTAATAATGCTAAGATAACAATGTGCTCAATTCAATCACAAACACAAGCATGTATAGTGGTTCGACTTTGGGTCTACTCCACTCCCGGTTCAAGTACTCAACTCCTTTGAGCACACCGGCATTCACTATTAGAGGTTTTAAATGAGGTTCACCTCTCAACCTTTACACTGAGGTTTTACCGGTTCACCTCTCAACCATAACCGGAGTTTTGGACAAAGGGCTAACTCTCAACCCAAACAGAGTTTTAGACATAGGCTAACTCTTAACCCGACGCACGTTCACTCCCGTGTCGAAGGCTCCCCCTTAGAGACTTAGTTTAAGCCCGGCTAACGGGCCAAGGAACGGCTAACGTCCCTAGATCGAGTTTGATAAACAAATTCTAAATGGACTCTCAAAAAGGACAACCTTACTTGTCGGATGAGCCCCTTGTTTAGCGCCGGTTTGGGTTGCTTGATCTCCGCTCTCCCGTGCTTCAATCAGCTTCCCTTGCTCCCACGATCATGTTGCCGTTGCGTCGCCAATGCCTCAGTCATACTTGATCAATCACCTTGCATGTGATGCCTTTGAGATGCCCAAGGTGATAGGAGGGTAGGTTTGAGAACTCTACAACTAATAGGAATGGGTTGCCTAGAGGTTCTCTCCTACAACAATCTCATCTTAGAGTTTTGGACAAGGATTTGTCAATCAAGAAGGTTCCAAACTCTAGAGATCAAGAGGGGATGAAGGTCATCTTCTTCATGAGCTTGGAATGCTCCAATCTTGTGTTAAAGCACAAGGAAGATGCCTTGCATAGGTTGGGAATGAGCCTCAAATGGTCTCCAACAATTGTGGCTTCACTCCTCTCGAAATCCCTCTTCTTACCCCTCAAAACAAGCTAAGCCCTTATATAGAAAAGTGTGTAACGGATACAAAACGGGAAGAAAATGGCTAGTGCCGACCGGTCGTGACCGGTCGGTTAGGGGTTCACGACCGGTCTGGACCGGTCAGCCACAGCAGAAAATGGGACAGGGGCTGTTGTGTATGCTGGGGGGTCTGCCCGACCGGTCAAGACCAGTCAGACCAACCCAGCCGACCGGTCACGACCAGTCGGCCCATTGGCCTGTGAAGACAGCAAGCTTGCTGTTCAATCTGGGACCCAGCCCGACCGGTCTTGACCGGTCGGTCGGTCAGGCCTAAGTTCAGCCTGACTGATCGGTCAGGCCTAAGTTCAGCCTTGTCCATCCGACCGGTCGGTCAGGCCTAAGTTCAGCCTGATGTTTGCTGACCCAACTTTTTCTCAACCCTCACACACTGGCCAAGGTTTGGGTGTACTAAGATGGTCAAGGTCATCAAAGAGGTTAAGGGTTGGGTTTTGGTTAAGGTTAAGGCACAAAGGCATCACTTTTACCTGATTCTTCTTCCTTGATGCAGCGGGGCCACGTGAGTCTTCGGTCTTCGTCTTCATTAGGTTCAACCGACACTAGACTCACTGATGTAAGTGATTGACAAATAAGGTGCACTAGTATGCCATAGAAAAGTGCACTAACAATGTTGGGTGACGGACCCAAATTGGGATTCTTGGAGCCAGGCATAGGACGCCCTTGCCTAGCGGTTGGCCCCAGCCTGGTAGAGGGTACCCCGACCTGGCATTGTCCATTGTTCGGTAAGGCCACTGTCCAGTGTCCGGCTTTCCTCGCTATCCAGCGTTTGGCTGCGTTTCTGTCGGTCGTGTTCCTGTTTATTAGACTCTTGATAAAATTGAGGTATTCTGACTTTGTCGATACTGCTGATTGAATACGGGATTAAATAAATACTTGGTAAACATGCATGCATCAAATTTTCACGTGCATTGGTCTGATGCTGCTACTGGGTGGTAATCCCACCGTTTATTTTTTCGGAACATAACATTTGCATATCATGACTACATGCATTATTCAACTAGAATAAGAACTTGATTGTGAGTTTATGCTACCTGTTGATGCTGGGTGGTAGGTGTGAGAGCCCCACCATTTGTTATGCTTCACTATTTGTACTTGATTGTGTTGATAACATGTTTAACTTAGGGAATGGTAACATTGAGTATGATTACTCACTCCCACCTTTGGGGGGGGGGTTTAAAACACCAACCAGTTATTTTGATGCAAGAGTTGCTGCCACTTGATGCATGAGATGCAAGACCTATTGGCTTACTTATGTCATGCGTTTCATTTTCTGCCTTAAATTGGACGTCTTGGGTTGATATTCTTAAAGACTTCATTGTACATGTATAAAATTGAGCCCCAGCTGAGTGGACTCCTTGATTGTGTGTATAATTGTATATATTTACACTTTGAATTCAAACTGAATTATACACTATTTAGCTTAAATCTCTATTTATGAGTTGATGCCATCGATTTGTGCCATTAAACTATACTTCCGCAAAATACAGTTACCTCGAAAGAGTCGAGATCCGCGGACTGCCCGACACTTGATTTTGGGGGCGTGACAAGTTGGTATCAAAGCATGAGTTGATAAATAAACTGAGTCAGTGCATTAGGGACTCACCATAAGCTACACGTTGACGTACTCTAGATTTTGAACATAGCGACAGTGAACCTTAGGACAAAATTTCCCTTTGTGTGATGATTGTGAACTTAAACTTAGAAATTTGAACCTTATGATCAAATTCCCATTTGATTGCTTATTTTGAATGCGAACATAAACTTCATGAACTCTAGTACCCAAATTCCTCTCTGCTTGATGATTTCAAGCTTGAATTTAGAAACCGAGCATTTAGAAACAAACTCTCAACTATTTGATTAATGCAAACATGGACTTAGGAACATCGAGTCCTAAGACCAAATTCTCCTGAGATAGGGATTGCGAAAAAAAAAAATTTGAAAGGTGTTGAACTTATGGCCCATTGTATTCCTTAATGTTCAGTGTGGATGGTTTTGGGTGTGAAGGATGGATTTTCAAGTTGAAATCTGAAAATCACAAGTGTTTCTGGACTTTAGTTTCAACAAGTCTGTCGTGTAAAATGGTTTTAGAATTTTTATCACTCCAATATTTATTTAAATTTTTTTGGTATATTGTTGATAAGTTTAAGTTCATCTATCAAAATTTCATCTAATTTTGAGTTCTAGAGAAAATTCTAAAATTCCTGAAGTACTAGCTTCTTGAAACCTATAATTTTCTGGATAGTTTCTGAAATAATAAGAAATAAACCTTATTCAAGTCTTATTTTTATTTTCAAATTATTTTTCCCTAAAACTATACTCATTAAGCTTCATTGTGGCTTTTGAATCACCTTAATTGGAGTTGTATGTAAAAAGATACTTTTTTTTAAAGTCAGCCACAAAATACCATTTTTTTCGATGGGATTTCGATGGATCGAAGAAATTTTTCGATAGAACTCCGATTGATCGGAAAAGTGTCCAGAGAATTGAAATTTTTCATCATTATTTCCGATTGATTGGAACTTATCTCAGACTGATCGAAAATTTGTCCAGAGACATTTAAAAATCTGATGGAATTTTCGATTGATCGGACACCTATTGGACATCCATCGAAACTGCAGGGCCATTTTTTCAAATTTTCTGTATCTTATTTTTCTGGCCCCGCGACTCTGCACTGTGACTTTTTTGGACGATTCAGATCTTTTAACTTGATTCTTTAGAGAATTTTTCGTCACTTTTCAATGTTAATTCTTTTCTATTTTAAATCATATCCATTGAATTAAATTTCATTGGGCCTCTCTCAAATCGATGATTCTCTCAATTGACCGATGGACCGCCCAAACTTGCTTATTTTGTTGTTTTGCGTAACAAACTTCAAATGACCATAACTTTTGATCCAGGATGAGTTACGGGACGCACAACATATAGATTCCTACTGAAATTTAATTCTGAGGCCAACCAAACCATTTGTTTTATCAGAACATAATTCTTTCTTGCCCAAAATTTTAGTCTTTGGAAATAGTTACTATTGTTAGTAGGGTGAACCTTCCGTCATTTTCGGTACTTCGAAAACATATTTAATTGGACCCATTTATCACAAAATATGCATGAGAAAGTATTTTATCCTATTATTGTTGTTAAATCATTCGACTTATGATTTATGACTTATGATTTTAGTCGAACTTAAAACAAAACGATTTCAACTCCGAATCTAAAATTTTATTTTGAAACCTACGAGTGCTATGATTTGAAACCTATGATGTATATATGATAATGATTTTTTTGTTGACATTGCATAATAGGAATAAGTATTCAATGATTTGTACTCCCTAGTTTGTATCATGTTAGGAATCATCTGACCAAGATAGGTTAGGACTTACTAGTTTTTGTATATATATATATTTTTTTTTGTTTTAGGAGGTCTCGTACAATTGGCATTAGGACTCATAGTTAAAGTTTTCTTTCTATTACATAGGGATTTATGGTTTCAATTGGTTTTTATAGACTTTCCTAAGCTACATTTAGCTCTTATGGATTCTAGAACCCTAATTCTTTGTATATGCAAGGTTAGCATCCCATAAAGAAGATAGCAGTCATTCTTTCCATTTCCTTGCCCATTCATGTGTCACTTATACATTTGTCTAATATCATTTCCTTTTCCCTCATACCATCATCACGATGAATGCTAACAACACCAAACCCCTGCCAGTTTAGTACAATGGCTTTTATACGATCAAATGAATAGGATTAGTAGTGTGCTATCGGGCCCTAGGTAGCATAATTTATGGAAACCCAAATGACTCAAGTTAGGTTGATGAAACTTGGAGCTTTAAATTTTGACTAATCTTTGACCATTAGAAACCTTTCTATAGTAGTCACCTAGACTTATGCATCTTGAGAAATTAATTCCCCATCGAATCGAGCTTAGACCTATCATGGACACTCTTTGAACTTGACCCAAAGGACAATCTTAGAACAGTGAAACTTGATTCTCCCCAAGCATTTAGAATTATCATATCACGGATTTACGAAACCATACACATGCGAAGTATTCGCGGTTTGACTCAATTCCCAATCCTGGGTGATTACCAATGGACTCACTACTTGGATCGAGCAGAAGACCAGGATCCAACAGGAATAGGAAATGATATAATGACATTCTTGCTCTGATCAGGCAGAGGATCGACATATCAGATTCAGGCCTACTATAACCATTTTCTCCTTATAAGCCCAGTTGTGAACCGTCCTTTGGATAAGGACAACTCTGCTGAATCATTAGCAACCGGTAGGAGTGTTAAGATTTGGCTAAGCATGCCCAAAAGCCGTATTACCTGAATGTCAACCAAACGATCTAAGTCACTCCCTTTCTTTCTCTAAACTTGTTTAGGAAATCTATGCCCATTCCCACAACAGTAGCAAGGTAGCATGTAATAGAGATCCGACGGCTGGGGTTCTCCATGAGAGGGGTTATCGTATAGTTGGAAAATCGAAAAGGCCCACCTATTATCTTTTGGAACCATGTCCCCTAGTTCCTTACCGATGTACTAGAAATCTCAATTTACTCGACGAAGATCATCTCTTCTAAAGAAAGTACTTTAGCCTTTAGGGGGGTAGACTGTTGTGACCACCAATACGAGTACCAGAAAATTTAGGGGACGAAATTATTTTTTTAGGAGGGTAGATTGTAACACCCTGAAAATTTCAATCCTCGAGCCTCGAGAGTACTCGAGCACCTTTAGAAACTTTTTTAATTTATTTATCAATTGAGAGTGCAGACGCCCGATTTAGAACTAAGACTCTAGGAGATTTGTATTGAAAACCCTAGTTTAGACGATCCGATTTGATCGAAACCTCGTAAGACATTTAGACACATCAATCTAACCATACATTCTTTGTTAGATATCATGGATAGCTACGGATTCCTTTTTAATTGTCTAACCCCACATCCGATCCGTTGATTAATGAATCTCAATCTATGATTTACTGAAATCACAATGGATTAACCTATATAACTGACTTACAATGCAGATCCACCTTAGACTACCCTAATCAATGAATCAAATCTCGATTATCTTGAGTTTAGAAATCGATTTGACAAAATAGCCCTTTTAACATGTAAAATTATACGAATGAGATTAACCACCCTTAACCTGTAAATAAATGACCCCATATATCACATCATGTACCTAGCTATGCCCGTTATGACCCAATAAAAGGATTCATCAAACTCTATTCTCTAAATCATCCAACTGGTGTCTCGAAAACCTAGAACAGCTATAGACCATTCGTTAGTGGGCCGTTGATCACGAATCTACACGAAATCGATCGTCTTACTGGACTTGACCTTTCCCCTGCACCAGATGTCCAACACCCTATCTTGAACCGTATAACATAGGTCATGACCAGAAAAGGTGAGTTGTGCGACTCACCTCAACCTTGGACCATCTGGAACTATAAATACGAAGCCCATTTGAGAATTCCATTTCAAATGGAATTTGGGGGTTTTGCTTGGGTTTTCTTCTAGGGTTTGCTGAAACCCTTTTACTCTGTCACCATTCCTTCTACCGATCGTAGGTGGGCCGTGCTTTGAGGTAAGATACCTCTCATATTGTAGAAATTAGGAAGTTTCATTAGGGATTCTCATTTCTAATTAGGATTTTTATCGAATTTAGGTGTTCTAGCTGGATTTTCTACAAATCCTTGAGGAATACTAATTCCTAGCTCATGGATTCATCAATCAGGTGAGGACTATTCTTTTAAGTTGGCTATTATCAGCCCATGAGGGTTCTAAATAGTGAAAATTAGGTTTTTCTTGAATTCCATTCAAAGTTAAGTACCGAATGATTTATGTTTATGATTGATGTTCTATATATGTTGATTAATTACATGCTAACTTCGATGTGTGGATTGATTTCCCATTTAAATCGATTTTATGAAAATATGAGATTTGATGTGTTGTGCATATCAAGTGTTCGATGAAATTCCTGAGTGAACAGAAGTTCACATATCCTTGAGTAAGTGGATTACCATCCACCCAGGCTAGTGCCTGATTGTCAATTTGATGAGTTGGCCTGCAATAGCATGCCAAGTGTTTGATTTTACGCCCATACATGAAATAAAGTATATCGCATATCAACTGTTTGGTTTTATGCCTGTTTGAGACAATAAATGCTATGATGTTCTATTCTTCTCACAACATGCTTAGTATAATATTTAATTGACATGATTGGGATTAATCTCTGAAAATCACAATTTATGGACTGCCTAATTGGGTTTGGCCATCACGGACTTGTTTGGTCGACTTGGGAGTAACATGATCGACCGACCCTAGCTACACCGGTTTGGTTGATGTTTCGCTCGGCCTACCAAATCAGTCAATTTCAGGGTTAATCATATTTGTTTGATCATTGTTACATATTCTGTAGAATCTCGATTACCACAATTACCATTGTTACGCAGTCACTTATAACTGCACGTATCAAGTCTCATGAGCCAGACATGGAATATGGGTAACTGTGTTTGTGCTGTCTTTGACTGGTGTGGGTGATGACCCCTCCAATAACCTTGAGCATTGAATCCTACATACTGAAGCTCATGGGCCAAGCATGGTATATGGGTAACTGTGCTTGTGCTGTCTTTAACCGGTATTGATCCTGATGGTCTTATCGAGAGTCTTGAGCACCGATGCTAGGCAACGAGCCTACCATCATTAATTTTGAGTGATGACCCATTACCATGTATATGACATTCTAGGGCATCGAGACCCTTACTGTTTGATTCATTATTCAGTTATGTTGGGTGACGGACCCAAATTGGGATTCTTGGAGCCGGGCATAGGACGCCCTGGCCTGGCGGTGGGCCCCGGCCTGGCATTGTCCAGTGTTCGGTAAGGTCACTGTCCAATGTCCGGCTTTCCTCGTTGTCCAATGTTTGGCCTCGTTCCTGTCGGTCGTGTTCCTGTTTATTAAACTCTTAATAAAATTGAGGTATTTTGGCTTCGGCAATACTGCTGATTGAATACGGTATTAAATAAATACTTGGTAAACATGCATTCATCACATTTTCACGTGCATTGGTCTGATGCTGCTGCTGGGTGGTAATCCCGCCGTTTATTTTTCCGGAACATAACATTTGCATATCATGACTGCATGCATTATTCAACTAGAATAAGAACTTGATTGTGAGGTTATGCTATCTGTTGATGCTGGGGTAGTAGGTGTGAGAGCTCCACCATTTGTTATGCTTCACTATTTGTACTTGATTGTGTTGATAACATGTTTAATTTAGGGAATGGCAACACTGAGTATGATTACTCACTCCCAACTTTGGGGGGGGGGGGGGGGGGGGGGGGGGGGGGGGGGGGGGGGGGGGGGGGGGGGTGTTTAAAACACCAACCAGTTATTTTGATGCAAGAGTTGTTGCCACTTGATGTATGAGATGCAGGACCTATTGGCTTACTTATGTCATGCGTTTCATTTTCTGCCTTGAATTGGACGTCTTGGGTCGATATTCTTAAAGACTTCATTGTACATGTATAAAATTGAGCCCCAGCTGAGTGGACTCCTTGATTGTGTGGATAATTGTATATATTTACACTTTGAATTCAGACTGAATTATACACTGTTTAGCTTAAATCTCTATTTATGAGTTAATGCCATCGATTTGTGCCATTAAACTATACTTCCGCAAAATACTGTCACCTCGAAAGAGTCAGGAGCCGCGGACTTGCCCGACACTTGATTTTCAGGGCTTGACAATATGGGATCCCACGCACCCCGAAATAAGTTGAATTTTTGGGTGTGTGAGGTCCCACGCACCCTAAAAATGCCTACAATTCACTGACTTAAAATCTAGGTGCGTGAGATCCCACGCACCCCAAAAGTCCACATTTTCACAAAGTCCAGGAATTGGGTGCGTGAGGTCCCACGCACCCCTAAAAACCAATTTTTTTTTATAAAGTTTATTAACTTGGTGCGTGCGATCCCACGCACCCTTAAAATGATTCAAAACCCCATTGTTGGGTGCGTGGGAGGCAAAACCCTACTCTAAAGTAGACGAAGGGTGCGTGATGCCCCATGCACCCTTAAAATACATCAAAAACCCAATTTTTGGGTGCGTGGAGGGGCCAAGCCCTCTGAAAAATCTGACGAAGGGTGCGTGAGGTCCCACGCACCCCAATATTTTGAGAAATCCCCCTAACTTTAATTTTTGGGTGCGTGCCAACCCACGCACCCTTAAAACCCAAAAATTCGAAGTTCATTTTTGGGTGCGTGTAAGGTCCACGCACCCATAAAAGTGCTTACCTCAAATTAGGAGGTGCGTGTGGAATAAAAGGATGCGTTGAGTCAATTTTTGGGTGCGTTGGCGCAAAAATGGGTGCGTGGGAGGGGGCTGGGAAAATCCAATAAGCAATGGAAAATGATGAAGAAATGACTATCTTCTATATTCATAGCAGGGACCCAACGGTCCGATACATCACACTGAACAGTCATATATCCATCGCAACGCATTGGAGGGGCATCTGTTGGGGTCCCAAAATGTAGGGGCCCTCAAAACAAGCAAAATGGTCAGATACCTCCGAAGGAATCTCGTAAAATGCCTCCCATTGCACGCAAAATGGAGATCTACAAAAATTCCCTTAGCCAATTTTGGTTAAAAATCTCCAGCGAGCCCCGCGAATCACTGCGATCGGAACCACTCGAAATCAAACCCATAACTTCATTATGATTTATGATAAACAGTGCATGTGATCGCATGATCCAACGGGCACCACAAACTCATCAAAATTCAAAACCCAATTTGGAACATTCAAAAATTCGTCCACGCATCCATAAAATCGGACTCCCACGCACCTAAAAATTATCCCATGCACCCCAAAAATGTGTCCACGCACCCTTAAATTCGACACATTTCAAGATTTTCATTTAAAGGTGTTTTGGTGCCCCACGCACCCCAAAAATGTGTCCACGCATCCTTAAATTCGACACATTTCAAGATTTTCATTTAAAGGTGTTTTGGTGCCCCACGCACCGCAAAAATGTGTCCACGCACCCTTAAATTTGACACATTTTATGATTCTCATTTAGAGGCGTTTCGGAGTCCCACGCACCCGAAAAATAAGGTCCCACGCACCTAAAAAATCAGATATTTGCAGAACCTACTCCTGGGTGAGTCGGACCTCCGAACGTCAATTTTAAGGTGCGTTGGGGGTATTTTAGGGGTGCGTGGCACGTGGCAACCCCTAATTGGCGGAGTACCGATATCTTCGGGTATAAATACCCCGTCCAACTATTCATTTCTACGTTTTCAGAGAGAGAGAGAGCTACCATCCTCTGGGTATTCGAAATCCCCGCCGGAAAATCCTCGCCGAAATACTTTTTTAATCACCGGAAACCCTTCCCGGTCGTCGGAATACCTTTCCGATCATCGACATTTTCCCCCACAGGTCCGAATTCTGAGAAATCACAAGTGTGAGCACACATCCATAAATTCGGTCCCACGCACCTAAAAATTATCCCACGCACCCGAAAAATGGTCCACGCGTCCATAAATTCGGGTCTCACGCGTCCATTAATTCGACATGAATCGGACCAGTGCATCGAACTCCCACGCACCTGAAAAATGGCCCACGCGTCCATAAATTTGAGTCCCACGCGTCGATAAATTCGACGAAATTCAGATTTACATATTCTGTCCCACGCACCCGAAAAATGCCCCACGCATCCATAAATTCATAAAAAATCAGGCGCTTAATTTAAAGGTATGTTGGAGCCCACACACCCATAAATTAAGTCCCACGCGCCCAAAAATCAGCCAATTACAGAACATGTTTACGGGTGCACCAGACTCAATTTTAAGTGTTTTCAAGTTTCGTTTGAGCCTATTTTGGGTTTTTCGAGTGTTCCGGACGCAATGGAACGGTCAAATGGATGTTCCGGGATCTCTAAACGAGCAAAATTACGCATCTTTGAGGTTTGACCCGATTTGAAGCGTTGAATGAAATGACTTCTCGGAAGGAAGCCGCCAGCATCTAGAATTATGTAAATATGTCATCATTTATATCTACTTAAAGATATGATCTAATTTGGGTTGAAAGCTAGACAAACGGGACTGTGGTTATCACGATAAACCATGTCAAAGAGTTTTAATTCTCTACAAAGTAATTGCTACGAACTTCCACAACACAACAGTCGATGCCCTACCCATTCAAACGGCATCCGTCGGTTGGGCTACGCAGGTATACACAATTGTAGATTGGACTTCCCGAGTTCACCTGTCCATACATGACAGGCGCGGGCCCAGAGTCGTCCTTCTCAGTTATAAACCCTAATAGTCTCAGCCCGGATCTCCGGTCAAAACATGGGACATAGACATCTGACTAATACAAAGATGGTTTAGTACATAACAAAACAAATACAGGTCTTTACGACCACAAACTCTAAGACCATAGTCTCTGCTGACTAGTCTTTTACCTTTTAATCAAGGGTCATCGATCATTCGATGTAATTAAGGGCTCGTGTCAGATCACGGCCTGGAATGTACAAGATCTCAGGATCTCTAGAATAAAATTCGCTTTGCGATATCTCTTCTTGTGTACCTTTTGTGAATGCTTGTGATTGTCTATGAATGTTTCCATTACTCAGAACCCCAGATAAAAAATGCACTGAAAATGTCCTTGCTTTCATTTTCTAGTTCCAACAGTAGGAATGAGAGAGGAACTTCATAAATACATGGCTAAAAGGACCACTTTATGTACATTGAAAATCAATGGAAGAAGAGCTAAGAGGTGAAGGAAAGAAGCAAAGAAGAAAGGAGAGAAGAAAAGAAAAACTGTAAATTTACAGTCTTCACGACCGATCGTCCACTACAAAGGACCAGTTGCCCAACTAGTAGAATTTTTCAAAAATCAGAGGATTCAGTGAAAACCTTGCTAGACTAAAACAGTGGGTCAGCGTCTAGTCGCCAGACCAATCGGCTAGAAGCTCAGACCGATTGTCCAACCGGTCGGCTGTGCAGCCCGATTTTAAATTTTCATTTTGTTCGTTACTAATTAGGCCACGACCGGTCGGCTAGGGGGCTATGACCAGTCGACCACCGCCCAGACTACATAACTCCTTATGCAATTTTAGAAGTTTCTGAAGCAATGATGAGTTTTTGTTATAAAAGGACACCTCTACTCTCTTCGCAATCCATCATAGAAGAGTCCTGAAGTTGATGGAGGTGGAGAGGATCAAAGTGGAGCATCTACAACTCCTCCAACCTAATTTGCTTCTAGTTTTCTATGTTTTTCTTAGTTTTTCTGTTTGTTTCTAGTTCAATCATGTTTATGTTAGTGCACTTTTCTGTAGCATTCTAGTGCACCTTGTTTGTCAATCACTTACGTCAGTGAGTCTAGTGTCGGTTGAGCCTAATGAAGACGAAGACCGAAGACTCAAGTGGCCCCGCTGCATCAAGGAAGGAGATACAAGTAAAAGTGATGCCTTGATGTGCCTTAACCTGGACCAAAACCCAACCCCTTAACCTCTTTGATGACCTTGACCATATTAAGGAACCTTTTGTCATCATAGAGTGGCCCTAGGTGCACCAAAAGACCATCCAAAACCTTGGCCTTTGGAGAGGGTTGGAGAATAGTTGGGTCAGCAAACATTGGGCTGAACCTAGGCCTGACCGACCGGTCACGACCAGTCGGATGGACTGGACCGACCAGTCACGACCGGTCGAACTGGGTCCCCATCTGGACAGCGGCTTGCTGTATGCATCAGGCCATAGGGCCGACCGATCATGACCGGTCGGCTGGGCTGTCCCGACCAGTTGGACAGCCCCCCCCCCCCCCCCTTGACAGATTACACTTTGTCTTATGGCCGACCGGTCTTGACCCTGGACGATCGGTCGTGGACCCCTGGCCGACCGGTCACGACCGGTCGGCACTAGCCGTTTTCTGCCCAATTTGTATCCGTTGCACACTTTTCTATATAAGGGCTTAGCTCATTTTGAGGGGTAGATGAGAGGGTTTTGAGAGCCTATTCCCCACACCTTTTGTACATCATATGAGGCCTCAAAGAGGAGGAGTTTCAAGTCATATCCCTTATGTTTAAACACAAGTGAGGGCATTCAATTGCAAACTAAGAGATGACTTGATTGCTCTCTCAATTCTAGAGGTAAGACACTATACCATATAGGCATATCTCTTGTTCAAGACCTCTAGAAGACACTCTAGGTGAATCTCCTAGTTAGAACAAACTATATATCCCATGTAGGAGATTCAACCATCCTCCTATCACCTTGGGCATCTCAAAGGCATCACATGCAAGGTGTTTGATCAAGTGTGGCTGAGGCATTGGCGACGCAACGGCAACACGATCGAGGGAACAAGGAAAGCTGATTAAAGCACGGGAGAGCGGAGATCAAGTAACCCAAACCGGCGCTAAACAAGGGGCTTATCCACAAGTAAGGTTGTCTTTATTGAGAGTCCATTTAGAGTTTGTTTGTCAAACTCGATCTAGGGACGTTAGCCGTTCCTTGGCCCGTTAGCTGGGCCTAAACTAAGTCTCCAAGGGGGAGCCTCCGACACAGGAGTGAACATGCGTCGGGTTGAGAGTTAGCCTATGTCCAAAACTTCGTTTGGGTTGAGAGTTAGCCCTTTGTCCAAAACTCCGGCTATGGTTGAGAGGTGAACCGGTAAAACCTCCGTGTAAAGGTTGAGAGATGAACCTCATTTAAAACCTCCGATAGTGAATGTCGGTGTGCTTAAAGGAGTTGAGTACTTGAACCGAGAGTGGAGTAGACCCAAAGTTGAACCACTATACATGCTTGTGTTTGTGATTGAATTGAGCTAATTGTATCTTAGCATTGGATGTTTAATTGCTTAATTATGAATGCTTGATAGGAATGTATGCTAGGCACTGGATTGGCACATCCACACACAAGATGTACTTTCACTAGGTGTGTAGACTTGAGCTCATTGATCCATTCTCATAAGTCTACATAGGTTGCATAGGTTAGGAGCTTGATTAGTTAAATCATTTGATTACCTATGCATGCTTAGACTAGGATTGTTTATTGCTTATCCATATTCTAGTCTTGTGATTGGACCCACTTAGGCTTGGAAGCCAAAGTGTTCTTGCTTACTTAGCTTAATTTGTTGAATTGTGTTAGTAGGCGAAAAGAATTTAAAAAAGGTCCTAATCACCCTCCTCCTATAGGTTTAGCCATAATTCTAGTTGCTCTTTAAGCTTCCGCACGTGTATGCATAGGGTGTCGTGTTAGACTACCCGACGCAAGAGGTGAAGCTTGTAGTTAGATTTAATGTTCAATTCGTTCATGCAAGTACTCTAAACTTTGGTTTTGGATTTTCAAATTCTAGTTTGAATAAAAGTTGATATTTTTATATGATTTTTAGAGTTTGTGTACTCCGGACACAAGTTGCTTATAAGTTTCTGAGAATGGTCATATTGGTTTAATGAGAATTGAATTGTAGTAACCCCATATCATGTCATTATCTCTTGGTATGACTGATGCTTCGAAGTGCTACAAGTTCATCTTCTCCATACTTGATTAGAATTAGAATTAGATTCTATATTTGAGTTTAGACTCTTTATGTGTTTGAATGAAATACCTTTCAATTGGATAGACATAGGACTTCGATTCCAATTATGTGTTTGTGCTTGATTAATGGATTGGCATTAATCTACTACAAGTGGATCCTTAGCGCTCTAATTGTTTTAAATTCCAGATTTCCTTTAATCACTTTACTATTTATGCTTAGTTCTAAAACTACGAAATTCTGAACTTCTTAATCTAAGTTATTAGAAGAGTTAGAAGTGGTCTAGTTATTAATCCATGTGGATCGACCTCGGTCTTACTGAGTTATTACTATATCGCAGCCTTACACTTGGGGCTAGCGGACAAGTGGTGGTTCATTTTGAAGATCATGATCCCAATTTGTATACTGTATGCATCGAGGAGATCTATGATAAGAGTGCAGAGCTGTAGAACCCTGCCACTCTGAAGGGGATGGCGTTTGTAGATATTTGTATGGGTGAGGTGCTTAGGTGGCCTAAATATAATATAGTTTTATTATAATATATCTCGTGTATTTGTTTTACATTTTATAAACACTGATTCATTTCTTATATTTCTTATATTTTTTTATAACATGAGTATTACTTTGTGGTTTGGTTTTACATTTATATCTTGTATATTTGTTTTTACTCGTTTATTTCTTACATTTTATCTTATGTATTGGTTTTGATGAATTGTGGATCCCAGATTGTGGGTTGTGGATTATGGCTTGTGGTGGATGGTGGATTGTGGGTTGTGGTAGATTGTGGTGGATTATTGTTGTAGGTTGCGGTGGATTGTAGGTTGTGGTATATTGTTTTATTGTGGAGGATTGTGGTTGTATTGTCAAGAATTGCGGTTGTATTGTGGATTGTGTTTGTATTATGAATTGTGGTTGTTTTGTGGATTATTTATGTATTGTATTGTAGAGGATTGTGTATTTTTGAATTATATTGATATAGGTATATTACAAAATTTATTAGGGCACAATACTCACGAAATACAAATTATTTTTTTCCTATAAAAATAAAAAATCGACGATTTAAGACCGTCGTTAAAAGAAACTGAGAGTTAAGGACGGTAAAAAAATCCTATACTTTTTACCCATAAAAATGGTCGAAATATTTTTCGACTGTCCCTAGATAGTCAAATATCCCCCAGAACAACGGTTTAAGACCGTGAAATATTTTTTATCTGTCTAGGAGGGTTGAAAAATTCTATAATTTTTACCCAAAACAACTGTTTCAAACCATAAAAAATGGTTTCAATTGCCCAAACCCCTCAAACTAAGGTGTTGAATATCTTAGAATTCTGACCATTTCAGACTGTTGAATTATGGATTCGACTATTGAAATTATTCGACTATCGAGAATAGTCAAATATTTGTCGACCGTTATGGACAGTCAATTTGGTTTTTGACCTATAATTTTTCGACGGTTTTTTTCAACGAAGCGCACGATTAACAGTCAAATTATGCCCTCTTTTATGTATTGAACAAAGGAAACAACTCAGAAAGAAAGAGAACTGTCATCTCCATTTGAGTGCTACATAATGCTTGAATTAAGATATAATCAACTCCTTTTGAAGTCCTAGGATTTCGCAAATGAAATGAACGGATTGTATCTCTCCTGAAGTGAGCTCAATCCTTATTTAAGAGGACTAACTCTCTTTTTGGAAGAAGACTCTTGAGCTTATGTGACAAGCCAACCCTCACACGATTACATAAGAAGCATTTTTTGTCCAAAAAAAAATCATTTCGAGCAATAAAAATAAGAGTGACTAAAACCTTGCAAAATTCAAACCCATTCTTATAAAAAAGCCCTATCTTTAGTTGTTGTTTTTTTTTAACTCTGGAAGCGACATATCATTAATGCATGACTTTGCCACGTGGTATGAAGAGATTGGAGACCACGTGCTATGTCCCACAAGTTGAGTAGCGAATCTCGCTACTGAAGTGACGTCACCATTACCTGTGGGCCTCCGCATGATGTATCTGTTGTATCCACATCGTCCATTCATTTGATGTATCTGTTGTATCCACATCGTCCATTCATTTGGAGAGATCATTTTAGGGCATGACTCAAAGAATAATGCAGATCCAAATCTCAAGTGGACCCCACCACAGAAAAAAGTGGGGACGGTGACATCCACCGTTGAAAACTTCTCAAGGGCCACAGAAGTTTTCGATCAAGTTGATATTTGTGTTTTCCCTTCCTCTACGTTTTTGTGAATTTATGAACAGGTTGGAACTCAAATAAAAATCATGGTGGGTGTGGATGTCACTGTCCCCACTGTTTTCTGTGGTGGGTCCACTTGAGCTTTGGATCTGCCTCATTCTCGGAGTCAGGCCCTAAACTGGTCTCTCCAAATGGATGGATGGTGCGGATACAACATACACATCATACTGGGCCCACATAACATGGTGACATCACTTTAATAGCAAGATTCACTATTTAACATATCATTAGCTAATCCGCGTCCGAGAATCGTATACTGGCAGAGACTTTGCAGTTGGATATGTATGATTGAGTTGTCTTAGTCAGTTAACAAGTGGCCTCTAATCAACAGTGACAGGTGATGGGTTTCGCATTCCAATGAGCATCATTCCCTAGGTATTGTCAGTCTCACTAATTCCCACCAGCTCCCCAATGGTCGGTTCCGATTGATGGATAACCCTTCCAAATATTATCACAGAAAGATACTCTGCCATATGTTTCCATGATTATATATAATAATGGCTACCACTTCTCTCAACCTAGCAGCTCTTTGTTCGCGCTGCTCTGCTTGGATCCCTGCCCTACGAATGGCAATCAACAAGGCCAGCCCGAGACTTTTAAATAAGGCTCGGGATGAGCCTCAGCTTGGTCCGGGCGAGAGAATTTGGAGGAGTCCTTGGATTTTAAGGGTCCACCGTAGGTGTATGTGAATCTATTCTAACCATTAAATGTGTAATCTAATGTTAGTTAAAGACTCAAAAAATAGGTATATATTTAATTCAGGTGAGCCACATCAAAGGAAATAGTTGCAATAGAGATATCCACCCTTGATTATTATAGGGCTACCATGATGGTTGTATAAAATCAACTCCAACCATTATATGACACCTCAATATCTAAGCATCAGGCTTAAAAATTAGGCCCATCTATTATTCATGTGGGTCATATCAAAGGAAACTGTTTGGAGAGTAAGTCTTGCCCGGTATATTGTTTCTAATAGCATGGCTCACTTGAATAGCGAATGGGGCTGAGTTTTGGGTTCTGGACCTAAAATGGTGTGACACACCTGATGGATGAGGTGGATTTTACCTCAATAACAAGGTGGAGCCCACCCAAGTCACCAACATGTTTTCCAAAAACGCGTCAAGTTACTCTTCCTCGTAATGAGCTGAGATTTGTAAGTGAACTTATTTTCATAGGGCATGAAATTTGTAAGTGAAATAATTTTCTGAGAGACGCCCACCCTTTTTTTAGAGGCCCACCTTTATGTATAAGTGAAATCCACTCAGTCCATAAAATGTGTAATCCAATTTTTGACAAAATGTGTAATCCAATTTTTGACAAAATAAAAAATTAGGCTGAGATTTGATTTAGACTGGCCATACTAAAGGAAATAGGTGGGAGAGAGACATCTACCCTTGATAGTTATTCAGCCCACTATGATGATTAGATAATATCCACTCCACCGCACAAAAACTTAGGCCTGGATCTTAAACATCATCCCCAATCATCCCCATCTGTTATTTAGGTGGGCCATATAAACGGAAACTGTTTGGAGGGTAAGCATTGCCATGTAAACTTCTTCCAATATGGGTCCACTTGAACTACGGTTGGATCTGTATTTTCATCCCTGGGCCTAACATGCGATGATAAACCAGGTTGTTTGGGTGGATCTTACATAAGAACCATGGTGGGCCCACTGTTGCCGTTAACTCCTCTCGTTTCCATAATTACCATCAATTAACCTGTCTGAAATTAACGGCTCAGAAGACCAAACGATTGGAATGAGCAGCACGTGGATTAGGTAGATGCATGGATAACAGCTTAGCGAGTGTGGCCCTTACGGTTGTTGTACCCAATTTCTGCCCATTCCTACGTGGGCCTATTAGAAAAAGACGGGAGCTGCGTGATGTATAGAAGATCTATGGCGATCTCCCAAGCGGTTTTTATGGTAATATAGATGGCATTGATGAGCATCGCCATGACATCCACAAAGCAAGGGTGGTTGGAGTCTTGGTCATATAGAGTTGATTCCGACATATATATCTATCTTGGCACTTGGGGTCTTGGTTATTCTATTTGAATTAAGCCGCATAGTCAATTCTGGCATGCCCCCACAAACCACGTGACTGAATTTGAAACCGAGAGGCAATATTTTTGGCAGACCTGATGGGACCCTACTTAGGTTCACTTACCGATGTGATACTACACCCGATGGGACCCTACAGTAACATGAATAGAAGAAGTAATTGAATTGCCGGGGTTGAACCCTTAACACCAAGTGCACCACCTCTAATCGAGGATGTGAAGGTTCAGGCGGGCCTTGAGTTGTTGAATCTGAATAATCTGACACTCAATCTCATCAATCAAGAAGGGGCATTGACCTCTCAGACCACTCCTCTTAAGGAGATAACGATCGGGCTTCAGGATGTGTAATTGAGTATCCAATATGTTCAGGAGAAAGGAAGATCTCGGGCAGAGATGATACACGCTCAAGCTGAGCAATTCGGCATTCAGATTGAGAATTTCAATAGATGGATGGCTAATCAGACTGAGGATAGCATTAGCTGATGACCATCATTACCGAAAGAGGACCCACAACAACTCAGCATAATGTTGAAGGAAGCATTGTCGGTAACATGGCTTAACCACCACCAATACCTCTTTTATAGTGGAACACACATCCTACTCCAATCTCAGATGCGTGGAATGTTTCTCCACCCCCTGATTTCATATGGGCAGAGCAGGAGGTAAAAAATTTCATCCCTGAAGTGTGGAATCAGGGTATGCCGGGAGGAATACCTTTCCAGCAATTTCCCAAGAACCAACTATTCCATGAGAGACAGAACCAGGTAGGTCCCGATTCACCACCGATGGTTAAACCTCAATGTGTGGATCGTGACAAGACTATGCAAATGGTCCAGGAAGTGGCAGGCCAAGTTCTCAGCCGCACTACTATTCTAGTCTACAATAAGCCATACCCAGAATGGATTGACCGACAACATCCATTGTCGAGAAATTATCGACTGGATTTCGCACTATTTTCAAGCGACTTCAGTCAATCGACCATCAAACATGTGGGTCGATTCACTATGCAATGCAGTGAACTAGCTAACAATGATTATCACAAATTGCAACTGTTTTGCCACTCGTTGACTGCAGTGTCCTTCACATGGTACTCTAATTTGTTGCCAAATTCAATTCATAGTTGGAAGGAGATGTAGGAAAAAAACCATACTCAGTTCTTTTATAAGGACAGGGAGATGACCGTGGCCAACCTCTCACATTTTCGTCAATTACTAGGGGAATCATGCGAGAGTTATATCACCCAGTTCAAGAAGGTAAAGAGCCGGTGTAAAGTGGTCATGACTGAGGCTAAAATTGTGTAACTTACGTAAGATAGTTTGTAATACAAACTCTGAAAGAAATTTATTAGAACGGTATTTGCAGACTTGTATACTTTAACCAGGAAAGTCTCCAGGTACGAAGAATTTCTTATTATAACTAGCAAGTAATCAAACTGAGTTCCAAATCATCAAGTAATTAATAAAATGAATTCAAACATCAAGTATCAAGTGTGCTTGATGATTTCTAACTTGACACCAATAAGGATCAACCGTTCACAATAATATTGACTATGATAACTACTAAAAAAAGTGATCAGATGAACATAAGACAATGATTCCAAACCCAACTCATTTTTTCTTATTTTCCTGCTTTTGATTTTCCATCAATGATTTTCACACTATCGCTTTTCTTTTTTTATTTTCTTTGGATATCTTCTTTTTCAGCCGTTTTCTCATTTTAGCACATGCAATTGTTGAACCTCCAATTTATGCATTGCATTGCCTATTACATATCATTATATGCATAGTTTGCATCCTTAAAAGGCCCATCTAATGCATGTTTTGTGATTTTAGGAATGAGAGCGGAATTCACCCAATTGGAGACTAAAAAGAGCCATTTGAAGCCATTGGATGAAGGTTGAAGAAGGATCAACAAAACAAGAAAGCAAGTGGAAGAGAGAGAAGAAGAAAGGAAGAAAGAAGTCAAAGGAGAGAAGAAAGAAAGCAGAGAAAGGCAGCCAAGACCGGTCGTCCGACCGATCGTCCATAGCCAGGATCGGTCGTCCGACCGATCCGAAAACTCAACAGAGAAGAGGCCACACTGCAAAGCTTGCTGGACTATACACGACCGATCATACGACTGGTCGTCAACTGCTCAGACCGATCGTGTGACCGGTCCTTGGATTAAAAATCTAGTTCCAAAGTTATGAAAACTCTCTGGACTGTTTTCGCACTTTTGCGACCGGTCGTGCGACCGGTCATTCATAGGCTCAGACCGATCGTGCGACCAATCGTCTGCGTAACAGAGCTTCTTCGAGAAGCTCTGATTTTCTTTGCGCAGTCTGGGAATTCTTGCGCAATCTGGAACCTTCCGCACTATACTATAAAAGGACACCTAGGGCTTCTTCCTAGGGCATCAGAGAAGCCAAGGGACGTCGTAGGAGAGGAAGGAAGCCGTCGTGGCAGCATCTGCAACCCTCCAAACTCTGATTTTTCTATGTTTTCTAGCTTTTTCATGAGTTTTAGTTGTAGTATGACAATGCTCGGCTAGAATCTCTCAGCTAAGGCTGAGAGGTGAAGCTTGTAGCTAATTTCATGTTTGATTCAATTTAATTCAAGTAATTTCAATTCAAGTTTGGATTTTTAATTATTCTAGTTCTTTAAGTTGATAGTTTGAGATGTTTTATGAGAGTTCATGTGCTCCGGCCATGGATTCCTTGCAATTCTCTGAGATTATCATATTGTGCTTGTTTAGATTCGAATTATAGTAGTCCTTGAGCATGCCATAGTCCATAGGCATGGCTGTTACTCCAAAGGCTATGATTTTGATCTCTACGTTGTTGAATGGGACTAGAACTTGGACGTTCAACTTGAGTGGGACTGAATGTGTTTAATGCTTTATTTTCCAACTAGATGAGAGATAGGACTTCACATCTAGTTGTGTATCTTGCTTGGATTGATTGGATTGACATGGGATTGCTACAAGTGGATCCTTGAATGCCTTAGTGCCTTTAAATTACTGTTTTCATTAAGTTCCTGTTTTAGCATAACTGTTCCAATTAAAATCTCTTATTTGATTGTAAATTGAGTTGCTGGAATAGTTTGGAACCTGTTTTCCAATTCCCTGTGGATCGACCTCGGTCTTACCAAGTTTTATTACTACATCGCAGCCTTACACTTGAGGCGAGCGAACAGCAATAGGTAGCCCTTTTAAATTTAATTATTTTTTCATTTGTTTTAACATTTTTCTCTTCTTTTATACAAGGTAGAAGGGATCTCCAAGCTTGGTTCCTAGCACTTCTGGATAATCATCAAGCAAACCTTTAAAGTTTCAAGGTTAACCTTGAAGAATATAAGTCATACATGAATTGTGAACTAGATTTAATTGATGTTTAAAGTTTTCTATCAACCAATCCATAAAAGGAGCTTGTTTCAAAACTACTACTCTTCTAGACTCTAGGCTTTGAAAAATTGCATCACTATGTATCTCATCATCTAATATCCTAATACGCTCAGACATACAAAAAATCAAACTTCCAAAAGAGTTTTGAAATCTAAAAATTTAAATTTTTTCATAAATTTTGCCCAAAAATCATAAAAATACTAATAATTTCCAAGAATCCCACCCCCAACGTAAAATCTATATTGTCCTATATGTAAACAAAAAATATGCGATGCAACTTAATATGAGATCAACAAAAATAAAGATGAGTAAGTATCTTAGAGAGCATCTAAAATGAGAGCAAATTCTCCATCAGACTAGGAGAATCATCCACATCAAGAAAAAAATGAACAAAACAAAGCAAAATAAAAACAAATTTATGTAACCTACCTATTATAAAAAGAGAATCTCCATCAGACTAAGAGATCAATCCTGGAAAACAGGATCTTCCAGAGGTATGGATAAATCCTTCGAAATAAAATTCTCTACAAATGGATTTAATATTTGTCTGTTTACTTTGAATATGTTTCCATTTTTGGGGTTTTCTATCCCGACAGCCCCCTGAGGATAAGCAAATTTTATTATGAAGCGGCTGGTTCATCAAAATCACAACTTATATGAAAATAACTGAAGTCTCAAATTATACAAGAGAAACTTTTGGTGAGGTTTGAATGATTTTTTGAGAATATGCTTATCATGAAAAGTCTTTATTCGGTCCTTGTATATTCGAGAGTTCTCATAAGCATTGTTTCAAATTTCTTCTAGCTCATTCAATTGGAGTTTGTGCAGCGAGCTAGCCTTGTCAACATAGAAGTTTAACATCTTGATAGCCTAATACACCTTGTGTTCCAGCTCTATAGGAAAATGGCAAGCTTTCTTGTAAACGAGTCTATAGGGAGGCATTCCAATAAGGGTATTATATGTGGTACGGTATACCCACAACGCATCGGTCAATCTAAGAGACCAATCTTTGCGATCGAGGTTTAATGTCCTTTCTAAGATGCGTTTTATCTCCCTATTCGAAATTTCAACCTGGCCACTTATTTGTGGGTGATAGAGAGTGCTCACTTTGTATATAATGTAGTCTTTCTTCATTAGATTCTTAAGAGGTCAATTACAAAAGTGAGACCCTCCATCACTTATGATGGCTCGAGGTGTTCCAAACCTAGACAACACATTCTCTTTCAAAAACCGTAGAATCGTTCGATGATCATTGGTTCTACATGGAACACTCTCTACCCATGTGGATACATAGTCAACAACGAATAGGATATAGACATACCCAAAAGATAAGGGGGGTGGTTCCATAAAATCATGCCCCAATAGTGAATACTTCAATGATGAAGATTAGGTTGACTGACATCATATTTTGATGGGATATTCCTCCTAATTTTTTACAATGTGCACATGTTATGTAAAATTCGTGGGTGCCTTAAACATGGTCAGCCAATAAAAATCACACTGTAGAATTTTGGCAGTGGTTTTCTTTATCGAAAAGCGTCCACCACACATATGAGCATGACAAAAGGAGATAAAATTATGTTGTTCATCATCAGGGACATATCTCCTTATTATTTTGTCTGGGTAACATTTGAACAAATATGAGTCATTCCAGAAAAACATCTTTGCACCTCGGTAAAAAATTTCTTTTTGTCTTGCACAATCTAATTAGAAGGGGTCACACCTGTGGAAAGATAATTCACAATATCAGTATACCATGATGGACGGGAGACAATAAAGAGTTGTTTATCATGGAATGAGTCCTTAATGGGTGTCGTCTCCATGAAATCGGACAAAACGAGGCGTGAGAGATGGTCAGCCACTACATTTGTTCTCCCTTCTTGCCTCTTATTTCTAAATAAAACTCTTGGAGTAGGAGGATCCATCTTAGCAAACGGGGCTTAATATCTTTCTTGGAAAGAAGGTATTTTAACGTCGAATGGTCCGAAAAATACTAATCTTAGATTCTATCAAGTAGGACCTAAATTTGTCCAAAGCAAATACTCCAGCTAAGAGTTCCTTTTCCGCAGAATTTAGAGTTCTACTCACATAATAGATCACATAGGGCCTCTTCTCTTTCCTTCAAGCTAACTGTTCATTTGCCTCAAGTGCAAGGCTTACAATGTAGTAATAACTTGGTAAGACCGAGGTTGATCTACTAGGAATTAGGGTAAACCAATTCAAACGATTCTAGCAGCTTCAAATTTAGCAATTTTAGATTTTAATTAGGAAAAACTAAGTAAAACAGTAACTTTTATAAAAATCTGATAATTAATGGAACTAAGGCTTCAAGGATCTATTTGTAGTAGTCCCATGTGAATTCATTCATCCAAGCATAAACACAACTAGATTCGAAGTTCTATCTCTCATCTAGTTGGAAGATTAAGCATTCAAACACAAACATTCCCACTTAAGTCAGAAAATAGGATTCTAGTTCTAATGAAGTACATAATATTCAAACATGTATCCTTCGAAGTAACATCCATGCCAGAGGACTATGGCATGGCATGCTTTAAGGTTACTACAATTCGAATCTAATCAATCCAAACATGGCCATCTCAGAGAATTGCAAGGAATTCATGTCTAAAGCACATGAACTCTCATAAAACATCTAAAAATACCAACTTTATTCAAACTAGAACTTAAAAATCCAAACTTTAAGTAAAGATACTTGAATTAAGCAAATTGAACATTGAAACTAGCTACAAGCTTCACCTCTTAGTCCTAGCTAAGAGGTTCTAGCCGAGCATTGTCATACTACAGCTAGAATCAAAAGAAAAACTACTTGAAAGCATAGAAAAACTATAAAAACCTTAGTTGGAGGAGTTGGAAACACTCCACGATGATCATCTCCACCTCCTATGACTTTCTAAGCCTTCTATGATGCCCTAAGAAGAGTGTGGAGTGTCCTTTTATAGCAAAAATCACCCACCGCCTCAAATTACATAAGAATTTACGTACTTACGTCGGTTATCGGGTACCCGACGAGTGTTGGTCGAGCGCCCGACCATACCACAAAATAGTCCAACGAGTTTGGTAACTTTTCTTTGAATTTTGGGCGCCCGAAACCTCTTTATCTGGTGCTCAATAGGTCATTAGGCGCTTGACTAGTTGTGGTCGAGCGCCGAGCCATGTCTAGAAAAGTTCCAGTAAGAAACTGAAATTTCTATCAATTTCGAGCACCCGATACAGTAGTAGTCGGGTGCCCAAAGGCCAAAAATATAATTTTTTTGCTCTATAGGGTCATCTACTGAACTTTCTGCAATTTACTTTTCTAGCCCTGCAACTCTACAATTTTACTTTTTTGGCCATTTCAGGTCTTCAACTTGATTCCTTCAAGACTTTTTCTCTACTTCTTTGGCTCATCAAAGCTTGGTCTTCTAGTCATTCCAAATCCTTCAAATTAGCATTAAATCTATGACATCTCTCTCTTTTACGTGCAAACAAAAGAACAAGCATAAGTCCTTATCTTTAACAACTTAAACTATGCAATTGTGCGATGAATTGTGGTTCAGATATACAATTCATGGCTCAACACTAACATCACCCCAACAGCATAATCACTCGCATGCATCGTAGATGATTTCAAAAGGAAGACTCAAATCGGATGGCTGAATGATGAGAGCACTTGTTAATATGCATTTGAGCTTGGTGAAAGCTTCTTGGCATTCCTTGCTCCAATCAAATCGATTGTCCTTTTGAAAAAGGTTGCATAAAGGATGAGAGATGTGGTTAAAGTTTTTTATGGACCTTCTGTAAAATCCTGCATGTCCAAGGAAGTAAACTTAGTAGTTTGCTTCTCAGTCATGGTGGTCAAAGGTTTTGCCTCAACCCACTTGGTGAAGTAATCGACAGCCATGATTGCAAATCTGGTCTGGCCTTTTACTTTGGACAACGAACCGATTATGTCAACTCCCCACTGAGTGAAAGGCCAAGGGCCATCTATAGGTGTCATTTGTTCGGGTGGTAGATGAGGTATTGGAGAATAGCGCTGACACTTATCACATCTTCTCGAGAATTCGATGTTTGCTTTCATATTAAGCCAATAATAACCTTGCCTCATAGCTTTGTAAGCCATTGATCGCCCTTTGGGGTGGTTATCGCATACCCCTTGGTCTATTTCTTCAAGAACATGCTTGGCTTCTTCTAGATGAAGACACCTCAGATATGGCAGCGTGTAACTTCTTCTCAATAACACGCCATCTTGGAGAATGTATGTGGCAGCACGATATCGTATTTGTCGAGCTAATTTCTTATCTATTGGGAGTTCTCCATTTCAGAGAAAATGGATAATGGGATCCAACCAACATGGGGATAGTTGCACTGTGGAGACCTGCTTGTCCGTTATCTAGTCGATGCTCGGTGCAGAGAGATGCTCAACAGGTGTGGTTCAAACTAGATCACCTTCGGGAGTCGAAGCTAATTTTGCCAAGGAGTCGGCTAGTTTGTTTTCTGCTCGAGGGATGTAAATTAGCTCATATTTGTCAATTTTGGAGAGCAATTCCAATACTTTAGATTTATAAATGGCCATTCTTTCTTCCTTTATTTCAAATTCGTTAATCATCTGATTTACAACGAGCTGAGAATCACTATGAATGAGTAAGTGGTTTATCGTGAGGACATTAGCTAATTGAAGACTAGTGATCAGGGCTTCATACTCTGCCTCATTATTTGAAGTATGAAATCAAACCGCAAGGTATATTCAAATTGCGATTCATTTGGGGAAATGAGGATCAATCCCGCCCCACTTCCAGATGAACGGGACGACCCATCCACGTAAAGTGACCAAGATGGTTGCTCGGATGTTGAAAGTTTGGTTTGAGTAGGCTTGACTAGAGGAATCATTGCTTCGATATGAGTAGGAATTGGATGTGTGAACTTAGCAATGAAATCTACAACAACTTGTCCTTTCACAGCAATTCGCGAACAGAAAGCAATTTCATGTTCATTGAGTTCGATTGCCCATTTTGTTAATCATCCAGACACTTCAGGTTTTTTAAGGACTTCTCTTAGAGGTTGGTCTGTAGGGACCATTATAGGATTGGCTTGAAAGTAAGGCCGTAGCTTTCGTGCTGTGACCACTAAGGCTAAGGCGAGCTTTTTGATGTCAGGGTGTCTGGTTTCAGCACCTAGCATCGCACGGCTGACATAATAAATGGGTTTTCGTACCCTGGAATCTTCTCTTATTAAGGCGGCGCTAACGTCCATATGAGACACAGCTAAATAGAGAAAAAGTTGCTCATGTGGAGCAGGTTTGGACAGGATGGGTGGTGTGCCCATGTATTGCTTCAACTGTTGAAAGTCTTCTTCACATTACTGGGTCCAGTTCCAGTTAGACATTGTGGTTGCCCGTAGTAACTTAGAAAAAGGTAAGCACTTGTCGGATGCGTTTGAGATGAACCGATTCAAGGACACAATGCGTCCAGCCAAGCACTGGACTTCTTTCACTGTAGAGGGTGATTTCATCTCAATGAAGGCTTTTATCTTCTCAAGATTAGCCTCAATGCCTCGTCGCCCAACCATAAATCCGAAGAATTTTCCCGTAAAGACCCCAAATGCACATTTTTCTGGGTTCAGCTTCATTCGATACTTCCGCATAAGATTAAAGGCTTCATGGAGGTCGGTGAGATGATCATCTGCTATAACACTCTTCACGAGCATATCGTCAACGTATACCTCCATAGTCTTTCCAATTTGCACAGCAAACATCTTGTTGACTAGTCATTGGTAAGTGGCCCCAGCATTCTTGAGACCGAATGGCATTACCTTGTAACAATATAGGCCACAGTCTGTAATAAAGGCAGTCTTCTCATGATCATGTGGATGCATCATGATCTAGTTATAACCAAAATAGGCGTCCATGAAACTGAGTAGAGCGTGCCCAGCCGTTGAATCAACTAACTAGTCAATGCGGGGGATCGGTAAACTGTCTTTTGGATACGCTTTGTTTAGATCAATATAATCTATACACATCATCCATTTGCCATTCACTTTCCGAACGAGGACGATGTTTATGACTCACTCAGGGTAATCGACTTCTTTAACGAAATCAATAGCCAGCAATTTGTCAACTTTTGTTTTTATGACCATTTATCTTTTGGCTATGAACGCACGTCAACGCTAATGGATGGGCTTAAATTTCGGATCAACCTTCAGTCGATGAACAACAACTTCAGGGTCGATGCCTGGCATATCTTTATGTGACCAGGCGAGGACGTCTTGATATTCGACTAAAAAACTGGTCAAGCGAGCTCAAAAGATATGGTCAAGAGATGACCCAACATGGACATTTTTAGTCAGATCCGTCTTGGATAATTGGACTTCTACAGTTTCTTATCCTAGAGCTCCTGCTTGGTGTGTATCTTCCCTTGGGTCCAATATTTTTGCAATTGAAAAGCATGTTGAATCTCCTGCAACTGTCATAATAGGAGTGACTTGGGCGCTCTTCCGATCTTAAACCGCTATCTCATAACATGCTTGAGCTTCTTTTTGGTTCTCTCTGACTACTCTAACACCATTCAGAGTGGGGAATTTGACGCCCAAGTAAAGGGGATGCAAAGTTGCCCCTAGATTGGTGAGCGATGGTCGTCCCAAGATGACATTATATGCGGATTTTTTATTTACCACGAGAAAATTGATAAATATGGTAATCTTGGCGGGGGCCTCGCCGAAGGTGATAGGGAGGTCGATACTTCCTTCTGATATGACCACCTCACCTCCAAAGCCGACGAGGGGCGTGGAGATTGGCTTGAGTAGGTTTTTGGCGAGAGTCATCTTGTCGTAGGCTTCCAAATAGAGCACATCCGTAGAGCTACCTGTATCCAACATGATACAATGAGTTAGATAGTTAGCTACCTTTAATGCCACTACGATAGAATCGTCGTGGGGGAAGTGAATCCCTTTGGCGTCTTTATCAGAAAAGGAAATCGTCTTATGATATGATTTTAATGAGCTGGATGATTTCTCCATCCAGTAAACATGTTGAGGTTTTTATATGCTTTGTGGACGTAGGCTTTCCTCGCGACTTGGGAATTGCCTCCACAAGCCAGACCGCCCACTATGGTTTCGATTTCACCAGCTGGCTCTGCATCTTCTTGCGACTAATGACGTTACGGCAACCTTTATAATGCCCCATAATTTTTAAAATAATTTAAATATTTTTGAAAATTTTATTTTATTTTATTTTGTTTAAATATCGTACGTTTACCTTGTTTTGAAAATAACGGACCATCCGTAGGAGATCCGATAGGAGACCCTTTACAAAAGTTACTTCGAATAACCACATGAACATCATAGAAAAATCAGATTTCGAAAATCTCACTGTTTTTAGATAATTACAAAAATGCCACTAGGTAAACTTAAGTTAAACAGTCGTTTTTAAGTATAATAATTTCTGACTATCATTTTTATGTAAAACTTAATATATGAGCTTTTGGACACATTTTAGCCGTACAAGTCGAATTTTAGCCCTCCGATCACCCTACAAATGCCCTAATTAGAAATCAGCCCGTAAGTGGCCCACCTTAACTCGGATCTACCTCATTTTTTTGGCAGCGGCTAAATTCGCGCCGTCAACTTGCTAGATGAAGTGGATGGTTTCGATTCACCTACTATGGACCTTCTTGTGATGGCGGTAGTATCAACATGCGTATGCGTGCGACGCACTGTATAAAAGAAGAAAAGGAAACGTAGTCGGCCCATCTTCTTCCCAAATGCTGCAGCGACAGCGTTGCCATTGCCACCATGCACGGTCGACACTGTCCTCCATGTGGGCTCCTATCACATGATCCATACCGTTCATTCGGTTTGTGTAGAGCCTATTCCCATTCCGTCGAGATATCTCAGCTAAAAGTCAATTGCATAGGCCACTCTAAAATGTCTTTCCCTGCCATTCAAAACCAAGAAACGCAAGATCCGTCGACTCGTTTTGCATGAACGGTTCACATTGTTTCCAAGAGCCGTGTGGACCCAACCTATCACCCCAACGGTCCCCATGTGATGTAGATCGCTAGGGGTGGGATTCGCACCGTCTCCTACTCGAACTAGGAAATCGGATTTCATTTGTGTTCGAATTTCCACTGACTATGTTCGGCTATATAAATCGTCCATCCATCTCTCCTCCTACATCATCTAAGAGAGAGAGAGACAGAGACAGAGACGGAAGACGGAGAGAGAAATCGTGTTGAGAGAGAGAGAGAGAGAGAAAGCATGTTGAGAAAGAGAGAGAGAGAGAGGGAGAGAGAGAGAGAGAGAGAGAGAGAGAGAGAGAGAGAGACCGTATGAAGGGGGAAGGAGGCCCCACCTTCTCCATCGTTGCTCCTGCCCAGAACCTGTGCATGCAGTCCGCAGGACCGCATGTGCTTCTGATCTGTCACAGTTTTCAGCTATGTTGCAAACTAGATGAACGAGCCAGATCACTCCATATCATCACTAGTGGACCCTAGCTAGATTTTCCCCAAAGCCAGCTTCTGTGCTCCTCGTTTAGCTACTGTTACAGCCGCATGGATGACCGAGAAACCAACCAAGCTTCACACGTTCCTTCTCTTCCCAATCCGTGTAAGTCACCCCACTCAGTCTCAACCGTCTGGAAGCTCCAAAACCAACGGCTCATGTTCACCCAGCGAACTCCAGTATATCCATCCAATCAAAACACATCCCGTAATGTCATCTCCCCATCTCTTCAGCAGTTGACGCGCAATTCACAACCAGTGACCACAATCTCCAAAATCGTCGAACCATTCCAACCCTTGATTTTCATGATTCCCAAGCTTCATGATGCCCACCTATCATTGTTGGTTTTTGTTTCCAAACAAGAAGAAGAAGAAGAAGAAAGAAAGAAAGAAAGAAAGAAAAGAAGGAGAAAGAGAAGAAGGAAAGAAAAAGAATCGAATCGAACTGAGTCGACTCAGCCGAGTTATCGAGTCGCCCCGCTGCAAAGTAAGGTAAGGCCCATCTAACCCTTATTTTGATCCCTAGATCAAGCCTAAACCCTAATCCTAGATATGATTTTAAACCTATATGATCATAATGGTGAGAACTTATCAAGTTACACCCTAATTTCATATTTTTCTTTAAACGTCATAGGATATGGACCTAAGGAGAATCACACGGCTCTAACAACATCTCACACCATCCTATCTCAAGAGGTGAGGATTTCCTTTAAGCCTATTTACAGTAATATCAAATTTTTACTTTGATTTCCTGTTTAGAAAATTAGGAGTTTGTTTTGTGATTTCTTGAAATTGTGCTTGTTGAAATCTTTTCATGTGATTATGAATTGTGTGGCATTCCTTGTTGTGTACGCTGAATTTTGATGTATGAATTATGCTTAAGTGGTTGGAAAAAGAACTATGGTGATGTACATGCTTATGTGGAGACTATGCTTGATTTACGTTGTTACATGCTCATGATGATTAATATGTTGTTTGCTATGGGATTATGTAAATGGATGTTATGTTAATGAGCGCCCTTAACCCCGTACTGATATAACCGTTTGATGTAAAGAGATGAAGCCCGTACGAGGCCTTGTTATGTTGGCATGGCCATGTGGGTATTTTTTAATAAATGTGCCTTATTGGTTGTTGTTGTAGGCAATATAGTCTGATAAGAAGTTAAGGATCCCGGCAATATGAATGCGAGGAGTCCAGGTCGTGCTCGCGGTAAGGGGTCGCATCTCCCAGATGCGAGCAGCTCGGCTCGTGCTCTTTAGAAGAAGTCGCATCTCCCGGATGCGAGCAGCTCGGCTCGTGCTCTTTAGAAGAGGTCGCATCTCCCGGATGCGAGCAGCTCGGCTCGTGCTCTTTAGAAGAAGTCGCATCTCCCGGATGCGAGCAGCTCTGCTCGGGCTTGTCAGAAGGGGTCGCATCTCTCGGATGCGAGCATCCCTGACACAAGCATCTCCCGACATCAGAATAGTCCTGAGTCTTCGTTTTTGGTTTGGATGGTCTTCATACTTCCAGCACCCGGTTCCCGTCGAGCGGCTTGTTCAATCCCTCTGCGGCACCAAGCAGAGTTACATCCAGCGTGGCGGTCTTCACCCTTTCAGCGTCTCCTTCCTTTTCGGTAGCTATGACTCCAACTACGAGCAATCAGCACTATTACTACGCCTACCGGCAGCCCGTATAGGTCGGTTTTTGGGCTTATCTTCTCTAAATAGTTTCGGATCTCAAGGGATTGCCATCAAGGGACGTGATTGCTGAAATAAGTCATTGGGTTGGATCTCATCTCTAAAGATAGGATCTTATCCCACGAAATCAGCAAGATCTCAGTATCGTATGCGACATCAGCGGGATTTCGATATCTTACGTAACAAATTGGGTTGCTTCAGATCTATATAAAGGGGTGACTCCATTAAGAGAAAGGTACACACACAACATTCAAGCTCTGTCCCATTTTACTTGGCTTCTCTTCTCCTTGCTTTGGCCTAACTTAAGCATCGGAGGGCTAACGGCTGGACCCCAGCCACCCTTAGTTGCTATCTGTCTTCTTTCAGGTCTGGTGGTAGAAATCCCTGCTGGAGTGAAGGAGGAGAAACGGAGGATCTCATTACAAAATCTGACATTAACAGTTTGGCGCCGTCTGTGGGAACGACTTGATCGTCAAAATCAATCGTTCTAACCACCGATCAAAATCCTTCGGCAATGCCTCCTAAAAAGGCCGTTCATCCTTCAACTTCAAGGCAGGCACCACCTCCGCCTGATGAGACGGAATCCGTACCTGCCCTCCCACCTGCTCCGACGAATATCCCTCAAGGAGCCCCGAATATGCCATCAACAAACCCATTATTGGAGGCCTCTGGAAATCAAGATGATGTCCTACGTTTCCTCGGAAACACTCTCCTAACTCTAAACGCCGGAGTTCAGGCGCTGTCAAATCGGCTTGATCAGCACTTCCCTGAACCGCAAAGACAACCCTCCGAAGGACTACCACCGCAACCCATACCGGTGGCTTCCAGACATTCTATGGACGAACCAAAGGTCCCACCACTTGGCAGCCATCCCCCTGTGCCGTCTCCACATTCTATACATTCCAGTTCGTCTCGACAACCTCAACCGCAAGGCTCCACCGCCGAAACATCTAGCTATACCCTACCATGGGAAGGAGATCTCAAAAGAATCCATGATCGTTTTGATGTCATGGAACAACGATACCAGGTAAATCGGCCATCTGCCGTCATGGCGGCGATACATCAATCTGAATCTCCCTTCACCAGCGAGGTCATGGAAGCCCCGTTACCCAGAAAGTATCGAGCGCCTGTTATCGCTCCGTACACAGGCATTGGCGACCCTCTTGAACATCTGGAAACATACAGGTCCCTCATGGAGTTGGAGGGACATGGTTCAGAAATCATGTGTAGGGCTTTTCCCCTAACATTGAAGGAAGCAGCTCGTACGTGGTTCCGAGGGTTAAAGCCCCGTTCCATCAGTTCCTTTTTCCAATTATCGGAGATATTCCTTTCTCAATTCATGGGAAGTATTCGCATTAAGAAGCCAGCCTCCCATCTGATGAATCTGAAACAGCAGCATGGGGAGACCATAAAGGAGTTCACAGTACGGTTCACTACCGAAGCCGTTCAAACTGAGGGTTACACTGAAGAAAAGGGTCTTACAAGCCCTCATTGCCGGAATAACGAGCGAGAAATTCAGGTTTGCCTTAGATAAAAGCCCGCCGAAAACTATGGCAGAATTCCAAGCCAAAGCTCAGAAATATATCAATGCAGAAGAAGTCGCGTTGACACGCCATGGAGTACAAAGTAAGAAACGCAAGCCTAGAAGGAACTTCTTCTACAGATAAGAAATGCCGTCGTGATCAGCGCGATCGTTCTCCCAGGAAGCCTTACTCTGGTAAATATCATAACTACACTCCTCTTAATCGGTCTCCTGAAAAGGTTCTAATGGAGATTAAACACAAACCATATGTGAAGTGGACTGCAAAGATTAAATCCGATCCCGAGAAGAGGGACAAGAGCAAGTTCTGTTACTTCCACAAAGATCACGGGCATAGGACCCAGGACTGCATCTCTCTACGAGATCATATCGAAGCCCTTATTCGAAAAGGCCATCTCCAGGATTATGTTGCTCGTAAAAATCGATCACCAGAAAGGGCGAAGACCTCATCTCGCCAAAAGGAACCACCTCATCATCAAACCGACCAAGAGGACGCTGAGCCCACGGGAGAAATTCGTACTATCGTCGGGGGATCAGCTTGCGGGGGTGACTCTCAAGCTTCAAGAAAAGCATACGCTCGAAAGGCGTCCAAAGAACCCCAGCAGATCTATTAGTTGGAACAGACGTCCAGCTCATCAAAAGCGAGCCATCCTCCAATTTCTTTCACTCTCGAAGATGCAGCGGGAATTCACTTCCCTCATGAAGATTCCATCGTAGTCACATTGAAGGTATCAAATTATTTGACTCATCGAATTATGGTGGATACAGGTAGCTCAGCCGATATTCTGTACTTGGAAGCTTTCAACAAGATGGCACTAGCCAGAAGCCTCCTCAAGCCAGTATCGACCCCCCTCGTCGGCTTTGGAGGAGAGGTAGTAACACCTGAAGGAAGCATTGATCTCCCAGTTACTTTTGGAGAGAGTCCAGCGAAGACCACCGTCTTCGTAAACTTCCTCGTCGTGGATCGAAAATCAGCATATAACGCCATTTTGGGGCGGCCGTCTCTAACTAAGGTTGGAGCGGCCTTGCACCCTTCATATCTATGTGTTAAATTTCCTACCCCAAATGGCATCGGGGTTGTGCGAGGAAGTCAGCAGGAGGCACGGTCCTGTTACCAGATAGCCCTCCAAGATCGAAAGAAGGCTCAAGCGACGCCCGTCATGGAAATAGCTCAAGGATCACCCGACGTTCCCTCCACCACCTCGTTGGATCCGAGAGAAAATGCTCTGAAGTCGGGAACTCCGGGGGAGGAAACAGTGGCGATCCACCTGACCGAAGACGACCCGTCTAAGATCGTGTACATCGGGTCCTCCTTAACCAGTGTCCACCGTGAAGATTTGATCCGTTTCCTCACTGAATACAAGGATGTGTTTGCTTGGTCTCATAAAGATATGCCAGGCATCGATCCCAATGTCATCGCACATCGTCTCAACATTGACCCGAAGCATAAACCCGTACATCAGCGTCGACGTGCCTTTACTGCAGAAAGACAAATGGCAATCAAAACTGAAGTTGAGAAGCTGATCGCGGCTAATTTCATAAAAGAAGTTGACTACCCAGAGTGGGTCGCAAACGTAGTTCTCGTCCGGAAAGCTAATGGCAAATGGAGGATGTGCGTCGACTATTCAGACTTGAACAAAGCATGTCCCAAAGATAGCTTTCCGACACCGCGGATCGACCAGTTGGTCGACTCAACAGCTGGACATGCTCTCCTCAGCTTTATGGATGCTTATTCTGGTTACAACCAGATTATGATGCATCCACCTGATAGCCAGCATACTGCCTTCATCACAGATCGAGGACTATATTGCTACCAGGTAATGCCGTTCGGTCTTAAAAATGCAGGGGCCACTTATCAACGTCTTGTCAACAAAATATTCGCTGCTCAAATCGGTAGGAATATGGAAGTATATGTTGACGATATGCTCGTGAAAAGCATCGTTGAAGATGACCACATTTCTGATCTTCGAGAAGCCTTTGATCTCATGAGGAAGTATCAAATGAAATTGAACCCAGAAAAATGCGCGTTTGGAGTGTCTGCAGGGAAATTTCTTGGGTTCATGGTTGGCCAGCGTGGAATTGAGGCGAATCCCGAAAAGATTAAAGCATTGATAGAGATGAAATCCCCCGTTACTCTGAAGGACGTCCAGCGTCTGGCTGGTCGCATCGCATCATTGAACAAGGTTCATCTCGCGAGCATCTGACAAGTGCTTGCCCTTCTTCAAACTCCTTCGTGCAACGGCCAAGTCTGATTGGAAGTGGACACCTCAGTGTGAAGAAGCTTTTCAACAACTGAAGCAATACATGAGCGCTCCCCCCATTTTATCTAAGCCTGTAGCACATGAGCAACTCATTCTTTATTTATCTGTGTCTTCCACGGCCGTTAGTGCCGCTTTAATAAGAGAAGATTCCGGGGTGCAAAGGCCCGTTTATTATATCAGTCGAGCAATGGTTGATGAAGAAACTAGGTATTCTGATATGGAGAAACTGGCCCTAGCCTTAGTCACGGCAGCTCAAAAATTGCGACCATACTTCCAAGCCCATGCTATTTTAGTACCAACAAATCATCCACTACGACAAGTCCTTCAAAAACCTGAGGCTTCCGGGCGCTTAACTAAATGGGCGGTCGAGATCAGTGAGCATGATATCTCATTCTGTCCTAGGACCGCAGTCAAGGGCCAGGCCGTGGCTGACTTCATCGCCGAATTTACATATTCTTCTGAAGATAATGTCACGATCAGCGACCAGCCTCCTTGGTCACTCTTCGTGGACAGGTCGTCACGGGCCACTGGCAGTGGAGCGGGCCTGATTTTAGTGGCTCCCGACGGGTCGCATTTTCAATATGCTCTGCGTTTCGAATCACGCGTCTCCAATAATGAAGCAGAATATGAGGCCTTGATTGTTGGCCTCGAACTGGCCATTGTCCTCGCAGTCCAGAATTTGATAATTCATAGCGACTCCCAGCTCATTGTCAATCAAGTTCTTGGTGAATTCGAAGCCAAAGAAGAAAGAATGGCCTTATACAAGTCTCGTGTCCTCATCCTGCTCGCCAAACTAAAGACTTATAAAATAATTCATATCCCTCGCGAGCAGAACCAACTTGCTGATTCCTTGGCAAAGCTCGCTTCTGCACCGGAATCGGAGTTATCACATTCGATCCCCATCGAGCACCGTCAGAACTTGAGTATCGACCAAGTGACTCTCGAGCAAGTTATATCGGTACAATCGTCTCCATGCTGGATGGATCCTATCATCCTTTATCTCAGAGATGGATACCTACCAAAAGACAAGAAAGCTGCAAGACAAATTCGGCTTCGAGCTGCCAGGTACACCTTACAAGATGGAATATTGTTGCGAAAAAGCTTCTCCTTGCCTTATTTAAGGTGTCTTCATCCAGAAGAAGCACTTCGTGTTCTAGATGAAGTACACCAGGGGGCATGTGGTAACCATCCCAGGGGACGATCCCTAGCATATAAAGCGATGAGGCAAGGATATTATTGGCCTACTATGAAAGCAGACGCCATCGAATTTTCTAAAAAATGCGACAAGTGTCAACGATACCTACCTATACCTCGTGTACCGTCTGAGCGGATGACCCCAGTTGATAGCCCTTGGCCTTTTGCTCAGTGGGGGATCGATATCATCGGGCCCTTACCTATGGGAAAGGGACAGAATAGGTTTGCAATCGTGGCGGTTGATTATTTCACCAAATGGGCCGAGGCAGAACCATGAGCCAAGATTACTGAAAAATAAACTACTAAGTTTATATGGAGAAATATCATATGTCGTTTCGGACTTCCTCATACTATAATTATCGATAACGGAACGCAGTTCGACAACGCAGCCTTTGATGAATTTTGCGACAAATGGAAGATACGTAATCTTCGCACTTCTCCATATCATCCTCAGGCGAATGGGCAGGTCGAGGCAGTGAATAAGATCATAAAGCATCATTTAAAGACCAAGCTAGGTGAATGTAAAGGGGTGTGGCCAGAACTTCTGCCAGAGGTATTATGGGCCTATAGAACCACGGCTTGTACATCAACAGGTGAAACTCCTTTCTCCTTAGCATTTGGTGTTGACGCAGTGGTACCAGTGGAAATTCAAGTGCCCTCATATCGGATCGAGCAGTATGATCTCGCGAGCAATCAGGAAAACCTCCGACTTCATCTCGATCTCTTGGAAGAGCGAAGAAATGCTTCCCAAGTACGAGTGGCAGCATATCAACAACGTATTGCTCGTTATCGGAATGCGAAGATTCGGCCTAGATCCTTCCAGTTCGGAGATTTGGTCCTAAGGCAAAATCTTGGAGTTCCTGCTCGTTCATTGGATCCGAATTGGGAAGGCCCGTATCAGGTTATTAGGGTTGTGCGACCCGGTACTTATTATCTTGAAGACATGCAAGGGAAGCCTGTAAGTCGCCCTTGGCACGTGGAGCATTTGCTACGATACTACCCCTAGATTCGATGTAGTTTAGTACAACGTTTTATGAATAAAGTGAAAGATATCTTTTAGCCACTACTCCATTTATATGGACCTGAATAGCCCTGAAGAGAGTGCTTACACATCCTCTTGGCCAATTGCCTACCTTTGGTAGGACTGAAATCGTTACTAGTTGGTTGCTTCTCCATTTACATGGACCTGAATAGCCCCGAAGAGAATGTATACCATCTCTTGACCAACCTTCTGCCCTTGGTAGAATCAAAATCTCAATCGATAGATCAGTCTATCTCAGCGCGGACACGGTCACACGACCCCCGGATTGAGTCTAATTCATTTTTTCATGAGTTAGTTGCTCGCGACTGGTGAGAAGAGGGATCGCACTCCGGAATGCGAGCACCGCAGCTCGTGCTCGAATTAGGGGGTCGTAGTCATATACCCTAATCGCGAGCACCGCAGTTCAGGGCTCGAATTGCAGTCGTACACCTTAATTGCGAGCACCACAACTCGCGCTCGAATTGTGGTCATACACCCTAATGCGAGCAGCGCAGCTCGTGCTCGAATTAAAGGGTCGCATCTCTGATGAATCCATTTGAGATCAACATAAAGCAAAAAATGAAAGAAAAGGAGAATACATTACAGAAACGGATATTCATTCAAAAAGACCAAAAGGTCGAGACAATTACAAATTTCTTCAAAAAAAAAAATACATGATGTAGGAAGCTGCCGAGTTCAAGGTTGGTCATCCTCATCTTGCGTAGGCTCGCGGCTCTCAGCTTCAGGACCAGCCTCAGGAGCAGGAGCGGCATCTGTTGCCTCAGTGGCTTCGTTCTCAGCGGCAGCCCGTTCCTTAGCTGCAACCTCGAATGCCACCCTGTCGAACTCCTCAACGTTAAAAGTTGGAGCGATCATCTGCATAACTCTGACCGCGAAATCGCGACCAGCGATATACGCATCGTACCGCTCCTCATCGTAAAGTGGAGAAGTCCGGAACTCCTGAACTGCGCGAGGACCCTCATCAGATATCATTTGAACGAGGGCCACTCGCTCCTCTTCCCAGTGGATGGAATCATCCTTCAACTGGTGAAGTTGCTGCTGGGCTTCCTTGAGCTCCTTCTGGGCCTCCTCGAGCTTCTTCTGGGTCCCCTCGAGCTTGGTCCGCGCATCCTTGAGCCATCCCTCAAGCTGGATCTTGTCCTGGCGGAAGATCTCCTTCTCCTTCTCGCTCTTGGTATGGATTTCTTGAAGCTTTGCGAGTTGGAGGTCCACTGACTGAAAGCGCTCAGTCAGGGATTGGATCTTGACAAGGAGAATTTTCTTCTCTTCGTCCAGCTTAGAGATCTGAACCTCCAAGGCCTTCACCAAACGGTCCCTCCCTTGGACCTCGGCTTCCATGGTCTTCTTCTTCTTCTCCACATCCTCCACGCTGCGGCGGGCTGCTTCGACATCCCGTCTAACGCGGAGTGTGAGATCCAGGCTCTGAAACAAATAAAGAAAGAAGGATTAGATTGCTAGTCATCTAATCAAATTCTGAAGAGATTGGTAGAAAGAGAAAAGGTTGTTACCTGAACCAGTCTCACTCCAATATCAGTAGAGAGAGCCTCTGGGCTTGGCTCAGGCAAACTCCCGAAGGAGTTGGGGGGAATGTTATCAAACATAAACTTGCATACAGGATGCAAGTGCGGAGGGATAACAAAAACCCCAGACCCGGAAGGTTGGGCCACCACCATCTCGCCAGAGCCCATCTCACGAGCACTCACGGCACCCATAGAGGGCGTCGCAGACTCGCGAGCACTAGTAGGCTCGCATCTCATATCCTTAGGAGGGAGGCCCCCCTCCCTCCGATCGCCTTTTGGCGAATTATCAGCGACTTCGATCACCGGCTGGCCGCGAGCACCTGGCGGTGGAGTCGCAGTAGCCGGAGGGGGCACGGCAGATATAGGGGTCGCGATAACCGGAGGGGTCGTGGTCGTACGAGAAGTCGTAGCGACCCCACCCGAACCGATCCCTCGCGATTGAGGATCGCGAGCAGACCCCTCTGCGGGAGTGGGCGCATTAGAAGGACCCCCCGCAGTCTTCTTTTGCCTCTTCGAGGCTGCGCCTTTCAGACGGGGAAGTGCCCCCAGTGCACCTCTTTTGTCTCCTACGTTCGCCATTTCGTCTTGAGAGATTAAACCCTGCTGCACGGAGACAGTGAGGCTCTAGAGCAGCGTTAACGTGGCGTGCAGCCGCAGGGAGCTTGTAGACCTTGACAAGCTTCTCGTTGAGCCCTCCTCGCAGATTGGGCTTCACACCAATTGGGATTCCTACAAGCAAAATAGAAGGTTCGTTAAATCGTCAAAGTAGCAAAGTTATTGTTTCTGTCGGACAAATAAACGAGCACTTGACCCACCTTCGCCAAAATGGCGATTAACGTTATGGCCTTTGGGGTCAGAGCCCATTTCGGACTCCCAGTTTCCGGAGACATAGAACCACTTCTTTCTCCATCCCGGGCAGTTGGAAGAAGGATTCCCCAAAACGAAGTTATTTCGGTGCCAGAAACAGAGGTAGTACCAACCCTCGCTAGCTGGCGCCTTCTTCAGCTGGAATAACCTCAAAAATTCCTGAGCGGTTAACTCCTCGTTACCCGCCTACTTCCAAAGGGTGAAAGCACTCAAAAGAACCCGCCAGCCGTTAACTATAAGTTGGCCCGGGGCAATCTTATAGAGACAGAGGAAATTTCGAATGAAGGGGTGGAGGGGAAGACGTACGCCTACTTTGAAAAAGTATTCATAAACAGCCACACACCCAGGCGGTGGTGCATCGGCTGTCTCCCCTCTCCCAGGCAATCTGAATAAAACAGAGTCCGGGACTCTGTATGCCTCTCTAAGGCTAGAGAGCCTCTCCTCCGTCAAGATGGAAGAATACCCGGAGGCAGAATATCTACCAGCCGGTACTCTGGCATTATTTGATTCGGAAGAATCAGGGGTGTGATCTCCCAAGGGAACAATCTCTTCATCTGAGGACCCCGCCATCGCAAGAAGAAAAGCAAGAAAGAAAGATGAAGGAAGCAGAGATGAAGGGAGAAAGTTGGAAAAAACTACCTCTGTGAAGAGGTTTTTCGCACCAGAAGCAAAGGAAGAAGAAGAAAGCAGGGAGCACCGCAGTAAAGAATTCGAAAATGAAAGAAATTTCTTCTAAGTCCGGTATTTATACGCAATCATTCTGTCTGATTTGCTGGACACGCGGCAGCTTCTCATCCGTCGCACCAGACAAACGGACGCTAGCATTAAATACGAAAACACGTGGCGCCCGACGCTTCATCTCTGGCAGCAGAAAAGGCTGCGTGAAAGCTGGTCATCATAAATGCGTAAGCACGTTAAGTGAATCATGCGCGATTGTCTTCCAGCACCCAGCTGTCAACACTGGCAAACCCTTGGCATAGTTCCTCAATACCAAGGGTTTGGGGGGCATCTGTTGTAGGCAAATATAGTCTGACAAGAAGTTAAGGATCGCGGCAATATGAATGCGAGGAGTCCAGGTCGTGCTCGCGGTAAGGGGTCGCATCTCCCGGTTACGAGCAACTCGGCTCGTGCTCTTTAGAAGAAGTCGCATCTCCCGGATGCGAGCAGCTCGGCTCGTGCTCTTTAGAAGAGGTCGTATCTCCCGGATGCGAGCAGCTCGGCTCGTGCTCTTTAGAAGAGGTCGCATCTCCCGGATGCGAGCAGCTCGGCTCGTGCTCTTTAGAAGAAGTCGCATCTCCCGGATGCGAGCAGCTCTGCTCGGGCTCGTCAGAAGGGGTCGCATCTCTCGAATGCGAGCATCCCTGACACAAGCAGCTCCCGACATCAGAATAGTCCTGAGTCTTCAGTTTTTGGTTTGGATGGTCTTCATACTTCCAGCACCCGGTTCCCGTCGAGCGGCTTGTTCAATCCCTCTGCGGCACCAAGCAGAGTTACATCCAGCGTGGCAGTCTTCACCCTTTCGGCGTCTCCTTCCTTTTCGGTAGCTATGACTCCAACTACGAGCAATCAGCACTATTACTACGCCTACCGGCAGCCCGTATAGGTCAGGTTTTTGGGCTTATCTTCTCTAAATAGTTCCGGATCTCAAGGGATTGCCATCAAGGGACGTGATTGCTGAAATAAGTCATTGGGTTGGATCTCATCTCTAAAGATAGGATCTTATCCCACGAAATCAGCAAGATCTCAGTATCGTATGCGACATCAGCGGGATTTCGATATCTTACGTAACAAATTGGGTTGCTTCAGATCTATATAAAGGGGTGACTCCATTAAGAGAAAGGTACACACACAACATTCAAGCTCTGTCCCGTTTTACTTGGCTTCTCTTCTCCTTGCTTTGGCCTGACTTAAGCATCAGAGGGCTAACGGCTGGACCCCAGCCACCCTTAGTTGCTATCTGTCTTCTTTCAGGTCTGGTGGTAGAAATCCCTGCTGGAGTGAAGGAGGAGAAACGGAGGATCTCATTACAAAATCTGACATTAACAGTTGTACATAGTAAGAATTGGCATCACAACGTGTATTATTGAATGATATGCCTTGACGTTGAGGATTAAGTGTTGGCATTACCGTGGATGTGTTGTTGGTTATATATGCCATGATGTTGAGTTGGACACCACCGTGTGCATTGTTGGATATGTGCTGAGGGATCCTTGTTTGATATGTTACCTGTGGTGGACCCTTTGAGGAATGAGATTGATGAATACGAGAAGTTTCATGAGCCAGGGTTGGTGGTATGGGCCATTAAGCCTGAGCTGTCGGCCTATGCTGGGTGACGAGTCCCCCATCTTGACATTGAGCTTCCTTAAACTAATTGGGGTAAGGAGTGATCATTAGTCGTTAACATTATTAAATTGGCTGGATGTTAAACTACGTAACTAAAGGTGGAACTAATCATGTATTCACTGGACCCGACTTGGTGGGTCAGCCCTGCAGGCGTTGCGGCGCTAGCTTGTGGTAGGGGGATGGGTGGCCATCACCTCCATTGGCTGGGTTTATTGACATGAAGTTATGGAATTACCCACTTCATCAGTAGACTCTGGTGACTGGTGAGAAGAGTTGGAATAAGTCCCGTCTCATCTGGTCAGGGTGCCTTACCCAGAGCATGCATATCATCATTGCATTAAATAAGATTTTCTCATGTATGCTTTGGTTGGGTATGATTATGTGTGGATATTATTGTACTAATCTTTTGGGGTAACCCTCACTGAGTTGATCGTAAGAAACTCACTCCCTCCTGAGACGGTTTTATAAAACACCACCAGATTGTTGCAGGTGACGATTCATTAGATGAACCCGACTTGCAGAGTGGAGAGAATGAAGTTTCATGGCGATTAATGGCGGACAATGAAGCTAAAGTAACTTGATGATAAATTATGTTCATTGTTTTCTCTTTTGTAGAATAGATTTAATTTTCATTTAACTTGAATTAAGTTTCCCAAGTTTCCCATGGAGACAAAAAAATGGAACATTATATATATTTGGTATGGTTTAAGGACATTATGTTTGCTAACGTAGAGTAGAAAAATATGGAATGAGTACCTTGATTTCCGTCATTACGCTATGAATGCCATGAAAATGTAAATAATGATGATTATGTGAAAATATATCCCTAATAATTTCAGGTTAACACTCGAAAACTCGGCCCATCGTGATATCCACGAGAGCCTAAAATTTCGGGGCGTTACAACCTTTCCCTCCAGTTTTGATTTTCATGACGCGTTGATGTGCTAGGTTTCTGAGGGAAATGATTCTGCTATGCGACATAGTCACGAAGGTGCCCTCTATGAATAAGCATCTTTATTTAATCTCTGATGAATATACAGTCTTGGGTATTGTGTCCATGATCTTTGTGGAAGTAGCAGAACTTCCTCTTATCTCTCTTCTCTAGATTTGATTTAATCCTCGGGGGCCACTTGACATAAGACTTGTTCTTGATCTCCATCAGCACCTTCTCTGGAGATCGATTGAGAGGAGTATAGTTATTATATCTCCCTGTGTGTGGCTTCCTGGGAGAATGATTACGTTCATCACGACGATACTTCTTGTCGAAAGAAGATGCTTATTCGAATTTACGTTTCTTCCCTTGGCCATCATGACGAGCGAGGGTTACTTTGTAACGCTCCGAATTTTTTAAAATTTATTTGAAAAGTTTTGAAAAAAAAATTATTTTGATTAAATATTATACATTAACTTTGATTTGCAAATAGAGGGATATCCGTATGAGATCTGATAGGGTGCCATTTACAAAAGTTACTTATAATGATGCAATGAACAGCGTAGAATGGTTAGATTTATCAAAACTCGCATGTTATTGATAATTACGATAATACCCTTAGATCCCCTAATTCGTGATTTCTGATCATTAGATTGGTAGTTTTCGAATCCATCCGAAAGTTAAGCATAATTTTAAGTGTATAGCAATACCATGTAGATAGATTTTTAAGTAGGACCCGCGATCACGGAGATCTTAACCTAGGAGAGTCCGTAGCCGTTGATCCAAGAATGTAGTTGGGAAAGTAACCATACCAAAATAATTATCCCTTATCCTAGAATTTGATTGATTATCTGAGGTGTATGGATATGAAATTTTAAGTGCCCAAAATGTGAATGACTCACATTAACCTAAAGCCTTGATTTTTAGATCACATGGTTTCCATAATCCGATTGACTTGAAATTTTATACCATGTCTATTCATCATAAATTAATTATACACGTCAAATTTTAGCCTTTAAATCATAGTAGAAGTGGTCCAATTATCAAATCAACCCCTTAACCCTTTATTTTCGTAGTCCATCGAGTGAGGAAAGTGGATAGGTAGTCATAGTCGAATATTCTCCTTCATGTGAGTGACTTGGATTGTCCTTATCATGGACCAATCATTTAATTTGAGTGCTTACCTTGATAAACATCTTTCTTAAGCGCCAAGTTATCTAGTTTTAAGCAATAACGAGTTACCAACTCTTCTGAAATCTGGACCTTTCAATTAACCCACTTCCCACCATCAATCACTTCTCAAATTTGGACCACCCATTGTCCTCATATGACTACGAGTTTACACAAAATTTGGACCCCAATCTATAATCCTACATCGTTAAACCACAAAGCCAGCCCCTTCATTTTCTGTCAAATGTTGAAATTTTCGATCTAGGCATTTTCCATAATCAATCAACTACCAAATTTTATCCAATCATTTTTCTATCATGACTACACATTTTCTCCTAAATTTGGGCCTTAATCATTAAGTATGGACCGTTAATTGAGATCAACCTTATTTTGTGACTCGTCGGGACATTTTTTAAGATCAGCCAATCTAGATTTCAGATCACCATGAAAATTATATATTTTGACTCTACTTTTCATGCCTAACGTAATGAACGGATTAGACTTCCTCAAAGATCAACCCTTTAACATTTTTAGCAAATCCCAATGAGATTAGGAGAAGTGCAAGTGCGCACATCCTCTCTCATAATTCTGTTCCTACATCACACGTATAAGCTCTTCTCCTAACCCTAGCCTCCATGTGTTAGAGAAAGAGAGGTGTAAGAGAGAGAAAGAGGATGTCAAGCCCTTCCCACTTCTTCTTCTTTTTCTTCTTCCTTCCCCATCCACAAGAGTGGATCCCCATCATAACTCGAGTGCATCACCATGGGTAGTGTAGATGATGCTTTTCCCTTGCTCTTCAACTTAGAATTTCTATTAGATAAAGGTGAGGATTTTCCCTTTAAGCCAAGATAAAAGTGTGAATTTTCTAGATTTCTTTATTGTTAATTGAGTATCTTAAGCTTGAATGTATGATCCATATTAGATCATAATTAATGTTAGATTTATGTTGAAATGATATTATGTGATGTTATGATTTTATGTTTAGATATATATGTAAGAAAGCATGTGTATTTTTTCGCATTATTATGAGAATCATGTGTTGATTTATTTGATTTATATTTATGTATGATTAAGATGATTATGATGATGTATACATCATATGGATGATGATTATCATGTAAATATTACGCTTATCTACACCCTTGTCCCCATATTGATGAGATCAGTTGTTGTAGAGAAATGAGCCCATAAGAGGTGTCCATGTTGGAAATCTAATATTGGCATAATTATGTTTATGTGTAGAGTATTGCTAAGGGATCTTTATGTTCACATGATGTTAGAATGGATCCATGTGTCCTATATGTATGTTTCCTTTAGTTGGCCATGTTGGAAATTAATGGCTATTCGTGGGACTTAGTTGGACTATAAGTTGGACAAGGAGTGGACATTAATCGTATATGTTATCTCATGAGCCGGGGTTGGTGCTATGGACACTAATCCCGTGTCGTCAGCCTATGCTGGATTGTTTACAACTCACCATAGTGACCATTAAGTTCTTTTAATATGGCTGGATGTGAAATTACTTATATAAAGGTAAAACTAAAGTCATGTATTCACTTCCCTCCATGTGGGTGTACAGAATTGAGAATAGGCTAGAGCATCCTACTCCTGTACACTATCACATGTAGATTTGGGCTATGAGTGTCCCGTTTCTCATGTGGTCAGGCAAAACTATAGCCTTGTGCGTCCCAGGAACCTCTGGTGACTAGTGGCTAGTGTGAAGTCGTAATAGTGAGTCTCCCACTTCATGTATTATAATTTCTTGCCAGGGTGCCTTAGCCAGATCGTGCATATCATGCATTGCATTAATAAGATTTCTTTTGGATGTTTTAGTCGATTATAATTATCATGCTTACGCTATCTTTATGTTATTATTATCATGATTGTCTTGGAGGGATATTCTCCACTATGATAACATTTAACACTATCTAACTACATCTCAGATAATGCAGGTGAAGATCCAGTAAGTGAATCGAGCACTAAGGCGAGGTGTTCGAAGGTTCGTGGCAACAGATGACGGATGACGTAGCCGAAGCGGTGTCATGAAGACTTTATTTATTATGCGTTCTTAGAATAGTTTACTGCTTTATTTCAAATTGTAATAAATCCTTCATGGTAAAGACAATAATTAAATGTTTTATTTGATATATTTTAAGGACATTTGTTGATAACTTCATGTAGAAATTAATGGAATAGGATTACTTATCTTCCGTCATTGTGCTTGAATGTCATAATAAATAAATGAATAATTAATGGAATGTAGAAGAATTTATCCTTGACGCATTTCAAATAACACTCGGAAACTCGGCTCATAGCAATATCCACGAGAGTCGAAAATCTCAGGGTGTTACATACTTCTTCAGCGTTAATGTATTTTTGGGCCATATCGTTTTCAGAAAATTTTTATCCAGGGCGAATTGAAACCTTTCGCTAGTGACACCTTCGATCAGAGCAATGAGGCCTTTATCCTCAGTATAATCTTCCACCTGAACAGCTTTTATTGTGAGCCGAACCGTAAATTCTTTAATCGTCTCATTGAGGTGCTGCTTCAGATCTGACAGATAAGACGCTGGTTTCTTTGTACGAATGCTTCCCAAAAATAGAGACAGGAAGATCTCCGACAATTGAGAAAAAGAATCTATCGATCAGGGCTTTAAACCATGGAACCATGTGCACTGCAGCGTCCTTCAGAGTTAAAGAGAAGGCTCTTCACATAATCTTCGAGTTGTATCCTTCTAACTCCATGAGAGACCTGTACGTTTCTAGACTACTCGAGATGATCACCAATGCTGGTATATATGGGACTATATTGGGCGTTCGATATTTTTTGGACAAAGGGGCCTTCATAACTTGACGAGTAAAGGGAGGCTCTGCTCGATGAATTGATGTGAGAGTCATTATCGGAAGGCTAGATTGATATCATTGCTCAATGTGGGCGAAACAATCTTCAATTTTTCTGAGATCTCATTCCCATGACAGAGTATAACAGGAGGTTTTGGCGTCATGCTCTTCTAGTTAATGTTGCCTAGATGCACTGGAGCGAATAGTCCGCGAACACTGCGTTAGAGCTTGAGTGTCGTGGGTGACACGGTTTGGAGGGGGGTTATGTTGCCCTTGAAGTCCATCTGGCGGATGCCTGGAAGTTGCAGGTGCCGGTTGCAATGGTGGTACCTCCGGGGCTTGTTGTGGTTGAGGAAAGCATTGATCAAACCAGTTTGTAAGATTATGGAGCCTGGCTTGAATAGTGAGGAGAGTATCTCCCAGATAATGCATAGCACCATATAAACCGCCAGACAAATCTTTGTTCGCTCGCCTCAAGTGCAAGGCTTACGATGTAGTAATAACTTGATAAGACCGAGGTCAATCCACAAGGAATTAGGATAAACCAATTCAAACCATTCTAGCAACTTCAAATACAGTAATTTTAAAGTTCGATTTTAAAAACTAAGTAAAAATAATAACTTTTGTAAAAATCTGATAATTTATGGAACTAAGGCCTCAAGGATCCACTTGTAGTAGTTTCATGTGAATTCATTCATCCAAGCATAAACACAACTAAATTCGAAGTTCTATCTCTCATCTAGTTGGAAGATTAAGCATTCAAACTCAAATAATCCCACCTAAGTTAAAAAATAGAATTCTAGTTCTAATGAAGTGCATAGAATGCAAACATGTAGCCTTTGAAGTAACAACCATGCCAAGAGACTATGATATGCTCTAGGGTTACTACAATTCGAATATAATCAATCCAAACATGATAATCTCAGAGAATTGCAAGGAACCCATGTCCGAAGCACACGAACTCTCATAAAACATCCAAAAATACCAACTTTATTCAAACTAGAACTTAAAAATCCAAACTTTAAGTAAATGTACTTGAATTAAAAAAATTCTGCATGATAACTAGTTACAAGCTTCACCTCTTAGCCTTAGCTAAGAGGTTCTAGCCGAGCATCATTATGCTATAACTAAAAGTAATGAAAAACAACTAGAAAACATGAAAAATCGAATTTGGGAGAGTTTTAAATGCTTCACAACGATCTTCTTCACCTCCTACAAGTTCTCAAGCCTTCTATGATGCCTTAAGAATGAACCCTAGGTGTCCTTTTATAATAATGAAACTTCACCGACTTATAAACTTCTAGAATCCGCGTATTACTTACGCAGTTGTAAACAGTTCTGATTGATGTTCCGATCGATCGGAACTATTTCGATCGATCGGAAATTCTGTCGAAGGAGTGCAGAAGTTTTTAGTCCTGAAATTCTAATTTTCGATTGATCGGAGCTAATTTACGATCGATCGAAACTAATTCTAATTGATCAAAATTTCACTCCAGCAATATTTCAAGGCCATTATATGAACTTTCTGCGTCTTACTTTTCTGGCCCTGCATTTCTGCACTTTGATTTTTCTGGCCATTTCAGGTCGTTAACTTGATTTTCCTATGACTTTTTCTTCACTTCTTTGGCTCATTAAAGCTTGGTCTTCTAATTACTCCAAATCCTTTAAATTAACAATAAATCCATAACACCTCTCTCTTTTACCTACAAATACAAAAATAAGCATGAATCCTTAACTTTAACAACTTAAACTATACAATTGTGCTACAAATTGGGGTTCAGATATGAACAATTCAGAGCTCAACACACTCCAACCAGCATTTTGCTAGTCTCAAGCAAAACATGCGTGAAATAAATCCAATTTCCTAAAATCCAACTCTCTTCTAGAAACTATACTTCTATATATTCCAAGACATACAAGTATGAAATTCAGAGAAAACTAGTGATAGAAGTTAAAATCTTAAACTCCCTAAACATAATGAGTGTTTCGCATAGAATCCCCACCGATTGATTGACAAATAGAAGAATTTGAACAAGTTGCAATCTAGTGCGCATAGTAAATGTTCATCTCATGAATTTTTAGGATTACCTTCATCATAGATTAGCGAAACTGAGGATCTAAAGGTGTATAGATCAACCAAATGCCAATGACAAGAATTTGCCTTACCGTTTCTTCGATGACTTTCACTCTACTTCCCATTTCTAGCTTTGGGTATGGGTAGACCATCCCTTGGTTGGTAATAGGTAGCCCTTTTCGGAATTACAACAAATATTCAATAATAACCACACCTTCTTTCTTTTTCATATGCATGAGATAGGATTGTTATAGCCAAATTGCAGTGGTCGAGGATAGCGAAGACTCGATGCCTGCGAGCACCTTTGTGACGGTATTCAACCTGCGAGCCCTCATGATCGAGGCTCGCATATTGGCAAAGTACGATATATAACCCCCGAACCATCGAGCCCTTCTGGTCGAGGCTTGTATATCGGGAAAGTGTGGAATACGCTTCTGAAAATGCGAGCATCTCGATTAGTGGTCGTTGAAAGGTTCTGTATCTCGAATATGCGAGATGTTACCCCCGAGCCCGAGTGTCCTCCTGCCTTTTCAATACCAGCAGGTCATATAGACCGGTTTTGGGCTTATCTTAATTCGTTGTTCCAAACCTCAGGGGATCACCATCAGGGAACAACTGATGGATCAAGCCATCCCCTTATCTAAGGAGCAACTGAATAGACACCTTATCTTCGGAGATCAATAGTAATCTTAACGCTTTGCGTAATAGATTGGATCACTTGAACCTATATAAATGGGTGGCCCCATAGATGAAAGAGGTACACAATATCTAAGCTGATATCCTCCTTTTTCCTTTTACAACCATGTCTCGTCTGAATTAAGCTTCGGAGGGCCAATGGCTGGATGCCGACCACCCTTAGTTTTCACTTGTATTCTTTCAGGTTCGAAAGGGAGCTGGCTTGAAGGAAGGTGAACGTCTGAAGGATCCTGTTACCAAATCCGACGTAAACAAGGATTTTTAAAAATTCGTATCTTTCATTTTTTTTTTCTCTTATTTCTCATTAACAAGGATGAGCAAAATTCCCCGGCTTGGTTCCTTAACACCTTATATCTCAGTCTAGCCGATCTACAAATCTACATAATCCCTTCAAACCATGAAAATCGTGTAATGTAAACTAGACTCAAAAGTGTTCAAATTTTATATCGATCATATAAATAGGGGAATTCATATAGAAAACTATTATATTTAATCTAGTTTAGAGATCTCAAAATCATATCAATTCATCTCTCATCCTTTTATACTTATGACACCCCAAGTGCATAGAAACAAGGTTTTCCAAAAGAGTTTTAAATTTTTAGAAAAATTGAAAAAAATTCTACAAACATTGCTCGAAATGTCATAAATTGCTAGATTCATCTAGGAATCTCACCCCCCAACCAAATCTTGCATTGTCCTCAATGTAAAAAGATAAGCAATGAGCAATAACATGAGAGCAATAATAAAAATGAAAGAGGGTGAGAATGAGAGTACCTGAGAGAGTCGATCATGGAAATCTACCTCCGACAACTATATCTACTAAAGAAATAAATCTAAAACAGAAAACAAACTAAACATAATCCTACTTAAAGCAATAAACAAAACACAAGCTGTCTTTTTATAAAGAGAATCTCCATTAGACTAGGAGATCAATCATCATTATAATATCCAAAAAAATAAAGTTGAGCAAGATCATCAAGTAGTGTAACGGATTTTTCAATAGAAAAATTCACCATCCCGCTTTGAAAAGTACATTGGTGACATCAACCATTCTAACCCATTGAAAATTCAGCTGAAAAATTCCAGCGGGTTTCTCAATAATGTTGTCACATGTACTAGAAAAGGAGAATTGCATTGGTTGGAACTCAGTAAATATAGATCTCCTTTCCATCTTGTTTAGGTAAAAATTTGTCAAATATGGGTCATCGCAGAAGTGGTGTTCTTCGGTTTGAACAAATCAAAGAGATGTGGAGTCTTCAATCACTTCATCCACACAAATTGAGATGGTATACATATAATCAACTTTCACCGGTGCTTCCACAATCGATTTTTCGGTTTGACACTCTATGGAAAGAAGATTTTTAGGCACCGGAGGAGTCTGCCTCAAGGCATGCACTATATCCTTAATCATGAGATTATCTCAATCTTCAAATAAGTCAAACACTCCTCTAGAGTGTAAGAGACCTCAGGGGAGGAAGTTTCAAATTTGGACCATTCATGTCTTGCTCTTTCTAAGACTTTTGTGTAGGTTGGAGTTGGTCCTCAACCTCTACGCTTTCAGAATTTGGCCTCTCCATAGTCAAATCAAGCACCAATTCTTCCAATTCCTGCATAACAAATGTGTTTAAATAAAATATTGGTGTCTTGTCAAGTAATCTTTTAGAAATTGGCTCTTTCAAGGCCTCATTAATAATCAAATTTAATTCATCCTTAGAATGTGCCGAACATGTCTCCAAACTTTTAGATAGATTGGATTGGAAAAACTCCCCTTTTCAGTAGATTCTATCATGTTTATCTCATTCGTCCCAATCCTCAAAAGGATTGAAGCAAACAACATCTAGAGGATCAAAATTCTGATTTAAAACAAACTCCTCTTCCAAAATGGACTTGATGAAGTCTACCTAATGGACATCATCATCATCCCTATGCCTTTTGCCCATATGGAACACATTCACCTCTAATGTCATGTTCCCAAAGGACAATTGCATCACCCCATTCCGGCAATTGATGATTGCGTTTGATGTAGCCAAGAATGGGAGACCCAAAATTACCGGTATTTAAGTGCTAGTATCCATAATCGGTTGCATGTCCAAGACAATAAAATCCATCGGATAGTAGAATTTGTCGACTTGGACCAATACCTACTCTACTACTCCTCTCGGCACACGAATAGATCGATCAGCAAGTTGCAATGTAGTTTTGGTGGGTTTCAATTCACTAAGACCTAATTGCTCATATACCGAGTATAGGATCAAATTTATGCTTACCCCCAGATCTAATAATGAACACTTGATCCGGTAGTCACCAATAATACATAAGATTTGGGAGTATTAGGATCCTTATATTTTGGGGGGGTCTTTTGGGTGAGAATGACACTCACTTGCTCATTGAGGAAGGCCTTTTGTTGCACATTATATTTACGTTTTGTTGTGCATAGGTCCTTTAGAAATTTGGCATAGGAGGGAATTTGTTTAATGGGGTCAAGCAATGAAATGTTGATCTTGACTTATTTGAAGACCTCTAAAATATCATGAGAGTTTGGGAGAGGTTTTAGAGCTACTAATCTCGAAGGGAATGATGCTATGCGGTTACGAATGCATTCCATTTCTTGTGGGGCTAAGCTAAGTCCATCCTCACTCTTAGGAATTACCGGATCATTGGGCTTATCAGCCTTCACCGGAATAGATTTGTCCACTTGCTTACCACTTCTAAGAGTGGTGATGGATTTTGCTTACTCTACATGTTGGTCGGGGAGGTTAGGGGCACTAATTTCATGTGCTTGTTTGGGATTGGGTTGAGGTTGGGCGGGAAAGGTCCCTTCCCTAGCATTCAAGCATCCCTTAATCTCATCAACCGACACTTCAAGTTCTTGGAACATTTGCTGATTTGATTGATTAATTTATGTTTGCACTTAAATAAATGCCTTTAAAGTATCCTCCATTGAGAATTGAGGTGGGGCCATGTTTTACATGGGTGGCCCTCCTTGAGAGTTGGTAGGATTGGTCGTGGGACCATTCTTCCAACTAAAATTTGGATGGTTCTTGCAAGTTGTACATGTTACCTATCAGTCCATTGAAAGGTCATTGATAACCATATGTGGCGTTTGCTTGCTCCTGTAACACCTCTTGAAATGCAGGAATTGTAGGGGACAATCTTGTGTAGAGTGTACATTAGCGGCATAAATTTCGCACACATTTTCAATGGCTTCCGTGGACTTAGAAACTCCATTTTTACTTAGTTCCGTGGCCTTGACTTTTCTTATGAGGTTGGCTATCCTTGCGTTTACATCATCTTCCTCGTTAAGGATGTAAATCCCTCCTTTCTCTTTTTGTTGAGGAGGCTTGAGGTTACTAGACTTGTCTAAGGTATCTAACGATTGGGCATTCTCGGCCAACATGTCTAGGTAACTCCATGCCTTATTTGGATTTTTGCTTATTAACTCACCATTGCACATCATCTCTACAAATTGGAGCATGTTGGAATTCAATCCATCATAAAAGAAGTTTATAATTCGCCAATTTTCATAGCAATTATGTGGGCAAGTGAGTAAGAGGTCCTTAAACTTTTTCCAACTTTGAAAGAATGACTCACCTTCTTTACCCAAAAAGTTCATGATAGATTTTCGAAGGGTGTTAATTTTATGAGCCAGGAAGAACTTTTTCAAGAATTCCCAAGTCATTTTAGTCCATGTCCCTATCGAATGTGGTCTAAGAGAGAGGAGCCAACCTTTGGCTCTTTCTTTCAATGAGAAAGGAAACAATTTAAGTTTAATGACATCCTCTGACACATTGTTGTATTGCAAAGAAGTAACAACCTCATCAAACTCTTTTAAGTGTAGATATGGGCTCTCAGAATCTAGCCCATGAAACTTATGTAGGAGTTGAATTACCCCCGGTGTAAGACCCGTACCCTTATTTGCCCTCCGTACCCTTAATTTCGGTGCCGGTATGTCCCGGACGGATTAGATTAGCGAGCCTTGATCGTGACCCTGTTTTACTACCGCATCGACCCAAGACCTATACCTCGGCGACCGCGTAGGCACTGCGATTCCAACGCCACGCGGCACGCCCCATTGCGATACCCGGTGTGAAAGTTATGATCGATTGCGTAATCCAAGATGGGCCGCGCAACGCGCGTGTGGCGTGGGACCCACTTGCACAAATCCCAAGAGAATGTCACATCAATCAAACCCATGCCCCTACCCTACACACCCCATACCCCTACTCTACACACACCATACCCCCCATCCCTCTCTCTCCTCCAAAGTCAACCCTCACACCATACCCCCCATCCCTCTCTCCCATGCTACCCATCACCACCCTCATGATTCATTTTCTCTCTCTCTCCCCCCATACAATACCATACGTAGGGGGAGAGGAGAGTTCATTTCAAATTCAAGAGATTTAAGAGAGAGAGGAGAGAGAAAGAGAGAAAGAGATTTGAGAAAGGAGAGAGAAACAGAAAGATTTGAGAGAAGAGGGAGATTTGAGTGATCAAGAGAGAGATTAGAGAGATTGAGGGTGTAGATCCAAGCTTGGAGGGCCCCAACCATCATCCGGACCGTCCGGATCGTCTGATCGTCAACCCGATCCAATCCAACCGTCCAACCATCCATCGAGGTGAGTGCAAGGGGCATAAACCCCCATTTTTCTTAATTTACTTCATTTTCTTTGTTTTCTTTTGGGCCCACCTTGTGATGGGCAGTTAGATGAATGTTGGATCATCCATGAATGGGCCCCACCTTCCTATTATAATAATAATAATAATAATAATAATAATAATAATAATAATAAAGGGAGAGAAAGGCTACCCGCTGGACAGCCAGCGTCCAGAGGACAGCTGCTGCCCAGCAGGGGCAGCCCTTTGGGCGTTGAGCAGGCCCCACACGTGGGACCCACCTTGATGTATGCATGCAATCCACGCCGTCCAAGCTGTTTCTCCATCCCATTTTATGGCTGGACGCCAAAAATGAAGAAGATCCAGATCTCAGGTGGACCACACCATTGAAAATAGTGGGGCTGATGAAGCCTACTGTCGAAGCTTCTTGGGCCCACCGTGATGTTTGTGGACCACATCACGTACCCAATATTGGGCTTGTTGGGTTCCCAATGAGCTGGGGGACATGATGGAGGGGGTGGATTGTCCCTAAGTGGGCCCCACTTGAAATAACCGCGAAAAGAAAAAAAAATAGAGAGAAACAAGAAAAAGAAAGAAAGGACGTCCAGCGTCTGGACGTTGCAACGCTGGAACGTCCAGCGTTACCTGGACACTATACTGGGGTCCCCACTCAGTGGCACCCACCTTGATGTTTGCGTTCCATCCACATCGTCCATCGGTTTTCCCAGATTATTTTAGGGCCAGGCCCAAAATTTGAAACTGATCCAAATTTTAAGTGGACCTGCACCAGTATAAAACAGTAGGAAACCATGATTCCTACTGTCAGAAATCATTTGGCCCACCTTAGTGTTTCTAGACCGATTTGCATACCCAATATTGGGCTTATTGGGTCCCCCATGAGATGGGGAACCTGATGAACGGAGTGGATCAGACCCATGTGGGCCCCACTTGATATGAACACAAGAAACAAAAAAAAAGAAAGAAAATAAGAAGGAGAGGCAGCGTCGCTGACGCTGGTAGTACCAGCGTCCTTGCACTGCTGGCTCGTGCCAGCTGGTGGGCCACTCGTGGGTCCCACCATGATGCATGTGCTATATCCACACCGTCCATCCAGTTGGGGAGATCATTTTAGGGCATGACCCCAAGAATGAGTCAGATCCAAGTCTCGAGGGGGCCCCACCATAGAAAATAGTAGGGACAATGGCCCTACCATTGAAACCTTCTTATGGCCCACCGTGATGTTTATTTGAGATCCAACCTGTTCATAAGTTCACATATACATGGAAGAAGGAAAAATGAAAATATCAGCTTGATCAAAAATTCTGTGGGCCCCACTTAGTGAGAACATAATATAAAAAATAAATAAATAAATAAAAACATATGACCGCTAGACAGACAGCGTCCAGGGGACGTTGCTGCCCAGCAGCCCTCTGGGCGTCCCTATGGGCCCCATTCGTTGGGCCCACCTAGAACGTATGTGCCTTGCCCACTACGTCCATATGTTTTTCCAGCTCATTTTAGTGGGCCATGCCATGGGTCAACAGTGGGAATAATGATCTCTACCGTTGAAACCTTCCCAGCCCTACAGTGATGTTTAATTGTCATCTAACCTGTTTCATAAGTGGCCGAGCCCAAATTTAAGTATATCCAAAATGGCAAGTGGGCCATGCCAAGGAACAACAGTGGAAATAATGATCTCCACCATTGAAACCTTGCTAGACCTGCAATGATGTTTATTTGTCATCTAACCTGTTTCATAAGTGGTCGAGCCCAAAATTTAAGCATATCCTAATGTCAAGTGGACCATGCTATAGTGGGGATAATGATTTCCAACATTGAAACCTTTCTAGGTTCTACAGTGATGTTTATTTGCCATCCAACCGGTTCATAAGATCACATGGATATGGATGAAGGAGAAAACACAAGTATCTGTTTGATTCAAAACTTATTGGGACCAGATGGGTACCACGCTGCCCAGTAGGTGGCCCACCCTATGGGTCCCAAAGTGATGTATCTATTAGCTCCTCCATGGTGTATCTGTTTTATTCATGCTGCCTATCTTTTATGTGCAGGCCCAAGTATGGGGCCGATGTGGTCTCAAGTGGGCTATGCCACTAAGACCTTTACATTTCCAATGGGACCCACAGTCCGGGTCCCACTCTCTATGTATATATTGGGCCTTTTAAGGCCAGTGTTACATGATATGTTGGTAACATGCTAGTATGATTAGCTTGATATGTCACACTGATAACATGCTTAGTATAATGAATACCATGCTCATTCATATGCCCATACGCATCATTTGTATGCCTGTTATGGATCATGATTAACCATAGCATATGTTAGTTGGCTTGTTATACTTAGGGGACCCGTGTGAGACAGGGTCGCCCCATATGATTGCACAGTATGCGTAAGCTTGATGCATGATTTGGATTGTATGACTCATGCATTTCGCATTATGTATGTCACGATCGCTTTCACACCCTAGCAGCATCAGGGTGGTGGCCACCATAGTCACATCATGGTTGGCAGTATTGGACACCGGAAACTTGTTCTAGTACGTGGGCGCTATGGATCTCCTTTGATGAAAGTCCCTAAACCCTGTGGTACCAATAGGATGCTCCAGCGTCGAGACCGAGTGGATAACATGAGCGCCCGTGTGCCAAATACCAGTAGGCCGCGTCTCTCACTGTGTTGAGGTCGGTTGGAAAGGGGTGTGACCTTATCCGCCCGGGTGCAGTGGGCTGTAAGCTAGGTCGAGTCTGACCAGCTCATGGAATGGGTCCGCTATCGGCGAGCCGGGTGGGCATTGGCATACCACTGACGAGGCGGATAGTGAGGTCTTTTTTACTCGCTTGGTTATGCGCGCGATGTGCGGCGGCCAATATTAGAGTATACTAGACCCCGGTGATGTCCCATATGAGAACTATTTTGATATGTGGATCAGTTGAGGATTGACGTGTTTGCATTGCATCTCTAGCATGTAACACTCGGCCATGTAGGCCCTTGCATCGCATAGCCTTGGGATGTCTGCTAGCATTCATGAATTTAGTAACTTAGCCCTCTACTACTTTCGCTTACTCTGATATCTGTATACTTGTCATATGCATCACACACGCACACATGCACTCTACTGGGCTTCGTAGGAAGCTCATGCGCGTTTGTTTACACTGCAGGTACTAAAGCCTATCAGCAGCGTTGAGCGCGGTTTATGTACTTAATATTTTGGACTTCTGATTCATGTTATATTTCCCTTTCCAGCACTGTACTCAACAAACTTATTAGTGGATATTTGATGATGTTTTATGGTTTTGATTATGCTCCTGTACAAAAAAAATTTTACCCTGAAAATCCTCCTGGTAGGATTCCAGGATCGGAACCTGGCACCTGAGAGCTAGGAGCCGAGAATGGGGTACTACGGAGGCTGTTGGCACCAAGGTCGGCGATCGGGAATTTAGTGAGCCCGGCCCCGGGTTCCCCCCGATGGTTGGTAAAACCACACATGAGGGTGTAGTCATACGGGCCGGTTGTAAGTAGTCATGTAAAACTCTCATTAGAGGAGCATTGTGCACCTCATTCTCTCCTACTCCCCTCTTGATTTGCGTTTGTAGTTGGAGTAGGGGGAAGATTCCTTAACAGTGTTTGATCCATACTGCTACAATCCGAAGATTGCACACCCAAGTGCAGGTAGCGAAGTAGTAAAATACTCGGTAAGACCGAGGTCGATCCACAGGGATTGGGGTTAAGAACACTTAGAGGAATTAGTTTAGGTTAGTGAGATGAAATCTGGTTTATCCACGAGAGTGGAGCAAGTTGTGTGTGGTGAAAAACAAAAATAGAAAAGGGGCTAAGGCATTAGGGATCCACCTTTGATTCATTCACAAGATTCGATTCGTTGGTCCAACTATAACTCAACTGGAATTGAATAAAGATTCATTCCAACCGGAAGATGAAACAGTTAAACCATTTGCATATTTCATAAAAGATGGTGATCTGAACCGATTAATTTGACCATGAAGCACTCGTTAGTTGATCGCAGGGAATTCCAAGCATCCACTGTGCCCGGAGTCGACAATGGATCAAGGAATTGTACAGATCAACAACTTTGCCAACAAGTCAACCGATAAGATCACAATTCATACGATCAAATGCATACTTACAAGATAGGAGGCTTTGATTGACCGATCCAACCAGTTAAGATCTCGTCTATCGATCGCAGGGAATCCAAAGCATCCAATGTGCCCGGAGTCTACAATGGATCAAGGGATTTTACAGATCGATGACTTTACCTGCACTAGCTCGATGACCGTAGGGAATCCAAAGCATCCAACGTGCCCAGAGTCGACGATGGATCAAGGGACTTTATCGATCATGAACTAGCTAATTGGTGTGTAAGGGATCCCAAGCATCCAACGTGCCCGGAGTCGACGATGGATCAAGGGGCTTGCACAAAAATAGCGTCCGCTGAGGTGGATAACCGAACTAATCAACTAAAGAGAACTCCAACATTTACACCACACAATGTTGAACCAAAAGAACCAAAGCTTGTAAATTTCTTCAAAGGCTTCACCCCTAGCCTTAGCTAGAGGTTTAGCCAACCATGCTACAATGGAAGACTAAATTCTCTACAAAGGAAAAACTACACTACTCTACACTACAAAAGAAAGAAAGAAAACTAAAGAAGAGAAGGGAGGAGTTATAGAGAATGGGATGATTGAAATGAGGAGGAGAGGAGCTTCTTTTATAGCCTCATGAGAAGCTCCCAAGCCTAGGTGGCACTCCAAAAGTTTCTTTAGGCTTGGGAATGGAGTTAGGCTTGGAGTGCCCAAAGCAAACTTTGCTTTTAGGTTTGGGCTTGGAGTGAGGCTTGGATGATGAGGTGGCAAGAAAAGTACTCCAAGCCTAGGTGTCACTCCAAGCCTAAAGCAAACTTTTCTTTTAGGTTTGGGCTTGGAGTGAGGCTTGGATGATGAGGTGGCATTCCATGCCTTACACATGTGTGGGGAGAGAGAGAGAGAGAGAGAGAGAGAGAGAGAGAGAGAGAGCTTCTTGATGGGGCCATCTTGATGGACGGGCGAGCTAGTTCAGCTGCACGTGCAAGGTGGGTGATCCACCTGATGGACGGGTTGATGTGGATTGATGGGCGGCTGGCTGAAGTAGCTTGGACGGCCTTGCTGCAGGTTGGCATGTTGGAAGTGGTTGATGGCCCTTTGATGGGTGGTTGAGAAACGTCCACCTGCACGTGTGGAGAGCTGGATATCGTCTAGCCCTTGTATGTTGGCTGGACATGGATGATGACTGTTGTCCATTGGATTGAGAGATGGAGAAGGCTGCTGGATGGTTGAAGGATGGACGGTTGGTCTTGAAGCAGCTGGACGGTCCATGATCAGCATGTGTGCTGAGCTGATGGTGAGGGTGGACGGTGTTGCATGGACATTGATGAGGAAATGGGGTCCACCTTGCTGACGTGTGATGTCCATCCTTGCTGGACGATCAGAGTTAGTTGGACGCTGATGGGTTCACCTTTTGATGAAGATGGACGGCTGGAGATGATGCCGCATCAGGGACGTTGGAGCTGGAAATGGTGAGGTCCACTAGAACATGGGATGGACGGTGGAGATCACTGCTGGACCCATGGCTGGCACGTTGGTGATAGTGGAGGACAATCCCCAACTGTTGCTGATTTGCAGCACGTGTGAGCAGCTTGATATACGTGATTGTTGGGTCCATCATCTGCTATTGGAGACGTTGGATGCATGATCAACGGCTGGAGATAACACACCATGAAGCAACAGTTTGGACGTTGATGGTGGACCACTGCACATGCGGCTGAAGGTGGTCCACCTGATGGACGGTGGCTGATGAAGGGGTCACTAGTTGCTGATCGTCCACCATATCTGGACATTAAAGGAGATGATATCCAAGCTGCTTAGATGATCAGCACGTGTGCTGATCATGGTAGAAATTGATGGACGGCTGGATGTTTGGATCTGGATGCTGCTGATGGATGCTGGACGTGATGGAGGCTGGACGGTTGATGATGATGATGGATGACTGGTGTCCAGCAGGTGGATGGACGGCTGAGATGGAGTTGGTGCAGATGGATGGACGTTCAATGCTGGACGTGATGTGGGTCCCACCTGACGGCATTGATGATGATCATTTGGCCACTGGATGGAGATGAAGGAAGCAGCTGGACAGGTTGGAAGCTGGAGATGAATTCTGGATGGACGGTTGAAGATCATGGTGATGGTCCACCTGCTTTAGATGGCTGGAGAATCATCTTGATAGATGATCTGATGCTGGGGTCCACGTTGATGAATGGCTGACGCTGAACATGGCCCACTTGTTTTGTTGAATGGGCTCCACAATAGCTAGATTTTGATGCTCATGAGAGAGTGTGGCTCGCCTTGATGCACAATTGGTCCCAAAAGTGGACATCTCATCTTGACCGTCCAAACTTGTGTGATTGCCCAAACACAACCATCCAAACATGCACAGCTTCAATTTTCCCAACGAGCAGTTGTGATGCAAGCTACCGTACATCATGATGGTCCTTCGATCTTTATGGTTCGACTTCCTTCAGGATCGCCACATACTTTATCTTGATCATTTTAGGGCCTTTAATCGCCCTGATTGACTCGGATTTTGTCCAACCTCTCCTGATCACCTAAAGACAGAAAATTCACCTAATGAGAGATAATTAACCGGAAAAACAATGATAATGCCCTTAACAACCAGGGTTAATTATACAATATTAGGTACTTATCACATACTCTTTAAAATTTCACAATGTTCTATGTATTTTCTAACTCGTCTATATGGACTGAGAGTGGTCCAATTAAACCTCCTTCGGTTTGGAGATGATTTGTGTGGTCATGTTCCCAATGGGACATAAACCACACAAACAAAAAATCTGAACTAAAACTTAGATTCTAAAAATAAAATATGAAAATATAATTAAAATTTTAGTAAAGCTAAAAACTGAGAATTGAAAGAGTCTAAGTTTAGAAGAATAATACCCGATTTGCTTGAACTAGAAGAACTTTCTACAAAAACAAAACAAACTTTGTTAGTTCTAGAATTCAAACAAAACTAGTCTTAGAAAAGTTGTAAACCCTACTTAATTCAACTCTATAATCACTAAAACAACTAGTTCTAATGAAGTACATAGAATTCAAATATGTAGCCTTCGAAGTAACAACCATGCCAAGAGACTATGGCATGGTCTAGGGCTACTACAATTCGAATATAATCAATCTAAACATGATAATCTCAGAGAATTGCAAGGAACCCATGTCCGAAGCACATGAACTCTCATAAAACATCCAAAAATACCAACTTTATTCAAACTAGAACTTAAAAATCTAAACTTTAAGTAAAGATACTTGAATTAAACAAATTCTATATGATAACTAGCTACAAGCTTCACCTAGTTAAGAGATTCTAGTCGAGCATCATCATGTCACAACTAAAAGCAATGAAAAACAACTAGAAAACATGAAAAACTGGATTTGGGAGAGTTGTAGATGCTCCACGATGATCATCTTCACCTCCCACAAGTTCCCAAGCCTTATATGATGCCTTAGGAATGAACCTTAGGTATCCTTTTATAATAATGAAGCTCCACCGACTTAGAAACTTTCAGAATCCGCTTATTACTTATGCAGCTGTAAACAGTTTTGATTGATATTTCGATCGATCGAAATAGTTTCGATCGATCAGAAATTCTGTCCAGGGAGTGCAGAAGTTCTTAGTTCTGAAATTCTGATTTTTCGATTGATCGGACCTAATTCCGACAAATCAAAATTTCACTCCAGTAATATTTCAGGGCCATTTTCCTGAACTTTCTGCATCTTACTTCTCTGGCACTGCAGTTCTACACTTTGATTTTTTTTAGCCATTTTAGGTTGTTAACTTAATTTCTCTAGGGCTTTTTCTTCACTTCTTTGGTTCATCAAAGTTTGGTCTTCTAATCACTCCAAATCCTTTAAATTAACAATAAATCCATGACACCTCTCTCTTTTACCTACAAACACAAAAACAAGCATAAGTCCTTAACTTTAACAACTTAAACTATACAATTGTGCAATGAATTGGGGTTCAGATATGCATAATTCAGAGCTCAACAATCTCGAAACAGATTCTGGACCACAGGATCTGGCGGATTGGGCAGCAATAGAATAACTCCTGATGTGGACCGAAGAGGATTCGGATCTGGTTCAGGGGCTTCAACCGGAGGCAATGTCTGCCTTGTGGTGGAGGGATGATTGGTTTTCTTCAGAGGCAAGATGGAGGGTAAGAGATATAATAGTGAGAACCGAATTAGACGTCATTCCCCACAGACGGGGCTGTTAAAACTAGAAAAATCGTGCTCGTCAGCAGTCTTTTTCCTGTGTTTCATTATTCTGGGTGAATTCTGAGTATAGAGACATTCATAGACAATTATAAGCAATCACAAAGTGTATGCAAGAGAGATATCGCAAGGCGAATTTTATTCCAGAGATTCTGAGATCTTTTACATTCCGGGCTGTGATACTGGTCACAAGCCTTTAATTACATCAATGGATGATCACCCTCGATTAAAAGGTAAAAGTAAATGAATGCATGCATCATAGATAAGTTAAATAAAGCATTGAGAGAGCATGAATGTAAATGAAACAAATCATAAACAGCATGAAGATTTTTACGTGGAAACCTTTACGGGAGAAAACCACGGCACAAAGCGACAAGATTCCACTATGAATGTAGTTATATAATAGATGAAATGTTAGAAAGAAAGCCCGGATAGATCGAGCAAGTAATTTAAATCGTCAGGGATTATGGTCTTAAGTTTATGGTTGTATAGACCTATTCGTTTTCTTGTTATGGACTGAGCCACATTTCTTAGACAAGTTAGATGTCGATGTCCAATTTTCTTTCGGATTGTCCGGGTTGAAAGACTATTAGGATTTGAGTGGTGCAACTCTGGGCCCACGCCTGTTACTGTGAACAGGTGACCAGTTGGAATACACGAACATCAAATGTTGGTCGGCATAACCCAAAGCCCGCGCCCGTATTTTTATGACGAGTGACCTTAGGAAAGCACTCCGCAACGTTCCCGAGCAAAGTTTTTAATTAAGTGGTGCAACTTTGGGCCCGCGCCTATTACTATGAACAAGTGACCGCTGATAATACACGAACATCGAAATGTTGGTCGGCATAACCTAAAGCCCGCGCCTGTTACTGTGAACAGGTGACCTTAGGAAAGCAATCCGCAACTGCCTCATCAGCTCAACCGACGAACCCATTGTTGATGGGTAGGGCATCGACTGTCTTTTTTATAATCGCAATCCATAGTAGGATGTTTCAAGCTTTAGTTAGAACTCTTTTGTTTATGGTTTCTCATGGTAACCATAACCCCTTAAGCTTAGCCTTGGACCTTTATCCGGGATGAATGGAGCTTTGTACAGTAAAGTAAATGTGTTTCTTCTGGAGTCGGGCGACTCGTCTTCGAGAACACTCTTTCTTCTGAGTATTTTCAATGATCTATTAGAGATCAAGTAGGCTTTATCTAGCCAAGATCTTTTGAAGATTCAAATTCAATAGGCTGGATCGGCTGTTTCCGATGCCCGCAAATGGCTTAGTATCGGGTCCGATGGGTTCCCATTCATGCCAATTCCGATGAATGATGGGGATCGCTGCCCCATAAATGTTTAACTCGGCTGTTTGATAACCTGAGCGCTTTAGCTTTGCCTCAGCATCCTTGAGATCATGGTTGATTTCATTTGGCATCAGTCGATTTTCGGGCCAACAGGGCACTTCCCAGGGCTGAAACTGACTAAGTAGTGGACCTATTTGTGGTCTAATCAAGGTATTCGGTGAATAATTATCAATAACCGTCTTTGAACATGGGTGGATTATGTCCACCAGGATCGCGATGCCATCGCGTTACGATTCGCTTAGCATAAGTTGATTTCCGAGCCAACAGGGCATTTCCCAGGGCTGAAAATGATCGAGTAGTGGACCTGTTTGCGGTCTAATCAGGGAAATTAGTGAATATCATTTATGACCGTCTTTGAACAGGGGTGGATTATGTCCACGAGGATAGCGGTGCGATCGCATTTCGATTCGCTTAGCATAAGTCAATGTTCGAGCCAACAGGGCACTTCCAAGGGCTGAAAATGACTTAGTAGGCCTACCGACAGCTTGATTAGGGTATTCGAGGGTCCTGAGATTGGGTAACCTCGTCGTGGTGCATGATTATGGTGTATCATATCATGTAGAAGAAAAGTTTCCCTCTCAGGCTCGGTCCAATTCCGCCCGATTCTTCTCGGTTTTGGCTGTTTTCGGCTCTTTCGGAGGGATTTTCGAAGCTGCCAAATTGGCTATGTGTTGGTTGTTTTTTTTATCAAAACTCTGATTTAGGCTATTTATTGTTGACCGTTGGAGAATCTGATCCGAGGGATGGATAGATCTCATCGAGATGCATCCGGGAGAAGCGGTTTGATCGAAATTCGATCCCGATCGAAGGTAGGCCACACAGCAGAAGGTCCACCCCTCCAACCAGCATCCAGGAGCATGGAGGGGGTGGTATGGGCGCATGTGGCATTTTGAACAGGGTGGTGGGCGTATGTGGCCACTTTCCGGGGGCATGTGCCCATCCCACATGAAAAATAGATGAAGGGAAGATGTTCCGGGCGCATATGGTAGTGCACATGCTCCTGGCTCCAAATAGTGGGCGCATGTCACTTCAGACTTAGTGGAATTTCAAGTTTTCCTGGCGCCAGAAAGAGTGGGCGCATGTGAGCCAGCACTTAGTGCACTTCTGCATTTCCCAGCGAGAGAAAGCCAGCGCATGTGGTGGAAAGCCGACCCATCTGATCCAGCACTTAGAAAATTTTAGAATTTCCCTCTGTACTTGGGATTCCAGCGAGAAAATTCCTTTCCGGCGAGGGAGTCCATTCTGGCCAAGGCATCTGGCGAAGGAAAACAAAGCCGGCGCATGTGGTGCTTGTGTCGCTCTGAGGTCAGAAGAAGATGATTTCTCTCTGATAAATGAAGTGACCTTGCTATTTATAGGGGTGGAATCGGGTTCGGGTCTGACCTGACAGATATTTCCCGACGCATGTGCTGGGAAATTTGGGCGCATGTGACAAGAAAAGCCGGGCGCATGTCAGAGTGCAGGGTCCTGGCGCATGTCCTTTTCCGGCGCATTTTTTGGCACTTTGCGGAAAAGTGTTCGAATCGATTCCCTTCGAGTATAGGGTGTGGACGCATGTGTTGGAAAGCCGGGTGCATGTCTTTGCCGACAATTTTCACACTACTTAGCCAAATTTCAAGATTTCAGTACTTGGAATATTTCAGGATTTCAGGCTCCGACGGGAGACCTCCAAAGGACAGCTACCTTTTTCTGGGCATGCACTCACCATCGCCAAGCCACTTCTAAGCTAGGATGGACCTCCTGAATAAATGGGTTGGGGTGTGGAAGTCCAGATGTTGTAAATTTTGGTACTTCCTTCCTAATTTGGAGCCTCCGGGTCGGCTCGTCGTATAGGAACGTTGTTTTAGGGAACGCGCACATGAAAATACGCACCGTAAGGACTTCGAACTTGCTATTTAAGGTTTTTGAGGTGCTCCGGATCATTTGGTGGTGGTGCAGATGTTCGGTTATGCTCTGAAATGATAGTTGTAGGCTTACGGACCCTTTTTTGTCAGCTTCAAGCAGGGATGAAACGCATTTCGAGGTGCGCAGGTAAATATATGCACCGCATGACTTTGAAACTTACAGGTTAAGGGTTTTAGGACGTTCCGGACCATTTGGCGATGATCCACATGTCTAGTTATGCTCCAAAATGTTGTTTATGGATTTTGGTCATTACCGAGTGATTTGGGTTGCACTGGCATTTTCCGAGCTTTCCTAGTCTCAAAACTGATTCAAATCGTTGTCGATGGACCACATGATGTTGTTTTACAATGGATGCAAATTTGAACCCCAACAGGCGCCAATCTATTGATGTCAAAAACTGATAACAACTCCTCCTAATGATTCATAGTCCTCTTGAAGATAGCCTCCTTCCTTCTACCTGAAAACGACAAATGAAACTAAGAGTGGCCGATGTTCATCCATTAGCCCTCCAATGCTTAAGTTAGTGATTGTCACGCCCCAAATTCGGTTCTCGACATCCATTCGCTATAACCCGAATTCAGAGGTGGCAGCCTCCGTAGTACCCCGATCTCGGATCCTAACCCCACACGCCAGGTTCCGATCCTGGGATACCACAAGGAGGATTTTAGGGTCTGAATTTTTTTTAACATGAGCATCACCATATGAGTACCATCAAAGACAAAACACAATATTTCCACTAAATCTTTTCGTTTATATACAGTACTGAAAAGTAAATACACAATGCGTAAATATAAAAACTGTGCACAATCCGGCACCTTCTGCTACTGCACTCCCAATTCCAACTCAACGTTGCTGATACACTCTGGTATAACCTGCAGCGTAACAAACGCGCATAAGCTTCGAACGAAGCTTTGTGAGTGCGTGTGTGCGTGCGCAATGCGTATGACAAACATGATAAATATCAGAGTAAGCAGTAAAGCATGATGAGAAGACTAAACTAAAACTTAGCCTAATTAGGCTACACGATCATGTGATATGAATAACTAGCCTACCACGGCTATGCAAGCATGCAATATAGATAACTAGCCTACCATGGCTATGCAAGCATGCAATACAGGTAACCAGCCTACCAAGGCTATATACTCATACTGTGCAATGGCCTACAGGGCCTAATGTCACGTACAATGATCCAATGCATGTATGCAAATCACCACCTCTCAGTACAGTGGTCCAGATGCGAACAGTCAAAACGCAATCACGTAAGCAATGCAGGAATCGGAACTGGTAGCTCGCCCAGTGTGGTAGCTCGCCCAGGCTTACAACCTCGCCCACATCACACCCGCCCACATCAGGACCGTCCCACACCATACAGAACATCAGTCACATCACTGATACCAATACCATCTCTGAAACGGAACATCACCGGGGTCTCACAGACCTCACTACTCACCAGTAGCATGCCAAAGCCTATCTGGTGCAATAGCGGACCTACTCACAGCTGGTCAAACTCAACCCCCTTTGCCAACACTCTTCCGGCAAGTTAGGTCAGACCTCCTTCCAAACTGACCACGTGCAGTGGAAAACACCGCCGTTTGGTATTCGGCATACTGGTATATGATTAAACCACCCGATCCTTGAATGGAGCACCCACCTTGGTACCAACGGGTTCAGGGACTTTCACCCAGGGACATCTATGGCATCCTGTTTAAAGATCACATATTTCCGGTGTTCCTGCAAACCACGATGGAGCTGTGGTTGCAACGTAGTAACCATGCTATATGCAGCACAAGCAGACGGTGCGAAATGCAACCATGCATACAAACGTGGGACGACATGCCCGTGCAAGTCTCCAAAGAGCACCATAAAACTATAAGGTCTCAAACACAATGTCACCGTCAGCTGGTAATGAATTGCACGACAATCACGACCGATATGGCCGGTTGATACAAGACAATCAGATGAGCCAAGCATTCATGATGCATGAGTCAAGTATACAGTATGAGTGCCAACAAGTAGTTCATCTACCACGATGGCTATAAATCAATCTAGTCCAACCTATTTGAGATATGATTAAGATGAGGGGACACATATGAATGATCGAGTCATAGTGCGGGATGTCGCTAGCCAGGGAATCTCGCACCAAGGGCTACAAGGTATGCTAAGCTATTCCTACCATACAGTGTAAGTCAGGATGATAGATTCCTGTCCTCGAATAGTCCCATACCTATTGGAGAGGTTTGCGATAGAGAGCACGTGAATTACATTTGCGCGACTACATCTCGAATGCTTTATGAATGCGTTTATGCCCTAGTGGTCCCCAACTAACAATGGTGATTCGGGATGCATACTCATTACACATGCATGGTGGTCGTCGAAGCATATAGTATAAAGATCACATATGAGTATTCCAAATAACACTACGTGTGGCAACAGACATACTAAAAATAGCATAAAAGATAATTCACTTATAATACAAAGAAACATAAAGAGATAATACTCTAAATGGATGGTATACAACAACACAGATGGTCCAACAACTGAACGGTGTGGATTAACCTTCAATATTTAGATAACCCAAATGGAAAGAAAATGATTGAATACACTACCGACACATCAAAGGTAGAACCTACTTGAGCGGCAAGAGTGGAATACTCAAAATCATGCCGAGACCCATAATCCTGTAGTACAGTAGAGATGAACACAATAATGGTCCGTAAAAGGAATGTCATAGAAGGGGGTTGCAAGATAGACATGTCATGACAGAGGATTATAAATAGTAGGGTAATCTACGATAGATGGTCAATACAATGAGGTCCAAAAAGGGACAACAGGTCTAACCTCATACTACAAGATAGGCTCCATATAATGGATGGCCTAGATGACATACGAACGTCGAGGATGAGCCCCATACTCGTCCTATAGGTAAATGGACGGTGTGGATGAGATATACACAATATGGTAGTCTTTTAATAGTTGGGTACAAGGGTAGAAGGGGTGAGTCATATGAGTATACACAAGCTGAGTTACCAGGGTCAATCAACATGGTGAGTCAACAAGGTGAGTCAACAAGGCAGGTTGACAAGACGGGTCAACATGGTGAGTTAATAAGGTGAATTGACAAGACGGCTCAACAAGGTGAGTTTAAGAAGGTAGCCCTGCGACTTGGATCAAGCAAACTCTAAGGATGACCTTTAAATAAGGGTTTACTCAACTAATCATCAAGGTGGATCTACGGGATGGACAATGCGGTCATTCGAACACACACACAGTAAGGTGGTCCCAAAGCCATCCTGTACATAACATGCTAGGGTCCATTCATTTGGATGGTTTGGATCAAGCACAAAATTAAGGCGGTCCTAATGGATGGCCAACATACATATCGCACCATGGAGGCCAATGGCTGACGTGGATAGAACACATGCATAACAAGGTGGACCCGGGGTTGGGTATAACCGCACGAAGGAGTGGGGAAGCCACATACATTAATGGGCCCCCAACAGTTTGGGATCAACTCAATATTTGTGCTTTCCCACTAATCAAGTGAGATGGCAAACAAACACCATGGTGGGGCCCGCACACCACACGTGTGGAACCCCACCCATGGCTGGGTGACTTATGAACAAGAAGGATGGCAAATAAACATAACAGATGGGTCCTGTAAAGTTTCCAATGGTAGGCATTCAATCACCCTTATTTTCTACGTGTGGCCCACCTAAAACTGGGCCCACACCCCTGCCAAGAAGAACGACACGATATACTCAACATTCATCAAGGTGGGACCCAAAGTTGGGCCCCATCACCTTTGGTTGGATGGAAAAATAAACATTACAATGGCCCCAAGGAAGGTTTCAAAGGCGGGCATCAATGACCACTGTTTCCTACAATGTGGTCCACCTGAGGTTTGGATTTACCTCATTATGAGGGCCCCCGGCCCTAAAATAATATAGAAAAACAGATGGGCGGCATACATAAAACAGATACATCGTGGTGGGACCCATAGAGCGTAGCACCCAAATGGGCCCCAAGCATTTTGAATCAAACTAATATTTTTGTTTCCCCCTTCACCCATATCCATGTGATCTTATGAACAGGTTAAATGACAAATAAACATCACTGTAGAGCCTGGGAAGGTTTCAACGGTGGAGATCATTATTCCCACTGTTCCCATGGCATGGTCCACTTGACATTTGGATATGCTTCAATTTTGGCTCAGCCACTAAAATGAGCTGGAAAAACATATGGACGGGATAGATAGAGCGCATACATTCTAGGTGGGCCCAACAAGTGGGGCCCATTGGCAACGCCGAGAGAGCCTGGGCTGCTGGGCAGCAGCATCCCCTGGACGCTGCCTGTCCAGTGCCCATGATCTTTTTTTTTATTTTTTTTATTTTATTCTCTCCTCAAGTGGGGCCCACAGAAGCTTTCGGTCAAGCTGATATTTTCGTTTTTCCTTCTTCCATGCATGTATGAACTTATGAACAGATTGGATCTCAGATAAACATCATGGTGGGCCATAGGTAAGTTTCAACGGTCTGTCACTGCCCTCACTGTTTTCTGTGGTGGGGTCCACTGGAGATTTGGATCTGTCTCATTCTTGAGGTTATGCCCTAAAATGATCTCCCCAATTGGATAGATGGTGAGGATATAGCACATACATCATGGTGGGACCCACAGGGTGGCCTCCAGATGGGCAGTGAGCCCAGCGTCCGTGGACGCTGGTACGCCCAGCGCCCGGACGCCTCTCCTCTCCTTTTTCTCTTTTTTTTTTCTATGGTTTTCGCCCAGTGGGGCCCACAAGAGGATGATCCACCCCATCTAACGGTTTCCTCGGCTCATAAGGAACTCATAGAGTCCTATATTGGGTATGTTTTGGGGGCTACAAATATCAAGGTGGGCCGAGGAAGTTCAGCAGTACAAATCGTCTCCCCACTGTTTCATACGGTGCGGTGCACTTAAAATTCAGATCGGCTTCAGATTTGGCCCTTGGCCCTAAAATGATATGGGAAAACAGATAGACGGTGTGGATGGAACACAAACATCAAGGTGGGTCCCACGAGTGGGGACCCCACTAACCCCTCCAGCGTACGCTGGACGTTTCCAGAGTCTCTGACGCTGGGACGTCCAGCGTCCATTTTTTTTTTTCTTCTTTTTTTTTTTCTTTTCTCTAGTTTATTTCAGGTGGGGCCCACTTAGGAAAGATCCACTCCATCTATCAGGTTCCCCATCTCATAGGGGACCCAATGAACCCAATATTGAATAGTTGAATTGGTCTACAAACATTGATGTGGGCTGAGGAAATTTTGACAGTGGAAATCATTCACCCCACTGTTTCATGTGGTGCGGCCCACTTAAGATTTGAATCTGCTTCATATTTGACGTCCAGCCCTAAAATGGGCTGGAGAAACAGATGGACGGCGTGGATCACATACATGCAGCAAGGTGGGTCCCACGAGGGGAACCCACGGTCAACCCAAGGCTAGGCGCTGCTGGGCAGCAGCGTCCTTTGGACGCTGACTGTCCAGCGGCCCAAGGCTTTTCCGTTTCTTTTCTTCTTCTCTTTTTTTTTTAACTAATTATTATTATTATTATAATTAAGTGGGGCCAATCATGGATGATCCAACTCATCCATCTCATTGCCCATCACAAGGTGGGCCCAAGGAAATAAAATGAACGGTAAACCAGAAAAAAAGGGAGGGGAGATTGCACTCACAATGATGGTTGGACGGTTGGATTGCCGATCGGACGGTCCGGATGATGATCGAGGTCCTCCAAGCTTGATCTCCTCCTTCAATCTCTCTAACTCTCTTTCTCTCTCTTGATCTCCCTCCAAATCTCTCTACTTCTCTCTCTTCTCTCTCTTCTCTCTCTCTCTCTCCCTCTCTCTCTCTCTCTCTCAAATCTTGCAATTGAGAAGGCCACCCCCCCCCCCCACGTATGGCTCTTGTATGGGAAGAGGGGGGTGCATGATGTCATGATGATGATGATGATGATGATGGGAGAGAGCATGAGAGGTATGGGTTGTGGTTGACTTTTGGTGAGAGAGGATGGGGTGGGTATGGTGATGATGGCTAGATAATGATAGGGGTATGGGTGAGGGTGATGGTGATTGAGTTGACATGTTGTTGGGAATTGTGCAAGTGGGGCCCACGCTACACGCGTGTTGCGTGGCCCACCTCGAATTGCACAAACGTATGCATCTAACACACCGGGTATCGCAATGGGGCGTGCCGCGCGGCGTTGGAATCGTGGCGCCCGTGCGGTCGCAAGGGTACAAGTCTTGGGTCGTTGCGGTACTAAATCAGGGTCGCGATCAAGGCTCTCTAATCTGGTCCGTCCGGGACGTACCGGTACCGGAAACTAAACGTACGGAGGGCAATTCAGGGTACGGGTCTTACAGTGATTGACTTCAACGTAAGATGAAGTGTGAAACGTGGGCTAAGATATTGCTTACCTTCCTCATCCATGGGAACCTTTATTTATTTAGGTCCCGGTGGACTGCAGTGGACTAGTTTGTCACGTAAGTGGTTGAAATCTTCCCGATATCAGGGGATAAGATGCTATCTTATCTAGTTAGAGACTTAGACAGTCACGTTGCTTGATGTTTATCCCCTTTAATCCAAGATTGGCGGGTGAGAATAGATATAAGTGGATTTATAATCTAGGCCAACTCTTGAACTATATGAGCTGCTGGGACTAGGACCTAGGTAATGTCTTTGTCAACCGACTAACGACTAGATCCGCTCGAATGTGAATGAACGATAGGCTAGTGAGCACGTCTATCTAGATTGGTTCTTCAGAAGCCGAGATGCGCCCAATCTTGTTCGTTAGACGATATATATTGTATTAACTTGCTCGCAATTTATAGTTATCAAAGAGGCACTCGCATGTCATATGTAGACCATACAAAGCTACTTGGTCGCATGTCGTATGTAGACCATACAAGGCTACTTGGTCGCATGTCGTATGTAGACCATACAAGGCTGCTTGAGGGAGTCACTCATCGCATGTTTCGACCAACTTTATTCTATAACATTTAACATCCTCCAAAGGAGGAGTGCAACTTCAATATAGACATGTAAAAGCCTTTTATAAACAAAAGTACACAAGCATAATTTTATAAGTGTAAGGAAACAACATGCATCCATGTATATGTATTATGTATTATTGATGTCATCATGTATATGTATTATCCATGCCATCCATCCATTTGTACATATCATTTTAGAACATGATCCTAAAATGGAATCATATCTAAAGCTCAAGTGGATCACACCACATGAAACAATCTACTTACAATCTACGAGTCGAATCAAATCGAGCTAAATCAAACCGAGCTTTGAGCCGAACCGAGCCGAAACTGCCTTAGTTTGAGCTTGGTTTATTTTGTTAAACGAGCTTGACTTTGAGGCTTGGTTTGGTTTGGACTTCAATTAGAACCAATTCAAGCCGAGCTTTTTCAAACCAATCCGAGCTGAGCTTTCGAGTTGGCTTGGTTTGTGCCCACCTCTACTTGGCGGGTAGTTCAGGTAACTTAGTTAAGATTTTCTATTCAGTTAAATTTTATTCTCTTTGTCAAAGAATATTGTCTTAACAATTGTTTTCTAAATGTAGTGCAAGAGAGGTTCGATGTCAATCCTCACATTAAGGATCGGGTTATAGAATCCTTAAATAAGAAATGGAAGGACCATAAGGCTGGCCTGAAGAAATTCCACATTACGCCTCATGCGGATAATTCAAATGAAGTCAAGAGGAATTGCCCATCTGACCTAGATCCGGCGAACTGGGTTTAGTTGGTTAACTTTTGAATTAGTGAGGTTTGCAGGGTCAGAGTAATAACTAAATATAATTTTATTTAAATATACGTTTAGTATGTTATTATATTAGTTTCTTAAATTTTTTATTTTATGTAGATGCGTAAGGAAAAAAAATAAAGCAAACCGCATGAAGCAGGGGCTTCCCCACACCTTTATCACGAAGAACTTCGCGAGGAAATGCCATAAGATAAATTTGGATGACCAACTAACCTATTGTTCTTTTTCATTTTACAACAATTTAATTATTTTATGCCTGTTAACAAAACCAAAAGGAGGCCGGAGCAGAATCGTCCTAGGTGCAAATGTTTACAGTTACACATAGACGTAGAGATGAGACGCCTATAGATCCAGTTTCAGTGCATCTCATTGTAAGTATATGTATCAAAATTAAAATTACTTTTATCTTTATTTACTGTTTTATCCTTTTTCAATTGTCTTAGTATTAAATGTATTTAATTTATTATAGGTAAAAATGGCGGTGAGGGAGTCCCAGCTATCAAAGGGCTTTAAGAGCAGCACAATTGAGAATTACATATTCTCCCAAGTCATGAAAGAAGATGGTCATGGCCGCGTGAGGATGGTGGGGATGGGAGTTAGTCCCTCCAGATTGTGCCCCCCCCCATATACGTAGTACAGGGAGTAGGCTATTGAGGATCGTCAAGATGTCGTACGTTGGGAGGCCGTTGAGGGTTGAGGCAAACAAGAATAGCGTCCACTTAGAGACCACCATGCAGGTGAAGCTTGAAATTGCGGTTTTACCGCTTGTAGAGACACTCGGAGATATGTCTAAGGACCTACAGGGGGGGGGGTGATTAGGACCTTTGAAATTCTTTTCGACTACTTACACAATTCAGCAAATTTAGCCTAGTAAGCAAGAACACTTCGGCTTCCAAGCCTAGGTGGGTCCAATCACAAGACTACCAAAAGGTTAAGCAATAAACAATCCTAGTCTAAGCATGCATAGGTAAGTAAATGATACAACTAATTAAGCTTCTAACCTATGCAACTTGTGTAGACTTATGAGAGTGGATCAATGAGCTCTAGTCTACACAACTAGTGAAGGTACATCTTGTGTAAGGATGAATCTAAAAAGTGCCTAGCATTCATTCCTATCAAGTATTCATAATTAAGCAATTAAACTAACAATGCAAAGATATAAATGTGCTCAAGAACAATCACAAACACAAGGATCTATAGTGGTTCGACTACTTGTCTACTCCACTCCCGGTTCAAGTACTCAACCCCTTTGAGCACACCTGCATTCACTATCGGAGGTTTTAAATGAGGTTCACCTCTCAACCTGTACACGAAGTTTTAGACAAAGGCTAACTCTCAACCTAACGCATATTTACTCCCGTGTCGGAGGCTCCCCCTTGGAGACTTAGTTTAGGCCCGGCTGACGGGCCAAGGAATGGCTAACGTCCCTAGGTCTAGTTCAACAAAAAAACTCTAAAATGGACTCTCAAATAAGACAACCTACTTGTCGGATGAGCCCCTTAATTAGCGCCGGATTGGGTTGCTTGATCTCCGCTCTCCCGTGCTTCAATCAGCTTCCATGCTCCCACGATCGTGCCACCGTTGCGTCGCCAATGCCTCAGCCACACCCGATCAAACACCTTGCATGCGATGCCTTTGAGATGCCCAAGGTGCTAGGAGGATAGGTTTGAGAACTCTACAACTAATGGGAATGGGTTGCCTAGAGTCTCTTACCTATAACGATCTCATCTTAGAGTTTTGGACAAGGATTTTCCAATCAAGAAGCTTCCAAACTCTAGAGATCAAGAGGGGATGGAGATCATCTTCTTCCTGAGCTTGGAATGTTCTAATCTTGTGTTAAAGCACAAGAAGATGCCTTGCATAGGTTGGGAATGAGCCTCAAAATGGTCTCCTATAATAGTGGCTTCACTCCACAAAAATCCCTCATCCCAATGCCCAAAAACAGAGCTCTATATGTAAGAAAAGAAAGCTCCAACGGTCATAAAACGGGCATAAAATGGCTCTTAGCCGACCTGTCCCGACCGGTCCCGACCGGTCGGAACCCCTTGCTGAATGGCATACAAAGATACCCAGCCCGACCAGTCAAGACCGGTCGGACCCCCTTGTTGGACAGCCAAAAACATACAGGCCGACCGGTCTTGACCGGTCGGCCCACCTTGCTGGACAACCTTGGATGAGAAGGCCGACCGGTCAAGACCGGTCGGCAAGGCTTGCTGATCCCCTTCTTTTGTGAAGGCCGACCGGTCTTGACCGGTTGGCTGGCCATTGTATCATGCAGCAAGGCCGACCGGTCTTGACCGGTCGGACCAGCCTGGTTCTCCCCTACATTAAGCTGAACTCGACATGCTTCAGCCTATCCATTTTGGCCAAGGTTATGGTGATCAATTGGGACACCTAGGGCCAATCTATGATGACAAAATATTTTCTAATATGGTCAAGGTCATCAAAGAAACAAAGGGGATGGGTTTTGGTCAAGGTGAAGGCACCAAGGCATCACTTTTACCTGAATCTTTTTCCTTGATGCAGCCGGTCCGTCTTGAGTATTCGATCTTCGTCTTCATTGGGCTCAACCAACACTAGACTCACTGACGTAAGTGATTGACAAATAAGGTGCACTAGTATGCCACGGAAAAGTACACTAACAAAGCTTGAGGTAGTCCTACGCTGTGTGAGTTGGTATTTTGATGGTTTCATAAACATGGATGAGATACCAAGCGATAGCGTGAAGGTTCCACCTAATGCCGGTACTCATCCGACGCCTGTTGATAGCGGCGCTCCTTCGCCTGATCGTACCGACACTCCTCCACCTTGAGCCTCTCTTATTTTTTTATGTTTAATATGGATGTTTATTCTAGGGGTGCTCTCCTGGCACCAAATTACTACATTACAAGATATATTTTCATTTGTGTGTAAAAATATTATTTATTTGTTTGATTGCACCTTTTTTTATTGTGTGATTGGGCATTTTATTTTATATTTATATATGATTGTGATTGTAAAAAGGTTTTTAAATACGTTTTGTATCCACTGATAACTACCGCGCCTAGATGCAACATTTTTTTTTACAATGTAGACCATATAGTAGCGGATATATCCACTACTTCTACTGAAGGGTACTATAATGACATGTTTTTTCGAAGTATACCATATAATGATGGATATATTCACCATCATAGGGTACTATAATGACAAAAAAATTTCAAGGCAGACCATACAATGGTGGATATATCTGCCGCTAAAGGTGTTTATAGCGACGGATATAACCAATAGTGGATGTTAAGTATCAACGATTCTATTTGCCACTATACAGGCTTTCATTGGCGAATATAATCGCTGCTAAATACACCTTTGCACGACAGATGTATTCGCCGCTATAGAGTATATACAGCGGCATGGATATAGCCACCGCTAAATGATAAGTATCGACAGTTGAATCTGCCACTATATAAGCTTTCAGCAGCAAATATAACCGCAACTACATACACCTTTAAGTGATGGATAGATCTACCGCTATAAAGTACATACAACGGCAAATATATCTATCTGCCACTATATCTCTTTTTTCCACATCCGTCGATATAATTTATAATAGGGGCGACAATTTTTATCCACCGCTAACTGCGATAGCGGACTGATTATCCGCTGCTATATTTACAGCGACGACGGCAACCACAACGGAAATCTTATTCGTCGTTACACCGCTGTTAAATGTAATAGCAATGAATATGACATGATATAATGGTGGATGTAAGTGTTATATGTTGTAGTGTATGCAGAGACACGATTGAACCAGTCTTGCCATCTTAGCAAGGGTTTTGACCATGATCGTGGAGTTTTTAAAGCGTTCGAAGGATTTGGGACTGATTGGGATTGAAGTAACAGTTCTTTGCTAAGACAGTTTGGTAAGAGATGTCCACCGAACGGATTTTTTCAGGGACAATTTTAAAGAGGAAGGATGGTCCAACGCAATAGTAATCATTATTCTCGATTTGTGCTATGAAAACGATCTCATCAGTTAACTTTTTAGAAACGATGTCTAATTTATCTACAAGATCATCTTGGGGGAAGGTTGGAGGGGCAGGTGATGAGGAAGCAGCTATGTAGGAATGAATTTAAGCAAAGAGGGTTTCAGAGATGAAGAAGTTATAAAGAAAAGTGCAAGAAATTTGAAAACATATTTAAATGATGTTTATAGCGGTCGAGATCGTGCGCATTAATTAGGGCGTAATCATGACATGTATGGTTCGATGCTTGCACATGCATCATGACGGGAGTCGTTCTACAAAAGCAGGACCATCATTCGAAAGTGTCTTGGTTAGGCGTGTTGAATGAAGTGCTGACATGTGGCCAAAAGGACGATCGCATTTATGAAGGGTCGAATATCACTTTTACCTAAATGCAAAGCAACATGTGGGGGGGGTGGCAATGTTGTACCTTATTTCTGGCCACTCTTACGTGAGCCCCAATTAGAAAGAGACACGTGTAATTCCATGAGAGCTGCGTGGTGTATAGAAGATCTGTAAAGATATCCAAAGCGGGTTTTGCAAGAATACAGATAACATTGATTAAGCGGTGTTATGATATCCATAAAGAAATGGTGGCCGAACGAATGTGGTCTAATCAATGGGAGGTTTGAAGGCAGTTACTAGGACAAGTAGTAAGCATAAAAGGAAGGATCTAGAAGGCTAGATTATGCCGAAGTAGTCGCCACGACTCTCAAGTTGTGTGCGTGGTAAAGCTTATAAATAATATAGGAAAGCAACAGAGCAACGGGTCTCATACCAACCAAACAAAATCAAACCAAATCTATCTTTCAAATTACTCTGTGCTTCTTAGCATAACCAATATTTTACATTCTTTAGTGTAATTTGCTTCTCTTATTCCTTCGTATAATTTGGCATTTGCATTCCTTAGTGTAATCAGCACTTTACGTTTCTTAGCATAATCAAAAGTTTAATCCCATAACTAGAAGTAGCTGTTAATTTCTACTTGTAATCTAAGTCTACACTTATACACTGGACTTAGTTTAATATCAAGCAAGTTCTCCATCCAGAAAAGCATTCTACAGTTGTTCTTCATGGCCGATTATAAGTGCTTCCTTTTTATTTTATCTGTATTGAAAAGTTATTTCGTGTGAAAGGCATAAGTGTAACCCATCTCCGGATGACAAACTCTATTCTTCGATAATCGTCTAATTATCTTAAAAAATACGACGCAAATGGTTGAATATGAGATCAATCTTATTTTATCTTGGTCATATATGGTTGATTATGACATATCTACTTATCTTGGTGGTTGGAGTCTTAGTTTTTCAGTTTGAATCGAGTAGCATATTTGATTCTGGCACACCCCCACAAACCACGTTACTAAACGTATGTGTTGTATACCACGTGAGGCCTACCTCAACGTATGCGTTGTGTACCACGTCATCTATCCATTTTTAACTCTCACCAAAATCAAGCTGGTATTTGTTTTCTTTTTCCTTGTTCATCCAAGTCTAAGTCATCTTACAAAGAGGTTGGATGGCAAAAAAACATCACAGTAGACTTTGTGAAGTTTTTAGGGGTGGGAGCTCAATCAAGAAAGTTTTTAATGGTGTGAGTTCAATTACCTCTATTTTCCTCTAGTGCGGTCCACCTGACATTCGAATCTGCCTCATTTTCTGGGACCATAGATTAAAATGAGCTGGAAAAATAGGTGGATGAGCGTTGATATATAACAGATACATCGACGTGGCTCCTACGGTCAGTGCCTGACCCACAAAGTTGTTACCGCTTTGGGACGACGTCCATATACAACGGATGATTTTCACGTTCGTAAACTTTATCCTGCTGGGCCATGCTATCGGGCCTTAGGCTATCTTAGTCTAAGCCCGGACCGTTCATAAACGGGCTTGATGTTTAAGCCCGAGCCGAGCCCGAAGGCCTTATGCTCTAGCCCAAGCCCGGCTGGAAAGCCCCACAGGCGAAGCCGGCCCATTGACACGCATTAGAGAAAAGGGTACCACACTTGTCGGTTCAAAAACCTAGTCACGGACTCATGATCAAGCGTCCGTGGGATCTACCCATTCATCAGTGGCCTTCAAAGCAACGGTAGGAAAAGAAGGTTAATGACAAATAGTCAGCGTGGGAAAGTACTGAATAAAAGTGAAGCGAGACCATCCACGACATACCTCACTAGATAGAACGTCCTGATTATATCTCACTCGGGCAGGTGTACCGTCTAATCTTGGCTCCACCATACCATCAATCTGCCCTACAGATGGAATGTAATTTTCATCAATGTGTTTTCCCAAAATCTGAAGCAACAAGGTATTAACGAAGAAATTAAAGCCACCGAAAGCGAGAAAATGGCTGCTGTTCAACCATAATGAGTAGGTTTGCTAATTCCAGACGCGTGCACAGCCCAACATCATACACGCCTCCGCATGTATTTCATGCCATATGTATGTGAGATCCGAGCCATTCATTAGGTTGGACCCAACATTTAGATGCCTTGGCCAAAGAATCAAGTCTGTAAACACATTGTTAACGGTCAATTTGTCTGGTAAATTGCTGCACAGCTGATAAGAATACTCCTGTTTTATTTTGGCTAGAGAACCTACACGCTGCGCCGCCTAACGTAGGGCTTACATCCCACCCACGTGTGTAAGACATATTGAAACATGGGGACGTGCGTACTGGAAGTGCCCCACACAAGCGTGTGGGCTCACCATACCTTTGGGAAGACATCAGGAAAGCGTGGTTGTTCCGTCATCCATTTCAAGTGAAAAGGCGATCGCACCCCACTTTTTCAAGGTGGGCCTAACGTGCGCGGTAGGTGAACATAGACTTCCATATGTACTCACTTCGGCTGCAGTCGCACCGCACCATACTCCAATTTCAGTCTCATACCACATCCGCTCACCAAATAGCAGCCATGGCTTCGCCTCTCAGCCAACCTAAAACCTCCGATGAAGAGGAGCAATGCCTTTTCGCCATGCAACTTGCAAGCGCCTCTGTCTTACCCATGGCGTTGAAGGCAGCGTTAGAGCTAGACGTGCTAGAGATCATATCCAAAGCTGGCCCTGGGGCCCACCTCTCACCGTCCCAGATCGTCGCTCATCTCCCCACAGAGAATCCGGAGGCCCCCGTCATGCTTGATCGTATCCTTCGACTATTGGCTAGCTACTGCATTCTTGCTTGCTCCGTTGTCACGCTCGACGATGGCCGGGTCGAGCGACGCTACGGTCTCGCACCCGTGTGTAATTTCCTCGTTCGTAATCGAGAAGGTGTCTCGATCTCGCCTTTGGTGCTTATGAACCAAGATAAGGTCCTCATGGAAAGCTGGTAAGTTCCGATCTTCGGTAGTGGTCCCCTCTAATTTTAGCCGTCCGTATTGTGTGGTTATCATCGAGCCAAGCACCCTTACTTCCTTGTGGTGTACTTGAGCTCCTGTTTGATTTTCCTAGAAATGAGAATACCTGAAATAATCAATTAATACTTCTTTACCCATTTGAAATTAATTCGGTCAAACTCCTGCTTTGAAAATGGGTACAAAAGAAGTATTTTAAGATATATATGCGCTCCGTCCATTAGCTTTAATTGAAAATTTTGAGACATGAGCCAAAAAATGAGGCAGATCTAACATTCAAGTGCCCCACACCATAAGAAACAGTGACAGGAAGAAGTTTCTAACGGTAAGTGTTGAAATCCCTTTTTACTCAGGTGTGGTCCACCAAAGCATTGAGTTTGGCTCATTGTTTGGTCTATACCCTATGTTCATTTGGCAAAACAGATGAATGGTGTGGATAAGCCACGCACATCATGGTAGGCCCCACCTATATTTCACTATTCTCCTCAATTTTAACAATAAAAAAATAGGGAGTCATTGAGAAAAGGATATAGAAAATAATCATTATACATTTACATTGCAATTACACGAGAAATGAAAAATCAAACAGCCCTTAAGCTCACATGTTATTGGCAAGGAGCGAGCGGGTTAGGTGAAGCTTGGCCTCACCCAACATAGGTAAATCCTAACCGTAGGGCCCACCTTGATGTATGTGTTGTATATCCATGCTGTCCATTTGTTCTTCTATCTCGTTATGGTGTATGAGCCCAAATATGAAGTAGATACAAATCTCAGGTGGACCACACCAAAGGAAAGAGTGATGATTGAACTACCACCATTAAAAACTTCCCAGGGCCTACCGTAACGTTTACTTTCCATCCAACCTGTTGATAAGGACACACAGACAACACAGACCTGGATAAAGGGAAAAGAATAAATATCAGCTTGATCCAAAACTATTGCGATCTTCAAGAAATTTTTAATGGTCAGTCACCACTCTTTCATGTGGTATGGATACCTGATATTCGGATCTGCTTCATTTTTAGATTCATGTCCTAAAGTGATATGGAAAAATGAATGTACGGCGTGGATATACAACACATGCATCAAGGTGGGCTCCATGGTCAGGCCCGCACCCAATCCACTCCCCTATTGGTACCACCACTATTTGATTTTAGTCTGTCGTAGGGCCAACCTTGTACGTTTGATTTCCGTGATGATAAATCACTATCCAATCATCAAGTGGGCCAAAATGTGCATTTGCGGTTCTTTTTGGGAAGTTGTTGGTTATTTTCTACGGTGTGGCCCACCTGATGAAAGATTAGCCCAATCTTTTGGTATGGGTACACATCACTGTGGGGGAACCTATTGGACGGGCTGGATGTAATCCACACACATCATGGCCCCACAAAAGCTCAGTGCCATGTGATCATTTCTCTATATCAAAGATAAATAAATGCAACTGCATATTAATTCCATGTGGGCGTCTATACATTTCTTACTAGGTACCACTTAAAAGATGCTGTCCTTGACGGTGGAATCCCTTTCAACAAGGCTTATGGAATGACTGCATTTGAGTACCATGGAACGGACCCAAGATTCAATAAGGTTTTCAACCGAGGAATGTCTGATCACTCCACCTTAGCCATGAAGAGGATTCTGGAGACATACAAGGGGTTTGATGGATTGAAGAGTGTGGTCGACGTTGGAGGAGGTGTTGGGGCAACCCTCAACATGATCATCTCTAAGTATCCCCAAATTAAGGGAATTAATTTCGATTTGCCTCATGTGGTCGCCGATGCACCAGATTATTCTGGTATGTGTGTCTTTCTATCACCGTCACTATTGTCACCATCATTATTAATGAATAATGACTAATCCAAGGCGATGATCTGATGGCTTTTGTCATGGATGAATCATGGCCCTTAAATCCCCAAAAAATGGATGATCCTAGCCACTCAATTCATCCCCTGTTTTCCATTCAATGTGGATTGTCCGTGTCTTTATTCTTACTCCTGTATTTGGATGCAAGCAATTGAACGGATAGGATTGTCTGATTTAGGAGATTCTTTGAGCATGGGATGACAAAAGCCACAACCTCAATGGTCTGGATCAATAAGCCTTGGGCCCCACACACATAAAGTCAATCATGGTACGAAAGTTCCCTATAATTGCTAATAGATAACACAACCTTATTATTATTACTGCTGCTATTATTATTATTATTATCAATAAGCCTTGGGCCCACCACTACCTTCATCATCACCACCACCACTACTATTATTATTATTATTATTATTATTATTATTATTATTATGGTTGCAGGTGTGGAGCATGTTGGGGGAGACATGTTTGTTGACGTCCCGAGTGGGGAAGCCATTTTCATGAAGGTTAGTTGGAATTACATTTTTTTTTAATTTTATTTTTTATTATTTTTTTTATGGGTTGGTTCACACACCCCATTGTTAGTCACATCACAATGTTAGCCACCCTCACGCACGAGGCTATCTACACTCAGTCTGCCACTTAATTAGGGATTTATTACAAACCACTGATCTGAAAGTTATCTTATAGGCTGGCCCTTGCCATTTCTGGGCCATTGCAGCAATGTCTTGGATCTAATACTAGTGTGCATTTAGATTGAAGGTACTAATAAGCAATTTTGCACGGGCTCCACGCTTACATAATTAAATCCATATAATACCCCTATAATCTCCCCGTCCGGGAATGTAAATTGAATAGAAGTAATGGGCGGTCTAAACATAATCATTCACGCACATGCATGATTAGCACAACCTGATGCACCGTTAACTTTTCTAAGAAGGATTTCAATAAGCTACATTAATTCAAGTCCTTAAGGGTACCTTTCTGTGGATTTTTTTAATGGCCACTTGTTGGCGTGTGTGCAAAGAGGTAGGAGGTTTGAATGAATACCATCATGATGTATAATGTTTACGGGAAATTCACCCAGACAACCACTAGTGGTGTGTCATCTCATGTTAGTTATAGGAACAAAAAAATCAGACTCATCCGTAATTCAGGTGGACCACACAATTTAAAATAGTGTAAAAGGCATTGCTCACCCTCTATATTGTTTTCATTGTTGTGGCCCATGTGAGACCACACAATTTAAAATAGTGTAAAAGGCATTGCTCACCCTCTATATTGTTTTCATTGTTGTGGCCCATGTGAAATTCAGGATGAGTCTATCGTGGGGTCCTAGGCATAAATTTTTGTGTGACATCTAATGGTTGGAGTAGATTTTATATAATCATCATGGCGGCCCTTATAAAAATCAAGGCTAGACGTCTCTCTCTTTGGGTGTGCGCCACCTGAATCACAAGTCAGTCTAATCTTGGCCCATGGGCCTTAAGTGGGATCGCTGATCTAAAGGTCAGAATGGATCTCACATAAGGAAGCAATGGGCCATGTTGAAATCCAGTGTGTGCTTCTCCTAAAATTCCCTTTGTTTTAATGAGTGGCGGTGCTGAGTTATTCAAAAGGTGATGCTAATTAGAGCCAACATATTGGACTGGATGCATACCGTATAAAAGATTGAAAGTTCTTAGCTAGTTAGACTGTAACTTATAGTCCGAACTATTGGACTTTGAGATTTCTTTTTCAATAGATGTAGGGAATTGCTGTCTTTTATAAGGAGAGGGATGCCGGCCTTTAATTTTTAATGTAAGCACCTTGACATCTATGTGAAATATACTTCAACCATTGGATGTGTAATTCAACATTAGTTCCATGTCTGAAAAAAGCAGGCTGACATGTGATTCAGTTAAGTTACACCAATAAAAAAGTTAAATGATAGACGCCAACCCTTTATTTTTACTAGGCCCACCATGATGATTATATAAAATTCACCCCAACCATTTAGATGACACACCAAAAATTATGAATGAGGTCCAAAACTATTGCCCATTCACAAATTGAGTTGGGTCACACTAAACGTTTTGGAAGTAAGCATTATCCTCATACACTTTTCTCAATCATATCATCCACTTTATGTAAGACTTCTTAATGTGAGCCTACATGATCAATGGCTTGGATCACTTAAAACAAGGATGGGGCTGAATGCCTTATCCTATTCAATTTTCTCAATCATATCATCCACCTAAAGCAAGTATGGGTTGAATTTTAGGACTGGGCCTAACACGAGGTGAGTGAGGAACTTGTCGTCGGGGTAGGTTTCAAATAGGCATTATGGCCATGGGGCTCACCCGAGCCCATACCCTTTTGCTCATTAGGCTGACCCGAGCGGCTGATTGAGAAATCTAAGTACTTGATGATAATTACTTAAATTAATACGGTAGAATTCTGAAAAGGTTTCAGAATGTCAATTGGGTTTTTATTTTTTATTTTAATTTTATTTCTAGATAAAACGACTAGGAGACCTGGTTTCGTGTGTGCCATGTGTGGCCGCCCCTCTTCATTTGTTTGAGCAAACGTCTCTGTGGATGTTGATTGCGAATCTTATTTATTATCATTTTTTTTTCCCCAACTTGCCAAACGCTTCACGACAAATGTAGCAGTTAAAGTCAAGACACGATCAAAATGTTCCACTGATCGGGTTATCCTGAGACAGCAATGCGCCAGATCGGTTGCCTTGATGAAGATGGCTCTTTAATGCCCAGGGGTACATGTGCCCCATTAGAGGAAAGTTCCGGCCGTTGTAAGCTACATGGGATCCGTTGAAATTTCCTTGAGAAATCAATTCCATACATCAGTTTCTACAGCCCATGTTAGGACAACTTTAAAATTAGACCACATTGCAGGAAAGAATGGGGAAGGAAATGCCCATCATGGAAATCATCCCGAGGATCTGATAGAGACGCCACATTTATGAAGTAGACTTTCTCCTCTGAAAAGTCATTGGTAACGTTTCGCAAGTCCAAAACGCCGTGTCATACGGGGTACTTAGATTCAAACCTGTTCCTCCGTGGATAATCCATCGTCCAAAAGTTGCTATCCTAACCGTCTATTTGATGTAGAATGTTTCTATCATTTGGGTGCCCCATGGATAATCCATGGGCCTAAAGGTACTATCCGAACCGTCTGTTTGATGAACGCGGATTGGCTGAGCCCCAGCCACATGCATGTTCCTGTGCCCCCTGTTGTCGAAAGCTATGTGGAGCCCACAGAGATCCTTGTGACAAATCCACTCCGTCCATCAGTTTTGCAAGAACAGAATAGGATAGGAATTTTAAATTCAGAAAGATCCAAACCTCAGGTGGGCCATACCAAACGAGAAAGTGGGAACAAAAAGGTCCACCATTGAAACCTACCTAGAGGTGACGATGATGTTTGTACGCCACCCAAACTGTTCATAGGGTTAATACCACTCAGATAAACTGTAGGCACATCTTGATAAAAAGCTTTTGTGGCCCCCACAAAATTTCCAATGGTGGGTGTTCAATCCATGCTGTGTCACGTGGTTTGGCCCACATGAATTTTTGATCTGCCTGATTTTTAGATTACTGTCCTATTTGGTCTTGCAAAACTAATGGACAGGGTGGATTAGTCATGGGCATCTTTGTGGGACCACACGGCTTCTGACATCAGGGGGCACAGGCGGGCGCGGATTTCCTGCGAAAGCCTTGTGCAGGAAGTTCCTGCGCTGGGAACGAAGGTGGGCCCACAGTGATGTTTGTTGATAAATCCACCCCGTCCATCCGTTTTGGGAGCTCATTTTAGGACGTGAGAACAAAAATAAACCGGATCCAAGACTCAAGTGGGCCTCACTAAAGGAAAAGGTGGGTAGATAAATTACTACCATTGAAACCTCCCTGGGGTCCACAGTGATGTTTAAATGACATCCATACCGTTCATAAAATCACTACTACTGGGATGAAGTGGAAACACAAATATTATCCTGATTCGAAAATCCTGTGGCTCCACAAATATTTCAACTGTGGACGTTCAATCCTCACGTTTTCGGCCCACTTGAGTCTTGGATCCGGTTCATTTTTCTTCTGATATCCTAAATTGAGCTCCCAAAACGGATGGACGGGGTGGATTTATCAAAAAACATCACTTTGGGCCCCACCTTGGTTCTCAGGAACTTCCTGCCAAGGCTTTCGCAGGAAATCCGCGCCCCGGCACAGGCAATCTGCTTCCCTCTTTGATGTGAAGTGTTCTTCATTTTAGTTAGTAGCGGTCCATTTATACGTCGGTAATTGATCACCTTTGGATGGCACTTGAGATGACACTTAGGGCCCGTTTGGATACCACCAAATAAGTTACTTTTCTTGTTGATGGCAGCAGTTAAGTAACTTATTTGAGATAAGTTAATTTGGTTGATAAATATTAATGATCATTACTTATTTGCTGAAAATCAGCAAGTATTTTAGTATTTTTATTTTGTTTTTCTACTTTTTCATCACGACTAAAACAAGAGGTGCTCATCATAACCGGAAAAGTGCTGATTTTCATAGCAACCACCCAGCCCATGTTGACCATCCATCTTGCTGGGCGCATTGCGATATATTTGATCCGCGCCGTCCATCAGGTTTGGATGTGAGTGGAGCTAGCATGTGAGGCCGATCTAAAGCTCAGATGGACCTCACATCAGGAAGCAGCAGTGGTAATGATGACACCATTGAAACCTCCTTGGCCCAGCGTGATGTGTTTTACTCATGCCATTCATATGTTTTTCCAATTAGTTTTGAGTAGCCCACTATGTAATGGGGCCTCATGTTGTGCACATGAAATCCACATCATCCACCGTCCATCCCAAAAAAGAAACAAAACCCAATCTCAAATAGACTGCACGTCAAAAACAGTGGTCATTGACGCCCACCATTGGTCGGCCGTAATGATGAGTGGCCCATATCCAAGGTGGGCCCTACATGATGGACGGCCCACATTAGAGGTGGGCCCACATTTGGGACGATCCACATTAAAGGTGGCTCTAGATGATGGGCAGTGGATATTGATGGTGGGCCCACTTGATGGATGACCAACATCAAAGGCGGGCCCTACATAAAGAATAGTGCAAATGGCCCACATTATTGCCCACATCAAAGGCAGGGCCCACAAAATAAACAATCCGCACCAAAGGTTGGCCCCAAATGATGGATGGTGGATATGCAGGGACCAAGCAGACTTGAGGAATAATGTTAGAAACAAACATGCTTTTCTACTTTTTGGTTGTTAAACATGTTGTTTACCAAACATACTTATTTGCTAATTAATTAAGTAGAAACCAAGATAAGTTACTTATCTGATAAGTAGCTTACAATCCAAATGGGCCCTTAATAAATCCATTTACAAAATGTTAGGAGAGTTCTGTTTAGAGCCATATTTTAAGTTTGGCCCATTTATGGTGGCACATGTAGACACCAATGGTAAATCTATAGATGAGCAATCTTTAAGTGGAAGTGTACTGATAATAGTTTGTCCCTGCCTTTATGTCCGGAAATTAAAAGTCGTTTAATGAAATTACTACTAAAATGAAAATCAATGACCCTTCACACAAAGGGGGTGTTTGGATAGTAAGTTACTTTAGATAAGCTACTTATGTTACAAGTAGCTTATCTTGGTTTATGCTTATTCAGTAGACAAGTATGTTTGCTAAACAACATATACTTATAAGCCAAAAACTTAAAAAGCATGTTTGGTTTTCAAGTATTTATCTGAAGTTTGTTTGGTCGCCCTCAAATCCACATCCATCATGTGAGGCCAACCTTTGATGTAGACCATTCATTGTGGAGGACCCACCTTTGATGTGGGCCATTCATCATTAGGGGCTGACCTTTAATGCCCAGTCCATTATTTAAGGTCCACCTTTGATGTTGGTCATCCATCACATGGGGCCCATCTTTAATATCCACCACCCATCATGTGGAACCCACCTTCAATGTGGATTGTCCATTATGTGGGCCACGCCTCTTATGTGGGCCGTCCATCATGGTGCTTGCCTTGGATGCGGTCCATTAATCATTTGTCTGAATTAATTAGTCAACTGTAGATACGCAATGTAACAAAGTGCCAATATAGGAGATCCCATCCATTCATCCATCTGGACTTCTGTTGGTACTCAACTCAGATGCGCAAGATCCTCGCCATTTATCAGGTAGGCCCCATCATGTGCCATCATGTGCCGTGGTCCAAAAGATCAGGCTGGTCCACTGCCCACATCAATGCATACATGTGGGCTACTCAATGAAAGTACTGACTTTGTTTTTGACCGTTGATCTGGTGGGCGTATGTGGATTGGTTGTAGCGTCCACTGGGCTCTTGACTATTGCTCTGTTTTTTTTTTTTTTTTTCTGAAATTGTGTCAACTGTCCAATTACCGTCCCCATTGGTTGGAAGCCAACATGATGGTTGTCCAGAGAAACAGCCCTGGTTAGCTCATGCATGTTCTATATGTACAAAAGATTTTCTTGTTGGCACTTTGTGAAACTCATGATTCCCATGAAATTTTTATAGATGGAATGATCTTGTGTACTCCACTAAAGAGTTTAAATTTGCATTGATCGGATAATTAGGCGGCCCTTTTGGACCCTACCATCATCATAGGCAATGGTCAGTCCCATTGGATCACCTACCAATCTATTGGATGAATAGTTCTGATCTTATATGCTAATAAGGGAATTATGGCCACATAAAGCATAATCCTTTAAAAAAATTCATAAATGGCTAAGTCACCAACAAAATGAAGGAAATAAGTTACTTTTGAAAGTGAAAAAATAATAATAATAAAAAAGATTGAAATAAATTACTTTTTCTTAAAAGGTACTTATTTAAATTTAATAACCAAACTAACTAAATTAAGAAAAGTAACTTATTAACTTACATAAGTTAAAAAAGTAACTGATTTGGTAGTATCCAAACAGGGCCTAAAAATCCTTCACATAATGTTAGCTTGTATGTATATGTCTCTCATTTTGAAAAGGCTTGTCTTCCATAAAGAGATTTTCTTGAGGCTCTCATGTCACTTTCATTGGTTTCATGTCTCTCATTTTGACCTTTTTATTATTATTTTTTATAGGAAGAATTTTTCTCCTTTGAAAAGAGGCATAGAAATTTTAGAAATTGTTATTTACCATAATCCACTCAAGGTCAGAGCCAAAAGCTTATTAGCCTCAAACATTTAGCAAACTATTATGGGTGCCACTTAAAAATGAGTTGAACTCATTTTAATTAATCATACTAGGCCAAGTATTTGCTACTTTCGGGATTTGGACACAAGACCTTCCGCTCTAGTACCATATCAAACAGCCATTTGAACTAAAAGCTCAAGCTGTTAGATGATGGTGTATCAATGTATATCAAGGGACTTTAACCGCTAACACTGAACTGCAATAATACTTCGTTACCATCAACTACTAAAATATCAACCATAAAGTGATGACAACAAAGAGGTTTGCTAAGCCCACTCTCATGTAGAAGGGTATATGCATGCCTCGGCTTTCGAAAGCGTGACAGATATGTACGATACCTGAGCTGTTTACCATGTGGGTCCAACCTTAAAGATGTTTTGACCCAAATCAAGTGGTCCACAATGTTAGAAATAGGCGCACAGTTTAAAAAACTTCAGCCAACCTAATTTTTTGGCCATGGGTTCCCTTATATGGATGATTAGATATTGTATACATGAGCTTTGCTTGTATGCTAGTGTAGACGGAATACATAAACAAATTAAAGGATGAGAGGTAGGCTTAGGTATATACGTTTCAAATCAGGCAAATAACAGGTGAGCAGGCACCTTGGCATATCAAGGGCTCCATTATTTCAGGAGTGGGCCCTTTTGAGTTCTACCAATCAGTAGTCATAATGCCTGTTTTGAGTGTCACCTTTCCTTTCCTCTTTTTAGCTTGCAATGCTCTTTCGAGGAACTTATTAATCAGGGCTCTATGAAATATATGCAGTGGATACTTCATGACTGGAGTGATGATCATTGCTTGAAACTTCTGAAGAATTGCTACAAGGCGCTGCCGGACTTTGGGAAGGTGATCATTGTCGAATCGATTCTTCCAGTGGTTCCAGAGACTAATCTGGCCGCTAATTGTGTCATCCAGCAAGACTTGATCATGCTGGCCCACAATCCTGGAGGCAAAGAGAGGATCGAAAATGAGTTTGAGGCCTTGGCAAAGGGAGCTGGGTTCACCGGTTTTAAGGTCTTGTGCTGTGCTTATAACTCTTGGGTCATGGAATTCCACAAATAGATATGATTGTAGCTTGGGCACTCCATTTGCACTGTATTTGAGAGGATTGCTCTGCAGCCTTTGGTGGTTTTGAAGGTTTTCATATATTTTATCTATTTCTAAGGGCCTGTTTGTTTTCCCAATTACCTCACTAAATCATGGTAATTAAGTAATATTACTTACCTAATGAAATTCTGCCGGTCACCACTTTGTAAATGGGTAACACCTTCGCCTGTTTGAAACGGCACTGACTCAACCACCAACCCAGAGAGTTTAAAGGCAATTTCGGCTAGGAGCATACTGACAATGTCAGATTGGAAGTCGGCAGTGAACAGTGCTCTGTGGGTCCCACAACGATGTATGTCTTTGATCTATAATGTTCATCCACATGAAGAGCTGATCTATGGGGATGAGCCCAAAGACCATGGCGCACATACATGACTCTGGTGGGCCACACCTGAGATAACTGTGGTGATAACATGTCCACCACTGTAATCTGTGATTGGGTCCTCGTAGTAAATTTGCCCATTCTGAAACTGACTAACCCCTTTTGTTCAGGTCTGGCTTGGGCTTAAGATCCTCGACCCAACCATCCATGTCATACGGTATGCTATGTGGGCAATGTTATCAAAATTATTTAGATAATTAGATGGTTGATTTTATGTTAGTTCACTAGTTGTAGGTGTGAGCTAGATCCCAACCTGACCTAACCAACTCAAACTGAATTGCATTATGGTTGAGTATTCAATACCTTAGGTTGGGCTTAAATTGGATTTAAGATTTTGACTCAACATCGCTGAAAACAATCAACCAATTGCATTTTGGTTGAGTATTCAGTACCTTAAGTTGGGCTTAAATTGGGTATAAGATTTTGACTGAACATCGCAGAAAGCAATTGTATAGAATAGAAGATGTTCTAATTGGATCAATTGAAGTAGGTACAATTCATGAGTCATGACGTAAGAAACATTAAGGCCCGTTTGGATACCACCAAATAAGTTACTTTTCTTGTTGATGGCAGCAGTTAAGTAATTTATTTGAGATAAGTTAGTTTAGTTAATAAATAATAATCATTACTTATTTGCTGAAAATCAGTTAAGTATTTCAGCGTTTTTATTTTGCTTTTTTACTTTTTCACCACCGACTCAAACAAGAGGTGCTCGTCAGTAACTGTAAAAGTGCTGATTTTCATGGCAACCGCCCAGCCCATGTTGACCATCCAGCTTGCTGGGCCCACTGTGATATATTTGATCTTTGCCATCCATTTGGTTTGGATGTGAGTGGTGTTAGTATGGGAGGCAGATCTAAACCTCAGGTGGACCCCACATCAGGAAGCGACAGTGTTAATAATGACACCGTTGAAACCTCCTTGGGCCCAATGTGATGTGTTTTACTCATGCCATTCATCTATTTTTCCAACTAACGACTAGTTTTGAGTGGCCCACTGGGTAGTGGGGCTACATGCTAGGCACATGAAATCCACACCATCCACCCTTGTTGGTCCATCCAAAAATGAAACAGAATCCAATCTCAAATAAACCGCACCTTAGGAACAGTGGCCATTGACGCCCACCATTGGTTGGCCGTAATGATGAGTGGCCCAAATCCAAGGTGGGCCCTGCATGATGGATGGACCACATTAGAGGTGGGCCCCACATTTGGGACGATCCACATTAAAGGTGGCTCCACATTATGGGCAGTGGATATTGATGGTGGGCCCACTTGATGGATGACCAACATCAAAGTGGGCCCTACACAAAGAACGGTGCAAATGGCCTACATCCAAGGTGGGCCCTACACAAAGAACGATGCAAATGGCCCACATCCAAGGTGGGCCCCACATGTACTGCCCACATCAAAGGCAGGGCACACACAATGACCAATCCACACCAAAGGTTGGCCCCAAACGATGGATGGTGGATATGCAGGGACCAAACAAACTTGAGGAATAATGTTGGAAACAAACATGCTTTTCTACTTTTTGGTTGATACGCATGTTGTTTAGCAAACATACTTACTTGCTAATTAAGTAGAAACAAAGATAAGTTACTTATCTGATATGTAGCTTATCTTAAGTAACTTACAATCTAAACGGGCCCTAAACATATATCGGATTAAGGGCCCGTTTGTTAAATCTGAAGTCTGAAGCCGAAATCTGAAATCTAAAGCCGAAATCTGAAATTGGAATTTGAAATCTGAATGTGAAGCCTAAGAGTCTGTTTGGTAACTATTGCTGAAGTCTGAAAATTAAATACTGAATCTGAAACAACTTTTTTGTTAACAAACGTTTGAAATGTTTGAAATTTGTTAATTTGACACATTTACCCTTACCTTATGTTTGGAGATGTTTACATTATAAAAGATTTTTTTATTAAATAAAAATAAAATTATTAAATTAACATCTCTTTAATTCAAATAAACTAAAATACACAAAGAAACACTAATAATTAATAATTGAATGAAGAAGTGAATGATGGTTTTTTAGTAAAACTTAAAGGTGGCACATTGTCCCTACCCTTCTTATTGTGTGGGATATGTTGTGCATTGTGGGGTCCACTGTGATGTATTCATTTTATATCCACTCCATCCATCCCTTTTGGCCATCTCATTTCAAGGCATGAGCCCCAAAATGAAGTAGATCTTAATATCAGGTGGACCACATCATAAGAAATAGTGAGACAATGACACCTACTACTGAAACCTTCCTAGGGCCCGCCATGATGTTTATTTGCCATCCAACCTGGTCATAAGGTCACATAAACATGGATGAAGGCAAAACATAAATATCAGTGGTAATCCACATGTTACGTCATCATGATGGGGGCACGCAGAGCATCCTCCAATAGCCACTAGCTCTTGGCAGCGGCAGTCACATGCTACGTCATAAAAGGCAAATCGGATTGCATAGTTACTAGTCCATGCTTTTGTCATACTGAGTAAACTCCTTTGGGCCCACCATGAATATATGTGGTTTATCCACGCCATCCATCCGTTTTTCCAGTCCATTTTAGGAGTTGAGACCAAAATAGAAGCATATCCAAAGCACAAGTGCACCATACCACTAGGAATAGTTGGAATAATAATTTCCACCTTTGAAACCTTTCTAGGGACCACAGTGACGTTTATTTGTCATCCAACCTGTTCATAAGATCACACAACATGGATGAAGGGTAAACACAAATATCAGCTTGGTCCAAAACTTTTGTGGCCCCCAAGAAGTTTTCAATAGCAGACATTTAATTCACGCTGTTTCTATGGTGTGGTCCACTTGAGCTTTGGATATGCTTCATTTTTTATCTCAATCCCTAAATTTATATAGTAAAATGGATGGATGGAATGGATAAAATATATAAATCATGGTGGAGCCCAAAGAGTTTACCCCATATGCTTAACGTACAGAGTTACTCAGTATGCAATCCACTTCGTCCAGTATGGAAACGAACTGCCCTCATAGGGGCTCTGTGGGGCCTACCATGGTGTATATTCTCATCGACACCATCTATCCATTTTTTTCATATCATTTTGGAGCATAAGCTAAAAAAGATAGGTAAATGAAAGGCTTGAGTGGGCCATATTGTAGGAAATAATGGGAATTGGGCACCTACCATTGAAAACTTCTTAAGGCCACATAAGGCTCTGATCAAGATGATATTTATTTTTTCCCTTCGTCTATGTCTGTGTGACATTATGAAGGGGTTAGATGGGAAATAAACCTCACATTGGACCGTAGAAAAGTTTTAATGGTACTCATTCAATTCCCATCGGTTTCTATAGTGTGGTCCATTTAAGCTTTATATGTGCCTTATTTTTGGGTTCACAATCTAGAATGATTTGAAAAAGTTGATGGACGGTGCAGATCTAATACATAAATCATGATGAGGCCCATGGAAGTTACTCATGTTAAAAGTTGGGTTGTATATTGCGCAATCCATCTAAAGGAGAAAATTTCTATAGCAATCGTAAGGAGTGTTAATTTTGGAAGCAATTTTATTTTTTATATAAAATTTGCGGAGCACATTCCGTATTCACCATTAAGCCAGGCTTCCTTCGCCGAAAAAAAATCAAGGGAAAATCGCTGAGCGCTTTTCGAATTTGGTGTTAACAAACAAAGTTCAACATAGAGTATTTTCTCCATTCCGCATTAAGTAGCTTTTTTAAGTGTTAACAAACAGGCCCTAAGAAAGCAGAAATTGGAATAGCTCACTTTAGTACTAAAAAAAGTTTTACCTTATACGGTATTTTATCCCTACCGGAGGAAGGAGGGAAAACAACCCTGATTTCTACTTTAGCAACAATTGGTAGTGTGTACAATCAAGAAACCAAACACTGGTAGGTATATAAATTACACCATGTTCTTGATCACGTTACATGGTTCATTGACTACCTACACTACGGTCAGGTATATGGTACAATGATGAACTGTTGGTTCAGTATTGGATAAGTACAATGATGAACTGTGGGTTCAGTATTGGATGAATGAGTCACTGTCATGCAATTAGGGTTGGACCAGGAGGCCAGAATTTCATGCAAGGTTACTGGTGAAAAGGAAAAAATCGTCACACCTCAAATTTGGGTATGGACAGCTTCCTTAATGCTCCGAATCCAGCGCCCGGCTCCCATATGCCGAGTCCTGAGTTCGATGCACCATAAGGAAAACTTTTGAGTGAGATTTTTTTTTTGTTGAATAATAATATCTAAGCATGAGGATCCATGATCACAATACCAAGGAAACATTATTCACTATATATTCATTTGATTACATGTACAATGTTTCCCAAGAGGTACAAAACATGAAAATCACAAAATAGATAGCATGCATCTAAAAAGCTAAGTCTTCTCGACTACTAAAAGTGGAAAAAAGAGGCATGAGCTGAAAGCTCAGTGAGTACACTCGTGCGTGCGTAGTTTACAAGCATGCAAAAATAATCAAAATATCAAAATATACAACTGAAGCATGGTGACAATGCAATGTCGCATGAAGCTAAGTGAGCAAGACACAATACAAGAAATGCAATGCAAAAGCATGCAAGGAGTATGCAGGAATGCAAGTCCTCTAAAAGTCCACATCACAATACAGTTATCATCACTGGAAATCACCGGGGCTGGTACCTAGAGCAAGTCTGAAACTTATTGGGTAGAAGCCTTAGATACCCACCTCATCAGTGGGGGCCTATAGTCATGCCAATACCTACCCGACACGTCAGTAGTGGACTCATTTCAGGGGCTGGTCAAACCCAACCACGTTTGCTCCACATCTTTAGCTAGGTGTGGCCAAACCTCATCTCACCCGATCGCACCGGCGGGAATTAGGCCTACAATAGTCTTCGGCACTAGGTGACCCATGATATCTTCCTGGTCATCATAATGAGGCTCGATGGTACCACTCGAGGTTTAAGAAATTTTACCTAGGGATCTGAAACCTAATATAAAGAATTCAAATTTTCGGTGTCCACAAATACCAACCATAATGCCGCTATGGTGGTGTAACGCCCCGGTTTTCATGACTCGAGTGTTGAGCCCGAGTTTTGAAAACCCGAGTGTAAACATTCAAAGATCCACTTTACAGTATAATTTTTTTAAATTTAAAACGCAATGGAAGCAAATCAAGACATGTAATGTCCAATATAAATCAAACTGTATAAGTGGCGCCCATATGGCTTATACAAATCAATTGTCTCCATATTACATTAATTAAAAAGAAAACCAAAGGAAAGAAACACTGTAAGTAGACTTGAGTCGCACCACCTTTCAACTTCTCATCCCAAGACACCTGCATCAACTGTTATGGTTCGATAGCGTTAAAACGCTATCATAGTGAGGTAAAAACCCTCCAAAATTACCAGGCATGATAACAGTTAAGTAAAGACCAACTAAAGATAATATATTGCACAATAAGCAATTTATACAATTCTAAAAGAAATGACATTTAAAACAACCAAATGTAACAATTCACTCCTATTACAAATACCAACAAATTATAACATTCAATTCATACATTCCAACTTTAATCTTGTTTACATGAATGTGTGCATGCACATGTTCTTCATCCTGAGGATGTACATCCAGCTGGCTAATTTTAAACCGACAGTAACATGGCTCGTCACCAATGTTACCCGCAATGCAATGCATATCAAACCGACAATAATATGGCTCGTCACCAACATTACCCGCAAATGCCATGTATGTATGATTAACCAGCTTTTATTAGTATAATTTACAAAACAAGCAATTAAAAGCTCGCGGTCACTATGGGGGTCACGCAACTCAGCATAGGTCAACGGCTCAGGCATGCATCCCATAATACTATCCCCGGCCCATGAGACGTCCGAAAAAATATACTATAGTACAAATTTTATGATTCTCTACAATTAGACAATTAACGTTATATTTCATGTGTTCCAAAGTTTCCAACAAAAGAATACTCTTCTTCGTCCAAGCCGCCTGAAAAACAAGTCCATTGATGGACACCAACAAGGAGATCTTTCCAACAAAAGCCACATGGCATCAAGTCCATTTAAGGACACCAACAATATAAATTTCACTAAATGGCAACAAGCCATTCTCTCAGAACACAATATATAACATTTCACAACCAATTCTCCCAATGACAACCTCAATTCATGTACAACCCATCCACTGAAATCATTTGAAACTAACCAACAAGTAAAAGTTGTATCCATTGGAATCTAAGTATGAAACAATTAATAAAAGATATTCATCACAATTTATCCAAAGCAATTATTTCAATATATATAGGAATTCAATTGACAACATATATTTAAACCAACAATACTATATAAGAAATACTCAATTCAATTAAATTAATGGAAAATTTGAAGGGTGAGAACCTCACCTGAAGTGCGAATCCAATTGCGTAGAGATTCCATGAGGGAGAATTAAAAAATTCAATTCCTTGACTAACCAGCACTTAAATAGAGGAAACTTTTGGAAAAATTCAAATTCTTACAATAAGTGACAGTTTCCATTAATAAATGAAGTATTTATCTAAATAGGCATTAAAACCTAGGGAATTCTAAAGAAAATGAGCTAACTTACCTAGTCTAGCACTCAACTCAACTTATTGCAACGACTCAAGTTAGATCCCAACCTCGACTTCTTAAACAAAGTTTGAGAATTCTGATCTCAACACATATGACTCGGGTTATATGATTCAACACAGCAATTCAGTCAGCAAACTGAATTATCAACACATAGATTAACTGGAGAGTTAGAACAATATAACTTAATAACTCCAATTCTAACTGAACTAGTTACTCTTACTGTTGAACAATGGATTATCAAGTCAAATATGAAATTACTACTATTCATAGAAGTAACTGAGTTAGTACAGCTCTGCAACTCCAATTGCAATTAGAATGATTATGAGTTAGATTCAACTCAGCTTGGGAGAACTCAACAATCAAGGAGTTCATAACTATGTCCATATGTTGATTCAACCTACATCTCAAACTGAGATGGATTTAAACTCCAACTGAACCAACGGACAGAGTTACAAAATAATACAATGGTTTAACACAATTTGTGACTCAACACGACTCGATAGAACAAACCTAGTTACCAATTCATGAGCCAACTCAAAGAAGCATTTCTGAAATAAAATCTCTCACCAGGTTTGAAATCTAAAAGGAATGCAGCAACACAAAATGATAAGCAACTCAACTGTTAAAAAATTCAAATCAGAAGTTCCTGTTAACAGGGATGCAACTCAAATCGAAAATCAGATCTGAACTTGATTAAAGAAAAACTTCTAATTGTTGTAAATCAAGAGATCAAGCTCGGGTCTGAAACCAAGATGAACTAAATCAGCAAGTTGCAGTCGATTTGAACTTCAATCCACCAAATGGTTGCTGATCTAGGATCTACCTGCAGAACTCAGACATAGCCGCTCAAATGAAGCTGAAACTCGAACCACATCTCAACACACAAAGTCTTGGATTTTCGTGGTTAGAAGGTGCTCAACTAGTTGATCTGATGGATGGATCAGAACTGAAACTGATGGCCAGCCGATGTTGCACAGTCCACGATTTTTGGCCGACGACAACTCTTCGAGCATCAATGGCAGATTCCGGTTTGAAGGTTGGATGGAGTTATATCAATAATTTTGAAGAAAGGAGAAATCTGCAACGTTTCCTCTCACAATTGAGGATGAAAGAGGGATAATCTCATATCTGGTTTCTATGTTGGCGGCTGTGAGGGGTTTCAAAAACGGAAAAGATGAAGGAGGAGTTTGAAGCGATTATTTATAGGAAGACGGCAATCCGCGTCCATGGCATTGGACGACTGAGGTGTCTCTAGAAAAGGGTTTCTACAGTGGTTATGGACGGCTAAGATGGAAGGAGGCAAATGCACATGGATTGCCAGCTTGGCAGCTTCCGTTTTTGGAAAGGAAAGGTGAGAAACTGGACTTTGGATGCAGATTTGTTTGTAACTAGTGGCCCCCAACAGAGGAGGTTATCATGGTTTGATAGAACACATTATTCTCTACAAAATGAATGGTTTGGATTTACCAGAGGTGGCCCACAGAAATCACCATACATCGATTTGTAGGCTGCTGGAAAAACAGGAAACATTTGGACAGCCTGATTTCAAGCCCAATTTGCGACAACTCTGACGACTAGAGGTGGGAATCGCCACTAAGGTTTTGGTTAGGCCCATCGTACGAACCAAATGGACGGCTCGGATTTGGCAGGATAATGCCCAAAAGTGGGCCACACTGAACACAAAACGGATATCCGTCCGTTAGGCTAAAACTGCCCATTCGGGCAGGAAATTAAAAAGGTTGAGAGAGAGATACCTTTTTGGTATCTCACGGGCAGCAACTGCTGACCCAATATCTTTGGTGCGGTGCACATCAAGTCCACCACTCATGGTGCACTCACGCACCACCAAGTGGGACCCCCAATGATGATTTATAAAATCCACTCCGACCACCAGCATTTACCAACCCTATGAAGATGCATGGTCCACTCCATCTCCATTCCATCACTCAGGTGGGCCATAACACTTGATTTTATGACTAAATAATGATTTTTGATAATCCAACGGCTGGATTAACTCTACACCAAATTTAGACGGTTAAAATTATATTAGGTCTATTTTAGACTATACTAATAGGATGTAATAATACTTATTAATATTAATGTTCTATTTTCCTAACAAAATTATAATAATATTATTATTATCATTATTATTATTATTTGATTAAAATTTATAATGGCAAAATGTGTGCACACACACATATGTGATCAAATTACAATTTATGTAGTAACACCCGTGTACCAAATGTACGGGGTGTTACAGGTGGTCAATCTATCACTCATCAGATGCTATTGTTCACTCCCCAAGTGTAAGGTTGCAATGTAGTAATAATTCAGGAAGACCGAGTATCGTTCCCACAGAGATTTATGTATGGGTATTCTCAGAATGTATCTAAAACAACTTATAATTAAAATTGCATTAAGAACTAAATCTAAATAATAGAGAATTGGGTTTAAATAGTGAATGTGTAAGGTAATAATAATCTAAAAAGCACTAGAGCGCCAAGGATCCACTTTTGCCTGTTTTCAATGCATCAACACAACTAAATCTCTCATAACTCAATCAGAATCAAATTCATATCTCTATCCGATCGGAATATAGAGTGGTTCAATCAACACTTATCTAAAACAGTTACTTGTGCATCGATTCGATTCCCACAACAATGCTCAGGCCTTGGGCACACTCAATTGTATAGGCTAAGCCTCTTTCCAATCTAGTTGAAATTCACAACCATAACTTTCATCAAATCCTGTCACTAGACTTGACGACGACCAATGATTAGAACTCTAATTAAATCAAAATCAATCAGCAAACATCTATCTCAGATTATAACAAAAGATAAGAACTTTAGTTTGAATGAGTTTCCACATGAGGATCGTGCCATTGTACACAAGGCAATCAAAGGGTCTACTATGCCCGGAGTCGATGATAGATCAATAAACTACACAAGGATAAACAATGCCAAAAAGGTAAGCTACTAGGTTTAGATTCACTAAGAAGCACATGAGCTCGGAGTCATCAAGAGATCAAAGCAAAATCTAAAAAAGTACGTTAGTCAAACTCAAATTAAACTAAATTCTTCAATTCAAACATGAAAAGGAAACCTAAGTTGCATCAATCCATAAAAAACAAATCAAAAGGTTCACCTCTTAGCCCTAACTAAGAGGTTTTAGTTCATCTCTAACATCCTTGAACTAGAAGCCTCAAAAACTATAAAAACAACTAAAACTAGAAAAACTAGAAAAACTTGAAGTAGAATCCGTCTCCTAACCCTCCTTGATGTTCCCCACGTCCTAGCATGCCCTAAGAAGAGAGTGGAAGAGTCTTTTTATAGCTTCGATACGAGAATTTGCAGAGTAGTATCGCACTTGCATAGCAAAATCCGGATTTGGAGGAGTCCTAGCACAATCTGGATGTTGACCGGCCGGCCGGACCAAGGGTCGGCCTTCACATTTTCAATACAGCAAAACTGTTGTTTCTGGGCAGTTTGGCCGGCCGGCCGGTCAGGCTCCAGAATGTGTAGTTTTTCACATTATTTCTCCCTCCTTCTGTCACATCTTTCTTCCACCTCTTATCCTTTGTTCCTTTGATCTTTAAGGCATTTAAGGAGTGCTTTTTATCATCATATAAGTGGGATCTCTCTTGCATTCCTACAATCACAAAACCATGCATTAGTTAAGTCTTTAAACCATGAATACCATGTATAATGAGTGATAAATTGGGGTTAGAATATGCACAATTCAGAGTTTAACACACCTCTCAACCAACATTTTGCTAGTCCCGAGCAAAACATACGTGAAACAAATCCAACTTTCAAAAACCCAACTCTCCTTTGGAAACTATGCTTCTATAAACTCCAAGACACACAAGTACAAAATTCAAAGAAAATTAGTAATAGAAATTGAAACCTTAAACTCCTTAAACATAATAAGTGTTCATATTGAATTCCCACTGATTGATTGATAAATAGAAGGTTTCAACAAATTCAACCTGTGTGCATAGTGAATGTTCTTCTCATGAATTTTCGGGATTATCTTCTTCATAGATCAACTAAACTATGGATCTAAAAGTGTGCAGATCAACAACAAGCCTATGATAGGAATTTGCCTTACCGTCCTTCCGACAGCTTTCACACTACGTCCCATTTCTGGCTTTGGTTACGGGTAGACCATCCCTCAGTTGGTAATAGGTAACACTTTTCAAAAAATTTCAACATTTTCTCAGTCAATCTCATATTTTCATCCTTCCTTTCCTTTTCATACACATTAGATAAGATTTTTAGAAATCCATATCTTTCGTTATTTTTCCATGGACAAGGATGGACAAAGTACCTCGGCTTGGTTCCTCAACACCTCAAATCTAAGTCTAGCCAATCCACAAATCTACATGATCCTTTCAAACTATGAAAATTGTATAATGTGAACTAGGTGTAAAAGTGTTCAAATTTTCTATCAGTCATATAAATAGGGAAATTCACATATAAAACCATTATATTAAAGGTAGTTCAAGACTTGCAACATTACTCACTTCGTATCTCCTTTTCTTATACTCGTATCATACCGAATGCATAGAAACAAAGTTTTCTAAAAGATTTTTTAAATTTTCAGAAAAATAAAAAAATTTCTACACAAACATTGCTCGAAATGTCACAAATTGCTATATTCATCTAGGAATCTTACACCCTCCAACCAAAACCTTACATTATCTTCAATGTAAGAAAATATGCAATGAATGCAACACATGAGAGCAATGACAAAACAAAGGGAAATGAGAAAGAGAGATATCACCTGAGAAATACATTGCATGGCAAAATTGGCTTTTGGAGATGGATTACTTCATAACTAAATCTACTGATCAAAGTAAATCCTAATGCAATCTAATTCTAAACCATCCTCCATCAAACTAGGAGGTTAATCCCAACAACTCATCCAAAAGCATAAAATCAAGCAGAATCATTAGGTGGATCAAAAGGTTTCACAGTAAAGTCATCCACGATCCTGCTTTACAATATACATGTGTGTGAGTGATCTTGGTAAGCCACTGAAAATTCCAAAAAGGAATTTCAGCGAGTTCCTTAATGTTTTCACCACATATATAAGAAGAGACATCATCATATTTGTCAGAAAAAATATGTCTCCATTCAGATTTTCCTACAAGTATGGGTCTTCCCAGGATTGGTGGAGTTCAGTATGCATGATCGATAAAGGTGTGGAAATATGAATTGATTTCTCAGCACAACAAAGTGTTGTTTCCACATCCTCCTCTCGGTTAATGCTATATGCCCGTACCGACTCTAAAAGTGCAACTACATCCCCTATTAATTCAACACTCTTATCAGGGGAGTAGGTCACGTCTTCTTTTAAGTGACCTGAGTAAAGAGGTGAGAGGGACTCATCTTCCACAATTGAATTTATCATGTTTATTTCATGGACCTCCTCATCTTCATCCTCTTATTGGTTGTCAATATTGAAAGCATTTAACTCAATCATCATATTGTCAAAAGACATTTGGACAACTCCACTCCTACAATTGATGATTACATTTAAAGTAGCTAGGAATGGGCGACCAAGTATGATAGGGATTTGAGTGCCAATATTAACCATAGGTCGTGTGTCCAAGACAATAAGTCTACTGGATAGTAGACCTTGTCCACTTGGACAAGGACGTCCTTAATCACTCCTCTTGGTATACGAATTGATCAGTTAGCAAGTTGTAGCATGGTTTTGGTGTGTTTTAATTCACCTAAATCTAATTGTTCGTAAACCAAGAAAGGAATTAAGCTCACACTTGCCCCTAGATCAAGTAAAGCATGCTTCACCCGGTAGTCTCCAATTATACATGATATTGTCAGACTACCGAGATCCTTATATTTTTTGGGCATCCCGTGATTTATAATAGCGCTCACATTCTTTGTCAAGAATGCCTTCTTTTGCACATGTATTTTCCTTTTTACCGTACAAAGGTCTTTTAAAATTTTGACATATGACGGTATTTGTTTAATGGCATCCAACAATGGGATGTTGATCTTGACTTGCTTAAAAACCTTAAAAAATTCCTGTATTTATTTTGAGGTTTGGTTGAAATCAAGCATTGAGGGAATGGAGCAACGGGCTTATATTCTTTCAATGGCTCCTTTTCATACATGGCGGTGCTAGGTCCATCATTCTCTTTTGAAGATACCAGATCATTAGGCGTTGAGGCTTTCACCGGGTCAGATTTTTCAATAGTTTTACCACTTCTAAGAGTAGTGATGGACTTAACATGTTCCATGTGTTGGCTAGAGGAACTAGGCACACTTATTTCGCATTGTAATTTCGGATTAGGCAGGGGTTGGGCCGGAAGAGTCCCTTCCCTTGCATTTAAGCGAGCTATGATTTCTTCCACCGAATTTTTAAGCTCAAGCATTATTGTATGGTCTGATTGGTTTATTTGAGCTTGGCCTTCTATGAACGCTTTCAATGTATCCTCTATAGGCATTTGAGGTGGGGCCATAGGAAATTGCATTGGGGGCCCCTTTAAGGATTACTTTGGTTGGTCGTGGGTCCATTCTCCCAATTAAAGTTAGGATTGTTAAAATTACGGTTTTACCGCTTGTAGAGACACTTGGAGATATGTCTATGGACCTAGAGAGGGGGTGAATAGGTCCTTTGAAATTCTTTTTACCTACTTTCACAATGCAACAAAATAAGCTATGTAAGCAAGAACACCTCGGCTTCCAAGCCTAGGTGGGTCCAATCACAAGACTAGCAAAAGATATGCACTAAACAATCCTAGTCTAAGCATGCATAGGTAAGTAAATGATTGAACGAATTAAGCTTCTAACCTATGCATCTTGTGTAGACTTATGAGAGTGGATCAATGAGCTCAAGTCTACACAAGTAGTGAAGGTACATCTTGTGTGGGAATGTTTAAAAAGTGCCTAGCATACATTCCTATCAAACATGCATAATTAAGCAATTAAACTAACAATGTGAAGATATAAATGTGCTCAAGAACAATCACAAACACAAGGATGTATAGTGGTTCGAATACGTGTCTACTCCACTCCTGGTTCAAGTACTCAACCCCTTTGAGCACACCGGCATTCACTATCGGAGGTTTTAAATGAGGTTCACCTCTCAACCTTTACACGGATGTTTTATCGGTTCACCTCTCAACCTTATCCGGAGTTTTAGACATAGGCTAACTCTCAACCTAATCGCACGTTTACTCCCGTGTCGGAGGCTCCCCCTTGGAGACTTAGTTTAGGCCCGGCTGACGGGCCAAGGAACGACTAACGTCCCTAGGTCGAGTTCGAAAAACAAACTCTAAAATGGACTCTCAAATAAGACAACCTACTTGTCGGATGAGCCCCTTATTTAGCGCCGGATTGGGTTGCTTGATCTCCACTCTCCCGTGCTTCAATCAGCTTCCCTTGCTCCCACGATCATGTTGCCGTTGCGTCGCCAATGCCTCAGCCACATTCGATCAAACACCTTGCATGCGATGCCTTGAAATGCCCAAGGTGCTAGGAGGATAGGTTTAAGAGCTCTACAACTTAGTGGGAATGGGTTGCCTAGAGTCTCTTACCTACAACGATCTCATCTTCGAGTTTAGGACAAGGATTTGCCAATCAAGAAGCTTCCTAACTCTAGAGATCAAGAGGGGATGAAGGTCATCTTCTTCATGAGCTTGGAATGCTCTAATCTTGTGTTAAAGCATAAGGAAGATGCCTTGCATAGGTCAAGGAATGAGCCTCAAAAGATCTCCTTCAATGGTGGCTTTACTCCCTCAAAAATCCCTCTTCCTATGCCCAAAAACGGAGCCCCATATATATAGAAAAATGGCTCCAACGGTCATAAAACGGCTATGAGCCGACCTCTCCCGACCGGTCATGACTGGTCGGACCCCCTGCTGAAGTATATCAAGTGTACAGGGCCAATACATAGGCCGACCGGTCATGACCGGTCGGACACCCTTGCTGGACAGCCTCAACTCACCAGGCCGACCGGTCATGACCGGTCGGCACACCTTGCTGGACATAAGAGACTACCAGGCCGACCGGTCATGACCAGTCGGCCACACCTGCTGGCCTCTTTGATCTGTAAAGGCCGACCGGTCATGACCGGTCGGCTGGCCATTGCATAAGGCAGCAAGGCTGCTGGCCGACCAGTCGGACCAGCCTGGTTCACCGCTTTTGATGCTGAACTCGACATGCTTCAGTGTGTCCATTATGGCCAAGGTTTGGGTGTTCAAATGGGACACCTAGGCCCTATCTATGATGCCTAAAAGATTCCTAATATGGTCAAGGACATCAAGGATAAAAAGGGGATGGGTTTTGGTCAAGGTTAAGGCACCAAGGCATCACTTTTACCTGAAACTTCTTCCTTGATGCGGCCGATCCGTCTTGAGTCTTCGGTCTTCGTCTTCTTTGGGCTCAACCGACACTAGACTCACTGCCGTAAGTGATTGACAAACAAGGTGCACTAGTATGCCACGGAAAAGTGCACTAACAATTGTTTCTCCAACTAGAATTGTACGTGTTTAGGATTTGGAGTACTAAAAGTTCGTTGATAACTATTCAAAGCATTCAATTGTTCGTATAAAAGTTCTCAAAACACAGGAATTGTTGGACAATCCCCCGTTTGATGTACATTCGAAGCACAAATACCGCAAACAGTTTCAACAGCCCCCCTTTGTTGGGTTGTGTCCACTTTCCTTATTGTCATCGCCTCGACCTTTCGTGTGAGATTAGCCACTCTAGAACTTAGATCATCTTCTTCATTAAAAATGTAAATTCCTACATTTTCCTTGGCTTAGGACTGTTTTGAACTTGTCGGCTTAGATGTATCCCATAATTGTGTGTTTTCAGCCAACATGTCAAAATAGTCCCAAGCTTCCTCTATTTCCTTGTTCATGACCAACCTAATCGATGGTTCTGGCTTAAAGGTCCGCGGGGCAGTCTGAATTTTGGGCAGTCCTGGTTCTTGAGGCTGATCGCGCAAAGGACCAACAATGTCTGTAAGAGTCAGTCCATCCTCTTCCTCTGAGGAAAGGATTAGGCGTCGATGCTGAGTGAAAGATGAGAGAAGTGCAGGAGATGTCGACAAAGGAGTTGAAGACTGAGCAGACGAAGTGCATATTGGCTGAATAATAGCTGATGGAGAAGGTTGGACGATGGTTGTAGCAGGACTTACAATTCCTTCATGTGTCATATCTTCATCCCCTTGATCCAAAACAACTGTCGGGGGGGGGGGGGGGGGGGGGGGGGTTGTCCGAATTATTGAGTAGGTTCTGCAAGATCTACCATAACCCTCATAGTTTCAAGAGAAAGGAGTCATTCATTAAAAGGAATTAGGCATGAAGTGGGATTAACCGAATCATCCATGGGCATAATCTCATCAGCAGTTTCGGTGTTAATCGCAACTCCTTGCTCGAGAGGTTGTGCTTTAGATGATTGATTGACTTGTATTGTGTCGGCTGGTTCGTCTGGAGGTAATGACTTGTTCGTGTCCACTGATTCACCTATGTCAACTTGTCTGACTAAGTGAATTGTGGATGATGGATCACTTGGCGTCATTTCAGTCATTTCTTCCATTGGTGTAAGATTACCTACGGCTAATGATGTGCCCATAACAGATTGTTTAGTGGGTCGAGGGGCAGATGATTGGTTAGTTAATCATGTTTCAGTCGTAACTTCGTGAAGGACTGCAAGTGGATAAGGGAATAATTAGAAGATGGTGGTGGCAAAAAAAAGGCAGATGTATATAAAATGAGAGAAGGAGGTCCACCTATATCAGAGCGGATTACCATTGCCGTAAATCGATTGTTTATTGATTGGGGATTTCTGATAAATGATGCAATCGATTGAGTTGCGATCGGAAATGGCAACAAATTCAGCCGATAGGGTTTTTTTATCTCTCTCATCAAAATGTAACTTCGAATTATTCTGAGCCTCCTATTCGCCCACCATTAATTTAAGCATTTACCTTCATAGGCTTCTCGATGTTTTTTAAAGCCTTGTTCTATTTCCCAAGCGTAGTCTTTAATGGTAAGCTAAAGGAAAATTTTAGTGTCAAAATATGTTTCCTAAGCCTTTATGGAGTCGGCCAAGAAGTTACTTGTTCTCTTAGAAACAGTCTACCTGCGTGTGCTGGTAGATGGCGACCAAGGCATAGGAGCTAGTGGGGTAGCTGGAGATATTCTGACACCCGGGGCAACGAGTGGTCTCGGAGGTAGACCTACGGTCGGGCCTAAGTCACTAATCCTCTCTAGAATAAATGGAAGTGCTAGAGGAACTGCCTGTATAGGTTGGGGAGAAATAACTGTTGTTAGAGCAATTGAAGTGGTTTGTGGGGATGCAACCATCTTGTGAATACATGGAGATGTTGGTGGGGAAGAGATGGCTGTTTGAGCAGAGGTTCTTGTCGGCGAAGTTACTACTAATAAAGGAGGAGTCGGGGTTGAAGGAGTAGCTTCTTTAGCCTTGATCTTTTTCTTTTTGGGTTTCAGAGCAGGATTGGGCGCAGGAGCAGTCTCTTTAATCTTGGTTTTTCTCTTTTTGGATTTCGAAGCAAGATCGGCTGCTGGAACAGATGAAGTAGCCAATGTTTGTCTCGTTCTAGCAGTACCACAACAAATCGTGGTAGCTTCAGCCTTCTTCTTCTTTTTCTTTTCTTCTGGTTTGATCATCTTGTATAATTCACTGGTGATGACTCTGAGTGATTGATATATGAGTGGCTGGTAGCAACAAACCACCATTCATAAAAGGATTCTAGTAGGCAACCGATCAATGAACTCAATAAATTCGAAAAGGGCTTTGGCGTCATCAAAGAAGGTATTGATGCCGAGGTAATCTTCAATGTCATAAATAACCTCGCGAGTAAAAGAGAGTCGATTAAGGGTTTTCTGAGTAGAAGGACAAGGGATACCTTGCATAAGGCTGAATTGGCGAGCGAATATATTTGGCAGTACTACTCGAACCTGGCCTTTGCATTCTTACCGGATTCTATGGTACCCCCATAAGGAAGATCCCTGGCGATGAAGAAACTTTCCCAAGCTTCATGCATCTTAAAAGCGGTTGACGCATCGATCACATTGCTCATGACCCAATTCAGGCCAAACTCCCTTTTATGGAAAGGGGTAGAGGAACGAAGATCTTTGTCGATAGTCAGAAGGAAGAACAAGTGGTTCATGTAGGTTGGAAAAAGATGTTTATCTATTGAGTAATTATCTATTGAGTAATGCATGTTGCAGTGGCCGTAGGACATATAAACAATGTCGCTCGGGGGAGAGTCGGTGACCAAAGTTGAACTGAAGTACTCAACAAGCCACATTTGGACGAGCCAAAGAGGGTTGCCACTGTTATAAAGGCCATTGGTTATTAATTCAAACATACCTCGATACAAGTGACTGAGGACGAAGGGGGCAAGGGCTAGCTTTTCACCTTGGGCAAGTGCTTCAGCCAGAGATATATATTCTTGAGTAAGATTGAGTGTGTTCACACACGGAAGATGAAGACATATACAGAGCAATAAAAATGCATATGTTCTTTATGTTCGACTGGACCTTGATACTTCTTATGAGCAGTCATGAAGTAAGAATATGCCTTGTTGCCAGTGAGCGAGAAAGTCTTCTGATCATTCATGAAAATGTTTGAAAAGACGGCTCGACCAAAAGGTAAGAGGTGGGTGAAAGCACAAACATATAGGATAGTAAGACTCATCAGAATGCATTTGAAGAGAAAAGCATTCAGAGAATGGTTTCAGAATGTCGATGCAGCAGTCAAGAGATTGGGATTTGCTGAATAATTAATGGTGGACAGCTTGATACATTCGTAAATGCCCGATTCTTTCCAAGAATCTCCACAATGCTCCTCAAGGCATTCGAACCAATCCTTCCATCCTTCAAGAGGTAGCATCCAAGATTGGGGATGCTTCAAAGAAGTTTAAGGGTCTAGAAATTTCATAGCCTAAAGCGATATTTCATCATCAGAGCATATGGGGAAGTAAAAATCCAACTTCGATAATTTGTTTGCATTAACATAGGGAAGAAAAGATGGGCCAAGATGATAGATCATCCGCCATCTATAATGGTGGTGAAAAGGATTTCGTTGGTAGTTTTATTGAAAAGGCCATCAAATATCTCAGTCACCAAATCTTGGTCGAAGGGTAAAGTAAAAAAGGAAGAAGTAGCCATTAGCAAGGAAGAAGAAAGTTGCAGAGAAAATTTGAAATCGATATGGAGAAAGAAAAATGAAATTTGAATTTCATTTTTATCGGCCGCTCAAATGAGGGTGTAATCATGAAACCTCGTTTGCCTCAAGAAAGGGACATGCATCGATACAGGAATGTTTCTGTAAAAGGTATTATCGTCACTTGAGTTCGCATCGCCCATGCGTGACAAACGAAAGAGTGACGCGTGGACGAAAGGACGGGCGCATTTAATGAAATCTCAAGTGTCGCTTTTACCTTTTCCTAAAGGTAATGCGACGTAGGGGCAATGTTATACCTTATTTCTGCCCGATCTTGCAAGAGCCAATCATGGGAAGACGCGTATAGCTACGTGATCTTGAGAAGTGGTCATGAAGAAGTAGTGGGCGAGAGAGTAGCAAGGTTCATGGTGACACAGCTGGCATCAATCAGGTAATGCCACGACATCAACAAAGATAAGAGAGAGTGAGCAATTGTGGCCGAGTCAGTAGAGCGGTTACTGGGACAAATGACAAGTAAAGAAGAACCTGGAAGGTCGATTGTGCCAGATGAAGCATTAATGATTTTAAAAACGTGCGGATGATCGAGGCTATAAATATAGAAGGATCTCGCTAGAAGAAGGAGTCCAGCACCAACCAAATCAAATAAAAAAATTTCAAATATCTTTCAATTATCGTGCTCCTTAGCATATTTCTATTTACATTCCTCAGTATAATCAGTATTTTTATTTTCCTTAGTGTAATTTTGTTATTTACATTCTATAGTGTAAATTGTGAATTTACGTTCCGTAACAGTAAATCAATAATAGTAATCGAGTAATCGATAATCTTAGTTGTATTTGAAGTCTACGCTCACACACTGGACTCATCTTAATGAAGTATTTTATTCGGAAAGGTGATCCGTAGCACGTTCCACACAGCCAATTGTAAATATTCCTTTTCGATTTTAGTTAGTTATGTATTGAAAAGTTTTTTCATACGGAAGGTAGATGAGTAACCCATTATTGAAGGATGAACCCTACCCTCCAAATATCTTCTGGTATTTAAAATAATTTTGCAAGTGGCTAAATAGGCGACCGATTTTTAAAGATCTTGGTCATATACGGCTGATTACGGTGTATCTACCTATCTTGGTGCTTGGGGTTATTGTTGTTCGGTTTGAATCGAGCCACATCCTCGATTCTGGCACGCCTGCATACACATCAAATGCTTGGTTGAAAATACAATAGCAACAAAGATATCTTGATATGCAGATAGATTAATACATAATTAATTATGTTAATAGACTACCAAGTTCAGAGACATCGGGCAACGGATGTAAAATAGAGCTTTAAATGCATGAATAGAACTCACCTACCTTTATAGAATTCTTTGTAGTTTTGTACCGAATATTTTGGCTTTTATTAGGCAGAACCGGAAGGTTTCCTAAATGTGATAAAATTGTCCCATGAAAGTTAATAAATACAACAAATGGAAGTTGGAAGAGGTGCGCTTTGCAGAAAAGTCAATAAATTATAAATATAGTGGTGATAAGGCTTAATAGTTGATGATAACATCCACGGTAGATTAACTTAAGCTGAAAGTCGGGCGGGTTGGGTCGGGTTGGTGCTCAACCCTAACCAATAGTAACTTCAAATAATAACTTCAAATATCCAATAGTAGCGAAACGTCCACTAAAGTAGAGAAATGCAACTGTGAAACTGATGGCCTCCATCAATAAACAATGGATGGAAGCGGATTAGCTGGTGAACCCTACACCAGCAACGTTGCTGGCGTAGGGTACGTGGAGCACGCAGAGGACGGTGTCAGTCCCTATGATTGTACGAACGGTCCAAAGAAGTCCAAGGTTCTGTGGGCCTCACAATGATGTTTATTTTCCATGCAAACTGTTTGTAAGGTCGCAAGGACAAGGACCTGGATGAAGGGTAAAAATAAATATTAGATTGATCAAAGACTTCTGTGACCACCAAATAGATTTCAATGATAGACATTCAATCTCCATTACTTTCTGCAAATGTGGTCCACTTGAGATTTGAATCCATCTCATTTTTGGTGTAAATCCTTACAACGATCACGAAAAATAAGTAGACGGCTTGGATATAACACATACCTCTTTGTGGGGCCCACAGAACTTGGACGTCAATACACTCGCCCAAGTCGGTGGTGTAGGGTTCACCAGCTAATCCACTTCCCAATGGATGGCCTGTTGACTGCACACACTTCGTTTATTGTGCAGAGATAATGGCTCGACAACGTGCTCATCATCACCATTTCTGACGGGAGAACGTGACCAGCACAGGCAGCGGACTAGATGAGGCCCAGCCTCACCTGACACGGTACGATGCTGACTGTGGGGCCCACCTTGATGTATGAACTGTATATCCACGCCTTCCAGTACCGTTTTTTCTGTTATTTTAGGGCAGTAAGCACAAAATGAATCAGATTCAATCTCAGGTTGACCACACCGAAGGAAACAGTGGTGATTGAACGTGCACCATTAAAAGCTTCCTAGTGCCCATCTTAATTCCCACAGTAATGTTTATTTTCCGACCAAACTGTTGATGAGGTCACACAGACCTGGATGAAGGGGAAAAAAACAAACATCAGCTTGATCAAAAAAATTCGTGACCCACAAGAAGCTTTTAATGGTCAGTCACCAATGTTTCATATGGTGTCGTCCACCTGACATTTTCACGTTCTTAATATTGGGCTCGAATCATATAATGAGCTGGAAAAACGGATGAACGGCATGGATATATAATAGATACGTCAAGGTAGGCTCCACAGTCAGGGCCACACCCTGTTGACTAAGGCCGAATACGCACCCAATCAGTTCCCAGGAGCATACGCTCACGAGAGAGAATCTAGATCCACTCAAGCTACTACAGATTGTGCGGTTTCCTCAAACTCGGAAATGCATCGGCAACAGCTTAGTGGGTGTTACCCTAACCGTATTGGGCCCACCTTGAGATATGTTTTGTATATCCACACTGTCCATTTGTTTTCCCCTATTATTTTAGGACATGATTCCAAACCGTCAGAAGATCCAAATCATAAGCAAACCATAACATAGGAAACAATGGCGAATAACCATTAAAAACATTTTATGGGCCACAAAAGTTTTGGATCAAGCCGATATTTGTATTTTCCCTTCGTCAGAAGGTTGGATGGAAAATAAACATTAGGAAAACCTTACTATAGGCCCTTTGAAATTTTTAACGGTGAGGCACTCAATCACCATTGTTTACTGTGTTATGGTTCACCTGAAATTTGGATCTGCTTATTTTTTGAAACCCCATCCTAAAATAATATGTAGGAACGGATGGACGGCATGGATATACAATACATCATCAAGGTGAGCCCCACTGTAGGTAGGTGTAACACCCACTAAATGGATGACACTCGTTTAAGATGGGACTTACTCTTCGGGCAATGGCCACTTCGTAGATTCAGGTCATCTATTACAAAGAAACTGGGATCATCAGGTGAGCCACACATAACCATTCATTTATTTTGAACAGATGGCCCACCTGTTTATCTTGATCGTGTACGCTTGTATCCTTTAGATGGTATGTAGCCTGATGAGTTCTGCACTCTTTCATCGTTTCAACACGTGATGCTTCTCCAACAACTGCAATTACAAATTCTTTGCTTTATTTTAAAGAGAAAAGAGAGAAATTTACTTATCTAAACCTTGCTTTTGACCGACCGGTCCAAAATAGACTTCCAATACTTCTATTCTATTTCTAAACTTCAGCTGTAGGGATATGTTTTCTTCCAACTAAAATACTCCTGGTGAATTAAACAGTGGACGGGTAGATTCACCAAGGGTATTTTGGCTGGTCAGTCAAACTGGAGGTTTACATATGGAAATTTCTCAAAAACAAAATTCAAAAAATGCCTTCTTATTAAAATCACGAATTGGACAACGATGAAGTACATGTTGTTTGATGGACAGTAATAATTAAAATCTCACTGTCAGCCATGGACCACTCAACAACATTGGTACTCTGCGGAAGTATCCTAGTTGATGCACCAGCTCCTAAGAAATTGACACATGGCATATGAGTAATTTGAATCAATGCTTTCCGAATTGGAGATGCTAGTTGGATGGCTTGGATTTGATTTGTCACTTGCTGATGGGCACACATAAATAAATAGTCGAAATGAAAAATAATCAACCAACAAATCTCATTAAAGCAATGCCCATTCATCAGAGCTTATGGAGCGCATGACCTGTGTACAGAATCCGAATGACCACCTTATGAATCACGAGTGCAGATCGTCTCTGTACAAAGGAAAATCCTGTGCCCTAGATTCTCATTGGTCAAGCCATTTCCCCCGTGACACCAGCTACAAAACACAAGGATTTTCTCTCATTAAATTGCATACTATACAACACAACTCATGATGATTTATGTGTTAGATCCACACCATCCATCAATTTTTCCACATCATTCTAAGGCACGAGCTTAAAAATGAGGCACATGCAAAGCTCAAGTGAACCACAACCTAGAAAGCAATGGGGATTGAATGTGCCATTGTTGAAACCTTTCTAAAGCTAACGGAGAGGCCTATTTGCTATCAAACCTGTTCATAAGGTCACACGAACACGGATGATAGAAAACACAAATATCAACTTGAAGTTTTCAATGAAAGGTGTGCAGTGCCTATTATTTCCTTTGGTGTGGTCCACTTGAGCTTTGTATTTGCCTTCTTTTTTAGCTACCTCCTAAAATGATATTAAAAAATGAATGGACAGTATGAATCTAAGAAATACATCATGTTTAGGCCTACGTTAATTTCACGTGACAAGAAATTTGGTTGCTTGCTTTGTGGGGGCAACACATTTCACATGGAACTTCCGTTGGCCTCATAATGATGTATGTGTCAGATCCACACCATCCATCGATTGTTTTCACCTTCTGTTTAGGCATTAGATAAAAAAAAAAAAGTGGTAGTTCCAAGGCTCAAGTGGGCCGCACTACAGGAAAAAATAAAAAGTAGCTACCGCTGAATACTTCTTTGGGCTTTATTTATTCATTAAGGCTGGTGTGACCTTATGAAGAGGTTAGATGGAAAATAAACCCTACGGTGGACCTTAGTAAGGTTTCAATGCTGGCCATTCACTCCCCTCTGCTTTCTATGGTGTGGTTCACTTGAGCTTTGGATGTACCTCAGTTTCGAGCACATGCTCTAGAATGATTTGGAGAAATTGATGGATGGTGTGGATCAAGCACAAAAATCATGTTGTGTCTTGGAGAAGTTTGACAGTTAAAAGTTGTGTTGGGTAGCACCAAGAGAGAAAACATGGGTGCATTTTGTGTCACGGGGATGACATTGTAACAAAATCATCACGCACAAGCTGTCGGTAGCATGGGTTGATTATTGTCTAATATTGCTGTACTGTCATTTGTCCTGTCAGTACGTTGTCTAGCAGTTTGTTGCACATTATATGGCTTTTGCAGGCAGAAGATGAGTGATGCGCATTGCATACGCCACTGGCGGTGGCCCCACCATGATGTATACGTTTTTAACCCGCTGTCTTTTATTTTTTTAGGTCATTTCAGGGGCTGTTGATTCACAGGTAAAAGATAAGTGATGCTAATTGCATGCGCTACTTGACGGTGGCCGCATCACGATGTCCGCCTTAAAGTTTTTAATACCATGTTCCTCTCTTCTTTATTAGGTCATGTAACTGGCTGTTTATTTTTAATTTATAATTGTAATTTAATATAGATAAGGGATGAATTATGCTTTATTTATACATGATTATTTATATATTAGGGTAACTAGGACAGCGCTTCCAATGTTAAGGCTGACTGGGAGCGTGCTTGCAAAGCTTCAAAGTGCACCGTGTAGTTATGGAGCCCACGGTGATGCATGCCCCTTGCCCATACGCCCCACCAGCTCATTTTATGGCATGAGTAAAAAGTTAAGGTAGATCTAAAGCTCAAACGGACCAAACCACATGAAACGATGGAAATTGGATGCTCATTTTCTTAGGTCATTTCAGGGGCTATTATTTATTTATTTATAATTGTAATTTAATATACATAAGGCATGAATCTTATCTATACATAATTATTTATATATTAGCGTAACTAGGATAGTGCTTCCAATGTTGAGGTTGACAGGAGGGTGCTTGCAAAGCTTCAAAGTGCACCTTGCAATCATGAGCCCATGGTGATGCATGCACTTTATCCATGCTGTCCATATGCCCCACCAGCTTATTTTATGGCTTGAGCCAAAAAATAAGGTAGATCCAAAGCTCAAGTGGACCAAACCACAGGAAACGATGGAAGTTGGCCGCCTAACTTTGTGGTGCCCACATAAGTTTTGGATGAATCTAATATTTATATATTCTTTTCAAGTCTTGAGCCCTTTTATTTTTATTTTCATTGTTTTTATTTTTTACATACACGCTCACACCCTGCACGCACCCACACACTTACACCACAGTGGGATTTGGGTATTCCAACCCATGACCTTGTGTTGAAACTCTTGTGAGTCTACCACTCAGGCATGAGTAAGCACCCTATGTCTCTGAGACCTCATGAACAGGTTGGATGAGAGATGTAGATCCTTATAGGCCTATGCCTACGAAGGTTTCAATTTTGAATGGTGGGTGTTATTATCTATCTTGCTTCTTGCAGTGTGGTCCACTTGAGCTTACAACATGCTTCATTTTTGGGCTCATACCCTAAATTGAGATGCTAAAGTCAATGGACAGTGTGGATCACACACATGCACGATGGTGGGATCTACAGATTTTACAGAACCTCAATTCATGTTTCATTTCATGCATTTCAGCATGTTTTCAAGGAAAAACTATGTAGGTATTTCTCTCTCATTCAAACACTTCTCAAATGTCATTATTCATTGTTTACCATAAATGTGGTAGTAATTAGAAATTTAAACTACCCTTTGGAATATGAACCCAAAATGAGGCTGAATCATAGGTAGACCATATAGTAGTAGTTGAATGCCCATCATTAAAAACTTCCTAATTAAGTGAGAGGCTAACTGTAATGTTTATTTGCCATCACACCTGTTAACTAGGTCAGACCTAAATAAAGGAAAAATATAAATCAACTGAACTACCTTCTCCCTCTAATATTTCAAATGCAGCTCTTTCTCATAGAAGTGTCTAACCTGTGTTGTACCTTCTTTTTTGCCGTTTCTAGAAGAATTAATTAGAAAGAGACACATGTAATTCTACAAGAGTTGTGTGGTGTATGAAAGATCTATGGAGATATCCGAAGCGGGTTTTGTGGTAATATAGCTGGTGTTGATCAAATGATACCATGACATCCACGAAGTAAGGGTGGCCGAGCGAACCTGATCAAATCAATAGGAGGCCTGACGGCGGTTACTAGGACAGGTAGTAAACATAGAAGGAATGATCTAGAAGGCTAGATCATGCTGAAGCAGTTGCCATGATTCCCAAGTTGTGTGCGTGGTAAAGCTTATAAATAACAGAGGAAAGCAATAGAACAAGGAGTCTCATACCAACCAAACCAAATCTATCTTTCAAATTACTCTTTGCTCCTTAGTATAACTAGTATTTTACATTCCTTAGTGTAATTTGCTTCTCATGTTCCTTAGCGTAAATTGTCCTTTACATTCCTTGGTGTAATATATCTTTTATGTTTCTTAGTGTAATCAATAGCTTAATCCTATAATTAGGAGTAGCTGCCAATCTCTAACTGCAACCTAATTCTACCTTCATACGTTGGACTTAGTTTAATATCAAGCAAGTTCTCAATCCAGAAAGGCGTACTGCAATTGCTCTTCACGACTGACCGTAAGCAATTCCTTTTTGTTTTATCTGTATTAAAAAGTTCATTCGTACGGAAGGCAAAGGCGTAGCCCATCTTTGGAGGACGAACCCCAACCTTCGATAATGGCTTGATTATCTTAAATAACATTGTGCAAGTGGCTAAATAGGCGACTGATCTTATTTGATCTTGGTCATATATGGTTGATTCCAACGTATCTTCCTATCTTAGAGCTTATGCCTTAGTTTTTTGGTTTGAATTGAGCCATACATTTAGTTCTGGCATGCCCGCACAAACCATGTGATCTATTTTGAAATCGAGAGGCAACATTTTTTGCACACTTGGTGGGACCCTACGTAGGTTCACTTACCGGTGTGATATTGCGAGTTAAACATTGCTACAACCCGAAGATTGCACACCTAAGTGCAGGTAGCGAAGTAGTAAAATACTTGGTAAGACCGAGGTTGATCCACAGAGATTGGGGTTAAGAACACTTAGAGGAATTAGTTTAGGTGAGTGAGTGTTGAGCTCCTAATTGTGTATATTCTAACCCCAATTCATCACTCATTGTGCAAGGTTTGTATGGTTTATAGGCTAATCCAATGCATGTTTTGTGACTACAGGACTAAGAGGGAGCTCCACTCAATTGAAGACAAAAAGGATTCATTTAAGATCATTCTGATGAAGAACATTTGAGGACCAAAGAAGAAAAGAAAGAAAGAAGTAAAGAAGAAAAGAAAGCAGAAGAAAGAAAGAAAGAAAACAAAAAGAAAAGAGGCTGACCGGTCGTGACCGGTCGGCCAAGGAAGCCAGACCGGTCAGTGACCGGCCAGCCATGCATGTTTGGATGCTACTGAAGAGGACTGACCGGTCATGACCGGTCAGTCATTACTGCTGGAAGATTGCTGAAGGCGTCCGACCGGTCTTGACCGGTCGAGCATACTTGCTGGATTAAGGTTTTACAAGCCCGACCGGTCATGACCGGTCAGCTATGGTTGCTAGAGTGGTCAGTTATTGAGGCCGACCGGTCATGACCTGTCGGCTGTGCGTAAAGACTTAGAAATTTCTAATTCCAGCCCGAATTTCTCTGCGCTGCGTAAGTGTTACGCACTTTCTCGATTCTTCCGAAGTTGTGGAGCTTCCAGACTATAAAAGGACACCTAGGGATCGTTCCTAGGGTATCCTAGAAGGGTTCAAGCGAGGTTGGAGGCTGTGGAAGTGGAGATTGGAGTTTCACAACTCCTTTTGGTTTGCTTTGCTGTTTTCATGCTTTTTGTAGTTGTTTCATGTTTCCTTGGATCATGAGCAGCTAAACCTCTTAGCTAGGGCTAAGAGGTGAAGCTTGTAGTGAATCCGAGATGTTTTAATTTGTAGTTAAGTGGTTTTCAGTTTGGAATTCATGATTATGAACTAAGGTTTGAAGTTTATACAAGTTTTTAAGTAATTTTTCTTAGTCTTGTGATGACTCATGGATGTTTGGATGAATCACTTAGCTTCTTAATTCGTTTGCAACGGTCTAGACCCGTATGATCTGAGGAATCGAAGTGCGCTCTAGTACCAAGCTCTTCATAAAGGAACTTCATGCCAAAGTTCTATTTTAGTTGATTTTCTGGAATATGTAAGGACTGTGCTTGTGATTTGAATCCAGTTCCAATCCTAATCTAGTCTTGTCTTGTGAGAGGACTTGAGGATGGTTATGATTGAGAACTGGACCTATAGAAAAGGGGAATGACCTATGCAATTGAGCATGCTCAGCTCAGCCTACATTGAGTGAATCTTATGCATAGAACTTACATATTACAGAATGTTTGGTTTAACAGCTCTATCATCCGACTAGATAGACTTGAATGTCGACTCTAGTTGAGAGAATAAGAAACCACAGCGGATTGAACATTAAGGATTGCTACAAGTGGATCCTTGAACCCCTAGTGCCTTCTTATAATTAATTACTTTTGATTTAATTCAGCTTTTGTTACTCACATCAACTTTATACAACAATCTGATTAGTAGACTTAATTAGACACTTGTGGATGAATTTGTGAGATCCTACATAGTCCCTGTGGATCGACCTCGGTCTTACCGAGATTATTACTACATCGCAACCCTACACTTGGGGAAGCGAACAAGTTTTTGGCGCCATTGCCGGGGACCTTGACGGTTTTCACAAATTTCTGAAATTAGTATCTATTTAGGATTTTTTTTTTAGATTTTTAGACTAACTTAGTTTATTTATTTGATTTTTTTTTAGGGATTTTTAGGAAGCTGAAGAAGATACAAGAGTTTCAAGTGCGAATCAGGTTCTATCTTTCTAAACCTTACTCTTCTCCTTCTCCTATTCATTCCTATTCATCTCTTGTAGAGTGGGTGGAGATTCCTTGTGGATCTCTAAAAGGTCGGCCTTTTTGCCACCTGGATTCCTATTGGTCGGCTCTGTCGCCTTGGATCACCTTGTGCTCAGAGATTTCTTTTCTCATCTCTACTCCTCTTTCTCCTTTTTCTGCACTTTTTCTCAAAAGATTCAAAGAGTGGGTGGGGAGTTCTCTGAACCCCTATTGACCAGGAGAAATCAGTCTCTATCCTTGCTTCTGGCCTAGCCATTGCAAGACACCTTGTGCTTCGGTCTTAGAGAAGAGTAAAGAAAAGGGATGAGGAATTCTTCTTTCTTTTTGTTTCTTATTTTTGGTTTTGCATGCCACATTGGGCTCGGGATTCCAATAACTGACTCATAAGTGAAGGGGGGGATAGTAGAAGGGATTGATAGAGAGCCACGTGTTAGGAGACAGCTAGATTCTCCAATTTTATCTGAAAATATGGCTGCAAATCAACCTAACCCGATCCAAAATCAAACTGAAACAGGGGAGAATGTGGTTGAGGATGTTCCCCGACCAAGGACTTTACGTGATTTCTTGCAACCTGCAAGAACGAGCACTCCCTCATGCATAGTATTTCCACTAAATGCAGGGAACGTGGATTTGAAACCGGGAGTGATCAATCTTCTCCCTAAATTCCATGGTTTAGACAGTGAAAGTGCCTATCAACACCTTAGGGAGTTTGATGAGGTAATCACCACCATGCACTTTACAAATGTGACTGAAGATGTAGTAAGACTTAAATTCTTCCCTTTCACTCTTAAGGATAAAGCCAAGGGTTGGCTTTATGCATTGAGGCCAAGATCAATTGGTTCATGGACTGATATGCACAGAGAATTTATTAAAAAATTCTTCCCTACTCACAAAACGAACATGCTTAAGCGCCTTATCATGAACTTTGCCCGAAAGGAAGATGAAACTTTTTCCCAATGTTGGGAGAGGTTTAAGGACCTATTAAACGCATGCCCACATCATGGCTATGAAATTTGGCGGATTATAAGTTTTTTCTATAAAGGACTGACTTCATCCATGCGCCAATTTGTAGAGATGATGTGTAATGGAGAGTTCATGAATAAGGAAGCTGATGAAGCATGGGATTATTTGGAAGAATTGGCTGAGAGTGCACAGTCTTGGGACACATCTAAACCAACAAGTTCCAAGACTGGCCAACAAAAGGAAAAGGGAGGAATGTATGTCTTATCAGAAGAAGATAGCATAAGTGCACGGTTGGCTAGCCTCACAAGAAAGATCCAAGCCATGGAATTAAGGAAAGGAGAAACAATCAACTCCACTGACGTTGAAACTGTTTGTGGAATTTGTGCTGGAAATCAACATGCTACACCAGATTGTCCCAGAATTTCAGCAGTCCAAGGCATCTTACAAGAACAAACAAATGCCATAAATAGTTATCAACAGCAATATGGTGCTCCAAACTCAAACACGTTTAATCCTAATTGGAAGAACCATCCCAACTTCAGTTGGAGGAATGGACCCACTGCAAATGCAAACAACACTCCAAAAGTATCACTAGAAGAGATGTTGGGTGCACTCGTATCGGTCCAGAATGAGTATAACAAGACAAATTCTCTAAAAATAGATGGGTTCATGCAAGAGCAATTGAAATTCAATCAAAATTCAAACCAAGCCATTAATGAATTGAAAACATCTCTGGCTAGAGTTGAAGCTCACCTTAGTGGTAGAGAGAAGGGCACACTTCCTGCTCAACCTCTTCCTAACCCAAGGACCCAGTATGAGATACAAGATGCAAGCTCATCCTCCCACCATACGGAACATGTTCAAGCTATCACCACTTTGAGAAGTGGGAAAGAAATTGACAAATCTAATCCGGTGAAGGCTCCAAAGCCTAAGGATCCGAAAATTCTCAAAGAGGATGATAACTCAAACAATACTCCACAAGAGAAAGAACCGGAAAGACAATACAAGCCGGTTGCCCCATTTCCACAAAGGTTGATTTCACCTAAACCTTTAGATAAAAATATGAAGATTCTGGAAGTTTTCAAGCAGGTGAAGATCAACATCCCGCTGTTGGATGCAATAAAACAAATACCATCTTATGCCAAATTTCTAAAGGAATTGTGTACAATCAAAAGGAAACATAACGTTCACAACAAAGTGCTTTTGGCTGAGAATTTGAGCGCCATCATCAAACAAGAGGTGCCCCAAAAATACAAGGATCCAGGTAGTCCAACCATTTCATGCATCATAGGAGACTACCAGATTAAACAAGCCCTACTCGACTTGGGGGCAAGTGTGAATCTCATTCCATACTCGGTCTATGAACAACTTGGATTAGGTGAATTGAAACCCACTAAAACCACACTCCAACTTGCTGATAGATCCATCCGGATACCAAGAGGAATGATAGAGGATGTTCTAGTCCAAGTTGATAAATTCTACTACCCAGTAGATTTTATTGTCTTGGACACACATCCCGTGATAGGCACCGGTACTCAAATTCCCGTCATACTTGGACGACCATTTCTAGCTACCTCAAACGCCATTATCAATTGTAGAAATGGACTTGTACAAATGTCCTTTGGAAATATGACCCTTGAGCTTAACATATTTGAGTTATGCAAACAACCACGGGAAGTTGGTGATGATGTCCACCAATTAAATATGATCGAATCATTCGTGGAGGATACAGTCCCCTTATTACTATTTTCCAACCCTTTGGAGGCATGTATGGCCCATTCTCATGAGACAAATGATTACACAATACAAGAGATGGATGTCATTCTAGAGATGATGCCAGTACTTGACAATAAAAGATGGAGGGCCCCAATTGAACCTTTGCCTGTAAATGAAAACAAGGCTCTCCCATCTAACATCAAGGCACCTACACTCGACCTAAAACCATTGCCAAGTGAGCTAAAATATGTTTATTTAGGTCGATATGAGACATATCCAGTGGTGATTTCTTCTCACTTGGATGAGGAATAAGAGAGCAGGCTAATAGCCACTCTATTAGAGCACAAGAGTGCCATTGGATGGTCAATTACGGATCTCAAAGGCATAGACCCACTGATTTGTACTCACCGCACACACCTTGAGGAAATGCGAAGACATCCGGCAACCACAAGACGACTAATCCAACATGAAGGATGTGGTTAAGGCCGAGGTGGTGAAACTATTGGATGTAGGTATCATTTACCCAATATCCGATAGCCAATGGGTGAGCCCAACTCAAGTGGTGCCTAAGAAATTCGGAATAACCATCGTAGCCAATGCCACTAATGAACTCGTACCAACTAGAGTCACTACCGGTTGGAGAATGTGCATTGACTACAGGAAGCTAAACACTGTCACAAGGAAAGACCACTTCCCCCTACCGTTTGTTGATCAGATTTTAGAACGGTTGGCGGGTCATTCCCACTTTTGCTTCCTTGATGGCTATTCAGGGTACAACCAAATAGAAATTGCCCGTGAAGACCAAGAAAAGACTACATTCACATGTCCATTCGGCACTTTCGCCTATCGACGGATGCCGTTTGGACTATGTAATGCCCCTGCCACCTTTCAGCGTTGTATGATGAGCATCTTTTCTGACATGGTGGGGACCATTCTCGAAATCTTCATGGATGATTTTTCCGTATTCGGTTGTAGCTTTGATGAGTGCCTTGAGCACTTGAAATCTGTGCTAAAAAGATGTGAAGAGAAGAACCTTGTGCTCAATTGGGAAAAGTGTCACCTCATGGTTCAAAAGGGAATTGTACTTGGTCACATCGTTTCACAAAATGGAATTGAGGTGGACAAGGCGAAAATTGATCTTATCTCTAACCTTCCACCACCCAAAAGCATACGAGATATACGATCCTTTTTAGGACACGTAGGATTTTACAGAAGGTTTATAAAGGATTTCAGTTCACTCTCTCGCCCTTTATATAACCTACTTCAAAAGGAAAATTCATTCGAGTGGAATGAAGAATGTCAAAAGGCCTTTACCACCCTTAAAGGTATGTTGACATGTGCCCCAATAATGCAACCACCTGATTGGAGCCTTCCTTTTGAGATTATGTGCGATGCTAGCGACTATGCTATTGGGGCCGTGTTAGGCCAAAGAAAAGATAAAAAGCCATGTGTCATCTACTATGCAAGTAGAACCCTAAATTCAGCCCAGGCAAACTACACCACTACTGAAAAGGAACTTTTAGCTGTAGTTTTTGCCTTGGAGAAGTTTAGATCCTGCTTGATTGGATCCAAGATCATTATATTCACTGACCATGCCGCGCTTAAGTATCTTCTCTCTAAAAAGGATGCTAAACCACGGTTGTTAAGATGGATCCTTCTACTCCAGGAATTCGACATAGAAATACGTGATAAGAAAGGAGTAGAGAATGTAGTAGCTGACCACCTCTCTTGACTTGTCCTCACTGATTCCCCTGAAACGACTGCAATCAATGACATGTTCCCTGATGAACAACTCTTTGTTGTTTCTCAATTACCATGGTATGCTGACATTGCTAACTATCTTGCTACAGGTACAATTCCTACATATTGGAAAAAGCAAGATAAGGATAGATTCTTCTCGGAGGTGCGGAAATTCCTATGGGACGACCCATACTTATTCAAGTATTGTCCCGATCAAATCATAAGGAGATGTGTCCCAGATGATGAGCAACAAAGCATCATCTCCTTCTATCATTCTCAAGCATGTGGTGGCCATTTTTCGGCTAAAAAGACCACAGTGAAAATTCTGCAATGTGGGTTTATTGGCCCACTATGTTCAAAGACACACATGAGTTTTGCAAAGCATGTGAACCTTGTCAGAAATTAGGGGAAATCTCCCGTAGAAACATGATGCCACTCAATCCCATCTTAATTATCGAAATTTTTTATTGTTGGGGCATCGATTTCATGGGCCCATTCCCATCTTCTTTTGGAAACCTATACATCTTGCTTGCCGTCGACTATGTTTCCAAATGGGTCGAGGCTATCCCTTGCCGGAATAATGACCATAAAACGGTCATTAGATTTTTAAAAGAAAACATTCTTTCCCGGTTTGGAACCCCTCGAGTCATCATAAGTGATGGAGGGTCTCACTTTTGCAATCGCCCTTTTGAAGCCTTAATGAAGAAATATGGCGTAACATACAAAGTGAGCACTCCCTATCACCCACAAACTAGTGGCCAAGCTGAGATATCCAATAGGGAGATTAAGCACATTTTAGAGAAAACAGTGAACCCCGATCGCAAGGATTGGTCGCTTCGGCTTACCGATGCGCTTTGGGCTTACCGTACAGCTTTTAAAACTCCCATTGGAATGTCTCCCTATAGACTTGTCTATGGGAAGGCTTGTCACTTGCCTGTGGAGTTGGAACATAGGGCATATTGGGCTATTAAGAAGATGAATTTCAATTCTGACTAGGCAAGCTCGCTACGCAAACTACAATTGAATGAACTTGCAGAAATCCAGAATGAAGCTTATGAGAATGCGAGAATCTACAAGGACAAGACGAAGATATTCCATGATAAGAATATTCTTCGCAAGACATTCACGATCAACCAAAAAGTCCTCATGTATAATTCTCGCTTACATCTATTTCCGGGAAAACTGAGATCTCGATGGACCGGTCCCTACATTGTGCAAACTGTCTATCCATATGGGACTGTGGAGCTGTTGAATCCAAGGAACGGCAACATTTTTAAAGCAAATGGGCAGCGATTAAAGCCGTTCTTTGAGAAATTCCCTTCAGAAGGTATGTCCATACCTCTGAATGATCCTGTGTATCAGGACGATTGATCTCCTAGTCTGATGGAGGTATAGAGTAGTTAGGATTAGGATTTTGCTGCTTTTATTTTCGTTTTCATAGGTTTGTTAGAATGAGGAAGATCTCCACTTTACACTCTCTCAGGTACTATCATTCCTCGCTCCCTTTTCTTTTCAAATTGCTCTCATGTTTTGCTCATTGCACATCTTTTACATTGAGGACAATGCAAGATTTGGTTGGGGGGTGTAGGATCGCTTGGATGAATCCAGCGTTTTTACAACATTTCAAGCAATTATGTGGAAATTTTTCGATTTTTCAAAAATTCGAAACTCTTTTGGAAAACACCGGTTCTATGCATTCAAGTTGATATGAGCATAAGAGGAGGAGATATGAAGTGTATGGGGCTAGATGTCTGGAATCTCTCATAGCATAATGGTTTTATATGTGAACTCCCCTATTTTTGTGATTGATAGAAAACCTGAACACTTCTACACCTAGTTCCCATTACACGATTTTCATGAGTTGAAGGGATTATGTGATTTATGAATTAGCTAGACTCTGAATTAAGGTATTGAGAAATCAGGCCAGGGTACTTTGTCCATCCTTGTCCATGGGAAAATAATGAAAGATATGGATTTTTAAAAATCCTATCTAATAAAAAAAAAGAGAAAAAGGAAAAGGAAGGATGAAATTGGGAATGTGGAAAAACGGTGGAAAATTTCGATTAGGGCTACCTACTACCAACCGGGGGATGGTCTACCCGTAACCAAAGCCGGAAATGGGACGTAGTGTGAAAGTCGTCGAAAGGACGGTAAGACAAATTCCTGTCATTGGCTTGATGTGGCTCTATGTACCTTGAGTTCTATAGTCTAGTTGATCTATGAAGAAGATAATCCTAGAAACTCGTGGGATGAATTTTCACTACCCACACTAGGTTGAATTTGTTCAAGTCCTTCTATTTATCAACCAATCAGCGGGAATTTCATATAAATGCTTATTATGTTTTGAGGATTTTCGGTTCCAACCTTTAACACCTAATCTTTCTGAATCTTATACTTATGAACCATGGAATGTATAGAAGGATGGTTTCTGAAAGAGAGTTGAGTTTTGAAGAATGGGATTAGTTTCACGCATGTTTTGCTCGGGACTAGCAAAATGCTGGTTGGGGGGTGTGTTGAGCTCCTAATTGTGTATATTCTAACCCCAATTCATCACTCATTGTGCAAGGTTTGTATGGTTTATAGGCTAATCCAATGCATGTTTTGTGACTACAGGACTAAGAGGGAGCTCCACTCAATTGAAGACAAAAAGGATTCATTTAGGATCATTATGATGAAGAACATTTGAGGACCAAAGAAGAAAAGAAAGAAAGAAGTAAAGAAGAAAAGAAAGCAGAAGAAAGAAAGAAAGAAAACAAAAAGAAAAGAGGCTGACCGGTCGTGATCGGTCGGCCAAGGAAGCCAGACCGGTCAGTGACCGGCCAGCCATGCATGTTTGGATGCTACTGAAGAGGACTGACCGGTCATGACCGGTCAGTCATTACTGCTGGAAGATTGCTGAAGGCGTCCGACCGGTCTTGATCGGTCGGGCATACTTGCTGGATTAAGGTTTTACAAGCCCGACCGGTCATGACCGGTCGGCTATGGTTGCTAGAGTGGTCAGTTATTGAGGCCGACCGGTCGTGACCGGTCGGCTGTGCGTAAAGACTTAGAAATTTCTAATTCCAGCTCGAATTTCTCTGCGCTGCGTAAGTGTTACGCACTTTCTCGATTCTTCCGAAGTTATGGAGCTTCCAGACTATAAAAGGACACCTAGGGATCGTTCCTAAGGTATCCTAGAAGGGTTCAAGCGAGGTTGGAGGCTGTGGAAGTGGAGATTGGAGTTTCACAACTCCTTTTGGTTTGCTTTGCTGTTTTCATGCTTTTTGTAGTTGTTTCATGTTTCCTTGGATCATGAGCAGCTAAACCTCTTAGCTAGGGCTAAGAGGTGAAACTTGTAGTGAATCCAAGATGTTTTAATTCGTAGTTAAGTGGTTTTCAGTTTGGAATTCATGATTATGAACTAAGGTTTGAAGTTTATACAAGTTTTTAAGTAATTTTTCTTAGTCTTGTGATGACTCATGGATGTTTGGATGAATTACTTAGCTTCTTAATTCGTTTGCAACGGTCTAGACCTGTATGATCTGAGGAATCAGAGTGCGCTCTAGTACTAAGCTCTTCATAAAGGAACTTCATGCCAAAGTTCTATTTTAGTTGATTTTCTGGAATATGTAAGGACTGTGCTTGTGATTTGAATCCAGTTCAAATCCTAATCTAGTCTTGTCTTGTGAGAGGACTTGAGGATGGTTATGATTGAGAACTGGACCTATAGAAAAGGGGAATGACCTATGCAATTGAGCATGCTCAGCTCAGCCTACATTGAGTGAATCTTATGCATAGAACTTACATATTACAGAATGTTTGGTTTAACAGCTCTATCATCCGATTAGATAGACTTGAATGTCGACTCTAGTTGAGAGAATAAGAAACCACAGCGGATTGAACATTAAGGATTGCTACAAGTGGATCCTTGAACCCCTAGTGCCTTCTTATAATTAATTACTTTTGATTTAATTCAGCTTTGTTACTCACATCAACTTTATACAACAATCTGATTAGTAGACTTAATTAGACACTTGTGGATGAATTTGTGAGATCCTACATAGTCCCTGTGGATCAACCTCGGTCTTACCGAGATTATTACTACATCGCAACCCTACACTTGGGGAAGCGAACAGTGAGATGAAATCTGGTTTATCCACGAGAGTAGAGCAAGTTGTGTGTGGTGAAAGACAAAAATAGAAAAGGGGCTAAGGCATCAGGGATCCACCTTTGATTCATTCACAAGATTCGATTTATTGCTCCAACTATAACTCAACTGGAATTGAATAAAGATTCATTCCAATCGGAAGATGAAACAGTTAAACTATTTGCATATTTCATAAAAGATGGTGATCTGAACCGATTGATTTGACCATGAAGCACTCGTTAGTTGATCGCAGGGAATTCCAAGCATCCACTGTGCCCGGAGTCAACAATGGATCAAGGAATTATACAGATCAATAACTTTGCCAACAAGTCAACCAATAAGATCACAATTCATACGATCAAATGCATACTTACAAGATAGGAGGCTTTGATTGACCGATCCAACCGTTAAGATCTCGTCTATCGATCGCAGGGAATCCAAAGCATCCAATGTGCCCGAAGTCTACAATGGATCAAGGGATTTTACAGATCGATGACTTTACCTGTACTAGCTCGATGACTATAGGGAATCCAAAGCATCCAACGTGCACGAAGTCGACGATGGATCAAGGGACTTTATCGATCATGAACTAGCTAATTGGTGTGCAAGGGTGTTTACGTCGAATTCTGTAACAGGGTCCTCCGGATGATCAACTTCTTTCCAAGGGGTTTTTTTCGCGCACCTGAAAGAACCAGAAAGCAAGTAAGGGTGGCTGGCGTCCAGCCGTTAGCCCTCCGATGCTCAAGTTAGATAGGGGAAAGAGAAGGAATGACCAGAACGGAGTTAAAGATTGAATATCGTGTACCTTTATCATCAATAGAGTCATCTAGTTATACAGACCTCAATGATCCAGTCCGCTACGTAAGCTGTTAAGGTTATCCCTGTTTTCGTGGGATAAGAAGCTTATCTCGATAATCCTCGAAAAAAGATGTAGTAAAATCGTCCTAGACGTCTAGCTGATTACGTCTCTGGATATTTGGAGCTAAGAATAGATATAAACCGAAACCGGCCTATACGGGCTGCTGGTATGTAACGCCCCCAAAATTCGACACTCGAGTATATAACTCAAATCTCGAAATCAAGGGTGTTATGAATGAATCATTCACAATCACAACTGAAACTTTCATCCTTTCCATTCACAAGGTACCAAATATATGGAATAAAAATAAACCAACTTTGAAAATTAAACTAAAATCAACGAGTCTGTGAAATTATTCCAAACTATCTAAACTAATGGCCATCTAATGGGCCTTATTACATCAATGCTTTCAAACCAAAATCAAAATAACTAATTTCAAAAAAATGTCTTCTACAGTATTTCCTCATCTGGAACCGCTTCTTCAAAGTCCTCTAAATCATCACCTGTTACTACGGTTAATCGCATAACACTGCGTCAGCTATAAAAGCCGGTGAGCATTCTCATATAATTTAACACATGTAATTCAATGTATATTACCCATTTGACTAATAAAGTACAAAACACTACAATTTCAATAGTAACTTCATTCAATCAAAATTCTTTAAACATGCATATGATGCATGGTATGCGAGTATGTTTCAACAATCTCAGTACGGTTATCAGTAGAACATCCAGGGCCAGTTTATAGTCGGGCCTACACTTTCACAATTACAGAGTTGGTCTCTTGTACACACCAGGGAACTCACCCAACATGTTAAAGTCATCTAATATCCATCGGGTACGCTAGTATGGTATCTTGCACACATCAGGGAGCTCAACCAACCCGTCCACAATCGATGGACTATCAGAAGGGTATATTGCACACACAGGGCGCTCAACCAGGGACTGTTGCACACACTTGGGCGCTCACCCAAACAATCATCAATGGGCCTATTGCACACACCAGGGTGCTCACCCTACGGTAACAACTGGAGTTCTCAAGTCGTGCTATGCATGAACAAAATCAACACTCCAAAACATCTTTCCAAGATAATTTAAAATTAAGCTCACACATGTACCACTTTAATCGGGTATCAGCTTCACAAAACAAAGAAAAAAATAACAAAAGAGGATAATTCATAAACATAACTTATAAACATAATTTATAAGCAGATATAATTGATATAACTCAATTATTCACAAATCTAACCAAACAAAATCAAGTTTAAACATCTAAAACGAAAAAATTTAAAATTACATATAACCAAAATTTAAGAAAAAACTAGAACTACATGAAAAAAATATGAGAAGGACTCACTCTATCTTTCTTTCTTTCCTTCTTCTTTCTCTTCTTCTCCTTCTTCTTCTTCTTCTTCTTCTTCCACCTGCGGCTGCTGGAAAATTGTTCCAGCAGTTGCTGGAAAATTGTTCCAGCAGTGGAAGGGCCACCAGCAATCGTAGCTTAGAGCCTACGATCACTCTCTCTCTCTCTCTCTCTCTCTCTTTCTCTCTCTGTCTAACATCTCTCTCTCTCTCTCTCTCCTCTTTCTCACGGCTCTCTCTCTCTTTCTCTCTCTCTCTCTCCTCTCTTTCACGACTCTCTCTCTCTCTCTCTGTCTCTCTCTCTTTTCCTCTCTGACGTTTCTTTTAGAGAAGACGCTGCCAAGAGCAGCTCTTATAGTACGGATGGTTTGCGGTTTTTGAATCCAAGTTGGATTCGAACTTCAATGCTTGCAAGTTAAGCCACTTATGACACGTTAGAAATGTAGGTGGGGCCCACGCAAACAGTCCCTTCGAATTTCGGAAGCCCATACGAAGAATCGGCTCCGATCTTGAGCATTTTACTTCGATTAGTTCTAGGTTCTAATGGATTTTGCGGCCCACTCCAATCACGGATTACAAAGATACATCCTTCCCTTAGTAGTCCTGAGGAAGCTCTACACACTGGATGGAGTGGATTTTCTTATGGGCTCCACCTTGACGGACGGTGTGGACCGACCAGCGCACCAGCGGGCGCTGCTGCCGCAGCGTCGACGAAGAAGACGTTCCGTCTTCGCTGGGCACGCGGTCAACGCACGTTGACCGCGATTCTAACGTGCACACAGTGCACGTGGGTCCCACAGTGATGTATGAGCGAAATCTGATCCGACCATCATGTAGGCCACGTGTTTTTATGGTACAAAAATTGGTACAGTTCTGAGTTTCGATGGCCCACTTATGGCGCGATTTCTGATTAGGGTACTTGTAGGATGATCGGAGGGCTGAAATTTGACGTGTATGATTAGATTAGGTCTCTAAACTATTATATGAAGTTTTACATGAAATGGATCGTCAGAAACTGGTACACTTAAAATTATCTACATAGATTAAGTTTAATCAATGGTATTTTTTGTATTTATGGTGAGTTTTGATAAACCTACCACTTCTACGCTGGTCTAGGGTTTGTGTTAAGCAAATTTAATAAGGGATCCTACGTGAATTCCCTACAATTTATTAGTTTATAATAATCTACATAATTTATTAATTAATTAACTGATTTTTCGAAAACTTGGGGTATTACATTCTTCCCTCCTTAAGGAAATTTCGTCCCGAAATTTATTTTAAAGTAAGTTAAAGTGTTTCACAACATGATGAAATGTAAAATCGAATGTATATATGGAATGCAAATATGAAGTGTTTCGCACCGTAATGAAAAATTTCATCTCGAATTTACCTTATTGGTCAAATAGATGTGGGTATTTTTCTTTGATTTCGTCTTCTCGTTCCCACGAGGCTTCGTCTTCTCCATGGTTGCTCCACTGAACCTTGATCAGGGAAATCGTTTTGGTTCGGAGTATTTGGTCCTTCCGGTCTAAAATTCGTATTGGTTGCTCTATATAGGTAACGTCTTCCCGTATTTCTAATGGTTGCCAATCAATCACATGGGATGTGTCTCTTTCATATCTTCGCAACATACTCACATAAAATACATTATGCACGCTTGATAGTTGAGGCGGTAGAGCTAGTCGGTACGCTACTTTTCCCACCTTTTCCAATATTTCGAAAGGCCCAATGTATCGGGGTGCAAGTTTTCCTTTCTTCCCAAATCGCATTACCCCTTTCATAGGAGAGACCTTTAAAAATACATGCTGTCCTTCGAAAAATTCCAATTCTTTTCTGCGATTGTCGGCGTAACTCTTCTGTCGACTCTATGCTGTGCGAATTCGGTCTCTTATGATGTGTACTTTCTCCGAGGTTTCCTGTACTAATTCGGGCCCGAGTAGACATTTTTCTCCGACCTCGGCCCAACAGTTCGGTGATCGGCAGGGTCTTCCATAAAGAGCTTCGTATGGCGCCATTTCGATGCTGGCCTGATAATTGTTATTATATGCGAATTCAATTAAGGGTAGGTGCTCATCCCAACTTCCTTTGAAATCTAGGGCGCATAACCGAAGCATATCCTCGAGTATCTGGTTTACCCGCTCTGTCTGTCCGTCAGTCTGAGGGTGAAAGGCCGTACTATAATCGAGTGTAGTTCCCATTGCTTTCTGAAAGGTTTTCCAGAATCTAGATGTGAATCTTGAATCACGGTCGGAAACAATCGATATCGGGATTCCATGCAGTCGTACTATCTCCTTGATATAAAGTTTACACAATTTATCCATCGAGTATGACATACAGATCGGTATAAAATGTGCAGATTTAGTTAGTCTATCGACAATCACCCATATCGCATCGTGGTTTCCCTGGGTTTTCGGAAATCCCGTTACAAAATCCATCGTAATATGCTCCCATTTCCACTGAGCGATAGGTAATGGTTGTAACAACCCTGACGGTTTCTGATGCTCAGTCTTCACTCGTTGACATGTGAGGCATTTAGATACGAATTCTGCTACGTCTCTTTTCAGGTTATTCCACCAGTATTGTCTTCGTACGTCGCGGTACATTTTTTTGCTTCCCGGATGGATGGTAAATTTTGATCGGTGTGCCTCACTCAATATTTCCTCCTTTAATTCTGTGATGTCTGGGACGCATAATCTTCCTTGGTTCCTAATTCCTCCGTCTGTTCCGATATTCCAGTTGAGTGTATCTCCTTTTGATGCTTCCGTGATTTTAGCTTGTAACCACGTGTCATGTTTTTGAGCTTCTATAACTTTGTTCACCAGTATAGGTCGGACTACCAAGCTGCTAAGATAGGAATTTTCTCCTCCCGTCTTTAGTTCAAAATCATAATTCTTTATAGCATCAATCATCCTCCATTCCTTTATAGTCATACAAGCTGCAAGTCGATGATTCTTCCTACTTAATGCGTCGGCTACCACATTTGCCTTGCCTGGGTGATAACAAATATCAAAATCGAAATCCTTTAAATATTCTACCCATCGCCTCTGACGCATGTTGAGTTCTTTCTGGTCGAATAGATATTTCAAGCTCTTGTGATCTGTATAGAGCTCAAACTGCTCTCCGTATAGATAATGCCTCCATATCTTTAGGGCAAACACCACTGCTGCTAATTCTAAATCATGAGTCGGGTAGTTTCTTTCGTGATTCTTCAGTTGTCTCGATGCATAAGCAATAACTTTACCTCCTTGCATAAGGACGCATCTTAATCCTTGATAGGACGCATCGGTGTATACCACGAATTTCTCTCCTTCAACCGGTATTGTGAGCACTGGAGCAGTCGTTAGTTTTTCTTTTAATTCCCGAAAGGCTTTCTCCTGCTCATCTTCCCATCGGAATGGTGCCCACTTACCAATTAAGTGAGTCAATGGTTTTGCTATCTTTGAAAACCCCTCAATGAACCTTCTGTAATATCCTGCTAGTCCCAGGAAGCTGCGAACTTCTGACGCATTCGTGGGCTGCTCCCATTTCACCACTGCTTCAACTTTAGAAGGATCAACCAATATTCCTTTTTTCGACACTACGTGGCCCAGGAATTTCACTTCCCTTTGCCAGAAATCGCACTTCTCAAATTTTGCATACAATTGATGATCCTTAAGGGTTTGCAGACAAATTCGCAGATGTTCCTCATGTTCTTCTCGCGACTTCGAGTAAATCAAGATGTCATCTATAAACACTATGACGAATTGGTCCAAGTAGGGTTTGAAAACCCGATTCATTAAGTCCATAAATACTGCGGGGGCATTCGTCAGTCCAAACGGCATCACTAGAAATTCATAATGTCCGTAACGTGTCCTAAAGGCGGTCTTAGGTATATCTTCCTCTTTGATTCGAAGTTGGTGGTACCCTGATCGTAAGTCAATCTTGGAAAAGTACTGGGCTCCCCTCAATTGGTCGAATAGGTCGTCAATTCTGGGCAGAGGGTATTTATTCTTGATGGTGGCTTTGTTTATCTTCCTATAATCAATACAGAGTCGTAGGCTACCGTCCTTTTTCTTCACGAACAGCACAGGCGCTCCCCATGGTGAGACACTGTGTCGAATGAAGCCTTGCTCTAGTAGTTGTTCGAGTTGGTCTTTTAATTCTTTTAACTCCACAGGTGCCATTCGGTATGGTGGAATCGATATAGGCGTAGTTCCCGGCAGTAGGTCGATGCAAAAGTCTATTTCCCGACGAGGCGGTAATTTCAGCACTTCGTGAAATACTTCGTGAAATTTGTTCACGATAGGGATGTGATCCATGCCGTCCTTTTGGGTTTCATCATCTATAAGGATTGCCAAGTTTCCTAATTCATTCCATTCTTTAGTTCCATGGAATTGTACGCTCGGTTGACCGGGGACTAAGAACGTCACTGTTTTCTTGAAACAATCGATTTTGGCATGAAACGCAGCAAGGAAGTCCATGCCCAAAATCATTTCGAACCCTTGCATTTCCATTACAACTAAATCGGCCAATAGTTTCCATTCCCCAATGGTGATGGGACAAGATTTACATACTTGACTTAAAACTACCGATTTCCCCACGGGTGTAGCCACCACAAGTTTTTCTATTAACTGTGCAGTAGGTAAGCCTAATAATTTAACGATAGATGTGGAGATAAATGAATGAGAGGCGCCGGAATCAAATAAAGTTTTCACCGGAGAGGCATAAATGAGTAAAGTACCTTCCACCATATTCCTGTCCGCGGCTACATCGGCATCAAGATTTTCTTCTGGTTCGTCTTTTGGAGGAGCTACAGCAAAGACCCGTCCTTGTGTTGTCTGACGTACCGCTTGACCGTTCTGCCTTGTTTGTTGTTGTGGTTGTGGCCTTACTTGAGTCTGGGGGTAGGGTGGCTTTGGCTGCGAGGTTTTGGGTGTCAAATCAAATGGTTGCCTCCTTGCCTGAGTTTGTTGTCCAGGTTTCTGATCTTGTGGTTGACGACGGGGTTGGGGTCAAGTACGTGATATGTACCCTTCTATACCCCAATTATAGCATGTGACCGAAAAGTTTTGTCGTTGTTGATGGTGTGCTGGAGGTACTGCCAGTGTAGTCCTTTGTCTTTTCTCCTGATTTGCAGGATATTCTGATATCATTTTCTGCTTAGTGCCCACCCCTCTCTTTGGTTTGCGATTTTTCATGATGTCTTCAAAATCTTGTTCGATGATCAGTGCTTTGTTTACGACCTTGGAGTATTTTTGAAGCTCGAAAGGGACTACTCTGGTACGGAGGGGAGTCTTCAATCCTTGAACGAACTTTTTCGCTTTTTGTTTATCATCAGGAATGAGATGGGGTGCAAAACGCGATAATTCAGTGAACTTAGCTTCATATTGGCCGACAGTAAGATTCCCTTATTCTAAATTCATAAATTCGGCCACCTTTCTGTCCTTCACACTTTCAGGAAAATATTTTTGGTCGAATTTCTCACAAAATTTCTCCCATGTCCATACTGTGTTTGCAGAGGCTGCTCTTTTGGTTGCCTTCCACCAGTGATCTGCTTCTCCTTCTAACATGTATACTGCTAAGACCACTCTGTCTTCATCGGTGCACCTCATTCCGTCGAAGAGTTTTTCCATTTGATTCTTCCAATTTTTGGTCGAAGTCTTCTGAATCTCTCTAATACATCTCCCCCCCCACTGCCTTGTGGAGTCGGTATTTGGCGCTGATTTATAATGTTATTCGTTGTCTGCACTTGTTGACGGAGGAGAGATGCTATATCTCCTAAAATGTTATATAGTCCCTCTATTGATTGTCCGTCACCTGTTACGTCGGGTGTAGGTGGAGTAGCTTGACTTTTCCTTTTAGGTGGCATGATCTACATTTAGTGAAAAACAACTTTAGTACTCCTTAAAGTATTACTCGTCTAAGTATACATGTATGAAGTGTTTCAGTATTAGTAGCTATGTTATTCATCCTTTGGTCTAGATAGGTTATGTCACTTCATATTTTTTTTTATGGAGGTTTGGAAGAAAATCGGATGGCTGGACAGGCAGTTACTCTACAATTTATTCCTACCAAACCATATATCCAATCGACTTAAAATTTGGAACGGATGTTACTGACTTCAAGATGTATCATCAGAAAAATTTTCAGCTCAAAATACTTAATAATTCTTAGATTTTCTCCCTGGTAAAGGTAGTAATATGTTGCTGTCCAGCAGTAGATTTCATGTTTCTTAGTCTACTACTAGAATATTTAGAATTTTTTTACAATTCCGTTTGTTCTGAAATTTTACAGGGATATCAATGGTTATGTTTCTAACCTTTAGGAAAATTTAAAAAAATTTTAGACTTGTATTATGTCGTGTGTGATCATAGGTATGAATATGGTCCATAATTTCAGTCCTACAAGTGAAAATTAAGGAAAAATTCAAAAATATCGATTTCTAGTTAATCCACTAGTTATGATTTCGTGGGAATGTCCTTATAACCCTAAGAAAGATCACAGAGGTTTAAAAATTTTCAGTTCGATTACTTATGATTTAGCAAAACACTCACTAATGTGAGGATTCACTTTTCATGGTACCTAGATACATGTGTCTAAGTTCAACGGCTATCCTAGAAGTGTTTGGGAGCCTATGTTTAGAGTTTCTACATTCATGAAGCTACCCTATATCTTAAAATTTTAGTGGACTCTTTTCCCAAGGCACAGATTATCTCATTCCTAATCTCTGATACCAACTGTAACGCCCCCAAAATTCGACACTCGAGTATATAACTCAAATCTTGAAATCAAGGGTGTTTTGAATGAATCATTCACAATCACAACTGAAACTTTCATCCTTTCCATTCACAAGGTACCAAATATATGGAATAAAAATAAACCAACTTTGAAAATTAAACTAAAATCAACGAGTCTGTGAAATTATTCCAAACTATCTAAACTAATGGCCATCTAATGGGCCTTATTACATCAATGCTTTCAAACCAAAATCAAAATAACTAATTTCAAAAAAATGTCTTCTACAATATTTCCTCATCTGGAACCGCTTCTTCAAAGTCCTCTAAATCATCACCTGTCACTACGGTTAATCGCATAACACTGCGTCAGCTATAAAAGCCGGTGAGCATTCTCATATAATTTAACACATGTAATTCAATGTATATTACCCATTTGACTAATAAAGTACAAAACACTACAATTTCAATAGTCACTTCATTCAATCAAAATTCTTTAAACATGCATATGATGCATGGTATGCGAGTATGTTTCAACAATCTCAGTACGGTTATCAGTAGAACATCCAGGGCCAGTTTATAGTCGGGCCTACACTTTCACAATTACAGAGTTGGTCTCTTGTACACACCAGGGAACTCACCCAACCTGTTAAAGTCATCTAATATCCATCGGGTACGCTAGTATGGTATCTTGCACACATCAGGGAGCTCAACCAACCCGTCCACAATCGATGGACTATCAGAAGGGTATATTGCACACACAGGGCGCTCAACCAGGGACTGTTGCACACACTTGGGCGCTCACCCAAACAATCATCAATGGGCCTATTGCACACACCAGGGTGCTCACCCTACGGTAACAACTGGAGTTCTCAAGTCGTGCTATGCATGAACAAAATCAACACTCCAAAACATCTTTCCAAGATAATTTAAAATTAAGCTCACACATGTACCACTTTAATCGGGTATCAGCTTCACAAAACAAAGAAAAAAATAACAAAAGAGGATAATTCATAAACATAACTTATAAACATAATTTATAAGCAGATATAATTGATATAACTCAATTATTCACAAATCTAACCAAACAAAATCAAGTTTAAACATCTAAAACGAAAAAATTTAAAATTACATATAACTAAAATTTAAGAAAAAACTAGAACTACATGAAAAAAATATGAGAAGGACTCTCTCTATCTTTCTTTCCTTCCTCCTTCTTTCTCTTCTTCTCCTTCTTCTTCTTCTTCTTCTTCTTCCACCTACGGCTGCTGGAAAATTGTTCCAGCAGTGGAAGGGCCACCAGCAATCGTAGCTTAGAGCCTACGATCACTCTCTCTCTCTCTCTCTCTTTCTCTCTCTGTCTAACGTCTCTCTCTCTCTCCTCTTTCTCACGGCTCTCTCTCTCTTTCTCTCTCTCTCTCTCCTCTCTTTCACGACTCTCTCTCTCTCTCTCTCTCTCTCTCTGTCTCTCTCTTTTCCTCTCTGACGTTTCTTTTAGAGAAGACGCTGCCAAGAGCAGCTCTTATAGTACGGACGGTTTGCGGTTTTTGAATCCAAGTTGGATTCGAACTTCAATGCTTGCAACTTAAGCCACTTATGACACGTTAGAAACGTAGGTGGGGCCCACGCAAACAGTCCCTTCGAATTTCGGAAGCCCATACGAAGAATCGGCTCCGATCTTGAGCGTTTTACGTCGATTAGTTCTAGGTTTTAACGGATTTTGCGGCCCACTCCAATCACGGATTACAAAGATACATCCTTCCCTTAGTAGTCCTGAGGAAGCTCTACACACTGGATGGAGTGGATTTTCTGATGGGGTCCATCTTGACGGACGGTGTGGACCGACCAGCGCACCAGCGGGCGCTGCTGCCGCAGCGTCGACGAAGAAGACGTTCCGTCTTCGCTGGGCACGCGGTCAACGCACGTTGACCGCGATTCTAACGTGCACACAGTGCACGTGGGTCCCATAGTGATGTATGAGCGAAATCTGATCCGACCATCATGTAGGCCACGTGTTTTTAGGGTATGGTACAAAAATTGGTACAGTTCTGAGTTTCGATGGCCCACTTATGGCCCGATTTCTGATTAGGGTACTTGTAGGATGATCGGAGGGCTGAAATTTGACGTGTATGGTTAGATTAGGTCTCTAAACTATTATATCAAGTTTTACATAAAATGGATCGTCAGAAACTGGTACACTTAAAATTATCTACATAGATTAAGTTTAATCAATGGTATTTTTTTGTATTTATGGTGAGTTTTGATAAACCTACCACTTCTACGCTGGTCTAGGGTTTGTGTTAAGCAAATTTAATAAGGGATCCTACGTGAATTCCCTACAATTTATTAGTTTATAATAATCTACATAATTTATTAATTAATTAACTGATTTTTCGAAAACTTGGGGTATTACATGGTACTATGAAACGAAGGCCATCCATGCCAAAGACCACGATCACCTAGATATCGGGAGCTGCTCGAATGAAGGATACTCTGGTCGCATTCTGTAGATGTGACCCCTTTTGTTGAGCACGAGCTTGGCTGCTCGCATTCCTGAGATGCGACCCCTCTCCTCGAGCACGATCCTGACTGCTCGCATTCATGAGGTGCGACCCCTTTCCTCGAGCACGATCCTGACTGCTCGCATTCATGAGATGCGACCCCTTTCCTTGAGCACGATCCTGACTGCTCGCATTCATGAGGTGCGACCCCTTTCCTCGAGCACGATCCTGACTGCTCGCATTCATGAGGTGCGACCCCTTTCCTCGAGCACGATCCTGACTGCTCGCATTCATGAGATGCGACCACGATTCCTCATGTCTCTCTATGACTAAATTTGCCTATAACAGATGCCCCCCAAACCCTTGGTATTGAGGAACTATGCCAAGGGTTTGTTTGTATAGACAGCTGGCTGCTGAGAGAAAATCGCTCATGATCCACTTAACGTGCTTCCGCATTTATGATGACCAGCTTTTGCGCAGCTTTTTCTACCGCCAAAAATGAGGCGTCGGGCGCCACGTGTTTCCGTATTTAATTCCAGCGCCCGTTCGTCTGGCGTGCCGGATGAGAAGCTGCCGCGTGTCCATCAAATCAAACGGGATGATTGCATATAAATATCGGACTTAGCAGAATTTTCTTCATTTTCGAATTCTATCTACTGCGGAGTTTCCTTCTTCTCCTTCTTTGTTTCCGGAGCAAAAACCTCTTTACTGAGGTATTCTTTCTTCTTACTCTACTTATCTCATCCACTTTTCTTTGTAATGGCGGAGGTCTCTGATGAAGAGATTGTTCCTCTAGGAGACGAAACCCCGGATTCTTCTGAATCCAACAACGCCAGAGTACCGGCTGGGAGATATTCCGCCTCCGGTTACTCTTCCATCTTGACGGAGGAAAGGCTCTCTAACCTTAGAGAGACATATAGGGTCCCAGACTTTATTTCGTTTAGATTGCCTGGGAGAGGGGAGACAGCCGATGCACCACCACCAGGGTGTGTGGCTTTTTATGAATATTTTTTCAAAGTGGGCGTACGTCTTCCCCTCCACCCCTTTATACGAAACTTCCTCCGTCTCTACAAGATTGCCCCGGGCCAACTAATAGTTAATGACTGGCGGGTGCTTCTGAACGCTTTCGTTCTGTGGAAGCAAGCGGGTAACGAGGAGTTAACCGCTGAGGAGTTTTTAAGGTTATTCCAGCTGAAGAAGGCGCCAGCTAGCGAGGGTTGGTACTACCTATGCTTCTGGCACTGGAATAACTTTATCTTGGGGAACCCTTCTTCCAACTGCCCGGGGTGGAGAAAAAAGTGGTTCTATGTTTCTGGCAACTGGGAGTCCGAAATGGGCTCCGACCCCAAAGGCCATAACGTTAATCGCCATTTTGGATAAGGTGGGTTAAGTGTTTGTTCATCTGTCCGAAAGAAACAATACCTTTGCTCCATTGACGATTTAATGTGCCTTTCTTTTTGTTCGTAGGAATCCCAACTGGTGTGAAGCCAAACCTGCGAGGAGGACTCAACGAGAAATTAGTTAGAGTCTACAAGCTTTCCGAGACTACACGCCACGTCAACGTCGCATTAGAGCCTCGTCATCTCTGTGCAGCGGGTCTCATCTTCTGAGAAGAGATGACGAACGTTGGAGACAAGAGAGGTGCACTGGGGGTACTTCCCCGTCTGAAGGGCACGACCTCGAAGAGGCAAAAGAAAACCACGGGGGTCCCTTCAAATGCACCTGCTCCCGCAGAGGGGTCTGCTCGCGGTCCTCAGTCGCGAGGGGCTGCCTCGGGAGGGGTCGCTATGACTTCTCGTACGACCGCGACCCCTCCGGTCAACGCGACCCCTCTATCCATCGTGACCCCTCCGGCTGACATTCATCGTCAGCCAATTATCGAAGTTGTCGATAATTCACCGAAAGACGATAGAAGAGGGGGAGGCCTCCCTCCAAAGGGGGCTTCAAGCGAGCCTACTGCTGCTCGCGAATTGCTGACGCCTGCCTCGGGCGCTGCGAGTGCTCGCGAGGCGAGTTCTAAGGAGATGGTTGTAGCCCAAACTTCTGGCTCGGGAACTTTTGTCATTCCTCCACACTTGCATCCAATATGCGAGTTTATGTTTGACAAAATTTCTCTCAACTCCTTCGGAGGCCTCCCCGAACCAAGCCCTAAAGTTCTCTCCACCGACATCGGGGTGAGACTGCTACAGGTAACCAACCTTACACCGTCTCTCTCTATTATATATCTTTTGTTACTGATATGGCAGATTACTCTAATTTGTCTCCTCTCTTACACATTTTTTTTATAGAGACTGGATCTCACGCTTCGAGTCAGACGTGACATCGAAGCAGCCCGCCGCAGCGTGGAGGATGCGGAGAAGAAGAAGAAGATGATGGAAGCCGAGGTCCAAGGGCGGGACCGCTTGGTGAAGGCTTTGGAAGCCCAAATCGCCAAGCTGGACGAAGAGAAAAAGATTCTCCTTGTCAAAATCCAATCCATGACTGATCGCTTTCAGTCACTGGACCTCCAACTCGCAAAGCTTCAAGAGCTTCATACTAAGAGCGAGAAGGAGAAAGAGATCTTCCGCCAAGACAAGATCCAGCTTGAAGAGCGGCTCAAGGACGCTCGGACCAAGCTCGAGGAGGCCCAGCAGCGACTTAAACAGCTGAAGGATGATTCCATCCACTGGGAAGAGGAGCGGGTGGCTCTCGTTCAGATGGTATCTGATGAGGGTCCTCGCGCAGTCCAGGAGTTCCGTACTTCTCAACTTTATGACGAGGAGCGATATGAAGCGTATATTGCTGGTCGCGATTTTGCGGTCAGAGTTATGTAGCAGATTACTCCGACCTTTAACGTTGAGGAGTTCGACAGAATGGCTTTCGAGGTTGCAGCTAGAGAACGGGCTGCTGCTGAGAATGAAGTCACTGGGGCAACAGATGTTGCTCCTGCTCCCGAGGCTGGTCCTGAAGCTGAGAGCCGCGAGCCTGCGCAAGATAGGGATGACCAACCTTGACCCCGGCACCTTCGTATGTCATGTATTTTTGATTTTTTTTTATATATATACTTTTGAGAAGAAGTTTGTAACTGACTTGACCTTTTGGTCATCATTATAATGGACATCTATTTCTTCAGTGTTGCGTATTCTCCCTAGTTTTCATTTTTGCTTTGTGTTAATCACATGTTGACTCATCAGGGGATGCGACCCCTTAATTCGAGCACGAGCTGTGCTGCTCGCATTTAGGAGGTGCGACCCCTTGATTCGAGCACGAGCTGCGGTGCTCGCATTTAGGAGGTGAGACCCCTAAATTCGAGCACGAGCTGAGCTGCTCGCATCTGACTCATAAAAAGTGACTCAATCCGGGGGTCGTATGACCGTCTCTGTCTGCGTTGAGACAGACTAGTCAATCGATTGAGATTTTGATTCCACCAAGGGCAGAAAAATTAGTCAAGAGAGCATGTATGCTCTCTTCAAGGCTATTTTCGATCCATAGATTGGAGAAGCAACCAACTAGTAGTAATTTCAACCCTACCAAGGGTAGGCAATTGGCCAAGAGAATGTATATATTCTCTTCGAGGCTACTCGAGTCTAAGTAAATGGAGTAGCGACCAAAAGATGATTTTAACCCTACCAAAGGTAGGCAATTGGCCAAGAGAATGTATGTATTCTCTTCGGGGCTGTTCGAGTCCAAGTAAATGGAGTAGCGACCAAAAGATGTCTTCAACCCTCAATTCTTTCGAATATCATTAAGAGTTACATTGCATCAAGAGAAGTATTGCAACAAGTGTTCCACATGCCAAGGGTGACGTACTGGTCTTCCTTGCATATCTTCAAGGTAGTAAGTGCCGGGTCGCACAATTTTGACGACTCGATACGGGCCTTCCCAATTCGGATCAAGTGATCGAGTAGAGACCCCAAGGTTTTGTCTGAGAACCAAATCACCTAGTTGGAAAGCTCTAGGTCGAACTTTAGCGTTACGATAGCGAGCAATGCGTTGCTGATATGCTGCTACTCGTATCTGAGAGGCAATCCTTCGTTCTTCCGAGAGATCGAGGTGAAGTCGAAGATTCTCTTGGTTACTAGTAGGATCGTACTGCTCAACCCGGTACGAGGGGATTTGAATCTCAACTGGTACTACCGCATCGGTACCGAATGCCAAGGAAAAGGGGGTTTCGCCCGTAGACGTACGAGCTGTAGTTCTATATGCCCATAAGACTTCTGGTAAGAGTTTCGGCCACATGCCCTTACATTCACCGAGCTTGGTTTTCAAATGATGCTTGATGATTTTATTCACTGCCTCGACTTGCCCATTTGCCTGAGGGTGATATGGAGAGGTGCGGAGGTTACGTATCTTCCACTTTTCGCAAAATTCGTCAAAGGCTGCGTTGTCAAATTACGTCCCGTTGTCGATAATTATAGTGTGGGGGAGTCCATAACGGCATATGATATTTCTCCATATGAACTTCGTAGTTTGTTTCTCAGTAATCTTGGCTAATGGTTCTGCCTCGGCCCATTTAGTGAAGTAATCGACTCCCACTATCGCGAATCTGTTCTGCCCTTTCCCAGTGGGCAAGGGTCCTATGATATCGACCCCCATTGTGCGAAAGGCCAAGGGCTATCAACTGGAGTCATTTGCTCGGACGGTGCGTGAGGTATAGGAGAGTATCGCTGGCACTTGTCACATTTTTTAGAGAGTTCAATCGCGTCTGCCTTCATAGTAGGCCAATAGTATCCTTGCCTCATTGCTTTATACGCTAGAGATCGACCCCTTGGGTGGTTACCACATGCCCCCCGGTGTATTTCATTCAGAACATGACGTGCTTCTTCTGGATGAAGACACCTTAAATAAGGCAAAGAAAAGCTTTTACAGTAACAGGATCCCATTCTGTAAAGTGTACCTGGCAGATCGATATCGGATTTGTCGCGCGAATTTTTTATCGTCTGGAAGAACTCCATCTCTGAGATAAAGGGTGATGGGATCCATCCAACATGGAGACGGATGTATTACAACCACCTGCTCAAGAGTGGCATGGTCGATGCTCGAATTTTGAAGATACTCAATAGGAATCGAATATGGTAACTCAGATTCTGATGCAGAGGCGAGCTTTGCTAGTGAATCAGCGAGTTTATTCTCCTCGGAGGGGATACGGATTATCTCGTAATTCTTCAGCTTTGCGAGCAAAATGAGAACTCGAGATTTGTATAAGGCCATCCTTTCTTCTTTAGCCTCGAATTCACCGAGAACTTGATTGACAATAAGCTGAGAATCACTGTGAATGAGTAAATTTTGAATCGAGAGGATGTTTGCGAGTTCGAGGCCAATGATCAGGGCTTCATACTCGGCTTCATTATTTGAGATGCGAGAATCGAAGCGTAATGCATATTGAAAATGTGACCCGTCTGGAGCGACTAAAATAAGACCCTCTCCACTAGCCGTGGCCCGTGAGGACCCGTCCACGAAGAGTGACCAAGAAGGCTGGTCGCTAATCGCGATACTTTCATCGGTAGAAGAATATGTGAATTCGGCGATAAAGTCAGCTACGGCCTGGCCCTTGATTGCAGTCCTGGGGCAGAACGTTATGTCGTGCTCGCTAAGCTCGACCGCCCATTTAGTTAATCGTCCGGAAGCTTCAGGTTTCTGAAGGATCTGCCGTAACGGATGATTCGTCGGTACTAGAATAGCATGGGCCTGAAAGTATGGTCGCAATTTTCGAGCTGCAATGACTAAAGCTAGGGCCAGTTTCTCCATATCAGAATAACGAGTTTCAGCATCAACCATAGCTCGACTAACATAATAAACGGGTTTTTGTATCCCGGAATCTTCTCTTATTAAAGCGGCGCTAACGGCCGTGGAGGACACAGATAAATAAAGGATGAGTTGTTCGTGCAACACGGGTTTAGATAAGACGGGGGGCGTACTCATATATCGCTTCAGTTGTTGAAAAGCTTCTTCGCATCGTGATGTCCATTCCCAATCAGACTTGGTTGTGGTACGGAGGAGCTTGAAGAAGGGTAAACATTTGTCAGATGCTCGCGAAATGAACCGATTTAATGACGCAATGCGACCAGCCAGACGTTGGACGTCCTTAAGGGTGCTTGGGGATTTCATCTCTATCAATGCTTTTATTTTTTCAGGATTTGCCTCAATTCCTCATTGGCCGACCATAAACCTAAGAAATTTCCCAGCAGACACTCTGAACGCACATTTTTCTGGGTTTAGTTTCATCTGATATTTCCTCATCAGATCGAAAGCTTCACGAAGATCTAAAAGATGATCGCCTTCTACGACACTTTTCACAAGCATGTCATCAACATAGACTTCCATATTCCTGCCAATTTGCACGACGAATATCTTGTTGACAAGACGCTGATAGGTGGCCCCTGCATTTTTAAGACCGAACGGCATTACCTGGTAGCAATATAGACCTCGGTCAGTGATGAAAGCAGTATGTTGGCTATCGGGCGGATGCATCATAATCTGATTATAGCCGGAATAAGCGTCCATAAAACTGAGTAGAGTGTTCGCTCGCCTCAAGTGTAAGGCTGCGATGTAGTAATAAAACTCGGTAAGACCGAGGTCGATCCACAGGGAAAAAGTAACAGCTTCCTAATTACTTCAGCAACTCAGTTTAATAGAGCAAATTCAATTTCAATAGGATTGTTTAATTAAAACAGTAACTTAATGAAAAATCAGAGATATAATGTACTAAGGCTTTCAAGGATCCACTTGTAGCAATTCTATGTCAATTCAGTCAATCCAAGTAGAGAACACAACTAGATTTGAAGTCCTATCTCTCATCTAGTTGGAAAATAAAGCATTCACACACATTCATCCAATTCGAGTTGAACTTCCAAGTTCAAGTCCATTCAATCAATGTAGAATTCAAATTCATAGCCTGCGGAGTAACAGCCATGCCTATGGACTATGGCCTGCTCAAGGATTACTATAATTCGAATCTAAACAAGCAACCTGTGATAATCTCAGAGCATTAAAAGGAATTCATGTCCGGAGCACATGAACTCAGATAAGACATCTCAAACTACCATCTTTTGGACTGAAACATAAGAAAAATCCAACTTTGAATTAAAAGTACTTGAATCAAACTGAAATTAACATAGAACTGGCTACAAGCTTCACCTCCCAGCCTTAGCTGAGAGGTTTTAGCCGAGCATAGTCATGCTACAACTAAAAACTCAAAAATAAAGCATAAAACTAGAAAAACCCGAAGATAGATGTTGCAGACGCCCCACAGTCGCCTTCAGCCTCCAAACTCATGTTCTTTCTCCTCTCTGATACCTTAGGGAGAGCCCCTAGGTGTCCTTTTATAGCAACAAACCCCCCTTTCGTCGGATTCTGCGAAAGCCTTCGCATTGCGCAGCAAATTTCGGAGTCCCGAATTAGAAAGGACTCCTATTACGCAGAGCCGACCGGTCGGGCTGATTTCCAAACATTCCAGTGAGTACAGCCGACCGGTCATGACCGGTCGGACTGATTTTCCTTCATCCAGCGTGTGTGCCCGACCGGTCATGACCGGTCGGGCTGATCTCCCTCTCATCCAGCGTGCATGGCCGACCGGTCATGACCGGTCGGCCTCTCTTCTTCTTGTTCATGTGATGTGGCTGACCGGTCGGACTTTGTTCCCACCTTGTCCAATGTATATAGCCGACCGGTCATGACCGGTCGGGCTCCAATGTAATGTGGTCAGCCTTCATGGCCGACCGGTCATGACCGGTCGGCCTGTCTTCCATTTGATTCTTCTTCTCTTCTTTTTCTCCTTTTTCTTCTTCTCTTTCTTCTCTTTGCTTTCTCCTTTCTTTGGTCTTCTTTCATCTTCATCCAAAAGCTTCAATTGCATTCTTTTGTCTCGTAATTGAATGAAGTCCGCTCTCATTCCTATGATCACAAAACACATGTTAAGTAGGCTTTTAAACCATAAAAATCATGCAAACCATGTAGTGTAATGGGCAATGCAATGTATAAATTGGAGGTTCAACACACCCCCCAACCAGCTTTTTGCTAGTCCCGAGCAAAACATGCGTGAAAATAATTTCAACCCTCCAAATCCAACTCCCCTTTAGAACCTATGATTCTATCCATCCCAAGATGTATAAGTGTAAAATTTGGAAAAATTAGGTGTTAGAAGCTGAACCTTGGACTCTCAAAACATAAGAAGTGTTTACATGAAATCCCCGCTGATTGATTGATAAATAGAAGAACTCGAACAAATTCAACCTAGTGTGCATAGTGAAAGTTCATCTCATGAGTTTCTGGGATCATCTTCTTTATAGATTAAGTAGACCAGGGATTTCAAGGTGCACAGAGCAACAACAAGCCTATGACAGGAATTTGCCTTACTGTCCTTCCGACGGCTTTCACACTACGTCCCATTTCTGGCTTTGGTTACGGTTCGACCATCCCCCGGTTGGTAATAGGTAGCCCTCTTCGGATTTTTTTTTTCCACCAATTTTCTTTCCTTCCCGATTTCATCCTTTCTTTCCTTTTTCTTTTAACTTAGATAGGATTTTTAGAAATCCATATCTTTCATTATTTTCCCATGGACAAGGATGGACAAAATACCCCGGCTTGGCTGCTCAACACCTCTAAACCACAGTCTAGCTAATCCACAAATCACATAATCCTGTCACTCATGAAAATCGTGTAATGTGAACTTGGTGTAAAGGTGTTCAAATTTTCTATAAATCACAACAATAGGGGAATTAACATATAAAGCCATTATGTTGGAAGAAATTCCAAACTACAACATCACACACTTCGTTTCTCCTCCTCTTCTACTCATAGCCTCTCAAATGTATAGAAACAAAATTTTCTAAAAGAGTTTTGAGATGTTAGAAAATTCGAAAAAATTTGTGCATATGAAGCTCGAAATGTTGCAATATGCTAGATGAGGGATCTCATCTCACCCCCCAACCAAATCTTGCATTGTCCTCAATGTAAAAAGATAATTAGTTAGCATTAACATGAGAGCAATGGTAAACAATGAGAGAGTGAGAACAATAGTACCTGAGAGAGCGATCATGGAGGTCTGCAATTCCAACAACTAAATCCTACTAAAACAGTAAAACAAAATAAACCTACCTATGCTATACCTCCATCAGACTAGGAGATCAATAATCCTGATAAAGAGGATCATTCAGGGAGATGGACATGTCCTCTGAATCAAATTTCTCAACAAATGGTTTAAGGCGTTGTCCATTAACTTTGAAACAGTCACCATTTGCTGAATTCTCAATCTCAACAGCCCCATGAGGAAAAACTTCTTTAACAATATATGGGCCGGTCCATCGAGATCGTAATTTTCCCGGAAAAAGATGAAGTCGGGCATTATACAAGAGCACTTTCTGTCCTTCATGGAAGGATTTCCTTACGATGTGCTTGTCATGAAAGGCCTTCATCTTGCTCTTGTAAATCCTCGAATTCTCATATGCATCGTTCCGGATCTCATCAAGCTCATTTAATTGAAGTTTGCGAAGCGAGCTAGCCTTGTCTATGTCAAAATTTAGGGCCCGAATTGCCCAATAGGCTTTGTGTTCTATCTCTACAGGCAAGTGGCAAGCTTTCCCATAGACCAGTCTATAAGGGGACATTCCAATGGGTGTCTTGTAGGCAGTACGGTGAGCCCAAAGTGCATCATCTAATCGTAGGGACCAATCCTTGCGATCCGGTCTCACCGTCTTTTCTAAAATCTGTTTGATTTCCCTATTGGAGATTTCAGCTTGCCCACTTGTTTGTGGGTGGTATGGGGTACTCACTTTGTGCCGAATACCATATTTCTTCATCAAAGTTTCAAAAGGTCTATTGCAAAAGTGAGCACCACCATCACTAATAATGGCTCGAGGCGTCCCAAATCTAGAAAGTATATTTTCTTTGAGAAACTTGAGAACCGTACGATGATCGTTGGTTCTACATGGGATAGCCTCTATCCATTTAGACACATAGTCTACGGCCAATAGAATATAGACATGTCCAAAAGATGAGGGGAATGGTCCCATGAAATCGATGCCCCAACAGTCAAAGACTTCAAGATGTTGAATTGGGGTGAGGGGCATCATATTTCGACGGGATAATCCTCCTAACTTCTGGCAGCGCTCGCAAGCTTTGCAAAACTCGTGGGTATCTTTAAATAATGAGGGCCAATAAAAACCACACTGCAGAATTTTTGCAGTTGTTTTCTTGGCTGAAAAATGACCCCCACATGCTTGATCATGACAAAAGGAGATGACTGAATTGTGTTCATCATCGGGGACGCATCTCCTTATAATTTGGTCTGGGCAATATTTAAACAATAAAGGTTCATCCCAGAAAAATCTGCGCACTTCCCTTAGAAATTTACGTTTGTCTTGCGCAGTCCAATGATTCGGCATCGCACCTGTGGAAAGATAGTTGGCTATATCAGCGTACCATGGTGGATGCATAGCAACAAAGAGTTGCTCATCCGGGAATGAGTCCTCAATAGGTGACTCGTCAATGGAATTTGGTAGGACTAGGCGGGATAGATGATCCGCGACCACATTTTCTACCCCCTTCTTATCTTTGATCTCCAAGTCGAATTCTTGAAGGAGTAGGATCCATCTTAGCAAACGGGGCTTAGCATCCTTCTTAGAAAGAAGGTATTTCAGCGCCGCATGATCCGTATAAACAATAACTTTGGATCCTATTAAGTATGGCCTGAATTTGTCCAAGGCAAAGATGACAGCTAGGAGCTCTTTCTCCGTAGTTGAATAATTAACTTGGGCAGGATTCAAGGTCCTACTCGCGTAGTAGATGACATGGGGCTTTTTATCCTTCTTTTGGCCTAACACCGCCCCAATAGCAAAATCGCTCGCATCGCACATCAACTCAAAAGGAATGGACCAATCTGGTGGTTGCATGATAGGAGCGGTTGTCAACATGTCTTTTAGCTTTGAAAAAGCTAATTGACATTTGGTACTCCACTCAAATTGGTTCTCCTTTTGTAGAAGGTTGCATAAAGGCCTTGAGATGTGACTAAAGTCCTTTATAAACCTTCGATAGAAACCGGCGTGTCCCAGGAATGGACCGCACATCGCGTATGCTTTTGGGTGGTGGTAGATTTGAGATTATGTCAATTTTTGCCCGGTCTACCTCTATTCCATTGGACGAGATGATGTGTCCAAGGACTATTCCTCTTTGTACCATAAAGTGGCACTTTTCCCAGTTTAATACAAGTTGCTTTTCCTCACACCTCATTAAGACCAACTTCAAGTGCTCGAGGCACTCATCAAATGTACAACCAAAAACAGAGAAGTCATCCATGAACACCTCAAGAAACTCACCCACCATGTCTGAGAAAATACTCAACATGCATCGTTGGAATGTGGCGGGTGCATTGCATAACCCGAATGGCATCCTTCGGTAGGCGAAGGTACCAAACAGGCATGTAAATGTGGTTTTCTCTTGGTCTTCCGGAGCTATCTCAATTTGGTTGTATCCGGAATAGCCATCTAGGAAGCAATAGTAGGGATGGCCTGCCAACCTCTCCAAAATTTGGTCCATAAATGGGAGAGGGAAGTGGTCTTTCCTAGTGACCGTATTGAGCTTCCTATAATCAATGCACATACGCCAACCGGTGGTCACCCTAGTCGGTATAAGCTCGTTGTTGGCGTTTTCAATGATGGTAATACCGGATTTCTTGGGGACAACTTGGGTAGGACTCACCCATTGGCTATCTGAGATGGGGTAGATGATACCCACATCCAATAGCTTTAATACTTCGGCTTTGACAACCTCCATCATGTTTGGATTTAGCCGTCTTTGAGGTTGTCTAGTCGTTTTTGCGTTTTCTTCAAGGTGTATACGGTGAGTGCAAACCGAAGGATCTATCCCTTTGAGATCCGCTATTGTCCAACCTATGGCTTCCCGGTGTTTTTTGAGTAACTCAATCAACTTGAGCTCTTGGTCTTTTTCTAGGTGGGAGGCAATGACAACTGGGAAAGTTTCCTCTTGACCCAGATATACATATTTAAGCTCGGATGGCAATGGTTTGAGGTCAAGCTTCGGTGGTTTGATGCTAGACGGTAGAGGCCTTGATGTGGTTGGTGGCAATTTTTCGAAATGGGGCCTCCACCGGCTAGTATCAACTACCGGTCTTTCTATATTTAATGCATGCACAATCTCACTAATGATAGGGTCTTTAGAATCCATGAAGTGTGCTAAGCATGTCTCCAAACTTTCTAGTGGTTCAAGCTGGAGGAGTTCTTCTTCTTCAAAGGTTTCAAGCATGTTTACATCGAAGAACTCATCATCATCGACATCCCTATGTCTTTTGCCCAGGTGAAATACATTCACCTCTAGTGTCATGTTTCCAAAAGATAATTGCATCACCCCATTCCGGCAATTGATGATTGCGTTTGATGTGGCAAGGAATGGGCGGCCTAATATCACCGGTATTTGGGTGCTAGCATCCAAAACCGGTTGTGTGTCCAAGACTATAAAATCTACCGGGTAGTAGAATTTGTCAACTTGGACTAGAACATCCTCAACTATCCCCCTCGGTACACGGATAGATCTATCAGCGAGTTGCAATGTGGTTTTGGTGGGTTTTAATTCACCAAGACCCAATTGTTCATATACCGAGTATGGGATCAAGTTCACACTTGCCCCCAAGTCTAACAAGGCACGTTCAATCCGGTAGTCTCCAATGATACATGAGACGGTGGGACTACCGGGATCTTTGAATTTTGGGGGAGTCTTTTGAGTGAGGATGGCACTAACTTGCTCAGTTAGGAAGGCCTTTTGCTGCACATTATATTTGCGTTTTGTTGTGCATAGGTCTTTTAGAAACTTGGCATAAGAGGGAATTTGTTTGATGGCATCAAGCAAAGGGATATTGATCTTGACTTGTCTGAAAATCTCTAGAATATCTTGCGAATTTGGGAGAGATTTTGGGGCAACCAATCTCGATGGGAATGGTGCTATGGGCTTGTAAATGCGTTCCGGTTGTTGTGGGGCTAGGTTAGATCCATTTTCATCCTCAGAATTTACCGGATCATTAGGCTCATCGGCCTTCACCGGAATAGTTTTGTCAATTTGTTTACCACTTCTAAGGGTGGTAATGGATTTAGCTTGCTCCATGTTTTGGTTGGAAGGATTAGGGATGCTTACTTCATGTACTTGCTTAGGATTGGGCTGAGGTTGGGCCGGAAAGGTCCCTTCCCTAGCATTCAAGCGTCCCTTAATCTCATCAACCGAGACTTTCAGTTCTTGGAACAATTGCTGATTTGATTCATTTATTTGCGCTTGCCCTTGCATAAACGCTCTCAAAGTATCCTCCCATGAGACTTGAGGTGGGGCCATATTTTGCATGGGTGGCCCTCTTTGGGAGTTGGTAGGATTGCCTGTTGGGGCATTCTTCCAACTGAAATTCGGGTGGTTCTTCCAACTCTCATTGTATGTATTACCTACAGGTCCATTGAAGGGCCGTTGATAACCATATGTGGCATTGGCTGTCTCTTGCAACACTTCCTTAAATGCAGGAATTGTGGGACAATCTTGCGTAGCGTGTAAGTCGGTGAGACAAATCCCACATGTGGTTTCAACAGCTTCCTTGGACTTGGAAACTCCATTTTTGCTAAGTTCCATGGCCTCAACCTTCCTTGTGAGGTTGGCTATCCTTGCATTTACGTCGTCTTCCTCTTTAAGGACATATATCCCTCCTTTCTCTTGAGTAGGCTTGGGGTTCTTGGGTTTATCCGAGGTGTCCCAAGATTGGGCATTTTCAGCCAACATGTCCAAGTAACTCCAAGCATCATCTGGATTTTTACTCATAAACTCGCCATTGCACATCATTTCCACAAATTGGCGCATATTAGGACTTAATCCATCATTGAAAAAATTTATAATTCGCCAACTCTCATAGCCATGATGTGGGCAAGCAAGCAGGAGTTCCTTAAATCTTTCCCAACATTGAAAGAATGATTCACCCTCTTTTGCTGAGAAATTCATTATGGCCCTTCGAAGAGTGTTTGTCTTATGAGCGGGGAAGAACTTTTTCAAGAATTCCCGGTTCATCTCAACCCATGACCCAATCGAATATGGTCTAAGAGAGTGAAGCCAATCTTTGGCTCTTTCTTTCAAGGTGAAGGGAAAAAGTTTAAGTCTGATTGTATCCCCAGAAACATTGGGATAATGCAAGGTGGCCAACACTTCTTCGAATTCTTGCAAGTGTAAGTATGGGCGGTCAGAGTCTAGCCCATGGAATTTAGGTAAAAGTTGGATTACTCCTGGTTTTATGTCAAGGGTCCCACCGTTAGCTGGTAGAACTATGCAAGAAGGTGTAATTGTACGAGCAGGTTGTAGGTAATCCCGTAGTGATCTCATTGGAGGAACATTATGTACCTCATTCTCTCCTACTCCTTCCTGATTTGCGTTTGTGGTTGGAGTAGGGGGTGGAGGATTCCTTAAGGGTGTTTGCTCCATACTCCCCAAACTTTCACAATGCTCTTGATAATTCCGGACTCGTCTATGGACTGACAATGGTCCAACTAAACCACCTTCAGATTGGAGATGATTTGAATGGTTACGTTCCCAACGGGACATAAACCACTCAATCAGAAATCAAAACTAATCTTAACCTAGAAAACTGCAATCTGAAAATTCTAAAAACTAAGTTAGAAAGGTATCACCTGATGCGCTTGAACTGAAAGAAGAATTCCTACAAAACAGAAAACTTTGTTAGTTCTAAGAAAAATCAGAAAAACCTATCTACTTCTACAGCCACTGAAACTATTTGAAAACTATTATCTAATTTCCCCGGCAACGGCGCCAAAAACTTGTTCGCTCGCCTCAAGTGTAAGGCTGCGATGTAGTAATAAAACTCGGTAAGACCGAGGTCGATCCACAGGGAAAAAGTAACAGCTTCCTAATTACTTCAGCAACTCAGTTTAATAGAGCAAATTCAATTTCAATAGGATTGTTTAATTAAAACAGTAACTTAATGAAAAATCAGAGATATAATGTACTAAGGCTTTCAAGGATCCACTTGTAGCAATTCTATGTCAATTCAGTCAATCCAAGTAGAGAACACAACTAGATTTGAAGTCCTATCTCTCATCTAGTTGGAAAATAAAGCATTCACACACATTCATCCAATTCGAGTTGAACTTCCAAGTTCAAGTCCATTCAATCAATGTAGAATTCAAATTCATAGCCTGCGGAGTAACAGCCATGCCTATGGACTATGGCCTGCTCAAGGATTACTATAATTCGAATCTAAACAAGCAACCTGTGATAATCTCAGAGCATTAAAAGGAATTCATGTCCGGAGCACATGAACTCAGATAAGACATCTCAAACTACCATCTTTTGGACTGAAACATAAGAAAAATCCAACTTTGAATTAAAAGTACTTGAATCAAACTGAAATTAACATAGAACTGGCTACAAGCTTCACCTCCCAGCCTTAGCTGAGAGGTTTTAGCCGAGCATAGTCATGCTACAACTAAAAACTCAAAAATAAAGCATAAAACTAGAAAAACCCGAAGATAGATGTTGCAGACGCCCCACAGTCGCCTTCAGCCTCCAAACTCACGTTCTTTCTCCTCTCTGATACCTTAGGGAGAGCCCCTAGGTGTCCTTTTATAGCAACAAACCCCCCTTTCGTCGGATTCTGCGAAAGCCTTCGCATTGCGCAGCAAATTTCGGAGTCCCGAATTAGAAAGGACTCCTATTACGCAGAGCCGACCGGTCGGGCTGATTTCCAAACATTCCAGTGAGTACAGCCGACCGGTCATGACCGATCGGACTGATTTTCCATCATCCAGCGTGTGTGCCCGACCTGTCATGACCGGTCGGGCTGATCTCCCTCTCATCCAGCGTGCATGGCCGACCGGTCATGACCGGTCGGCCTCTCTTCTTCTTGTTCATGTGATGTGGCTGACCGGTCGGACTTTGTTCCCACCTTGTCCAATGTATATAGCCGACCGGTCATGACCGGTCGGGCTCCAATGTAATGTGGTCAGCCTTCATGGCCGACCGGTCATGACCGGTCGGCCTGTCTTCCATTTGATTCTTCTTCTCTTCTTTTTCTCCTTTTTCTTCTTCTCTTTCTTCTCTTTGCTTTCTCCTTTCTTTGGTCTTCTTTCATCTTCATCCAAAAGCTTCAATTGCATTCTTTTGTCTCGTAATTGAATGAAGTCCGCTCTCATTCCTATGATCACAAAACACATGTTAAGTAGGCTTTTAAACCATAAAAATCATGCAAACCATGTAGTGTAATGGGCAATGCAATGTATAAATTGGAGGTTCAACATAGAGCATGCCCAGCTGTCGAATCAACCAACTGGTCAATTCGTGGAGTCGGGAAGCTATCAGGCTTTGTTCAAATCCGAGTAATCAACACACATTCTCCATTTGCCGTTAGATTTCCGGATGAGGACTACATTCGCGACCCATTCCGGGTAGTCAACTTCTTTTATGAAATTGACCGTAAGCAGCTTCTCGACTTCAGCCTTGATTACCATTTGTCTTTCTGCAGTGAAGGCACGTCGGCACTGATGGACAGGTTTATGCTTCAGGTCGATGTTCAGACGATGTGCGATGACTCTAGGATCAATGCCAGGCATGTCTTGGTGAGACCAGGCAAACACATCTTGATATTCAGCGAGGAGACAGATCAATTCCGCTCGAAAGGCGTTCCCCAAAGAGGATCCCACGCAAACAACTTTGGATGGGTCTTCTTTACTTAAAGGTATTGCTACTGTCTCTTCCCCAGGGGTTCCAGATTGAAGAACACCCTCCCTTAGATCCAACGAGGTATCCGCTGGGGAGTTGGGCGGTGCTTGTGTTATCATCATAACTGGTGTGACTTGTGCTTTCTTTCGATCCTGCAGAGCTATCTCGTAACAAGACCGGGCCTCTTTTTGATTTCCTCGTACAACTCCAACACCATTCGGGGTAGGGAATTTTATGCACAGATACAAAGGATGTAAGGCTGCTCCAACCTTATTAAGAGATGGTCGCCCCAAAATAGCGTTGTAGGCTGATCTACGATCCACCACGAGGAAGTTTACGAAGACGGTAGTCTTTGCCGGACTTTCCCCAAAAGTGACTGGAAGGTCAATGCTTCCTTCGGGCGTCACGACTTCGCCCCCGAAGCCGATGAGGGGGGTTGTGACTGGTTTGAGTAGGTTTCTGGCCAGTGCCATTTTGTTGAAAGCCTCCAGGTATAGAATATCAGCAGAGCTACCTGTATCCACCATAATAAGATGAGTTAAATAATTTGATACCTTTAATGCGACCACGATGGAATCTTCATGAGGGAAGTGCACTCCCTCAGCATCTTCGAGGGAGAAGGAAATTGGAGGGTGACTGAGTCTTGACGCGTTAGGCGTTTGTTCCAGCCAATAAACGTGTTGGGGCTTTTTTGACGCCTTACGAACGTATGCTTTCCTTGAAGCTCGAGAATCTCCCCCGCAAGCCGGTCCCCCAACGATGGTCCGAATTTTCCCGGTGGGCTCAGCTTCTTCTTGGGGGGTGTGTCGATGAGGTGATTTCTTCTGTTGTTGCGAGGCTTCCCCCCTCTTTGGCGAGCGACCTTGCCAGGCAACATAATCTTGAAGATGACCTTTTCGAATCAGAGCCTCGATGTGGTTGCGCAAAGTTACACAGTCTTGGGTAGTGTGCCCATGGTCTTTATGAAAATGACAAAACTTGCTCTTGTCTCTTTTCTCAGGATCAGATTTTATCTTCGCGGGCCATTTCACATACGGTTTATGCTTAATCTCCATTAGCACCTTTTCTGGAGGTCAATTAAGAGGGGTGTAGTTATGGTACTTACCGGAGAAAACTTTCTTCGGGGAACGATCTCACCGATCGCGCCTATATTTCTTATCTGAAGAAGAAACCTCCTCTGGCTTGCGCTTTTTGCCCTGTATGCCATTACGTGCCAATGCTACTTCTTCAGCATTGATATACTTCTGAGCTTTAGCTTGGAATTCTGTCATAGTTTTGGGAGGATTCTTATCCAGAGCGAATCTGAACTTTTCGCTGGTGATTCCAGCTATTAGGGCGGTGAGGCCCTTCTCTTCAGTATACCCTTCGGTTTGGACTGCTTCAGTTGTGAAGCGCACTGTAAACTCCTTTATTGTTTCTCCATGCTGCTGTTTCAAATCCATTAGGTGAGACGCCGATTTTTTGGTACGGATGCTTCCCATGAACTGGGAAAGGAAGAGCTCCGATAATTGTGAAAAGGATCCGATAGATCAAGGTTTCAATCCCCGGAACCAGGTACGGGCCGCTTCTTTTAAAGTTAGGGAGAAGGCTCTGCACATGATTTCTGACCCGTGTCCCTCCAGCTCCATAAGAGACCTATAGGTTTTCAAATGTTCGAGAGGATCGCCGGTACCCGTATATGGGGTGATGACGGGTGTGCTAGAGGTGCTTCCATGATTTCGCTGGTGAAGGGGGACTCGAATCGATGTATCGACGCCATGGTGGTTGATGGTCGATTCGCCTGATATCGTTGCTCCATATCATCAAAACGATCATGGATCTTTTTGAGATCTCCTTCCCATGGTAACGTATAACAGGAAGTTTCAATGGTGGAACCATGAGATTGTTGTTGGCGAGAGGTACTGGAATGTATGGAATGTGGGGACAATACGGGGGGTTGGTTGCCAATCGGCGCTCGGTTCGATGGAGGATGATCTGGTTGGACCTGTGGTTCATCCACAGAGTGTCTAGAAACCATCGGTATGGACTGTGCTGGCATCCCCCCGGAAGGTGGCTTCTGAGGTTCCAAGAAATGTTGATCAAGCCGGTTAGACAGGGCTTGAAACCCAGCATTGAGAGTTAGAAGGGTGTTTCCTAAGAAACGCATGACATCTTCTTGACTTCCGGAAGCCTCGAGTAATGGGTTCGCTGATGGCACGCTTGGAGCTCCTTGAGGGATGTTTGTTGAAACGGTTTGAGGAACATGAATTGATTCCGTCATGTCAGGCGGAGGTAATGTTTGCCTTGATGTGGAAGGATGAACTGCCTTTTTAGGAGGCATGGCGGAAGGATTCTGATCAGTGGTAGAACGATTGACTGTGACGATCAAATCGTTCCCACAGACGGCGCCAAACTGTTTACGTCGAATTCTGTAACAGGGTCCTCTAGATGATCAACTTCTTTCCAAGGGGTTTTTTCCGCGCACCTGAAAGAACCAGAAAGCAAGTAAGGGTGGCTGGCGTCCAGCCGTTAGCCCTCCGATGCTTAAGTTAGATAGGGGAAAGAGAAGGAATGACAAGAACGGAGTTAAAGATTGAATATCGTGTACCTTTATCATCAATAGAGTCATCTATTTATATAGACCTCAATGATCCAGTCCACTACACAAGCTGTTAAGGTTATCCCTGTTTTCGTGGGATAAGAAGCTTATCTCGATAATCCTCGGAAAAAGATGTAGTCAAATCATCCTAGACGTCTAGCTGATTACGTCTCTGGATATTCAGAGCTAAGAACAGATATAAATCGAAACCGGCCTATACGGGCTGCTAGTACTATGAAACGAAGGCCATCCATGCCAAAGACCACGATCACCCAGATATCGGGAGCTGCTCGAATGAAGGATACTCTGGTCGCATTCTGTAGATGCGACCCCTTTTGTCGAGCACGAGCTTGGCTGCTCCCATTCCTGAGATGCGACCCCTCTCCTCGAGCACGATCCTGACTGCTCGCATTCATGAGGTGCGACCCCTTTCCTCGAGCACGAGCCTAACTGCTCGCATTCATGAGATGCGACCCCTTTCCTCGAGCATGATCCTGACTGCTCGCATTCATGAGGTGCGACCCCTTTCCTCGAGCACGATCCTGACTGCTCGCATTCATGAGGTGTGACCCCTTTCCTCGAGCACGATCCTGACTGCTCGCATTCATGAGATGTGACCGCGATAACTCACGTCTCTCTACGACTAAATTTGCCTATAACAAAGGGATCCCAAGCATCCAACGTGCCCGGAGTCGACGATGGATCAAGGGGCTTGCACAACAATAGCGTTCGCCGAGGTCGATAACCAAACCAATCAACCAAAGAGAACTCCAACATTTACACCACATAATGTTGAATCAAAAGAACCATAACTTGCAAATTTCTTCAAAGGCTTCACCCTTAGCCTTAGCTAGAGGTTTAGCCAACCATGCTACAATGGAAGACTAAATTCTCTACAAAGGAGAAAACTACTCTACACTACAAAAGAAAGAAAGAAAACTAAAGAAGAGAAGGGAGGAGTTATAGAGAATGGGATGATGAGAATGAGAAGGGATTGCCTCCTTTTATAGATTTTTGAGAGGCTCCCAAGCCTCCTCCCAATCCTAGGTGGCTCCCAAGCCTAGGTGGCACCCAAGCCTAGGTGGCACTCCATGTGTTGGGAAGAGAGAAGGAGAGAGAGAGAGAGACATGTGTTGGGAAGAGAGCAAGAGAGAGAGAGAGAGAGAGAGAGAGAGAGAGAGAGAGAGAGAGGGAGGGAGGGAGGGAGGGAGGGAGAGAGAGAGAGCTCCTCTCTTGTTTGACATACAAGTGGGATGGAAGAGCTACTACATGTGTAAGGGAAGATGAAAAGAGCTCCATTGCTGCTCACGTGCAAGGCATGTAGATGGTTGGATTGCTGGCCATTGAATTTTCCATCTTGATGTGGATTAAACCCACCCACTGCTCGTATAGCTGGAAGAGGATGCTGCCAGATTTGCTAGAAGATGCTGTTCACACGTGCAGTGGGGCTAAAACTATTGCTGTCCATTGGCTGGTGTAGATGTATGTGGACAGCTGACGAAATTGCTTGCTAATATTTTCCTTGTTTTCTACAGGTTTTGGTGCTTTGATGGGTGAAACTTGATCTTCATGAGGTCCACCTGAGAGGGGAGCTTGGACTGATGATGAAGTTGGACGGTCCTGCTGGATGGTGATGATGAGCCCTTCAAGTGCTGCTGCTGTCCGTCCATTTTACTGGTGGACGGTTGTAATGAACGGACGGTGGAGATCAGTGGGGCCCACAGTACTGGACAGACGTCCACTACTGGACGTTGATGAAGCAGATTGGTGGGGTCCACTTGCTGACTGTTGAAGCTGGAGCTGAAGCTGACCACACGTGCCAAGTGGCTGATCTCCAGATGAAGGTGGGATCCACAACGATGGAGATTGGCGTCCAACAGTTGGACGGTGCTGATGAAGATTGCACGTGTGAGGCTTGGACGTCCATCAGCTGGCCATGGTGAAGCAAGGTGATCCACCTGATGGACGGTTGGATATGGACGTTGGATTGCATGCTGATGCATTAGCACGTTTGATGGATGAACGGTCCACTTGATGTTGGCCGTCCATTGCTGCATGTGTGGAGGTGGGGAGCTGATGACGTCCACCAGCTGGATTTGGACGGTGCTGGAGATCTACAGCTACTGGACGGTGAGGATGGGGTCGCTGGCCGATGATGCTTGGCTTCTACACGTGCTGGAGAATGAGTGGGACGTCTAGCCCTGTTGTAGGTGGGGTCCATTTGCTGAACTGATGGACGGCTGGAGATCAGGCTGCTCGTGTGGATGGTGGGCTGTTGTTGGACGCTGGAGATGGACGGTCCACTTGATGCTGGCCGTCCATTGCTGTGGATTGTTCCACACGTGCTGGAGATGGACGGTGGAGATCAGAGCACTGCTTTTGGTGATGAATCATCTACCACAGCTGAATCTGCATGATGAACGGCTGGATTTCCAGCTATAGATGGGCTGGATGTTGTGTGATTGAGGGGTCCACTTGGATGAAGACGTGCTCAACAGGTGGGGTCCACCTTAATGTTTGCAGATGGACGGTTGGAGTTCTACTGGACAAACGCCCACTGCTGTTGTGATGGACGTCCACTAGTTGTTGCATGTTGAATTTGATGGATGGTCTACTTGTTGGACGTGATTTCAAGTGGAGATGGACGGTTGCGTATTGGGATGTGGTCTACTGCTTGATGCGGACTTGGAAGATGGTCTTGGGCTGAATGGTTGAGGATCAGAGGATGCTAGAATGAGTTGTCCATTGATGATTGATGGTCATGGACGTTGGATGGACAGTCCATCTTTTTGCCATTGCTTGTCGTACATGATGGACGGTGTTGATGTTGAATGGATGGGCGTGGATTGAAGTTTGGGCGGCTGGTGGCGTTGGAACTCCATTATGCTGACCAGCTGATTGGATGGTTGAGACGTCCTCCACTTGTCACTTGATGCACGTTTGGTCCCACATGTAGACATCCAATCTTGATCGTCCAAACTTGCACAACCTGGATCTCCAAAATGAGTGGCTGAGATGCAGTCCACCGTAGCATGAAATTCATCCTTTGACCCTTTCGGTTCAGTTTCCATTAAGTTTGCCACACACTTGATCTTGATCACTTTTAGGTCTTAAAACGCCCTGATTGGCTTGGATCTTGTCCAACCTCTCCTGAACACCTAAAGACAGAACATTAACCTAATGAGGGATAATTAACCAGAAAAACAATGATATTACTCTTAACAACCAGGGTTAATTATACAATATTAGGTACTTATCACACCCCCTAATTAGCATTTTGCTAGTCCCGAGCAAAACATGCGAAAATAATCCAAGTTTTTTTTTTTTTTTAAATCAATACAATTAATCCTATCCTGGACAGTTTTCACCAATGGAAACAATCTCGAGACTTAACAAGATAAAGAAAAGAAAAAGGGTTAATGTATTTATGTGATCCTTCAAGTTCCTTAAACAGTAGAATTTCCAAGGCATATAGTTTTGAGAATATATAAACCTAGATTCTAGCTACTTTAGTCAACAACCTAATTGAGTTCAAAGCATTAATCATTCAATAGAAGCGTTCTAAACATTGAGTTCCATGGTGCACTGTGAAGTCTAGCCTTGACACAACTAGGGGTTCGGTCTTCTACTTTCATGTTAACACTGATGATTGAAGAGAATGGTCAAATTAACAAAGTCACTGATTCCGAACCTTGCTACTGTTCTTTTCAATATTTTTTTTGATCTTTTTTTTTTTTTGAACCAAGAACCGATAGCCAAAGACTCCAACAGACTCACTTCGTACTATGGTAATGTTTTGTAATGATAACGACAATGGATGAAAATCCTTGCCCCAAATTACTATAAATATTCCTTTTTTTCTTTTTTCTTTTCTTTTTTTTTTATAACCAAAGTAGACAAAGATCTCCAGGCTTGGTGTCTATCACTCTCAACAATCATCAAGTCAACATTATATTATCAAACTCAAATCCTGGTAGTGTAAGCTAGATGTGAACTTGTGAAAATTCATGACTCAATCAATGTTTATCATTTTCTAATAGAAAATTAATGGAAAGAACTCAATTTTGAAATTTACTGAAGCAACTAAACTCTAAGTTTTAACATTGTCATCACTAAATGCATTTTCATTCTACTATTCAAATTATTTCAAAATCACATAAATCCCTAGATTTTTTTTAAGGCTAAATAAATAATAATTTACAGTCAATACAACCACAAAATTTCCTGCTCCTTTTGTGCAATGCACATAGACCACGTGTCATCCGACAAACTCCTTTGGCCACAAGATGAGCCACATCCTCACATTTCCCATGATCAATTCAGTTTGGGGTCTTACGCTGCTCATAATACCATGAGAGTGTGCTTCACCTCCCAGCTGCCTTAATCCCCTTCATGATTTCTGAGAACAGGGAATATCTGTCAGTTTCAACAGCGATTTCCAACTAAGGTCCTCTATCACGGTGCCTTCAACACGAACAGGATGTTTCCAATAAACCTATTTTTTTAATTGACCTAAAATAGCAAAGAGATAGGCAAAATAGCAAAGAGATAGACAACTGGAAAGATTTTTCACAGGAATTCCACACCCCCCAACCTAAATGTAACATTGTCCTCAATGTTGAAAAATGAATGCATAGACAAATGCAACATGAGAGCAAAATGGTAAAGAATAGAGGGTAAAGAGTACCTGAGAGGATGAGTACTTGTAAACGCTGGACTTTTCCAAGTTGCCACAACAAAATACAAGAAACAAACTATCCTACTAGTATACAAAAGGGGATCTCCGTCAGACTAGGAGATCAATCCTGATAAACAGGATCTTCCAGAGGGGTGGATTCCTCCTCTGGGGCAAATTCCTCAAGAAAGGGCTTTAAACGCTGCCCGTTCACTTTAAATACATTTCCATTTTTAGGGTTCTCAATCTCAATAGCCCCATGAGGGTAAAGAGTTTTGACTACAAAAGGGCCGGTCCATCGAGATTTCAGCTTTCCTGGAAACAGATGTAGCCTAGAATTGTACAAGAGAACTTTCTGAGATGGTTCGAAAGATCTTCGAAGGATATTCCTGTCATGGAATACCTTCGTTCGTTCCTTGTATATTATGGCATTATCATAAGCCTCATTCCTGATTTCCTCCAACTTGTTGAGCTAGAGTTTGCGAAGCGAGCTGGCCTTGTCAAGATTAAAATTGAATTTCTTTATAGCCCAGTAGGCTTTATGCTCCAACTCCACAGGCAGATGGCAAGCTTTCCCATAGACAAGTCTATAGGGAGACATTCCAATCGGGGTTTTGTATGCTGTACGGTAAGCCCACAACGCATCGGTTAGTCTGAGAGACCAATCCTTGCGATCTGGATTCACAGTTTTTTCCAAGATGTGTTTGATTTCCCTATTGGAAACTTCCGCTTGACCACTTATTTGTGGGTGATAGGGCGTACTCACCTTGTGTGTGATACCATATCTCTTCATCAAAGCCTCGAAAGGTCTGTTACAGAAGTGTGTACCCCCATCACTGATAATGGCTCGAGGCGTCCCAAATCTTGATAGAAATTCTCTTTTAGAAATCGTAGAACCGTTTCGTGATCATTGGTTCTACACGGGATTGCCTCAACCCATTTGGAGACATAATCGACAGCCAATAGGATATACAGATATCCAAATAAGGAAGGGAATGGTCCCATGAAATCGATGCCCCAACAGTCGAAAACTTCGATGATCAATATCGGATTTAAGGGCATCATATTTCTACGGGAGATTCCTCCCAACTTTTGACAACGGTCACATGCTTTGCAAAAAACATGGGTGTCCTTGAATATGGAAGGCCAGTAGAAACCGCACTGGAGAATCTTGGCAGCGGTTTTCTTAGAAGAGAAATGACCACCACATGCATAATAATGGCAAAAGGAGATGACACTGGTTTGTTCATTATCTGGAACACACCTCCTTATAATCTGATCTAGGCAGTATTTGAACAAATACGGATCATCCCAGAAAAAGTTGCGTACCTCTGTGAAAAATTTCCTTTTATCTTGTGGGGTCCAATGACTCGGAATTCTTCCTGTAGCAAGATAGTTAACAATGTCAGCAAACCAAGGTTGGCAAGAGACTTCAAACAACTGTTCATCAGGGAAAGTGTCCTTTATCGGTGTTATCTCTACGGAATCAGAGAGTACTAGGCAAGACAAGTCATCAGCCACTATGTTTTCTACTCCCTTTTTGTCTCAGATCTCGAGGTCGAATTCTTGGAGCAAAAGGATCCACCTGAGCAAGCGAGGCTTAGCATCTTTCTTAGAAAGAAGATACTTGAGAGCCGCATGATCAGTAAAAATCACAATTTTGGACCGAATCAAGTAGGACCTGAACTTGTCAAGTGCAAAGACTACGACAAGGAGTTCCTTTTCCGTAGTAGAGTAGTTTACTTGCGCACTGTTCAAGGTTCTACTTGCGTAGTATATAACATAGGGCTTCTTGTCTTTTCTTTGCCCCAAAACTGCCCCAACAGCGTAGTCACTTGCGTCACACATGATTTCAAAAGGTATAGTCCAATCGGGTGGTTGCATTATCGGTGCGCTGGTCAACATGCCTTTAATCTTGGTAAAAGCTTCTTGGTAGTCATTGGTCCACTCGAATGGAGCATCCTTTTGCAGGAGATTGCATAATGGACGAGAGATATGACTGAAGTCCTTTATAAATCTCCTACAGAATCCTGCATGACCCAAAAAAGAACGAATGTTTCATACACTTATGGGGGTTGGTAGGTTGGCAATTAAGTCGATCTTTGCCTTGTCTACTTCTATTCCGTTGGACGAAATATTATGTCCAAGAACAATTCCCTTTTGAACCATAAAATGACACTTTTCCCAATTTAAAACAAGATTCTTTTCTTCACACCTTGTCAAGACCAATTGTAAATGGTTCAAACATTCATCAAAGGAACAACCAAATACCGAGAACTCATCCATGAAGACTTCCAAGAAATGTCCAACCATGTCAGAGAAAATGCTGAGCATGCATCTCTGAAAAGTGGCAGGAGCATTACACAGTCCGAAAGGCATCCTCTTGTACGCAAAGGTGCCTAAATGGACAAGTGAATGTGGTTTTCTCTTGATCTTCTAGGCAATCTCTATTTGGTTGTATCCAGAGTACCCTATATAGGAAACAGTAATAGGAGTGACTAGCTAACCTCTCTAACATTTGATCAATGAATGGTAAAGGAAAGTGGTCCTTCCTAGTAACAGTATTCAGTTTCCTATAGTCGATACACATTCTCCAACCAGTAGTGACTCTAGTTGGCACCAACTCATTGTTTGCATTCGCAACTATGGTAACTCCAGATTTTTTGGGTACCACTTGGGTTGGACTTACCCATTGGCTATCTGAAATAGGGTAGATGATACCCACATCCAATAGCTTGAGGACCTCGGCTCTAACCACTTCAGTCATGTTTGGATTCAATCTCCTTTGTGGTTGTCTAGAGGGTTTAGCATTCTCCTCGAGGTGTATCCTATGGGTACAAATCAGGGGATCAATTCCCTTGATGTCAGCAATTGTCCAACCTATGGCATCCTTGTGTTCCTTGAGAACATTTATCAATTTGTCCTCTTGGTCTTTATCAAGGTGAGATGAAATAACCACAGGAAAAGTATTGCCTTGACCTAAGTATGTATATTTCAGTTCCAAAGGTAATGGCTTCAGGTCAAGCTTTGGTGCTTCAACTCTTGATGGTAGAGGTCGTAAATCATTTAGAGAGAGTTTTTCAAAATGAGGCCTCCACTGGTTTGTATCATGCACAAGGGTGGATTCTAACAATCCATTCACCACTTCCAAAATCGTCTCATCATCAGAATCAGCAAAGTGGGCTAGACATGCTTCTAAGGGTTCGGACAGAGAGGTTAGAAGGAATTCTTCTTCCATGAGGGTATCAATCAGGTTGGCCTCATGGATCTCATCATCATTCCCTTGTTGTTTACACATGTTGAAAACATTTAGCTCTAACTTCATATTGCCAAATGAAAACTTCATGACCCCATTCCTGCAGTTGATCACAGCATTGGAAGTTGCCAGGAATGGTCGGCCAAGAATAACAGGTATCTGGGTGCTAACATTTGCTACAGGTTGGGTATCCAAGACGATGAAGTCTACTGGGAAGTGGAATTTGTCGACTTGTACCAACACATCTTCCACTACTCCTCTCGGTATCCGTACAGATCGATCCGCAAGTTGTAAGGTGGTCCTGGTGGGTTTCAATTCACCGAGTCCTAGCTGTTCGTACACCGAGAAGGGTATAAGATTGACACTCGCCCCCAAGTCAAGAAGTGCCTGTTCGACCCGGAAGTTCCCTATTATGCAAGTAATAGTAGGACTACCTGGATCTTTGTATTTTGGGGGAGAGTTCTGGTTAATGATAGCACTGACCTGTTCAGTCAAAAAGGCTTTCTTTTGTACATTGAGCTTGCGCTTAATAGTACAAAGATCTTTCAGAAACTTGGCATATGAAGGTATCTGCTTGATTGCATCCAACAAGGGTATGTTGATTTTCACTTGTTTAAAAACTTCCAAGACATCTTGAGCTTTAACCATTGCTTTAGATGAGAGTAGGCGTTGGGGAAACGGGACCACTGGTTTGAAAACATGCTCTGTCTCCTTCTCAGGTTGATCATCACTAGATCTATCATCACTCTTCGATTTAGATGATTCCTTAGGTTTATCAACTGTCCTAGGAATATCTTTTTCAATCACCTTACCACTTCTTAGGGTGGTGACAGATTTAGCGTGCTCAACATGAGGGTTGGAAGAACCCGAATCATTCACCTCATACTGTCCCCTCGGGTTAGGTTGAGGTTGGACCGGAAAGGTCCCTTTCTCCTTAACATTCTGTCGTGATTCGATTCTTTCAACGGAAGTTTTGAGCTCTTGGAGGGTTTGCATGATGTGCGTGATGTTTTGATCTTGTCTCTGATTGATTTGAACTTGTCCCTCCATGAATGTATGCAAAGTATCCTCTAGGGTCTTCCTTGGTGGGGGCACATACGGTGTGCCAGTGGACGGCACTTGAGGATTATTGCCTACATTGGCAGTTTGTCCGTTTCTCCAACTGAAGTTGGGATGGTTCCGCCAATTAGGATTATACGTGTTTGACATTGGGGCATTGAAAGGCCTTTGATAAGTATTCATGACATTGGCTTGATCGTGCAATAATTCTTGAAAAGATGGGATTGTAGGACAACCCTTGGTAAAGTGTGCATCGCTCTTACAAATGTCACAAACACTTTCAGTTTCCCTGGTTTTAATAGCGTTGACTTTCCTTAATTCCATGGCTTCTATTTTACATGTGAGCCCTGCTATCTTTGCATTGACATCGTCATCCTCGGTTAAAAGATAAACATCTCTTTTTTCATTGGGCCCAGGCTTGGTCTTAGCGGGTTTGTCAGATGTGTCCCAAGATTGGGAATTTTCTGCTAAGAAGTCAAAGTATTCCATAGCCTCTTCAGAACCTTTGCTCATAAACTCCCCATTACACATGATTTCTACGAATTGGCGCATGACTGGGCTCAATCCATTATAGAAGAAGCTAATCAAGCTCCATGTTTCGTAGCCATGATGTGGGCAGGCAAGTAAGAGTTCCTTGAAATGTTCCCAACACTGAAAAAAAGTTTCATTCTCCTTTTGGGAGAAATTCATTATATCTCGTTTCAGGGTGTTGGTCTTATGAATAGGGAAAAACTTTTTAAGAAATTCCTTAGTCATTTCTTGCCATGTCCCTATGGTTCTGGGCCTTAAGGAGTGCAACCAAGACTTGGCCTTCTCCTTCAAAGAAAAAGGAAATAGTTTTAACCTAACCACGTCATCAGAAACGTTGTCGTAATGCAAAGTAGCGATTACTTCATCAAATTCCCTCAAATGTAAATAGGGACTTTTGTTGAGCTCTTAATTGTGCATATTCTAACCCCAATTCATCACTCATTATGCATTGTATACATGTTTAAAGGACCAACTTAATACATGATTTGTGATTGTAGGAACAAGATGGAGAGTTCACCATTTGAAAGCTAAATAGAGCTCTTTATGAGCATAGAAGTTCATTGGATCAAGCATGAAGGAAGACAAAAGAAAGACAAGGCAAGGAGAGAAGAGAAAAGAAGAAAGAAACAAAGAAACAAAGAAGAAATAAGGCAAGACCGGTCGGCTGACCGGTCGGCCAAGGAAGCCTGACCGGTCAAGACCGGTCAGCCACACACATGCATTCACTGGACTGATGGACTGCCCACGCCGACCGGTCAAGACCGGTCAGCCATACTTGCTGGATTGAACAGGAATGAGGCCCGACCGGTCATGACCGGTCGGGCATGGCTGCTGGACACATTACAAAACAAGGCAGACCGGTCATGACCGGTCGGCCATGCGTAACAGCTTGTTTCTATTTTTGGGAGTCCGAAATCTGCTGCGCAATAGTGCAAGTTTACGCTATTTCTGGAGTTCTCTTGCGTATTGGACTCTTCCAAGCTATAAAAGGACGTCTTCCCTTCATACCAAAAGAGGCTACGACGTGGGGATTGCTCAGGAGACGGATTCGACTTCGGATTTCTAGTTTTCTTCCTGTTTTAGTAGTTTTTCATGTTTTTAGAGGCTTCTAGTTCAAGGATGTTAGAGATGAACTAAAACCTCTTAGCTAGGGCTAAGAGGTGAAGCTTTTGATTCGTTTTTGATGGATTAACACAACCTAGGTTTCCTTTTATGTTTTAATTGATGAATTTTAGTTCAATATGAGTTTGAATCAAGTACTATGTTGGTTTTTACTTTGATCTCTTGATGACTTCGGGCTCATGTGATTCTTAGTGATTCTAAGCTTAGTATCTTAGCTTTTGAGCATTGTTTATGCTTGTGTAATGCATTGATCTACCATCGACTCCGAGCATGGTAGACGCTTTGATTGCCTTGTATGCAATGGTCTGATTTTCATGTGGGAACTCATTCAACTAAAGTTCTTATCTTTTGTATATAATCTAGAATAATTGTTTAGTGATTGATTTTGATTTAATTCGAGTTCAAATCATGAGTCATAATCAGGTCTAGTGACAGGATTTGGTGAAAACTATGGTTGTGAATCTCAACTAGATTGGGAAGAGGCTTGGCCTATACAATTGAGTGTGCCCAAGGCCTGAACATGGTTGTGGGAATCAAATCAGTTAATAAGCACTTGTTTTAGATAATTGTTGATTGAACCGCTATATATTCCAATCGGATAGAGAAAGGAATTAGATTCCGATTGAGTTATGAGAGACCTAGTTGTGTTGATGCATTGAAACTTATCAAAAGTGGATCCTTGGTGCTCTAGTGCCTTTTTAGATTGAAATTACCTTAACAAATTACTGTTTAAACTCAATTCATTGTTTTCTAGCTTTAGTTCTTAATAGGATCTTAATTACTAGTTGTTTTAGTTAAATCTTAAGAATACCCATACATAAATCTCTGTGGGAACGATACTCGGTCTTTCCGAATTATTACTACTTCGCAACCCTACACTTGGGGAGTGAACAAGTTTTTGGCGCCCTTGCCGGGGAAGAGGTTAAACGGTTCTAATTGTTCTAGTAACTATAGAGTAGTTTTAGTTAGGTAGGATTTTTTGTTTTTATAGAAGTAGATTTTCTGATTTTTTTTCTAGATTACTAACTTCCTTTGTTTTGATTTTTGCAGGATTCTAACATAGGTCTAATCCAGGGATTTTTAGGAAGTTAAAGAAGAAGAAGGCATCTTAAGTTATAAATCAGGTTTTATTGTTCTAACCTTACTCTTCTTCTTCTCCTACTCATTCCTATCATATTCATCTCTTGTAGAGTGGGTGGAGACTCCTTTTAGATCTCTAAAAGGTAGGCCTTGTGCCACCTGGATTCCTATTGGCCGGCTCTGCTGCCTTGGATCACCTTGTGCTCAGAGATTTCTCTTCTCAACCTATTCCTCTTTCTTCTTTTTCTGCACTTTTCTCAAAAGACTCAAAGAGTGGGTGGGGAGTTCTTTGAACCCCTATTGACCAGGAGAAATCGGTCTCTATCCTTGCTTCTGGCTCAGCCATTGCAAGACACCTTGTGCTTAAGTCTTAGAGAGGAGTAAAGGAAGGAAGGAAGAATTCTTTTTCCTTTTTGTTCATTCTTTTTGGTTTTGCATGCCACATTGGGCTCGGACTTATAATAACCGACTTGTAAGGGACGGAGTAATTGTTGAAGGGATTGATAGAGAACCTCGTGCTAGGAAACGTCAAAATTTTCCTGAAATTACTAGAGAGATGGCTAAAAATCAACCAAATCAAGGGGTTAATCAAAATCCAGCCCCAAACCTTACTGAATTGGATGAGAATGAAGTAGGGGATGTACCTCAACCTAGAACTTTACGTGATTATCTACAACCAGCTAGGACAAGTACCCCCTCTTGCATAATTTTTCCTCACAATGTGGGGAATATTAATTTTAAACCGGGGTTGATCCAACTTCTTCCTAGATTCCATGGACTCGACTCTGAGAGCGCATATCTACATATTAAGGAATTTGAAGAAGTTATTGCCACAATAAACTATGACAATGTGACCAAGGATACAATAAAACTTAAATTGTTCCCTTTTTCCTTGAAAGAGAAGGCCAAATCATGGCTACATTCCTTAAGGCCGAGGTCTATTGGGACATGGGCTGAGATGACTAGGGAGTTTCTTAAAAAATTCTTCCCTACTCATCGAACCAATGCATTAAGAAGGGCCATAATGAACTTCGCCCAAAAAGAAGAAGAAACCTTTTTCCAATGTTGGGAAAGGTATAATGAGCTTTTAAACCAATGCCCACATCATGGCTATGAAAGGTGGAGGTTGATTAGTTTCTTCTATGATGGATTGAACTCAACCATGCGCCAATTTGTGGAGATGATGTGCAATGGGGAGTTCATGAACAAGGAAACGGAGGAAGCTTGGGATTATTTTGACACGTTGGCTGAAAACACACAAGCATGGGATACATCTAAGCCAACAAGTTCAAAACAACCCCAAACCAAGGAAAAAGGAGAAATTTATGTTTTAGATGGGCAAGATGATCTAGGTTCTAGAGTGGCTAAACTCACACGAAAGGTCGAGGAGATGGAACTAAAGAAGGTGGATACAACCCAACAAAAGGGGGCTGTTGAAAATATTTGTGGTATTTGTGCTTCCAATGTGCATCAAACGCCGGATTGTCCAACAATCTATGCGTTTCGAGAACTTTTATTTGAACAATCGAATGCCTTGAATAGTTATCAACGACCTTTCAGTACTCCAAATCAAAACACGAACAATTCTAGTTGGAGAAACAACCCAAACTTCAATTGGGCGAATGGAAACACGGCTAATCAAAATAATCCTCAAAGGGGGCCCCCAATGCAAATCGCCCCACCTCAAATGCCTATAGAGGATACTTTGAAAGCATTCATGGAAGGACAAGCTCAAATTAATCAATCCAACCATACGATAATGCTTGAGCTTAAAAGTTCGGTGGAGGAAATCAAGGCTCGCTTAAACGCAAGGGAAGGGATGCTTCCAGCCCAACCCGTACCAAATCCAAAACAACAATGCGAAATAAGCATACCTAGTTCTTTTAACCAACATATGAAACATGCGAAGGCCATCACCACTCTTAGAAGTGGTAAAATCATTGAAAAATCTGATCCGGTGAAGGTTTCAACCCCTAATGATCCGGTATCTTCCAAAGAGGATGATGGACCTAGCATCACCATGAATGAAAAAGAGCCATTAAAAGAATATAGGCCCGTTGCTCCATTCCCCCAACGCTTGATTCCAGCCAAACCTCAAGATAAATATCAGGAATTTTTAGAGGTTTTCAAGCAAGTCAAAATCAACATCCCATTGTTGGATGCCATTAAGCAAATACCGTCATATGCAAAATTTTTAAAAGACCTTTGCACGGTTAAAAGAAAAATACATGTGCAAAAGAAGGCATTTTTGACAGAGAATGTGAGTGCCATTATCAACCACAGGATGCCCAAGAAATACAAAGATCCCGATTGTCCGACCATATCATGTATGATTGGAGATCACCGGGTGAAACATGCTTTACTTGATCTAGGGGCAAGTGTGAACTTAATTCCCTTTTCGGTCTATGAACAATTGGGTTTAGGTGAATTAAAACCCACCAAAACCACATTACAACTTGCTGATCGATCAATTCGTATTCCTAGAGGGGTGGTTGAAGATGTCCTTGTCCAAGTTGACAAAGTCTACTACCCGGTGGACTTTATTGTCTTGGACACACGACCCATGGTTAATATTGGCCCTCAAATTCCTGTTATACTTGGTCGCCCATTCCTAGCTACATCAAACGCTATCATAAATTGTAGGAGTGGGGGCATACAAATGTCTTTTGGCAATATGACGATTGAGTTGAATGCTTTTAATATTGACAACCAACAAGAGGATGAGGATGAGGAGGTCCACGAAATAAACATGATCAATTCTATTGTGGAAAATGAGTCCCTTTCACCTTTTTACTCCGGTCCCGTAGACGAAGAAGTGACTCACTCCCTTGATGAGAACGATGATAGGGTAAGGGATATGGTCACACTTTTTGAGTCGGTATCGGCATATGACGTTAGCCGAGAGAAGGATGTGAAAACCATACCTTTTTGCGATGAAAAATCAATTCAGATTTCCACACCTGTGTGGATCATGCATACCGAACTCCACCAACCCTGGGATGATCCTTACTTGCAATATCATTGCCCAGGAAAATATGATTGGAGACATATTTTTCTTGATAAATCTGATGATGTCTCCTCTTATACATGTGGTGAAAACATTAAGGAACCCGCTGAAATTCCTTTTTGGGATTTTAAGTGGCTTATCTCGATCACCCACACACATGTACATTGCAAGGTAGGATATTGGATGACCTTACTGCGAAACCTTTTGATCCATCTAATGATTCTGCTTGACTTTATGCTTTTGGATGAGTTGTTGGGATTAACTTCCTAGTATGACGGAGGATGATTTGCTAGAATGCTTTCCCATTAGGATTTGCTTTGATAGTTGATTTAGTTGTGAAGTAATCCATCTCCAAAAGCTAATCTTGCCATGGACTGTATGCTTCAGGTGATATCCTCTTTCTCACTCTCCTTTATTTTATGTCATTGCTCTCATGTCATACATATTGCATATCTTATTACATTGAGGACAATGCAGAGTTTTGGTTGGGGGGTGAGAGATTCCTTAATTGATGAATATGCTAGCTTTTGTGACATGTCGAGCAAAGATGTAGAAATTTTTTGATTTTTTCTGAAATTCGAAACTCTTTTGGAAGGCTTTGATTCTATGCATTCGAGATAGCATAAGTATAAGAAGATGAGATATGAAGTGAGGGATGTTGCAAGCTTTGAATTTCTCTTAATATAATGGTTTTATATATGAATTCACCTATTTTTATGATTGATAGAAAATTTGAACACCTTTTGCACCTAATTCACATTACACGATTTTCATGATTTGAATGGAGTATGTGATTCGTGGATTAATTAGACTCTGATTTGAGGTATTGAGAAACCAAGCCGGGGTATTTTGTCCATCCTTGTCCATGGGAAAATAACGGAAGATATGGATTTCTAAAAATCCTATCTAATTTAAAAGAAAAAGGAATGAAAGGATGAAATTGGGAAGGAAAGAAAAATGGTGGAAATTCCGATTAGGGCTACCTACTACCAACCGGGGGATGGTCTACCCGTAACCAAAGCCGAAAATGGGACGTAGTGTGAAAGTCGTCGGAAGGATGGTAAGGCAAATTCCTGTCATAGGCTTGTTGTTGCTCTATATACCTTGAGATCGGTAGTTTAGTTGATTTATGAAGAAGATAATCCCGGAAACTCATGAGATGAACTTTCACCATGCACACTAGGTTGAATTTGTTCAAGTTCTTCTATCTATCAATCAATCAGCGGGAATTTCATATAAATACTTATTATGTTCTGAGAGTTTTAGGTTTCAACCTTTATCACTGAATTTCTCTGATTCTTACGCTTATATGTCTTGGAATGTATAGAAGAGCAGTTTCTAGAGCAGAGTTGGGTTTTGGAGAATGAAACTAGTTTCACGCATGTTTTGCTCGGGACTAGCAAAATGCTGGTTGGGGGGGTGTGTTGAGCTCTTAATTGTGCATATTCTAACCCCAATTCATCACTCATTATGCATGATATACGTGTTTAAAGGACCAACGTAATACATGATTTGTGATTGTAAGAATAAGATGGAGAGTTCACCATTTGAAAGCTAAATAGAGCTCTTTATGAGCATAGAAGTTCATTGGATCAAGCATGAAGGAAGACAAAAGAAAGCCAAGGCAAGGAGAGAAGAGAAAAGAAGAAAGAAAGAAAGAAACAAAGAAGAAATAAGGCAAGACCGGTCGGCTGACCGGTCGGACAAGGAAGCCTGACCGGTCAAGACCAGTCAGCCACACACATGCATTCACTGGACTGATGGACTGCCCACATCGACCGGTCAAGACCGGTCAGCCATACTTGCTAGATTGAACAGGAATGAGGCCCGACCAGTCATGACCGGTCGGGCATGGCTGCTGGACACATTACAAAACAAGGCAGACCGGTCGTGACCGGTCGGCCAGGCCAGTCCGACCGGTCATGACAGGTCGGCCATGCGTAACAGCTTGTTTCTATTTTTGGGAGTCCGAAATCTGCTGCGCAATAGCGTAAGTTTACGCTATTTCTGGAGTTCTCTTGCGTATTGGACTCTTCCAAGCTATAAAAGGACGTCTTCCCTTCATACCAAAAGAGGCTACGACGTGGGGATTGCTTAGGAGACGGATTCGACTTCGGATTTCTAGTTTTCTTCCTGTTTTAGTAGTTTTTCATGTTTTTAGAGGCTTCTAGTTCAAGGATGTTAGAGATGAACTAAAACCTCTTAGCTAGGGCTAAGAGGTGAAGCTTTTGATTCGTTTTTGATGGATTAACACAACCTAGGTTTCCTTTTATGTTTTAATTGATGAATTTTAGTTCAATATGAGTTTGAATCAAGTACTATTTGGTTTTTACTTTGATCTCTTGATGACTCCGGGCTCATGTGATTCTTAGTGATTCTAAGCTTAGTATCTTAGCTTTTGAGCATTGTTTATGCTTGTGTAATGCATTGATCTACCATCGACTCCGAGCATGGTAGATGCTTTGATTGCCTTGTATGCAATGGTCTGATTTTCATGTGGGAACTCATTCAACTAAAGTTCTTATCTTTTGTATATAATCTGGAATAATTGTTTAGTGATTGATTTTGATTTAATTCGAGTTCAAATCATGAGTCGTAATCAGGTCTAGTGACAGGATTTGGTGAAAACTATGGTTGTGAATCTCAACTAGATTGGGAAGAGGCTTAGCCTATACAATTGAGTGTGCCCAAGGCCTGAACATGGTTGTGGGAATCAAATCAGTTAATAAGCACTTGTTTTAGATAATTGTTGATTGAACCGCTATATATTCCAATCGGATAGAGAAAGGAATTCGATTCCGATTGAGTTATGAGAGACCTAATTGTGTTGATGCATTGAAACTTATCAAAAGTGGATCCTTGGTGCTCTAGTGCCTTTTTAGATTGAAATTACCTTAACAAATTACTGTTTAAACTCAATTCATTGTTTTCTAGCTTTAGTTCTTAATAGGATCTTAATTACTAGTTGTTTTAGTTAAATCCTAAGAATACCCATACATAAATCTCTGTGGGAACGATACTCGGTCTTTCCGAATTATTACTACTTCGCAACCCTACACTTGGGGAGTGGACAACTTTCAGTGTCGAGTCCATGAAATTTAGGAAGTAACTGTATCACTCCAGGCTTGAAATCAATGTTGCCCGCATTCACTGGAAAAACCATACAAGGAGTGCTCGTTCTTGCAGGTTGCAAGTAATCACGTAAACTCCTAAATGGTGGCTCATTGTGTACTTCATTCTCATCTTGATCATATTCATTTTCATTCTCGGCCATGTTTATGGTTAATTCACAAGTATCAGGAAGTTTTCTACCACAGTGATTGGATAGACCTTCAACCAAAATTCCGTCGCTTAGAAGACGTCTTGTGTGATCACGAGTCCACTTACGCATAAACACTAAACAAGGAGATAAGGAAAGAGGTTGCCCGGAAAGAAGAACACTTGGCTATGAGTGATTCCTGAGAGCAACAAAATAAAATAAGTTAGTAGACTATTGAAAATATATATACATAAACCAATTCCAAAAATATTCTTAAACCGATGCCAATCCCCGGCAGCGGCGCCAAAAATTTTCTACAACCCGAAGATTGCACACCCAAGTGCAGGTAGCGAAGTAGTAAAATACTTGGTAAGACCGAGGTCGATCCACAGGGATTGGGGTTAAGAACACTTAGAGGAATTGGGTTAGGTGAGTGAGATGAAATCTGGCTTATCCACGAGAGTGGAGCAAGTTGTGTGTGGTGAAAGACAAAAATAGAAAAGGGGCTAAGGCATCAGGGATCCACCTTTGATTCATTCACAAGATTCAATTTATTGGTCCAAGTATAACTCAACTGGAATTGAATAAAGATTCATTCCAATCGGAAGATGAAACAGTTAAACCATTTGCATATTTCATAAAAGATGGTGATCTGAACTGATTGATTTGACCATGAAGCACTCGTTAGTTGATCGCAGGGAATTCCAAGCATCCACTGTGCCCGGAGTCAACAATAGATCAAGAAATTGTACAAATCAATAACTTTGCCAACAAGTCAACCAATAAGATCACAATTCATACGATCAAATGCATACTTACAAGATAGGAGGCTTTGATTGACCGATCCAACCGTTAAGATCTCGTCTATCGATCGCAGGGAATCCAAAGCATCCAATGTGCCCGGAGTCTACAATGTATCAAGGGATTTTACAGATCGATGACTTTACCTGCACTAGCTCGATGACCGTAGGGAATCCAAAGCATCCAATGTGCCAGGAGTCGACGATAGATCAAGGGACTTTATCGATCATGAACTAGCTAATTGGTGTGCAAGGGATCCCAAGCATCCAACGTGCCCGGAGTCGACGATGGATCAAGGGGCTTGCACAACAATAGCGTCCGCCGAGGTGGATAACCAAACCAATCAACCAAAGAGAACTCCAACATTTACACCACATAATTTTGAATCAAAAGAACCATAGCTTGCAAATTTCTTCAAAGGCTTCACCCCTAGCCTTAGCTAGAGGTTTAGCCAACCATGCTACAATGGAAGACTAAATTCTCTACAAAGGAGAAAACTACTCTACACTACAAAAGAAAGAAAGAAAACTAAAGAAGAGAAGGGAGGAGTTGTAGAGAATGGGATGATGAGAATGAGAAGGGATTGCCTCCTTTTATAGATTTTTGAGAGGCTCCCAAGCCTCCTCCCAATCCTAGGTGGCTCCCAAGCCTAGGTGGCACCCAAGCCTAGGTGGCACTCCATGTGTTGGGAAGAGAGAAGGAGAGAGAGAGAGAGACATGTGTTGGGAAGAGAGCAAGATAGAGAGAGAGAGAGCTCCTCTCTTGTTTGACACACAAGTGGGATGGAGGAGCTACTACATGTGTAAGGGAAGATGAAAAGAGCTCCATTGCTGCTCACGTGCAAGGCATGTAGATGGTTGGATTGCTGGCCATTGAATTTTCCATCTTGATGTGGATTAAACCCACCCACTGCTCGTATAGCTAGAAGAGGATGCTGTCAGATTTGCTAGAAGATGCTGTTCACACGTGCAGTGGGGCTAAAACTATTGCTGTCCATTGGACTGGTGTAGATGTATGTGGACAGCTGACGAAATTGCTTGCTAATATTTTCCTTGTTTTCTACAGGTTTTGGTGCTTTGACGGGTGAAACTTGATCTTCATGAGGTCCACCTAAGAGGGGAGCTTGAACGGTGATGAAGTTGGACGGTCCTGCTGGATGGTGATGATGAGCCCTTCAAGTGCTGCTGTTGTCCGTCCATTTTACTGGTGGACGGTTGTAATGAACAGGACGGTGGAGATCAGTGGGGCCCACAGTACTGGACAGACAGTCCACTACTGGACGTTGATGAAGCAGATTGGTGGGGTCCACTTGCTGACTGTTGAAGCTGGAGCTGAAGCTGACCACACGTGCCAAGTGGCTGATCTCCAGATGAAGGTGGGATCCACAACGATGGAGATTGGCGTCCAACAGTTGGACAGTGCTGATGAAGATTGCACGTGTGAGGCTTGGACGTCCATCAGCTGGCCATGGTGAAGCAAGGTGATCCACCTGATGGACGGTTGGATATGGACGTTGGATTGCATGCTGATGCATCAACACGTTTGATGGATGGACGGTCCACTTGATGTTGGCCGTCCATTGCTGCATGTGTGGAGGTGGGGAGCTGATGACGTCCACCAGCTGGATTTGGACGGTGCTGGAGATCTCGAACTACTGGACGGTGAGGATGGGGTCGCTGGCCGATGATGCTTGGCTTCTACACGTGCTGGAGAATGAGTGAGACGTCTAGCCCTGTTGCAGGTGGGGTCCATTTGCTGAACTGATGGACGACTGGAGATCAGGCTGCTCGTGTGGGTGGTGGGCTGCTGTTGGACGCTGGAGATGGACGGTCCACTTGATGCTGGCGGTCCATTGCTGTGGATTGTTCCACACGTGCTGGAGATGGACGGTGGAGATCAGAGCACTGCTTTTGGTGATGAATCATCTACCACAGCTGAATCTGCATGATGAACGGCTGGATTTCCAGCTATAGATGGGCTGGATGTTGTGTGATTGAGGGGTCCACTTGGATGAAGACGTGCTCAACAGGTGGGGTCCACCTTAATGTTTGCAGATGGACGGTTGGAGTTCTACTGGACGAACGTCCACTACTGTTGTGATGGACGTCCACTAGTTGTTGCATGTTGAATTTGATGGATGGTCCACTTGTTGGATGTGATTTCAAGTGGAGATGGACGGTTGCGTATTGGGATGTGGTCTACTGCTTGATGCGGACTTGGAAGATGGTCTTGGGCTGAATGGTTGATGATCAGAGGATGCTAGAATGAGTTGTCCATTGATGATTGATGGTCATGGACGTTGGATGGACAGTCCAGCTTTTTGCCATTGCTTGTCATACATGATGGACGGTGTTGATGTTGAATGGATGGGCATGGATTGAAGTTTGGGCGGCTGGTGGCGTTGGATCTCCATTATGCTGACCAGCTGATCGGATGGTTGAGACGTCCTCCACTTGTCACTTGATGCACGTTTGGTCCCACATGTAGACATCCAATCTTGATCGTCCAAACTTGCACAACCTGGATCTCCAAAATGAGCGGCTGAGATGCGGTCCACCGTAGCATGAAATTCATCCTTTGACCCTTTCGGTTCAGTTTCCATTAAGTTTGCCACACACTTGATCTTGATCACTTTTAGGTCTTAAAACGCCCTGATTGGCTTGGATCTTGTCCAACCTCTCCTGAACACCTGAAGACAGAACATTAACCTAATGAGGGATAATTAACCAGAAAAACAATGATATTGCTCTTAACAACCAGGGTTAATTATACAGTATTAGGTACTTATCAACCATTCAGTAACATGAATAGAAGAAGTAATCAAATTGTCGGGGCTGAACCCCCTAACACTAACTGCACCACTTCTAATCGAGGATGTGTCGGTTCAAGAGACCCCTGAATTGTTGAATATGAATACTAATATAACACTTAATCTCATAAATCGGGAAGGGGTATCTAACTCTTAAACTATGCCTCTTGATGATATAATAGTCGGGTTTTGGGATGTGCAACTGAGTGTCCAGTATGTTACGTAGAAAGGGAGAGCTCAGGTAGAGCTGATACATGCTCAAGTCGAGCAATTTCACATTCAAACTAAGAATTTCAACAGATGGATGGCTAACCAGATTGAGGCCACGCATCGACTAATGACCATCATTGTTGAAAGAGTACCCACAACGACTCAATATAACTTTGAAGGAAGCTCTATTGGTAACATGGCTCAACCATGACCAATACCTCCTTTACAATTAAATACACTTCCTACTCCAATCTTAGATGTGAGAAATCTTCCTCCACCCCTTGACTTCAGACGGCTAGAGTAGGAGGTCAGGAACTTCATTCCTGAAGTTTAGAATCAAGGTATGCTAGGAGGACAACCTTTCCAGCATTTTTCCAAAAACCTGTTGTTTTATGAGGGGCAAATCGGATAGGTCCCGATCCACTGTCGATGGTCGAACCTCAACATGTGGATTGTGACCAAATTATGCAAATTTTCCAAGAAGTGGCATGCTAAGTTCTTGCCCTCATTTCTCTTCTAGTCTACCATAAGCCATACCCTGAATGGATCAACCAATAACATCCATTACTAAGGAATTATCGACCGGATTTTACACTATTTTTAGGCGACTCCGATCAGTCAACCATCGAACACCTAGGTTGATTCACTATGCAATTTGGTGAACTAGCCAACAACGATTATCACAAATTGCAATTGTTTGGCCATTCACTGACTACAAGGGCCTTCACATGGTACTCTAATTTGTTGTCAAATTTAATCCATACCTGGTACGAGATGGAGGAAAAATTCAACGCTTAGTTCTTTTTTAAGGATAAGGAGATGAGCATGGCCAACCTCACACTTTTTTGGCAGTTACTAGGGGAATCATGTGAGAGTTATATTACCCGGTTTAAGAAAGCTAAGAAATGATGTAAAGTGGTCATGGCCAAGGGTGAATTTGTACAACTTATGCATGATGGCCTAGAATACAAACTCCGAAAAACCATTATCAGAATACAGAATTGTATGATTTAACAAGAAAAGTCTCCATATATGAAGAACTTCTTCATAGAGGGACCAGGCAAAAGAACTCATCGCTTGAGACATATTATTACGACCCTAACTACGAGGTCACATTTGCCTAGGTGGCAAAGAAGCCACTCATATACTCAGCGTTGGTCAAAGTAGAAATGAATACATCGGCCACGCAGAAGGCTCAGAAGACATATACATTTAATATTACTCAGGTCGATGAAATATTCAAAATATTATTGGCCGGAAAATTTATTAAAGTTCTTATTAATCACAAAGTACCCACAGCCAAAGAGTTGAAGAAGGTTGAGTATTACAAGTGGCATGGAACGCATTCTCATTCCACTAACAACTGCGTTATTTTCAAGAACGTAATCTGAGACAACATAGATTAGGGATTGTTGAACTTTTTCAAAAAGGAAGAGGAAGCAATGTTGATCGATATTGATCCGTTCCCGCCCAACGTGGAGGTCAATATGACCATAGTGAATCTTAAAAAATTAGATCGATCATGTCAGAAGGTTAATCTTAGTCCTGACAGCTACCATGGTATGTCACGATGACGAGAACTGGACAATATCACTCCTACTTAACAACCATGAGTTTAGGAGGACGGTAAAGGGAAACACTGCATAATGACCAATATTCGCAGCTGTGCAGCTGGTGTGTTAGAATGGTTCAAGACTTTGAAACTTCACCTCACACTATGCCAATATCGCAAAAAAACGACGGACCAAGTCCGTCGTTAATCGTCATTAACGACGGACTTCGTTCGTCGCATAGTCACACGTTCTTTTGCAAGTCGTTAATCATAAACGACGGACTGAATCCGTCGTTAAATTACGACGAATATAATCCGTCGTTAAATAAACGACGGACCTTATCTGTCGTAACCTCCAAAACCATCATTGTTCCAGCAACGGATTCTATTCGTCGTTGTAAAAAGAACGATGGACCAAATCCGTCGATAATACTAGGATCTGTCAGTTTTCTTATAACATCTTCGACGGATCTGGTCCGTCGTTAATGTTTAAAATGTAAAAAAAAATCAACACGCATTTGTTGCATTTTGAATTTCTTACACCTGATATCATCGAAGCAGTAGAAACCAATTCAATACATAAACTAAACTAACCATTTCTAATTCACACATCCATCATTTATTGCATATTGAATTTCTTACATCTTGCGAACTAGCTGCGGACATCTTAAATATCCGATTACATCAGGAAGAAACTATATTAGTCTTTCAATCAACAATGCAGCAACAAAATCTTTTGAAACCCTCCAGTTAAGCTGTCTTTCTAAAACAGCAAGGCTTTTAGTGTGCATGGGAAAATTGTGGGACGACCCCATTCGAATGAGGAATTCTAAGCAAACCGCAAAGCAGAACCTGAAATCATGATTTTGAAAGAACTAATTAAGCTATTGATAAAAAAACGACAAGGATGGAGTTTACATAAATGAATTGGCGATATTCAAAACCAGACATATACCATGAACCCAAGAAATAAAATGTCATAATGATAAGCAAGCGAGTTTTTCATATTGAACTACCTCCGGTTGAGCCAGCTGTGAAGCTATGCTGTGATTGAAAAAGTAAAGGCTGTACAGCTGGTATTATGAAAGCAATGATGTAAACTGGTGGAACTTGCATCAGATCCTGCAATTTCAGCACATGAAGCAAACAATTAGTAAAATAGCAACAAATGCTTGTATAGAAGCACATTTTCTACAAAAATATGAAATTGTGTTGTTTGGTCAAGAGTAATAACACAAAGATTTGTAATTATAAGACTGGCCAGGGAAAGAAAAAAATCATAGTTTTTTCTGCTCCAGTTTAGTTGAAAAATGATAATTGGATTTGTAAGGTCCTGTATATCATTCATGGGGGGCCCACCTATTGGTGATCCAGACCTCAATTAGTTGGCTGAACATATTGCATGAGAGATACCAACCCACACCCCAAATCAGCTTGTTCTTGACCATTCAGCAAATTAACCATTAACTATGGACCATTGTTAGTGATTATCCATTTTCAAACGACTAAATGGATTGCTAGGACAAACAGAATCCATCGCACATCCAACATTTCCAAGTCACAAATTAAACAGTAGAAAGTAATTCAGTACATCAACACAAGCTAAACCAATAAAATGGAACTATATAACTGTTTCTAAGTCGCACATCCAACATTTCCAAGTCACATGTAACAATAGACAATAGAAACTATTTAAGTAATTGCTATGTTGCAAAATCTAGAAATAGTATGTAGCTTACGCTATATGCTATGTTACTTGTGCCTCATACTTCAAAGGAGTGAACAGTAGGATTTAAAACACCTTTGACTGAAGATTCATACTGGTTCTCACAGTCATTATCTGTTGTAAATCTTCAAAAACACCTTTGACCAAAGATTTAAACTGCAAGAAGGGAAAAGAAAAAATATTTGTGGCTGCACCGATACAATCTACTATCAACGGCTGCCTACGTACCCAAAAAGGTGGTTTGGGATCAAGCCACTATGTAGTTCTTTTAATCTTCAAATCTTGTCAGTTTACGCATAAGTAGATGAAAACTCATAACAAATCACACTAGAAAAATCATAACCAACCTTGATGACTTCGTTCTCAAGTGATAGTTTTTATCAACCGTTCTTTTATATATGGTTAGTTGCCTCTCATCCAACAACTTAGGCTGCAAAAATAGAGATAAAAGATGACATTGGAAATGAAAATAATGACCGTTGTGGTCTACATGATGTCAATGGTGCAACTTACCTGATGACTAGCCCGGATCCCACATAAGGACAGTGTCCTGTTAGCACCTGCACCTGGTGGCAAAACAATGTGTACAAGGCAGCTGGGTCGACCCCCACAGTGCAATTTGGCAGGCATGACAAACCGTACTATTCCAGCAATTTGCAGATTCGTTGTCTCGCAATCCATCACTGAAGTGGTAAACTGAGTGAAGAGTTTCAATGGTGAGGTCATGGTATCGATTCCCGAGAGGAGGTGACTACAATCTGCATTTCTCATTATGATGTATGTGACTACATTCGTCCATCCGTATTGAAAGCTCATTTTTTGCACATGATTTAAAATATGAGGCAGGTCCAAATCTCAGATGAACCATTGTACAGGAAACAATGGTGATGGACTATTAAAAGCTTCTTGTGAGCCACAAAAGCTTTGGATCAAGATGATATTTGTGTCGTCTATTCATCTAGGTTACTTGCACAACATAAAGGAGGCCCAGATCCATGTCGTGTACATACCTCTACTGCGATGAAACATCTGCACCAGATGATATTACACCAGACTTAGGAGGGGCCGATTGAGACTCAAGGGTGCCCATCCCCTCCCAACTGTTCCTAGTCATGTGGCCCACCTGAGTCATGGATTGGCTTGATTTTTGGGTCCATGCCAAACAAGAGACAACATGTATGATGGTTGAAATGGATGTCATCAACACATCTTGGTGGAGCCCACGTCAACAAGCAATTCTATTAAACAATATAAAGAAGAAATTCCACTTACTATTTCATCAATCTCCTAGCCTACAAGTTGCAGTGAAGGCCACAAATCAAGCATCAAATGAAGTTTGTAAAAGTCCTGACTGAGTCTAGACAAGCAAATACAACAAAGTGGTTTCCATGCCTTGTCGGAATAAGTTATCATTGCCGCTTTTGTTTTGAAACAAGGCCTCATGCATGTTACTGACTAGACGAGTCAGCAAGTTCAGTTGATATCCTGCATTTATCAGATGAACATGCTTAAATCATGGGCATCTAGATTAAAGTGGAAACCAGCGTCAAAATCATATATCAGATAATGTTAAGGAAACGAAAAGCACCATCAAACACTTGCAATGCTTCTGTTAGCCAATAGAAATCAATCCCATGTGTTCGCTCGCCTCAAGTGCAAGGCTGCGATCTAGTAATAAAAACTCGGTAAGACCGAGGTCGATCCACAGGGAAATAGTGACAGCTCCCAAATCACTCCAGCAACTCAGTTTTTAAAAGAAATCAGTTTTAATAGAGTGTTTACTTAAAACGGGAATTTAATGAAAAATCAGAGATAAAGTACTAAGGCTTTCAAGGATCCACTTGTAGCAATCCTATGTCAATTCAGTCAATCCAAGTAGAGAACACAACTAGATTTGAAGTCCTATCTCTCATCTAGTTGGAGAATAAAGCATTCACATACATTCCATCACATTCAAGTTGAACTTCCAAGTTCTAGTTCCATTCAATCAATACAAAAACTCAAAACTATAGCCTGCGGAGTAACAGCCATGCCTCTGGACTATGGCCTGCTCAAGGATTACTATAATCCGAATTTAGAAACACACATGATAATCTCAGAGAATTAAAAGGAATTCATGTCCGGGGCACATAAACTCAAATAAAACATCTCAAACTACCATTATTTGGAACTAAACCATGCAAAAATCCAAACTTGAATGTAAATTACTTGAATTAAACTGAAATCAACATAGTATTAGCTACAAGCTTCACCTCTCAGCCTTAGCTGAGAGGTTTTAGCCGAGCATAGTCATGCTACAACTAAAAACTCTGAAATAAAGCATAAAAATAGAAAAACACGAATAGGAGAGTTGCAGACGCTCCACAATCGCCTTCACCCTCCAAACTCACGTTCCCTAGCTTCTCTGATACCCTAGGGAGAGCCCCTAGGTGTCCTTTTATAGCAAACAACCTCCCTTGCGTCAGATCCTGCGAAAGACTTCGCATTGCGCAGTAATTTTCGGAGTCCTAATATAGAAAGGACTTTCCATACACAGTGCCGACCGGTCGTGACCGGTCGGGCTGATGTTTTACACATTCCAGGAGGTACTGCCGACCGGTCAAGACCGGTCGGTCAGAGTCTAACCATTATTCCAGCAACTGTGGCCAACCGATCATGACCGGTCGGACCAAGTTGTCCATCCATCCAGCGTATACAGCCGACCGGTCAAGACCGGTCGGACTGGCTTTCCAGCTTCCAGTGTGTATGGCCGACCGGTCAAGACCGGTCGGCCTATTCTCCCTTTTCGATCAGCAACTGTGGACCGGTCAGCCCTCTTCACATTGTTCTCTTTCCTTCTTTTCTTCTCTTCTTTTTCTTTTTTCTTTGATTATCTTTCGTCCTTCATTCTTTGGTCCATCTTAGGACTTCATGCAATAGCTTCAAATGCATTCTTTTGTCTCGTAATTGAATGAAGTCCGCTCTCATCCCTATAATCACAAAACATATGTTAGGTGGGCCTTTAAACCATAAAAATCATGCAAACCATGTAGTGTAATGGGCAATGCAATGTATAAATTGGAGGTTCATCACACCCCCCAACCAGCTTTTTGCTAGTCCCGAGTAAAGCATGCGTAAAACAATTTCAAACCTCCAAACCCAACTTTCTTCCAGAATCCATGTTTCTATCCATCCCAAGATGCAGAAGTATAAAATTTGGAGAAATTAGGTGATAGAAGCTGAACCTTGGACTCTCAAAACATAAGAAGTGCTTACATGAAATTTCCGCTGATTGATTGATAAATAGAAGAACTCGAACAAATTCAACCTAGTGTGTATAGTGAAAATTCATCTCATGAGTTCCTGGGATCATCTTCTTCATAGATTAGGTAAACTAATGATTTTAAAGTGCACAGAGCAACAGCAAGCCTATGACAGGAATTTGCCTCACCGTCCTTCCGATGGCTTTCACACTACGTCCCATTTTCGGCTTTGGTTACGGTTCGACCATCCCCCGGTTGGTAATAGGTAGCCCTTTTTGGAATTTTCCACCATTTTTCTTTCCGTCCCGATTTCATCCTTTCGTTCCTTTTTCTTTTAAATTAGATAGGATTTTTAGAAATCCATATCTTCCGTTATTTTCCTATGGACAAGGATGGACAAAATACCCCGGCTTGGCTGCTCAACACCTTTAAATCACAGTCTAGCTAGTCCACAAATCACATAAACCTGTCACTCATGAAAATCGTGTAATGTGAACTAGGTGTAAAAAGTGTTCAAAATTTTCTATCAATCACAACAATAGGGGAACTATCATATAGCACCATTATGTTGGAAGGAATTCAAGACTACAACATCACACACTTCGTTTCTCCTCCTCTTCTACTCATAGCCTTTCGAATGCATGAAAATAAGGTTTTCTAAAAGAGTTTTGAAATTTTAGAAAATTCGAAAAAATTTGCCGCATGTGAAGCTCGAAATGTTACAATATGCTAGATGAGGGATCTCATCTCACCCCCCCAACCAAATCTTGCATTGTCCTCAATGTAAAAAGATATGTAACTAGCACGAACATGAGAGCAATGGTAAACAATGAGAGAGTGAGAACAATAGTACCTGAGAGAGCGATCATGGAAGTCTGCAACTACAACAACTAAAACTTATTAAAACAGAAGAACTAAACCTACCTATGCTATACCTCCATCAGACTAGGAGATCAATCATCTTGATAGACAGGATCATTCAGGGAGATGGACATGTCCTCTGAATCAAATTTCTCAACAAATGGTTTAAGGCGTTGTCCATTAACTTTGAAACAGTCACCATTCGCTGCATTCTCAATCTCAACAGCCCCATGAGGAAAAACTTCTTTGACAATATATGGGCCGGTCCATCGAGATCGTAATTTTCCTGGAAAAAGATGAAGTCGGGCATTATACAAGAGCACTTTCTGTCCTTCATGGAAAGATTTTCTTAAGATGTGCTTGTCATGAAAGGCCTTCATCTTGCTCTTGTAAATTCTCGAATTCTCATATGCATCGTTCCGGATCTCATCAAGCTCATTTAATTGAAGTTTACGAAGCGAGCTAGCCTTGTTAATGTCAAAATTTAGAGCCTGAATTGCCCAATAGGCTTTGTGTACTATCTCCACAGGCAAGTGGCAAGCTTTCCCATAGACAAGTCTATAAGGGGACATTCCAATGGGTGTCTTGTAGGCAGTACGGTGAGCCCAAAGTGCATCATCTAATCTTAGGGACCAATCCTTGCGATCCGGTCTCACCGTCTTTTCCAAAATCTGTTTGATTTCCCTATTGGAGATTTCAGCTTGCCCACTTGTTTGTGGGTGGTATGGGGTACTCACTTTGTGCCTAATACCATATTTCTTCATCATAGTTGCAAAAGGTCTATTGCAAAAGTGAGAACCACCATCACTAATAATGGCTCGAGGCGTCCCAAATCTGGAGAGTATGTTTTCCTTGAGGAACTTGAGAACCGTACGATGATCGTTGGTTCTACATGGGATAGCCTCTATCCATTTAGACACATAGTCTACGGCAAGCAGAATATAGACATGCCCAAAAGATGAGGGGAATGGTCCCATGAAATCGATGCCCCAACAGTCAAAGACTTCAAGATGTTGAATTGGGGTGAGAGGCATCATATTTCGACGGGATAATCCTCCTAACTTTTGGCAGCGCTCGCACACTTTGCAAAACTCGTGGGTGTCCTTAAATAACGTGGGCCAATAAAAACCACATTGCAGAATTTTTGCAGTTGTTTTCTTGGCTGAAAAATGACCCCCACATGCTTGATCATGACAAAAGGAGATGACTGAATTGTGTTCATCATCGGGGACGCATCTCCTTATAATTTGGTCTGGGCAATATTTAAACAATAGAGGTTCATCCCAGAAAAATCTGCGCACTTCCCTTAGAAATTTACGTTTGTCTTGCGCAGTCCAATGAGTCGGCATCGCACCTGTGGAAAGATAATTGGCTATATCAGCGTACCATGGTGGATGCATAGCAACAAAGAGTTGCTCATCAGGGAATGAGTCCTCAATAGGTGACTCGTCAATGGAATTTGGTAGGACTAGGCGGGATAGATGATCCGCCACCACATTTTCTACCCCCTTCTTATCTTTAATTTCCAAGTCGAATTCTTGAAGGAGTAGGATCCATCTTAGCAAACGGGGCTTAGCATCCTTCTTAGAAAGAAGGTATTTCAGCGCCGCATGATCCGTATAAACAATAACTTTGGATCCTATTAAGTATGGCCTGAATTTGTCCAAGGCAAAAATGACAGCTAGGAGCTCTTTCTCCGTAGTCGAATAATTAACTTGGGCAGGATTCAAGGTCCTACTGGCGTAGTAGATGACATGGGGCTTTTTATCTTTCTTTTGGCCTAACACCGCCCCAATAGCAAAATCGCTCGCATCGCACATCAACTCAAAAGGCATGGACCAATCTGGTGGTTGCATGATAGGAGCGGTAGTCAACATGTCTTTTAGCTTTGAAAAAGCTAATTGACATTCGGCACTCCACTCAAATTGGTTCTCCTTTTGTAGAAGGTTGCATAAAGGCCTTGAGATGTGACTAAAGTCCTTTATAAACCTTCGATAGAAACCGGCGTGTCCAAGGAAGGACCGCACATCGCGTATGCTTTTGGGTGGTGGTAGATTGGAAATTATGTCAATTTTCGCCCGGTCTACCTCTATTCCATTGGACGAGATAATATGTCCAAGGACTATTCCTCTTTGTACCATGAAATGGCACTTTTCCCAGTTTAATACAAGTTGCTTTTCCTCACACCTCATCAAGACCAACTTCAAGTGCTCGAGACACTCATCAAATGTACAACCAAAAACAGAAAAGTCATCCATGAACACCTCAAGAAACTCACCCACCATGTCTGAGAAAATGCTCAACATGCATCGTTGAAATGTGGCGGGTGCATTGCATAACCCGAATGGCATCCTTCGGTAAGCGAAGGTACCAAAAGGGCATGTAAATGTGGTTTTCTCTTGGTCTTCCGGAGCTATCTCAATTTGGTTGTATCCGGAATAGCCATCTAGGAAGCAATAATAGGGATGGCCTGCCAACCTCTCCAAAATTTGATCCATAAATGGGAGAGGGAAGTGATCTTTTCTAGTGACCGTGTTGAGCTTCCTATAGTCAATGCACATACGCCAACCGGTGATCACCCTAGTCGGTATAAGCTCGTTGTTGGCGTTTTCAATGATGGTAATACCGGATTTCTGGGGGACAACTTGGGTAGGACTCACCCATTGGCTATCTGAGATGGGGTAGATGATACCCACATCTAATAGCTTTAACACCTCGGCTTTGACAACCTCCATCATGTTTGGATTTAGCCGTCTTTGAGGTTGTCTAGTCGTTTTTGCATTTTCTTCAAGGTGTATTCGGTGAGTGCAAACCGAAGGATCTATCCCTTTGAGATCCGCTATTGTCCAACCTATGGCTTCCCTATGTTCTTTGAGTAACTCAATCAACTTAAGCTCTTGGTCTTTCTCTAGGTGGGAGGCAATGACAACTAGGAACGTTTCCTCTTGACCCAAATATACGTATTTAAGCTCTGATGACAGCGGTTTGAGGTCAAGCTTTGGTGGTTTGATGTTAGACGGTAGAGGCCTTGATGTGGTTGGTGGCAATTTTTCAAAATGGGGCCTCCACCGGCTAGTATCAACTACCGGTCTTTCTATATTTAATGCCTGCACAATCTCACTAATGATGGGATCTTCAGAATCCATGAAATGTGCTAAGCATGTCTCCAAGCTTTCTAGTGGTTCAAGTTGGAGGAGTTCTTCTTCTTCAAAAGTTTCGAGCATGTTCACATCGAAGAACTCATCATCATCGACATCCCTATGTCTTTTGCCCAAGTGAAACACATTCACCTCTAGTGTCATGTTTCCAAAAGATAGTTGCATCACCCCATTCCGGCAATTGATGATTGTGTTTAATGTGGCAAGGAATGGGCGGCCTAATATTACCGGTATTTGGGTGCTAGCATCCAAAACCGGTTGTGTGTCCAAGACTATAAAATCTACCGGGTAGTAGAATTTGTCAACTTGGACTAGAACATCCTCAACTATTCCCCTCGGTACACGGATAGATCTATTAGCGAGTTACAATGTGGTTTTGGTGGGTTTTAATTCACCAAGGCCCAATTGCTCATATACCGAGTATGGGATCAAGTTCACACTCGCTCCCAAGTCTAACAAGGCACGTTCAATCCGGTAGTCTCCAATGATACATGAAACGGTGGGACTACCGGGATCTTTGAATTTTGGGGGGGTCTTTTGAGTGAGGATGGCACTAACTTGCTCAGTTAAGAAGGCCTTTTGCTGCACATTATATTTGCGTTTTGTTGTGCATAGGTCTTTTAGAAACTTGGCATAAGAGGGAATTTGTTTGATGGCATCAAGCAAAGGGATATTGATCTTGACTTGTCTGAAAATCTCTAGAATATCTTGAGAATTTGGGAGAGATTTTGGGGCAACCAATCTCGAAGGGAATGGTGCTACGGGCTTGTAAATGCGTTCCGGTTGTTGTGGGGCTAAGTTAGATCCATTTTCATCCTCAGAATTTACCGGATCATTAGGCTCATCGGCCTTCACCGGAATAGTTTTGTCAATTTGTTTACCACTTCTAAGGGTGGTAATGGATTTAGCTTGCTCCATGTTTTGGTTGGAAGAATTAGGGATGCTTACTTCATGTACTTGCTTTGTATTGGGCTGAGGTTGGGCCGGAAAGGTTCCTTCCCTAGCATTCAAGCGTCCCTTAATCTCATCAACTGAGACTTTCAGCTCTTGGAACATTTGCTGATTCGATTCATTTATTTGCGCTTGCCTTTGCATAAACATTTTCAAGGTATCCTCCAATGATAATTGAGGTGGGGCCATATTTTGCATGGGTGGCCCTCTTTGGGAGTTGGTAGGATTGCCCATAGGAGCATTCTTCCAACTGAAATTTGGGTGGTTCTTCCAACTCTCATTGTACTTATTACCTACCAGTCCATTAAAGGGCCGTTGATAACCATATGTGGCATTGGCTGTCTCTTGTAGCACTTCCTTAAATGCAGGAATTGTGGGACAATCTTGCGTAGCGTGTAAGTCGGTGAGACAAATCCCACATATGGTTTCAATAGCTTCCTTGGACTTGGAAACTCCACTTTTGCTAAGTTCCATGGCCTCAACCTTCCTTGTGAGGTTGGCTATCCTTGCATTCACATCGTCTTCCTCTTTAAGGACATAGATCCCTCCTTTCTCTTGAGTGGGCTTGGGGTTCTTGGGTTTATCTGAGGTATCCCAAGATTGGGCGTTTTCAGCCGACATGTCCAAGTAACTCCAAGCCTCATCTGGATTTTTACTCATAAACTCGCCATTGCACATCATTTCCATAAATTAGCGCATATTGGAACTTAATCCATCATTGAAAAAATTTATAACTCGCCAACTCTCATTGCCATGATGTGGGCAAGCAAGCAGGAGTTCCTTAAATCTTTCCCAACATTGAAAGAATGATTCACCCTCTTTAGCTGAGAAATTCATTATGGCCCTTCGAAGAGTGTTTGTTTTATGAGCCGGGAAGAACTTTTTCAAGAATTCCCGGTTCATCTCAACCCATGACCCAATCGAATGTGGTCTAAGAGAGTGAAGCCAATCTTTGGCTCTTTCTTTCAAAGTGAAGGGAAAAAGTTTAAGTCTGATTGTATCCCCAGAAACATTGGGATAATGCAAGGTGGCCAACACTTCTTCGAATTCTTGCAAGTGTAAGTATGGGCAGTCAGAGTCTAGCCCATGGAATTTAGGTAAAAGTTGGATTACACCCGGTTTTATGTCAAGGGTCCCACCGTTTGCTGGTAAAACAATGCAAGAAGGCGTAATTGCACGGGCAGGTTGTAGGTAGTCCCATAATGATCTCATTGGAGGAACATTATGAACCTCATTCTCTCCTACTCCTTCCTGATTTGCGTTTGTCGTTGGAGTAGGGGGGGGGGGGGGGGGGAGGATTCCTTACAGGTGTTTGATCCATACTCCCCAAACTTTTACAATGCTCTTGATAATTCCGGACTCGTCTATGGACTGACAATGGTCCAACTAAACCACCTTCAGATTGGAGACGATTTGAGTGATTACGTTCCCAATGGGACATAAATCACTCAACCAGAAACTGAAACTAATCCTATCCTAGAAAACTAAAATCTGAAATTATTCTGAAAGAAAATTCTGCAGAAGCTAAGTTAGAAGAGTATCACCTGATGCACTTGAACTAGGGAAAAATTCCTACAAAACAGAAAAACTTGTTAGTTCTAAGAAAATCAAAAAGCCTATCTATTTCTACTTCTACAGCCACTGAAATTATTTGGAAATCGTTATCTAATTCCCCGGCAACGGTGCCAAAAACTTGTTCGCTCGCCTCAAGTGCAAGGCTGCGATGTAGTAATAAAAACTCGGTAAGACCGAGGTCGATCCACAGGGAAATAGTGACAGCTCCCAAATCACTCCAGCAACTCAGTTTTTAAAAGAAATCAGTTTTAATAGAGTGTTTACTTAAAACAGGAATTTAATGAAAAATCAGAGATAAAGTACTAAGGCTTTCAAGGATCCACTTGTAGCAATCCTATGTCAATTCAGTCAATCCAAGTAGAGAACACAACTAGATTTGAAGTCCTATCTCTCATCTAGTTGGAGAATAAAGCATTCACATACATTTCATCACATTCAAGTTGAACTTCCAAGTTCTAGTTCCATTCAATCAATACAAAAACTCAAAACTATAGCCTGCGGAGTAACAGCCATGCCTCTGGACTATGGCCTGCTCAAGGATTACTATAATCCGAATTTAGAAACACACATGATAATCTCAGAGAATTAAAAGGAATTCATGTCCGGGGCACATAAACTCAGATAAAACATCTCAAACTACCATTATTTGGAACTAAACCATGCAAAAATCCAAACTTGAATGTAAATTACTTGAATTAAACTGAAATCAACATAGTATTAGCTACAAGCTTCACCCTCAGCCTTAGCTGAGAGGTTTTAGCCGAGCATAGTCATGCTACAACTAAAAACTCTGAAATAAAGCATAAAAATAGAAAAACCCGAATAGGAGAGTTGCAGACGCTCCACAATCGCCTTCACCCTCCAAACTCACGTTCCCTAGCTTCTCTGATACCCTAGGGAGAGCCCCTAGGTGTCCTTTTATAGCAAACAGCCTCCCTTGCGTCAGATCCTGCGAAAGACTTCGCATTGCGCAGCAATTTTCGGAGTCCTAATATAGAAAGGACTTTCCATACGCAGTGCCGACCGGTCGTGACCGGTCGGGCTGATGTTTTACACATTCCAGGAGGTACTGCCGACCGGTCAAGACCGATCGGTCAGAGTCTAACCATTATTCCAGCAACTGTGGCCAACCGATCATGACCGGTCGGACCAAGTTGTCCATCCATCCAGCGTATACAGCCGACCGGTCAAGACCGGTCGGACTGGCTTTCCAGCTTCCAGTGTGTATGGCCGACCGGTCAAGACCGGTCGGCCTATTCTCCCTTTTCGATCAGCAACTGTGGACCGGTCAGCCCTCTTCACATTGTTCTCTTTCCTTCTTTTCTTCTCTTCTTTTTCTTTTTTCTTTGATTATCTTTCGTCCTTCATTCTTTGGTCCATCTTAGGACTTCATGCAATAGCTTCAAATGCATTCTTTTGTCTCGTAATTGAATGAAGTCCGCTCTCATCCCTATAATCACAAAACATATGTTAGGTGGGCCTTTAAACCATAAAAATCATGCAAACCATGTAGTGTAATGGGCAATGCAATGTATAAATTGGAGGTTCATCACCATGTAAAATGTTCAAACTTAGCAAATGGCCCATGGATTGGCAACCAATAGAAAACTAGCAGATGTACATTCAGATGGAACACTACAAATCCAGCAACGACTCACAAGCAATTCCTTTAGGGTGCATGAAATCCAGTGGTAGAAAGTTGCTAATTTCACCTACTAAATGAATTTAAAGAAGTACACAATGCTATGTGTAAAAATTGGAAATTTTCATAACTATAGAGGAGTATAGAAGATTTAAGTTGAAGAGGAGATTGAAAAGAAAAATGACTAACCTCATTGAGAAACAAAGAGGGAAAGCGTGAGCCTCAAAGTAGAAGAGCCTGAGACCAAAAGCGGACATACATGGGCTACCTTAGCATCCGAAAGCTAGAAAGAATGAAGACATTTCAAGAAAAAATGAAAGAGCAACAGTACATTTTCATTTCATGAATTGAGAGTACCAATTTTTTTCTTCAATCCAGTACTCCTATGTTAATTTTAATCTGACCAAATTCATAAGAAATCCTAAAAACTTTTTAATTGAAATCCATAAAAAGAATAACAAAAGGAAAGTAAGAGGATCAAAACAAAGAACCAAAGACCATTCACATAATGATGAGTAGACAGTGGTTCATAAATTGGTGCAAATTTGGGAAGACAGATGAATTTGTAGAATATTCTCAAACATGATGACAGAATAAATCAAACCACCCTTAAAGGAATACATTGTAACAAATAATAAAAAAAGTAACTTCCACAAAACAAGAATAACAGGCAAGGCTTTGGAAAATATTAAAAAAACCATAGTTAGCAAAATGTATTATCAACCTGTCAGATAGGACAGAAAATATATCTAAGCAACTAAAAATATATTATCATAAAGAGAAGATGGATTATCAACCTGTCAAAATTTTCCAATTTCCCCTTGTATTATCAACCTGTTCCTTAAACAAAATGAAATTCCATTTTCCAGCAAAAGCACAAACAAATCAGATCCAAATGCCATTTATTTTCAGTAGTTGCTGTCTCTTCAGTTAAAATTCTGGATTCAACTTCTGACGATTCTAAACCTCCCAATATTGCCTATTAGAAGCTTCCTTAATGACGCCTTCCATATACACTTTCCTTGCCAAAACTGAAAACAAAATTACATATATTATCAAAGAACACAAAAACTATAGATCAATACATAGCTTTCCCCAAAGTTTACAATAAACTATGCTTGTCTATTGAAAAAATTAAAGATGTAGGTGCTCGAATTTGCACAACATGTCAAAAATTTGAAAGCTGTCATGCTACCATGAAAAACAATAAACATTGTGCACTGACTACCATATAGAAGCACGTGCTGTTTGTATATCATGATGCACCATCTAGCAGATGAAAACACATTGTATTTGCCCAAAATTTTAGGGGTTGAGCCCAAAATTTAAGCATATCCAAATCTCAAGTGTACCATGCCACAGAAATCTTTATTGTATCACTCTTCAACTACAAGTTCAAAATATCTACATCAAGATTCTCTGTTTGAACACTAAAAACATTGAAGCTCCATAATAAAAGATAAATTACATGGCTATATTCCTCATGGAGCCTATTCCTTATGTCAATGTTTGCAAGTAGCAAAATTAAGTGCTCCCTTTGATTCACCACATGTCCTTTCTACGTGCCAAGAAAATGAACACAGCTATAACAATCAGATAGTCTGGCCTTTTTCTCATATGAGTATTCTATGTATATATTAGACTGAAGACAACCATACACACAAATCAGGCCAGTATTTTGGCCCACAATGTAAGCTATAACAAGCTGTAATTTTGCACAGAAATGAGGTTACCATATTAAATAAGAGTCTCCAGCAATATCAAGTAACAGATATCCTGAATCCCAATTTAGCAATAAACTAAAACTTTCTAAATAAGGAAATCAAGATAAAAGCGGGAACATGACAACCCTGTCAATTGAAGAATGCATGATATAAACATTGGAAACATGTTATGGATCTCAACCCTGAATGCAAACAGCGGACTATCTGTCCATATTTCAAATGACCCAAGATGTGTTATAGAGTCTCCTTCTCTAAGATAGTATTTGCCCTCACGAATTAATCCAAGTCTGCTTATCTAGGTTATTGGTAATCTATCCCTAGGATATGATGAAGCTCAATTTCCTGTAATTGCAACAAGTAGTGCTGGTGATCGATCCTGAAAACTATTTAGCAAAAAAGAGAAATAGTGCATAAAAACATTAAGAAATGGGATGGAATTAAAAAAAAATGAAGTAAGGGTAGGTCAATAGGCAAAATGTTCCATGTTGAGCCATTTCATCAAACAGTTAGCATGCATGAAATGAAGATTGTTACGGCTATTACCCTTGCTAGCAATAGAGATCCTGATACAGCCCAAACTCCAATCCACAGAATCAAAGCAAAACAACCCTATGCTCAGCTACATCCAAATAAGCATTCCTTGTTGAACCATTTCATCAGACGGTTAGCACGCATGAAATACATGAGGGGGAGGGGGAGGGGGAGGGGGAGCGAGAGAGAGAGAGAGAGAGAGAGAGAGAGAGAGAGAGAGAGAGAGAGAGAAAACCCTAATCTCAGCAAAGAATGGAGAAACAAGGTCGTTATGTAAAAAGAGCGACAGAGAGAGACAGAGAGAGGAAGAGATCGAACCTGCTGCTGCAATGGAGGGGTTCGAGCTCACGGCTGCTGTTTCCTTCGGGTAGGAGCTTCACCGCTCCTGCAATGGTGGGATCTAAGCGCACAGTCGTTGTTTCCTTCGGGTAAGAGCTACACGGCTCCTACAATGGTGGGGTCTGCTCTCGCGGTTGCTGTTTCCTTCGGGTAGGACCGTAGGGGCTTCACGGCTCCTGCAATGGAAGGGTCTAAGCAAAAAGAGAGATAGAAGAGATGGTGGAGACGCGCTGGAGGGAGAGAGGGAGGCGAATGAGAGAGATGGAGTAGGTCGGAGAGAGAGAGAGGTGATCGAATGGGGGTGGGGAGAGCGTGAGAATAGAAATTGGATTGCGTGCGGAGTAAACTCTGTTGGGCCCACCTAGAATGTATGTGCTTTATCTATTCCGTCCATATGTTTTTCCATCTCATTTTAGGGGTTGATCCCAGAATTTAAGCATATCCAAATCTCAAGTGGACCATGCCACGGGAAACAGTGGGAATAATGATTTCCACCGTTGAAACCTTTCCATGCCCCACAGTGATGTTTATTTGTCATCCAACCTGTTCATAAGATCACATGGACATGGATGAAGGGAAAACACAAATATCAGCTTCATCCAAAACTTCTGTTTCCTCCCAAGAATTTTTCAATGGTAGACATTCAGTTCACACTTTTCCTATGGTGTGGTCCACTTTAGAACTTGATATGCTTCAATTTTCAGTTCCATACTTAAAATTGTCTTTTAAGATGGATGGACGGAGTGGATAAAATAAGTAAATCACGGTGGGCCACTCAAAGTTTACTCTGCACGCTTAGCGTGAGGAGTTGCTCACTACGAAGTCCGCTTCTCGGCGCGACTGGGTGAGACCCGAGAACCAGCGATGTGGGTGGGACCCTGAACCTAGGGCCCACCTTGATGTATTCCATGTATATCCATGCCGTTGATTTGCTTTTTCAGATTATTTTGTACTATGGTACCAAAAATGAAGAAGATTAAAATTTTAAGTGGACTACAACATAATAAACACTAGTTAAAGATCATTAAAAACCTTTTGTGAGCCACAAAAGTTTTCTATCAACCTGATATTTGTTTTTTCCTTTCATCCCTGTCTACGTGCCCTTATCAACAGATTGGATGGTCAATATACATTACGGTGGACTCCAGGAAGTTTTTAATGGTCACAGTTGAATGATAATTGTTTCTTGGGTTGTGGTCCACCTAAAATTTGCATTTGTTTCATTTTTGGTACTGCATCCTAAAATAATACAAAGAAACAGATGGACGGCATGGATCTACAAAGAATACATCCAGGTGGGCCCTAAGTTCAGGGTCCCACCCACATAGCTGGTTTGGGGTCTCACCCAAGTCACGCCAGTCTGCTTCTTGGGCGGGAGCCAATTAGATGTTACCTGGTAACACCTTAGTGGGTGTTACCCCTAACATGTGGGGCCTAGATTGATGTATCTTTTATATATCCATGTCGTCCATCTATTGTTATGTCTAATTTTAAGACGAAATACAAAATTATAAGAAGTTCCAGATCTCAGGTGGACCATACCAATAGAAAGAATGATGAATAATCATTAAAAAGCATTTCGCAGGCCACAAAAGTTTTAGATCAAGCTGATCTTCAAAATTTCCATTCATCCAGATCTTCCTAACATTATCAAGAGCTTGGATTGCAAATAAACATTACGAAAACATTACCATGGGCTCTTTGGAATTTTTAATGGTGGGCACTCAATCAACACTGTTTCCAGTGGTATGGTCCACTTGAGATTTGGATTTACATAATTTTTGGAAGACCATCCTAAAATGGGCCGGAGAAGCGGATGGACGGTGTGGATATACAAAATACTATCCATGTGGGCCGGTAGGTGTAATTAACACCCACTGTGTTGTTCATGGGGTAACACCTAATTCGCCCCCCCTTTGGAAGGGGTGCGGCTTCGCTGAACCCCCATATCCACCGAGGTGAGTGGATCCCTTACCGTGCCGTCCACTGTGTGATGTGTGTGTGTTACATCCACGCCGTCCATTCATTTTGAAAACACATTTTAGAGCATGATTAAAAAAATGAAGTAGATCCAAATCTCGGGTGGACCATAATACAATAAACAATGTTACTCAACCATTAAAAGCTTAGAGTGGGTCACAAAAGTTTTGGGTCAAGCTGATATTTGTTTGGTATCTTCATCCAGGTCTTTGTGACCTTTTCAACAAATTGGATGGAAAATAAACATTCCAGTGGTCCCCATGAATTTTTTAATGGTGAGGATTCAATTGCTACTATTTCATGTGGTATGGTCAACCTAAGATTTGGATCTTCCTCATTTTTTTGGGTAATGCCCTAAAATGAGCTTTCAAAATGCATGGACGGTGTAGATGTAAGGTACATACATCACAGTGGCCCCATAATTGGGGATCCACCAACCTTACAGGATCCAAGGATCCACCCAAACCGCGCCTGGATAAAAGGCTTGCGTATTGAGTAAACTCTGTGGGGCCCACACCTTGATTGTGAGGCTTATAATGATGTATGTGTCTTAAATCCACACCATCCAACCATTTTGAAATATCATTTTATGGTATGATACCAAAAATGAAGCTGAGTCAAATATTAGGTGGACCACACCATAGAAACAGTCGTGATTGAATCTCTACACCTGAAAACTTCATGGATTTCACCGGAATGTTTATTTGCCATTATTTTCCATCCAACCTGTTTGTAAGGTCACAAACACCTAGATGAATAGACCACAAAAATATCATCTTGATCCAAAGCTTTTGTGGCCCCACAGGAAGTCTTTAATGGTCAATCAGCACTGTTTCCTCTACTATGTCCCATTTGGGACTTGGAATTGCTTCATTTTTTGGAACACGCCCTAAAATGAACTTTCAATACGGATGTACGGCGTGGATGTAGTCACATTCATCAGAGTGGCCCCACGATCAGGGTTCTCACCCACCAAGATCCGAGTTCTCACCTTTTTTTGTATAATGTCCTAAAATTATCTCACAAAGTGGATGGACCGGTTTGGATTTCTCAAAATATCAATTTTGGTATAATATCCTAATGTCCTAAAATCGTTAATTTTTTTTAAACAATACAATTTTATTTTTCAAAATCACATTTTTTAATAAACTTGTCAACTTTCAGAATTCAAAATGTCAAATTTTTTTTATCAAATTTCTCAAAAAATTTCAAAATACAAAATCCTATTTTATTTTTAAAAATTGTAATTTTTTTTCAATTTTTTTTTCAAACTTATAAATTTTATTCTATCTTCGCAGTTTTTTTCAAAATCTTAATTTTTTTAAGAATGACAATTTCTTTTTGGTTCTTTTTAAATCTGAATTTCTTTTCAAAATCTCGTTATTTTAAATCTTAATTTTTCTTAAACATTATTAATTTTATTACAATTTTTTTTCTAACTTCTTAATTTTTTCTCAAAATCGCAATTCAATACATAACACTTTTTTCAAAATGTCAATTGTTTTTTCAACATTTCATTTTCTATCAAATTGCTCAATTTTTTTTACAAAATACAAAATCTAAATTTCTTTTTAAAAATCACAATTTCTTTTTTGAAAATCTATTTTTTCAAACCGATAAATTTTATTCAAAATTCTTGATTTATGTCAAAATGCCAACTTTTTTTAAATCCTTTTAAATCCTAATTTATGTCAAAATTCTTTCAGATTTTTTGTTCTTTTTTAATCTAATTATTTTCATATTTTTTCTACATTTCAATTTTTTTTAAACATTATTAATTTTATTACACTTTTTTTCAAACTTATAAATTTTATTCAAGATTAACTCAACATTTTTTCAAAATCACAATTTTTTAAACTTTCCGATGTTCGTTTTCAAAATGCTAATTTTTTGAAAATCTAATTTTTTTATTTATCAAAATATGTCAATATCTTTCAAAATGCAAAACCTCAATCTTTCTCAAAGTCTACATTATTTCAAACTTATACACTTAATTCAAACGTCTCAATTTATTTCAAAATGCAAATTTCCTTCAAAATTCTAGTTCTTTTATAAATTTAGAATATTATTTTCAAAATCTCAAAATTTTCCAAATCCCATTTTTTCTTAAATATTGTTAATTTTTATTAAACTTGTCAACTTTTGTTTCTAAAAATCCAAATTTTTTTAAAAACTTATTAAAGAAACAAATTTATTTAAAATGAATTGGGATGTATAAATTTCAATTTACGATGGACTATATTCGTCGTTAAATCCAAGAAGGTCCGTCGATAAATCCCAACGTCCCGTCTCCTGACGCAGAATTTTACGACGCAGGAAATCCCCCTGAATACATTACTTTACGACGGATTAGATTCGTCGTAATTGTAACGACGAATTATATCCGTCGTTAATTTATAGTTATCGACGGATTCTGCTCCGTCGTACAATTTTGTTGATTAAACGCCAAAGCGGGAGGTGGTGGTCGTTAGCAACGGACTGTTTTCGCCTTAACGACGAATACAGTTCGTCGTTATTATTAACGACGGATTTAATTCGTCGTTAAATCAAGCCTTTTTTAACGACGAACCAAGTCCGTCGTTAAACCAAGCATTTTTGTGTCGTTTTTTCGATGTTTTGGCGTAGTGGAAGCCAATAAGCTAGGCCGAGCATGTAACTTCACAGAGGACTGACAGGAGGGATGTCCATCAACTGCGGGAGACGTCTCCATCCTACGGCCACCAATCTCAGCATACACCAATGCTAAGAAAAAGAATGGTTAGGCCTCCTCCCACTTAAGAGTAAGTCTTGAGAAGCATCAGGCATCCCAAATTTTCTGTCATACTAGAAGCAATGATTATGACTTTAAAATGTCGTTGGCAACATCGTCAAGCAGTTAGAAGAAGAGAATTTGTAACGCCCCAAAATTCAACGCCCGAATATACCGCCCGAGCACGAATTTTCGAGCGCTACTAAGGTAATAATTACAGGAATACAAATAATAGTAGCATTTTTTTTTATAACTAAACCATATCCATACTCTTATTCCAACTTACATCATAAAATAAATTATAAATGTTCATAATTCATAAACATGACACTGATATACTCATTTACGATTTTATTAACTTGAACTAAATAGAAAAAATAAATAAAAGCGTCTTCATTAGAGTTGGGGTTCTCCTCCTTCTGGATTTTCACTATGTCCTCAACTTATGCCTTGTCCTCGAAAGATTCCATGTCACCTCTTGAACCTACAGTTCCCTAAGAAGGGTGAGCAAAATAATGCCCAGTGAGTAAGAGTACTTACTCCACTTCATAATATGAATCACGCATCCAAGTAAACAGATAACAAAATCAAAACATAACTATTTAGTTTGTAAATTGTAGAATGCCATGCTCACACTTTTCCACCCCACAACGACACATTCATTAACACTAAACACACATCCCATAGTGAATTCCCATGTAGCACGCATAAATCAACCATATACGTGGCCTTTAATGCAAGGTCTTTAGTCAGGGTTCATATAAGTAAATCAGCCATACGAGGTTACGCCTGAAAAATAGTATCACAACCAATCACAACCAAACAGGTGAGGTACATTCCGATCCTGACACGGTACGCCGGATCCGGACACGGGTCGCATTCCTGACGAGACACAATTGCTCTGATCCTGACACGGTACGCCCGATCCTGACACGGGTCGCATTCTCAATGAGAAAACAATTGCCCCGATCCTGCCACGGGTACCGATCCGATCCCAACATGGGACACATTCTTGACGGGAAAACATACCACACTTGATGGCTTTTCGTATTCCAGTTCATCCAATGTATCCATACATAGTTGTTCCATAGCCATTCTCATATCCATCCCACATAAACTTAACCACACTTGGATAGTCATGGTTAAGAACCATTTACATACCCTTACTCTGATTTAACTCCGTGGACTTAACCTCACCATAAACCAGCTCTATGCATGGGTCCATCATATGTGATCATATAAATATGAACATGTGATAATAAGAATTTATTGCATCTTAATACATTTTAATGAATCATACAACATAACTATTTAAGAAACAAATCAAGTGCGCATATATCAAGATGGCAAGAATGCATCCACATTATGAAACAAAGCATTTTGAAGGGTTTAAGAACTTTAAACTAAACTATAACCATACATTCAAAGAAAATGGACAGGTGTTGTCCCCACAATTTCTCTTAATTTGGCTGTTTGGGAAGTCTGATGTGTACCAAATTTATTTTACAATTTTAAGACTTGCTGGTCTAAGCATTGGACGGCTTAGATTGGGCAAAATATTCCCCAATGGGACCCAAAAGTTGGAGTCAAATCAGATTCTGTTATTTTTAGGGTGTCAGTCCCATTATTTCAAGTGGTGTGGGCCACCTGGAACCCCGTTCTGGCTCATATTTTTATGGTGAATCCCACACAACCCAACAAATAGTGTGGATGAGGTGGATTTATCCAAAAGTTCACATGAGGGGCCTATGAGTGCCTGTTGTCCCCACTTTAAAATCTGCTCACCTTCAGGTTTATATTATATTACACTATCCACTATTTAAGACGGTGTGGCCCATTCGGTTATCGAAACCCTATGAAATTTAATTTCCAACCTCCTGACATAGTAATGTAACAAGTGAGTGGTATAGATTTAACAGAAAGCTTAGAGTGGGGCCCACGGATTACCCGCTGTCCATGAGAGATAAATTCGGAATTTTCTGCACAATTGCAGAAAATTCAGCAAGATAGTCCAATTTGTAGAAGTTGGTGTGGTTCGCTCGGGTCTCGGATTAAGCTGAAATTTGGCGGGCTATCAAAATACATGATGAAGTAAAATATGGTCGGAGCAGATATAAGAAAATACATCAGGGTGGGGTCCACATGTGGACCCCCAACTGCTGCCCGTCCGCCCCTTGCGTCAGCAGTCATGACGCTACTGGACTGGCAGTGTCCTTGGGGTGCTGACTAGTCCAGCAGCCCATTGTTTTATTTTATTTTTTTTATATGTATCCACACAAGGCGGGGCCCACTAGGTTGAGATCCAATCCATCCATTGAATTATTCGGGCCTTTAGTCCACCCAATAAATTTGATTTTTGCATAGATCGAAAATTATAAAACAAAGATAGTGATTTTATTACTTTTTTAATGGTTGGGTCTATTTCTCCCACCTTGGCCCACTTAAATATCAGATTCCTTTTAAATCCGGGCCCACAAGCAAACGTAAACTATAATACATGATGAATGGCATAGATTTAATCAAAGTAACATAATTGATCTACTAAACAAAACACAAATTCGCAAATTCAAACTATGATGTGGAGTGAGTATTTTCGTAGACTCACCAATCGTTAACCCGATCCGAGATTTTGAAGAACAAAGAAAACCAATCTTCGGCCCACTATAAAATACTACCTCCTTCCTCCCAATTAACGGTTATATGATGATGATGATGATGATGGATGGTGATGATGGATGGTAGGGATTTGAAGTTGTTGATGATGGATGGTGATGAGATGGCTACGATTCGATCGTAATTGTAAAAGTAGTAGAATAGGACTCTCTTACGAGAGTTTAAATAAAGTACATTAGCTTATAATATAAATATTTGTGGTGAAAATAGAAGTAATATTTTGATGGTCCACCTAGTGATCCCTTCTTGGATCTAAGACGACCATCATACAGAGGATTAACACGACAAATAGTGAGTAAACTCTCAGGTCAAAGGGTTGATGGATGGACACATTATGATTTATGTAAGAGTTAGCCTAAATGAACGTTCTACAATGAATGTATAACATCTTAAAATCGGGCCCACCTTTCACAAATCTGAGACCATTATGACATTGGCCTCGAAAAACTGACAAAGTGGTATGAATTTGGGAGAATTTAGTAGTGTCCACACCCACGATCTAATAAGGACACAAATGATGGTCTAAATGGTGATAAACATCACAACTTAGGTGGTTAGTTTCTAAAGATAAGCTTGACCACTTTGAGGTGAGATTAAATTATGACTGTTGAGTGTTGTGCGAAGTGGTCCGCACCATTAGTTAGAATGTCCATGGATTGAATAATGGACCGTTGGGTCGATGAATCTCTTACCGGTTTAAGAGTAATTGATAAAAAATGTGATGGACGGTGAACACACCTCGGTTCAAGATTCCTAAAACATGGGGACGTGCGCCATCTTAGAAAACCTAAAATACACAATGTTGTAGACAAATTTGGCTTTAAAGAGAAGTGAGGAATCGCGGTCGCATCCCCAAAATGCGACCAGCCCGGCTCGTGCTCGAAGAAAGGGGTCGGGTCTCCAAAATGATCTGTTATAGTCAAAATAGCGGTGATCGTATATTCTCACGATGTCCTGATCCTGCGAGCATCTTTATTTGACTCTTGAGATCATCTGCTCGCGTCTCGCATATTAGATAAATACGGAACACAGTTACCGAGTCTTCGAGCCCTTATGGTCAATAGTCGAATATTACAAGGTGGGAAATATCCTTCTCGACCTGCGAGCAGTCCTTCTCGCAAGTCGTTAAAAGGCGTCATATCTCAATATGCGAGCACCTGGTCTCGCGAGCATCTTCCGACGTGCGAGCAGCTTTTACTGATGATCAGCGATGACATCCCTTAGCTCAATATGCAAGCACTTGGTCTCGCGAGCATCTTCCGACATGCGAGCAGCTTTTACTGATGATCAGCGATGACATCCCTCAGCCTCTAGTACCAGCAGCCCGTATAGGCCGATTTTGGGCTTATCTTCGTCTATGGCTCCGCTTCTCAAGGGATCGTTATTAAGGAACGTAATTGATTTGGTGAGTAATTGGATTAGATTATTCCTTTATCTGAGGATTAACATGATAAGTGCCTTATCCCCTAAAATCAGCAGTGATCTTAACGGCTTGCGTAGCAGACTGGATCACCTGGATCTGCATAAATAGATGACCTCACAGATGATAAAGGTACACAATCTCTAAGCCTACATTTGACACTTCATCTTACTATCACAGTACCCGTACTGACTTTGCCATCGGAGGGCCATAAGCCGGGCCAACCGGCAGTGGTCCTAACCTTTCCTGGTGATTGCAGGTTCCCCAATCTACACCATTCATCTTCGATTGGAGGTTAGACGACGAAGAATCAAAGTTGGTCTCTGACCAACATCTGTTAGCCAATTTTTGGCGTTAACAGATTGGCGCCGTCTTTGGGATCGACTAAATTGTTCTCGCCTATTTCTTCCTTCGTCGTTCAGTCATCTTCTCCCTTTTACCTAATCAATGGTTAGCATCATCTACCACACATGCTCAACCAAGAGTTGGTGGATCATTTCACACGTGCATCTCCACCAGTCTCATCTTCCTCTCCAACACTCCAACGTCAGGAGGGGCCCACATCTCCACCAAGCCTCTCAGTCGTCCATCAGTTGAGGACGTCACACCCATCATCGATGGCCTTCATCTTGCATGTACATCCCGTCTTCCAGTCACCAGGGTGGGCCCCACCACTTCAACGTCTAGACATGTCAATTTAATCCAACTCATCCATCTTGTGGATGCCTCAAGACAAGCAGGTGGACCACACTTGACTACGACGTGTACAACCCCTCATCCAATGTCCCTGATTCCACGTCACCTAGCCCTCGTCCCACCTTCACAAGTGTAAACATCCAGGCTAATGGTGGACATCATCAACACCCAACAGGTGGGCCATCTTCAATCATCAGCACCTGATCAACCAACGATGCAGATGGGCGTCCATCCTCTCTCTCCAGCGGGATCTGCATTCACATGTCATGCAACCATCACATCTTCTTAGCTCCGACATTCCGCAGCTGTCTGGAACATGTAACCCCCTCAAAGCCCAGCCTTTGATCACACTTCATAGATCTGCCCCGTTCGTCAGCATGAGAAACCTCAGCCATAAAGTTGCCTCATCCAGAACCTTGTCACAACTCTGATCTGCCAAAATTGATAAACGACTTGGATTTCTCATAAGACTCCTCGGTGGATCCCACCTAACGTCCATAGCAAAATCGCGCTCCTACATCTGTTACAAGAGTATCCGTCATAGCAGGACTCGCTCCTCACCAGTGGCAAGGTCGCACACATCTCCCACTGGTAGTCCACGCAGAACCCCACCAATTCAATCATTCTTAAGCATATCCGGATCTCACGGACCAACTTCACCATCCAACCGTCCATCAGAGCCAGCAAGCTACAACGTCTCCAGCAAGTAAAAACCCAGCCGTTGTAGCACATGAAGCTCTTCCCAGCAACCGCTCATCCATCTCATGCGGTCGACCACACCTCCAACTCCATGCTAAGGACACCGTCAACCAACAATGGAGCTTGCATCATCTAACATCCAGCATGGATAATCCATCCTCTTTAACTATCCACTCCAGTAGCTAGGACGCCTCCTTCATTCATGAACCAGCACCCGCACCACCAGCGACATCCAAACCTTCTATAGTGATGGAACCCATGTTCCTGATCCAAACCGTCCATTTGATCCAAGCTCTTGGAAAACTTTGATCGTCCAAAGCTTTTTCATTATTTCCTGTTATGCAGCCCGCCAGAGTTCGAGACCTGCTTCGTATTTGAGTTCACAGATCATCTGAATCTCGCAAAACTAATCAATGAATTGGATTTCCTCATCTTACCTCGTAATGGATCACCATTCGTCATCACATGTGGGGCCAGCAACCATCAACGCCACCCAGCCGATCTTCATCATCTAGCTAGCGGTCATCCACTCCATCCATTGCAAATGGTTCGGCTTGTGGAGGAGATTCCCAAGCCTCAGGAAAAACATATACTCGAAAGGCATGCAAGAAGCCTTAGCTTATTTATTGGGTGGATGATGGATCCACACGTTAAGTTTGGATCCATCATCCAATCTCTTTCTCTCACGAAGATGCTAAAGGAATCCATTTCCCTCATAAGGATTCCATCGTTGTAGCGTTAAAGCTCTCATGCCTCAACGAAACGGAATATGAAGCCTTAATTGTCGACATCAAATTAGAAAATATACACGCAATAAGGAACCTATCATTCACAACGACTCTCAACTCGTTGTATATCAAGTGCTCAACGAATTCGAGGTAAAGGAGGAGCGGATGGCTTCGTACAAATCTTAGGTACTCATCTTGCTCGCTCAAATTGAACAAATATAAAATAAGTCATATTCCTCAAGAGGAGAACAAGTTCGCAGGATCTTTGGCAAAATTATCTTCTGCACCTGAGTCCGATCTGACGCAAGCTGTTCTTATCGAGCATCTATCTACCCCGAGTGTCGATCAAGTTGCTCCAGAGCAGCTTGAACATTACTTTTATCTTCCTGTTGGATGGACCCCATCATCCTTTACTCCAAAGCGGATGACTCCCAGATGATAAAAATCAGCCCGACAATTCGCTATCGTGCTGCCAGGTACATCTTACAAAATGAAAAATTGTTACGTAAAAGTTTTACTTTACTGTATTTAAAGTGTCTCCATTCAGAAGAAGCACACCGTGTTCTAGATGAAATACACCAGGGGGCATGCGGTAATCATCCCAAAGGACGGTCTCTAGCAAACAAAGCAATGAGACAATGATACTATTGGCCCACTATAAAGGCGGATGCTATCGAATTCTCAAAGAAATGTAACAAATATCAGCGATATTCTCCATTCCCTCATTTACCGTCTGAGTAAATGACGCCGATGGACGGTCCTTGGCCTTTTACTCAATGGAGAATCGATATAATCAGACCACTACCTATGGGAAAAGGACGTGGCAGTCGACTACTTCACCTCGATCTCCTAGAAGAGAGAATGAACATATCTTGTCTTCGAGTATTGGCTTATCAACAACGTATAGCCTGTTGTCATAATTCAAAGGTCAAAATCAGGGTTTTTTAGCTCGACAACTTGGTGCTCAAGCAAAACATCGAAACAGCCACTCGGTCATTGCATCTTAACTGGGAAGGCTCGTATCGAGTCATCGAGATTGCTCGACCAGGTACATATTACCTAGAAGACATGCGAGGAAGACCCCTATGTCACCCTTGGCACATGGAACATTTTACTCTGATATTTTTCATAAAGCATGTGAATATTGGACCATTCCTAAATAAAGACGATCTCCCTCATTCCCGCTGTTCAGCTATGGAATTTATAACTTGGTCGCTACTCCATTTTTTGGACCCGAATAGCCCCGAAGGGAATACATACATTCTCTTACCCAATCTTCTACCCTTGGTAGAATTAAAGCCTCAATCGATAGATCAGTCTATCTCTATGCGGATATGGTCCCAGATTGAGCCCAACTCATTTTCATGAGTTGAGTAAAACATTATAGCATGAAGTGACTAAGTCATCTGCTCACCGCAAGGCCAAAGATTCAATTGATAGGCCAGCCTATCTCTATGCAGAAAGCTGGCACTTATAAATGCATGCTCAATCATGTACGGCTTCTCCTCCGAAAATAGGCGGTTACATATACATACAAGTCCTTCGCGTAGCTCCTCAACACTTAAGGAAAGTCATTATCAGATTGTTCGATAGCGAGTCTCCTCCGTTTATAGTTCATCTCAGATCCCCGAGCAATGCTATCTGATCAACATGCGAGCAGCTCAGCTCGTGAGCACTCCGGACATATGACCACTCTCGTCATGAGCACTCCCGACGTATGACCACTCTCGTCATGAGCACTCCCGACGTATGACCACACTCGTCATGAGCACTCCTGACATGTAAGCAGCTCCAGAAATGCGACTAACATTATGGCCTTTGGGGTAGGAGCCTGCTTCGGACTCCCAGTTGCCGGAGACGTAAAACCATTTTTTCCTTCATCCAGGGCAATTGGAGGAGGGGTTCCCCAGAATGAAGTTATTCCGGTGCCAAAAGTAAAGCCACTCTTCTGTTATTTATACCCTGCAGCCGAAAATTCAAAAATGAAGAAAATTCTGCAGGGTATGATATTTATACGCAATCATTTCTTTGATTTGGTTGACACACGGCAGCCTCTCATCCGGCATGACAGACGAACGGGCACAAGCATTAAATACGGAGACACGTGGCGATCAACGCCTCATTTCTTGCGGCAGGAAAAGCTGCATAAAAGCTGGCCATCATAAATGAAGAATCATGTTAAATGAATCATGCGTGATTCTCTCCCAGTAGTCAGCTATGCATACAAGCGAAACCCTTAGCATAGTTCCTCAATGCCAAGGGTTTGGGGGGCACTTGTTGTAGACAAATTTAGCTTTAAAGAGAAGTGAGGAATCGCGGTCGCATCCCCAAAATGCGACCAGCTCGGCTCGTGCTCGAAGAAAGGGGTCGCGTCTTCAAAATGATCTGTTATAGTCAAAATAGCGGTGATCGTATATTCTCACGATATCCTGATCCTGCGAGCATCTTTATTTGACTCTCGAGATCATCTGCTCGCGTCTCTCATATTAGATAAATACGGAACACAGTTACCGAGTCTTCGAGCCCTTATGGTCAATAGTCGAATATTACAAGGTGGGAAATATCCTTCTCGACCTGCGAGCAGTCCTTCTCGCAAGTCGCTAAAATGCGTCACATCTCAATATGCGAGCACCTGGTCTCACGAGCATCTTTCGATGTGCGAGCAGCTTTTACTGATGATCAGCGATGACATCCCTTAGCCTCTAGTACCAGCAGCCCGTATAGGCCGATTTTGGGCTTATCTTCGTCTATGGCTCCGCGTCTCAAGGGATCGTTATCAAGGAACGTAATTGATTTGGTGAGTAATTGGATTAGATTATTCCTTTATCTGAGGATTAACATGATAAGTGCCTTATACCCTAAAATCAGCAGTGATCTTAACGGCTTGCGTAACAGACTGGATCACCCGGATCTGCATAAATAGATGACCTCACAGATGATAAAGGTACACAATCTCTAAGCCTACATTTTACACTTCATCTTACTATCACAGTACCCGTACTGACTTTGCCATTGGAGGGCCATAAGCAGAGGGCCAACCGGCGGTGGTCCTAACCTTTCTTGGTGATTGCAGATTCCCCAATCTCCACCATTCATCTCCGATTGGAGGTTAGACGACTAAGAATAAAAGTTGGTCTCTGACCAACATCTGTTAGCCAATTTTTGGCGTTAACACACAAAATCTAGACACAAACCGACGTCCATACATAAAGATGGACGGTCCACAACTAAGATAAAAATCTCTCTCTACCAAACTCCGTAACCTTATCCTAAAATTTAGATTTTGAGTTGGTACGTTGCATCGAATGTGACTTCTGTACTTCTTGGTCTACATGGACATATCTAGGACCCTACGATGGAATCTAATTTAATAGGTCACCTAAGCATATGAAAAAGGTCTTCCATGAGTGATTTCACCTTGATTGGTGTTCCACATGGTCCTACACAGTAAATATTCGATTAAACAGTCTCGGAAGATCATCTAGTGATGAAATTTCACATGGACGGCTAAAATGCTATAACAAAGATGTGGAGAAAATCCTACAGCTAATTGACACACCAATTGAAATAAATCACGGGGGTTCACTTTTACCACTGGTTTGGTGCTAGGACAATCTTTAACGGCCTGATCGAAGTCCGATGAGAATTTCAACGGTCACAAATGTTCTTTTAAGGATACTTCATAATTTCAACGGAACCAAACTCGGTTTGATTAGTTCAATGGGCCACAGTGATCAAAATGAGGATGAATGGTCTCGATAGAAAGATTTATGATTAGATCTGGATCGATCGGACTATATTATTGGATTCTACATGATTTAATATATCATTCTATGGCTTAGATCAATTCCACAGATAATATAAATAATTTAAAATGAATTACTAAAGTTTATGTACATGAAATATGGTTTATAATTCCACTTTTCTACCCAATTATTCCATGAGAAACATACATTAAACATGTTATCAACTTACACACATTAAATTATTATTATTTTAATTTCATAAATTCTAATCCAAGTTTTTAAATTAAATAATAAATCATAAAAATCACAGATATTACATCCTCCCCCCCTTACAAGAATTTCGTCCCTGAAATTCAATCTAACGTACTAAACTCACGGATGCAGTGTCTACTATACAGTATTTATATCCCACTGGTCCTAAGTTGAAGTGTTCGCAAGTGTGTATATAATCACTTACGAGAATTTGGGTTCTTACAGAATTGGCGGATGCCGAGAATGAATCTCGGTTGAAGACAATGCAACTGCGTTAATTCAGGAGAATTGCTTAAATAGAAGGGGAACAACTGACTCTAAACAAGGTCGATGCGGTTTTGAACCCTGTCATGGATGATCAAGTTATGGAAGATCATTTGTATGAGAATGATAATCAACCTAACAATACAACAGACTTGGGAAATGCTAAACATTGCGACGATTCGTCCGACTATCTCAGCGATGAATGGTTCTCAGGCGATGATCTGTTGATTGAAGATCTCACAACAATGACTGAGGCATTAGAAGTATCCTCGCCCTCTTTCGAGCAGGAAGTTGTGACTTTAGCGACCGACCAGAGCATTAAATTTTTCAGTGTAAGTTATGATGAGTAACACGATCTTATGAATACTTGGGGGAAATGTTTCGGTTCAGAGATTGTCTTCCCTCCAAGGAAAAGCTGGACCGATCTAGCCCATTGGAGGTAGTTACTTCTATTTAGTCTGGCTAGAACGATCTGAAGCCCGAGATTCTTAGAAGTAGAGACCCGTTCATGGCTGGTTGAGTTCAAAACAACTGTCTCAGATTAACTTAAAAGATTAGAACTTTAGTATGATATAGTTCCCACATTAAGATCATGACATTGAACATATGGCAATCAAAGCATCTATCATGCCCGGGGTTGATGATGGATCAATGAACTACACAAGTATAAATAATGTAAATAGGTAAGTTATTAAATTTAGATTTACTAAGCATCACATGAGCCAGGAGTCATCAAGAGATCAAAGAAGAACTAAACTATAACTCTATTCAAACTTCACTCAAACCATGTTCATCAATTAAAATAATAAAAGGAAACCTAGGTTGCATCAATCCATAAAAAATGAACCAAAAGCTTCACCTCTTTGCTCTAGCTAAGAGGATTTAGTTCATCTCTAACATCCTTGAACTAAACTCTCTAAAAAACATAAAAACTACTAGAAACAAGAAGAGAAATAGAAAAACTAGAAAGACATCCTTCTCTCAAGTCTCCCCACATCCTAGCATGCCTTGGGAAGGAAGAGGACACCTCCTTTTATAGCAAAAATCGCCACTGAGTAGAATCTTCTAGACTTGCGCAAGGAATTGCACAACAAAAATCGGAACTGAAAATATAAACTTTGGATTCTAGATGTTAGCCGGCTGGTTAGAGCTTGCACAGCAACAATGAGAACAATCTGGACACCAGCTAACCTGTCTGCCGGCCAGTCGGACTTGGTAAAAACAATAAAGCAAGATCAGCTTAAAAAACTGAAAATCTGACCTGTCTGGCCCAAGGGCCGACCTATCGGCCGGTCGGCCTGCCGGATGTGTAATAGCAGGGCTATTTTCTACAGTTTCTGCTCTTCGCTTTTCTGGCCCTGCATCTCTGCACTTTGATTTTTCTGGCCCTTTTAGGTCTTTTAACATGATTTCTTCAATGTTTTTCTTTATTTTTCAATTCCATCTTCAATGGCTTCTTTCTTTTATTCTTTACCTTTCTTCCTTTTATCTTCAAGGAGTCCTAAAGCGGTCTTTTAACATTAAATTCATAAGGTCTCTCTCTCATTCCTACAAACACAAAAACATGCATTAGATAGATTTTTTAGACATACAAACTATGCATAATGAGTGACGAATTAGGGTTAAAATATGTACAATTCTGAGCTCAACACACCCCCAACCAGCATTTTGCTAGTCCCGAGCAAAGCATGTGTGAAACAAATCCAACTTTTCAAAGCCCAACTCTTTCTTGAAAATTATGCTTCTATAAACTCCAAGACATACAAGTGCAAAATTCAGAGAAACTTAGTGATAAAAACTTAAATCTTAAACTCCCTGAATATAATGAGTGTTTCACATAGAATCCCCACTGATTGATTGATAAATAGAAGAATCTGAACAAGTATAATCTAGTGTGCATAGTGAATGTTCATCTCATAATTTTCAGGATTACCCTCTTCATAGATTAGCGAAACTAAAGATCTAAAAGTGTACAGTGTTAGTGCACTTTTCTGTGGCATACTAGTGCACCTTGTTTGTCAATTACTTAGGTAAGTGAGTCTAGGGTCAGTTGAGCTTAATGAAGATGAAGACTGAAGACTCGATACGGACCGGTTGCATCAGGAAAGAAGGAATAGGTAAAAGTGATGCCTTGGTGAGCCCTAACCTAGTACCTACCCAAAACCACATTAACCTCTAGATGACCATGACCCAATAGGCATACCCTTAGACATCTTAGATTGGCCTTAGGTGTCCCAAAAGACCACCAAAAGAATGGCCAAAGAGGTGAAATTGCGATTTTACCGCTTGTAGAGATACTTGGATATATGCCTAATGTCCTAGAGGGGGGTGAATAGGACTTTTTGAATTTTCAATTACAATTAAAACTAATCAAGTTAATCTTAGCAACCAAGATTATCACAATAACATTCAAGGCAATTATATGATGAATTTGTAAGCAATGACTATCATAAGCATTTCATCAAACAGTTAGCATTCATGATTGACTAAGCCATTCAACACATAGCAATCATTCAAACTCACAATGCACAACGATTTATAGTGGTTAGGTTTCCCTACTCCACTCCCGGTTCGCGATCTCAACCTATGAGACCACCGAATTTCACTATAGTCTTGGTTTTAAATCAGGTTAACCATTAACCTTGACATCCTTTGATCTAGGACCGCGTTTACCATCCGCCGATGGCCCAATCCGGGGACTTGACGAGTTTGGATCTCAAACTCTCACCAATCCTAATCCAAGGATGGTCACGTACACTCCCGCCGGAGTTTCCCAATCCAGGGAATAGAGATTCAATAAATGGACTCTCAAATACTAGACATACCTAGACGATTGAGCCCCGATTCGATGCCTTTGATGAGTAGCTTCAGCTCCACGTGCTTCAGCTTCTCTTTGTGCTCCCAAGATCAGCTACCAATGCAAATGATGAGATTATGTTGATGCCGGGTAGTTGGGAGAGTTGGTCAAGTTCGTCTTGCCTATTCAATGCAATGGTAATGAGGGAACTGCCAAACTTCAAGCATTCAATGGCTATAAACGACCTCATAAAGATATTCCGAAGGTAGGTCAGCCATGAATGAAGGTCTTGAGTTCAAACTTCAAACCGAGCTTTGAATACTCATTGATAAGCCATTAATGGCTAGGTTTGAATGATGAACTCAAGGGAGTTAAGAGCAAAGAGGGTAGGAGGATGTGAGTAAAAGTTCTCTCTCTTAGCTCTTGAAGGGTGTTGAATGCATGCCATGAAAGACCACAAGACATGGCTATATAGAGCCCCAAATGATGGCCCCAACGGATCTAAAACGGTCACGTTCGACCTGTAAGAGAGGGGTCTCAATCGGTCGGACAGACCGGTCGCAATTCAAAACACTAGGCCACATTTGAGTTTGCCCGACCGGTCGGCTCACCTTGCTGGACTAAATGAAGAATGCAGGCCGACCGGTCAAGACCGGTCGGCTGCGCTTCTGGAAAATGCAGCACAACTGCTGGATTGATTTGAATAACTGGCCGACCGGTCAAGACCGGTCGGCAATCCAGCTAAATTTCATCCAGCAGGTCTCTGACTTCTTTTGATGCACCTGGCCGACCAGTCAAGACTGGTCGGCTGTCTTGGCAGCCTTTATGTAGCATAGCTACTGGACAGGTCTAGAGCTTTTGGCCGACCGGTCAAGACCGGTCGGCTGTCCAGTTGTGGTTATCACAGCAAGGATGCTGACTGTGTTGATGGCCCTGGCCGACCGGTCAAGACCGGTTGGCTGTCTAGATGGTTTCATAACAGCAAGGTTGCTGGATCAAGTTCTTCAACACAGCAGCGGATCACTTTCAAGCATGAAGTGATAAGGTGCACGGGGTCCAATGTTTGGACATATCTTCAATTACGTTTTGCACCAGCCATGGACCACAAGTCTGATCAACTTGTGCAAGGGTCGAGAGGGAATGGGATAGGATAGGTGAGTCATTATGCCATTCTTTGATGTTTTGGGTTTCCTATGGTCGATCTAAATGCAACTTACCTGAGATCTTGCTTCAGCTTGAGCTTGAGCAATGGAAGAAGCATAGTCTTCAAGTCTTTGATCTTCAAATCTTCGACCGGGGCTCACACGACAAGACACGACCAACCAACATGACAATTGACAAAATAAAGTGTACTAACTGTAAGACCTGTACCCTTATTTGCCCTTCGTACGCTTAATTTTCGGTGCCGGTATGTCCCGAATGGACCAGATTAGCGAGCCTTGATCGCGACCCTGTTTTAGTACCGCATCAACCTAAGACCTATACCCCGGCAACCGCGTAGGCGCTGCGATTCCAATGCCGCGTGGCACGCCCCATTGCGATACCCGGTGTGAAAATTATGATCGATTGCGTAATCCAAGGTGGGCCGTGCAACGCGCGTGTGGCGTAGGCCCTACTTGTACAAATCCCAAGATCATGTCTAATCAATCAAATCCATCACCATCACTCTCACCCATACCCCTACTCTACACACACCATACCCACCCCATCACTCTCTCACCTCCACAGTCAACTCTACACATACCTCCCATGCCATCTGACCCCCTCCCATGCTAGACATCATCATCACCATCATCACCCCATGCTCCCTCCTCTCTACCCATACATTAACATACGTAGAGGGGGGGTGTGGCCTTTTCACTTCCCATAATTGCAAGAAGGGAGAAAGGAGAGAGAAAGAGAAAGAGATTTGAGAGAGAGAGAGAAGAAGAGGTTTGAGTGATCAAGAGAGAGGTTAGGGGAATTGAAGGAGGAGATCCAAGCTTGGAGGGCCCCAACCATCATCCGGACCGTCCGATCGTCAACCTGACCCAATCCAACTGTCCAATTCAATCCGACTGTCCATCCTTCGAGGTGAGTGCAAGGGGGACATAAACCCCCCATTTTCTTAATTTCCTTTCATTTTCTTTGTTTCTTTTTGGGCCCGCCTTGTGATGGACAGTTAGATGAATGGATTGGATCATCCATGAATGGGCCACACCTACTTATAATAATAATAATAAAGAAAAAGGAAAGAAGGAGAGTCTAGTCGCTGGACAGTCAGCGTCCTGAGGACGCTGCTGCCCAGCAGTGCCTGCGCTGAGCCCCTTTTGGGCATTAACCGTGGGCCCACTCGTGGGACCCACCTTGATGCTTTCGTAATATCCACACCGTCCGTCTGTTTCTCCAGCTCAGTTTAGGACTGGACACCAAAAATGAAGCTGATCCAGATCTCAGGTGGACCACACCATAGAAAACAGTGGAGATAGGGATGTCCACTGTTGAAACTTCTTGGGCCCACTGTGATGTTTGTGAACCTTTTTACCTATCCAATATTGGGCTCTGTGGGTTCCTCATGGGCTGGGGAACCTGATGAATGGCGTGGATCGTCCCCAAGTGGGCCCCACTTGAAAGAAACTAAGAAGAAGAAAAAAAGAAGGAGAATAGAGGACCTGGACGCTGGACGCCCTCAGCGTCAGAGACGCCGGGACGATCCAGCGTCTGGGATGCTGGAACGTGGGAATGGGTCCCCACTCGTAGGACCCACCTTGATGTTTATGTTGTATCCATACCGTCCATCTGTTTTCCCAAGTCATTTTAGGGCCAGGGCCCAAATATTAACCGGATCCAAACGTTAGATGGACCGCACCGCATGAAAACAGTGAAGCTAATGATGTGCACGGCTGAAACTTCTTTGGTCAACCTTGAGGTTTTTAGACTGAATCAGGTACCCAATATAGGGCTCATTGGGCCCACCATGAGTGGCCCAGCTGATGAACGGAGTGGATCACCCTTACGTGGGCCCCACTCGATCAAAACCACAGAAGAAAAAAAAAATAATAAGAAGAGAGAAGGGTTCCCAGCGTCTTTGACGCTGGGAGCATCTCACTACTGGAGTGACGTCACCAACTTCCCTGGGCCCACCTCGTTGTACGTGTTATATCCACACCGTCCATCCATTTGGGGAGATCATTTTAGGGCATGATCTGAAGAATGAGACAGATCCAAATCTCAAGTGGACCCCACTTGAGAGGAAATAGTGAGGACAGTGACCCCAACGTTGAAACCTTCCTACGGCCCACCATGATGTTATTTGAGATCCAACCTGTTCATAATTCCACACACGTGTGGAAGACGGAAAACAAAAATATCAGTGTTGAACCTCCAATTTATACATTGCATTGCCCATTACACTACATGGTTTGCATGATTTTTATGGTTTAAAAGCCTACTTAACATGTGTTTTGTGATCATAGGAATGAGAGCGGACTTCATTCAATTACGAGACAAAAGAATGCAATTGAAGCTTTTGGATGAAGATGAAAGAAGACCAAAGAAAGGAGAAAGCAAAGAGAAGAAAGAGAAGAAGAAAAAGGAGAAAAAGAAGAGAAGAAGAATCAAATGGAAGACAGGCCGACCGGTCGTGACCGGTCGGCCATGAAGGCTGACCACATTACATTGGAGCCCGACCGGTCATGACCGGTCGGCTATATACATTGGACAAGGTGGGAACAAAGTCCGACCGGTCAGCCACATCACATGAACAAGAAGAAGAGAGGCCGACCGGTCATGACCGGTCAGCCATGCACGCTGGATGAGAGGGAGATCAGCCCGACCGGTCATGACCGGTCGGCCACACACGCTGGATGAATGAAAATCAGTCCGACCGGTCATGACCGGTCGGCTGTACTCACTGGAATGTTTGGAAATCAGCCCGACCGGTCACGACCGGTCGGCTCTGCGTAATAGGAGTCCTTTCTAATTCGGGACTCCGAAATTTGCTGCGCAATGCGAAGGCTTTCGCAGAATCCGACGCAAGGGGGGTTTGTTGCTACAAAAGGACACCTAGGGGCTCTCCCTAAGGTATCAGAGAAGAGAAGGAACGTGAGTTTGGAGGCTGAAGGCGACTGTGGAGTGTTTGCAACATCTATCTTCGGGTTTTTCTAGTTTTATGCTTTATTTTTAAGTTTTTAGTTGTAGCATGACTATGCTCGGCTAAAACCTCTCAGCTAAGGCTGAGAGGTGAAGCTTGTAGCCAGTTCTATGTTAATTTCAGTTTGATTCAAGTACTTTTAATTCAAAGTTGGATTTTTCTTATGTTTCAGTCCAATAGGTGGTAGTTTGAGATGTCTTATCTGAGTTCATGTGCTCCGGACATGAATTCCTTTTAATTCTCTGAGATTATCACAGGTTGCTTGTTTAGATTCGAATTATAGTAATCCTTGAGCAGGCCATAGTCCATAGGCATGGTTGTTACTCCGCAGGCTATGAATTTGAATTCTACATTGATTGAATGGACTTGAACTTGGAAGTTCAACTCGAATTGGATGAATGTGTGTGAATGCTTTATTTTCCAACTAGATGAGAGATAGGACTTCAAATCTAGTTGTGTACTCTACTTGGATTGACTGAATTGACATAGAATTGCTACAAGTGGATCCTTGAAAGCCTTAGTACATTATATCTCTGATTTTTCATTAAGTTACTGTTTTAATTAAACATCCTATTGAAATTGAATTTGCTCTATTAAACTGAGTTGCTGAAGTAATTAGGAAGCTGTTACTTTTTCCCTGTGGATCGACCTCGGTCTTACCGAGTTTTATTACTACATCGCAGCCTTACACTTGAGGCGAGCGAACAAGTTTTTGGCGCCGTTGCCGGGGAAATTAGATAATAGTTTTCAAATAGTTTCAGTGGCTGTAGAAGTAGATAGGTTTTTCTGATTTTTCTTAGAACTAACAAAGTTTTCTGTTTTGTAGGAATTCTTCTTTCAGTTCAAGCGCATCAGGTGATACCATTTCTAACTTAGTTTTTAGAATTTTCAGATTGCAGTTTTCTAGGTTAAGATTAGTTTTGATTTCTGATTGAGTGGTTTATGTCCCGTTGGGAACGTAACCATTCAAATCGTCTCCAATCTGAAGGTGGTTTGGTTGGACCATTGTCAGTCCATAGACGAGTCCGGATTTATCAAGAGCATTGTGAAAGTTTGGGGAGTATGGAGCAAACACCCTTAAGGAATCCTCCACCCCCTACTCCAACCACAAACGCAAATCAGGAAGGAGTAGGAGAGAATGAGGTACATAATGTTCCTCCAATGAGATCACTACGGGATTACCTACAACCTGCTCGTACAATTACACCTTCTTGCATAGTTCTACCAGCTAACGGTGGGACCCTTGACATAAAACCAGGAGTAATCCAACTTTTACCTAAATTCCATGGGCTAGACTCTGACCGCCCATACTTACACTTGCAAGAATTCGAAGAAGTGTTGGCCACCTTGCATTATCCCAATGTTTCTGGGGATACAATCAGACTTAAACTTTTTCCCTTCACCTTGAAAGAAAGAGCCAAAGATTGGCTTCACTCTCTTAGACCATATTCGATTGGGTCATGGGTTGAGATGAACCGGGAATTCTTGAAAAAGTTCTTCCCCGCTCATAAGACAAACACTCTTCGAAGGGCCATAATGAATTTCTCAGCAAAAGAGGGTGAATCATTCTTTCAATGTTGGGAAAGATTTAAGGAACTCCTGCTTGCTTGCCCACATCATGGCTATGAGAGTTGGCGAATTATAAATTTTTTCAATGATGGATTAAGTCCTAATATGCGCCAATTTGTGGAAATGATGTGCAATGGTGAGTTTATGAGTAAAAATCCAGATGATGCTTGGAGTTACTTGGACATGTTGGCTGAAAATGCCCAATCTTGGGACACCTCGGATAAACCCAAGAACCCCAAGCCTACTCAAGAGAAAGGAGGGATATATGTCCTTAAAGAGGAAGACGACGTAAATGCAAGGATAGCCAACCTCACAAGGAAGGTTGAGGCCATGGAACTTAGCAAAAATGGAGTTTCCAAGTCCAAGGAAGCTGTTGAAACCACATGTGGGATTTGTCTCACCGACTTACACGCTACGCAAGATTGTCCCACAATTCCTGCATTTAAGGAAGTGTTGCAAGAGACAGCCAATGCCACATATGGTTATCAACGGCCCTTCAATGGACCGGTAGGTAATACATACAATGAGAGTTGGAAGAACCACCCGAATTTCAGTTGGAAGAATGCCCCAACAGGCAATCCTACCAACTCCCAAAGAGGGCCACCCATGCAAAATATGGCCCCACCTCAAGTCTCATGGGAGGATACTTTGAGAGCGTTTATGCAAGGGCAAGCGCAAATAAATGAATCAAATCAGCAATTGTTCCAAGAACTAAAAGTCTCGGTTGATGAGATTAAGGGACGCTTGAATGCTAGGGAAGGGACCTTTCCGGCCCAACCTCAGCCCAATCCTAAGCAAGTACATGAAGTAAGCATCCCTAATCCTTCCAACCAAAACATGGAGCAAGCTAAATCCATTACCACCCTTAGAAGTGGTAAACAAATTGACAAAACTATTCCGGTGAAGGCCGATGAGCCTAATGATCCGGTAAATTCTGAGGATGAAAATGGATCTAACCTAGCCCCACAACAACCGGAACGCATTTACAAGCCCATAGCACCATTCCCATCGAGATTGGTTGCCCCAAAATCTCTCCCAAATTCTCAAGATATTCTAGAGATTTTCAGACAAGTCAAGATCAATATCCCTTTGCTTGATGCCATCAAACAAATTCCCTCTTATGCCAAGTTTCTAAAAGACCTATGCACAACAAAACGCAAATATAATGTGCAGCAAAAGGCCTTCCTAACTGAGCAAGTTAGTGCCATCCTCACTCAAAAGACTCCCCCAAAATTCAAAGATCCCGGTAGTCCCACCGTCTCATGTATCATTGGAGACTACCGGATTGAACGTGCCTTGTTAGACTTGGGGGCAAGTGTGAACTTGATCCCATACTCGGTATATGAACAATTGGGTCTTGGTGAATTAAAACCCACCAAAACCACATTGCAACTCGCTGATAGATCTATCCGTGTACCGAGGGGGATAGTTGAGGATGTTCTAGTCCAAGTTGACAAATTCTACTACCCGGTAGATTTTATAGTCTTGGACACACAACCGGTTTTGGATGCTAGCACCCAAATACCGGTGATATTAGGCCGCCCATTCCTTGCCACATCAAACGCAATCATCAATTGCCGGAATGGGGTGATGCAATTATCTTTTGGAAACATGACACTAGAGGTGAATGTATTTCACCTGGGCAAAAGACATAGGGATGTCGATGATGATGAGTTCTTCGATGTAAACATGCTTGAAACCTTTGAAGAAGAAGAACTCCTCCAGCTTGAACCACTAGAAAGTTTGGAGACATGCTTAGCACACTTCATGGATTCTAAAGACCCTATCATTAGTGAGATTGTGCATGCATTAAATATAGAAAGACCGGTAGTTGATACTAGCCGGTGGAGGCCCCATTTCGAAAAATTGCCACCAACCACATCAAGGTCTCTACCGTCTAGCATCAAACCACCGAAGCTTGACCTCAAACCATTGCCATCCGAGCTTAAATATGTATATCTGGGTCAAGAGGAAACTTTCCCAGTTGTCATTGCCTCCCACCTAGAAAAAGACCAAGAGCTCAAGTTGATTGAGTTACTCAAAAAACACCGGGAAGCCATAGGTTGGACAATAGCGGATCTCAAAGGGATAGATCCTTCGGTTTGCACTCACCGTGTACACCTTGAAGAAAATGCAAAAACGACTAGACAACCTCAAAGACGGCTAAATCCAAACATGATGGAGGTTGTCAAAGCCGAAGTATTAAAGCTATTGGATGTGGGTATCATCTACCCCATCTCAGATAGCTAATGGGTGAGTCCTACCCAAGTTGTCCCCAAGAAATCCGGTATTACCATCATTGAAAACGCCAACAACGAGCTTATACCGACTAGGGTGACCACCGGTTGGCGTATGTGCATTGATTATAGGAAGCTCAATACGGTCACTAGGAAAGACCACTTCCCTCTCCCATTTATGGACCAAATTTTGGAGAGGTTGGCAGGCCATCCCTACTATTGCTTCCTAGATGGCTATTCCGGATACAACCAAATTGAGATAGCTCCGGAAGACCAAGAGAAAACCACATTTACATGCCCGTTTGGTACCTTCGCCTACCGAAGGATGCCATTCGGGTTATGCAATGCACCCGCCACATTCCAACGATGCATGTTGAGTATTTTCTCAGACATGGTGGGTGAGTTTCTTGAGGTGTTCATGGATGACTTCTCTGTTTTTGGTTGTACATTTGATGAGTGCCTCGAGCACTTGAAGTTGGTCTTAATGAGGTGTGAGGAAAAGCAACTCGTATTAAACTGGGAAAAGTACCACTTTATGGTACAAAGAGGAATAGTCCTTGGACACATCATCTCGTCCAATGGAATAGAGGTAGACCGGGCAAAAATTGACATAATCTCCAATCTACCACCACCCAAAAGCATACGCGATGTGCGGTCCTTCCTGGGACACGCCAGTTTCTATCGAAGGTTTATAAAGGACTTTAGTCACATCTCAAGGCCTTTATGCAACCTTCTACAAAAGGAGAACCAATTTGAGTGGAGTACCGAATGTCAATTAGCTTTTTCAAAGCTAAAAGACATGTTGACAACCGCTCCTATCATGCAACCACCAGATTGGTCCATTCCTTTTGAGTTGATGTGCGATGCGAGCGATTTTGCTATTGGGGCGGTGTTAGGCCAAAAGAAGGATAAAAAGCCCCATGTCATCTACTACGCGAGTAGGACCTTGAATCCTGCCCAAGTTAATTATTCAACTACGGAGAAAGAGCTCCTAGCTGTCATCTTTGCATTGGACAAATTCAGGCCATACTTAATAGGATCCAAAGTTATTGTTTATACGGATCATGCGGCGCTGAAATACCTTCTTTCTAAGAAGGATACTAAGCCCCGTTTGCTAAGATGGATCCTACTCCTTCAAGAATTCGACCTGGAGATCAAAGATAAGAAGGGGGTAGAAAATGTGGTGGCAGATCATCTATCTCGCCTAGTCCTACCAAATTCCATTGATGAGTCACCTATTGAGGACTCATTCCCTGATGAGCAACTCTTTGTTGCTATGCATCCACCATGGTACGCTGATATAGCCAACTATCTTTCCACAGGTGCGATGCCGACTCATTGGACTGCGCAAGACAAACGTAAATTTCTAAGGGAAGTGCGCAGATTTTTCTGGGATGAACCTCTATTGTTTAAATATTGCCCAGACCAGATTATAAGGAGATGCGTCCCCGATGATGAACACAATTCAGTCATCTCCTTTTGTCATGATCAAGCATGTGGGGGTCATTTTTCAGCCAAGAAAACAACTGCAAAAATTCTGCAGTGTGGTTTTTATTGGCCCACATTATTTAAAGATACCCACGAGTTTTGCAAAGCTTGCGAGCGCTGCCAGAAGTTAGGAGGATTATCCCGTCGAAATATGATGCCCCTCACCCCAATTCAACATCTTGAAGTCTTTGACTGTTGGGGCATCGATTTCATGGGACCATTCCCCTCATCTTTTGGACATGTCTATATTCTATTGGCCGTAGACTATGTGTCTAAATGGATAGAGGCTATCCCATGTAGAACCAACGATCATCGTACGGTTCTCAAGTTTCTCAAAGAAAATATACTTTCTAGATTTGGGACGCCTCGAGCCATTATTAGTGATGGTGGTGCTCACTTTTGCAATAGACCTTTTGAAACTTTGATGAAGAAATATGGTATTAGGCACAAAGTGAGTACCCCATACCACCCACAAACAAGTGGGCAAGCTGAAATCTCCAATAGGGAAATCAAACAGATTTTAGAAAAGACGGTGAGACCGGATCGCAAGGATTGGTCCCTACGATTAGATGATGCACTTTGGGCTCACCGTACTGCCTACAAGACACCCATTGGAATGTCCCCTTATAGACTGGTCTATGGGAAAGCTTGCCACTTGCCTGTGGAGATAGAACACAAAGCCTATTGGGCAATTCGGGCCCTAAATTTTGACATAGACAAGGCTAGCTCGCTTCGCAAACTTCAATTAAATGAGCTTGATGAGATCCGGAACGATGCATATGAGAATTCGAGGATTTACAAGAGCAAGATGAAGGCCTTTCATGACAAGCACATCGTAAGGAAATCCTTCCATGAAGGACAGAAAGTGCTCTTGTATAATGCCCGACTTCATCTTTTTCTGGGAAAATTACGATCTCGATGGACCGGCCCATATATTGTTAAAGAAGTTTTTCCTCATGGGGCTGTTGAGATTGAGAATTCAGCAAATGGTGACTGTCTCAAAGTTAATGGACAACGCCTTAAACCATTTGTTGAGAAATTTGATTCAGAGGACATGTCCATCTCCCTGAATGATCCTCTTTATCAGGATTATTGATCTCCTAGTCTGATGGAGGTATAGCATAGGTAGGTTTATTTTGTTTTACTGTTTTAGTAGGATTTAGTTGTTGGAATTGCAGACCTCCATGATCGCTCTCTCAGGTACTATTGTTCTCACTCTCTCATTGTTTACCATTGCTCTCATGTTCATGCTAACTAATTATCTTTTTACATTGAGGACAATGCAAGATTTGGTTGGGGGGTGAGATGAGATCCCTCATCTAGCATATTGCAACATTTCGAGCTTCATATGCACAAATTTTTTCGAATTTTCTAACATCTCAAAACTCTTTTAGAAAATTTTGTTTCTATACATTTGAGAGGCTATGAGTAGAAGAGGAGGAGAAACGAAGTGTGTGATGTTGTAGTTTGGAATTTCTTCCAACATAATGGCTTTATATGTTAATTCCCCTATTGTTGTGATTTATAGAAAATTTGAACACCTTTACACCAAGATCACATTACACGATTTTCATGAGTGACAGGTTTATGTGATTTGTGGATTAGCTAGACTGTGGTTTAGAGGTGTTGAGCAGCCAAGCCGGGGTATCTTGTCCATGGGAAAATAATGAAAGATATGGATTTCTAAAAATCCTATCTAAGTTAAAAGAAAAAGGAAAGAAAGGATGAAATCGGGAAGGAAAGAAAATTGGTGGAAAAAAATCCGAAGAGGGCTACCTATTACCAACCGGGGGATGGTCGAACCGTAACCAAAGCCGGAAATGGGACGTAGTGTGAAAGCCGTCGGAAGGACAGTAAGGCAAATTCCTGTCATAGGCTTGCTGTTGCTCTGTGCACCTTGAAATCCCTGGTCTACTTAATCTATAAAGAAGATGATCCCAGAAACTCATGAGATGAACTTTCACTATGCACACTAGGTTGAATTTGTTCGAGTTCTTCTATTTATCAATCAATCAGCGGGGATTTTATGTAAACACTTCTTATGTTTTGAGAGTCCAAGGTTCAGCTTCTAACACCTAATTTTTCCAAATTTTACACTTATACATCTTGGGATGGATAGAATCATAGGTTCTAAAGGGGAGTTGGATTTGGAGGGTTGAAATTGTTTTCACGCATGTTTTGCTCGGGACTAGCAAAAAGCTGGTTGGGGGGTGTGTTGAACCTCCAATTTATACATTGCATTGCCCATTACACTACATGGTTTGCATGATTTTTATGGTTTAAAAGCCTACTTAACATGTGTTTTGTGATCATAGGAATGAGAGCGGACTTCATTCAATTACGAGACAAAAGAATGCAATTGAAGCTTTTGGATGAAGATGAAAGAAGACCAAAGAAAGGAGAAAGCAAAGAGAAGAAAGAGAAGAAGAAAAAGGAGAAAAAGAAGAGAAGAAGAATCAAATGGAAGACAGGCCGACCGGTCGTGACCGGTCGGCCATGAAGGCTGACCACATTACATTGGAGCCCGACCGGTCATGACCGGTTGGCTATATACATTGGACAAGGTGGGAACAAAGTCCAACCAGTCAGCCACATCACATGAACAAGAAGAAGAGAGGCCGACCGGTCATGACCGGTCGGCCATGCACGCTGGATGAGAGGGAGATCAGCCCGACCGGTCATGACCGGTCGGCCACACACGCTGGATGAATGAAAATCAGTCCGACCGGTCATGACCGGTCGGCTGTACTCACTGGAATGTTTGGAAATCAGCCCGACCGGTCACGACCGGTCGGCTCTGTGTAATAGGAGTCCTTTCTAATTCGGGACTCCGAAATTTGCTGCGCAATGCGAAGGCTTTCGCAGAATCCGACGCAAGGGGGGTTTGTTGCTATAAAAGGACACCTAGGGGCTCTCCCTAAGGTATCAGAGAAGAGAAGGAACGTGAGTTTGGAGGTTGAAGGCGACTGTGGAGTGTCTGCAACATCTATCTTCGGGTTTTTCTAGTTTTATGCTTTATTTTTAAGTTTTTAGTTGTAGCATGACTATGCTCGGCTAAAACCTCTCAGCTAAGGCTGAGAGGTGAAGCTTGTAGCCAGTTCTATGTTAATTTCAGTTTGATTCAAGTACTTTTAATTCAAAGTTGGATTTTTCTTATGTTTCAGTCCAATAGGTGGTAGTTTGAGATGTCTTATCTGAGTTCATGTGCTCCGGACATGAATTCCTTTTAATTCTCTGAGATTATCACAGGTTGCTTGTTTAGATTCGAATTATAGTAATCCTTGAGCAGGCCATAGTCCATAGGCATGGTTGTTACTCCGCGGGCTATGAATTTGAATTCTACATTGATTGAATGGACTTGAACTTGGAAGTTCAACTCGAATTGGATGAATGTGTGTGAATGCTTTATTTTCCAACTAGATGAGAGATAGGACTTCAAATCTAGTTGTGTACTCTACTTGGATTGACTGAATTGACATAGAATTGCTACAAGTGGATCCTTGAAAGCCTTAGTACATTATATCTCTGATTTTTCATTAAGTTACTGTTTTAATTAAACATCCTATTGAAATTGAATTTGCTCTATTAAACTGAGTTGCTGAAGTAATTAGGAAGCTGTTACTTTTTCCCTGTGGATCGACCTCGGTCTTACCGAGTTTTATTACTACATCGCAGCCTTACACTTGAGGCGAGCGAACAATCAGCTTGATCGAAAACTTCTGTGGGCCCCACTTAATGAGATCAACAAAAAAAAGGAGAGAAAAAAAAAAGAAAAAAAGGAGAGAGAGCAGGAAGGGGGCGTTGGCCGTGGGCCTGCTGGCTGCCCAGCAGGTGGCCCACTCGTGGGACCCACCTAGAATGTATTTGCTTTATCTATTACGTCCATATGTTTTTCCAGCTCATTTTAAGTGGCTGAGCCCAAAATTTAGGCATATCCAAATGTCAAGTGGACCATGCCACGGGAAACAGTGGGAATGATGATTTCCATCGTTGAAACCTTCCCAGGCCCTACAGTGATGTTTATTTGTCATCCAACCTGTTCATAAGATCACATGGGTATGGATGGAGGGGAAAACACAAATATCTACTTGATCCCAACACTTCCTGAGACCCAACTGGGTACCACGCTGCCCAGTAGGTGGCCCACCCTGTGGGTTCCAACGTGATGTATCTGTTTAGTCCCACTATGATGTATCTATTTTATTCATGCTGCCCATCTATTTTTGTCAGCCGATTTGGTTTATACAGGCCCAAGTATGGGGACGATGTGGTCTCAAGTGGGCTATGCCACGAAGACCTTTACATTTCCAATGGGGCCATAGTTCGGGCCTCATTCTTTGTATATATATTGGGCCATTTAAGGCCAAAGTCACATGATACGTTTGGTAACATGCTAGTATACTTAGCTTGGTATGTCACACTGATAACATGCTTAGTCTAATGAATACCATGCTCATTCATATGCCCATACGCATCATATGTATGCCTGTTATGGATCATGATTAACCATAGCATATGTTAGTAGGCTTGTTATACTTAGGGGACCCATGCGAGACAGGGTCGCCCCACATGATTGCGCAGTATGCTTAAGTTTGGTGCATGACGTGGATTGTATGACTCATGCATTTTGCATTATGTATGTTACGATCGCTTTCACACCCCAACAGCATCGGGGTGGTGGCCACCATAGTCACATCGTGGTTGGCAGTATTGGACACTGAAAACTTGTTCTAGTACGTGGGCGCTATGGATGTCCTTGGGTGAAAGTCCCTAAACCCTGTGGTACCAGTAGGATGCTCCAGTGTCGAGACCGAGTGGATAACATGAGCGCCCGTGTGCCAAATACCAGTAGGCCGCGTCTCCCACTGTGTCGAGGTCGGTTGGAAAGGGGTGTGACTTTATCCGCCCGGGTGCAGTGGGCTGTAAGCTAGGTCGAGTCTGACCAGCTCATGGAATGGGTCCGCTATCGGCGAGCCGGGTGGGCATTGACATACCACTGACGAGGCGGATAGTGAGGTCTTTTCTACTCGCTTGGTTATGCCCGTGATGTGCGGCGGCCAGTATTAGAGTATACTAGACCCCGATGATGTCCCAGATGAGAACTATTTTGATATGTGGATCAGTTGAGGATTGACGTGTTTGCATTGCATCTCTAGCATGTAACACTCGGCCATATAGGCCCTTGCATCGCATAGCCTTGGGATGGCTGATAGCATTCATGAACTTGGTAACTTAGCCCTCTACTACTTTCGCTTACTTTGATATCTGTATACTTGTCATATGCATCACACGCGCACACACGCACTCTACTGAGCTTTGTAGGAAGCTCATTGTTCGCTTCCCCAAGTGTAGGGTTGCGATGTAGTAATAAACTCGGTAATACCGAGGTCGATCCACAGGGACTTATGTAGGATGTCACAAATTCATCCACAAGTTTCTATTGAAGCTAACAATCAAAGTTTGAATAGAATGTGTGCGATTAACAGTTTAAGCTAAATTGAATGTAAACAATTATAAGAAGGCACTAGGGGTTCGAGGATTCACTTGTAGCAATCCTCGATGTTCAATCCGCTGTGGTTTCCCATTCTCTCAACTAGAATCACCAGTCAGGTCTATCTAGTCGGATAATAGAACTGTTAAACTAGAAGTCTGTAACATGTAAGTTCTGTGCATAAAGTTCACTCAACTCTAGGCTGATCTGAGCATGCTCATTGCATAGGTCATTCACCTTTTCTATAGGTCCAATTCCCAATCATAACCATCCTCAAGTCTTCTCACAAGACAAGGCTAGATCATGATTTGAACTGGATTCAAATTATATGCACAGTCCATACATATTCCAGATAATCGACCAAAACTAGAACTTTGGCATGAAGCCCCTTTATGAAGAGCTTGGTACTAGAGCGCACTCCAATTCCTCGGATCATACAGGTCTAGACCGTTGCAAACAAATTAAGAAGATAAGTAATTCATCCAAACATCCATGAGTCATCACAAGACTAAGAGAAATTACTTAAAAACTTGTATAACTTCAAACCTTAGTTCATAATCATGAATTCCAAACTGAAAACCACTTAACTACGAATTAAAACATCTTGGATACACTACAAGCTTCACCTCTTAGCCCTAGCTGAGAGGTTTAGCTGCTCATGATCCAAGGAAACATGAAACAACTACAAAAAGCATGAAAACAGCAAAGCAAACCAAAAGGAGTTGTGAAACTCCAATCTTCACTTCCACAGCCTCCAACCTCGCTTGAGCCCTTCTAGGATACCCTAGGAACAATCCCTAGGTGTCTATTTATAGTCTGGAGTCTCCACGACTTCGGAAGAATCGAGAAAGTGCGTAACACTTACGCAGCGCAGAGAAAATCGGACGTTACTTAGGAGTTTCTAAGTCAGTACACCTGGCCGACCGGTCACGACCGGTCGGCCTCAATACACGTTCATTCCAGCAAGCATGGCCGACCGGTCATGACCGGTCGGCCTTGTAAAGCATTAGTCCAGCAAGCTTGTCCGACCGGTCATGACCGGTCGGACGTTTTCCTTTATACTCCAGCAGCCATGGCCGACCGGTCATGACCGGTCGGCCTTGTAAAACCTTCCTCCAGTGACTGTGTCCGACCGGTCATGACCGGTCGGATGTCTTCAGCACCTCCCCCATGTACATGGCTGACCGGTCACGACCGGTCAGCTCCCTTTTCTTCTTGTGTTCTTCCTTTCTTTCTTCTGCTTTCTTCTTTCCTTACTTCTTTCTTTGTTCCCTTCTTCCTTCGGCTCTCTTTGGATCTTCATTTCAGGTTCTAAATCAGCCCTTTTTATCTTCAATTATGTGGGGCCACTCTCAGTCCTGTAGTCACAAAACATGCATTGGATTAGCCTACAAACCATATAAACCTTGCACAATGAGTGATGAATTGGGGTTAGAATATGCACAATTAAGGGCTCAACACTCATGCGCGTTTGTTTACATTGCAGGTACTAGGGCATATCAGCAGCGTTGAGCATGGTGCATGTACCTAATATTTTGGACTTCTACTACATGTTGTATTTTCCTTTCCAGCACTGTACTCAACAAACTTTTTAGTGGATATTTGACGATGTTTTATGGTTTTGATTATGCTCCTGTACAAAAAAATTTACTCTGAAAATCCTCCTGGTAGGATCCCAGGATCGGAACCTGGCACATGAGAGCTAGGAGCAGAGAATGGGGTACTACGGAGGCTGTTGGCACCAAGGTCGGCGATCGAGAATTTAGTGATCCAGGTTCCCGGGTTTGGGGCGTGACACTAACAATCTCCCCCTTTGTCAATTGCATGACAAAACATCTAACCTAGACAAATCATGACTCCTTATCATGATTGACCCTTAAACAGAAAGAAATATACACCCAATTACATGTCTATACAGATATACAAAATAATATTTATAAAAGGACATGTACAGACTCGATTTTCTTCAAAATCTCCCCCTCAATGCTTGCACCTACAAGGTCCTGCAAAAAGATATAATCGGACCTTCTAGGTGGGATGATTCTCCCCCTTTTTGTTAGTAATTGACAAGGGTTAGCCAGCAAAAAGATATGCCTAAGAAAGCTGCAAGGCTAGCGCCGAAAATATGTCAATCACATAAAATAGGGAAGAGATATATAAATTTAAGCCCTAAGGAGATTTAAAGAACAAATCATGCCAGATATACAAGTAATCATGAAAGCATAGAGGGCTTATAGCCCAATCAACCAACCACCCCTCCAGATGTATATCTAGACAAACACAGAACACAAAGCATGAGCTAAAAAGGGCAAATGTGCCCAAACCGTCCAACCTCCCACAGATATTCAATAAAAGATCAAGAGCTCATATAAAAAGATATAACTATAGCATCCATACATATACCAAAATGGGTAAGCAGCCCTATGTAAATATGTATCAATCCGTGCAAAATATACAGACAACCCATAGAAAGATAGTGCATGAAATCCAGACAATGTCGTTGATCATACAAAAAGGAACTGTGACCAAGACATGAGACTAGTAATCTGTTTCATCTCTCGGATTAGGGGGTGGAACGTCCCCACGCGCCGCGCGCTCCCATATCTTTATCCGCCTCTCCAACTGTGCGAGGCGAGTGACAAGGGCCTCCTGCTGTACAAGTATGGTGGCCAAACCCTGTAAAATCTGGTCCCCACTCTACTCGATCCTGTCTAGCCGCTGAAATAGACTCTCCTTAAGCTGGCGAAGCTCACAATGTATGAAGGTGGATCCACAGAAGGGGATCATTGTCGAGAAAAAGCTCTAGGGGGCGTACTGAATTGACCCGAAGCAGCTCAAGGATTGAGGGATGGATCAGAGGAAGGAGCTGAAGGTGAAGTGTGGGAAGGGCCAATGGAGGCAGGTGGAGCCTCAGGCTGGGACGGCTCGGCCGGATCCTGCTGCTGCTCCTACAGAAGAGGACTCTGGATGGCTTCTTTTGTAAGCTCCATACGAGCAATGAGGTTACGGTTGATAATGACGGGCTTGTGAACTTTATCAGTACCGACAATGTCAATCTTAGCAGCTAATTGGCATATGAGATGCCCAAAAGGAAGATTGGAGGAGTTTCCATCATCTCGCAAGATAACCTGGTGAATGATAGACATGATCCGGGTTGGGAGGCAAAGAGAATGACCCTGACCTACACGATAGAGCAACCGAAACATGGATTCGGTGACATCCGCCTTGTTACTCATCCGCGGGTATACATTGCGGAAGAAAAGATTGTGCAGAAGGCGGAAATCCCATAACATGTAGGACGCGCGAAGCGCACCTCCAACCCATTTGGGTATCCCATCACCACATAGGAATTTGGCAATAACGAGGTTAGGTTTGGGACCCAGCGAGGCAAAATCGAAAGGAGACTCCTTAACAATGGGAACTCCAACAAATTCCGAGATGGATTTCAAAGTAAAAAGGCATAGCCGATCACCAACCTCAACTCTAAAAGAAGGGGGAGAGGCGGTGACATGGACATAAGAGGCATAAAATTTTCGAACCACGTCAAACTGGACAGGGCCCCCCATGTGGAGTACGGGACCCCAATTTATGGTGGTCAACATGGAATGAACATTATAGTTGGCCAAGTCATCCAATTTGACGGACTTTTCACAAACCACATCTTTGTCCTTGAAATATCCTAATGGGTGGAATGGGATGAAACATTTTTACCCAAGGATTGAGATTGAAGAGGGGAAACAGAAGATGAGGTAGCCCCTTTCCCTTTTGAAGCGGTTTTCTTAGATTTTAAAGGGCGAGGAGGAGGCTTAGCTTTTGCCTTGGGACGATCACTCCGCCTCAAGGGGAGCTCATCTTCACTCTCTTGGGAAGACATAAAAGAAGCAAGAAGATACTCTAAACCACTCCTAGATATGAAAGGAAGGGATTAAACAAAGAAGAATGAGAGTGAATCCCTTACCAAAGGAATGAGAATGAAGAGGAGCAATGTAGAGGAGGTTATAAACTCCATTCTTGCAAAGAATCACCTTGGAATCACCTTGGAGAGCAAGAGGGGGAGCTGGAGCAGCAAGTGGAGGTGAGAAAATGTGAAATGGGTGACCTAAATGAGCTCCAACTATATATAAAGACCCCCCCTACGGACGGCTGACGCACGGGCAGACCGGTCTAGGGTTGCACGACCGGTCTGGGAAGTGAAATGGGGTGCCCAGCAGCAACTAATGCACAGCCCGAACGGTCTTGACTGGTCGGATGGCGTGAAACATATGAGACAGTTAGAATTTGAAGGCAGCCCGATCGGTCTTGACCAGTCGGCTGACCGTTTGTCTGCCACTGCATCCACCAGCAGAAGGTTTCTGCACTAGTTTTGCTGGATAGGAAGTCTGTCCTTTCGACAGACCTTTATCTTTTAGATCCAAGTACCCATGGCCATGGTGTACCAAGGTACAACCCAATCACAAAATGAGGGACCCTTAAGGTCCAGATTTATCGATAGAGGACAAGAATTGGGACTATGATCCCGTATTTTTGTAGAAAGCAATGAAAAGAGGCAAAGGTCCTCACATATACCTATAAAAATCAGATAGAGAGGCTTAATCCTCAGATTTTTCCTGCAAAACATACACTTGTTAGATAAACTAGACACATCCAACACCAATGGACTTCTGGAGGTTCGCAAACCGAACTGAGTCCAAGGGTTTCGTTAGGATGTCAGCTAGCTGATTCTCGGTAGGCACATGTTGGAGAGATATTATGTGATCTTCAACCAATTCTCGAATAAAATGGTGCCTAATATCTATGTGCTTAGTGCGCGAGTGTTGAACTGGATTTTTCGATATATTTATGGCACTAGTATTGTCGCAAAATAGAGTCATTGTGCCTTGGTTAATCCCATAATTGGTCAAGGTTTGTTTCATCCATAATAATTGGGCACAACAGTTAGTGCACTTTTTCGTGGCATACTAGTGCACCTTGTTTGTCAATCACTTACAGCTGTGAGTCTTGTGTCGGTTGAGCCCAATGAAGACGAAGACCGAAGACTCAAGACGTCCAGCCACATCAAGGAAGAAGATTCAGGTATATGAGATGCCTTGGTGCCTTAACCTCGACCAAAACCTATCCCCTTTGTATCCTTGATGACCTTGACCATATTTAGAACCCTTTAGTCATCATAGATAGGCCCTAGGTGTCCCATTTGATCAACTCTACCTAGGTCTATATGAACCAGCTGGAGAAAGAAGAACTCAGCTCAGCATAGAGGGGACCCAGGCTGGTCCGACCGGTCAAGACCGGTCGGCCAGCATTCCTGCTGGATTTACAAAGACCAGCCGACCGGTCATGACTGGTCGGCCTTCACAATAGAAGGGATACAGCAAGGGTGGCCGACCGGTCATGACCGGTCGGCCAGGTTTGGCTCCATGCACCTTTCAGCCATCCAGCAAGGGGGGCCGACTGGTCATGACCGGTCGGCCAGCATGTTTCTGGCTGTCCAGTGAAGGGGTCCGACCGGTCATGACCGGTCGGCCCAGTGTATTGTGCCTGCCCATTCAGCAAAGACCTCCGACCGGTCATGACCGGTCGGGACAGGTAGGGACAGGCCGTTTTTCTGCCCGTTTTAGAGCCGTTGGAGCCCTCTTTTCTATATATATGGTGCTCCATTCTTGGGCAACCAGGGAGAAGTTTTTAAGAGCCCATTCCATACTCATCTTGTACATCATTTGGGGCCTCAAAGAGGAGGTTTTCAAGTCATATCCCTTGTGTTTCAAACACAAGTATGGGCATTCAAATGCTATCAAGAGATGACTTGATTCCTCTCTCAAATCTAGAGGTGTGACACTATTCCACATAGGTATATCCTTTGTCCAAAACCTCTAGAAGACTCTCTAGGTGAATCTCCTAGTTGGAACAACCTACACATCCCATGTATGAGATTCACCCATCCTCTTAGCACCTTGGGCATTTCAAGGCATCGCATGCAAGGTGTTTGATGGAATGTGGCTGAGGCATTGGCAACGCAACGGCGGCACGATCGAGGGAGCAAAGGGACGCTGATTGAAGCACGGGAGAGCGGAGATCAAGCAACCCAATACGGCGCTAAACAAGGGGCTCATCCGATAAGTAAGTTGTCTTATTTGAGAGTCCATTTTAGAGTTTGTTTGTCAACTCGCCTTAGGGACGTTAGCCGTTCCTTGGCCCGTCAGCCGGGCCTAAATTAAGTCTCCAAGGGGGAGCCTCCGACACGGGAGTAAACGTGCGATAAGGTTGAGAGTTAGCCTATGTCTAAAACTCTGGATACGGTTGAGAGGTGAACCGATAAAACCTCCGTGTAAAGGTTGAGAGGCGAACCTCATTTAAAACCTCCGATAGTGAATGCCGGTGTGCTCAAAGGGGTTAAGTACTTGAACCGGGAGTGGAGTAGACACGTAGTCGAACCACTATACATCCTTGTGTTTGTGATTGTTATTGAGCACATTGATATCTTTGCATTGTTAGTTTAATTGCTTAATTATGAATGATTGATATGAATGCATGCTAGGCACTTTTTAGGCATCCTCGCACAAGATGTACCTTCACTACTTGTGTAGACTTGAGCTCATTGATCCAATCTCATAAGTCTACACAAGGTGCATAGGTTAGTAGCTTAATTAGTTGAATCATTTTCTTACCTATGCATGCTTAGACTAGGTTTGGTTATTGCTTAACTCTTGCTAGTCTTGTGATTGGACCCACCAAGGCTTGGAAGCCAAGGTGTTCTTGCTTACCTAGCTTAAACTTGTTGAATTGCATAAGTAGGCGAAAAGAATTTTAAAAAGGTCCTATTCACCCCCCCTCTAGGTCCATAGACATATCTCCGAGTATCTCTACAAGCGGTAAAACCGCACTTTCAATTGGTATCAGAGCGGGTTTCTCTTTAAGGGCTTAATTGCCTAGAGATAGATCCTAAAGAGAAACTTGAAAATATGTCCAGAGAGGACTCTTCATCCGTCACTAAGCCTCCTTTCTTTGATGGGTTAAATTATCCATATTGGAAAGCCCGAATGCGCATCTTCTTGGAATCCATTGATTCGGATGTGAGGGACATGGTTAATTTTGGATATGAACCCCCAATGGTCACTCTTTCTAAGGAGGGTGAGCCGGATGTTCTCAGGCCAAAAGACAAGGCATTGTGGACTGCTCATGAAAAAGCTCAACGTATTAATAATGCCAAAGGCCTGAATGCCATATTTTGTTCAGTATCGAGAGAAGAATTTGGTCGGATCCAAAACTGCACTACCAGTAAACAAGCATGGGATATTCTTGAAGTTACCCATGAAGGTACAAATGTTGTCAAAAATTCTAAACTCCAGCGCCTCTCCACTCTCTTTGAAAATATTACTATGGAGGAGGATGAAACGTTTACTGAATTTTATACCAAACTGAACAAAATCACAAATGATATGTGGGGCTTAGGGGATCCGGTTCCGGAACATAGGCTTTGTAGGAAAATTCTGAGATCTCTTCCGGAACGGTTCTCTTCTAAAGTCACCACCATTGAAGAGTGTAGGGATTTAAACACAATGAAAGTTGAAGAACTCATAGGTTCCCTACAAACCTTTGAGTTAGGCTTTAAGGCCCCCTCTAGAAGGAAAAACATCGCTTTCAAGTCCTCTCACAAACATAAGAAAATCAAAAGTGAGTCGGAGGAAGATAGCGATGATGAGGATGATGAGGAAGAGAAATTGAACAAAAAATTCAAGAGATTCCTCAAATTTGATAGAGGGAATAGCCGTGACAAGAAGGACAAGAAGGGTGATAAACGTACAGGAAAATCATCCATACCTTCATCCGTCCGTTGTTACGGGTGCGGTCGTCGTGGCCATATTGCCCCGGAATGTCCGGAAGGGCCTAAACCGAAAGGTAAAAAGGCAATGGCTGCCACTTGGGATGATACGGAGGAGTCCGAATCTGATGATGAGAGCCAACATAAAGATCTTGCTCTCTCGGCCTCCATCACGACCCCTTTACCAGATTATCTAAGAGGGGATCCCAACCGCTATCCCTTCTAGGAGAAGAAGGTGTTTCCAACCCCTCACCTCATGCTATATTCTATAAGGGTGTTGAGGAATTTTGCTACCCTTTGGCTTTTCAAACTTATCATGGTTAGTGAGGGTAGCTAATTATGCTTTTATTGGAAAATCTGAGGATTTCAGCCTCATTCCTGTATGTATGGGCAAATCAGAGGATTCCAGCCTCATTCGCCCAGTTTGTGATGATTTAGCCTGGTTTCTATTTAATTCATTTACTTACTAGATTGTCTTTTTGCTTAGATTAGCTAATCATCTTGAGATTTATGCTTCATGTATGCTAATCTTTGCTTAGTTTTGGTCTTGATATACCAATAGGGGAGGTTGGTTGATTGGGCTATAAGCCCTTTGTGCTTCATTGCAAATGTATGTCCTTGACCAATATTGCATGATTACCTACGCTTAGATAGTTATATCTTCCTGTTAATCATGTTTTTCTTAGCATGCTCCATGTACTTATGATTCATGCACCCTACACTCTCCTTCTAGCATGTGCTTATAGTTATAACTGCGACACACTATCTCCTCTTACCTTAAACTTCATTGGTGTATCATTAAGGGGGAGAGAATAGTTTGTCAATTGCTAACAAAAAGGGGGAGAAAGATCACATCCCACCAAAACGAGTTTGCTATGTTTTGTGATGCAGGGATTGACAGGTTGTGGGGGAGCAAACTGAAACGGAGCAGCATAGTTTAGACATGTCAAGAGTCCTGTAATTTATGCTTTATCACTGTAATATCTTGAATATGTAATTTGTTTTGGTAGGTTAAGTTTTTGTAAGTAATTGACAAAGGGGGAGATTGTTAGTGCACTTTTTCGTGGCATACTAGTGCACCTTGTTTGTCAATCACTTACAGCTGTGAGTCTTGTGTCGGTTGAGCCCAATGAAGACGAAGACCGAAGACTTAAGACGTCCAGCCACATCAAGGAAGAAGATTCAGGTATATGAGATGCCTTGGTGCCTTAACCTCGACCAAAACCTATCCCCTTTGTATCCTTGATGACCTTGACCATATTTAGAACCCTTTAGTCATCATAGATAGGCCCTAGGTGTCCCATTTGATCAACTCTACCTAGGTCTATATGAACCAGCTGGAGAAAGAAGAACTCAGCTCAGCATAGAGGGGACCCAGGCTGGTCCGACCGGTCAAGACCGGTCGGCCAGCATTCCTGCTGGATTTACAAAGACCAGCCGACCGGTCATGACTGGTCGACCTTCACAATAGAAGGGATACAGCAAGGGTGGCCGACCGGTCATGACCGGTCGGCCAGGTTTGGCTCCATGCACCTTTCAGCCATCCAGCAAGGGGGGCCGACCGGTCATGACCGGTCGGCCAGCATGTTTCTGGCTGTCCAGTGAAGGGGTTCGACCGGTCATGACCGGTCGGCCCAGTGTATTGTGCCTGCCCATTCAGCAAAGACCTCCGACCGGTCATGACCGGTCGGGACAGGTAGGGACAGGCCGTTTTCTGCCCGTTTTAGAGCCGTTGGAGCCCTCTTTTCTATATATATGGTGCTCCATTCTTGGGCAACCTAGGGAGAAGTTTTTAAGAGCCCATTCCATACTCATCTTGTACATCATTTGGGGCCTCAAAGAGGAGGTTTTCAAGTCATATCCCTTGTGTTTCAAACACAAGTATGGGCATTCAAATGCTATCAAGAGATGACTTGATTCCTCTCTCAAATCTAGAGGTGTGACACTATTCCACATAGGTATATCCTTTGTCCAAAACCTCTAGAAGACTCTCTAGGTGAATCTCCTAGTTGGAACAACCTACACATCCCATGTATGAGATTCACCCATCCTCTTAGCACCTTGGGCATTTCAAGGCATCGCATGCAAGGCGTTTGATTGAATGTGGCTGAGGCATTGGCAACGCAACGGCGGCACGATCGAGGGAGCAAAGGGACGCTGATTGAAGCACGGGAGAGCGGAGATCAAGCAACCCAATACGGCGCTAAACAAGGGGCTCATCCGACAAGTAAGTTGTCTTATTTGAGAGTCCATTTTAGAGTTTGTTTGTCAACTCGCCTTAGGGACGTTAGCCGTTCCTTGGCCCGTCAGCCGGGCCTAAATTAAGTCTCCAAGGGGGAGCCTCCGACACGGGAGTAAACGTGCGATAAGGTTGAGAGTTAGCCTATGTCTAAAACTCCGGATACGGTTGAGAGGTGAACCGATAAAACCTCCGTGTAAAGGTTGAGAGGTGAACCTCATTTAAAACCTCCGATAGTGAATGACGGTGTGCTCAAAGGGGTTGAGTACTTGAACCGGGAGTGGAGTAGACACGTAGTCGAACCACTATACATCCTTGTGTTTGTGATTGTTATTGAGCACATTGATATCTTTGCATTGTTAGTTTAATTGCTTAATTATGAATGATTGATATGAATGCATGCTAGGCACTTTTTAGGCATCCTCGCACAAGATGTACCTTCACTACTTGTGTAGACTTGAGCTCATTGATCCAATCTCATAAGTCTACACAAGGTGCATAGGTTAGTAGCTTAATTAGTTGAATCATTTTCTTACCTATGCATGCTTAGACTAGGTTTGGTTATTGCTTAACTCTTGCTAGTCTTGTGATTGGACCCACCAAGGCTTGGAAGCCAAGGTGTTCTTGCTTACCTAGCTTAAACTTGTTGAATTGCATAAGTAGGCGAAAAGAATTTTAAAAAGGTCCTATTCACCCCCCCCTCTAGGTCCATAGACATATCTCCGAGTATCTCTACAAGCGGTAAAACCGCACTTTCAACAACAACTTCCAGCAGCAATGTACTCTGCTTCGGCTGTGGATAAAGAGATGGAGTTTTGTTTCTTACCATGCCACGCCACAAAGAAATTTCCAACATAAAAACACCCACAGCTGGTTGATTTATGATCATCCATGTTTCCAGCCCAGTCGGCATCTGAATACCCTGCAATATCTGTAGATGAATCAAAGGGGTACCAAAGACCGTATTCGGTATTGCATCCTACAAACTAGATGATTCGTTTAACAGTGGTAAGTTGAGATTCTTTGGGATTAGCCTGAAACCGAGCACAAGCACCTACACTAAATGTAATATCTGGTCTACTAGCAGTGAGATACAGAAGACTACCAATCATGCTTCTATAGATCTACACTTTTTCCTGCAAGGTCTTTCGATAGTTTAACAGTGGTGCTCATAGGTGTAGTGTAAGATCGACCAGAATCTAAGCCAAATCTCTTAACAAGATCTTTAGCATATTTGGCTTGAGTAATGAATATACCTGATGCAAGTTGTTTTACTTGTAGCCCTAGAAACATGTTAAGTTCTCCTACCATACTCATCTCAAATTCTGATGTCATTAATTTAGCAAAGGAGATGGACATCTTCTCACATGTGGATCTAAAAACAATGTCATCCACATAAATCTGGGCAATCAACATAGAATTCTCAATTTCTTTTATAAAGAGAGTTTTGTCAACGCTCCCCCTAGCAAAATCATGGTCTATAAGAAAGTGAGTTAAGCATTCATACCATGCACGGGGAGCTTGTTTGAGTCCGTAAAGAGCCTTTTTCAATCGGTACACTTTGTGAGGATACTTAGGATCAATGAATCCTTTTGATTGTTCAACATATACTACCTCATCAAGTATACCATTCAAGAAGGCACTTTTTACATCCATTTGAAATAGTTTGAACTTTAAAGCACAAGCAACAACCATAAGGATTCTAATAGACTCGAGTCTAGCTACAGGGGCAAATGTTTCATCAAAATCAATGCCTTCAATTTGTGAATATCCCTGAGCAACTAACCGAGCCTTATTTTGTATTACATTCCTAGATTCATCGGATTTATTCTTGAAAATCCATTTGGTTCCAATAACATTTTTCCTTTCAGGCCTGTCGACCAGATACCACACCTCATTTCTAATGAATTATTGAAGCTCTTCCTGCATTGCAAGGATCTAGAATTCATTGTTTAGAGCTTCATCATCATTTTTTTGTTCTATTTTAGAAGTGAAACACATGTGACTGTTGACTACCTCCAACTGTCTCCTGATTTTGACACCAACGCTAGGATCCCCAATGATTTGATTGAGGGGGTGATCCTTGACAATTTGTACATCACTAGGAGCAATGAGGGCATTTGGAGATGAGAGTTGTTTATTAGATTTTCCTATCTCGCATATACCCTCATCTTCTTCTTCATCACCTGGAGACACAGATTTATCCAGGCTATCATCTACAGTCACATTAATTGACTCTTGAACTGATGAGGTACGAAGGTTGTAGACATGAAAGGCTCTACTATTTAATGAGTACCCTAAGAAGATACCCTCATCACTCTTGGAGTCGAACTTTCCCAAGTTTTCTCGGTCTCTTAGAATATAACATGTACTACCAAAGACCTTAAAGTATTTCACATATGGTGTCTTTCCACACCACAGTTCATAAGCAGTTTTGTTTAGACCTACCCTTAAATAAACTCGATTTATAATATAGCAGGCAGTGTTTACCGCTTCGGCCCACAGATTTTGCGCAAGATTCTTATTATTAAGCATAGTTGTGGCCATATCCAACAATACTCAATTTTTCCTTTTAGCAACCCCATTTTGTTGAGGTGTTTTGGGTGCTGAGAACTCATGGTGAATACCCAATTCATCGCATAATGCCTTCAAACGATGATCTTCAAATTCACCGCCATGATCACTCCTGATTCTTGCTACCATATATCCTTTCTCATTGTGAAGTCGCTTCACTAGTTTTTGGAATTCTCCAAAAGTGTCAGATTTTTCTCTTAGGAAGGCGACCCATGTGAATCTAGAGTAATCATCAATGACTACAAAGAAGTATCATTTTCCACCTTGGCTAAGTACCCTGGTAGGACCAACTAGGTCCATGTGTAGCATTTCAAATGGTTTTGATGTGACCAGGATAGAGGTTCTCTTGTGTGCAACCTTGATTTGTTTACCTTTTTGGCATGCGATGCACACAGCATTTGGTCTTTTACCCATCTTTGGTAGACCTCTCACCAAATTTTTCTGACTCAGTTTAAACAGATTTCTATAATGTACATGACCGAGTCAATGGTGCCATAGTTCTGTTTCATCCTGAACGGCCACGTGACACATGGTGGAGGAGCTTGAATTGTTGTGATTTTCAATGACATAACAGTTGTCTCCTGTGCGTAGACCTTTCATGACTAATTTTCCTGTGGAGTTTAGGATCTTACACATATCTTTGGAGAAGCTTACTGAGTGCTCTTCATCACAAATCTGTGAGATACTCAGTAAGTTGTGTTTAAGGCCATCAACATACAACACATTTTCAATTTCGGGCAAACCTGGCCCCGTGATGGTTCCTTTACCAATAATTTTAGCTATGCTCCCATCACCAAATGTGGCAGACCAACCATCAAATTCGTCATATGCACAAAATTGAGATCTATCGGCTGTCATGTGTCTAGAGCAACCACTATCCAAGTACCATCTAGGGGTATTCCCAGCTTTTAAGGCAGTATGAATGACTAAACACTTGTTCTTTACAACCCATTTAGTTGTTGTCCTTTTATGAGAGGTATTCTTATGGTGAGATTCTCTAGTTTTCTTGGGAGAATTAGATTTTCCTTTTTCACGCAAGAGAAGAGCAGTTTTCAAATTCATCATTTTAACTTGCTCCAATAGTTCAACCATCCTTTTGTCCTTCCTAGGATAATTCTTTCGAATGTGTCCTCCTTTTAGTGAAGTATGCATGGGAGGATAATTCTTTCGAATGTTTCCTCCTTTTGGTGAAGTATGCATGGGAGGATTCCAATAAGCTTGCACATTTTCCTTGGTCGGTACAAATTTACCTTTCAAGTTTTTGACCGGATTTTTGAACACCATGCACTCAAACTTTAAGTGGCCAATGTCTCCACAAGCATGGCAAACAGGAGATGCTTTGGTTTTACTTCCCGATGCACCATGATCTTTTCTTACCATAGGATGGACTGAGGTAGTTTTTGAAGTGTGACTGTCATAACCGAAACCTCTTCTGTCCATTGGCAATCTTACCACACCTAGGAGTTTTTCAAGGTTTTCTTCTCCTTGGGCGAATCGTCTTCTGGAGTCAACGACTTGACACTTAAGACGATTAATTTCAGTGTTCGCCTCTTTGAGTTCTTTCTCAAGTCTAGCATGCTTGTCTAGAGATTCACCACTTATGAGCTTTTTTTTCTTGTTCAAGCTCATCATTCTTCCTTTTCAGTTCTTTTAGATCTTAACCCATCTTTTAATTCTCAATTTTCAATCCGTCAAGATTTTTTGTCAATTTGTCATTTTCAGCCTTCATTTGGCCCAACTTTTTAATGGTATTTATATTTTCAATGTATAGTTGGTTATATACCTCCTGAAGGCCTTCATCCTCATTCTCATCATCACTCAAGGAATCATTTTCAGTGTTAGAGGATTCATGATCATCAATGTCTCCGGTGATCTTTGCAATGGGCTCAATTTGAGGCACAATATCAGTAATGGAGGCCATTAAAATTCTGATTGAACCTTGCTCCTCCTCACTTTGGTATATGAATGATTCTGATTCAGATTCTTCAGTTTCATCCCATGTAGCTGCCATTGCTTTTTTCTTGGCCTTTTTATCGGTGCACTCGGATGCAATGTGACCAAATCCTCTACACTTGTAGCATTGAGGATCTTTTGACTTAAAAAAATTTTCCTTGTTGTTCTTGGAGTCAAAAGGTTTACCCTTCTGGTAGGGTTTCCTTCTAAAGGTATTTCCCCTAGTTTTGAAGAATTTTTGAAATTTCTTGGCCATAAGTGCCATTTCTTCTAAGTCTGGATCTTCCTCAGTTCCGCATTCAGAATCTTGTTTCTTGTGAGAAGATTTCAGGGCTGTACTTTTGGATTTGGAGGGAGTTTTGAAACCTAGCTCATAGGTTTGAAGGGACCCTAGTAATTCTTCAACTTTCATGGTATTTAGGTCCCTACATTCTTCTATGGTGGTAACTTTGGAAGAGAACCGTTCTGGTAGGGATCTCAGAATTTTCCTACACAGTCTATTCTCCGGAACAGGATCTCCCAAGCCCCACATTTCATTTATGATCTTGTTCAGTTTGGTATAGAAATCAGTAAATGTTTCGTGCTCCTCCATAATAATGTTTTCAAATTGTGTAGAGAGGCGCTGAAGTTTTGAGTTTTTAACAATGCTTGTTCCCTCATGAGTAACTTCAAGAATGTCCCATGCCTGCTTACTGGTTGTGCAATTTTGAATCTGGCCAAATTCATCTTTAGAAACTGAACAAAAATGGCATTCAGGCCTTTGGCATTATGAACACGTTGAAGTTTATCATAATCGGTCCACATCGCCTTATCTCTTGGCCTGAGGACATCCGGTTCACCTTCCTTACATATAGTGTCCATTGGGGGTTTATATCCAATATCAATCATGTCCCTAACATCCGAATCAATAGATTCCAAAAAGATGCGCATTCAGGCTTTCCAGTATGGATAGTTTGACCCATTAAAGAAGGGAGGCTTAGTAACGGATGAAGAGTCCTCTCTAGACATATTTTCAAGTTCTCTTAGGATCTCACTCCGGGTTTTTAAACCTGAGCAGAGGAACCCGCTCTGATACCAATTGAAATTGCGGTTTTACCGCTTGTAGAGATACTTGGAGATATGCCTAATGTCCTAGAGGGGGGTGAATATGACTTTTTGAATTTTCAATTACAATTAAAACTAATCAAGTTAATCTTAGTAACCAAGATTCTCACAATAACATTCAAGGCAATTATATGATGAATTTGTAAGCAATGACTATCATAAGCATTTCATCAAACAGTTAGCATTCATGATTAACTAAGCCATTCAACACCTAGCAATCATTCAAACTCACAATGCACAACGATTTATAGTGGTTCGGTTTCCCTACTCCACTCCTGGTTCACGATCTCAACCTATGAGACCACCGGATTTCACTATAATCTTGGTTTTAAATCAGGTTAACTATCAACCTTGACATCCTTTGATCTAGGACCGCGTTTACCATCCGTCGATGGCCCAATCCAGGGACTTGACGAGTTTGGATCTCAAACTCTCATCAATCCTAATCCAAGGACGGTCACGTACACTCCCACCGGAGTTTTCCAATCTAGGGAATAGAGATTCAATAAATGGACTCTCAAATACTAGACATACCTAGACGATTGAGCCCCGATTCGATGCCTTTGATGAGTAGCTTCAGCTCCACGTGCTTCAACTTCTCTTTGTGCTCCCAAGATCAGCTACCAGTGCAAATGATGAGTTTATGTTGATGCCGGGTAGTTGGGAGAGAGTTGGTCAAGTTCGTCTTGCCTATTCAATGCAATGGTAATGAGGGAACTGCCAAACTTCAAGCATTCAATGGCTATAAACGACCTCATAAAGATATTCCGAAGGTAGGTCAGCCATGAATGAAGGTCTTGAGTTCATACTTCAAACCGAGCTTTGAATACTCATTGATAAGCCATTAATGGCTAGGTTTGAATGATGAACTCAAGGGAGTTAAGAGCAAAGAGGGTAGGAGGATGTGAGTAAAAGTTCTCTCTCTTAGCTCTTGAAGGGTATTGAATGCATGCCATGAAAGACCACAAGACATGGCTATATAGAGCCCCAAATGATGGCCCCAACGGATTTAAAACGGTCACATCCGACCTGTCAGAGAGGGGTCTCAACCGGTCGGATGGACCGGTCGCAATTCAAAACACTAGGCCACATTTGAGTCTGCCCGACCGGTTAATACCGGTCCGCTCACCTTGCTGGACTAAATGAAGAATGCAGGTCGACCAGTCAAGAGCCGACTGACCGGTCGGCTGCGCTGGCTGGAATGATTTAAACATGCAGGCCGACCAGTCAAGACCGGTCGGCTGCGCTTCTGAAAAATGCAGCACAGCTGCTGGATTGATTTGAATAACTGGCCAACCGGTCAAGACCGGTCGGCAGTCCAGCTAAATTTCATCCAACAGGTCTCTGACCTCTTTTGATGCACCTGGCCGACCGGTCAAGACCAGTCGGCTGTCTTGGTAGCCTTTATGTAGCACAGCTGCTGGACAGGTCTAGAGCTTCTGGCCGACCGGTCAAGACCGGTCGGCTGTCCAGTTGAGGTTATCACAGCAAGGATGCTGATTGTGTTGATGGCCCTGGCCGACCGGCCAAGACCGGTCGGCTGTCTAGATGGTTTCATAACAGCAAGGTTGCTGGATCAAGTTCTTCAACACAGCAGCGGCTCACTTTCAAGCATGAAGTGATAAGGTGCACGGGGTCCAATGCTTGGACATATCTTCAATTACGTTGTGCACCAGCCATGGACCACAAGTCTGATCAACTTGTGCAAGGGTCAAGAGGGAATGGGATAGGATAGGTGAGTCATTACCCCATTCTTTGATGTTTTGGGTTTCCTATGGTCGATCTATATGCAACTTACCTGAGATCTTGCTTTAGCTTGAGCTTGAGCAATGGAAGAAGCATTGTCTTCAAGTCTTAGATCTTCAAATCTTCGACCGGGGCTCACACGACAAGACACGACCAACCAATATGACAATTGACAAAATAAAGTATACTAACAAGAGGTTGTATGTTCTGCTGAGAAAAAGAAAATTACAGCGGGAATTCGTCCTTGAGTTGGCCTTAAAACCAAAGGGTCATCAGGCGCCCGACCAGAACCTGTCCGGGCGCTTGACCAGTGCAAAAATCGTCCAGCAGCACAATGAGCCAGTCTAGAGTAATTCCGGGCGCCCGACCAAAGTGAGAACCGGGCGCCCGACCAGTGAAAAACGGGCATCAGGGCGCCGGACCACAAAATTGTCAGGGCGCCCGACCAACTCATTTTCAGTCCAGCATTTAAACACTTTTATTGGACCGGATTTCGAGCGCCCGACCCAATCTGACCGGGTGCCCGACTCTACGTGAATCTGCCAGTTATTTGACCGTTGGAGGAAACTTTATAAAAGCGGGGGATTCGATTTTAGGGCCAAGTGAGGGGATTTTGAGGAGATAGAAGCCACCATTGCTAGAGATCATCAGAGGCTCTATCCCAAACCCATATCAAGTCATTCTCCTTGTGTTTTCATCATAAGCTTGGGCTATTCAATGACATCTTGAGAATGTACTTATTTCCTCTTGATTCCTAGGGTTTAGACACCTTGATCATAGTTAAATCCATTGTCTAAACACCACCTAGGAGTCTAAATAGGTGTATTCCTCTAGGAAACCCATTCCCTACCATTTGTAGAGGTTTCACCATTCCCTGACACCTTCGGCATCTCCAATGCAGCATCACATACAAGGTAGTTGATCTTGGAGCTGAAGCCTTGGACAAACCAGCGGCGTCAAAGATCTGGGGAGCACGAGCTGACTCAAGCACGAGGGAGCGAAAAGAAGCAACCTAAAGTGGTGCTACAAAGGGGTTCAATCCACAAGTAAGGTTGTCTTGTTAGGAGTCTATCCACTCAATTCCCTGTGGGAGTTGAGTGTAGAGTTTGTTTGACAAACTCGAACTAGGGTCGTTTGCTGATCCTTGCCCTGTTAGTCGGCCTAAAATCTAGGGACATTATCCATTCCTTGGCCTGTTTGTCGGCCTAAAGACTAGGGGTTGTTCGGGACTCCTAGGTTTGTTTGCCGAGCTTAAATTCAGGGACGTTAGCCGTTCCTTGGCTCATTAGTCAGCCTAAACAAAGTCTCCAAGGGGGAACCACTAACACGGGTGTGAACTTGTAGGTTGGGAGGAACCTGTAAACTCCTCGGTTGGATGGATCCGAGTTAAAATACCTTGGTTGGGAGGAAACAGAATTAAACTCCCTGGTGAATGCCGGTGTGCTCAAAGGGGTTGAGTACTTGAACCGGGAGTGGAGTAGAAAAGTACCCGAACCACTATACATCTTTGTGTTTGTGATTGTTCTTGAGCACATTTCTCTTTATGCATTGTGTTTAATTGATTAATTATGAATGCTTAGTTAGGAATGTATGCTAGGCACTTGATAGGCACATCCACACATACAAGATGTACTTTCACTCCTTGAGTAGACCTGAGCTTAATTGATCCATCCTCACTTAAGTCTACTTGAGTTGCATAGATTAGATTCTTCATTAGTTTAATCATTTATTGATCTATGCTTGCTTAGACTAGGTTGTTAATTGCTTCCATCATATGCTAGTCTATTGATTGGACCGACTAAGACTTGGAAGCCGAAGTGTTAATCGCTTACATAGTTTAATTTGTTAAATTTGTTAAGTAGGCGAAAAGATTTTAAACAGGTCCTAATCACGCCCCCGTCTAGGACTTAGCCATAGTTCTAGTTGCTCCTTTAAGCTTCCGCACGTGTATGCATAGGGTGTCGTGTTAAACTACCCGACGTAATTTTAGTTGGTATTAGAGCGGGTTGCTCTTCAAGGACTTAACCGTCTAGAGTGAGATCCGATACCAGAGCACTAGCATCATGTCTAACCGAGATGGGAATACTGTCAACCGTCCACCATACTTTGACGGATCGAACTACGCCTATTGGAAGGCTAAAATGATGATTTTTCTCCAATCCATCGACTGATCCGTGTGGGCAGCAACAGTAAACGGATATTCTTTGCCCACTCTACAAGTGGAGGTTGATGGTAAGATCATTGTCATTCCCAAAGATGATGAGAAATGGGATGACAATGAGAGAGCTCAATATGTGACAAATGCCAAAGCTCTCAATGCGATCTGCTATGGTGTTTCCTCAGAAGAATTTCAGCGCATTCTCACATGCGTAACTGTAAAAGAAGCTTGGGATATATTTGAAGTAACCCACAAGGGAACCAGCACAGTAAGACACTCTAAGCTTCAGCTCTTAACCACCAAACTTGAAAACATTAGGATGGAAGAGACTAAAACCTTCATGGAGTTTTATACTAAACTTTCTGATATTTGCAACTCCATGTTTGCCTTGGGGGAAAGGGTTCTGGAGGGAAGATTGTATAGAAAAATACTTAGATCCCTCCCAGAAAGATTTAGTACCAAGGTAGTTGCCTTAGAAGAGTGTAGAGACATAGATAACATGAAAGTAGAAGAACTTATAGGTTCCCTACAAACTCATGAACTACACTTTAGGGCCCCCTCTAAGAAGAAAGACATCGCTTTAAAATCTTCACATAGACACTCACATAGGCAAAAGAAAATTAAGAGTGAGTCGTCCGAAGATAGCGATGATGAGGATGATGATCTCAATGAAAGATTCAAGAGATTCTTCAAGTTTGATAGAGGAAATAGCCATGACAAGAAGGATAAGAAGGGTGCTAAACATAAATGAAAATCATCCAAACCTTCATCCGTCCGATGTTACGGTTGCGGTCAATGTGGCCATATTGCTCTAGATTGTCCAGAAACGCCTAAACTGAAAGGTAAAAAGGCTATGGTAGCCACATGGGATGATACGGAGGAGTCAAACTCTGAATCTAACGACTCCAATAGTGGCGAGAGCCAAGACATAGTGAGAGCTCTCATAGCTTCCACCACTACCTCTCTTCCCCCTAATCTAAGAGAGGATCCCGACCGCTTTCCCTTCTAGGAGAAGAAGGAGTTCCCTAACATCTCACCTCATGCTACATTTTATGAGGGTGTTGTGGAAATTAGTTACCCTTAGGCTAATCAAGCTAAACATAGTTAGAGAGGGTAGCTAGAAAGGCATCAATAGGTAAATCTGAGGATTTCAGCCTCATTTCTGTATGTATGGGAAAATCGGAGGATTCAAGCCTCATTAGCCCAAAATTTGATGATTTAGCCTTGCTTTTAATTGATATTTGCCTACTAAATTATCACCATACTTAGATTAGCTAATCTTGCTGAATTTTATGCTTAATTATATGTTAATCTTTGCTTTTTATTGGTCTTGGTATACCAATTGGGGAGGTTGGTTGATTAGGATGTAAGCCCTTGAGCTTTTAATGCTAAATGTATATCATAGATGACCAATTTTGCATGATTAACTATGCTTAGAATAGTACATTTTCTTGTTAATCATGTTCCCATGCATGCTCCATGTTTTATATGTTCATGCACCCTATACTCTCTCTAGTTAGCATGTGCTTATAGTTATAATTGTGACATACTATCTACTCTTACCTTAACCTTAATTGATATATCATTAAGGGGGAGAGAATAGTTTGTCAATTGCTGACAAAAAGGAGGAGAAAGATAAAGTCCCACTAACACTAGTTTGCTACGTTTTGTGATGCAGGGATTGACAGGTTATGGGGGAGCATTCAAGAGGAGCTTGCTTAGTTACATGTCTTAGTGTTTCAAGTTGTAAATTTTTTAATTTTGACATGTAATTTATTTTGTTTTGGTAGGATAGGTTTTTGTAAGTAATTAACAAAGGGGGAGATTGTCAGTGCACTTTTCTGTGGCATGGTAGTGCACCTTGTTTGTCAATTACTTAGGTCAGTGAGTCTAGGGTCGGTTGAGCTTAATGAAGACGAAGACCGAAGACTCGATATGGACCGGTCGCATCAGGAAAGAAGGAATAGGTAAAAGTGATGCCTTGGTGAGCCCTAGCCTAGTACCTACCCAAAACCATTAACCTCTAGATGACCATGACCCAATAGGCATACCCTCAGTCATCTTAGAATGGCTTTAGGTGTCCCAAAACACCACCAAAAGAATGGCCAAAGAGGTTGCATGTTCTGCTGAAAAACAGAAAATTACAGCAGGAATTCATGCCTAGTCGGGCGCCCGACCTAGAGTGGAATTCATACATGAGTTGGCCTTAAAACCAAAGGGTCACCGGGCGCCTGACCAGAACCTGTCCAGGTGCCCGACCAGTGCAAAAACCGTTCATTAGCATAATGACCCAGTCTAGAGTAAGTCCGGGCACTCGACCAAAGTGAGAACCGGGCGCCCGACCAGTGAAAAACGGCCATCGGGTGCCCGACCGTAATTGTCCGGGCGCCCGACCAACTCATTTTCAGCCTAACGTTTAAACACTTTTATTGAACCAGATTTCGGGCGCCCGAACTAATCTGATCAGGCGCTCGACCCTACGCGAATCTGCCTGTTATTTGACAGTTGGAGCAAACTTTATAAAAACGGGGGATTCGATTTTAGGGCCAAGTGAGGGGATTTTGAGGAGATAGAAGCTACCATTGCTAGAGACCATTAAAGGCTCTATCCCAAACCTATAGCAAGTCATTCTCCTTGTGTTTTCATCACAAGCTTGTGTTAATGCACTTTCTGTGGCATACTAGTGCACCTTGTTTGTCAATCACTTACGTTAGTGAGTCTAGTGTCGGTTGAGCTTAATGAAGATGAAAACCGAAGACTCAAGTGGCCCCGTTGCATCAAGGAAGAAGAATCAGGTAAAAGTGATGCCTTGGTGACTTAACCTTGAACAAAACCCAACCCTTAACCTCTTTGATGACCTTGACCATCTTAGGAAAACCCTTAGTCATCTTAGAGTGGCCCTAGGTGTCCCTGAACATCACCCAAATTGTGGCCTAAGCAAGTGGGTTGAAGAGCACTTGAGTCAGCAACCATCAGGCTGAACCCAGGCCTGACCGACCGGTCACGACCGGTCGGATAGACTGGACCAACCGGTCAAGACCGGTCGGACTGAGGTCCAGAGAGGTCAGGGGGTGCTGGAGTGTGCAGGCCACTGGGGCCGACCGGTCAAGACCGGTCTGCTGGGCTGGTCCGACTGGTCACGACTGGTCGGACAGTCTTCCTCCACAAGACAGCAAGCTTTCTGTCTTATGTTGGCCTATCGCCGACCGGTCGTGGACCCTGGACGACCGGTCGTGGACCCTTGGCCGACCCGTCACGACCGGTCGGCACTAGCCATTTTCTGCCCGTTTTGTATCTGTTGCACACTTTTCTATATAAGGGCTTGGCTTGTTTTGAGGGGTAAGAAGAGGGATTTCGAGAGGAGTGAAGCCACCATTGTTGGAGACCATTTGAGGCTCATTCCCAACCTATGCAAGGCATCTTCCTTGTGCTTTAACACAAGATTAGAGCATTCCAAGCTCATGAAGAAGATGACCTTCATCCCCTCTTGATCTCTAGAGTTTAGAACCTTCTTGATTGGCATATCCTTGTCCAAAACTCTAAGATGAGATCGTTGTAGGAGAGAACCTCTAGGCAACCCATTCCCATCAGTTGTAGAGTTATCAAACCTATTCTCCTATCACCTTGAGCATCTCAAAGGCATCACATGCAAGGTGTTTGATCAAGTGTGGCTGAGTCATTGGCGACGCAACGGCGACACGATCGAGGGAGCAAGGGAAGCTGATTGAAGCACGGGAGAGCGGAAATCAAGCAACCCGAACCGGCGCTAAACAAGGGGCTCATCCGACAAGTAAGGTTGTCTTTATTGAGAGTCCATTTAGAGTTTGTTTGTCAAACTTGATCTAAGGACGTTAGCTGTTCCTTGGCCCGTTAGCCGGGCCTAAACTAAGTCTCCAAGGGGGAGCCTCCGACACGGGAGTAAACGTGCGTTGGGTTGAGAGTTAGCCTTTGTCCAAAACTCCAGTTATGGTTGAAAGGTGAACCGGTAAAACCTCCGTGTAAAGGTTGAGAGGTGAACCTCATTTAAAACCTCTGATAGTGAATGGCGGTGTGCTCAAAGGAGTTGAGTACTTGAACCGGTAGTGGAGTAGACCCAAAGTCGAACCACTATACATGCTTGTGTTTGTGATTGAATTGAGTACATTGATATCTTAGCATTGTTAGTTTAATTGTTTAATTATGAACGCTTGATAGGAATGTATGCTAGGCACTAGATTGGCACATCCACACACAAGATGTACTTTCACTAGGTGTGTAGACTTGAGCTCATTGATCCATTCTCATAAGTCTACTTAGGATACATAGGTTAGGAACTTGATTAGTTAAATCATTTATTTACCTATGCATGCTTAGATTAGGATTGTTTATTGCTTAACCATATGCTAGTCTTGTGATTGGACCCACTTAGGCTTGGAAGCCAAAGTGTTCATGCTTACTTAGTGTTAGAACTTTGAAAAAGAGAGAGATCACAAAACTACTCGTCACCAGTCCTTCTTTCTTTTTTTTTTTCGAGTTTCTTTTATTCTGCGGGAATTCTGAGTATAGAGACATTCATAGACAATCATAAGTAATCACAAAGTGTACACGAGAGAGAGATATCGTAAGGCAAATTTTATTCCAGAGATTCTGAGATCTTTTACATTCCAGGTTGTGATACTGGTCACAAGCCTTTAATTACATCAACGGTTGATCACCCTTGATTGGAAGGCAAAAGACTAATCCGCCGGAGATTATGGTCTTGAGTTCATGGTCGTGTAGACCTTTGTTTTCTTGTTATAGACTGAGCCATATTTATTAGACACGTCGATGTCTATGTCCCATTTTCTTTCGGATTGTTCGGGTTGAGAGACTATCAGGATTTAAGTGGTGCAACTCAGGGCCCGCGCCTGTTACTGTGAACAGGTGACCGCTGGAATATACGATCCTCGAATGTTGGTCGGCATGACCCAAGGCCCACGCTCGTATTTTTATGACAGGTGACCTTAGGAAAGCACTCTGCAACAGTTCCCGAGCGAGGGTTTTTAATCGAGTGGTGCAACTCTGGGCCCGCGCCTGTTACTGTGAACAAGTGACCGCTGGAATACACGAACATCGAAATGTTGGTCGGCATAACCTAAAGCTTGCACCTGTTACTGCGCACAGGTGACCTTAGGAAAGCAATCCGCAACTACCTCATCAGCTCAACCGACGGACCCGTTGTCGATGGGTAGGGCATCGACTGTCTTTTTCATAGTGGCAGTCCATAGCAAGATGTTTCAAGCTTAGTTAGAACTCTTTGTTTGTGGTTTCTCGTGGTAACCATAACCCCTTAGGTTTAGCCTCGGACCTTTATCCGGGATGAATAGAGCTTTGTACAATAAAGTAAATGTATTTCTTCTGGAGTCGGGCGACTCGTCTTTGAGAACGCTCTTTCTTCTGAGTATTTTCCAATGATCTGTTTGGGATCAGGTAGGCTTTGTCGAGCCAAGATCTCTTGAGGATCCAAACTCAATGGGCTGGATCGGCTATCTCCGATGCCTGTAAGTGGCTAAGTATAGGGTCCGATGGGTACCCACATATGCCAATTTCTTATGAATAATGGGGATCGGTGCCCCGAGAATGCTTGAATCGGCTGTTGGATAGCTTGAGTACTTCAGCTTTGCCTCGGCGTCTTTGAGATCGCGGTTGATTTCAACTGGCACTAGTCAATTCTCAAGCCAACAGGACACTTCCCAAGGCTGAAAAGGACTAAGTAGTGGACCTGCTTACGGTCTGATTAGGGAAATCGGTGAATATTATTGATAACCATCTTTGAACAGGGGTGGATTACGTCTATGAAGATCGCTGTGCGATCACGTTTCGATTTGCTTAGCAGAAGTCGATTTCCAGGCCAACAGGGCACTTCCCAGGGCTGGAAATGACTAAGTAGTGGACCTATTTGCGGTCTAATCAGGGAAATCGGTGAATATTGTTGATGACTGACTTGGAACAGGGGTGGATTATGTCCATGGAGATCAGGGTGCGATCGTGTTTCGATTTGCTTAGCAGAAGTCAATTTTCGGGACAACAAGGCACTTCTCAGGGCTGAAAATGACTAACTAGCGGGCCTGCCGACCGCTTGATTAGGGTATTAAAGAGTCCTGAGATTGGATAACCCCGTCGCGGTGCATGATTATGATGTATCATGTCAAGTAGAAGAAAAGTTTCCCTCTCGGGCTCGGTCCAATTCCGCTCGATTCTTCTCGTTTTAGGCCATTTTCGACTCTTTCGGAAGGATTTTCGAGGCTACCAAATTGGCTAAGTGTTGATCATTTTGGACCAAAACACTGATTTGGGCCACTTATCATTAACCGTTGGAGAATCTGATCTGGTGGATGGATAGAACTCATCGAGACGCATCTAGGAGAGGCAGTTTCATCAAAATCCGATCCCGGCCAAAGGCGGGCCGCACAACGGAAGGTCCACCTCCCCCATCAGTGTCCAGGTGCATGGGGGGGTGTGTATAGGCGCATGTGGCCATTTGTGCAGGCGTATGTGGCACTGCATGATCTTTCAGGCGCATGTGGTAGGGAACCGGGCGCATGTCCCATCTCCCGGGCGCATGTGGCCCTTTTTTCATGAAAAACGGGAGTCCGGAAGCAATCCCGACGCATGTGGTGGTGCACATGCGCCTGGACCTAAGGAGTGGGCACATGTCCCTCCCAGACTTAAAGAAATTTGGGATTTTTCGGTGGGAAAAGCCGGCGCATGTGGTGGAATAAGCCAGCGCATGTGGGGGATAAGCCGGTGCATGTGCCCAGCACTTAGAAATTTCAGGATTTTCTTCCTGAACTTGGGATTCCGGCGAGGAAATCCCTTTTCGACGAGGGTTTCCGGCGAGGGAATCCACTCCGGCCAAGGCATCCGGCGAGGGGAGAGAAAGCAAGCGCATGTGGTGCTTACATCACTCTGAGGTCAGCGGGGGATGATCTCATGCTGATGAAATGAGGTGACTTCACTATTTACAAGGGGTAATCGGGTTCGGGTCCGGTCCGTCGGGTATTTCCTGGCACATGTGCCAGAAAACAAGTCAAGCGCATGTGAAAAAAATGCACCAGGCGCATGTGGAGGATCCGGGCGCATGTCCTTTACCGGCGCATTTCCCGGCGCTTTTCGAAAAAGTGTTTCATTCACTCCATTTCACTAATAGGGTGCAAGCACATGTGGTTAGAGGCTAGGCGCATGTCCTTTGCCGGCGCTTTCCCACTACTTAGCCAGATTTTCGGGATTCCAGCACTTCAGCTCCGACGAGGGACTTTCAAAGGACAGCTACCTTTTCTAGACATGTACTCACTGTCGCCAAGCCACTTCTAGGCTAGGATTGACCTCCTAAATGAACGGGGTGGGGTGTGGAAGTCCAGGTGTTGATAATTTTGGTACTTCATAATTTGGAACCTCTGGGTCGACTTGTCGTATAGGAACGTTGTTCTGGGGGGCGCGCGCATGGAAATACGCATCGTAATAACTTCAAACTTACTATTTAAGGGTTTTGGGGCACTCTGGATCATTTGGTGGTGAAGCGCATGTCCAGTTCCGCTCTAAAATGGTAGCTGTAGGCTTACGGACCCTTTTTGGTCAGCTTAAGACGGGGATGAAACGCATTTTGAGGTGCGCAGGTAAAAATATACATCGAATGACTTCAAAACTTGCAGGTTAAGGGTTTTAGGATATTTCGGATCATTTGGCGGCAAAGTGCATGTCCAGTTCCACTCTGAAATGGTAGCTGTAGGCTTACGGACCCTTTTAGTCAGCTCCGGGCAGGGATGAAATGAATTTCGAGGTGCGCAGGTAAAAATATGCACTGGATGACTTTGAAACTTACAGGTTAAGGGTTTTAGGACATTTTGGATCATTTGGCGGTGAAGCGCATGTCTAGTTCCGCTCCGAAATGGTGTTTACGGATTTTGGTCGCTACCAAGTGATCAGGGTTATGCTGGCATTTTCAGGGCTTTCCCGACCTCAAAACTGATCCAAATTATTATCAATAGACCACGGGATGTTGTTTTACAATGGGTACAAATTTGAGCCCCAACAAGTGCCCCCCCGGTGTGCTGCGCTGGATGCTTATGTCATGCCAGTGCAGTGCACCGGTCCCCCAGGCTCAAGTATAAATAGTTGACTCACTGAGTCATTCCACAATTTTTCGAGTCAGAAAACTCCAATTCTCCCAAGGTGAGAGAGCTCACCCTCGAGCTACAGGCACATGTGGTCCCCTTGTGGGCGCATGTGGCCTGCCATCCATTACTTTTTTCGACAAAGTACTTCCTCCAGGCGCATGTCACATGCCCATGATGAAGCAGGCGCATGTCCCAGGTGCATGTTGTTCTGGGCATGCGCCCAGGGCACTGCCCGGACTTGTGTCTTTTCAAAAAAATTAGAGGCGGGCGCATGTGTGGCTGCCACATGCACCTGAAGCTTGAATTCTAAACTCATTTCCTCCCTTTCTTCTGAGCCGGGCGCATGTCAGATTGGACATGCGCTTGATGCCTTATGAGATGAAGTTGCATTTTCAAATTTTATAGATTGGGCACATGTGAGGAGCCACATGCGCCTGACGCTCCACCTTGGGCGCATGTGAGCCCAACACTTAGCCAAAAATTTCATTTTTAGCCCCTGCTTTGCACTTGGTGAAGAAATGGCATTTCCGACTCCGTTTCTCAGTCAAATTTAGTGTTGTTTGAGGCTAGATCACTTAAAATTCAAGCACGATTGGAGCTTAGTGCCTTGGGCCTGCAGTTGGCTGCCTACTTTGGCCTATCACAGCTTGCAACTGTCTATTTTAGGCAGGTTCAGAGTATGTCTGCCAGAGTGCGCCTATAGTGTTCTGATTGCCTGTAAAGTTGCTGTGTGCGAATAGTTGCGTATGTATGATGCTGAAACTGTTTCCTGACTCTGTCCAGTACCTACTTATAAGCACCTGGACTTGTCAAGGCTACTTTTAGACTAAATGCACGGATGTATTGTGGGTTCAGTCTGTGATTTTATGTGTGCATCAATCACATGTATGCATGCATGTATGATGGCAGTTGCTTTGTTATGAAATGCGTATGATGATTGATATGCTATGCTCTTGATTTTGTTGCTTTCATGCTCTTTATGCTGTGCTTGTGTTTGCGATACGATTTTCTTAGGCTATTTGCCCGTGTGTATTGAGTTGTTTTCTGATGTTGTTTTGTTTACGCGTTGCAGTGAATTGCAGTAGCGACAATGAGATCTTCTGGTGAAACCTCTAGGGTCGCATGCTTCTGGTCCGACGCCGATGAAGCGCGATCGAAAAAGAACAGCTGAAGGTTCTTCTAACCCTCCTCCTCCAAGACGTAACTCTCGCTTCTTTCCTACGGTCGAACCCGAGATAAAGGATTTCATGGAGCGTATTGGGCAGCTTCCTCATGAAGTGCTGGTGCACATCTTCATCAACAAGACAGCGCCTGAACCTCCAAAGCGGGGAACAGAACAAGAGTGGGTCTATTAGTATGCCCAACTTGCTGGTGTGGTGAGTGCCATCGAGGCAGGTCCTCAAGATATACCTGTTCAAAATGTAGAAGAGAATTTGACAGGTCAGAAAGGTAAGAAGAAAGGAGGACGAGGAAAACAACCGATCAAGGCGCTCAGTCAAGCGGAGCGATTGACACAGCTCCTCGACTTGAAATATGAAAGGATGAAGATTGGATGGGAGAGCAACAAGATCACTACTGAGCGTGGCATCTGCATCATGAACCCCTACAATGGCGAAGTCATCTTGCACCAGAAGTCTCTTATGAGGTGTAAACCTTTTTCGAGCATCAAGCCATCTAATGCACGTAGACCTAGCCAGTTCTATGGAGTGGAGAGATGGTCTTCAGTTCCTGAGAGATTACTCACCGCCACCCTGGGAAGCAACGGGAAGCAACAAAAGGTTGGTGAGATTAAGGAGATGACTTTTCTCATGCCTACATGTGATTCGCATGCACCTTATCCGACTCATTTCTTTGAGATGGTGCGTCAAAGATTCCTTCCTATGAGCACGTTCGCAATGTGGGAAACTTCGAGCTTCCGTACCCGAGGGCATCTGAATCGTCGTGACAGCTACATCCCCTGGGCGAAGGAGATTCTGATCCGGCATGAGGCTGTGCTGAGGGAGGTCGGGCTCTACTATGCCATCGAGGCGACTGCCGGCTTCTTTCCGCGAGATCCGACGATTCTCAGGGGCTTCTTAAATTACTGGAGTTCCGTTACCAACTCTTTCCATCTTCCTCAAGGAGAGATGAGCATAACCCTCTGGGATCTTAAGATGATGGCGGGCTTGCCCATACGTGGCGGGTATTATCACGAATATATCCCCTCTGATGAAGAATTGTCTGGCTTCAGGCGCGAAGGCAATCGGAAGGCTTATCATTCCAAGGTGTGTTTGGAGTTGTCCAATGAATTGCAACAATTTGACTGCATTACAAAGATACACTATGAAGATTGGTCAGTTTACTTCAGCCACGGCTTGAAGTAAGTCTTCACGGGACATCCCTTTCTTTCTTTTCATGACGTACGCTGTTTTCTCCTGCATAGCTTCTTATGTGAAATTCTCTATCATTTCTCTCTTTCAGGATCGACTACTGAAAAATATAAAGTTGATATTAAAAGAATAAGGGCTTTACGACAAAGGTTCCAATGCAAATTTCCTTGCCCGAACGTATTGTCTCCCACTTGCGAGCTAGCAGGCTTCCTCGCTTACTGGTTGTCTGCAGTCACGCTTCCTAGCTCGAAGAGTGCTGATGGCGTCAGGGTTTCTTACTTCGTTATGGCAGGTGCCCTTGCCAGTGGTCAACGTCTTGCTATAGAGCCACCTGTACTCTGCAGCATATATAGAGCGTTTGGTTATGTTGCCAATAATTCGGACAAACCTGCTGATGGAATGGATGCTGCCCATTGCCCGTGGCATTATTTCTGCGGCTGGTTAGGCGTTTATTTCCCGTGGGTATATGGCATGAAGCCTCACGCCTACTTCTTTCCGGACTGAGCGCCTCTTATCAGGTTCATGAAGGCCAAGATGGTGCTTAAGACGCCAGAATAGGTGTCTTCAAGGATCTGCAGTGAGAATGAAGTTGACTTTTATCATTTTCCTACTTCCATTGCTGATGAAGATATCGAAGTCGTCGATGATGAGGATTCGGTTGACTCTTCTGACAGAGAATTCCTGATATCGATCCGGACCGCCTCTCTCCTGTTCCGCGAAGGCATGGAGTTCTGGCGCGAGCCTTACTACCCGAGCAGGTTATCCAGACAGTTCGGCTACGATTAGGGTGTTCCGTCGACTCCACCGAGAGTGACGAGGATAGAACAAGCATATGGTACGGGTCCTGTCCATTGGGAGTGGATGTGGGACCAACTTTTGCTGACATGAACTGGTGCGAGGTTCGTGTTGCCTGGCGGTAGTCGACGTCCCGCGACTTCTTATGGTTGGATGAGATGGTGGGTGCATCAGTACGTGCGCATCCGGGATGCCAAACCTGTCGATTTCCCTCTCTATCTCTCTCCTTCAAGGTTGAATGACGTTCCTGAGGACGGTCTTGGTTATCTTCGTGAGCAGCGTGAGGCCGTCGGAGTTCCTGGTACCAGCCATCTGACTTCCTTGAACGTGCCGATCACTCGTAGGAAAGAAGATGGAGCGTTAGACGGATGGTATTGCTTCAGGGTCCCTATACAGAGGCGTCAGCGAGAGGTCGGATCTTCGCGTCCTCCGGCAGAGACTGCTCCTCCGTCTGTCAAAGAGGATGAGCCTACGGAAGGCATGGTAGGAGTTAGACCTTCTGATGATTTCGTTAACGATCTTCCACCGGGCCGCGCGAGAGATCAGTTGAGAGTCAAGATAAGACTCACACCAAGAGTTCGCCCGTCAGCGCCTGAGAAAAACTTAAGAAAGGCAGAAATGTTACATATCAAGAAGTGGGGGAGTTTGGATCTGTCATTGCAGATCACTACTCCAGAGATAGTGGTAGGTGCGACTGTTGCCGATAGCCGCGAAGAAGGTGAGCTTCGGTCTGGTGCTACAGAGGAGATTGTAGACGAAGAAGATATAATTATCGATAATCGTGATGGAGGTGAGTCCGAGCCTGCAGATGTCGAGGGGGATAATACTGAAGGCGGTTTTGAAGACGGTGATGGTCAGGGAGCGGCGTGCCTCGATGGTTCGGGGTCACAACTTGAAGATGAACCTGTAGATTATTCTGGTGATGACTGGGGAGTGGACCATGCCAATGATCACAGCAACGATGATTCCCTCGTGAATTATTATGATAACGATGCTGGAGTCGGGGGTGTAGGTGATCTTGACGATGTTGCCATGGCAGCGATCGAAGCACAACTCTACGACAACGTCAGGGTCCAACCTTCTTCTGAGCCTTTAGTCTTCGTTTCTCAAGCTGTTGCGGCACCGACTACGAGGTTGTCGACGGATGTTCCTCCTTGTTTGCCCGTTCGTGCTGATAACGCTGAGGAATCCGTTCCTGGGCTTGAGATGCGTGAAGGGAACGTTGATCTTTCTTTGGTCCTTCCATCAGGCTGTTCATCGTGAGTACACTGTCCTGTTGAGTCGGAGGTCGTGGATATGTCACGCTCTGCTGCGGTCGAAGTCGGACCCGACATTCCGCGAGCACAAGGTAAGAAATGCGATTGTGGTTCTGCTTGGTACTTTTCTTCTTTGATTCCTGCATAATCATACTAACCATATTTTGTTATCATTATCTTGTTTCTATAGATCTTATTGAGTCAATACCTGCCTCTGCCACTTCCGTCGCATCGTCTCCGGTTGTGACTATTGAACTACCGGGCGAAGTTTTGGAAACAGTTGTTGATTCCGGGACGTGCATTGCGGGACCTTCGGAGCCTGCTATTGATCTTCCTGCCATTCCTGGTATGACTCCTTCGCACTTTACATTAGATTATGACTTGTAGTTTCTGCTTTCATTTTTACTAATGCACTATTTGTTCATCTTGCATTCTTTCTTACAGCTGCCATCGATTCTAGCGTCGCCATTGCTATGATGCCGGACATTCCTACATTTGAACATTTAGATTGTTTTGGTCAGAGCGTGCTGAAGGGCCTGCTGTCTAGCCTTGCGAAGGCGTTGGCCGATCCACAAGAATGGCATATGCTAGGCGCTGGCATGAAAGCGCTGGAAGCTTGTGTCGGAGTAGTTGGGTCTAATGCGCTCGTGGTTGTCAATCACATATCTGCGTTCGAAATCTCCCTCACAAACGTAGCGGCTGCTGAGCTCGTCGAGCCTGATCCTGCTACCAAGGAGAAGTAAAGAATTGTAGAGTCTTTGGGACCTACAGTGGAACGTCACGCGCATTCTACGGCGAACGCACAAGAATCCCTACAAAATAATAAGATACAGTATGAAGGGTGCTTGGGCTGAATAGCTGAAATCGACGCTGAGATTGAGCGTCTGCAAGCGGAGAAGATCGCCGTGAGCTTCGAAGCTGCCCGTCTCGAGTCAGTAGTTGCTCAGGGTCAGATAGCGGTCACGCGGCTTGAGAGCGAGGGTGAAGCAGCGCGCAAGCAGTTGGAGGATTTGACTGCTGAACTTCAACATGTTCCTGATCCTGCGGAGGTGTTATCTGCAGCAAAGTCAGCGATGAAAACTTCCAGGGTGGCCGTGATCAGGCTGATATCGGGATGTTTGGAGAAGCTTTGATCTTTCGCTCCCGATGCTCTCCTTCTTGACTTCAAATGTATAGAAATGATCGTAGGATCTTACCTTTAGAAAATTTTGTAGTTGGTGTAAGAGATACTTACCTTCTGACCATTCATGTATATGGCGTCGAAAAGATGTCAACCAAACTTTTGTTAAATGAAATGACAATAGCAATTATTTTTTCTATCGTGTTATGTTTGTGTGATGTGTGTTAGAATGGTCTACAATAATAACAATAATAATCACAGTTTTAATAAGTGATGAATGTAGAATGAAATGAAAAGAGTAATACTTCCCTTTGTCGTCGATTTTGGGAGTGTCCAGGGTTTCTGAACTCGGGATATACTCGTGTTGTAGATGAATGGTCCTTCTTAGTTATTTCTCCATAGCAAGAGCAAGGAAGACCTGCAAGAATACGGAGTAACTGATTAGCTTTTGAAATCACAGGCTTATCTACTGTATTCTACTCCATTTCATTCTCTGTTTCTATCCTTATTTATTACATTCCCTCTCTTGGGGAGTTTACATTTCTCCTATTTATGTAAAGGAAAGTAACAGGTGGACTGTTAGGGGTAATATTTCTTCAGAAACCAGCCATTAATTGCAAAACCAGCTCCGCCACCGTCGAAATTCACTAAACGGTAGGCCCCGTTGGAGTAAACTTCTTCTATGATGCATATCGGGTCCCACTTAGGGTCGAACTTGCTCTTTGTAGTGTGCGCGGCTGTCGGTCGCTTCATTACGAGTACCAAGTTACCCTTCTTGAAGGATCTACCCCTGACTTGCTTGTCATATGCTGTTGAGATATGCTTCTGGTACATCTCTAGCCGTTGTTGTGCCGCGAGCCTCTTCTCGTCCAAGGCATCGAGCTCGACCATCCTGAGCTCAGCATTACGTTCATCAGTCAGGGAGTTCCGAAGTGCTACTCGCAGGGACTCGACCTGAACTTCCATAGGGATGATGGCCTCCGTGCCGTATACTTGTGAATAGGGAGTAGCCCGCGTTGCTGTGCGGTGCGTAGTACGATATGCCCAGAGCGCTTCGGGCAACCGTTTGTCCCAATCTTTCTTATTCTCTGCCACCGTTTTCTTCAAAATCTTCATGATGGTTTTGTTGAATGTCTCAGCAAGCCCGTTTGTAGGAGGATAATAGGGTGTTGAGTAGCAATGCTTAATCTTGAACTTGGCACACAGCTTGTCGATCACAGCATTTCGGAAGGGCGTGCCATTATCCGTGACGATCCGATCGGGAATACCATGTCTATAGATGATGGCGTTCCGGATGAAACCCTCCACTTGTTTAGCTTTCACGTTCTTCAGGGCCAAGGCCACACCCTCAGCCCACTTAGAGAAATAATCTGTTGCCGCCAGTACGTACTGGTGCCCTTGAGAGGAAGAGGGGCTAATGGGGCCTATCACATCCATTCCCCAGGCCGCAAAAGGCCAAGACATCACTGACTGATGCAGTTCTTCTGGAGGTATATGTATGATGTCAGCATGTATCTGACACTGATGGCATTTCCTGACGTAGTCCATCGCGTCTTTCACCATGGTGGGCCAACAATAGCCCATGTGCCGCACTCGATGATGTAGGTTCCGTCCGCCTTGATGGGTACCACATTCTCCTCCGTGCGCCTCTCTCAGCGTATCATGAATTTCTTCTCGGGCCAGGCATCTTGACAGAGTTCCATCGCTAGAGCATCGATACAGTACTTCTTCTAAGAGGACGAACGAGCTGGCATGCCTTCTGACTTGAGTGCGCATTTACGAATCCTCGGGTAAGAACCTATACCTCAAGTAATCTGAGAATGGTCTTCTCCAATCTTCCTCTTCTGTGATCTCAAAGCAATGTACAGGGCTTGCACTCGTGACATTCTTGGCCCCTGTGAGGGATGGTAATATTCTCCTTTCTTCTATGGTGACTTGAAGTGGGCTGCCCCCTGGGTGCGCGAGAGCCGCGGCTAGGTTAGCCAATGCGTCTGCTTGAGAATTTTCAGCTCTTGGGACGTGTAACATTGTACTGTCCCGAAAATGATCGAATAGGGCTCGGGCCTGATGAAAAAGAAATGACAGCTCCGGCTTGCGGACTTCATATTCCGTTATAAGCTGTCCCACAACTAACCGAGAATCACCGTATACCTGTAGTGATCGGATTCGCATGTCTCGTGCCAACTGTAACCCAATGATGAGGGCCTGATACTCTGCCTCGTTGTTTGTGCACGACGGCACTATTGTGAATGAGTAGGGCAACAAGTCCCCTTGAGGACTGATGAAGATCACACCGGCCCCTGATCCTGCAGCTCTGGAGGCTCCGTCGAAATACATCCGCCACTGCTTCGCGACCCTTACCATCATGGCCTGGTCGTCAGGCAGATCACATTCCATCTCCATGTTATCCGGTATTGGGTGAGCTGCTAGAAAATCGGCTATCGCCTGCCCTTTAACAGCTCGAGACGGCAGATACGTGATGTCGAACTCGGATAGCAGTAGGGCCCATTTGGCTAATCGCCCGGACAACATAGGTCGGTTCGTCAGGAACTTGATAGGATCTGCTCTAGAGATCAATGTAATCTGATATGACAGACAGTAATGCCTCAACTTCTTCACAGCGAATATCAAGGCCAGGCATATCTTCTCAATCGGTGAGTAATTAAACTCAGCGCCGACGAGCGTGCGGCTCAAATAATACAGGGCATTCTCTTTCCCTTCTTCATTCTTCTGGGCGAGCAGTGCCCCCAGTGAGTTCTCTCCCACTGCTACATACAGTATCAGAGGCTTTCCCTCGATTGGCGCTGCGAGTATCAGAGGCTTTCCCGAGTAACTCTTTGAGGGAATCAAAGGCTTTTTGGCACGCTTCGTCCCACTCGAAGCTGACGTCTTTCTTGTTCAGCCGAGAGAAAGGCTGGCAACGACCTGACAGGTTCGAGATGAACCGCCGCAAGTAAGCGACTCTCCCTTTGAAGCTCTTCAGCTCTTTCAAATTCTTCAGAGGAGGCATTTCTCGGATCGCCTTGATCTTCGCGGGGTCAATCGCGATTCCCCGATGCCTGATCACAAAGCCAAGGAATTTTTCGGAGGACACCCCAAAGGCACACTTCAACGGGTTCATGCGGAGGCTCTTCTTTCTCAACCTTTGAAATACTAGCTTCAAATGTTCGCAATGCCGCTGATGTCCGTCGGACCTCACTACCAGGTCATCGACATAGCATTCCACATGCTTGTGCATCATGTCTTGGAAGATTACCTGCATTGCTCTCTGATACGTGGCGCCTGCATTTTTCAGCCCAAACGGCATCACTCGGTAACAGAATATCCCGAGAGATGTGCGGAAGGCAGTGGACTCTTCGTCTTCTGGAGCCATTCGATCTGATTATACCCTGAGTAGCCGTCCATAAAGGACATCGTTGTATATGCTGATGTGCTATCGATCAGAAGCTCCGGGATGGGTAGAGGAAAGTCATCTTTGGGACAACCCTCGTTCAAGTTGCGAAAATCAACGCACACCCGGATCTGGCCGCTCTTCTTCTTTACAGGTACTATGTTCGAGATCCATTTGGGATATTGAACTTCCCTGATAAACCCGGCCTGAAGCAGCTTCTTCACCTCTTCCTCTATCTTCGGGACGATGTCAGGATGGAAGCGTCTCTGTGGCTGTTTGACCGACCTCTTCTCTTTCGCGATATTCAACCTGTGCATCGCGATTGCCGGGTTCAGTCCTGGCATTTCAGAATAGGTCCATGTGAACATGTCTCTGTTCTCTTTCAGGACTTGAATGTAGCTCTCCCTCTCTTCTTCTAGAATGTTCTTACTGATATAAGTATTCCTCGGCTCTTCGGTGGTCCCCAGATTGACTTCTTGTAGGTCATCTATCGTGGGCTAACCCCCATCTTCGATCTGCTCTGGCGCGGCACTCAGCTGTATGACTTCATTCGGTCCAGCGGGCCTCACCTCTTCCACGGGACTAATTGTCACCATGTTAATATGCCTGATCTCACATCCTGCCCCCAAGGCTTCTTTTCCTCTGTATACCTTCGTCTTTACTTCGAAGGGTGCTAGCATGCATTTCCGAGCTGGCGGTTCTGAACAGATGAACCCCATGTTCCTCATAATGTTTCTACTGGCCTTGCTAATCTTTCTTCTTCAATGGGCGGTGTCTCTACCGGTGTTCTCTTCGCGTTCTCTTCGATCTGCAATGGGTTACAGAGTCCAGCCTGAAACCTTATCTCGTGGCTGGCTCCCATTGTCGGCGGCACGCAGAACTGGCTCGGAGCTTTAGGGAAGGGACGAATCCTCTCAACCTTTGGCATCGGCATATTGAAGCTGGACTGCAACATGCTCATCTGTTGGCTTGTCATCTGTTTCAACACTGACTGCCCTTCCTTTCAGAGGTGCTTCGATATCAGATAAAACTTCTTCCTTTGCAACGGATTTCCTCCGTGAGCCCTTGTCACTTCAGCGACCACTCGCGGAGCTTCGTTCGCTTGTCTTGGATTCTCGCCCTGGGGTTCTGCCCCCTGTGCCACCTATGTTGGTTTGTTGGATTTTCTGGCGGTATCGGCTCCATCGCTCTCCTGATAGTATTGTGCATCTGCTAGGAAAGATTCAGTGACGGAGTATGGCCTCGGGTCTGCTGCCACTCTATACTAGACGCCATCCCTATTGTATTTGAAGCATAGATGGTATGTCGAGGGAATGATACCGTATTGATGAAACCACGGTCGTCCCAACAAGATATTGTATGTCGTCATCGCATCGATCACCTGACAGGTGACTTTGGTACTCAATTCCTCTATTTCCAGCATGACAGTGATGGACCTTAGGACACGCTGGCCGTCCTGATTGAACCCTTGGATAACCATGGCGCTTGGGCGAAGTGCTGTCTGTCTGAAACCCAACTGCTGCAATGTCTTCAGAGACATAATATTCACAGCGGATCCGTTGTCTAGCATGCATCTTCGGACCTCTATGTCTCGGATGAGACCTGTCACCATCAACGGGTGGTTGTGGTCTGTCAAGCTGATCGTTCTGTCTTCTTCGGAGAATGTGATCATGGACGATCGATCGATCTGCATGACCTGTTCTGCGGGTCGATCCCCAATCCCCGTTATCTTCATTCCTTCCATTTTTGACTCGATCTCTGCTATCATGACCTCACGGGCTTCTTGATCGAGCAATGCATTGAGCAACATTTCCCGATATTTCTTCGAAAGGCACAGGGCATCGTAGATGCTGAGTCGGGCTGGAACCTTCTTCAGATGAGACACCACATCATAAATCACCGGTGCCTTATCTCGAGTGTGATCTCGTTGGTTAGCTGCTGGCTCATTGACTGCTTCTGCAGGTTCTTTTTCTTGAGGTGTCCCTGATAGCTCACCTATGACCGCATTCGTCCTTCTAGGGTCTGGTCGCCTTGAAAATTCTCTCTGTACGACCTGCTTTCCTGACCGTAGAGCCACTACATTGACTTCTCCTTTCTCTAGGACTTGGTCCTTGTCATTGGCCCCTGGTTGAGCGACCACTGAAACCATGATGCACTGCACGCGGCTGTTCTTGTCCAACATTTCTTCTTCTCATTTTGTTCTTCATCTTCCTCTCTTTCTCCAAGAGTCTTCTTTTGTTCTCTAGCCTCTTCTTGCTGCTCACAAGTGTCCATGGCTCTTCCGGTTCTGGGAATGGATTCACCGTTGGAATTTGAACTGGCACAGGGAGGGCAGACACCACCGTCGCAGTGTTCCGGTTTGCCTCTTCTGACTTCATATTGATGGTGCCATCATTGATCATCCGTTGAATCTTGCCTTTTAGGACAAAGCAGTCTTCAGTCTTGTGGGTGGTCACACGATGATACCTACAGTAGCTGGGATGACCGACCATCTTCGCTTCCTTCGGGCGTGTGCATTCTGGCAGTCTTATTAACCTCTCTTCGACCAGCTGTTCCATGATCGGAACCAGATCTTCCATGTCGAAGGTATAAGGTCCGTTTGCTCGATTACGCTCTTCTATCGTGAGATGTCGCGGCCTCTGAAAACTCTTGCCTTTGTCTTGAGTCGTGGTTACTGTCTTGGCCTCAACTCTACGTTCGGCGTTTGGGCATTTCCTGTCATTTGAACCCTTTCCTTTATCAACATAGTTAGAGGTTATCATCATTCTGGCTTCTCTCCTGGGCTTCTCTACCTTGAACTGCGCTCTGGACGCGGCTCCTTCCACCAGGTGGGCTTTCGTAGCGAGGTCTTGAAACGTCGAGAAGTTGTGTTCAGATAAGCCAAATGAGATCATCACATCCATGGCCTGTGTAACGCCCCAAATTTACCGTAATTATTTTAAAATTTTCTGAAATTTATTTCTATTTTTTTTATATTAAATACCGGCCATTGATATTAAAATTCAAATAACGGGACATCCGTAGGAGATCATATGGAGTATCCTTTATTAAAGTTGCTTAGAATGACCTCATTAACAATGTAGAAGAGTTAGATTTCGTTCAACTCGAATATTTGTAAAAATTGCAAAAATGCCATTAGTTAAACTTAGGTTAACTGACCATTTTTAAGTACGCATGTTTCTAGCGATCATTAAAATGCAAAATCCTAGATTTGAGCTTTTGGACACATATTAACCATACACATCAAATTGCAGCCCTTAAATCATAGTAGAAGTGGTCCAATTGTCAAATCAGGCCTTAACCCTTGATTTTTATGTCCATCGAGTGAGGAAAGTAGATGGAGTGACTTGGATCGTCTTTATCATGGACCAATAGTGTGATTTGATTGCCCCACATTGATAAGCCTCTTTCTTATGTGCGAAATTATCCCGTTCTAGAAATTAACGAGTTACCAACTCTTCTCAAATTTGAACCTTTCAATTTACCCACTTCTCACCATCAATCGCTTCTCAAATTTGGACCATCCATTATACTCATATGACTACGAGTTTACACAAAATTTAGACCCCGATCTACAACTACTTCGTAACCCTACACTTGGGGAGTGAACAACGAGCGTCTTCTCAAAGCAATAAGACACAACATAAGGGGTGTCTGGATCATCTGGCCGAAATCGATGTCGAGATTAAGTACTTGCAAGCAGAGAAAATAGTTGTGGGCTTTAAGGCTGCTCGTCTTGAGTCGGTAGTTGCTCAGGATCAAATAACTATTATAAGGCTTGAAAGTGAGAATGAAGCGATGCGCAAGCAGCTAGAAGATTTGACCACTAAGCTCCAGAATGTTCCTGATCCTGCATTGATATTATTCGAGGTGAAGTCGGCGATGGAAGCTGCCAGTTTGGCTGTGATAAAGTTGATATCAGGATGTCTAGAGAAGCTGTGATATTTACTTCTGATATTCTTCTTGCCAATTTTTATGTATAGAAACGATCATGGGGCTTCATCATGACTAGATTTCACAATCGTTGTAATCGATGTAAGGGATCCTTACTTTTTGACCATTCATGTATGCGGTGCTGAAAGATGTTAACCATACTTTTGTTAATGAAATGACAATGGTAATTACCTTTCTATTGTGTGATATTGTGAAATGGGTGTTAAAATGCTTTGCAACATAACTTAATAGCAATCATAACTATAATGAATGATGATATTAGATATTTGTGATAATTAATGTAGAATGAAGTGAAGAAAGTAGTACTTCCCTTTATCGTCGGGATGTTTTGGGTTTCCATATCTGAGGTATGCTCATGTCGTAAGCGGATATTTTTTGGCCTACCCCCAGTTATTTCTTCCTGCAAACTTGAGTTTCTCATCATATATTGGGATTTGCCCCCAGTCGTCTTCTTCTATAAGCCTGAGTTTCTGATCATATATATATTGGGCCTTGCCCCCAGTCGTTTCCATCTATAAGCCTGAGTTTCTGATCGTATATTGGGGCTTGCCCCCAGTCGTTTTCTTCTATAAGCCTGAGTTTCTAATCATATATTGGGGCTTGCCCCCGGTGTATTTAGCTCTTCGTTTTGTGCTATTGTCTCCTTCTGATAAAAGATGTCCTGTGCTTTAGAAATCCACATAGAATACCCGTCTGATCGTAATCGTTAATTGCATATTCTTGTTGCGGAATTATTCATAAGAGAAAGTTGCCGATATTCTCAAAGCAAAGTGATATATAATAGAATGCCCTGACCATCTTCACATAAAGCCATGTGTATATACATAGGAGAAACATGGTTCTGACCCGTCCTCATATAGAATTGAAGAATATCATAATAATAATGAGGAGATTCGCTATAAAATATGAAAGCCGAATATATAGCAAGACATTCTGATCATCTTCATATAAGACTAAGTGTGTGTGTACAACAGATTGATAATAATAGAATATCCTGATTATCTTCATATAGAACCATACGTATAAGAGACCATCATCTTTGCATTGCTTTCACGGAATGCTTTCTTCTCTCTTCATATTAGACGATGTATATAAAAGATCGACGACTCTTAATTGCTCTCATATAGAGTAGAAGAATGCCAGAATGTCATAATGATAACAAGAAGACCATGATAAAATAATAATATGAAGATGTTGCATCTTATGCAGATCTTCTATAGAATACCATCCTCTTATCAGACTGGATTGATCTGAAAATTCCTAGAGTGATCTGGTGTAAATGAATCTTGTAACCTAGAGGTTGTATGGTTCAGTTTATCCTTGTAACCTGGAGGGTGTATGGTTCAGTTTATCCTCGTAACCTGGAGGTTGTATGGTTCAGTTTATCCTCGTAACCTAGACGTTGTATGGTTCAGTTTATCCTCGTAACCTGAAGGTGGTTGTATGGTTCAGTTTATCCTGGTAAGCTGGAGGGTGTGTGGTTCAGTTTATCCTCATAACCTAGAGGTTGTATGGTTCAGTTTATCCTCATAACCTGGAGGGTGTATGGTACAGTTTATCCTCGTAACCTAGAGGCTATATGGTTCAGTTTATCCTCATAACCTGGAGGGTGTATGGTTCAGTTTATCCTCGTAACCTAGAGGTTGTATGGTTCAGTTTATCGTCGTAACCTGGAGGTTGTATGGTTCAGTTTATCCTCATAACCTAGAGGTTGTACGAATGTACGTCATGCCAGTACAGTGTACCGGTTCCCCAGGCTCAAGTATAAATAGTTGACTCACTGAGTCATTTGTCATTTTTTTCGAGTTAAAATATCTGATTTCTTTAAGGTGAGAGAGCTCATCCCCAGGGTATGGGTGCATGTGCCCTCCTTGTGGGCGCATGTGCCCTACCAACTATTTTTCTAGCGAAGGATTTCTCCCTCTAGGCGCATGTGAAACGCCATGAAGGGGTGGGCGCATGTTCCAGGCCCATGTTGCTCTGGACATATGCCCAAGGCATTGCCTAGACTTCCATTTTCTCCTGTAATTTCAAGATGGGCGCATGTGGGCATGCACATGCTCCTGGTGCATCACGTTTCGAACTTGACTTCCTTTCTCATTTGGGCTGGGCGCATGTCAGTATGCACATGTGCCTAAGGCCTTGCAATATGTACTTTACACTCCCAACATTTGTGGGTTGGGCGCATGTCAGGGGCCACATGCGTCTGGGGCTCCTCCTTAGGCGCATGTGGGCCAACACTTAGCTAATTTTTTGATATTTTGGACCTGCTTTGCACTTAATGAAGAAATGGCATATCTGGCTCTATTTTCAGTCAAATTCAGTGCCGTTTGAGGCCAGATCACTTCAAACCCGAATATGACTGGAACTTAGTGCCTTGGGTCCAAATATACTGCCTGTTTTGATATATTACAATCTGTGGCTATCTATTTCAGGCAAGTTTGGAATGTACCTGTCACAGCGTACTCATAGCATTTTGAATGCCTGCGAAGTTGTTGTGTGTGAACAATTGTGTACATCCGATGTTGGGATTGTTTCTTGTCTTTGCCCAGTGCTTGCGACATGTGTGTACTTATTTGTCGTATGCGCGCTTGAATCTTGTTACTCTCATGTTTTTTGTGGATTGTAATTTGTTTGTGTGTGCAATCCATGATTGGATTATGTGATTTTGTTTTTTATGATGCGTACCTCATTGTGTTGCTTTGTTGCATGCAATGGAGCTTTCTCTTGATGTTTCCTTGTTTACGTGCAGCAGCAAATCATGGCAGAGATGACAAGATCTTCTGGTGAAGTTTTCGGTTCGCAAGTCTCTGGTCCCTCATCTCCGCAACACGGGAAGAAGAGGACAGCTGAATATACTGTAGGTCCATCTATAGCAAAGTGTTGTTCGCGCTTCCCTGCGACAACCGATCCTGAAGCGAAGGATTTCTCCGGTCGTATTAAGAAGCTTCCTCATTAGGTGTTACTGCGTATTTATGTGGACAAAACTACATCCGAGCCTCCGACGCAAGTGATTGAGGAAGAATGGTCCTCTTGGTATTGTCAACTTACTGGTGCTCCGAGTGTCGTCGAGGCAGGTCCTTCTAGTTTGCTTGCCCCACATCCTGAGGATAATCAAGAAGTTCAGAAGAAGAAGAGAAGGAATCGAGGTAAGAAATTGGCTGAGGCAGTCGACACAGCTCGTCGATCTGAAGAATGACCGGATGAAGATTGGCTGGGATAGAAACCAAATCGTCACGACATGTGGTTTTTTCATCGTGAACCCCTACAACGACCGAGTCATTACACATGAGAAATCTCTTATGAGGCACCGACCCTTCCCGAGCATCGAACCATCCCACGATCAAGGCCCTTTTCAGTTCTATGGGGTTGGAACGTGGACATCTGTTCCCAAGCAATTGTTGACTACCTTATTGGTTGACGATGGGAGAGAACAACGGGTAGGTCTCCCAAGAGAAATGGTCTTCCTTACGCCTACTTGTGATCCTCACGCTCTTTATCCAGCCCATTATTTCGAGACAGTTCAGCAAAGGTTTCGGCATATGGATAAGACGATGATGTGGGCAATGAGTAGTTTTCGTACGCGAGGTCATCTGAATGAGAGAGTTGGTTATGAGCCGTGGGCAAAAGAGATTTTCTTCCATCACGAGAGGGTTTTGAAGCAAGTCGGTCTGTATCAGACTATCGATGCAACTTCTAGGCATTTCTTCCATGATCCAACAATCATTCGGAGCTTCTTAAATTACTGGTTTTCTGTTACCAATTCATTCCACTTTCCATATGGGGAAATGAGTATAACTTTATGGGATCTCTGGATGATGGATGGCTTGTTTGTACTAGGACAATATTACCAGGAATACGTCCCAACTGATGAAGGGTTGTCTTCGTCTCGGCTTAAAAGTCCTCGAGATGCTTACCATTCGGAGGCTTGTTTGGAGTTATTCGCTGAGTTGTTGCAGTTCGACAATATTACAAAGATCCATTACGATGACTGATTGATTTACTTTATCCAGAGGATGAAGTGATATTTCTTCTGACACCATCTTTTGTACTTTATATTTTGCATGCTCTTAACTTCTTTTCTTCTAACATGGAACTTTTCTTTCTTCATGAAGCATTGATTATGAAGAATATAAAACCTTTGAGGAAGACCAAGTCTTGATGAAGGAATGTTTCGAATATAGATTCCTCAATCCTTATGAGCTTACGTCCACTTGTGAACTAGCGGGCTTCTTAGCATACTGGCTATCGACAGCTGTGTTGCCTTGCTCCAAGTGTGCTGATGTGGTCAGGGTTTCTTGCTTCGTCGTGGCAGGAACTCTTACAAATGGCCATCAATATTCTTTAGTACCGCCGGTGTTGTGCAGTCTATATAGGGCTTTCGGCAATATTGCTAGTAACAAAGATCAACCTGGGTGAGGGATGAACGTGGCTTATTCCCATGACATTTCTTCTACGGGTGGCAGGGCATATATTTCCCTTGGACATATGGAATGGATCTCTTTCAATATCTCCACACCGATCACGCGCCACTTTATCGCTACGAAAAGCTTGAGATTAGCGCAGTCATCTGATTGGATAGCTTCGAAAATCAGCAGCTGGGTGGATATTTACTTCTACCACATTCCTGTTTCTAACTTCGAAGAGGATCGAGAAGTCGTTGACAACAAACGTTCTGTGAATACTCTTGATAGGGAGTTTCTGGTGTCTATTCGTACTGCTTCACTTCCACTGTGTGAAGGAATAGAGTTCTGGCGGGAGCCTTATTACTCCAGTTGGTTTGCCAGGCAATTCGAATATGATCAGGCTGTTCCGATAACATTACTGGATGTAATCAAAGTAGAGCGGGCGTATGGCACGTGTCCTGTTCACTAGGAGTGGATATGGCATCAACTTCTAATGACGCGAACGGACGCAAGGTTCATGCTTCTCGTCCTCTATCGGAAGACCGACAGTCCTTATGGCTGGCTGAGATGGTGGGTGCATTAGTATGCTCTGATTTAGAACAACAACTCTGTTGATAATCCAATCTGCATTCCTCCTCTAAGGACAAGTGTGTGTGTGTGTACAATAGATTGATAATAATAGAATATCCTAATCATCTTCATATAGATCCATATGTATAAGAGACCATCATCTTTGGATTGCTTTCACGGAATGCTTTCTTCTCTCTTCATATAAGATGATATATATAAAAGATCGACGACTCTTAATTGCTCTCATATAGAGTAGAACAATGCTAGAATGTCATAATGATAACAAGAAGACCATGATAAAATAATAATATGAAGACATTGCATCGTATGCAGATCTTCTATAGAATATCATCCTCTTATCAGACTGGATTGATCTGAAAATTCCTAAAGGGATCTGGTGCAGTTGAATCTCGTAACCAGGAGGTTGTATGGTTCAGTTTATCCTCATAACCTGAAGGGTGTATGGTTTAGTTTATCCTGGTAACTTGGAGGTTGTATGGTTCAGTTATCCCCGTAACCTGGAGGTTGTATGGTTTAGTTTATCCTCGTAACCTGGAGGTTGGATGGTTCAGTTTATCATCGTAACCTCGAGGGTGTATGGTTCAGTTTATCCTCGTAACCTGGAGGTTGTATGGTTGAGTTTATCCTCTAATCTGGAGGGTGTATGGTTCAGTTTATCCTCTTAACCTGGAGGTTGGATGGTTTAGTTTATCCTCGTAACCTGGAGGGTGTATGGTTTAGTTTATCCTCGTAACCTGGAGGTTGTATGGTTCACCTTATCCTCGTAATCTGGAGGTTGTATGGTTCAGTTTATCCTCGTAACCTGGAGGTCATATAGTTCAGTTTATCCTCGTAACCTGGAGTATTTTCTCAACTCGTTTAGACCCGAAGTGCAAGGGTATATTTATTTTGCATGCAGAATTCAGCGACCTGGTGCCTATACAGAGTTCGACGAGGTTTGCGCTTATGTAGAGTTGAGTGACTTTGTGCCTATACAGACTTTGGCGAGGTTTGCGCTTATGCAAAGTTCAGCGACTTTGTGCCTATATAAAGTTCGGCGAGAATTGTGCTTATGCAGAGTTCAGCGACTTTGTGCTTATACATAGCTCGGCGAGATTTGTCCTTATGCAGAGTTCAGTAACTTTGTGCCTCTACAGAGTTCGGTGAGATTTACGCTTATCCAGAGTTCAGCGACCTTATGCCTACACAGAGTTTGGCGAGGTTTGCACTTATGCAGAGTTTAGCGACTTGGTTCCTATACAGAGTTCGGCGAGATTTTCCCTTATGCAGAGTTCACAACTTCGTGCTTATACAGAGTTCGGTGAGGTTTGTGCAGAGTTCAGCGACTTTATGCCTATATAGAGTTCGGCGAGCTTTGTGCTTATGCAGAGTTCAGCGACTTTGTGCCTATACAAAGGTCGGCGAGATTTGCGCTTATGAAGAGTTCAGCGACTTTGTGCCTATACAGAGCTCGATGAGGTTTGCGCTTATGCGGAGTTCAACGACTTGGTTCCTATACAGAGTTTGGCGAAATTTGCACTTGTGTAGAGTTCAGTGATTTTGTGCCTATACAGAGATCGGCGAGGTTTGCGCTTATACAGAGTTCAACGACTTTGTGCCTATACAGAGTTTGGTGAGGTTTGCGCTTATACTGAGTTCAGCGACTTTGTACCTATATAGAGTTCGACGAGATTTACGCTTATGCAGGGTTCAACGACTTTGTGCCTATACAGAGTTCGGCGAGGTTTGCGCTTATGCAGAGTTCTGCGACTTGGCGCCTATACAGAGTTTGGCGAGATTTGCGCTTATATAGAGTTCAGCGACTTTGTGCCTATCCAGAGTTCAGTGATATTTGCGCTTATGTAGAGTTCAACGACTTGGTGCCTATACAGTCTTCATTCCGACTGAAGTTATTTTTCTGTCTTTAGTCTTCTTTGATGGTCTGTGCCTCTGTACCACCTGCCAACCGGCTTCGAAAATCCCTGCTTTCGTTACTGCGAAGTGAGGGAAGTAGAACCCCCCAGATGCCAGGAAGATCATTGTAGTTGCCATTATAGTTTTGATGATTGATTCTTTTCTGTTTTTCTATCTTTTCGTCTCTCTCTCTCTCTCTCTCTCTCTCTCTCTCTCTCTCTCTCTCTCTCTCTGCATAGTCATACATGCATTAGAGTATTCCACAGTTTTGAAAAGGAGAGGAGGTGCGACCTTACCAATCGCGATACAACTTAATGATAGACAGAATGTACGAACATGACTCATATTATCATTTTGAAATTCTTTTGCCTTAAAGATGAAGGGGAGAACGTTCCCGTTAAGAGTCGCCAGTTTGACACCCGTGAAGGCGCTGAACATTTCTCCTTGCTGTAACATTTCTCATGTACACATCAGTGTTTGCAAATGATTTATCATAGAATGTCTATTTACTCAGAAATAACCAGGGATTCTGGTATTGTTCGATCCCCAACAGAGTAGCCAGTTTGTTAAACTAGAAAAATGCTCGTATGGTAGTTTTTCCTGTGTTTCATTATTCTGGGGGAATTCTGAGTATAGAGACATTCATAGACAATCATAAGTAATCACCAAGTGTACACAAGAGAGATATCGTAAGGCGAATTTTATTCTAGAGATTCTGAGATCTTTTACATTCCAGGCTGTGATACTGGTCACGAGCCTTTAATTATAACAATGGATGATCACCCTTGATTAAAAGGCAAAAGTAAATGAATGCATGCATTATAGATAAGTTAAATAAAGTATTAAGAGCGCATGAATGTAAATGAAACAAATCACAAACAACAAAAAGACTTTTACGTGGAAACCCTTGCGGGAGAAAACCACAGCACAAAGAGACAAGATTCCACTATGAATGTAGTTATACAATAGATGGAATATTAGAGAGAAAGCCCAGGTATATCGAGCAAGTAATTTAAATCGTCAGGGATTATGGTCTTGAGTTCTTAGTCATATAGACCTATTTGGTTTCTTATTATGGACTGAGCCATGCTTCTAGACAAGTCAGATGTCTGTCCCATTTTCTTTCAGATTGTCCGGGTTGAAGGACTGTCAGGATTCGAGTGGTGCAACTTTGAGCCGTTGGCCTCTGGAATACACGAGCATCAAACGTTGGTCGGCACGACCCCAGTCCCGCGCCCGTATTTTTATGATGGGTGACCTTAGGAAGGTACTCTACAACTTCCTGAGTGAGGTTTTTAAGTGAGTGGTTTAACTCTGGGCCATTGGCCTCTGGAATACACGAGCATCGAAATGTTGGTCGTCATAACCCAAGGCTTGCACCCGTATTTTTTATGACAGGTGACCTTAGGAAAGCACTCCGCAACTGCCTCATCAGCTCAACCGACGGACCCGTTGTCGATGGGTAGGGCATCGACTGTCTTTTTCATAATGGCAATCCATAGCAGGATGTTTCAAGCTTTGTTAGAACTCTTTTGTTTGTGGCTTCTTATGGTAACCATAATCCCTTAGGTATACCCTCGGACCTTTATTCGGGATGAATGGAGCTTTGTACAGTAAAGTAAATGTGTTTCTTCTGGAGTCGGGCGACTCATCTTCGAGAACACTCTTTCTTCTGAGTATTTTTTAATGATCTATTTGAGATCGAATAGGCTATATCGAGCCGAGATCCTTTGAGGATTCAAATCCAATGGGCTGGATTGGTCATTTTCAATGCCTGCAAGTGGCTAAGTGTTAGGTCCGATGGATGCCCGCATATGCCAATTTCTGATGAGTGATGGGGATCGGTGCTCCATAGATGTTTTAACTTGGTTGTTTCATAGCCTGAGTGCATTATTTTTTTCCTTAGCATCTTCGAGATCGCGGTTGATTTCATTTGGCATTAGTCAGTTTCCGAGCTAACAGGGCACTTCCTAGGGCAGAAAATGACTAAGTAGTGGACCTGTTTGTGGTTTGATCGGGGCATTCGGTGAATACCATCGATGATTATCTCTGAACAGGGGTGGATTATGTCCACGAGGATCATAATGCGATCACATTTCGATTCGCTTAGTATAGGTCAATTTTCGAGTCGATAAGGCACTTCCCAGGGCTGAAAATGACCAAATAGTGGACCTGTTTGCGGTCTAATCAAGGCATTCGGTGAATATCATCGATAACCATCTTTGAACAGGGGTGGATTATGTCCACGAGAGTCATAGTGCGATCGCATTTTGATTCGCTTAGCATAGGTCGATTTCCTAGCTGTCAGGGCACTTCTCAAGGCTAAAAATGACTAAGTACTGGGCCTGCTAACCTCTTAATTAGGGCATTCGAGGGTCATGAGATTGGATAACCTCATCGCGTTGCATGATTATGGTGTATCATGTCATAAAGAAGAACAGTTTCCCTCTCGGGCTTGGTCCAATTCCGCTTGATTCTCCTCCATTTCAGCCGTTTTCGGCTCTTTCGAGAGGATTTTCGGAGTTGTCGAATTGGCTAAGTGTTGGCCTTTTTTATTAAAACAATGATTTGGGCCATTTATCATCGACCGTTGGAGAATTCGATCCGGGGGATGGATATATCTCATCGAGGTGCATCTAGGAGAGGTAGTTTGATCGAAATCCGATCCAGATCGAAGGCGGGCCATATTACGGAAGGTCCACCCCTCCCATTAGCGTCCAGGAGCATGGAGGGGTGCATGTGGGCGCATGTGGTGTTTCAAAATGAGAAGTGGATGCATGTCATTAGGAGGTGGGCGCATGTGACCCCCTCCCGGGCGCATGTGCCCCTTTTAGTGAAATTTAGAGAGAGAGAGGAAAGATCCCAAGCGCATGTCATTTTGTACATGCGCCTAACTCCCAGTAGTGGGCGCGTGTGGTCTCCGGACTTAGTGTATTTTCATGATTCTTCGGCCCCAGAAAGTGGGCGCATGTGGGACTTGCACTTAATGCATTTTTTGCATTTCCCTACGAGAGAAGGCGGCGCATGTGCCTCTGCGAAGTGGGGAAAGTCCCAACACTTAAAGTTTTTCAGGATTTCTCCCCTTGCACTTGATTCCGACGGAGGATATCCCTTTCCAGTGAGGGACTCCGGTGGAAGAAACTATCCGACGGTTGTGCAATATTTTACTCTGGCACGAAAATCCCTTTCCAGTGAGGGATTCTGACGAGGGAAACCAGTCCAGCGAGGGCATCCAACGAGGGGTGATGGAGTGGGTGCATGTACCTCTTGCGTCGCTCTGAAGTCAGGAGGGGATGATGTTGCTTAATGTCATCAGGAGGACCTGCTATTTATAGCAGTGCAATCGGGTTCGGGTCCGACCCGACGGGAATTTCCCAGCACATGTGTTTCTGGAGCATTTTTCGATGCATGTGCTGGGCGAAAGTGTTAAGCACAATGGTCCGGGCGCATGTCATTTCAGGCCAGGCGCATGTGTTTTTCAGGCCGGGCGCATGTCATTTCCGGCGAATTTCTTACGGTTTCCGGGAAAGTGTTCGGATTGCTTTCTTTCGGATATGGGGTGCGAGCACATGTGGTGGAAGGCCGGGTGCATGCCTTCTTAGGAATTTTCACTACTTAGCCAAATTTTGGATTTTTGCACCTTTGTGAGAGAGAAAATTCCCAAACTTAGAATATCTCAGGATTTCAGGCTTCGATGGGAGACCTCAAGAGGACAGCTACCTTTTTTCTGAGACTGCAGTCACTTTCACCAAGCCACTTCTAGGTTGGGATGGACCTTTTGAATGAACGAGATGAGTGTGGAAGTCCAGGTGTTGCAAATTTTGGTACTTCCTAATTTGGAGCCTCTAGGTTGGCTCGTCGTATAAGAATGTTGTTACGGGGAGCGCATACATGGAAATACGTGCCGCAGGGACTTCAAACTTGCTATTTAAGGGTTTTGGGGCACTCCGGATCATTTGGCGGTGGTACAAATGTCCAGATCCTCTCTAAAATGATAGCTGTAGGCTTACGGACCCTTTTCGATCAGCTCTAGGCAGGGGTGAAACGCATTTTGAGGTGCGCAGGTAAAGATATGCACCTTGTGACTTTGAAACTTATAGGTTAAAGGTTTCAGGGTATTCCGGATCATTGGCGGTGACCCTCATGTTCGGTTCTACTCCGAAATGTTGTTTACAGGTTTTGGCAGCTACCGCGTGGTTAGGGTTGCACTGGCATTTTTATGATTTTTTTGATCTCAAAATTAATTCAAATCGTCACAGATGGACCACAGGATATTGTTTTATCATGGGTATGACTTTGAGCCCCAACAAGAAGTCAGTATAACATTATGGGATCTATACAGGATGGCTGGTCTTCCCATCTCCGGGGCTTATTGTGATGAGTTTGTTCCCACAAATGAAGAATTTGCTTACTATCATTCTGTTACTCGAGAGCCCTCTATTTTCAAAACTGCTATAGAATTATTCAAGGAATTTACTAAGTTTAAGAACCCTGGCAGGGTACTCTTTAGTGACTGGATGGGTCATTTTACTCAAGAACTGAGGTACATTCCTTTTTTTTTTTTTTTCTCTTATCTGATTCTATTAATCCCTACGTCATCATCCATTTATTCTTTATAATCTTTTTCCTTCTTTCAGATTCTCAAAATGTGATGATGCTGATTTACTAAAGTCCAAGAGTCAAATTCGAAATCCCAGCAAATTCTCAGGTGCTTGTGAATTGGGCGGATTTCTTACTTTTTGGCTAAACACAATGCTCCTCCCAAGCTCCAAATGTGCCGACGGGATCCGTGCTTCAAGTCTAATTGTTGCAAGATCTATGACTGAAGGTAAAAAATATTCGTTGGCTCCGCCAGTACTTTGCTCTCTATATCGCGCCCTAGGTAATGCAACAACTCATTGCAAATCTCCAACTATAGGGGTCTCCTCTGCCTATTCTCCATGACACTTTTTATCAGGGTGGTTAGGAGTTTATTTCCCTAGGTGTACAATGTGAGTCACAAAGCGTATGTTCATCCGGAACATCTTCCTTTATGGTTCTTTCAATAGTGAAAGATGATCAAGCAAACCTATCCATGGGTAATGGAGAAGATCAAATCTATTCAAGCCTTCGTGTTCAACGATTTTTTCATTTCTTCAGGGGCTGATGATAAAGATGTTGTAGATGACGATTCATTGTCCTCCACAGAGAAAAACTTCCTTATCTCTATTCGATCAAGCACACTCCCTTTGAGAGAAAGCAATGAATTTTGGAGGAAACCATATTATCCCAGCAGGTTTGCTCGGTAGTTTGGTTTCGATCAGACAATGCTTATGTCTTTTGAACCGGTAACAAGGCCAATGAGAAGTTATGGTGTGGGCCCTTATAATTGGGTATTCATTTGGAAACAGCTCCTTACCACTGGTACTCAAGCGCGTTTCATCATTCCTGTCTTCAGACGTAATGTTCACAGCTCTTATGCATAGATGAGGTGGTGGGCACATCAATATCATTTAATTTGCAATAACCATCTTGTCAATTATCCTATCTGGATACCTCCTCCACAAGTGCCAGATAATTTGAAGATTGATCACATCGATTTTTCTTACAAAGCAGAGAAAGCACTGTCAGAGGGGAGATATTGTCACTTTATTTCTTGTGACGAACCGATCAAGGAGACTAAATCATTCGGTAATTTGGAAGGATGGGTTGCTAGTAGTAAGGCAATAAATTTTTAATCAGTTCGAAAACAAAAGGGAGGATCTACTATTCGCTTCCCCAAGTGTAGGGTTGCGATGTAGTAATAATCTCGATAAGACCGAGGTCGATCCACAGGGAAGGAGGTGAACAATTCCAACTATCCTAATAACTAGAATCTAAGAGGTTTGTGAAATCGGTTTTGAAAATGAAATAGGAAAATCTGATAATGAAAGGGCAACTAGAGCATCAAGGATCCACTTATAGCTCTCCTTTGATGCATAATTCGTTCTGGTTTCTCAATTACTCAACTAGAATCGAAATCAAATCCTATCTAGCCGAATGATAGAGCGGTTATATTATCAAATTAATCTGTCATATGTATGATTAAAACACATGATTCCCTCAATTCAAGTTAGGACTTGAGCACACTCAGTTGCATAGGTCAATCCTAGTTCCAATAGGTTAAGATCATAACCATGATAATCATCAAACCCTGTCACAAAGCTTAACTATATCATGGTTTGAACTTCATTAAAGTCATATGAATAATCAACACATAATTCAGAATCTAAAACAAAAAGGTAGAACTTTGGTTGAAGTTCCCATATGGAAATCCAAGTCTAAAGCATATTGAATCCGATTCCTCGGAGCGTACAGGTCTAGAACTGTGCAAAACAATTAAGAACTAAAGTAATTCTTCCAAACATACATGAGTCATCATAAGATTAAGAAAAACTCCTTAGAACTTTACTCAAACTTCTAAAAGCCATTGTTCTTCAATAAATCCAAACTTGAAACCAATAAAATGAATTAAAACATCTAGGTAAACTATAAGTTTCACCTCTTAGCTCTAGCTAAGAGGTTAGCTAATGAAAAGCATATTAAAAACTAGAACTAAGAAAATGAAGAAAAACTAGCTGGAGGAGGCTAGGAAGCCTCCTATGACTTGAACTCCTTGCTCCCCACGTCCCTGGTTGATTTGGAATAGAAGAGAGCACCTCCTTTTATAATATAGCAAGAGTACCGCAACATAACAGATTTTGTTTCGCTTCGTACTGCTTAACCAATGGTCGGATTGCCTTCAAATTTGGTTTGTAACTTCCTTGTAATGTGATATTTCTCATAGATGATTTAGATTTCCTAGATTATCTTCTAAATGGACCCACCAATCAGATCAGTGACCGCCTCTCAAAATCACGCAATTCGGGTACCTTCAGAACCAGTCATCTTGCTTTCAACGCTCCGGAATGTACAGAGGTCGGATTGATCTCAAATTTTGAATATTGGTAGAAAACTTCCTCCTCTATATGATAGATGGATTAGATTGTCTAAAACAATTTCATAATTAGGTGCAAAAATTAGAACACTCAGGCTTTTTATAAAATCTGCGCAGTTGGATCTTTCTGGACGGTCCATCTTTCTTCAACCGGTACGATCAAACCACACATCCTTTTGATCTAAAACTTTGTGGTTATTCATATATGGATGTGGTCTAGAAGATGGTCAAAGTAGATTCTTCATATCATCGATGATGGGTCACCTGCACCGGCCCAGAGTGGAGTAGGCGGAATCTGGAACTTTATGTACAGTTCATATTGTTTTGGCCACCACGGTCAATCCGTAGCTCCGATCGACACGAAACCACTTGGGTTATTTCGGCATCGAGCTCCTCTTTGACATGAATATATTAGATTTCCAAATATCATCAAGATGGCTCTAAAAAACTGTGCTGAAAATCCAAAAGTGGGATTGATGTTGTTTGAAATCTGAAAACTAGAATTTGCATGGCCGACCGGTCTTGACCGGTCATGACCTGTCTGGTTTGGTCCAGCAACCACTGTAGAAGGTAGTAGTGTTGGCCGACCGGTCTTGACCGGTCGGACCACCTTGTGGGGCTCCTTTTTCATTCTTTCCTTCTTTTTCTTCCCTCTTTTGTTCTTCCTTTCCTTTGATCTTCAAGGTATGTAAGAAGGGCTTCTAAACATCATAATGGTGAAATCTCTCTTTCATTCCTACAATCACAAATCCATGCATTAGATTAGTCCTTAAATCATGAAAACCATGCATAATGAGTGATGAATTGGGGTTAGAATATGCACAATTAAGAGCTCAACATCTACAGCTCTTGGCACATCTTTTTCTGTCCCCGAGAATAGACCTTCTATGGATCTTCCTTCACCTACCCCTACTTCAGAGCCATAGGGTCAATCAGAATCTCCTGCCACTCCTCCAGATCAAACGAGACATTCGAAAGTGCCAGACACCCCAAGTAGCAAATTTTCGTTAGAAGATTTCGATCATCGTACTGAAGATTCTCCTATGTCTAAGCAAACTTCTCTACACATGTGCTTTCCTCCCCCACATAAGAAGATTGTTACCATTGATATCGATACTCGAGGGAAGCAAAAACAAGTGACTACTGCATCTTCTTCATCAACTGGTAATAACTCTAATGATAAGCACAATCGCAATACCAGTAACTCTGGCAGTTCTGCTGGTGAAGAAGAAGATAATGAGGACTCTTCATCCTCGGCTGGCTAAGAAATTCTCTAGCTAAGGTTTCAATGAAGTGAACAGAGGACCTGATGAAGATGTTCAAATTACCGACAACGGTCCTTACCATTCTAGCCAATTTCCATTTACTCCTCAAGATTTGGTTGCTGAAGGGTCTGGTCCTATGTATGAATCATTTCAATATTCCACTGACCCCACTTATCAGCATCAACATCAACATCCCTCATCACCTATGTTCACTATTAGTGAACTTCTTCGAACTCCTCATGCATCAGATCACTTATCTACAATTGCAGAAATGTCCTCTTCCAAGGAAGCTGGAGTTCCTTCTGTTCAGGTAGAGGAGGTGATCCCTCCCTCTCACATAGGTACGAAATAACCCTTTTAAGACAGATAATGATCCTTTAAGAAAGAAATCCTCAACTTTATCATTTTTCTTTATGAAAAAAAATTCCACCCTCTACCCCCGTAGCAGATACTCCCGTCATAGAGACATCTGTAGTTCGTCCTTCTAAAGGCTTCAATTCTATAGGTGAGGAGCCTACTCTAAACATTAACATTGAAGGAGACGTCACTGCAGAATCTTCTTCAGCGTCAATTCAGAACCCTCGACTTGCGCCTAATCTTGGTATATATTTCTTTTTATTCCATCATCAATCCTCTGCTTATGCATCATATTTCTCATTCTTGAACATATGATACAAATTCTAGGCCTAGCAGTTCAACTCAACGACCATCACTCAATCTTCCTTTGAATTTTGAGGCTATCAAGAATCTTCCTTCTTTTAAGGTTGAGGCGATAAGGACTAGCCTAAATGGGATTGCCTCTTCCATAGAGAGTCGCCATTTATAGGGTCACTTGCTAGAATCCTGGTCTCTTTTGAAGTTTTTTGCAAGTTTGGTGAAGATTGATATATCATTCTTGTAGAGATCTACTAATGAATTTTTTGAAGCTATCAATTCTTTGAGAGATAGTAAGATCCTTTATTGGACCGTAAGCGAGCAACACTTTCTCATCTTGTTGACGAAATTACTGGAACGCTCCTCTTTAGTTTCCCGCTATCAGTCAGACTATGAATCTTTAACGGCGCAGGCACAAAAGCATATCAAACAAATTAATTCTATTGATGCTCAAATGGCTTCTCTTTCTGCTCAGAAGCAAAAAGAGGAAGATGCTTTTAAAAACCATACGGTCTTACAGTCATTCCAACAAAGGTTTGCTGGATTCTCAAGGAAAGGAGCTATCTGAAAAGAAGGTTGTTATGACTTCATTACAAAAGGAGCTTTCCAATATCCTTGACCGTCAAAAGAATGATAGCAGATGCAAAATTAGTTTTATCACAAAGTCATGCCCGATTCAGTCAGGAAATTCAAGAATGTATTGCAGCATTTAATTTCTAATAACTCTTTTGTATGAAACAATTTTTTTGAGACACGAAGTAAATGAATCAATCCTGAGTCTTAATCATGCTATTGATGTGTATATGATCATATATTGAATGTTAATATTTATCAGAGTTATTGATCTTTGTTCACTATGCCTTTTCAAGTCTTATGTAACTTTTTGTCTTCTTAACTCATGGCTAGATGTATGGTTTCTCATTATTTCATGGATTATTCACTTTTGGTGGTACTATACTAAGATCTTGTTAGTAGGTGCCTCTAATAGAAACACAGTTTAGGCTCATGAGTATTTGGAGTGTCGGCCTCACGCGTGGTTGACCCTTATGGGGTGCTCCTTGCTGCCATGGAAGTGGCCCTCTGGGGCACACTCCTCTATGGGGAGTTACCGTGCCACTAATCCATCAGAGGGGCCCAAGTAACGTTGCCGAGGTGGTGAACTTAAAGGCTTTACGCTTTTGGTTGGCCATTTCGGCTCTCATAGCTACCTCGAGTACCAAATTCATGGTCATCGTCTGACAATAGGGGAAGAATCTCAACCTCCCTATGCATTAATACCGGGAACAATCCCATAAACCCAGGGGAGAATTATGCACAGTTGGTCGTGATCAGCGGTGCACAATGCAACCCTCTTTTCCTTTGCTTCTATACCACTAAGTCTGTACACAAGGAATTAAGTTATACACATTTTCCATGTTCCTTATGGTGCTACTGTGGTAATAGGGGCGTTAGGTCTCCTGCATGAGGTTGGCCCGTAGGACTTCTTTAAATTTTCTATCCTTAGGGTTATTCTCTCTGCTGCCTGTAACGTATTTGCCCGTAAAGTCTTTATTGGACTTGTGAGGGGATTCTTATTCGAGGAGCTCTTTAATTGGCTCTTCAGCGCTTTTGGCTTCATCATGCTGGAGCAGTTTATCAGTAATCATTTTTTCATAATTCTGATATTTCTCTTTCCGACCTTCCTTTCTTTATATATATGTAATCACTTTGCCTTCTTATAGTTTATTTCAGGAATGATTGCTGCATTTGACGGCAATAAAAGTCTTTCGGAAGGAGAGATCCATATCATTTCACTTTTTGACAACCTCTGATACTGCTTTTTTCAAATTGGCTTCGTTAAAGTCCTTGATTGGAAGAAGAGCATGCTGCGCGTGAACTTTTCCTTACTTTCTTTTAGTAATACATTGATATCTGTCATCATATATGTATTGTTGATGCTAAAAAATGGTCAACAGACGAGATGGGAGGTCCTCCAATCTCAACGGTTGGATGGAATTGATCTTCTCCTGGGAAGCGGTCTGGATTGAAGATTTGTCAGATCCTGCAAAGTCTGCAAGAAAGATAAAGGGGATGGTTGGGGTTCAGCCGTTAGCCCTCCGATGCCTAAGTCAGTTGGATCTTGAACAATTGAAAATCTCCCTCTGGATCAGTTTTAGTATCGTACCTTGACAATGAAGAGAACATATTCATTTATAGACTTAGGTTGTAAAGCTATCTTCCTTTTGAAGAGACGTGATTCTCACGGGTTGCCAACTGGGTTTCCGAGATCTTGGGATTTTCCGGTAACAAACGAGGATCTCGATCCCTATTCACTGGGACTGGCGATCCTTCCTCCTGAAATCACGGCGTGGGCCTAAGATCTCGGGTTTGGAATTCAGCTCCTTCGAGGTCAGCCCCTAGAACTTTTGTTGAGACGATCTTTATCATATCGGATCAAACCGACCAGCTTTTATCGGGTCGGGTCATTATTCGGAGTCTGAAATGGTCGGCTCGACCTTTCCAGGTTGGTACAATCTTCACTCTTTCAGGTCGGCTCTTTACCCACAACAGAAGCCCCCTTTACCCTCGAGTGTAGTTTGTCTGGCTCGGGGGTAAAATGTAAGAAGGAATTGCCGACCTAAATGCTTTTTGTCGCTTAGTATTTGTAGCGCCGTCGTTTCGGTAGGTGGGAAAGTGACATTAAATGTGTCTTTTGAAATATCGAGGAGCCATCATTCATCAGTATGGCTTGACAGCGTCGCTATGATTTAATCGAACAGGGTATCGCCACGTGTCTTGTATGGCGCTGCTTTTCGAATTACCCAGTAGGGATTTACCACGTGCCGTCTTCGTATTAAATGCAGTGGGACCCAAGTAGGACCCAGGCTTTTCCCCGAGTATATAACTTAAGACTTAGCCAGATTTTAGAAATCTCTCCCCGTTCTCTTTAGCATAAACTTTCGAACTATCGTTCTTCTTCTCTCTTTTCTTTCTTCGATCCTTCTTCTCCACCCGACGTGCTAGCACTCTGGTACACTTCCCTTCTTATTCTCCAAAGGATTTCCTCTTTTGTATTTTTCTTTTTTGCTAAAAAATGTCAGAGCCAGAGACTTCGTGCTCTGAGGCGATACTCAAAGTAAGATTTGATGATCGCGATTCTGAGTTGCCCCTTTTATGTCATGAGGGGGTGGATTCCGGTCAATCAGACTCTGGGGCTGTGAGGGCGGATGACGCCGCCGACGAGGGAGAGTCTGAACCTCCCAGTTCGGCCGCTGGTAGTGTGACAGCTCATAGGGAGTCATTTGAATTAGATTGTATGGTGTCACAAATTACCCAGGACGAGCTGGATGCTGGGAGGGAGATATACGAACTCCCAGATTGCATAGAGTTTAGGGTTCCTGACCGAGCTGACAGGCCGAGCCGACCTAGGGCCGGGGAGGTAGTAATTTCTCTGATGCACTTAGAGGCTGGGCTAAGATTGCCTTTACATCCTTTTGTGCGTGAGGTTCTTTGTGTCTTAGGCCTTTCTCCGAGTCAACTGCAACCGAACGCATGGAGATGTATGGTCGGGTGCTACATATTGTGGCAGAAGTTAGGAAATAAGGAGCTAACTTCGAACGAGCTTTTCTCGATGTACATTCTAAAGTCCTTGGGCGGCCAAGGGCTCTATTATTTTTCCTCCCTACCTGGTCAGGGCGGCTCGATGATTACCTGCCTGCCCTCTTCCACCAAAACCTGGAAATGGTTCTTCGCATCGGGTAGTTGGGAGTGTATGCCAGACGAACCTTAACCCTTGAGCTTCCTAGTCCGAGCCGACTTTGCTTTACCAGGTCGGATGAAACTCCGGTCTAATAGAATTCCCCTAAAAAAAAATTAACCCTCTTTTTTCTTTTGTATCCTCTGACGTTTATTTGTTTTCTTTCACAGTTTCGGCGACTATCCGGGTAGCTTTGTCTGCTGTTGAAGAGAGACAGATTCTCAAGGCTCGAGCTCTCTCCGTCGAAGAGAGAGACTTTCGTCGACTAATAACTTTCAATTCCGTTCTCAAATCAGGTCGGTCGACTAAAGCAAAAACTTTGCTTTTTTTTGTCTCCTTACTTTTTCCTCTTTGTTGGACAGGGATGGCTCCGAAGGCGGCGGTCTCCAAGACACACAAAATCCCGGCTCGATTCCTTGACCGCGGGCAGAGCTCCGCTGAGCCCCCAAGAAAAAGGGTGGCCACTGTCGAGGCATAGAGACCGCCACGATTGCCTCAATCTTTCGTGTGCGGATCCGGGCAACTTCTCGGCTCGGACTCATCATTGAACAGGGCTGACCCGCTGGCTGCCCACGTGACAACTACGGAGGCTCCGGTCATCAGTGTTCCGGATGATTCGGGTTCTCGAGCCGAGCCTATCTGTGGTCTCGTACCTCCAACTAAATCCTCCCATGCTCCGGCTGAAGATGGCTCCAATCAGTCTGCTTCTACTGTCGGTCCGTCTTGTCCTCCTCAGCCACGTGCTTCTTCAGCTACTCCTGCTGGAGGTGCCGAGCAGCGAGAGGATCAAGTCGAGATGCCTCCCCTGACAGAGCAGTACTCATCCTGGATGGACAGTGTCAACGCTTATATGCGTGTCAACCATAGCATCCCATAAGACTTGAACTCTCTGACCTCCTCCGATCCAGACCAGATGGCCGGGGTTGCGATAGAGAGCAACCTCAGGGTAATTTGACATCCTCTTAGTGGTATACCTACAATATTCTTGACTTACATACTAACTGCGATTATCATTTTCGCAGGATTCGGCTTTACTGATCATGATCCGCCAAGTAATGGTTAAGCGGACTCGCCAAATGCAGAAGGCTTTGGTTGCTGCTTCCTCCTGGAAGACGAAGGCCGAGGCTGTGAAGACTGAGCTGAAGAAGTGTTGCCTTCTGCTGAAGGATGCTTAGACCGAGCTGAAGTCTTCTCAGTCTAAGCTGAAGGTTGCGCAATCGGAGCTGGAAGTCTCTCAGGCACAGGTCCAGTCTCTAGAGGAGGCTTTGAGGGAGGTAGCAGCCAAGGTTCAATCCGGTGAAAATAAGGCCGAATCTTTCGAGGCTGCTTTGAAGACAGCTGAGGAGGAGAAGGCGAACTTGGCCGGGCTGCTGAAGGAGGTCCAGCTAAAGTTTTTGGCCGAGGTCAATGGAACGAAAGCTAAGCTTGAGAAGCTCAATGCGGTTTCTGAGGAGTTATACAATGACGGCTTCCAAGAGTGTAGGCATCTCGTGCTTAAGCACTTTCCAGCCCTTGACCTCACGGCTGTAGATGAGGATGAGGAGGAAGATGACGCTCGGGTTGGGGACGCTGGAGCGGGCCCATCCGGCCCTGAAGAATGAAAAAGACAGCCCTTTTCCCCCTTTTTTTATGTGTACAAAACATTTTGTCTTAATACAAGCCCTTTTGAGGCAGATTTTGCCACCCATTCATAGAGTTCATTTTTGTGTTAACATTGGTGTAACGTGTTTTTGTCGTCGAACTGACCTGGAGTTGGTTTACCAGGTCAGCCATCTACTGCTCCATACACTTCAGCAAGTTCAAACATATGATCTCATGATCGAGATTGGATCGTACTGAAAGAACGTCGTAAAACAACGCCTAGGAAAGGATTTTATTAAATAACTGCCCCGAAATGCATACGTTGTACCGGGTATCCTCCGTTGTTCATGGATAGTAGGTTTTGAGGTGGTCAGCATTCCACGGATGGGAAGGGGTTTGCCTTCCATGTTCTCGAGCCAGTAGGTGCCGAGGCGACGCGAGCTGATGACTTTATATGGTCCTTCCCAGTTGGGGCCGAACACCCCGGTTTTGTCGTTTATATTCACTTTTTTAAGGACGAGGTTACTGGCTCAGAATCATCGTTATTTTACCCTAGAGTTGTAGTATCGCCGAACCCTTTGCTGATATGCGGCTACTCGTACTTGAGAAGCTTCTCTTGCTTCGTCGAGTAGGTCTAGGTTCATTCGCAGCTGATCTTTGTTTTAATCGGGTTGATGTCGGCTCGTCCTGCTTGTGGGCATTCCAATTTCCACTGGCACAACGGCTTCGGCTCCAAAAGCTAAGAAGAAGGGTGTCTCCCCGGTAGTGGACCGAGCTGTGGTTTGGTAGGCCCACAATACTTCGGGAAGTTCCTCCGCCCAAGTACCCTTCTTCTCTCCAAGCTTCGCTTTGAGATGATTTTTGATAATTTTGTTGATTGCTTCAACCTGACCGTTGGCTTGTGGGTGGTGAGGAGATGAATATACATTTTTAATGCCCAATCCTCTGCAAAATACGCGAAATCCTTCGTTGTCGAACTGTCGCCCATTGTCTGTGATTATGGTATTCGGGATCCTAAAACGACATACAATTGCCCTCCAAATGAAGTCAGTCGTCTTCTTTTCTGTGATGGTAGCTAGTGGTTCTGCTTCAGCCCACTTCGTGAAGTAGTCGACGGCGACGATTGCGTATTTCACCTGTCCTTTCCCCATTGGGAGAGGGCCAATGATATCGACTCCCCATTGAGCGAACGGCCAAGGTCCGGCCATAGGAGTGAGCTCCTCAGGTGGCAGGTGAGGGATTGGGGCGAATCGTTGGCATTTATCGCATCTCTTAATGGTCTCTCGAGCATCTTGCTGGATGGTGGGCCAATAATATCCCTGCCGGATTGCTTTCTGCGCAAGTGCTCGGGCTCCGGAATGATTCCTGCAGCATCCATAGTGGATTTCTCGTAGTACATAGTTGGCTTCTTCAGGTCCTAAACAGCGTAGACACGGGCGGGAGAATCCCTTCTTGTAGAGGACTTCATCTATCAATGTATACCGGGCTGATCTATAGCGGATGCGCCGAGCTTCTGTTTGGTCGTCGGGTAATTCGCCCGATTGTAAAAACCGAATGATGGGACCTCTCCAATCTGGGGTTGTCGAGATTGGAAAAACCTCCAGAGTTCGTTTGACGATATGCTTTGTTGAGGGAGGAACTCGATGGGTATCGTCCGACCGAGCTCGTCGTCTGCTGATGACGCGAGCTTCACGAGGGAATCTGCGTTTGTGTTTTCATCTCTTGGGATCCGAATGATTCCATAATGGTCGAAACGCGACAGTAGTTCTTGAGCTCTCCCCAGGTATGCAGACATTCTTCCTCCTTTTGCTTGATATTCCGCAGTCACTTGTCCAACCACTAGTTGCGAATCGCTGTATGCTCTTACGGATCGGATTCCTATTTTAGAGGCGAGGCAAAGACTGGCTAAGAGGGCTTCATATTCAGCCTCATTGTTTGAAGCTCGGAATCCGAATCGAAGTGCATACTAAATTTTGATCCCATCCGGTGAGGACAAGACGAGGCCGGCTCCACTACCTTGTGAATTGGAGGATCCATCGACGTGCAATAACCAGACAGGTGTGACGCAATTTTTCTCCGGATCTTATCCAAGTTTGCTATCGCACTGGGTTTCATGGGGCTCGGTTAGTTTGACGATGAAGTCGGCTACAGCTTGGCCTTTGATTGCCGCACGAGGTCGGTATCGTATGTTGCATTCGCCTAGTGACGGCCCACTTGATGAGACGACCTAAGGTTTGGGGATTTTGTAGCACCTGCCATAGTGGATGGTCGATTAGTATAGCTATCGGGTGTGCCTGGAAGTATGGCCTCAGTTTTCGGGCCGAGGTGATTAAAGGCAGGGCCAGCTTTTCATTTTGGGGATATCGTGTTTCCGAGCCGATCAGGGCTTTGCTAGTGTAATAAACGGGCCTTTGCGTTCCTTCGTCGTCCCGGACCAGCGCAGAGCTGACCGCTGCTGTTGAGACCGCTAAATATAAAAGTAGTTCTTCTTTATACGACGGTTTGGACGGTAACGGTGGGGAGCCGAGGTAGGCTTTCAACCTGACAAAAGCTTGCTCGCATTCTGAAGTCCAGGTCATTTCCTTACATCTACGCAATTGTTTGAAGAAGGGAAGACACCGGTCGGTAGCTGTTGAGACGAATCTGTTGAGCGCTGCGATCCTTCCTGTGAGGCGCTGGATTTCCTTCACTGTGCGAGGTGAGCTCTTGTTGAGAAGGGCCTAGATTTTTTCAGGATTGGCCTCAATTCCTCGTTGATTTACCATGAAGCCGAGGAATTTTCCCGAATTTACTCCAAAGGTGCATTTGTTGGGGTTGAGCTTCATGCGATATTTCTTTAATATTTCGAACGCAATGCGGAGATCGTCGACATGGTCTTCTGACCTTCTACTTTTGACGAGCATATCGTCCACGTATACTTTCATAGTCTTGCCTAGTTGATCCGCAAACATCTTGTTTACCAGCCGTTGATAAGTTGCCCCGGCATTCTTGAGCCCAAAGGGCATGACCTTATAGTAGTAGAGGCCCCTGTCTGTAATAAGCGCGGTCTTTTGCCTATCGGGAGCATACATCTGGATTTGGTTATACCCTGAATAAGCGTCCATGAAGCTGAGGAGCTCGTGCCCCGCAGTTGCGTCGACCAGCTGATCTATCCTCTGTAACGGAAAGCTATCTTTAGGACAAGCTTTATTCAGGTCAGTGTAGTCTACATAGACCCTCCATTTTCCATTGGCCTTTTTGACGAGGACCACATTTGCTAACCAATCTGGATAACGTATCTCTTGGACAAATCCTGCCTTGCGTAGCTTCTGTACTTCTTCCTCGATTACCATGTATCTTTCCGTATTGAAGGAACGTCTTTTTTGACGGATCGGTTTAATGGACGAGTCGACGTTTAAACGGTGGACCATTACCTCCGGGCAGATCCCAGGCATTTCTTCATGGGACCATGCGAAGACATCCACATGCTCTTTCAGGAAGGTGCTCAAGCTCTCTCGCACATCGTTCTTCAGACACGACCCGATCTTAATAACGTTGGTCGGGTCGGTACTAGACAAGAGAATGTCTACTAATTCTTCAGCGGGTGACCCTCGCTCTTTTTCATCTTCCCTCGGGTCCAACGAGGATGCGTGAGAGACTGTTGACATTACACCTTTATTTCTTCCCCGTAGGGAAAGTTCGTAGCAACGATGAGCTTCCTGCTGGTCTCCTCTGACCACGCCGATCCCCTCGTCGGTTTCGAACTTCATTGCTAGATGGTAGATGGAGACGGCGGCTTTGAGCGCTCGCAAAGTAGGACGGCCGATGATGGTGTTATAGGCCGAGGGGGTATTTACGATGAGGAAATCGACCATAATCATTTTCTGGTTAGGTTCCTCTCCAACTGTGACTGGCAAAGTTATTTTCCCTTCCGGCATGACGCTATCTCCTGTGAATCCGGTCAATGCTGTCTTGACCGACTTCAATCTAGAACGATCGATTTTCATTCTTTCGAATGCTGAGGTGTATAAAATGTCGGCCGAACTTCCCGTGTCGACCATCATCCGGTGGAGTCTCTTGTTGGCGACCACCATTGAAACGACGAGGGAATCGTCGTGCGGTTGTATGACTCCTCGGGCGTCTTCTTCGGTAAACGTTATTGCCTGTGGTGTAACTTTTGCAACTTTTGAAGGTCGGCTGGCGATATTCACTGATGGCCTTGGTTCCGGTTGGGACGTTCTTCCTTGTCGTACATAATTTTTTAGCAAATTTTCAGAATCTCCGGTGGTCGGCCCGCCGAAGATCATGTGAATTTCTTCCACAGGGTTGTTATTCAGTTCTTCAGTTAGGTCGGTAGTTCGTTCTTCGTTTCTCCGACCGTCCTGACGTTGAGCGATGTAGTCTTTCAGGAATCCTTGTTGGATGAGGGTTTCAATCTGTCATTTTAAGTCAAAGCAGTCTACAGCGTTGTGACCATAGTCTTTGTGATACAGATAGTACCTCGATTTTGATCTTCTATTAGGATCAGCTTTTATCTTCGCGGGTCGTTCGAAGGTGTGCTTGCTTTTCTCTGCTAAGTACACTTGTTCGATGGTTTTGTTGAGTGGTGTATACTTTTCGAACCGCGGTGTCATGCCCCAAATTCGGTTCTCGACGTCCATTCGCTGTAACCCGAATTCAGAGGTGGCAGCCTCCGTAATACCCCGATCTCGGATCCTAACCCTACAAGTCAGGTTCCAATCCTGGGATACCACAAGGAGGATTTTAGGGTCTGAATTTTTTTTTTGTAAACATGAGCATCACAATATGAGTACCATCAAAGACAAACACAATATTTCCACTAAATCTTTTCGTTTATATACAGTACAGAAAAGTAAATACACAATGCATAAATATAAAAACTGTGCACAATCCGGCACCTCCTGCTACTGCACTCCCAACTCCAACTCAACGTTGCTGATACACTCTGGTATAACCTGCAGCGTAACAAACGCGCATAAGCTTCGAACGAAGCTTTATGAGTGCGTGTGTGCGTGCACAATGCGTATGACAAATATGATAAATATCAGAGTAAGCAGTAAAGCATGATGAGAAGACTAAACCAAAACTTAGCCTAATTAGGCTACACGATTATGTGATATGAATAACTAGCCTACCACGGCTATGCAAGCATGCAATACAGATAACTAGCCTGCCATGGCTATGCAAGCATGCAATACAGGTAACCAGCCTACCAAGGCTATATACTCAAACTATGCAATGGCCTATAGGGCCTAATGTCGCATACAATGATCCAATGCATGTATGCAAATCACCACCTCTCAGTACAGTGGTCCAGATATGAACAGTCATAACGCAATCACGTAAGTAATGCAGGACTCGGAACTGGTAGCTCGCCCAGTGTGGTAGCTCACCCAGGCTTACAGCCCCGCCCACATCAGGACCGTCCAACACCACACAGTGATACCAATACCATCTCTGAAATAGAACATCACCGGGGTCTCACAGACCTCACTACTCACCAGTAGAATGCTAAAGCCTATCTGGTGCAATAGCGGACCTACTCACAGCTGGTCAAACTCAACCCCCTTTGCCAACACTCTTCCGGCAGGTTAGGTCAGACCTCCTTCCAAACTGACCACATGCAGTGGAAAACACCGCCGTTTGGTATTCGGCATACTGGTGTATGATTAAACCACCCGGTCCTTGAATGGAGCACCCACCTTGGTACCAACGGGTTCAGGGACTTTCACCCAGGGATATCTATGGCATCTTGTTTAAAGATCACATATTTCCGATGTTCCTGCAAACCACGATGGAACTGTGGTTGCAACGTAGTAACCATGCTATATGCGGCACAAGCAGACGGTGCGAAATGCAACCATGCATACAAACACGGGACGACATGCCCGTGCAAGTCTCCAAAGAGCACCATAAGGTCTCAAACACAATGTCACCGTCAGCTGGTAATGAACTGCATGACAATCACGACCGATATGGCCGGTTGATACAAGACAATCAGATGAGCCAAGCATTCATGATGCATGAGTCAAGTATACAGTATGAGTGCCAACAAGTAGTCCATCTACCACGATGGCTATAAATCAATCTAGTCCAACTTATTTGAGATATGATTAAGATGAGGGGACACATATGAATGATCGAGTCATAGTGCGGGATGTCGCTAGCCAGGGAATCTCGCACCAAGGGCTACAAGGTATGCTAAGCTATTCCTACCATACAGTGTAAGTCAGGATGATAGATTCCTGTCCTTGAATAGTCCCATACCTATTGGAGAGGTTTGCGATAGAGAGCACATGAATTACATTTGCGCGACTACATCTCGCATGCTTTATGAATGCGTTTATGCCCTAGTGGTCCCCAACTAACAATGGTGATTCGGGATGCATACTCATTACACATGCATAGTGGTCGTCGAAGCATATAGTATAAAGATCACATATGAGTATTCCAACAACACTACGTGTGGCAACAGACATATCAAAAATAGCATAAAAAGATAATTCACTTATAATACAAGCAAACATAAAGAGATAAGACTCTAAATGGATGGTATACAACAACACAGATGGTCCAACAACTGAACGGTGTGGATTAACCTTCAACATTCAGATAACCCAAATGGAAAGAAAATGATTGAATTCACTACCGACACATCAAAGGTAGAACCTACTTGAGCGGCAAGAGTGGAATACTCAAAATCATGCCGAGACCCATAATCCTGTAGTACAGTGGAGATGAACACAATAATGGTCCGTAAAAGGAATGTCATAGAAGGGGTTGCAAGATAGACATGTCATGACAGAGGATTATAAATGGTAGGGTAATCTGTGATAGATGGTCAATACAATGAGGTCCAAAAAGGGACAACAGGTCTAACCTCATACTACAAGATAGGCTCCATATAATGGATGGCCTAGATGACATACGAACGTCGGGGATGAGCCCCATACTCGTCCTATAGGTAAATGGACGGTGTGGATGAGATATACACGATATGGTAGTCTTTAATAGTTGGGTACAAGGGTAGAAGGGGTGAGTCATATGAGTATACAAGATGAGTTTCCAAGATCAATCAACATGGTGAGTCAACAAGGTGGGTCAATAAGGCAGGTTGACAAGGCGGGTCAACATGGTGAGTTAATAAGGTGAATTGACAAGACGGTTCAACAGGGTGAGTTTAACAAGGTAGCCCTGTGACTTGGATCGAGCAAACTCTAAGGATGACCTTTTAATAAGGGTTTACACAACTAATCATCAAGGTGGATCCACGGGATGGACAAAGCGGTCATTCGAACATGCACACTAAGGTGGTCCCAAGGGCCATCCTGTACATAACATGCTAGGGTCCAGTCCTTCGGATGGTTTGGTTCAAGCACAAAATTAAGGCGGTCCTAATCGATGGGCAACATACATATCGCACCAAGGAGGCCAATGGGTGACGTGTATAGAACACATGCATAACAAGGTGGACCCGTGGTTGGGTATAACCGTTCAAAGGAGTCGGGGAGCCACATACATCAATGGGCCCCAACAGTTTGGGATCAACCCGATATTTACGCTTTCCCACTAATCAAGTGAGATGGCAACCAAACACCATGGTGGGGCCCGCACACCACATGTGTGGAAACCTACCCATGGTTGAGTGACTTAAGAACAAGGAGAATGGCAAATAAACATAACAGATGGGTCCTGCAAAGTTTCTAATGGTAGGCATTCAATCACCCTTATTTTCTACGTGTGGCCCACCCAAAACTGGACCTCACGCCCCGGCCAAGGTGGACAACAATGTATACAACACATCTATCAAGGTATATCAAGGTGGGAGCCCAAGATGGGCCCCATGGCCTTTGGTTGGATGGAAAATTAAACATTTCAATGGCCCCAAGGAAGGTTTCAAAGGTGGGCATCAATGACCAGTGTTTCCTACAATGTGGTCCACCTGAGGTTTGGATTTACCTCATTATGAGGGCCCACGGCCCTAAAATAATATGGAAAAATAGATGGGCGGCATACATAAAACAGATACATCGTGGTGGGACCCACAGAGCGTAGCACCCGAATGGGCCCCAAGAGTTTTGAATCAAACTAATATTTTTGTTTTCCCATTAATCCATGTACATGTGATCTTATGAACAGGTTGAATGACAAATAAACATGACTGTAGGGCTGGGAAGATTTCAATGGTGGAGATCATTATTCCCACTGTTTTCGTGGCATGGCCCACTTGAGGTTTAGATATGCTTAAATTTTGGCTCAGCCACTAAAATGAGCTGGAAAACATATGGACGGAATTGATAAAGCACATACATTCTAGGTGGGTCTCATGAGTGGGCCACCGGCTGGGCAGCCCAGCCAGCCCACGGCCACCGCCCTCTTCTTCTTCATGTTGTTTTCTAAAGTTTTTGTCTTTCCTTTGAAATATTGTTCTTCCAGTCAGGGATTGAAACCTTGCTTTCAATTTCCAGAAAATAATGCATCTTCTTTATAAAGTAAAAACTTCTGCCATTTGCTAGAACAAGACTTCTTGAAAACATTTTGAAATTCAATGAGTTAGATTACCCGTCCTTAAAAGGGATGTAACAAAAGGGGCGTCCTGAAAGTTAGCTGTATCAAGATTTTAGGTGGGCCATTGGAAGGTTTCAACGTAGGGTCACTGTCCCTACAGTTTTCTGTGGTGGGGCCCCCTTGAGACTTGGATCTAACCCATTCTTGGGATCATGCCCTAAAATGATCTCCCCAAATGGATGAACGGTGTGGATACAGCACATGCATCATGGTGGGACCCACGAGTGGGCCTCAGCTGGCACGAGCCAGCGTCCTGAACGCTGGTACTACCAGCGTCAGCGACGCTGCCTCTTCTCCTTTCCTTTCTTTTTTTTTCTTTTTGCACTCATACCATGTGGGGCCCACATGGGACTGATCCACTCCGTTCATCAGGTTCTCCGGCTCAAGGGGAACCCATAGAGCCCAATATTGGGTATGTTACAGGGTCTACAAACATCAGTGTGGGCCGAGGCAGTTTCGACAGTGGACATCATTCACCCCACTGTTTCATGTGGTGCGGCCCACTTAAGAATTGAATATGCTTCATATTTGGGCCTTAGCCCTAAAATGATATGGGAAAACAGATAGACGGTGTGGATGGAACACAAACATCAAGGTGGGTCCCACGAGTGGGGACCCCACTAACCCCTCCAGCGTACACTGGACGTTTCCAGCATCTCTGACGCTGGGACGTCCAGCGTCCATGTTTTTTCTTTCTTTTTTTTTCTTTTTCTTTTCTCTAGTTTATTTCAGGTGGGGACCACTTAGGAAAGATCCACTCCATCTATCAGGTTCCCCATCTCATGGGGGACCCAATGAACCCAATATTGGGTATCTTACAAAGCCTAGAAACATCAAGGTGGCCCAAAAAAAGTTTTAAACAATAGGCATCATTAGCTACGCTGTTTTCTATGGTGTGGTCCACCTGAGATCTGGATTTACTTCATTTTTGGCGTTTAACCCTAAAATGGGCTGGAGAAACAGATGGACGGCGTGGATCACATACATGCATCAAGGTGGGTCCCATGAGTGGGGACCCTGCTCATCGCCCAAAAGGGCTAGGCGCTGCTGGGCAGCAGCGTCCTCTGGACGCTGACTGTCCAGCGGCCAAATGTTTTCCTTTTTTTTTTTTTTCTTTTGTCGTGCCTTGACCAGTGGGGTCCACACATGCAGGATCCACTCCATTCATCAGCTGGGCCATCTCATGGTGGGCCCAATAGCTTTGGATCAAGATAATCTTTATATTTATCCATCATCCATATCTTCGTGTTTTAAAGAATGGGGAAGACAAGAAAATCAAGTATCATGGTGGGCCATTGGCCACACTAATCATACCACAAAATGGGTCTCCAAGTGGGATCCACACCATCAAAAGGTGGGACCCATTTGAATCTTAGATCCTACACAAAACTTAATAGGGACATGGATGCACTCACAATGATGGTTGGACGGTTGGATGGGGTTGGATTGCCGATCGGACGGTCCGGATGATGATCGGGGTCCTCGAAGCTTGATCTCCACCTTCAATTCCTCTAACTCTCTCTTTCTCTCTCTTGATCTCCCTCTAAATCTCTCTCTACTTCTCTCTCTTCTCTCTCTTTCTCTTTCCCTCTCCTTTCTCTCTTTCTCTAAAATCTTGGGTTTGAAAATGGACGAGTGGTGCTTGGGAAATGGGGGGGGGGGGGGGGGGGGGGGGGGGTTTCTTAAAAATGGCTAGCATGGGAGGTATGGGTTGTGATGATGGCTAGATAATGATGATGATGATGGGAGAGGGCATGGGAGGTGTTGACTTTGGTGAGAGAGGTATGGGTTGGAGTGTGTGTAGGCTAGGGTAATGATAGGGATATGGTGAGGGTGATGGTGATTGATTTGACATGTTGTTGGAATTTGTGCAAGTGGGGCCCACGCCACACGCGCGTTGCGCGGCCCACCTCGGATTGCACAAAAGTACGCATCTTTCACACCGGGTATCGCAATGAGGCGTGCCGCGTGGCGTTGGAATCGCAGCGCCTACGCGGTCACCAGGGTATAGGTCTTGGGTCGTTGCGGTATTAAATCAGGGTCGCGATCAAGGCTCGCTAATCTTATCCGTCCGGGACATACCGGTATCGGAAAGTAAACGTACGGAGGGCACTTCAGGGTACGGGTCTTACACGCGGTGCTGGTAATTTCGCTCCTCGGGCAGGTCAATTCTGAGTCGGTGACCTCCGCTCCGACCTATGTCTTTTCGAGCTGGTATTTTCCTGACGTTCTTTATTTCTGGACGTCAGTCGATGAGCGTTAACCAGTTCCTCGGCGTTGATGTGCTTGGCCGCTGGATCTAAAAATTCGACCATGGACTGAGGTGGCTCCTCCCCAATAGACCAAAGGAATCTTCGGTCCCGTAGCCCTCCAATCATAGTGTGTAACAGCACATCCTGTGAGAGGTTTTCTACTTGTACTGCTTCAAAATTGAAGCACGCGCGGTAATCTTTTAGCGACTCGTCTTCTTTTTGGTTGACTGCAGCGAGATGAGTTGAGTGTTTCCTTGGGTCGGTGCTTTCGATGAATTGAGTAGCGAAGGCTCTGCTCAATTGGGAGAACGAGCTGATTGTCCTTGGTTTCAAGTTGCGGAACCAAGTCCATGCTGAGCTCGTCAACGATAACGGGAAGACTTTGCACATAATGTGTCCGCTAGCTCCGAGGAGTTCCATTCGAACTTTAAAATTTTCTAAGTGTTCTGCTGGATCTCCTATCCCCGAATACTGCTTTAACTGAGGAATTTTAAACCCTTTGGGAAGGGGCTCTTCACGAACCTCGTCGGTGAATGGTGATTCAGATGAGTCTACCAGTGCATCTACTGCAATAGGGGCCCTGGCCCGCTGTGCTCTTTGGATATCGCCCATTTGTTCCCGGAGCTCTTTCAACTCGGCTTCCAGCAGGCTTATATTGTCGTCCATCCGGTCGCTGGCCTCGTGATCGGGTCGTTCATGCTCGAGATGAGCCGTCCTTTTTTCTTCCAGCTTATGGCATAGGTCATTTGCGGGCAAATCCGTGGCTGGCCGGGATCTCGTCCCAGTTGACTGGTTGAAGGCCTCGTGTTCTTCGACCAAAGATGGCCGATGAGAACGTTGGGGTGCTCTAGTTTGATGAGAGTGTTGGGATTGTTGAGGCTCCCCATGGTCTCTACCGCTTGAAGTTGTCGGGCGGACCAGACCAGTTAACAGAGCTTTAATTTCGTCCAACCTCTGGTCCATGTAGCCGAATCGTTCATCAACGCCCCCCAGCCTTTGAGCAACTCCTCCCACTTGCTCTTCGAGAAGGGACAACCTGATTCCTCGATTGCAAGGCCTTTGTTGCCCCTCCTGCTGAGTAAAACGAGGGGAGTTCTCACCACATTGGATGGCAGGGGTGCTAGGGAACGATCCTTCATTGTCGGAGTTTGAAGGTCCAGCGATTGCGGGTGCCTTTCCTTTATATTTTCTTTTCCCGGCCATGATAAAAGAAAATATAAAGAAAATATAAAGAAAATGTTGAGATCGTCTTGAGCGTTTGGGTGAGAACACGGACTTCCTGGTTACAGGAAAAGTAAACGCGAAGATTCCCACAGACGACGCCAATCTGTTAATGCTAAAAAATGGTTAACAGACGAGATGGGAGGTCCTCCAATCTCAACGGTTGGATGGAATTGATCTTCTCCTAGGGATCGGTCTGGATTGAAGATTTGTCAGATCCTGCGAAGTCTGCAAGAAAGATAAAGGGGATGGCTGGGGTTCAACCGTTAGCCCTCCGATGCCTAAGTCAGTTGGATCTTGAACAATTGAACATCTCCCTCTAGATCAGTTTTAGTATCATACCTTGACAATGAAGAGAACATATTCATTTATAGACTTAGGGTGTAAAGCTATCTTCCTTTTGAAGAGACGTGATTCTCGCGGGTTGCCAACTGGGTTTCTGAGATCTTGGGATTTTTCGGTAACAAACGAGGATCTCGATCCCTATTCACTGGGACTGGCGATCCTTCCTCCTGACATCACGGCGTGGGCCTAAGATCTCGGGTTTGCAATTCAGCTCGTTCGAGGTCAGCCCCTAGAACTTTTGCTGAGACGATTTTTATCATATCGGATCAAATCGACCAGCTTTTATCGGGTCGACCTGACCCGACCTGTATTCGGAGTCTGAAACGGTCGGCTCGACCTTTCCAGGTTGGTACAATCTTCACTCTTTCAGGTCGGCTCTTTACCCACAACATGTATATTTCTTGACTCTCCCTGCCCCCTTTTGATCAGGAAAATGTTCGTTTATACGCAAGGATTGTCGTGATCAAAGTATTCAGTATCTATCTTTATGGATAGTATTTCTTGATGTATCGGCCGTTGACTGATATGTCGATTCCATTACCATTGTGGCTTGCAATTCTATAAGCCCCATTTGAGAAAACTTTAGTGACGACATACATGCCATCCCATTTGGATTCAAATTTGCCCCTCATCTTGCGTGTCATCACAATTGGCCTTTTCAACATTACTATGAGGTCTTCCTTTTTGAAAGAGCGGTATTTTATCATCTTATCAATTGAGGCAGATATTTAAGCTTGATATGACTGTAAACGCTGCTGTGCGATGAGTCTTTTTTCGTCTAGCATATGTAACTCTCGCAATCGGAGTTTAGCATTTTCATCCTCTTTAATGCCCTAATGTATTGCCACTCTTAAGGAAGCAACTTGTACCTCGATTGGGAGTACAGCTTCTACTCCAATGAAATATGGAAGGAGGAGAATAAGATGGAGTTAAGTGGAATTCTATTGAAGCATAGATTTGATTAGTTGTGGATTGAAGGAAGAATCCAATATACTGAATATTAAATTAAATGTTGTTGTTTGTATGATTCTCCCTTGTGGCTTATGATGACTGAAGATTGATACATATGAACTCTAATCTCGGGGACGAGATTCTTTAAGGAGGGTAGAATGTAAGGACCGAGATTTTGGACACGTGTACATGCGCATGTGAGTACAAATAGATACATCCATCTATCACACATGTGAAAATTTATAAATCATGTTATTTCAATCATAACCTATTAATCTTGCCATTTCAATCGTCTAATTACACTAAATACTTAACCGATGATCATAAACTTGTACATTATAATAACCCAATCATAATCACAAACCTGTGATTTAAATATAGTCAATCATGACTGTTAACTCTAGCAATAAACATGTCCAAGTTAGATCATCAAATTGAATGTTAACCGACCCAGTATGGATCATTGATTGGGATTTAATGTAATGACCCGAGAATTCAGAATATTCTCATTTATATATACTAGGGAAGTATTTGAATTTCAGCACAAAATTCCTTTAAGGAGGGAAGAATGTAATGACCCAGGTTTTTTAAATAATTTAAATAATAATTTAATTAATTATTTAACAATTTACATGACTTATTATATTGAAAAATTAATAATAAATAATCCAGAAGGGAATTAGTATAAGATCCCTTTATTAAAGTTGCTCAAAATAAACCCTAGAACAGCATAGAAGTGTTGGATTTCACAAAACTTGCAAATTTACAATAATTACGAAAATGCCATTAATTAAACTTAAGTTAAACTGATGATTTTAAGTATGCAAGTTTCTGACAATTAGTTTCACTTGAAACTTCATATATTAGTTTAGGGGCACATTTTAGCTATACACGTCCAATTCCAGTCCTCCGATCATCTTACAAATGCCCTAATCAGAAATTGGGCCACCGTAACTTGGATCTGCCTAAATTTTCTCATTGACGATTAATTTTACATTGTCTACCTAATGAATGGAGTAGATTTGTCATATACATCAGGTGGGACCCATGCGTACAGGGTACACGGTCCCAGCGCGGTCAACTCGCGTTTGACCGCAAGTCGGACAGTTTACCGTCTTCTTCGTTCCGCGCTGCAACAACGCTAGACATTGTCCGTTCCAGCTATCCATGCCATCCATCTATGGGCCCCACATCCGAAATCCAAGCCGTCCATTCGATTCCCCTATCCCACATAGCTAGTCTCCTTAAGTTTCTTTTCCAGAAATTGAGCATCCATCTCTCTTCAAAATATCGTTTGAAACAAAAGGATCCAAGATCCACGCATCTACACTGCATGGATGGACCATATTACTCCCGGACCTTCGTGTGGACCTCACCTAGGTCTCAAACGGTCCATATTATTCGAGAATGCCCGAAAAGAAGTTTCCTTCTTCAGCTCGGACACGAGTCCATGAAATCCGCCGTGAATGCTGACCTTCCAAATCTCTGACCCCCTTGCCATATAGCATTAATACAGATCATTTATTCCTCTCCAAAGAGATTTTTTATCTCAACCAAGGTTGTATGACCATCTTTCACAAGCTGTGCAAACGGCAGAATACACTGTTTGCGTAAGGTAGCTGTGTCCAACGTTCAGTCTCCTAATCATGTTAGGACATCTGAAATTAGATTGAAACACCTTATACAAACGTCTCTCTGCCAGAGAGAGAGAGAGAGAGAGAGAGAGAGAGAGAGAGAGAGAGAGAGAGAGAGAACAAGAAACGAGAGAAAGAGAAAGAGGAAGAGAAAAAGAAAGGAAAAGATAGAAAGAAGAAGAAGAAGGAAAGAAGAAAGAAAAAGAAGAAGAATTGAAACTGTGAGTTTCTTCTCATATCATTTTTTACATGTTTATGTTCGGTTTATTTTAGAAGTAGCTATTCGTAGTTTAGATTAGTATGATTCAAGTATTGTGTCATTTTGTTGGAAAATATTGGATATCGTAACTTGGGTTTGAATTCGTTCTTTTTGTGATTATGTTCCATATTAATTTCAATATTATATGCGGAGGTTTTCAATTAAATTGTGTTGTACATGTGTGAGTTGATTTTGAGTTTCTTGGAAAAGGTTTGAGGTATTGATTTGATTCATGCATAGCATGATTTGAGAACTCCAGTTATTACCGTAGGGTGAGCACCCTAGTGTGTGCAATAAACCCATTGATGTTGTTCGGGTGAGCGTTCAAGTGTGTCCAACAGTCACTGGTTGAGCGTCCTATGTGTGCAATATACCCTTCTGATAGTCCATCGATTGTGGATGGGTTGGTTGAACTCCCTAGTGTGTGCAAGATACCATACTAGCGTACTCGGTGGATATCAGATGATTTTGGCAGGTTGGGTGAGTTCCCTGGTGTGTACAAGAGACCAACTCTGCAGCCATGATGGATTTTGTGAAACAGTGTAGGCCCGACTATAAACTGGCCCTGGATGTTCTACTGATAACCGTACTGAGATTATTGAGACATACTTGCATACCATGCATCAGGTGCATGTTTAAGAGATTTTGGTTTGATGAAATTACCATTGGATTTGTAATGATTTGTAATTTAATGGTCAAGTGATTTTTTATATGAATTACATGTGCTAAACTATATGAGAATACTCACCAGTTTTTATAGCTGACGTAGTGTTATGCGATTAACCGTAATGACAGGTGATGATTTAGAAGACTTCGAGGAATTGATTCCAGATGAGGAAATACTCTAGAAGATTTTTGAGAATTGATTTATTTTGATTTTAGCTTGAAAGTATTGATGTAATAAGGACCATTAGATGATTATTAGTTTAGACAGTTGGAACAAGTTAGTGAACTCATTGATTAGTGGTTTAATTTTCAAAGTTTGGTTTAGTTTGATTCTATATATTTGGTACCATGTGAATGGAAAAAGAAAAATATCACTTGAGATTGTGAGGTATTCATTCATTATTTACATAACACCCTTGATTTCAGAATTTGAGTTTATACACTCGAGTGTTGAATTTTGGGGGCATTACAAAATGTCAAATTCCTTAATCATCTCATCATCAAGATCATAGGGGTGGACCATGCATTCCTCTAGGAAGTCGAGAGATTTGGATGAAGGGTCCTCGTTCTCCCTAAGTGATTGAATAGATTCTGTTTTAATGGTAAATAATTCCTCTTCTTTAGAGAGAATTGAAATTGTGGTTTTACCGCTTATAGAGATACTTGGAGATATGCCTAATGTCCTAAAGGGGGGTGAATAGGACTTTTTAAATTCCAATTACAATTTAAAAACTAATCAAGTCAATCTTATGAACTATGATTATCACAATAACATTCAAGGCATTTATATGAGCAATTTGTAAGCAAGGACTATCATAGGCATTTCATCAAACAGTTAGCATTCATGATTGACTAAACCATTCAACACATAGCAATCATTCAATCTCACAAAGCACAGCGATTTATAGTGGTTCGGTTTCCCTACTCCACTCCCGGTTCACGATCTCAACCTATGAGACCACGGGATTTCACTATAGTCTTGGTTTTAAATCAGGTTAACCATCAACCTTGACATCCTTTGATCTAGGACTACGTTTACCATCCGTCGATGGCCCAATCCAGGGACTTGACGAGTTTGGATCTCAAACTCTCACCAATCCTAATCCAAGGATGGTCACGTACACTCCCGCCGGAGTTTCCCAATCCAGGGAATAGAGATTTAATAAATGGACTCTCAAATACTAGACATACCTAGACGATTGAGCCCCGATTCGATGCCTTTGATGAGTAGCTTCAGATCCACATGCTTCAGCTTCTCTTTGTGCTCCCAAGATCAGCTACCGATGCAAATGATGAGGTTATGTTGATGCCGGGTAGTTGGGAGAGAGTTGGTCTAGTTCCTCTTGCCTATTCAATGCAATGGTAATGAGGGAACTACCAAAGTACAAACATTCAATGGCTATAAACAACCTCATAAATATATTCCGAAGGTAGGTCAGCCATGAATGAAGGTCTTGAGTTCATACTTCAAACCGAGCTTTGAATACTCATTGATAAGCCATTAATGGCTAGGTTTGAATGATGAACTCAAGGGGAACAAGAGCAAAGAGGGTAGGAGGATGTGAGTAAAAGCTCTCTCTCTTAGCTCTTGAAGGGTGTTGAATGCCTACCATGAAAGTCCACAAGTCATGGCTATATAAAGCCCAAAATGATGGCCCCAACGGATCTAAAACGGTCACGACCGACCTGTCAGAGAAGGGTCTCAACCGGTCAGACGGACCGGTCGTCATTCAAACCATAGGCCACATTTGAGACTGCCCGACCGGTCAAGACCGGTCGGATCCCCTTGCTGGAGTAATTAGACAAAACAGGCCGACCGGTCAAGACCGGTCGGATCCCCTTGCTGGAGTAATTAGAGAAAACAGGCCGACCGGTCAAGACCGGTCGGATCCCCTTGCTGGAACAAGCTGATGAATACAGGCCGACCGGTCAAGACCGGTCGGCTATGCTTGCTGGAACAGATAGTGAAAACAGGCCGACCGATCAAGACCGGTCGGCTGTGCTTACTGGAATCAATTTATATCTTCTGGCCGACCGGTCAAGACCGGTCGGTTGTCCATTTGAAAAACCTTCCAGCAAGGTTTCTGTTTAACTTCGAAGTGCCTGGCCGACCGGTCAAGACCGGTCGGCTGCCCCAGTAGAAATACCACAGCAAGCTGTTGTTAGTGTTAAAGAGCCTGGCGGACCGGTCAATACCGGTCGGCTTGTCTAGATGCTTTCATTTCAGCGCAACTGCTGGACACATCTCGTAGTTTGTGGTTTTGTCACAGCGAGCTTGCTGGACCAAGTTCTTCAACATAGCAGCGGATCACTTCAAGTTATGAAGTCATTTGGTGCATGAAGTCCAGTCTTTGGACATATGATCATTTACATTTAGCACCAGCCATGGACCACGAGTCTGATCAACTTGTGCAAGGGTCGAGAGGGAATGGTAAGAGATATGTGAGTCATTACGCCATTCTTTGATGTTTTGGGTTTCCTATGGTCGATCTATATGCAACTTACCTGAGATCTTGTTTCATCATGAGCTTGAGCAATGGACGAAGCGTAATCTTCAAGTCTTGATCTTCAATTCTTCGACTGGGGCTCACCCGACAGACGCGACCAACCAACACGCCAATTGACAACAAAAGATGTACTAACAATCTCCCCCTTTGTCAATTGCGTGACAAAACATCTAACCTAGACAAATCATGACTCCTTATCATGATTGACCCTTAAACAGAAAGAAATATACACCCACTTACATGTCCATACAGATATACAAAATAATCTTTACAAAAAGACATGTACAGACTCGATTTTCTTCAAAATCTCCCCCTCAATGCTTGCACCTACAAAGTCCTGTAAAAAGATATAATCGGACCTTCTAGGTGGGATGATTCTCCCCCTTTTTGTTAGTAATTGACAAGGGTTTGCCAGCAAAAAGCTATGCCTAATAAAGCTGCAAGGCTAACGCCAAAAATATGTCAATCACATGAGACAGGGAAGAGATATAGAAATTTAAGCCCTGAGGAGATTCAAAGAACAAATCATGCCAGATATACAAGTAATCATGAAAGCATAGAGGGCTTATAGCCCAATCAACCAACCACCCCTCCAGATGTATATTTAGACAAACACAGAACACAAAGCATGAGCTAAAAAGGGCAAATGTGCCCACACCATCCAACCTCCCACAGATATTCAATAAACGATCAAAAGCTCATATAAAAAGATATAATTATAGCATCTATATATATACCAAAATGGGCAAGCAGCCCAAATGCAAATATGTATCAATCCGTGCAAAATATATAGGCAACCCATAAAAGATAGTGCATGAAATCCAGACAATGTCTTTGGTCATACAAAAAGTAACTGTGACCAAGACATGAGACTAGTAATCTGTTCCATCTCCCAGATCAGGGGGTGGAACGTCCCCACGCGCCGCGCGCTCCCATATCTCTATCCGCCTCTCCAACTGTGCTTGTCGAGTGACAAGGGCCTCCTGCTGTACAAGTATGGTGGCCTGCCCCTGCAAAATCTGGTCCCCAGTCTGCTCGAGCCTGTCAAGCCGCTAAAATATACCCTCCCTAAGCTGGCGAAGCTCCGCAATGTATGAAGGTGGATCCATGGAAGGGGATCATCGTTGAGAAAAGGCTCTAGGAGGCGTGCTAAATCGACCTGGAGCTGCTCGCAGATCGAGGGATGGATCAGTGGAAGGAGCTGATGGTGAAGTGTGGGAAGGGCCAGTGGAGGCAGGTGGAGCCTCAGGCTGGGATGGCTCGCCGGATCCTGCTGCTGCTCCTGCAGAAGACGACTCTGGATGACTTCTTTGGTAAGCTTCATTCGAGCAATGAGGGTACGGTTGATAATGACAGGCTTGTGAACTTTATCAGTACCGACAATGCCAATATGCTCAGCTAATGTGTATATGAGATGCCCAAAAGGTAGACTGGTGGAGTTTCCATCGTCGCGCAGGATGACCTGGTGAATGATATTCATGATCCGAGTGGGAAGGCAAGCGGATGACCCATACCAACACGATACAGCAACCGAAACATGGTTTCGGTGACATCCGCCTTGTTACTCATTCGTGGGTATACATTGCGGAAGAAAAGGTTGTGCAAAATGCGGAAATCCCATGTCATAGAGGATGCTCGAAGTGCACCTCCTACCCATTTGGGTGTCCCATCACCACATAGGAATTGAGCAATAACTAGATTAGGTTTGAGACCCAAGGAGGAAAAATCGAAAGTAGGCTCCTGAACAATAGGAACGCCAACAAATTGTGATATAGATTTCAAAGTAAAAAGACAATCCCGATCACCAACCTCGACGTTAAAAGAGGGGGGAGAGGAAGTGACATGAACACAAGATGTATAAAATTTCCTAACAACATCAAACTAGACCGGGCCCCCCATGTGGAGTACGGGGCCCCAATTGATGGCATCCAAAATGGAACGAACATTATAGTCGGACAAGTCAACCAATTTGACTGATTTTTCACAAACTACCTCCTTGTCCTTGAAATCATCCCAATGGGTGGAATGGGATGAAACATTTTTCCCTAAGGATTTAGATTGAACAGGGGGAACAGAAGATGAGGCAGCCCCTTTCCCTTTGGAAGCTGTTTTCTTGGACTTTAAAGGGCGAGGAGGAGGAGGCTTAGGTTTTGCCTTGGGTCGATCACTTCGCCTCAAAGGGAGCTCATCTTCGCTCTCTTGGGAAGACATGGAAGAGACAAGAAAATCTCTAAATCACTCCTAGAGATGAAGGAAAGGGATGAACCAAAGAAGAGTGAGAGTGAAGAGAAGGAATCCCTTACCAAATGAATGAGAGTGAAGAGGAGTAGAGTAGAGGAGGTTAGAGCCTCGAATCTTGCAACGAATCACCTCGAAATCACCTTGGAGAGCAAGAGGGGGAGCTGGAGCAGCAAGTGGAGGTGAGAAAATGGGAAGTGGCTGACCTAAAATGAGCTCCAACTAGTTTAAAGACCCCCCCTTTCGGACGGTTGACGCACGGGCTCGCTGGACTGGTGACGCACGACCGGTCGTGACCGGTCGTGGGACGAAAAATGGGACTCCAGCAATGTTTTCTTCACAGCCCGACCGGTCTTGACCGGTCGGATGGCATAAGTGATTGAGTCCAGACCGGTCTGGGAGACGCCCGACCGGTCTTGACCGGTCGGCTGGCTGGTCGGCAGGCAGATTTTTATACTTTTGACTGGAATCCTGCACTGGATTAGCTGGATAGAGAGTCTGTCCTTTGGATAGACCATTATCATTTAAAACCAAGTACCCTTACCAAGGATACAACATCCACGGTCATGGTGTACCAAAGTACACCTTAACACAAAATGAGGGACCCTTAAGGTCCAGATGTATCGATAGAGGACAAGAATTGGGACTACGATCCCAGATTTTCGTTGAAAGCAATGAAAAGAGGCAAAGATCCTCAGATATACCTATAAAGATCAGAAAGAGGGGCTTAATCCTTAGATTTTTCCTGTAAAACATACACTTGTTAGATAAACTAGACACATCCAACGCCAATGGACTTCTGGAGGTTCACAAAGCGAACCAAGTCCAAAGGTTTCGTTAGGATGTCAGCTAGCTGATTCTCGGTAGGCACATGTTCGAGAGATATTATGTGATCTTCAACCAATTCTCGAATAAAATGGTGCCTAATATCTATGTGCTTAGTGCGCGAGTGCTGAACTAGATTTTTTGATATATTTATGGCACTAGTATTGTCGCAAAATAGAGTCATTGTGCCTTGGTTGATCCCATAATCGGTCAAGGTTTGTTTCATCCATAATAAGTGGGCACAACAACTACCAGCAACAATGTATTCTGCCTCGGCTGTGGATAAAGAGATGGAGTTTTGTTTCTTACTATGCCATGCCACAAGGCAATTTCCAACATAAAAACACCCAATGCTGGTTGATTTACGATCATCCATGTTACCAGCCCAGTCGGCATCTGAATACCCTGCAATATCTGTAGATGAATCAAAAGGGTACCAAAGACCGTATTCGGTAGTGCATCCAACAAACCGGATGATCCGTTTAACAGCAGTAAGGTGAGATTCTTTAGGATCAGCCTGAAATCGAGCACAAGCACCTACACTAAAAGCAATATCTGGTCTACTAGCAGTGAGATAAAGAAGACTACCAATCATGCTTCTATAAAGATGTTGATCTACACTTTTCCCTGCAAGGTCTTTTGATAGTTTAACAGTGGTGCTCATAGGTGTAGTGTAGGAATGACCAGAGTCTAAGCCAAATCTCTTAACAAGGTCTTTAGCATATTTGGCTTGAGTAATGAATATACCTGATGCAAGTTGTTTTACTTGAAGCCCTAGAAACATGTTAAGTTCTCCTACCATACTCATCTCAAATTCAGATGTCATTAATTTAGCAAAGGAGATGGACATTTTCTCACATGTGGATCCAAAAACAATGTCATCTACATAAATCTGGGCAATCAACACAAAATTCTCGGCTTCTCTAATAAATAGAGTTTTGTCAACGCTCCCCCTAGCAAAAACATGGTCTACAAGAAAATGAGTTAAGCGTTCATACCATGCACGGGGTGCTTGCTTGAGTCCGTAAAGCGCCTTTTTCAACCGGTACACTTCGTGAGGATACTTAGGATCAATGAATCCTTTCGGTTGTTCAACATACACTTAGTCATTAAGAATACCATTCAAGAAGGTGCTCTTTACGTCCATTTGAAATAGTTTGAACTTTAACGCATAAGCAACAGCCATAAGAATTCTAATAGACTCGAGTTTGGCTATAGGGGCAAATGTTTCATCAAAATCAATCCCTTCAATTTGTGAATATCCCTGAGCCACTAACCGAGCCTTATTTCGTATTACATTCCCAGATTCATCGGATTTATTCTTGAAAATCCATTTGGTTCCAATAACATTTTTCCTTTCCGGCCTGTCGACCAGATACCACACTTCATTTCTAATGAATTGTTGAAGCTCTTCCTGCATTGCAAGGATCCAGAATTCATCATTTAAAGCTTCATCAGCATTTTTTAGTTCTATTTTTTGATGTGAAACACAGGTGACTGTTGACTGCCTCCAACTGTCTCCTGGTTTTGACACCAATGCTAGGATCCCCAATGATTTGATTGAGGGGGTGATCCTTGACAATTTGTACATCACCAGGAGCAGTGGGGGCATTTGGAGATGAGGGTTGTTTATCAGATTTACCTATCTCGCATATGCCCTCATCTTCTTCTTCATCACCTGGAGACACAGATTTGTCCAAGCTATCATCCACAGTCACATTGATTGACTCTTGAACTGATGAGGTTCGAAGGTTGTAGACACGAAAAGCTCTACTATTTAATGAGTATCCTAAGAAGATACCCTCATCACTTTTGGAGTCAAACTTTTCCAAATTTTCTCAGTCTCTCAGAATATAGCATGTACTACCAAAGACCTTAAAGTATTTTACATTTGGTGTCTTTCCACACCATAGTTCATAAGCTGTTTTGTTTAGACTTGCCCTTAAATAAACTCGATTAATAATATAGCAGGCAGTGTTAACAACTTCGGCCCATAGATTTTGGGCAAGATTTTTATTATTAAGCATAGCTGTAGCCATATCCAACAACACTCTATTTTTCCTTTCAGCAACCCCATTTTGTTGAGGTGTTTTGGGTGCTGAGAACTCATGACGAATACCCAATTCATCACATAATGCCTTCAAACGATGATCTTCAAATTCACCGCCGTGATCACTCCTGATTCTTGCTACAATGTATCCTTTCTCATTGTGAAGTCTCTTTCCTAGTTTTTGGAATTCACCAAAAGTGTCAGATTTTTCTCTTAGGCAGGCGACCCATGTGAATCTAGAGTAATCATCAACGACTACAAAGAAGTATCATTTTCCACCTTGGCTAAGTACCCTGGTAGGACCAACTAGGTCCATGTGTAGCATTTCAAATGGTTTTGATGTGACCAGGATAGAGGTTCTCTTGTGTGCAACCTTAATTTGTTTACCTTTTTGACATGCGACGCACATGGCATTTGGTCTTTTACCCATCTTGGGTAGACATCTCACCAAATTTTTCTGACTCAGTTTAAACAGATTTCTATAATGTACATGACCGAGTCGATGGTGCCATAGTTTTGTTTCATCCTGAACGGCCACGTGACACATGGTGGAGGAGCTTGAATTGTTATGATTTTCAATGACATAGCAGTTGTCTCCTGTGTGTAGACCTTTCATGACTAATTTTCCTGTGGAGTTCAGGATCTTGCACATATCTTTGGAGAAGCTTACTGAGTGCTCTTCATCACAAATCTGTGAGATACTCAGTAAGTTGTGTTTAAGGCCATCAACATACAGTACATTTTCAATTTCGGGCAAACCTGGCCCTGTGATGGTTCCTTTACCAATAATTTTAGCTATGCTCCCATCACCAAATGTGACAGACCCACCATCAAATTCATCATATGCACAAAATTGAGATCTATCACCTCTCATGTGTCTAGAGCAACCACTATCCAAGTACCATCTAGGGGTATTCTCAGCTTTTAAGGCAGTATGAATGACCAAACACTTGTTCTTTACAACCCATTTAGTTGTTGTCCTTTTATGAGAGGTGTTCTTATGGTGAGATTCTCTAGTTTTCTTGGGAGAGTCAGATTTTTCTTTTTCACGCAAGAGAAGAGCAGTTTTCAAATTTAGCATTTTAATTTGCTCCAACAGTTCATCCATCCTCTTGTCCTTCCTAGGAAGAGCAGGATAATTCTTTCGAATGTTTCCCCTCTTTGGTGAAGAATGCATGGGAGGATTCCAATTAGCTTGGACATTTTTCCCGGTTGGTACAAATTTACCTTTCAAGTTTCTGACCGGATTTTTGAATACCAAGCACTCAAATTTTAAGTGGCCAATGTCTCCACAAGCATGGCAGACAGGAGATGCTCTAGTTTTACTCCTTGATGCACCATGATATTTTCTTACAATCGGATGGACTGAGGTAGTTTTTGAAGTGTGACTGTCATAGCCCAAACCTCTTCTGTCCCTTGGTGATCTTACAACACCTAGGAGTTTTTCAAGGTTTTCTTCTCCTTGGGCGAACCGTCTTCTAGAGTCAACGACTTGACACTTAAGACGATCAATTTCAGTGTTCGCCGCTTTGAGTTCTTTCTCAAGTCTAGCATGCTTGTCTAGAAATTCACCACTTATGAGATTTTTCTTTTCTTGTTCAAGCTCATCATTCTTCCTTTTCAGCTCTTCTAGATCTTGACCCATCTTTTGATTCTCTATTTTCAATCCGTCAAGATTTTTTATCAGCTTGTCATTTTCAGCCTTCATTTGGCCCAACGTTTTGATGGTATTTATATTTTCAATGTATAGTTCGTTATATACCTCCTGAAGGCCTTCCTCCTTATTCTCATCATCACTCAAAGAATCATTTTCAGTGTTAGAGGATTTATGATCATCAATGTCTCCGGTGATCTTTGCAATGGGCTCAATTAGAGGCACAATATCAGTAATGGTGGCCATTAAAATTCTGATTGAACCTTGCTCCTCCTCACTTTGGTATATGACTGATTCTGATTCTGATTCTTCAGTCTCATCCCATGTAGCTGCCATTGCCTTTTTCTTGGCTTTATTATTGGTGCACTCGGATGCAATGTGACCAAATCCTCTACACTTGTAACATTGAGGATCTTTTGAGTTAACAAATTTTCCTTTGTTGTTCTTAGAGTTAAAAGGTTTACCCTTCTGGTAGGGTTTCCTTCTAGAAGTATTTCCCCTAGTTTTGAAGAATTTTTAAAATTTCTTGGCCATAAGTGCCATTTCTTCTAAGTCTGGATCTTCCTCACTTCCACATTCAGATTCTTGTTTCTTGTGAGAAGATTTGAGGGCTGTACTTTTGGATTTGGAGGGAGTTTTGAAACCTAGCTCATAGGTTTGAAGGGACCCTAGTAATTCTTCAACTTTCATGGTATTTAGGTCCCTACATTCTTCTATGGTAGTAACTTTGGAAGAGAACTGTTCCAGTAGGGATCTCAGAATTTTCCTACATAGTCTATGCTCCGGAACAGGATCCCCCAAGCCCCACATTTCATTTGTGATCTTGTTCAATTTAGTATAGAAATCAGTAAATGTTTCGTGCTCCTCCATAGTAATGTTTTCAAATTGTGTAGAGAGGCGTTGAAGTTTTGAGTTTTTAACAATGCTTGTTCCTTCATGAGTAACTTCAAGAATGTCCCATGCCTGCTTACTTGTTGTGCAATTTTGAATCCGGCCAAATTCATCTTTAGATACTGAACAAAAAATGGCATTCAGGCCTTTGGCATTATGAACACGTTGAGCTCTATCATAATCGGTCCACATCGCCTTATCTCTTGGCTTGAGGACATCCGGTTTACCTTCCTTACATATAGTGTCCATTGGGGGTTTATATCCAATATCAATCATGTCCCTAACATTCGAATCAATAGATTCCAAGAAGATGCGCATTCGGGCTTTCCAGTATGGATAGTTTGACCCATCAAAGAAGGGAGGCTTAGTAACGGATGAAGAGTCCTCTCTAGACATATTTTCAAGTTCTCTTAGGATCTCACTCCGGGTTTTTAAACCTGCGCGGAGGAACCCGCTCTGATACCAATTGAAATTGCGGTTTTACCGCTTATAGAGATACTTGGAGATATGCCTAATGTCCTAGAGGGGGGTGAATAGGACTTTTTAAATTCCAATTACAATTTAAAAACTAATCAAGTCAACCTTATCAACTATGATTATCACAATAACATTCAAGGCATTTATATGAGCAATTTGTAAGCAAGGACTATCATAGGCATTTCATCAAACAGTTAGCATTCATGATTGACTAAACCATTCAACACATAGCAATCATTCAATCTCACAAAGCACAGCGATTTATAGTGGTTCGGTTTCCCTACTCCACTCTCGGTTCACGATCTCAACCTATGAGACCACGGGATTTCACTATAGTCTTGGTTTTAAATTAGGTTAACCATCAACCTTGACATCCTTTGATCTAGGACCGCGTTTACCATCCGTCGATGGCCCAATCCAGGGACTTGACGAGTTTGGATCTCAAACTCTCACCAATCCTAATCCAAGGATGGTCACGTACACTCCCGCCGGAGTTTCCCAATCCAGGGAATAGAGATTTAATAAATGGACTCTCAAATACTAGACATACCTAGACGACTGAGCCCCGATTCGATGCCTTTGATGAGTAGCTTCAGCTCCACGTGCTTCAGCTTCTCTTTGTGCTCCCAAGATCAGCTACCGATGCAAATGATGAGGTTATGTTGATGCCGGGTAGTTAGGAGAGAGTTGGTCTAGTTCCTCTTGCCTATTCAATGCAATGGTAATGAGGGAACTACCAAACTACAAACATTCATTGGCTATAAACGACCTCATAAATATATTCCGAAGGTAGGTTAGCCATGAATGAAGGTCTTGAGTTCATACTTCAAATCGAGCTTTGAATACTCATTGATAAGCCATTAATGGCTAGGTTTGAATGATGAACTCAAGGGGAACAAGAGCAAAGAGGGTAGGAGGATGTGAGTAAAAGCTCTCTCTCTTAGCTCTTGAAGGGTGTTGAATGCCTACCATGAAAGACCACAAGTCATGGCTATATAGAGCCCCAAATGATGGCCCCAACGGATCTAAAACAATCACGACCGACCTGTCAGAGAAGGGTCTCAACCGGTCGGACGGACCGGTCATCATTCAAACCTATAGGCCACATTTGAGACTGCTCGACCGGTCGGATCCCCTTGCTGGAGTAATTAGAGAAAACAGGCCGACCGGTCAAGACCGGTCGGATCCCCTTGCTGGAACAGGCTGATGAATACAGGCCGACCGGTCAAGACCTGTCGGCTATGCTTGCTGGAACAGATAGTGAAAACAGGCCGACCGGTCAAGACCGGTTGGTTGTGCTTGCTGGAATCAATTTATATCTTCTGGCCGACCAGTCAAGACTAGTCGGCTGTCCATTTGAAAAACCTTGCAGCAAGGTTTCTGTTTAACTTCGAAGTGCCTGGCCGACCGGTCAAGACCGGTCGGCTGCCCCAGTAGAAATACCACAGCAAGCTGTTGTTGGTGTTGAAGAGCCTGGTCGACCGATCAAGACCAGTCGGCTTGTCTAGATGCTTTCATTTCAGCGCAACTGCTGGACACATCTCGTAGTTCGTGGTTTTGTCACAGCGAGCTTGCTGGACCAAGTTCTTCAACACAGCAGCGGATCACTTCAAGTTATGAAGTCATTTGGTGCATGAAGTCCAGTCTTTGGACATATGATCATTTACATTTAGCACCAGCCATGGACCACAAGTCTGATCAACTTGTGCAAGGGTCGAGAGGGAATGGTAAGAGATATGTGAGTCATTACGCCATTCTTTGATGTTTTGGGTTTCCTATGGTCGATCTATATGCAACTTACCTGAGATCTTGTTTCATCATGAGCTTGAGCAATGGACGAAGCGTAATCTTCAAGTCTTGATCTTCAATTCTTCGACCGGGGCTCACCCGACAAGACGCGACCAACCAACACGCCAATTGACAACAAAATTTGTACTAACAAGAATGTTTTCCAAATAAAGTTTGTCGGGGTTGGTGGAAGGCATAACATCACTCATAAGTTGTTCATTTGAAATTTCAGAGTGTGCCACCCCGTTATCCAAAGATACAGAATTTTCAACCCAAGGATGTTCTTCCACAATAGAATTTAGCATGTGTTGTTGGTGGAAGAACTCAAAAAGATTGACTTCGGCCATCTCTTTAGCAAGAATATCTTCCGGTGACTCATAAATATTCGACCCTTTGGAAGAAGAAATCCTGGGCTCACAATCATCCATTGAACCCTCATTGTAGTCAATCATACTATCACTTTCAAATTTTGTAGATTCCTCGGGTTCGTCAACTGTCATTGAAATCTCTTCATCATTCAAACCGGAGTATCTAAAAGAGATAGTTGCTTTACCATAATCGATGGTAATATTGAGATTACTGAGATCTATATCCTCTAAAAGTTTAGTCATTAAATAGGAGGAGGGTTGGGCTTGGATAGCCTCATCATCCTCACTGTTGGGGATTAATTCAGTGTTCCCAATGCCGGGTTTAGGATTTTGAGAGGTCGGCGAGAGGTTTTGTATGCATTGCTCAGTTATTTTCATAAACTCTTGCAGCGTATCCTCAAGAGTTTGTGTTGGTTGAAGCTCATGAGAAAGAAACTCTTGAGGATAATTATGAGCATCCATGGTTGGCTTGTCTCCCAAATTGAAATTTTGATGCTCCCACCAATTAGGATTATGAATGTCATATGTTGGGCTATTAGATGATTGTTGATATGTGTAGCCATACAAGTGATCATACATTGTCCTAACCGGTGGAATATTATTCATCTCTTTCTGATACTCTCCTATTGTCTTACCTGGTGAAAAGTTATGCACATTGTTCTTATTCTGGTAATCTCGCAATGTCTTACTTGGGGGAGTATTAGAAATAGATTGAGTTTTAGGAAAATAATCATGCTTATAATTGTTGCAATCATAATGAGTTTGGATTCCTTGATCCGATATCTCATCTTTTAAAAGATACTTAGACAGTCCACCCATCTAATTAGTCATAATGAGATTTTAAGAAGTTGAAACTACCCTAATTTAGGAAGTAGAACAAAAAGAAGAAAAGAAGATGGGGAGATGTTACCTGTGAAGGTGAGAAATATATCAGCAACTAAGTTCCTACAAAACACAAAAACAGAAAATTATTAAAAATTTAAAAAGAAAAAAATCAGAAAACTTCTTCTAGAAAAACTGAAAATCCTACCTAACTAAGACTACTCTATAGCTACTAGAACAATTAGAACCGTTTAACTTCTTCCCTGGCAGCGGCACCAAAAACTTGTTCGCTCGCCTCAAGTGTAAGGTTATGATGTAGCAATAAACTCGGTAAGATTGAGGTCGATCCACAGAGAAGGCGGCAAACAATTCAAAGTATCCTAATAACTAGAATCTTAAAAGGGGTTTATGAAATCGGTTTTAAACATCAAATGTGAAAAATCTGATAATAAGGAATAACTAGAGCATCAAGGATCCACTTATAGCTCTCCTTGATGTATAGTTCGTATAGGTTTCTCAATTACTCAACTATAATCGAAATAAATCCTATCTAGCCAGATTATAGAGCGGTTATATTATCAAAACAATCCAACACATGTGTTGTTCAGCAACATGATTCCTTCAATTTAAGTTAGGACTTGAGCACACTCAATTGCATAAGTCAATCCTAGTTCCAATAGATTAAGATCACAACTATGATAATCATTAAACTCTGTCACAAAGCTTAACTAATACCATGGTTTGAACTTGATTCAAATCACATAAACAAACAATACATATTTCAAAATTTCTAGAAAAGATAGAAATTTGGTTTGAAGTTCCCACATGAAGAACCAAGTTCTAGAGCGTCTTAAATCTTATTCCTTGAAGCGTATAGGTCTAGATCTTTGCAAAACAATTAAGAAACTAATGCAATTCTTCCAAACATCCATGAGTCATCATAAGATTAAGAAAAACTACTTAGAACTTCATTCAAACTTAAGCAAAACCATTGTTCAACACTAAATTCAAACTTGAAACGTCAAAAACGAATTAAACAATCTAAGAAAACTATAAGCTTCACCTCTTAGCTCTAGCGAATAGGTTAATTAATGAAAAGCATATAAAAAACTAGAACTAGAACTAAGCAAATGAAGAAAAACTAACTGTAGGAGGCTAAGAAGCCTCCTATGACTTGAACTCCTTGCTCCCCACGTCCTTGCTTGATTTGGAAGAGGAGAGCACCTCCTTTTATAATGCAGCAATAATACAACAACATAGCAAATTTTGTTTCGCTTGGTACGACTTAACCAATGATCGGATTGCCTAAAAATTTGATTTGTAGTTTCCTTGTAATATGATCTTCCTCATAAATAGTTTAAATTTCCAAGATTATCTTCTGAATGGGCCCACCAATCAGATCAGCGACTGCCTTTCAAAATCGCGGAATTCGGGTACCTTCAAAACCAGTCATCTTGCTTTCAACGCTACGGAGTGTACAGAGGTCAGATTAATCTCAAATTTTGAAAATTGGTAAAAAACTTCCTCCTCTACATGATAGAAGGATTAGATTGTTCAAAATAATTCTAGAATATGGTCTGAAAATTAGAACACTTAGGGATTTTTATAAAATTTGCGCAGTTGGACTCTCTTTGGATGGTTCATCTTTCTTCAACCGGTACGATCTAACCACACATCCTTTTGACTTGAAACTTTGTGGTTATTCATATATCAATATGCTTTAAAAGATGGTCAGCTTGAATTTTTCATATCAGTACTAGTGGGCCACCTAGACCAGCCCAGTGTTGAGTAGGCGGAATTTGGAAACTTTCTGGATAGTTCGTACTGTTTTGGCCGCCATGGTCAATCCATAGCTCCGATCGACATGAAACCACTTGTATTATTTCGGCGTCGAGCTCCTCTTCAACACTGGACAGGTTGAATTTTCAAATATCATCAAGATAGACCCCACAAACTGGGCCAAAAAATAAAAAACGAGACTGCCTACTGTGAAATCTGAATTAAGAAAGTGCATGGCGAACCTATTAGCCGGCCGGCCGGACCACAGGTCGACCTTCATAAAATTGGTCTATAGATTTTGTTGTTTCTGGAGTGTTTGGCCGGCCGGCCGATGGGGATGAAAAATGTGATTTTTCTAATTCTCTTCCTCCATTGCATTGCATCTTTCCTCCATCTCTTATCATTTATTTCTTTGATCTTCAAGGCATGTAAGAAAGACCTCTAAGCATCATAATGACAAAGTCTTTCTCTCATTCCTACAACTACAAAACTATGCATTAGATTAGTCTTTAAACTATGAAAATCATGCATAATGTGTTATGAATTGGGATTAGAATATTCATAATTCAGAGCTCAACACATCCTCCAATCAGCATTTTGCTAGTCCCGAACAAAACATGCGTGAAACAAATCTAACTTTTCAAAACCCAACTCTCTTTCGAAAACTATGCTTCTATAAACTTCAAGACATACGAATATAAAATTCAGTAAAACTTGATGATGAAAATTGAAATCTTAAACACCCTAGACATAATGAGTTTTTCACATAGAATCCCCACTGATTGATTGATAAATAGAAGAATCCAAACAAGTTTACCCTAGTGTGCATAGTGGATGTTCATCTTATAAGTTTCCAGGATTACCTTTTTCATAGATAAGTCAAACTAAACATCTAAAGGTGTACAGCTCAACCAAATGCCTATGAAAAGAATTTGCCTTACCATTCCTTCAACAACTTTCATACTACTTCCCATTTCCAGCTTTGGTTACGGGTAAACCATCCCCTGGTTGGTAATAGGTAACCCATTTCAGAATTTTTTTAACAAATATTCAATATAATCTTACTTTTTTTTTCTTTCAAGATCAATAGCTGAAGAATCCAAAAAGCTCACTTCGAACTAAAGCAATAATCACGTAATGGTAACGACATACGATAAAAATCCTTTCCCTAATTACATTTGAACATGATGGACAAAGTTCCCCGACTTGGTTCCTTAATACCTTAAATCTTAGTCTAACCAATCTACAATTCTCCAGAATCCCTTCAACCATGAGAATCATGTAATGTGAACTAGACTCGAAAGTGTTCAAACTTTCTATCAATCAAATCAATAGGGAAATTCAAATAGAAAACTATCATATTATAGGTAATTCACGATTTTCAAAATCAATCACTTTATCTCTTTTTCTTTTATACTTATAACATCCCAAGTGCATAGAAACACGATTTTTCAAAGGAGTTTTGAATTTTTAGAAAAATAAAAAATTTGTACATAATTGCTCGAAATGTCACAAAAGCTAGTAGATTCATCTAAGGAATCTCACCCCCAACCAAAATCTTACAATGTCCTCAATATAACAAGATATGCAATATGTATGACATGAGAGCAATGCCATAAAATAAAGGAGAGTGAGAACGAGAGTACCTGAGGTAGCAAGTTGATCAATTCTAGCATCTTCCATTGTCTCGATGAGACTTATTCAATAATAAATGCAGAAAAGAAATCCTAACATACCTACCATTTATTAGTTTGATCGACTACATGATCAAATTTGAGTAGGATCTTCATGAATTTTAATAGGTTTCTCATGAGGACCATCCAAAGTCCTGCTCGACGGTACACATGGGTGCTTTTCTTCATTAAAGTCCAATTATAGTGTGCCCCACTTGCATGTAAGGAGGAGATAAGAGCACTAAAAAGATGTCTCCTTAAATTCTAATTTAAATCGTGATTGATTAAAAACAAGTCCTCCCAATCAGAATTATCAATGGGCTGAAGAACCTATGATGGTGGAGAGACGTTCATCAAGTATTCTTCAGTTTGGGTTGTCTCCTCCACAAATTTAGAATTGCACGGTGCTTCAACAAACAATGGTAAAGAGTATAAATCAGTGGAATAGTGTTCTTTAGGCACCAACATCATGTCTGATAAAATGTCCATCTCCTTAATCATCTCATCATCAAGATCATAGGGGTGGGCCATGCATTCCTCTAGAAAATCGAGAGAGTCGGATAAAGGGTCCTCGTTCTTCTTAAGTGATTGAATAGATTTTGTTTTAATGGTAAAGGATTCCTCTTCTTTAGAGAGAAGGTTTTCCATATAAGGTTCGTCGGGGTTGGTGGAAGACACAACATCACTCATAAGTTAATCGTTTGAAATTTTAGAGTGTGCCACCTAGTCATCCAAAGAAACAGAATTTTCAACCCAAGGGAGTTTTTCCACATTAAAATTTGGCATGTGTTGTTTGTGGAATGACTCAAAAAGATCGACTTCGGCCATCTCTCTAGCAAGAATATCTTTCGGTGACTCATAAACATTCGTCCCTTTGGAAGAAGAAATCATGGGCTCACAATCATCCATTGAACCCTAATTGTACCTAAACATACTCTCACTTTCAAATTTTGTAGATTCCTTGGGTTTTTCAACCATCATTGAAATCTCTTCGTCATTCAAATCGGAATATCTAAAAGAGATAGTTGCTTTACCATAATCAATGGTAATATTAGGATCACTGAGATCTATCTCCACTAAAAGTTTAGTCATTAAATCGAAGGAAGGTTGGGCTTGGATACCCTCATCCTCCTCATTGTTGGGGATTGATTCCGTGTTCTCAATGTCGGGTTTAGGATTTTGAGAGATTGGCGAGAGGTTTTGTATGCATTGCTCAGTTATTTTCATAAACTCTCACAGCGTATCCTCAAGAGTTTGTGTCGGTTAAAGCTCATGAGAAAGAAACTCTAGAGGATAATTATGAGCATCCATGATTGGCTCGTCTCCCAAGTTGAAATTTTGTTGCTCCCACCAATTAGGATTATGCATGTCATATGTTAGGCTATTAGATGATTGTTGATATGTGTAGCCATACAAGTGATTATACATTATCCTAACCGGTGGAATATTACTCATCTCTTTCCGATACTCTCCTATTATCTTACCGGTGAAAAGTTATGCACATTGTTCTTATTCCGGTAATCTTGCAATGTCTTACTTGGGGGAGTATTAGAAGTAGATTGAGTTTTAAGAAAATAATTATGTTTATAATTCTTCCAATTATAATGAGTTTGGAATCCTTGATCCGATATCTCGTCTTCTAAAAGATACTTAGACAGTCCACTCATCCAATCAACCATAATGAGATTTTAAGAAGCTGAAACTACCCTAATCTAGGAAGTAGAACAAAAAGAAGAAAATGAGACGGGGAGATGTTACCCGTGAAGGTGAGAACTATGCCAGCAACTAAGCTCCTACAAAACACAAAAATAGAAAATTGTTAGAAATCTAAAAAAAAGAAGAAGAGAAAACTACTTCTTGAAAAACTGGAGATCCTACCTAACTAAGACTACTTGATAACTACTAGAACAATTAGAACCGTTTAACCTCTTTCCCGGTAGTGACGCCAAAAACTTGTTCGCTCGTGTTTACGTTGGATTTGGTAACAGGGTCCTCCAGAAGTTCACCTTCTTCAAGCCAGCTTCCCTTCGAACTTGAAAGAGCACAAGAGAAAACTAAGGGTGGCCGGCGTCCAGCCATTGGCCCTCCGAAGCTTAAGTCAGATGGGACATGGTCATAAAAGGAAACAACGGGATGTCTGCTTAGAAATTGTGTACCTTTCTCATCTATGAGACCATCCATTTATATAGATTCAAGTGATCCAATCTGTTACGCAAGACGTTAAGATTACTGCTAATTTTCGGGGATAAGGTGTTTATCCTATTGATCCTTAGATAAGGGAATGGCTTGGTCCAATTAGACACCTCGTCGATTACGTTTCCTGATGGTAATCCCCTGAGGTTCAGAGCCACGAACAAAGATAAGCTTAAAATCGGTCTATATGGGCTGCTGGTACTATAAAGGCGGGGGATACTCGGGCTCGGGGATAACTGCTCGCATGTTGAGATGCGACCCCTTTCAATGACCACGAGCCAAGCTGCTAGCATGTTGAGATGCGACGCCTTTTGATGACCACGAGCCGAGCTGCTCGCATGTTGGAGATGCGACCCCTTTCGACGACCACAAGCCGAGCTGCTCATATGTTGATCAGATGGCATTGCTCGGGGATCTGAGATGAACTATAAATGATGGAGGCTCGCTATCGAACAAACTCATCACGACTTCTCTCAATCACTTTCTAATCGTATCTTTCGATGACCAACTTTATCCTACAACAGATGCCCCCCAAACCCTTAGCTTTGAGAAGCTATGCCAAGGGTTTTGTTTGTATGCATAACCGCCTGTTGGAGGAGAATTCGTACTAGAATCATTCGGAGTGACCCTGCATTTATGATTGCCAGCTTTCCGCAGTTTTTCGGCTGGAAGAGGTGAAGCGGCGCTTGCCACGTGCCTCTGAATTTAATGCTCATGCCCTTTCGACTGTCGTGCCGGATGAGAGGCCGCCGTGTGTCACCCGAATCAAACGAAATGATTGCATATAAATATCGGATCTGTGAAGATTACCTTATTTTCAAAATCCCACCACAGAGTTTCTAAAAACCCTTCTTCTTCTCCCCTTCTGTCTCTGGTGCAAACCTCTTCACAGAGGTATCCCTTCTCTTGCCTTTCCTCTTTCTTTCTTCCGATCTTTTTCTTTTACGATGACAGGGGTTTCTAATGAAGAGATCGTTCCTCTGGGAGATGATACCCCTGATTCTTCTGAATTGAACAATGCTCGAGTACCGGCAGGGAGATATTCTGCCGCTGGTTATCCATCTATAATGACGGAAGAGTAGCTCTCTGACCTACGAGAGAGGTATCGGGTTCCGGATTCCATCGTACTTAGGTTACCTTGGAGAGGAGAGACAGCCAATGCCCTGTCGCCGGGCTGTGTAGCTTTTTATGAATATTTTTTTCGGCTCAGCGTGTGTCTTCCCCTTCATCCCTTCATCCGGAACTTCCTTCGCACTTATAAGATTGCCCCGGGCCAACTAATTGTAAATGGCTGGAGGGTGCTTATAAGTGCCTTCATTCTCTGGACACAAGCGGTTAATGAAGATTTGACCGCTGAGGAGTTTTTTAGGTTATACCAGCTGAAAAAGGCCCCAGCTAGCAAGGGTTGGTATTACCTCTGCTTCTGGCACCGGGATAACTTTATCCTGGGAAACCCATCCTCCAATTATCCCGGGTGGAGGAAAAAATGGTTTTACGTCTCCGCCAATTGGGAGTCAGACGTGGGCTCTCACCCCAAAGTCCACAACATTAACCGCTTCTTCGGTGAAGGTGGGTTGATTTTCTGCCCCTTTACCCAAAGAAAAAAGAATTTCGCACCGCTTTTGACTAATGTGCCCTCATCTTCTTCTTGCAAGCATTCCGATTGGGGCTAGGCCAAACTTGCGAGGAGGACTTAACGAAAAGCTCATCAAGGTCTCCAAGCTTTCAGCGTCTGCCCACAACGTTAACATTGCCTTGGACCTTCGATGTCTCTTCGCCGCGGGTCTAATCTCCCAAGAAGAGATGGTGAATGTGGGAGACAAAAGGGGTGCGCTGGGGGTGCTTCCCCACCTGAAGGGCATAGCTTTGAAGCGGCAAAAGAAGTCAGTAGCTGGTCCTTCAGTTGTGCCCGTTCAGTCAGAGGGGCCTGCTCGCGGCTCACAACTGCATAGTGCTTGTTATAGAGAAAATGGCGGAGTTCAACTAGCGGCCAAATGTTATGTGATACCCTGATTCTGCGAGATCCATTCGACTCTCGAGATCATATGCTCGAGAGTCGCAGATCGGCTAAGTCCGGAGCGCCCATTTGGCTCTCGAGATCATATGCCCGAGAGTCGCAGATCGGCTAAGTCCGGAGCGCCCATTCGGCTCTCGAGATCATTTGCTCGAGAGTCGCAAATTGGATTAATACTGAGCGCCTATTCGCAAGGCCTCGAGTTCTTATAATCGGTAGTCGGATATAACAAAGTAGAGATTTCCTTTTTGGCCTACGAGCATACCTTCTCGCGAGTCGTTGAAAGGTGTCACATCTCAATGAGCGATCACTAGGACTCGCGAACGGCTTTTTCCATGCGAACAGCCCGCGGCGACGCCCCTTAGCCTTCAGTACCAGCAGCCCGTATAGGCCGATTTTGGGCTTATCTTCTCTTGTGGTTCCGAATCTCAAGGGATTGCTATCAAGGAACGTGATTGTCGAAACAAGTCGTTGGATTAGATCTCTTCTCTAAGGATAAGGATCTTATCCCTCGAAATCAGCGGGATCTCAGTATCTTAACACGAAATCAGCGGGATCTCGATATCTTACGTAACAGATTAGATCATTTCAGATCTATATAAGGAGAAGACTCCATTAAGATACAGGTACACAATATTCAATTGCTATCCTCGTTTTGCCTGGTCATTTCTTCTTCTTCTTGCTTTACCTGACTTAAGCATCGGAGGGCTAACGGCTGAACACCAGCCACCCTTAGTTGCTTTCTATCTTCTTACAGGTCCAGCGGAGGAAGTTTCTGTTGGAGAGAAGGTGAACGATCGGAGGATCCTGTTACAAAATCTGACGTTAACAGTGCTACTCAAGAGGGAGTTGCCGCGACCCCTCCTACTGCTGCAACCCCTTCGGCTGACTCCCCCGACCAGCCCATAATTGAGGTCATTGACAACTCGCCGAAAGGCGATCGAACGGTACCAAGTCTTCCTCCGAGGGAGATGTCATGCGAGCCCAATACTACTTGCGAATCAGCCACACCTGCCTCGGGGTCTACGAATACTCGCGAGGCAGGCTCTTGCGAGATGGTCGTAGCCCAACCCTCAGGGTCGGGGGTCTATGTCATCCCACCACACTTGCATCCGATATGCAAGTTCATATTTGAAAATATTGCCCCCAACTCCTTTGGGGGCCTCCCTAAACCAAGTTTAGAGGCTCTCTCCACCGACATTGGAGTGAGATTAGTTCCGGTGACAACCTTCTCTCCATCTCCCATTCTTCTTCGAATTATTCATTTAGTAGACTGCCTCTAATTTTTCTTTCTTGTTTGAGTAGAGTCTGGACCTCACGCTGCGAGTTAGGTGTGATATCGATGCTGCCCGTCGCATCGTCGATGATGGGGAGAAGAAGAAGAAGGCGATGGAGGGCGAGATCTAGGGAAGGGACCGTCTAATAAAGTCCCAGGAAGCCCAAATCGCGAAGATAAACGAGGAGAAGCAAATCCTCATCGCCAAGGTCCAAGCTCTGACTGATCGTTTTCAGTCATTGGACCTTAATTTTGCGAGGCTCCAAGAAGTTCATACTAAGAGCGAGAAGGAGAAGGAGATCTTTCGTCAGGATAAGATCTCCCACGAGGAGCGGCTCAAGGATTGTCAGAATCGGCTTGAAGATGCTGAGAAGACTCTCGCTCAGTTGAAGGACGATTTCATTCACTGAGAGGAGGAAGCAGTGGCCCTCATCAAGATGATGTCTAAAGAAGGCCCTCGTGCGGTCCTGGAGTTCTGAACCTCTCAACTCTACGATGAGGAGCGTTATGAGGCATATATCGCTGGTCGTGACTTTACGGTCAGGCTTATGCAGCAAATTGATCCTTCCTTCAACGTCGAGGAGTTCGAGAGAGTGGCCTTCGAGGTCGTGGCTAGGGAGCGATCTACAGTCGAGAATGAGGTCACAGGGCCTACAGATGCTGCACCTGCTCCCATGGCAGGCCCTGAAGCGAAAAGTCGAGAGCCTCACCCAGACGAGGGATGACCGATCTATGAGCCCCCTTCTCCTTTTTCTTCTTTTTTTTAATACAATTGTATCTTTCCCTCTTTGTAAAGGATTCGACTGTTTCAGTCAAAATGAAATGAAAATTTCTTTTTCTTAATGCTATATACCTTCTCTCGATTTTCTTCCTTTGCTGATCGCATGTTGCATGCTTGCATACTTAACTCATGAAAAAATGAGTTAGGCTCAATCCGGGGGTCGTGGTGACGATGTCCACGTTGAGATAGACTGGTCTATCGATTGAGGCTTGACTCTGCTGGAAGCAGAGGGTTTGGTTAAGGGAATGTGTATATTCCCTTCGGGGCTATTCGGGTCCAACTACTGGAGTAGCGACAAAAAAATCCATCTTTATTTGAATGTCGTTGGGATTTACATCAAATTTATGAAAAATATTTGAGTAGATGCTCCACGTGCCAAGCGCGTCGTAAAGGCCTTCCTTGCATATCTTCGAGATAATATGTGCCTGGTCGCATAATTTTGATAACTCGGTAGGGACCCTCCCAGTTTGGATCCAACGAGCGAGCAGGAATTCTGGGGTGCTGTCTAAGGACCAAATCGCCGAGCTGAAAAGCTCTAGGTCGGACCTTGGCGTTACAATAATGAGTGATACGCTGTTGATAAGCTGCTGCTTGAAGTTGGGATGTGTCCCTTCATTCTTCCAAGAGGTCGAGATGAAGCCTCAGACCTTCCTGATTATTAGTGGGGTCATACTGCTAGACCCGATACGAGGGCACCTGAACTTCAACTGGGACCACTGGATCGGTGTCGAAAGCTAATGAGAATGGAGTTTCCGCGGTCGAAGTGTGAGTTGTTGTTCTATAGGCCCATAAGACTTCCGGCAAGAGTTTTGGCCACATGCCTTTACATTCACCGAGCTTGGTCTTTAAGTGATGTTTAATGATCTTATTCACCGCTTCAACTTGCCCATTAGCTTGAGGATGATACGGGGAGGTGTGAACACTTCGTATCTTCCATTTTTTGCAGAATTCTGAGAACGCGACGTTGTCGAATTGCTTTCCATTGTCGGTGATTATAGTATGGGGAAGCCCATAACGGCATATGATATTTTCATACGAACCTGGTGGTCTTCTTTTCAGTGAATTTAGCTAATGGTTCTGCCTCAACCCATTTAGTGAAATAATCGACTGCTACGATTGCAAATCTGTTCTGACCTTTCCTGGTGGGCAAGGGCCCGATGATATCGACTCCCCATTGGGAGAAGGGCCAAGGGCCATCTATTGGCGTCATTTGCTCGGACGGCACATGAGGTATAGAAGAATATCGCTGGCACTTGTCACATCTCTTGGAGAATTCGATTGCATCCGCCTTCATGATGGGCCAATAATACCCTTGCCTCATCGCCTTATATGCTAAAGACCGTCCCTTAGGATGGTTACCACATGCCCCCTGGTGTATTTCATCCAGAACGCGATGCGCTTCTTCTGGGTGAAGGCACCTTAAGTATGGTAAAGTAAAGCTCTTGCGTAACAGCGTTCTGTTTTGTAAGGTATACCTGGCGGCGCGATGACGGATTTGCCGTGCAGATTTTTTATCATCCGGGAGTTGTCCATCTCATGAAGATGCTCGATGGGAATGGATTGCAGTAACTCAGATTCTGGTGCAGAAGCTAGCTTTGCCAAAGAATCTGCGAGCTTGTTCTTCTCACGAGGGTTGTGAATTATTTCATATTTCCTCAGCCTTGCGAGCAAGAGGCCGATAATCAAAGCCTCATATTCTGCTTCATTGTTCGAGACGTGAGAGTCAAATCGTAAGGCGTAATGAAAGCACGACCCGTCAGGAGCAACTAAAATCAAGCCCGCTTCGCTACCGGTGGCCCGTGAAGACCCATCCACAAAGAGCGACCAGGGGGTCTGGTCGCTGGTCGTAGAATTATCATTGGAGGATGAATATATGAATTCGACAATGAAATCGGCCACGGCCTGACCCTTAATGGCGGTTCTTGGGCAGAATGAAATATCATGCTCGTTGATCTCAACCGCTCATTTAGTTAATCGCCCCGAAACTTCAGGTTTCTGAAGGACCTGCTTTAACGGATGATTTGTTGATACCAATATAGCGTGGGCTTGGAAATATGGTAGCAATTTTTTGGCGGCAGTGACTAAGGCGAGGGCCAGTTTCTCCATATCAGAATACCGACTTTCGGTATCCACCATTGCTTGACTAATATAATAAATAGGCCTTTGTACCCGGAATCTTCTCTTATTAATGCGGCACTAACGGCCATAGAAGACACAGATAAATAAAGAAGAAGCTGCTCGTGTGCCACAGGTTTGGATAAAACGGGGGGTGCACTCATATATTGCTTTAGTTGTTAGAACGCTTCTTCGTATTGTGGGGTCCACTCCCAGTCGGCTTTGGTAGTGGCTCGAAGGAGTTTAAAGAAGGGTAAACACTTATCAGAGGCACGTGAAATAAACCTGTTCAACGATGCAATGCGACCAGCCAGACGTTGAACATCTTTAAGATTGGACGGAGACTTCATCTCGATCAAAGCCTTTATTTTCTCAGGATTTGCCTCGATTCCTCGTTAGTCAACCATAAATCCGAGAAATTTCCCATCGGACATTCCGAATGCACATTTTTCTGGATTTAGCTTCATCTGATACTTCCTCATTAAGTCTCCGGCTTCTCGAAGATCGGCGAGGTGGTCGTTTTCTACAACGCTTTTCACGAGCATGTCGTCGACATAAACCTCCATATTCTTACCGATTTGTGCAGCGAATATTTTATTGACCAGGCACTGATAGGTGGCTCCCGCATTTTTAAGACCAAAGGCATTACCTGGTAGCAATACAGGCTGCGGTCAGTGATGAAGGCAGTGTGTTGACTGTCGGGCGGATGCATCATAATATGGTTATAACCAGAATAAGCGTCCATAAAACTGAGCAAGGCATGCCCTGCCATTGAATCAACCAATTGGTCAATTTGCGGAGTCAGGAAACTGTCTTTCGGGCACGCTTTGTTCAAATCAGAGTAGTCAACGCACATCCTCCACTTGCCGTTAGCCTTTCAAACAAGGACCACGTTCGCTACCCATTCTGGGTAGTCAACTTCCTTAATAAAATTGACTATTAGCAGCTTCTCGACTTCAGCCTTAATCACCATTTGCCTTTCTACGGTGAAGGCACGCTGACGCTGGTGAACAGGCTTGTACTTCGGATCAACATTCAAACGATGTACAATGACACTGGGGTCGATACCTGACATATCACTATGGGACCAAGCAAATACATCTTGGTATTCGGTGAGAAAAAGAATCAGATTTTCACGAAAGACACTGCTTAAAGAAGATCCAACATAGACAATTTTGGACGAATTGTCTTCAGATAAGTGGATTGCAGCTGTCTCTTCCCCTGGAGTTCTTGATTGGAGAGCACTATCCCTTGGGTCCAACGATGTAGCCATCGGAGGGCTCGAGGTATCTTTTGTCACCATCATAACTGGCGTTGCTTGGGCCCTCTTTCGGTCTTGTATGGCGATCTCGTAACACGCTCGCGCTTCCTTTTGATTTCCTTGTACAACCCCGACTCCATTTGGAGTAGGGAATTTGATGCATAAGTACAGGGGGTGTAAAGCCACCCCTACCTTATTGAGCAAGGGTCGGCCCAAAATGGCGTTATATGCTTGATCTCCGATCCACCACGAGGAAATTAACGAAGATCATAGTTTTTACTGGGCTTTCTCCGAAGGTGACTGGAAGGTCAATGCTTCCTTCCGGCGTTACCACTTCGCCCCCAAAGCCGACGAGAGGAGTTGAGACCGGTTTGTAGTAGGCCCCTGGCGAGTGCCATTTTGTTGAAAGCTTCCAGGTAGAGAATATCAGTGAAGCTACCTGTATCCACCATAATACGATGAGTTAAATAATTTGATACCTTTAATGTGACCACCATGGAGTCTTCGTGAGGGAAGTGAATCCCTTCTGCATCTTCAAAAGAAAAGGAGATCGGAGGATGGACGTGATTCAACGCACCGGGCGTCTTTTCCAACGAATAGATATGCTGGGGCTTCTGAGACGCCTTGCGAGTGTATGCTTTTCTTGATGCTTGAGAATCTCCCCTACAAGTCGGTCCTCCGGCGATGGTCCGGATCTCACCTGTGGGTTTAACATCTTCTTGCGAAGTATGATTTTGAGGTGACTTCTTCTGGTGTGATGAGGCATCCGCCCTTCTAGGAGACCGAACCTGTTGGGCTACGTAATCTCGAAGCTGACCTTTCTGAATAAGAGCTTCGATGTGATCTCGCAAAGATATACAATCTCGGGTGTTGTGCCCATGATCTTTGTGGTAATAGCAAAATTTACTCTTATCTCTTTTTTCAGGATCAGATTTGATCTTTAAAGGCTACTTCACGTAAGGCTTGTGCTTGATCTCCATTAATACTTTCTCAGGAGATTGGATGAGAGGGGTATAATTATGATATTTACCAGAGTAAGGCTTCCTAGGGGAACGGTCCCACCGATCACGCCGGTATTTCTTGTCGGGAGGAGAAATCTCCTCAGGCTTACACTTCTTGCCTTGTACACCGTGACGTGCCAAAGTGACTTCTTCCGCATTGATGTATTTCTGTGCTTTTGCCTGAAACTCCGTCATAGTTTTAGAAGGGTTCTTATCTAAGGCGAATCTGAATTTTTCGCTTGTAATTCCGGCTATGAGGGCGGTGAGGCCTTTATCCTCGGTATAACCTTCAGTCTGGACGGCTTCTGCAGTGAACCGAACTGTAAACTCCTTTATCATCTCCCCATGCTGCTGCTTCAAGTCCATTAAGTGAGATGCCGGCTTTTTGGTACGGATGCTTCCCATGAACTGAGAAAGGAAGAGCTCCGATAGTTGAGAGAAGGACCCGATGGATTGGGGTTTTAGCCCCCGGAACCATGTACGCGCTGCATCCTTTAGGGTTAGGGAAAAAGCCCTACACATAATTTCTGAACCATGTCCCTCCAGCTCCATAAGAAACTTATACGTTTTCAGATGTTCAGGAGGATCACCAGTGCTTGTATACGGAGTGATGATAGGCGTGCGATACTTGTTAGGTAAGGGTGCTTCCATGACCTCGCGGGTGAAAGGAGATTCGGATCGATGTATTGAAGTAACAGCAATAGATGATCGATTCGTCTGATATCGTTGTTCCATATCGTCGAAGCGATCGTGGATTCTTTTGAGGTCTCCTTCCCATGGTAAGGTGTAGCCTGAAGTTTCGACGGCAGACCCCTGAGATTACTGTTGCCGGGAGATACTGTAATGTATAGAATGTGGAGGGGGTACCGGGACTTGATTGCCAAGTGGCATTCGATTTGATAGAGGTGGATTTCGCTGGGTTTGTGGCTCGCCCGCAGATGTCTGGAAGCCACTGGTATAGGTTGTACCGACGGCCCTTTCGGAGGTTGCTGCTGGGCCTCTAGAAAATGCTAATAAAGCTGATTAGATAAGGCTTGAAACCAGGCTTTGAGAGTTAGAAGTGTGTTTCCGAGGAAACGTATAACATCTTCTTGATTTCCGGATGCATCGAGCAATGGGTTTTGTGATGGCATGTTAGGATCTCCCTAGGGGATGCCCGTCGAAGCAGTCTGAGGGAGGTTAGGCACTGGTTCGGTAATGTCAAGTGGAGGTAACGTCTGCCTTGAAGTGGAAGGATGAACCGTCTTTTTGGGAGGCATGGTGGGAGAACTTCGATCAGTGATTAAAACAGCTAATTCTGATGATCTGTTCCCACAGACGACGCTAATCTATTTATGTTGGATTTGGTAACAAGGTCCTCCAGAAGTTCATCTTCCTTCAAGCCAGCTTCCCTTCGAACCTGAAAGAGCACAAGAGAAAACTAAGGGTGGCCGGCGTCCAACCGTTGGCCCTCCGAAGCTTAAGTCAGATGAGACATGGTCATAAAAGGAAACAGCGGGATGTCTGCTTAGAAATTGTGTACCTTTCTCATCTATGAGACCATCCATTTATATAGATTCAAGTGATCCAATCTGTTATGCAAGACGTTAAGATTACTGCTGATTTCTGGGGATAAGATGTTTATCCTGTTTGATCCTTAGATAAGGGAATGGCCTGGTCCAATTAAACATCTGGTCAATTACGTTTCCTGATGGTAATCCCCTGAGGTTCGGAGCCACGAACAAAGATAAGCCCAAAATCGATCTATATGGGTTGCTGGTACTATAAAGGCGGGGGATACTCGGGCTCGGGGATAACTGTTCTCATGTTGAGATACGACCCCTTTCGATGACCATGAGCCAAGCTGCTCGCATGTTGAGATGCGACGGCTTTTGATGACCACGAGCCAAGCTGCTCGCATGTTGGAGATGCGAACCCTTTCGACGACCATGAGCCGAGCTGCTCGTATGTTGATCGGATGACATTGCTTGGGGATCTGAGATGAACTATAAACGGTGGAGGCTCGCTATCGAACAAACTGATCACGACTTCTCTCAATCACTTTTTGATCGTATCTTTCGACGACCAACTTTATCCTACAACAGCTCGCCTCAAGTGCAAGGATGTGATGTTGTAATAATCTTGGTAAGACTGAGGTTTATCCACAGGGAAAGAGGTAAACAATTCAAAGTATCCTAATAACTAGAATCTTAAAACGGGTTTATGAAATCAATTTTAAACATTAAACAGAAAAAATCTGATAAAAAGGAATAACTAGAGCATCAAGGATCCACTTATAGCTCTCCTTGATGAATAGTTCGTATATGTTTCTCAATTACTCAACCAGAATCAAAATCAAATCCTATCTAGCCAGATTATAGAGCGGTTATATTATCAAAACAATCCAACACATGTGTTGCTCATCAATATGATTTCCTCAATTCAAGTTAGGACTTGAGCACACTCAATTGCATAGGTTAATCATAGTTCCAATAGATTAAGATCACAACTATGATAATCATCAAACACTATCACAAAGCTTAACTAATACCATGGTTTGAACTTGATTCAAATCACATAAACAAACAATACATATTTCAGAATTTATGGAAAAGATAGAACTTTGGTTTAAAGTTCTCACATAAAGAACCAAGTTTTAGAGCGTCTTGAATCCGATTCTTCGGAGCATATAGGTTTAGATCTTTGCAAAATAATTAAGAAACTAATGTAATTCTTCCAAACATCCATGAGTCATCATAAGATTAAGAAAAACTACTTATAACTTCATTTAAATTTAAGCAAAACTATTGTTCAACATTAAATTCAAACTTGAAACCTAAAAAATGAATTAAACAATCTAAGAAAACTATAAGCTTCACCCCTTAGCTCTAGTTAAGAGGTTAATTAATTAAAAGCATATAAAAACTAGAACTAGAATTAAGAAGAAAAACTAGCTGCAGGAGGCTAAGAAGCCTCCTATGACTTGAACTCCTTGCTCCCTCGTCCTTTTGATTTGGAAGAGAAGAGAGCAGCTCCTTTTATAATGCAGCAATAGTATAGCAACATAACAGATTTTGTTTCGCTTGGTAAGACTTAACCAATGATCGGATTGTCTTCAAATTTGATTTGCAGCTTCCTTGTAATATGATCTTCCTCATAGATGGTTTAGATTTCCAAGATTATCTTTTAAATGGGCCCACCAATTAGATCAGCGATCGCCTCTCAAAATCGCGTAATTCGGGTACCTTTAAAACCAGTCATCTTGCTTTCAACGCTACGGAGTGTACGGAGGTCGGATTGATATTAAATTTTGAAAATTAGTAGAAAACTTCCTCTTCTAGATGATAGAAGGATTATATTGTTCAAAATAATTCCAGAATATGGTCTGAAAATTAGAACACTTAGGGCTTTCTATAAAATCTGCGCAGTTGGAATCTCTTTGGATGATCCATCTTTCTTCAACCGGTACGATCAAACCATACATCCATTTGACCTGAAACTTTATGGTTATTCATATATCGATGTTCTCTAGAAGATGGTCAACTTAGATTTTTCATATTAGTACTAGTGGGCCACTTGGACTAGCCCAATGTTGAGTAGGCGGAATCTGAAAACTTTCCATACAGTTCGTATTGTTTTAGCTGCCACGGTCAATCCGTAGCTCTGATCGACACGAAACCACTTGGATTATTTCGGCGTCGAGTTCCTCTTCGACATAGACGGGTTGGATTTTCAAATATCATCAAGATGGGCCCCACAAATTGGGCCAAAAAATAAAAAATGAGACTGCTTGTTGTAAAATCTGAATTCAGAAAGTGCATGGCCGACCTGTCAGCCGTCCAGCTGGCTAGTCCATCCGGCCAGTTGGACCACAGGTTGGCCTTTATAAAATTGGTCCAGAGATTTTGTTGTTTCTAGAGGGTTTGGCCGGCCGGCCAGTGGGCCTGAAAAATGTGATTTTTCTAATTTTCTTCCTCCATTGCATTACATCTTTCCTCCATCTCTTATCCTTTATTTCTTTTATCTTCAAGGCATGTAAGAAAGGCCTCTAAGCATCATAATGACGAATTCTCTCTCTCATTCCTACAACCACAAAACTATGCATTAGATTAATCTTTAAACTATGAAAATAATGCACAATGTGTGATGAATTGGGGTAGGAATATGCACAATTCAGAGCTCAACATTCCCCACTCCAAACATAGTAGGGGTAGTTTGAGAGAACCAGAAAGAAGCACGGGCATGCTATGAAATCGCGGTGCAAGACCGAAAGAATGTCTGAGCAGTTCTTATTATGATGATCTCAAGAGATTTAGCGAATTCTTCGATAAGAACAAACCTGGACCCAAGGGAGGACACATATAAGGCAGAAGCCCCCGGAGAAGAAACGGTCGAAATTCAGTTATCTAAGGATAATCCTTCCAGAAAGGTCCATGTCGGATCATCCCTGGATTGCATCTTCCAAGCCTATCTAACCAAATTTTTGGTCGAATATCAAGACGTGTTCGCCTGGTCTCATAAAGATATGTCAGGTATCAACCCCAACATTATAGTTCACCGACTGAATGTTGACCCGAAATTTAAACCTATTCATCAGCGTCGACGAGCGTTTACAGTTGAAAGGCAGATGGTCATAAAAATCGAGGTCAAAAAATTATTGGCAATTGCCTTTATTGAAGAGGTTGATTACCTGGAGTGGGTTGCAAACGTCATTCTTATGCGCAAGACAAACAATAAGTGGAGGATGTGTGTAGATTACTCCAATTTAAACAAGGTGTGTCCGAAAGATAGCTTCCCAACTCCCCACATCGACCAATTGGTCGATTCAACAGCGGGACACGCCCTGCTCAACTTTATGGATGCTTATTCTGGTTACAAACAGAACATGATGTATCCAACTGATCGTGAAAATACTGCCTTTATCATTAATCGAGGTTTATACTATTACAAAGTGATGCCTTTCGGTCTCAAAAATGTAGGGGCCACCTATCAACGCCTAGTCAACAAAATGTTTGCTGCACGGATTGGCAGGAATATGGAAGTTTACGTCGACGATATGCTCGTAAAAAGTGTTGCATCCGATGTTCATCTCACGAATCTCTGAGAAGCCTTCGATCTGATGAGGAAATATCAGATGAAGTTGAATCCAGAAAAATGTGCTTTTGGGGTCTCCACTGAAAAGTTTCTCAGGTTCATGGTTGGTCAGCAGGGGATTGAAGCAAACTCCGAAAAGATTAAGGCCTTGTTTGAAATGCAATCTCCCTCCACTCTCAAAGAAGTCCAACGATTGACTGGTCGCATTGCATCTTTAAACAGGTTTATTTTATGTGCCTCTGATAAATGCCTTCCTTTCTTCAAACTACTCCGTACGATTACAAAATCCGACTGGGCGTGGACCCAATAATGTGAAGAAGCATTTCAACAACTAAAACAGTATATGAGTTCACCTCCCGTCTTATCAAAGCTTGTTCCACATGAGCAGCTCTTTATTTATTTATCTGTATCTTCCACGGCCGTTAGTGCCGCCTTAATAAGAGAAGACTCCGGGGTGCAAAGGCCCATTTATTACGTCAGTTAAGCAATGGTGGACGCTGAAACTCGATGCTCCGATATGGAGAAACTTGCTTTGGCTTTAGTACCAGCAGCATGAACGCTACGACCTTATTTTCAGGCCCATTCTATAATAGTACCTACGAATCATCCTTTAAGGCAAGTCCTTCAAAACCTGAAATATCTGGGCAATTAACTAAATGGGTGATTGAGCTTGGCAAGCACGATATACCTTTTGCTCACGAACCGTCAAAAAGGCCCAAGCCATAGTTAAGTTTATTGCTGAATTTACATATTCAACCTCTACTACCCCTACCTCCAATGATGACCCACTGGAGAGAGAGCAGGCACCCTGGTCGCTCTACATAGATGGATCGTCATGCTCCTCTGGTAGTGGAGCCGGAGCCGATTTGATCCTAATCGCTCTTGACGGATCACAATTCCAATATGCTTTGTGCTTCGGTTTTCATGCCTCTAATAACGAAGCAGAATATGAGGCCTTAATTGTTGGTCTCGAATTAGCAAATATACTCGCTATAAGGAACCTTCTCATTCACAGCGACTCTCAGCTCGTCGTAAATCACGTGCTTAATGAATTCGAGGCGAAATAAGAGCGGATGGCTTCGCACAAATCTCAAGTACTCATCTTGCTCGCTAAATTGAGCAAATACGTAATAAGTCATATTCCTTGAGAAGAGAACAAGCTCGTAGATTCTTTAGCAAAGTTAGCTTCTGCACCAGAGTCCGATCTGACGTGAGGTTTTCCTATCGAGCATCTCTCTACTCCGAGTAATTATCAAGTCGCTCTAGAGCAAGTCATCACATTGCATTTATCTCCATGTTGGATGGATCTCATCATCCATTAACTCTAAAGCGGATGACTCCCAGATGATAAAAAATATGCCCGACAAATTCACTATCATGCTGCCAGGTACTTCTTACAAAACAAAAAATTATTGCGTAAAAGTTTTACTTTACCATATTTAAGGTGTCTTCATCCAAAAGAAGCACATCGTGTTTTAGATGAAATACATCAGGGGGAATGTGGTAATCATCCCAAAGGATAGTCTCTAGCGTACAACGCAATGAGGCAAGGATACTATTGGCCCACTATGAAGGCAGATGCCATCGAATTCTCAAAGAAATGTGATAAATGTCAACGATTTTCTCCAGTCCCTCATTTACCATCTGATTAAATGACACCGATGGACGGCCCTTGGCCTTTCAGTCAATGGGGAGTTGATATAATCGGATCACTACCCACGGGAAAAGGATAAAACAGGTTTACAATTGTGGCAGTCAATTATTTCACCAAATGGGTCGAGGTAGAACCTCTGGCTACCATCACCGAAAAGCAAACTACTAAATTCATATAGAGGAACATTATATGCCATTATGGGCTCCCCATACCATAATTTCTGACAATGGAAGACAGTTCGATAATGCTGCATTCTCCGAGTTTTACGAGAAATAGAAGATACGTAATATTTGAATTTCCCATATCATCCTCAGGCTAATAGACAAGTAGAAGCGATTATCAAGCACCATTTGAAGACCAAGCTTAATGAATGTAAAGGTATGTGGCCAGAACTCCTACCAAAAGTTTTATGGGCTTACAGGACGACAACTCGCAATTCAACGGGAGAAACACTATTCTCACTGGCATTTGGCACCGAAGCAGTCGTCCTTATGGAAGTCGAAATACCTACTCATCGAGTAGAACATTACGAAGCAGCCTGTAATGAGGAAAGTTTAAAACTCCACCTCGACCTCCTAAAAGAGAAAAGGGACATATCTCGTCTTCGAGCAACGACTTATTAACAACGTATAGCTCGCTATCACAATTCAAAGGTCAAATCCAGGGTATTTCAGCTCGGTGACTTGGTGCTCAGGCAAAATATCAGAACAGCCATTCAATCGTTGGATAGTAACTGGGAGGACCCGTATCGAGTCATCAAGGTTGTTTGACTAGGTACTTATTTTCTGGAAGACATGCGAGGAAGAACCCTACGTCGCCCTTAGCATGTGAAACATTTAGTTCGATATTTTTCATAAAACATTCATGATGTGGATATTGGATCATATCTGAATAATTTTTTTTTATTCTAGCTCTTCAGCTATAGAATCTATAATTTGGTCGCTACTCCATTTTTTGGACCTGAATAACCCTGAAGAGATTACAAACATTCTCTTAACCAAGTCTTCTACTCACGGCAGAGCCAAAGACTCAATTGATAGGCCAGCTTATCTCTAAGCGGACATGGTTGCCAAGACCTCCCTAATTGAGCCCAATTCATTTTCATGAGTTGAGTAAAACATTCGAGCACGAATTCATTCCCATGAATCTAGAAAGAGAAGGCAAAATATTTTTCCATTCAATAACTATCCAGATTACAAAATGAAAAATAAAATACATTTGTTTTAATCAGAGAAGGAGAAAGGAAAGAAAAAGATCAGCTCGTAGTCGCTCATTCTTCAGCATCGCGTGGAGGAGGTGCTTGGTTCTTTACTTTAGGTTCCGTCTCAGGAACTCCTGCAGCTTCGGTAGCCTTTGTAACTTCATTTTCAACAGTTGTTCTTTCCTCAGTAGTGATGATGGCAGAAACCTTATCGAATTCCTCTAGGTTGAATGCTGGAGAAATTCGTTGCATGACCCTGATTGCAAATTTGCGACCAGCATCGTACGATTCGTACCGCTCGTCTTCATAAAGCTGTGAAGTCCAAAACTCCAGAACTACACGAGGGCCTTCTTCGGAACCATTTTGACGTAGGCCACCCCCTCCTCATCCTAGTGGATGGAGTCATCCTTCAGTTCAGCTAGGGCCTCCTTCTCCTTCTCCAAACTTTCAATGGCCTCCTTGAGGCGCGATTTGCACTCTGCGAGACGCTCTTCGAGAGAGATCTTATCCTGGTGAAAGATCTCCTTCTCCTTCTCGACCTTCTCCTTTGCCTCTATAACCCTCGCGAACTTGAGATCCAGCGATTGATACCTTTCGGTCAAAGCCTGGATCTTGCCAATGAGGATCTTCTTCTCCTCATTCATTTTAGCAATCAGAGTCTCGCGGGACTTTATTATTTGATCCCTCCCCTGGATCGCATTCTCCATGGCTTGCCTCTTCTCTTTGCCTTCATCTATGATGCGATGAGTAGCAACGATGTCGCGTCTCATCCGCAGGGTAAGGTCCAAACTCTGCTTTAAAATCGAAGAAGACATCACTAAAGGTATAAGAGCTTCCTTAAAAAAAAGAGATAAGAAGTACTTCATGCATACCTGGACCAACCTCACTCTTGTATGAAGGGAGAGATCATCCAGACTAGGCTTAGGAAGAGCACTGAAGGATTGTGGAGTGATATTGTCAAACAAAAACTTACAAATAGGGTGCAAGTGACTCAGAATGGTATATACCCCATCCTTGAAGGCTGGGCTACTACCATCTCAGAAGTGCTCACCTCACGAGCAAAAGATGGTTCTTGAGCAGGAATTAACTCCTGAGCTTTAGGTTGGGGAGGGTAATGCGGCTGAGAGCCGTGAGCAGGCTCATCTGCTCGCGTAGGCGAATTTGAGGGACCAACCACCATCTTCTTCTACCTCTTCGAGGTAGTGCCCTTCAGACGGGGCAGCACTCCCAGCACTCCCCTCTTCTCACCAACGTTCACCATTGCTTCCTCCTGGGAGATAAGGCCGGAAGCAGCAAGTCTCGAAAATGAGAGGGAGAGGCTTATATCTCTGTCTTCCTCCAACAGTTTTGAAAACTTTAACGATCTTCTCGTTAATTCCTCCTCTCAAGCTGGGTTTCTTTCCAGTTGGAACACTTGTAAATACAAGAAAAAGCAAGTCAGTAACAAAAACATAACCCTGTTTATATTCACAAAGGAGTAAAGATTCACCCACCTTCGCAAAAGAAGCGACTAACGTTACCTCCTCCACCTAGGGTAGTTTGAAGAGGGATTCCCCAAAATAAAGTTCTCCCGGTGCTAGTAACACTAGTACCAACCCTCACTGAATAGGGCTTTCTTGAGTTGGTACATACATCTTCAAAAACTCATCGGCCGTTAAGTCCTCTTTGCCTGCTTACTTCCAGAGGACATAGGCACTCAGTACAACCCTTCAGCCATTTACAATAAATTAGCCGAGGGCAATCTTATAAATACGGAGCACGTCTCAGACGAAAGGATGAAGAGGGAGACGTACTCCAAGTTTAAAAAAGTACTCGTACAAAGCCACATAGCCCGGTGGTAGAGAATCCAAAGTTTCTCCCTCTCCAGGCAATCTGAGAATGACGGAGTCGGGAATCCGGTATAAGCCAGTTAATTGTTCCTCCGTCATTATCAAGGGATATCTAGATGTAGAAACCTTCCCGCTGGCACCCTCGTATTGTTCGATTTAGTGGAATTCGGAGTGCTATCTCTGAGAGGAACAACCTCATTATCAGAGTTCACCACCATAGAAAGAAGAAGGAAGAAAAGAAGAAAAGGAGAAGGAATACCTTAGCAACGAGGTCACGCCAGAGATAGACAAAAAAAGGAGGGATTGTCAATTATCTCCAGCAAAACTTCAAAGTAAAGAAACCTCTGCAGGCTCCGGATATTTATAGGCAATCATTCCATTAAGATTTGAATGACATGCAACGACTTTCCGTTTGGCACGACAGTCAAACGGGCACGAGCATTAACTCTTGAGACACGTGGTAAGCGCCGCTTCATTTCTCTTGGTGAAAAAGTTGCGAAAAGCTGGCTCTCATAAATGCAGGCTCAAGCATGTACATCTTCTCCTTCGAAAATTGCACTAGGCAGTTACATACGCAGTCAAGTCCTTCTCTTAGCTGCTCAACGCTAAGGACTTGGGGGGCATCTATTGTAAAATAAAGTTGGTCGTCGAAGAAGCTCGAAGACCTGAAAACCTTGAACGTTGTTACGGTCATGCATATACGACCTGCGAGCACCTCTGGACTCCATAAGTTGCGAACAGATCAGTCGTCCAGCGAGCCTACGTGGTCACGTCTCATATATTGGATAAGCCTCCCATTAAATAGACACTCCCAATATGCGAGCAGGACTGGTCTCTAGTCGTTGAGTGGGGACACTCTCGTTATTCGAACAACCCTGCTCTCTGGTCATCAAGCGAGGATATTCCCAATATGAGCAGCCCTGGTTATCTGGTCATTTTTTGAGGACGTCCGTCATCTTATAGTACCAGCAACCCATATAGACCAGTTTTGGCTTGTTTCTATTTGTAGCTCCAAACCACAGGGGATCTTTATCAAGGAATGTAATCAGCTAGACCTCTAAATTAGTCAGGCCATCTCCTTATCTGAGGATTAACGGGATAAATATCTTATTCCCTGAAATCAAGAGTGATTTTGACGGCTTGCGTGACAGACTGGATCACCCGGATCTGTATAAATAGATGGTCTCATAGATGATAAAGGTACACAATCTCTAAGCCCACGTTTCACACTTCATCTTACTCTCAAGCCATCTCTGACTTAAGCTTTGGAGGGCTAACGGCCAAGCATCGGTCACCCTTAGTTTTCTTCTTTGGCTTTCAGGTCCAGAGGGGAGCTCACTTCGAGAAGGGCGTATAATTGGGAGGAACTTGTTACCAGAATCTGACGTTAACAGACCACACCTCTCATACTCCCTTAGGTGGTGGAAGGTTAAAGATAAGATCAATTTTAGCTTTGTCCACTTCGATTCCTTTGGCTGAGATAATGTGACCAAGGACTCTTCCCTTTTGAACCATAAAGTGACATTTCTCCCAATTCAACACGAGGTTCTTGTCTTCACATATTTTCAAAATAGTTTTTAAGTGCATGAGGCACTCATCAAAGTCACAACCAAATTTCGAGAAGTCGTCCATGAAGACTTTGGGAATTTTCCTTATCATATTAGAAATGATGCTCAAAATACAACGCTGAAAGGTGGCAGGGGCATTACATAGTCCAAACGGCATCCTTCGATAAGCAAAAGTACCGAATGGACATGTGAATGTTGTCTTCTCTTAGTCCTCTAGGGTGATCTCTATTTGGTTGTACCCTGAATATCCATCAAGGAAGCAAAAGTGGGAATGACCCCCTAACCTTTCTAAGATTTGATCAACAAAAGGTAAAGGGTGTTAATGCAAGATTTATCAATTACCATGTTTAGTGTGTCGTCAAGTCTGTAAAACCACTTGCTGCTAAAGATTGAAGTCCTCAGACATCTCCGACAAAAGCTATTCAAGAAGATTGAATATTCAGATCGGCCTCAATCCTTTTTCCCTAAACCATTTATCCCAAAACCCCTTGCTATAGATGGCCACACCCCCCTTAAAAACATCCTTCTACCCCTATCTATAGTCCCTGTTCCATATTGATCAGCTATGGAATCGGTTGTCCTAGCAATTGTTGAAAAATAAGAAAAATTCTCTAACTACTGTTTCCAAGGGGATCCCGATCCATCGGAATTAGTTCCGATTAATGTCCGATCGATCGGAGCATATGCCCGATCAATCGGACAATAGTACAGTAAAACTTCAAAGCTCTCTGGACATTATTCAAATCAATCTGAGATAAGTCCGATCAATTGGAAGGTCATCCGATCAATCGAAAAATCGTCCAGCAATATTCCAACATACATGTGGACATATTTCCAATCAATCGGACCCTCTCTCCGATCAATCAGAACCATGTCCAATCAGTCGAAGAATTTATTTCAGCAAAATAAAAGATGTGCTGATTCTTATGTTCGATCGATCGGAACTCCTTTCAATCCTATTGAGATGACCGTTTTTTATCCGTTGTGAACCACTCTATATAACCATCTTGCTTGGATCTTAGAAGGATCATCTTGAGCATCATCTAAGGTTTGTTTGGGCTTCTTCATTGTGATTCTTGTCTCTCATTCCCTTAGATTTGTTGAGTTTATACTTCAATCCATGTTGATTTGACCAACATTAAAAAGCATTCAAAGTTTAGATTGAATCATGAAGTCAATCCCTCTTTAATGGCTTCTTGACCAACTCCAAATAGTCATATTCTTGTCATCAATGCCATTAATGGTAGTTTAGGTAGAACTCATCCTTAATATAAAAGCCATATCCCAAAATAGGTTCTCCAAACCCTAATCCCTCGCCTTAGAAGCTACAAACCATTAATCAATGTAAGGTTACTAATCGAGGGAGCTGAAGAAGAGATCATTCATCCAAGACGAGGCGTCTTCAATCAACTGCGCTATATCAGGGCTCATCTCGTGTAAGTAGTTAATCTTATAGAGTCTACTGTTTGATTCCCCCTTCTTGTTAAGATTGGGGTTTGTGACCCAATCTCGGTGTTGTCCTTGAGTAAGACATGTGTGTCCTTGTGTAGGACTTGGAAGTCCTCGCGTAGGCCTTCGACACGGGAGAATACATGTGTGGTCCTTGTGTAGGTTATAAAGCTTGAGAGGTGAACCTCATTTAAAACCTCCGATAGTGAATGCCGGTGTGCTCAAAGGAGTTGAGCACTTGAACTGGGAGTGGAGTAGACTCATAGTCGAACCACTATACATCTTGCATAATGTGGTGAATGCATTTTGTCTATTATTATGTCTTGTCTATTAATGCTTATCTGAATGCTTATCTATTGATTGACAAAATGCTCATATGCCATATTTGAGTTATTAGTACTATTATGCCTATCAACTGTTTGATCAATTGTCTTCACTTGCTAGTTCGTAATTGTTAATTAAAGTGTGAATGCAATTCTGTTTGTAAAATTAGCAAGAATATTTAAAAAGTCCCATTCACCCCCCTTTAGGACTTTAGGCATATCTCCAAGTATCTTTACTCACGGTAAAACTGCAATTTCAATTAGTATCAGAGCGGGTTACTCCGCTCAGGTTTAAAAACCAGAGTAAGATCCAAAGAGAACTTGAAAATATGTCTAAAGAGGACTCCACATCCGTCACTAAGCCCCCCTTCTTTGATGGGTCAAACTATCCATATTGGAAAGTCCAAATGCGCATCTTTTTGGAATCCATCGATTCTGATGTAACGGACCTAGTTAAGATTGGATATAAACCCCCAATGGATATTATAAGGAAGGAAGGTGAACTGGATGTCCGCAGACCAAGAGAGAAGGTTATGTGGACAGATTATGATAAAGCTCAACGTGTCCAAAATGCTAAAGGCCTGAGTGCTATCTTTTGTTCAGTTTCTACAGATGAATTTGGTCGCATTCAAAATTGCACAACTAGTAAGCAAGCATGTGATATTCTTGAAGTTACACATGAAGGAACAAGCGTTGCCAAACACTCAAAACTTCAGCACCTCACTACACAATTTGAAAACATAAGAATGGACGAGCATGAAACATTTATGGACTTCTTTACCAGACTGAACAAAATCACAAATGACATGTGGGGTTTAAGGGAACCTGTTCCAGAAAATAAACTATGTATGAAAATTCTGAGATCCTTACCAGAACGGTTCTCTACCAAAGTCATTACTTTAGAAGAATGTTGGGACCTAGATACCATGAGAGTTGAAGAATTGTTAGGGTCCCTTCAAAACCCATGAATTACATTTCAGAACTCCATCTAAATCCAAAAGTACAGCCCTGAAATCTTCTCATAAGAAACGAGACTCTGAACATGAAAGTGAAGAAGATTTAAATATGGAAGAACTGGCACTTATGGCCAAGAAATTTAAAAAATTCTTCAAAACTAGAGGAAATACTTCTAGAAGGAAACCCTATCAGAAGGGTAAACCTTTTGACTCTAAGAATAATAAAAGACATTTTTTTAAGAAATCAAAAGATCCTCAATGTTACAATTGTAGAGGATATGGTCACATTGCCTTCTAGTGCACTGATAAAAAAATCAAGAAGAAGGCAATGACGGCCACATGGGATGATATTGAAGAATCAGAATCAGAATCAAACACATCCCAAAGTGATGAGGAACATGGCTCAACCAAAATTTTAACGGCCTCCATCACTGAAATTGTGCCTCAAATTGAGCCCATTACAAAGATCACGGATCATGAATCATCTAACACTAAAAATAATTCTTTAAGTGACGATGAAGATGAGGATGAAGACCTTCAGGAGGTATACAACCAACTATATATTGAAAACATGAATAACATTAAAAATTTAGGCCAAATGAAGGCTGAGAATGATAAGTTTACAAAAAGTCTTGATGGATTGAAAATTGAGAATTAAAAGATGAGACAAGACCTAGAAGAACTGAAAAAGAAGAATGATGAGCTTGAACAAGAAAAGAAAAAATTCATGAGTGGTAAAACTCTAGATAAGCATGCTAGTTTAGATAAAGAACTTAAAGAGGCAAACACTAAAATTGATCGTCTTAAATGTTAAGTTGTTGACTCCAGAAGACATTTTGCCTAAGGAGAAGAAAGCCTTGAAAAACTCTTGGGTATTGTAAGATCACCTGTGGACAAAAGAAGTTTAGGCTATGACATTCATATTTCAAAAACAACCTCTGTCTAACCAATGGTAAGAAAAGATCATAGTGCATCAGGGAGTAAAACCAAAGCATCTCCTGTTTTCCATGCTTGCAGTGACATTGGCCACCTAAAATTTGAATGTATGGTTTTTAAAAACTCGGTCAAAAACTTGAAAGGAAAATTTATACCGACTAGGAAAAATGTGTAATCTAGTTAGAATCCTCCTATGCATACTTCACCAAAAAGAGAAAACATGAGAAGAAATTATCCTACACTACCTAGGAAGGATAAGAGAATGGATGAATTATTAGAACAAGTTAAAATGCTGAATTTGAAAACTATTATTCTCCTACATGAGAAAGAAAAATCTTCTTCTCCTAAGAAATCTAAAGAATTATACTATAAGAATACCACTCATAAAAGGACAACAACTCAATGGGTGGTTAAGAACAAATGCTTGGTCATTCATACTGCCTTAAAAGCTGGGAATAACCCTAGCTAGTACTTGGATAGTGGTTGCTCTAGACACATGACATGTGATAGATCTCAATTTTCTGCATATGATGAATTCGATGGTGGGTCTGTCACTTTTGGTGATGGAAGCATGGCTAAAATCATTGGTAAAGAAACCATCACAGGGCCAGGATTGCCCAAAATAGAAGATGTACTTTATGTTGATGGACTTAAACATAATCTTCTGGTGAGCACTCAGTAAGTTTCTCAAAAGATATGTACAAGATACTGAACTCTACAGAAAAACTTGTTATGAAAGGTCTACACACAGGAGACAACTGTTATGTTATTGAAAGTAGTAACAACTTGAGCTCTCCCACCATGTGTCACATAACCATTAAGGATGAAACAGAATTGTGGCACCATCGACTCAGTCATGTTCATTATAGAAATCTATCTAAACTGAGTCAGAAAAATTTGGTGAGAGGATTGCCTTAAGATATTTAAAAGACCTAAAGCTGCGTGCATCGCTTGCCAAAAAAGTAAACAAATCAAGCTTGCACGTAAGAGAACCTCTATCTTGGTTACATCAAAACCATTTGAACTGCTACACATGGACCTAGTTGGTCCTACCAGGGTTCTTAGCCAAGGCAGAAAACGATACTTCTTTGTAGTCGTTGATGATTACTCTAGATTCACATGGGTCGCCTTCCTAAGAGAAAAATCTAACACCTTTGAAGAATTTCAAAAATTAGTAAAGTGACTTCACAATAAGAAATGAGACATGATAGCCAAAATCAGGAGTGATCATGGCGATGAATTTGAAGATCATCGTTTGAAAGATTTGTGTGATGAGTTGGGTATTCATCATGAGTTCTTAGAACCCAAAACACCTCAACAAAATGGGGTTGCTGAAAGGAAAAATTGAGTATTGTTGGATATGGCCACAACTATGCTTAATAATAAGAACCTTGCAAAAAATTTGTGGGCCGAAGCAGTAAACATTGCTTGCTATATTATAAATCGTGTTTATTTGAGGGCAGGTCTAAACAATACCGCTTATGAATTATGGTGTGGAAAGACACCAAATGTGAAATATTTTAAGGTCTTTGGTAGCCCATGTTATATTCTAAGAGACCGTGAGAACTTGGGAAAGTTTGACTCCAAGAGTGATGAGGGTATCTTTTTAGGATACTCATTAAATAGCAGAGCCTTTCGTGTCTACAACAATCGAACCTCAACTGTTAAAGAGTCAATCAGTGACAGTAGATGACCAATTAGATGACTTAGTGTCTTAGGTGATGAAGAAGAAGATGAGGGCATATGCGAGATAGGCAAATTTGATAAACAACTCTCATATCCTAATACCACCACTACTCCTAGTGATGCTCAAGGTGCTAAGGATCACCCCCTCAATCAAATCATTGGGGATCCTAACACCGGTGTCAAAACCAGGAGGCAGTTGGAGGCTATCAACAGCCACCTGTGTTTCACTTCTAAAATTGAACCTAAAAATGATAAAGAGGCTCTAAATGATGAATTCTAGATCCTTGCTATGCAAGAAGAGCTTCAACAATTCATTAGAAATGAGGTTTGGTATCTGGTCGACAAGCCTAAAGTAAAAATGTTATTGGAACCAAATGGATTTTTAAAAATAAATCCGATGAATCTGGGAATGTATTACAAAATAAGGCTCGGTTAGTTGCTCAGGGGTATTCACAAATTGAAGGTATTGACTTTGACGAAACATTTGCCCCTGTAGTTAGACTCGAATCTATTAGAATTCTTATGGCTATTGCTTGTGCATTAAAATTCATACTGTTCCAAGTGGATGTCAAAAGTGCTTTCTTGAATGGTATTCTAGATGAGGAAGTATATGTTGAACAACCAAATGGATTTATTGATCCTAAATATCCTCACAAGGTATATCGATTGAAAAATGCCCTTTATGGCCTCAAGCAAGCTCCCCGTGCTTGGTATGAACGTCTAACTCACTTTCTTATAGACCATGATTCTGTTAGGGGGAGTGTTGACAAAACTCTCTTTATAAGAGAAGACGAGAATTCCGTCTTGATTGCCCAAATTTATGTGGATGACATTGTTTTTTTATCCACATGTGAGAAAATGTCCATTTCCTTTACTACACTAATGACATCAGATTTGAAATGAGTATGGTAGGAGAACTTAAAATGTTTCTAGGTTTACAAGTAAAACAACTTGCATCAGGTATATTCATTATCCAAACAAAGTATGCTAGAGACCTTGTTAAGAGATTTGGCTTGGACTCTGATCGATCACGCACTACACCTATAAGCACCACTGTTAAACTATCGAAAGATCTAGCAGGGAAAAGTGTAGATCAACACCTTTACAGAAGCATGATTGGTAGTCGTCTCTATCTCACTGCTAGCAGACCAGACATTGCATTTAGTGTAGGTGCATGTGCTCGTTTTTTGGCTGATCCTAAAGAATCTCACCTCATGCTGTTAAGCGTATCATCCGGTTTATAGGATGCACCACTGAATACGAACTTTGGTACCCATTTGATTCATCCACAGATATTGCGGGGTATTTAGATGTTGATTGGGTAGGTAACATTGATGATCGTAAATCAACTAGTGGTTGATGTTTCTATGTTGGAAACTGTCTAGTTGCATGGCATATTAAGAAACAGAACTCCATCTCTCTGTCCACAGCCGAAGCAGAGTATATTGCTGCCGGAAGTTGTTGTGCACAATTATTATGGATGAAACAAACCTTGATAGATTATGGGATTAACCAAGGCACAATGACACTATTTTGCGACAATACTAGTGCCATAAATATTTCAAAAAATTCTGTTCAGCACTAACGCACTAAACACATCGATATTAGGCATCATTTTATTCAAGAACTAGTCGAAGATCATATCATATCTCTTGAAAATGTGCCTACAGAGAATCAACTAACCGATATCCTAACAAAACCCTTGGACTCAGTTCGCTTTGCAAACCTTCAGAAGTCCATTGGTGTAGGAAATGCTTAATTTAGCTTACCAGCTTTGTGTGCATATAGGTATATTCAAGGTATTAGCCTCATATTTCGAATGAATGTTAATGATATCTAGCATAAATGCTTCATTTTAACATAAAATGGTCTAAATCATCATTTGAAACAAGTTTTCAAAATGAGCCTATTGAAATCCTACTGGACGGATTTTCAATTGATCGAAACATGTTCCAATCAATCGAAAATATCGGGCAGGGGGTTTTAAAAATCAGTCGTCTCCTTCATTTTTCCTATTTTTTTGTTGTTTGCTTCAAATCCCTCTGCTAGGGTTTTTCTCCTGAAGTCTGTCTAGTGCAATGCAAGTCCAGTAGAGCTCCCATTTGCATATTGTGTGGTCTCTTGACATTTGGTAAGGGTTCCTTTGTTCCCCATCTTGATTTCTCCTCCCTACTGCTCTATTTGTTCATTAATGTTGGGTTTAAGAGTCTTTTCTACTAGGATCCTTGATTTCCTACCGTTCCCTGTCTTTTTGTTACTTCCATTGCCATTCCTTCCTTGAAAATCATGCCGAAAGACCCTAAGGGTAAGACCAAAGTGGATGCCAAGCCATCCACCACCACTAGGTGTTCACTCCCCAAGTGTAGGGTTGCGAAGTAGTAATAATTCGGAAAGACCGAGTATCGTTCCCACAGAGATTTATGTATGGGTATCTTCAGAATTTGTCTAAAACAACTTGTAATTAAGATCCTATTAAGAACTAAAACTGAAAAATAGCGATTTGGGTTTAAACAGTGAATGGTTAAGGTAATTTCAATCTAAAAAGGCACTAGAGCGCCAAGGATCCACTTTTGATAAGTTTCAATGCATAAACACAACTAGGTCTCTCATAACTCAATCGGAATCGAATTCATATCTCTATCCGATCGGAATATAGACCGGTTAAATCAACAATCATCTAAAACAAGTGCTTATTCATTGATTTGATTCCCACAACCATGCTCAGGCCTTGGGCACACTCAATTGTATAGGCCAAGCCTCTTTCCAATCTAGTTGAGATTCATAACCATAGCTTTCACCAAATCCTGTCACTAGACTTGATTACAACTCATGATTAGAACTCTAATTAAATCAAAATCAATCAATAAACAACTATTTCAGATTATATAACAAAAGATAAGAAATTAGTTGAATGAGTTCCCACATGAAAATCAGGCCATTGCATACAAGGCAATCAAAGCGTCTACCATGCCCGGAGTCGATGGTAGATCAATGACCTACACAAGCATAAACAATGCTCAAAGGTTAGGATACTAAGTTAGGATCACTAAGAATCACATGAGCCCGGAGTCATCAAGAGATCAAAGTAAAAACCAAAATAGTACTTAATTCAAACTCATATTGAACTAAAATTCATCAATTAAAACATGAAAGGAAACCTAGGTTGCATCAATCCATCAAAAACGAATCAAAAGCTTCACCTCTTAGCCCTAGCTAAGAGGTTTTAGTTCATCTCTAACATCCTTGAACTAGAAGCCTCTAAAAACATAAAAAATAACTAAAACAGGAAGAAAACTAGAAATTCGAAGTAGAATCCGTCTCCCAAGCAATCCCCACGTCCTCGCCTCCTTTGGTATGATGGGAAGACGTCCTTTTATAGCTTGGAGGTGTCCTTTACGCAAGAAAGTTCCAGATTTCACGTAAAGTTACGCAATTGCGCAGAGAAATTCAGAACCCGAAATAGAAAGATCTTGTTTTCGCATGGCCGACCGGTCTTGACCGGTCGGGCCTGTGAATCCTTTTAGTCCAGCAGCTATAGCCGACCGGTCTTGACCGGTCGGGCTAGCAGTCAGTGTCTTCTTGGCAGGTAAATGGGTGGCCGACCGGTCTTGACCGGTCTCGACCCATTTTCTCTTTCATTTCTTTTCTTTGTTTCTTCTTTTCTCTTCTCTCCTTGCTTTGTCTTCCTTTGATCTTCCTTCAACCTTCATCCAATGGTCTTCAATGCTCGCAAAGAGCTTTATTTAGCCTTTAATTGGTGAAATCTCCATCATGTTCCTACAATCACAATTCATGCATTAGATTAGTCCTCTAAACATGTAAACCGTGCATAATGAGTGATGAATTGGGGTTAGAATATGCACAATTAAGAGCTCAATACACCCCCCAACCAGCATTTTGCTAGTCCCGAGCAAAACATGCGTGAAACAAGTTTCATTCTCTAAAACCCAACTCTCCTCTAGAAACTATTCTTCTATACATCCCAAGACACATAAGCGTAAAAATCAGAGAAATTCGGTGATAAAGGTTGAAACCTTAAACTCTCAGATCATAATAAGTGTTTATATGAAATTCCCGCTAATTGATTGACAAATAAAAGAACTTGAACAAATTCAACCTAGTGTGCATAGTGAAGGTTCATCTCATGAGTTTCCGGGATTATCTTCTTCATAGATCAACTAAACTATAGATCTCAAGGTGTATAGAGCAACAACAAGCCTATGACAGGAATTTGCCTTACCGTCCTTCCGACGACTTTCACACTACGTCCCATTTCCGGCTTTGGTTACGGGTAGACCATCCCCCGGTTGGTAGTAGGTAGCCCTAATCGGAATTTTCCACCATTTTCCATCAGTCCCAATTTCGTCCTTCCTTTCCTTCTTCTTTTACATTAGATAGGATTTTTAGAAATCCATATCTTTCGTTATTTTCCCATGGACAAGGATGGACAAAGTACCCCGGCTTGGTTTCTCAATACCTCAAATCAAAGTCTAGCTAATCCATAAATCACATAATCCTTTCAAATCATGAAAATCGTGTAATGTGAACTAGGTGCAAAAGGTGTTCAAATTTTCTATCAATCATAAAAATAGGTGAATTCACATATAGAACCATTATATTAAGAGAAATTCAAAGCTTGCAACATCCCTCACTTCATATCTCATCTTCTTATACCCATGCTATCTCGAATGCATAGAATCAAAGTTTTCCAAAAGAGTTTTGAATTTTAGAAAAATAAAAAAATCTCTACATCTTTGCTCGAAATGTCACAAAAACTAGCAGATTCATCATCTAAGGAATCTCTCACCCCCCAACCAAAACTTTACATTGTCCTCAATGTAATAAAATATGCAATATGCATGACATGAGAGTAATGACATAAAAACAAAGGAGAGTGAGAAAGAGAGATATCACCTGAAGCATATATTCCATGGCAAGATTAGCTTTTGGAGATGGATTACAACTAAATCAACTATCAAAGCAAATCCTAATGGGAAAGCATTCTAGCAAATTATCCTCCGTCAGACTAGGAGGTTAATCCCAACAAGTCATCCAAAAGCATAAAGTCAAGCAGAATCATTAGATGGATCAAAAGGTTTCGTAGTAACGTCATCCAATATCCTGCTTTACAATGTACATGTGTGTGAGTGATCGAGATAAGCCACTCAAAATCCCAAAAAGGAATTCCAGCGGGTTCCTTAATGTGAGCACCACATGTATTAGGGGAGACACCATCATATTTATCAGAAAAAATATGTCTCCATTCAGATTTTCCTGGGCATTGATATTGTAAGTGAGGATCATCCCAGGGATGGTGGAGTTCGGTATGCATGATCCACAAAGGTGTGGAAATATGAATTGATTTCTCAGCACAACAAGGTGTTGTTTCCACATCCTTCTCTCGGCTAACGTCATAGGCCGATACCGACTCGAAAAGTGTAAAAGTGTGACCATATCCCTTATCATATCATCGTTATTATCAAGAGAGTAGGTCACTTCTTCGTCTAAGTGACCGGAGTAAAAAGGTGAGAGGGACTCGTTTTCCACGATAGAATTGATCATGTTTATTTCGTGGACCTCCTCTTCTTCATCCTCTTGTTTGTTGTCAATTTTGAAAGTATTCAACTCAATCGTCATATTGCCAAAAGACATTTGTATGACCCCACTCCTACAATTTATGACAGCGTTTGATGTAGCAAGGAATGGGCGGCCAAGTATGACAGGAATTTGGGGGCCAATATTAACCATGGGTCTCGTGTCCAAGACAATAAAGTCCATCGGGTAGTAAACTTTGTCAACTTGGACAAGGACGTCCTCAATTACCCCTCTAGGAATACGAATTGATCGGTCAGCAAGTTGTAATGTGGTTTTGGTGGGTTTCAATTCACCTAAACCCAATTGTTCATAGACCGAAAAGGGAATTAAGTTCACACTTGCCCCTAGATCAAGTAAAGCATGTTTCACCCGGTAGTCTCCAATCACACATGATATTGTCGGACAACCGGGATCTTTGTATTTCTTGGGCATCCCGTGGTTGATAATGGCACTCACATTCTCTGTCAAAAATGCCTTCTTTTACACATGTATTTTTCTTTTAACCGTGCAAAGGTCTTTTAAAAATTTTGCATATGACGGTATTTGTTTAATGGCGTCCAACAATGGGATGTTGATTTTGACTTGCTTGAAAACCTCCAAAAATTTCTAATATTTATCTTGAGGTTTGGCTGGAATCAAGCGTTGGGGGAATGGAGCAACAGGCCTATATTCTTTTAATGGCTCTTTTTCATTCATGATGATGCTAGGTCCATCATCCTCTTTGGAAGATACCGGATCATTAGGTGTTGAAACATTCACCGGATCAGATTTTTTAATGATTTTACCACTTTTAAGAGTGGTAATGGCCTTAGCATGTTCCATATGTTGGTTAGAAGAACAAGGCACACTTATTTTGCATTGTGGTTTTGAATTTGGTATGGGTTGGGCTGGAAGCATCCCTTCCCTTGCGTTTAAGTGTGCCTTGATTTCCTCCACCGAATTTTTAAGCTCAAGCATTATCGTATGGTTGGATTGATTTATTTAAGTTTGTCCTTCCATGAATGCTTTCAAAGTATCCTCTATAGGCATTTGAGGTGGAGCCATTTGCATTGGGGGCCCCCTTTGAGGATTATTGTGATTAGCCGTGTTTCCATTCGCCTAATTGAAGTTAGGGTTGTTTCTCCAACTAGAATTCTTTGTGTTTGAATTTGGAGTACTAAAAGGTCGTTGATAACTATTCAAGGCATTTGATTGTTCAAATAAAAGTTCTCGAAATGCATAGATTGTTGGACAATCCGGCGTTTGATGCACATTGGAAGCACAAATACCACAAATAGTTTCAACAGCCCCCCTTTGTTGGGTTGTGTCCACTTTCTTTAGTTCCATCTCCTCGACCTTTCGTGTGAGTTTATCCACTCTAGAACCTAGATCATCTTGCCCATCTAAAACATAAATTTCTCCCTTTTCCTTGGCTTGGGGTTATTTTGAACTTGTTGGCTTAGATGTATCCCATGCTTGTGTATTTTCAGCCAACATGTCAAAATAATCCTAAGCTTCCTCCGTTTCCTTGTTCAAGAACTCCCCATTGCACATCATCTCCACAAATTGGCGCATGGTTGAGTTCAATCCATCATAGAAGAAACTAATCAACCTCCACCTTTCATAGCCATGATGTGGGCATGCGTTTAATAGCTCATTATACCTTTCCCAACATTGGAAAAAGGTTTCTTCTTCTTTTTGGGCGAAGTTCATTATGGCCCTTCTTAATGCATTGGTTCGATGAGTAGGGAAGAATTTTTTAAGAAACTCCCTAGTCATCTCAGCCCATGTCCCAATAGACCTCGGCCTTAAGGAATGTAGCCATGATTTGGCCTTCTCTTTCAAGGAAAAAGGGAATAATTTAAGTTTTATTGTTTCCTTGGTCACATTGTCATAGTTTATTGTGGCTATAACCTCTTCAAATTCCTTAATATGTAAATAAGCACTCTTAGAGTCGAGTCCATGAAATCTAGGAAGAAGTTGGATCAACCCCGGTTTAAAATCAATGTTTCCCACATTGTGAGGGAAAATTATGCAAGAGGGGGTACTCGTCCTAGCTGGTTTAAATAGTCACGTAAAGTTCTAGGTTGAGGTACATCCCCCACTTCATTCTCATCTAACTCAGTAAGGTTTGGGGCTGGATTTTGATTAGCCCCTTGATTTTCAGCCATCTCTCTAGTAATTTCAGGAAAATTTTGACGTTTCCTAGCACGAGGCTCTCTATCAATCCCTTCAACAATTACTCCATCACAATTAAGTCGGTTATTAGATCCCCGAGCCCAATTTGGCATGCAAAACCTAAAAGAATGAACAAAAAGGAAAAAGAATTCTTCCTTCCTTCCTTGACTCCTCTCTAAGACTTAAGCACAATGTGTCTTGCAATGGCTAAGCCAGAAGCAAGGATAGAGACCGATTTCTCCTGGTCAATAGGGGTTCAGAGAACTCCCCACCCATTCTTTGAGTCTTTTGAGAAAAGTGCAGAAAAAGAAGAAAGAGGAATAAGGTTGAGAAGAGAAATCTCTGAGCACAGGGTGATCCAAGACGGCAGAGCCGACTAATAGGAATCTAGGTGGCACAAGGCCTACCTTTCAGAGATCCAAAAGGAGTCTCCACCCACTATACAAGAGATGAATATGATAGGAATGACTAGGAGAAGAAGAAGAGTAAGGTTAGAACGATAAAACCTGATTTGTGACTTAAGATGCCTTCTTCATCTTTTTAAAAATCCCTGAATTAGACCTATGTTAGAATCCTGCAAAAATCAAAACAAAGTAAGTTAGTATCTAGAAAAAACCTACTCTAGAAAGTAAAACAAATCCTAAACCTATCTTACACAATCTCAACTAGAAGTTATTTTAGAAAATTCTAAAAATACCGCATAGAAATCCCCGGCAGCGGCGCCAAAAACTTGTTCACTCCCCAAGTGTAGGGTTGCGAAGTAGTAATAATTCGGAAAGACCGAGTATCGTTCCCACAGAAATTTATGTATGGGTATCTTCAGAATTTGTCTAAAACAACTTGTAATTAAGATCCTATTAAGAACTAAAACTGAAAAATAGCGATTTGGGTTTAAACAGTGAATGGTTAAGGTAATTTCAATCTAAAAAGGCACTAGAGCGCCAAGGATCCACTTTTGATAAGTTTCAATGCATCAACACAACTAGGTCTCTCATAACTCAATCGGAATCGAATTCATATCTCTATCCGATCGGAATATAGAATGGTTAAATCAACAATCATCTAAAACAAGTGCTTATTCATTGATTTGATTCCCACAACCATGCTCAGGCCTTGGGCACACTCAATTGCATAGGCGAAGCCTCTTTCTAATCTAGTTGAGATTCATAACCATAGCTTTCGCCAAATCCTGTCACTAGACTTGATTACAACTCATGATTAGAACTCTAATTAAATCAAAATCAATCAATAAACAACTATTTCAAATTATATAATAAAAGATAAGAACTTAGTTGAATGAGTTCCCACATGAAAATCAGGCCATTGCATACAAAGCAATCAAAGCGTCTACCATGCCCGGAGTCGATGGTAGATCAATGACCTACACAAGAATAAACAATGCTCAAAGGTTAAGATACTAAGTTAGGATCACTAAGAATCACATGAGCCCAGAGTCATCAAGAGATCAAAGTAAAAAACCAAAATAGTACTTGATTCAAACTCATATTGAACTAAAATTCATCAATTAAAACATGAAAGGAAACCTAGGTTGCATCAATCCATCAAAAACGAATCAAAAGCTTCACCACTTAGCCCTAGCTAAGAGGTTTTAGTTCATCTCTAACATCCTTGAACTAGAAGCCTCTAAAAACATAAAAAATAACTAAAACAGGAAGAAAACTAGAAATTCGAAGTAGAATCCGTCTCCCAAGCAATCCCCACGTCCTCGCCTCCTTTGGTATGATGGGAAGACGTCCTTGTATAGCTTGGAGGTGTCCTTTACGCAAGAAAGTTCCAGATTTCGCGTAAAGTTACGCAATTGCGCAGAGAAATCCGGAACCCGAAATAGAAAGATCCTGTTTTCGCATGGCCGACCGGTCTGAACCGGTCAGACTGGGTTGGTCGATCGGTCTTGACCGGTCGGGCCTGTGAATCCTTTTAGTCCAGCAGCTATAGCCGACTGGTCTTGACCGGTCGGGCTAGCAGTCAGTGTCTTCTTGGCAGGTAAATGGGTGCCCGACCGGTCTTGACCAGTCTAGGCCCCTTTTCTCTTTCATTTCTTTTCTTTGTTTCTTCTTTTCTCTCCTCTCCTTGCTTTGTCTTCCTTTGATCTTCCTTCAACCTTCATCCAATGGTCTTCAATGCTCGCAAAGAGCTTTATTTAGCCTTTAATTGGTGAAATCTCCATCATGTTCCTACAATCACAATTCATGCATTAGATTAGTCCTTTAAACATGTAAACCGTGCATAATGAGTGATGAATTGGGGTTAGAATATGCACAATTAAGAGCTCAACACTAGGTCAAAGAAGCTTCCGACTTCTCGACCTTCTTAGGCCTCTCCACCTCCTGCCGCACCCACAAAATACCCTTGGGAGTCCTGCGACATCTAATGTCGTATCTACCCTCTCTCGCCTATAATCCCGAACAATCATGTATGAGCGGGAGGTGTTCGTATCATGTGTTGAGCCCTTTGGCATCCCAGCATTACTTGAACGAATTGGCTGGGAAGGAGTGTTGAGGTTTGGGGGCGTGGCACACTCGGAGGTAGTATACATATTTCTCTCCAAAATTATTAATCCGATTGGAAATCCTCCGTCGTGTGAAGTTATTGTTGGCGGACGTGTTGTGAAGGTCACGGCACAATAAATTACTGATTTGATTGGTATTCCTATGTCCTCGGCTCCTCAGCCTAATGATAATCTCTTAAATCCCACTCTTCGAATTAATTGGACTCGGTATTTATACCGGGGTCCCAATCCTGAATGGGTCGATTGGAGTGCCCTACGAGCATCAGAAATGTCCAACTGCTTTCGAGTCCTTCATCAAATCTTTAGCAAAAATGTCTATCCTCGAAGTACCAACAAGTCCGACCTGACAGCTGCATATGGTTAACCTGCTCGATCATGTTGCCCATGGGACTCATTTATGCCTGCCCTCCATCATCCTTCATAACATCTTGGACACTTTGCATAACTCCCAAAACACAATTCCATTTGGATGGATTATTACCCTGTTGGCTCAAGACTGCGGATTTACAAATGTTGTGGTTCATCCCGTCCCACGTCGTAAGTTCCAAGACCTCAACATTAAAAAGATGCAGCTGCTAAAAGAGGTCGACGTTGAAGATCATGATTTCTCACATACTCCCACACACGTGACCTCTGCCACGCATGGCAAATCCTCTGCCCCGACGCCGACTCCCACTCGACGCTCTATGAAGAGACGTCTTCAATCTGAGGTCACTTATGCCCCATCACCTCCTCCCGCCCACTCGGAGCAAATCTTAACACAACTTGATCGTGTGGAGCACACCTTAGCTCAGCAGGAAGAGAGGATGACTCGACTTGAGAGCATGATGCAGTCAGTCCACGACACAGTTCAACGCCTCACCTCTGCTCTCTCTTGCCAGCGCGATGATGTCTCAGGCCCCACTCAGTAGTTTTATTTGTGACTGGTTAGGGTAGTATATTGTGTGCATGGTCGAGAGTATCTTTTTGGCGACTTTGCCACACAATCTAGGCACTTTCATCGGTTAAACTTTCTATTATTGATCGAAATTTATTTTGGATATTTTGATGATCACTTTGTTAATTCTCTCACATCATTTTAGATATCACTTATCTTGAGGATCAATGGCTATATTTCAGTGCTTTTCTGTAGCCTAATCTCTTTTCATGATTCCTAGCTATCTATTTATATGCCTATATATACTTGTGCTTATTGGATTCTTCTTTATCGGGCTTCTTGCCCCATTTTGGTTTGTATATATAGTGATGTCGGTTGGTCATGATATACATAACAATAGGGGAGGTTGGTTGCTTGGGCTATATGCCCACTGTGCTTATTGATACATGCTTGTATATCCTCTTATGACCATCTGTGTTTGGCTTCTCCCTCAGCACTTCATGTCTATTCTTCCCTTTTATTACAGTCTGTGATATATTTTCCACGCTGAATTGTTATTAACCTCTGTCAATGACTGACAAAAAGGGGGAGAAGTTATCCCACCAAAAGGTCCATATTATTTTTTATTGTTCTTTTGTGTGCAGGGATTTAGGGGGAGCTTGTGTGAAGCCTAGTCTGCACATTGAGTCTATACATTTTGTATGTATTGGGTCATGTCTATGTATAATGCAATTTAACTCTTATGACGTGTTCAATGTATTTTATTTGGGCTTTGGTCTTTAGGAAAAGTCTTTGGTACGGACCAAGACTTATAAGGTTTTGCTTTTGTCCCGTAATTGACAAAGGAGGAGACTGTTAATGCAAGATTTGTCAATTACCATGTTTAGTGTGTCATTAAATCTGTAAAACCACTTGTTGCTGAAGATTGAAGTCCTGGGACATCTCTGACAAAAGCTATTCAAGAAGATCGCATATTCAGACCGGCCTCAATCCTTTTCCCCTAAACCATTTATCCCAAAAACCCCTGCTATAGATGGCCACACTCCCCTTAGAAACATCCTTCTAGCCCTCTCTATAGTCCCTCTTCCATATTGATCAGCTATGGAATTGGTTGTCCTAGCAGTTGTTGAAAAAAAATAAAAATTCTCTAACTGTTGTTTCCGATGGGATCCCAATCCTTCGGAATTAGTTCCAATTGATGTCTGATCGATCGGAGCATATGCCCGATCAATCAGACAATAGTCCAGCAAAACTTCAAACCTCTCTAGGACATTATTCAGATCAATCGGAAGATCATCCGATCAATTGGAAAATCGTCCAGCAATTTTCCAACATATATCTAGACATATTTCCGATCAATCGGAAGATCATCCGATCAATTGGAAAATCGTCCAACAATATTCCAACATACATCTAGACATATTTCCGATCAATCGGAGATGGTCTTCCGATCAATTGGAACCATGTTCGATCAATCAGGAGAATCTATTTCAGCAAAATAAAAAATGTGCTGATTCTTATGTCCGATCAATCAGAACTCCTTCCGATCCTATCGAGATGACCGTTTTCTATCCGTTGTGAACCACTCTATATAGCCATTTTGCTTGGATCTTAGAAGGATCATCTTGAGCATCATCTAGGGTTTGCTTGGGCTTCTTCCTTGTGATTGTTATCTCTCATTCCCTTCGATTTGTTGAGTTCATACTTCAATCCATGTTGATTTGACCAACATTAAAGAGCATTTAAAGCTTAGATTGAATCATGAACTCAATCCCTCTTTAATGGCTTCTTGACCAACTCCAAATAGTCATATTCTTGTCATTAATGCCATTAATGGTGGTTTAGGTAGAACCCATCCTTCATATAAAAGCCATATCCCAAATTATGTTCTCCAAACCCTAATCCCTCGCCTTGGAAGCTACAAACCATCAATCAATGCAAGGTCGCTGATCGAGGGAGCTGAAGAAGAGATCATTCGTCCAAGATGAAGCTTCTTCAATCAACAGCGTTGTATCAGGGCTGACTCTTGTAAGTGGTTAAGCTTATAGAGTCCACTGTTTGATTCCCCCTTCTTGTTGAGATTGGGGTCTAGAGATTGTGACCCAATCTCAGTGTTGTCCTTGAGTAGGACATGTGTGTCCTTGTGTAGGACTTGGAAGTCCTTGTGTAGGCTTCCGACATGGGAGAATACGTGTGTGGTCCTTGTGTAGGATTAGTCCTTGTGTAGGCTTCCGACATGGGAGAATACGTGTGTGGTCCTTGTGTAGGATTAGTCCTTGTGTAGGTTATAAAGGTTGAGAGGTGAACCTCATTTAAAACCTCCGATAGTGAATGCCGGTGTGCTCAAAGGAGTTGAGCACTTGAACCAGGAGTGGAGTAGACTCATCGTTGAACCACTATACATCTTGCGTAATGTGGTGAATGCATTTTATCCATTATTATGTCTTGTCTATTAATGCTTATCTGAATGCGTATCTATTGATTGACAAAATGCTCATATGCCATATTTGAGTGATTAGTACTATCATGCCTATCAACTGTTTGATCAATTATCTTCACTTGCTAGTTCGTAATTGTTAATTAAAGTGTGAATGCAGTTCTGTTTTTAAAATTAGCAAGAATATTTAGAAAGTCCCATTCACCTCCCCCCCCCCCCCCCCCCCCCCCCTAGGACTTTAGGCATATCTCTAAGTATCTTTACTCGCGGTAAAATCGCAATTTCAAAGGGAAGTGGTGTTTCCTCGTGACTGTGTTTAGCTTCTGGTAGTCAATGCACATTCTCTAACCGATAGTGACCTTGGTTGGCACAAGTTCATTGTTGGCATTGGCTACGATGATTATTACAGATTTCTTAGGCACGACTTGAGTTGGACTCACCCATTGACTATCAGATATTGGATAAATGATATCCACATCCAATAGTTTAACACCTCAGCCTTCACCACCTCCTTCATGTTTGGATTGAGGCGTCTTTGTGGTTGCCTAAATGTTTTTGCATTCTTCTTAAGGTGTATGCGATGAGTACAAATCAAGGGATCTATGCCCTTTAGATCTGCAATTGAGCACTCGATGGCATTCTTATGTTCTTTTAGAATAGTAATCAACCTACTCTCTTGTTCTTGATCCAAGTGGGAAGAAATCACCACTGGATAAGTCTCATCTCAACCTAACTATACGTATTTGAGAACCATAGGCAAAGGTTTTAGGTCGAGCTTCGGAGCCTTAATACTAGATGGAAGAGGCTTGTTCTCAGTTAAAGGCAAAGGCTCAAATGGGTTCTTCCATTGGTTAGTATCAAGTACCGATACAGAGTCCAAAATGGCATCCATCTCTCGTATCATGTCATCATCAATCTCATGAGAGTGAGACAAACATGCCTCTAAATGATCAGAGAAAAATGTTAAGAGGGATGTATCTTCCACAAATGAGTTAATTAAATTTATTTCATAGACCTCATCATCTCCATCCCGTGGTTGTTTCCATAAATCGAAAATATTCAGCTCAAGTCTCATATTTCCAAAGGACATTTGTACAAGCCCGTTTCTACAATTGATGATTGCATTTAAAGTGGCTAAGAAAGGGCTGCCAAGTATGATAGGAATTTGAGCACTGGTACCAATCACATGATGTGTATCCAAGACAATAAAATCCATTGGATGGTAGAATTTATCAACTTGTACAAGCACATCTTCAATAATTCCTCTTGGTATATGAACGGATTGACCAGTAAATTGGAGTGTGGTTTTAGTGGGTTTTAATTCACCTAAACCAAGTTGTTCGTAGATCGAGTATGGGATGAGGTTAACACTTGCCCCCAAATTGAGTAAAGTTTGTTCGATCCGGTAGTCACCTATGATGCATGAGATGGTAGGACTACTCGGATCCTTGTACTTTTGGGGCACCTCTTGTTTGATGATGGCGCTCAAATTCTCAGTTAAAAGTACTTTATTGTGTACATTGTGTTTCCTTTTGACCGTATAAAGTTCCTTAAAAAATTGGACATATGATGGTATTTATTTATAGCATCCAACAACAGGATGTTGATCTTCACTTGTTTAAAAACCTCTGAAATTTTCAATTTTTTGTCTAAAGGTTTGGGTGAAATCAACCTTTGGGGAAAAGGAGCAACCGGCTTGTATTGCTTTTCCAGTTCTTTCTCATGTGGAGTGTTGTTAGAACTATCTCCTTGTTGGTAATTTCCATATGATTAGGCTTTGGGGCCTTCACCAGATTAGATTTGTCAATTGTTTTGCCGCTCCTCAAGGTGGTGATAGCTTTAACAACCTCCATATGTTGGGAGGATAAGCTGGGATCTTGTATCTCGAATTGGGTTCTTGAGTTAGGGAGAGGTTGGGCAGGAAGTGTGCCTTTCTCCATAACACTAAGATGCGATTCAACTCTAGCCATTGAAGTTTTAAAATCAATGATGGCTTGAGATGTGTTTTGGTTGAATCTCAGTTGTTCTTGCATGAACCCATCAATTTTCAGATAATTAGTCTTGTTATATTCAGCTTGAACTGACACAAACTCACCCAACATCTCCTCATGTGTAGCTTTTGGTGTGATTACTAGCGGTGGACCTAGTAAAGGTTGAGCTTGAGGCGTGTTATTTGTATTCGCAGTTGGTCCATTCCTCCAACTGAAGTTGGGATGGTTCTTCCAACTTGAATTATACATGTTTGAGTTTGGAGCACTAAATGGTTGTTGATAATTGTTTATGGCATTGGATTGTTCTTGCAAAACTTCTTGTAACATAGGAATTGTCGGGACAATCTTGTGTTTCATGTTGATTACCGGCATAAATTCCACAAGCATTATCAACAACTTCTATGGGTTTAATCATTTCTCCTTTCTTCAATTCCATGGCCTCAACTTTTCTTGTGAGGCTAGCTACACGTGCACGTATATTGTCTTCTTCTGAAAGGACATAAATTTCTTCCTTTTCTCTTTGTTGGCCTGTCTTGGGATTTACTGGTTTAGATGTATACCAAGATTGTGCATTTTGAGCCAAGACATCAAAGTAATCTCATGCTTCCTCGGCTTCCATATTCATGAATTCTCCATTACACATCATCTCTACGAATTGGCGCATGGGCGAAGTCAGTCCTTCATAGAAAAAGCCTATTACCTGCCAACTTTCGTAGCCATAATGTGGGCATGTATTCAATAAGTCTTTAAACCTCTCCCAACATTGGAAGAATGTCTTGTCCTCCTTTTGGGAAAAATTCATGATTAGTCACCTTAGTATGTTGGTTTTATGAGTTGGGAAAAACTTTTTAATGAATTCCCTAGTCATTTTAGTCCATGTGCCAATTGATCTTGACCTAAATGCATGAAGCCAAGCCTTCGCTTTCTCCTTAAGGGAAAAGGGAAACAATTTAAGTCGCATAACGTCATCTGACATGTTTGCAAAGTGTATCGTGGCTATCACTTCATCAAATTTCTTAAGATGTTGATAGGCACTTTCACTGTCTAATCTATGGAATTTGTGAAGGAGTTGGATTATTCCCGATTTGATATCAATATTCCCTGCATTATATGAAAAAATTATGCATGAGGGAGTGCTCGCTCTTACAGGTTACAAGTAATCACGTAGAGTCCTTGGTCGAGGAACATTCTCAACTTCGTTCTCTCCCATTTTCATTTGATTTTGGCCCAGATTTTGATTGGCCCTTGGATTGGGTTGATTTTCAGCCATACTTTTAGAAAAAAATTCAGAAATTTAAACGTTTCTTAATGCGTGATTCCTTATCAATCCCCACAACAATTCCCCCTTCACTTATTAAGCGATTGTTTGAATCCTGGACCCAATGGGGCATGCAAATTCAAAACAAAAAGAATGATAACAAAAAGAAGATTTCTTCCTTCTTTTCTTAACTCCTCTCTAGGACCAAAGCACAAGGTGTCTTGCAATAATTGAGCCAAAAGAAAAGATAAAAATCGATTTCTCCTGGTCAATAGGGGTTCAGAGAACTCCCCACCCACTCTTTGAATCTTTGAGAAAAGTTTAGAAAAAGAAGAAAGAGTAGATTGAGAAGAGAAATCTCTGAGTTCAAGGTGATCCAAGACGGTAATGCCGACCAATAGGAATCAAGGCAGCTCGAGGCCAACCTATTAGAGATCCAAGGTGGTTAAACTGACCAATATGAGTCTCCACCCACTCTACAATAGATGAATAGGATCGGAACGAATAGAGAAGAAGAAGAATAAGGTTAGAAAGACAACCTGATTTGAACACACTTACTTCTACTTCAACTTCTAAAAAAAATTCCTGCAAAAATAAAACAAAACAAACTAAGTTAAAAAGATTCCTAAAAATCTCAAATAGAAACGTACTTTAAAAAATCCTGTAAAAACCGTCAAGTCCCTGGCAACGGTGCCAAAAACTTGTTCGCTCCCCAAGTGTAGGGTTGCGATGTAGTAATAATTCGGTAAAGACCGAGATCGTCCTCAGGGACTAACTCTAGAATTCATAGAATTTCTTCCAATAATTCCTAATTAAAATCAGGCTAAAACAAACTAAATCTGGAAATAAGATGTGTATGAGCAATCTGTAATTTTGAAGATGAAATTAACAATCCAAGAGACGCACTAGAGCACCAAGGATTCACTTGTATCTATCCTTGATGCATAATTCGCTTTGGTTTCTCAATTACAGAACTAGAATCAAAATCAAATCCTTTATAGCCGGATTATAGAGCGATTAATTCAGCAAAACAATCTAATACATGTGCTGTTCATCAACATGATTCCCTCAGTTCAAGTTAGGACTTGGGCACACTTAATTGCATAGGCCAATCCTAGTTCTAATAGATTAAGATCACAACTATGATAATCATCAAACCCTGTCATAGATTTAACTAATACCATAATTTGAACTTGATTCAAATCATATGAACAAGCAACTCATATTTCAGATTTTACAGAAAAAGATAGAACTTTGGTTTGAAGTTCCCACAAGAAGATCTAAGTTCTAAAGCGTCTTGAATCCGATTCCGCAGAGTGTACATATCTAGATCTTTGCAAAACAACTAAGAACTAAGTTAAATTCTTCCAAACATCCATAAGTCATCATAAGATTAAGAAAAACTACTTAGAACTTCATTTAAACTCAACAAACCATTGTTCAACATTAAAAAAATCCATGAAACCATTAAAAATGAATAAAAACATCTTAGATCAACTACAAGCTTCACCTCTTAGCCCTAGCTAAGAGGTTCAGTCAACCATGCTAAGAGAAAACAAGAAAACTGCTGTAAACATGAAGAACTAGAAAGAAAACTAAGTAGAGTGAGTTATAGAACTTCGAATCCGACTTTCTCCGCCTCCCAATGAAATAGATCTCTTCTAGGTTAGGTTAGGAATGAAGTGGAGGTGTCCTTTTATAGGCTTTGGGCCCCAGCAATGAAGAACCTTCGAGAAACCACGCAGCTCTTACATTTTGCGCAGCAAAAATTGGATTCCAGAAACAGAAAATTCTATTTATGGACATTGGCCGGCCGGCCGGACCCCCACGTCTGGCCGGCCGGAGCTTAGGCAGTAAGTTACTCAACTCTCTAAACGTTTGAATGCACAGGCTAACCTACAAGACAGCCGACCGGCCAGTCCATCTGGTCGGTCGGTCAAGAGGTTAGGCTACGTAAAAACAGTCCAGAGAAAATTTGATTTCTTGAGGGTTTGGCCGGCCGGCTGGACGGTCTGTAAAATGTGATTTTTGTAGCTTCTTGTTGAGCTCTTAATTGTGCATATTCTAACCCCAATTCATCACTCATTATGCATGCGTTTCATGATTTAAAGACTAATCTAATGCATGGATTTGTGATTGTAGGAATGAGAAGGAGACTTCACCAATACATGGTTAAAAGAGTCACTTTATATGCATTGAAGATCAATATAACAAGTGACAAAAGGTGGAAGAAAGAAGCAAGAAAGAAAGAGAAGAAATAAAGAAGAAAATCTGAAATTTGTTCTTAGACCTGTCTGTAGACCGGTCGCCAGACCGGTCGTCAGACAGGTCGAGAGTAGTCCAGAAACACAAAAACTTTCTAGACAGATTCTGCAGTTTTGAGACCGGTCGTGCGACCGGTCGTCCACAGTCTCAGACCGGTCGTGCGACCGGTCGTCAGTGCAACAGCGTGTGCGTGAAGCTCCGAAATTCTCTGCGCAATTGCGTAACTCCTTGCTAAATCTGGAATCTTTCGCGCCAATCTATAAAAGGGACTTCTCCTCTTCATACCAAGGCATGCTAGGATGTGGGGATTTCTTAGGAGACGGATTCTACTTCAAGTTTTCTTACTTTTCTTCCTGTTTTAGTAGTTTTTTATGTTTTTGAGGCTTCTAGTTCAAGGATGTTAGAGATGAACTAAAACCTCTTAGCTAGGGCTAAGAGGTGAAGCTTTTGATTTGTTTTTTATGGATTGATGCAACCTAGGTTTCCTTTTTATGATTTAATTGATGAATTTTAGTTAATGTGAGTTTGAATCAAGTACTAGTTGGGTTTTTACTTTGATCTCTTGATGACTCCGGGCTCATGTGATTCTTAGTGATCCTAACTTAGTAATTTAGCTTCTGAGCATTGTTTATGCTTGTGTAGTTCATTGATCTATCATTGACTCCAAGCATGGTAAACCCTTTGATTGCCTTGTGTACAATGGCCTGATTTTCATGTGGGAACTCACTCAACTAAAGTTCGTATCTTTTGTTATAATCTGAAATAGCTGTTTGTTGGTTGATTTTGATTTAATTAGAGTTCTAATCATTAGTTGTAATCAAGTCTAGTGACAGGATTTGATGAAAGCTATGGTTGTGAATCTCACCTAGATTGGAAAGAGGCTTGGCCTACACAATTGAGTGTGCCCAAGGCCTGTGTATTATTGTGGGAATCAAATCAACGAATGAGCAACTGTTTTGGATAATTGTTGATTTAACCGCTCTATATTCCGATCGGATAGAGATATGAATTCGATTCCGATTGAGTTATGAGAGACCTAGTTGTGTTGATGCATTGAAACCTATCAAAAGTGGATCCTTGGCGCTCTAGTGCCTTTTTAGATTGATATTACCTTACACATTCACTGTTTAGACCCAAATTGCTATTTTCCAGTTTTAGTTCTTAATATGATCTTAATTACTAGTTATTTTAGACAAATTCTGAGAATACCCATTAATAAATCTCTGTGGGAACGATACTCGGTCTTTCCGAATTATTACTACTTCGCAACCCTACACTTGGGGAGTGAACACGTTTTTGGCGCCGTTGCCGGGGATTTCTATACGGTATTTTTAGAATTTTCTGAAATAACTTTTATTTGAGATTGTGTTAAGATAGGTTTAGGATTTGTTTTGCTTTCTAGGGTAAGCTTTCTTCTAAATACTAACTTACTTTGTTTTGATTTTGCAGGATTCTAACATAGATCTACTTCAAGGATTTTTAGGAAGTTGAAGAAGAAGTAGGAATCTTAAGTGCCAAATCAGGTTTTATCTTTCTAACCTTACTCTTCTTCTTCTCCTACTCATTCCTACCATATTCATCTCTTGTAGAGTGGGTGGAGACTCCTCTTGGATCTCTGATAGGTTGGCCTTGTGCCGCCTTGATTCCTATTGGTCGGCACTGCTGTCTTGGATCATTTTGTGCTCAGAGATTTCTCTTCTCAAACCTATTCATCTTTCTTCTTTTTCTGCACTTTTCTCAAAAGACTCAAAGAGTGGGTGGGGAGTTCTCTGAACCCCTATTGACCAGGAGAAATAGGTCTCTATACTTGCTTCCTGGCTTAGCCATTGCAAGACACCTTGTGCTTCGGTCTTAGAGAAGAGTAAAGAAAGGAAGGAAAAATTCTTTTTCCTTTTTGTTTCAGTTCTTTTAGGATTTGCATGCCACATTGGGCTCGGGACTCTAATAACTGACTCATTCGTGACGGAGCAGTTGTTGAAGGGATTGATAGAGAGCCTCGTGATAGAAACGTCAAAATTTTCCTGAAATTACTAGAGAGATGGCTGAAAATCAACCAAATCAAGGGGCTAATCAACATCAAAATCAAGCCCAAAACCTTACTGAATTGGATGAGAATGAAGTAGGGGGTCTACCTCAACCTAGAACTTTACGTGACTATTTACAACCAGCTAGGACGAGTACTCCCTCTTGTATAATTTTCCCTCACAATGTGGGAATATTGATTTTAAACCGGGGTTGATCGAGCTTCTTCCTAGATTCCATGGACTCGACTCCGAAAGCGCTTATCTACACATTAAGGAGTTTGAAGAGGTTATTGCCATAATAAACTTTGACAATGTAACCGAGGACACTGTAAAACTCAAATTATTCCCTTTTTCCTTGAAAGAGAAGGCTAAATCATGGCTACATTCCTTAAGGCCAAGGTCTATTGGGACATGGGCTGAGATGACTCGGGAGTTTCTTAAAAAATTCTTCCCTACTCATCGAACCAATGCACTAAGAAGGCCCATAATGAACTTCGCCCAAAAAGAAGAAGAAACCTTTTTTCCAATGTTGGGAAAGGTATAATGAGCTATTAAACGCATGCCCACATCATGGCTATGAACGATGGAGGTTGATTAGTTTTTTCTATGATGGATTAAACTCAACCATGCGCCAATTTGTGGAGATGATGTGCAACGGGGAGTTCATGAACAAGGAAATGGTGGAAGCTTGGGATTATTTTGACATGTTGGCTGAAAACACACAAGCATGGGATACATCTAAGCCGACAAGTTCAAAACAACCCCAAGCCAAGGAAAAAGGAGAAATGTATGTTTTAAATGATAAAGATGATCTAGGTTCTAGAGTGGCTAATCTCACACGAAAGGTCGAGGAGATGGAATTAAGGAAAGTGGACACAACCCAACAAAGGGGGACTATTGAAACTATTTGTGGTATTTGTGCTTCCAATGTGCATCAAACGCCGGATTGTCCAACAATTTATGCGTTTCGAGAACTTTTATATGAACAATCGAATGCTTTGAATAGTTATTAATGACCTTTTAGTACTCCAAATTTAAACACGAACAATTCTAGTTGGAGAAACGACCCTAACTTCAATTTGGCGAATGGAACTAACCAAAGTAATCCTCAAAAGGGGCCCTCAATGGAATTTCCTATGGCCCCACCTCAAATGCCTATAGAGGATACATTGAAAGCGTTCATGGAAGGTCAAGCTCAAATAAATCAATCCAACCATACGATAATGCTTGAGCTTAAAAATTCAGTGGAGGAAATCAAGGCTCGCTTAAACGCAAGGGAAGGGATTCTTCCAGCCCAACCCATACCAAATCCGAAATCACAATGCGAAATAAGCGTGCCTAGTTCCTCTAACCAACACATGGAACATGCTAAGGCCATCACCACTCTTAGAAGTGGTAAAATTATTGAAACATCTGACCCAGTGAAGGCCTCAATGCCTAATGATCCGGTATCTTCCAAAGAGGATGATGGACCTAGCACCGCCATGAATGAAAAAAGAGCCATTGAAAGAATATAGGCCCGTTGCCCCATTCCCCCAACGCTTGATTTCAGCCAAACCTCAAGATAAATATTAGGAATTTTTGGAGGTTTTCAAGCAAGTAAAAATCAACATCCCATTATTGGATGCAATTAAACAAATACCGTCATATGTTAAATTCTTAAAAGACCTTTGCACGGTGAAAAGAAAAATACATGTGCAAAAGAAGGCATTTTTAACAGAGAATGTAAGTGCCATTATAAATCACGGGATGCCCAAGAAATACAAAGATCCTGGTTGTCCAACAATATCATGCATAATTGGAGACTACCAGGTGAAACATGCTTTACTCGATCTAGGGGCAAGTGTGAACTTAATCCCCTTTTCGATCTATGAACAATTGGGTTTAGGTGAATTAAACCCCACCAAAACCACATTACAACTTGCTGGCCGATCAATTCGTATTCCGAGAGGGGTGACTAAGGACGTCCTTGTCCAAGTTGACAAAGTCTACTACCCGGTGGACTTTATTGTCTTAGACACACAACCCATGGTTAATATTGGCCCTCAAGTTCCTGTCATACTTGGCCGCTGATAAGTACCTAATATTGTATAATTAACCCTGGTTGTTAAGATCAATATCATTGTTTTTCTGGTTAATTATCCCTCATAAGGTTAATTTTCTGTCCTCAGGTGTTCAGAAGAGGTTGCGCAAGATCCAAGCCAATCAAAGCGATTAAAGGCCCAAAAGAAAGCAAGATCAACCATCAGGGCAGCTTGAAAGGAAATCAGACCGTAAAAATCGAAGGATGGATCATGTTCTATGGTGGACCGCATCACAACCGTTCATTTGAAAATCTAGGGGTTGGATGTCCTCATCACCATCATTCCATGGTCCATCACATCCATCATGTGGGCCAGCAATAGGAGAACAGATCTAGCCGTCCAAGGAAGCTACAACACATCATCCATCCATATTAGCCATCCAACGGTCCTTCAGCTCCACGCGTGCATCACCATGGTCAGGGTTGGACATCCAAGCCTCAGCAATAGCTGCCCTTTCAATCCAGCCGTTCATCAAGTGGAGCCACCTGACAAGTGTAATCAGCACACGTATGCAAGCAGAAGCCCAAGGGCAGTCCATCCATGCCACACTTCTAATAGCTGGACATCTTTCAGCTCCATCAACGTCCAGCGTCACCGCCCCTGTACGAATCAGCATGATGAAGGCCATCAAGGCCAGCATCAAGTGGACCGTTTATCAGCAGTCCAGCTCAGCACACGTGCTGATCATGGACCCATCTCCAAATCTCCAGCAGTGCTGCAATTTCCATCAGCGTCCAAACAGTGGACCCCATTCAGATCAGACGTCCACCTACGTCAGCAGCCATCCACCATCTTCAATTTCCAACCGTCCATCACAACAGCAGTGGACGTCAGTCCAGCTGAAACTAGCTCAGCCGTTCATCAAGTGGGCCGTTCACTCTCCAACACAGCAGCCAAAATCTCCAGCCGTCCATCAGGTGGATCACCAGTCTTCACACATGCAGGGCTGGATGATCAGCAACAACCACACGTGCAGCAGTAATGCTGCAGCTGGACCGTTCACATCTCCAGCTTCCAACCCGGCCAGCAAGTAGGCCCCACTCAGGAGTTTTCAACCGTCCACACAGAGCATCAGCACCGTCCAGCAAGGTGGACTCCATTTCCAGCCGTCCACTCCCTCCAATCACCAGCCGTCCATCCTCCATCACCACATGTCCAGCAGTGGACGTCCAACTCCATCAGCTCCTCACCTGCTGCACATCAATGCCGTCCATCAAGCAGGTGGACCCACCGTCATCAGCTACTGTCCAGCAACAGCAGCAGCTGCCAAGACAGCAACCGTCCATCAATGAGGAGTTGATGAATGTCCAGCAATGGACAGTTTTCTCCATTCCACCGTCCATCAAGATGGGCCCCACTTCAACGTCCAGCTGATTTGCAAAGCTCAGTCGTCCATCCTCCAACCATCTAGCAGCAGCCATCTATGGTGGACCCCACCTCACACCAGCATCAGCATCTCTCTTTCCCATGGCTGCAAGAGAGAAGCTCTCTCTCTCTCTCTCTCTCTCTCTCTCTCTCTCTCTCCCCACACATGTGTAAGGCTTGGAATGCCACCTCATCATCCAAGCCTCACTCCAAGCCCAAACCTAAAAGAAAAGTTGCTTTAGGCTTGGAGTGACACCTAGGCTTGGAGTACTTTTCTTACCACATGTCCATCCAAGCCTAACTCCATTCCCAAACCTAAAGAAACTTTTGGTGTGCCACCTAGGATTGGGAGGAGGCTTGGAAGCTCCTCATAAAGTCTATAAAAGGAGGCCTCTCCTCCTCATTTGAATCATCCCTCAATCCCCATTCTCTACAACTCCTCTCTTCTTTTCTTTTCTTCCTTTTCTTTGTAGAAGTAGAGTAGCGTAGAATTTTTTCTTTTGTAGAGATTTTTAGTCTTCCATTGTAGCATGGTTGGCTAAACCTCTAGCTAAGGCTAGGGGTGAAGCCTTTGAAGAAATTTGCAAGATATGGTTCTTTTGGTTCAACATTGGTGTGTGAATGTTGGAGTTTTCTTTGGTTGATTGGTTCGATTATCCACCTCGGCGGACGCTATTGTTGTGCAAGCCCCTTGATCCATCGTCGACTCCGGGCACGTTGGATGCTTGGGATCCCTTGCACACCAATTAGCTAGTTCATGATCGATAAAGTCCCTTGATCCATCGTCGACTCCGGGCACGTTGGATGCTTTGGATTCCCTACGATCATCGAGCTAGTGCAGGTAAAGTCATCAATCTGTAAAATCCCTTGATCCATTGTAGACTCCGGGCACATTGGATGCTTTGGATTCCCTGCGATCGATAGACGAGATCTTAACGGTTGGATCGGTCAATCAAAGCCTCCTATCTTGTAAGTATGCATTTGATCGTATGAATTGTGATCTTATCGGTTGACTTGTTGGCAAAGTTGTTGATCTGTACAATTCCTTGATCCATTGTCGACTGCGGGCACAGTGGGTGCTTGGAATTCCCTGCGATCAACTAACGAGTGCTTCATGGTCAAATCAATCGGTCTAGATCACTATCTTTTATGAAATATGCAAATGGTTTAACTGTTTCATCTTCCGATTGGAATGAATCTTTATTCAATTCCAGTTGAGTTATAGTTGGACCAATGAATCAAATCCTGCAGAACGAATCAAAGGTGGATCCCTAATGCCTTAGCCCCTTTTCTATTTTTGTCTTTCACCACACACAACTTGCTCCACTCTCGTGGATAAACCAGATTTCATCTCACTCACCTAAACTAATTCCTCTAAGTGTTCTTAACCCCAATCCCTGTGGATCGACCTCGGTCTTACCGAGTATTTTACTACTTCGCTACCTGCACTTGGGTGTGCAATCTTCGGATTGTAGCAAGTTTTTGGCGCCGTTGCCGGGGATTGGCATCGGTTTAAGAATATTTTTGGAATTGGTTTATGTATATATATTGTCAATAGTATACTAACTTCTTTTATTTTGTTGCTCTCAGGAATTACTCATAGCCAAGTGTTCTTCTTTCCGGGTAACCTCTTTCCTTATCTCCTTGTTTAGTGTTTATGCGTAAGTGGACTCGTGATCACACAAGACGTCTTCTAAGCGACGGAATTTTGGTTGAAGGTCTATCCAGTCACTGTGTTAGAAAACCTCCTGATACTTGTGAATTAACCATAAACATGGCCGAGAATGAAAATGAATATGATCAAGATGAGAATGAAGTACACAATGAGCCACCATTTAGGAGTTTACGTGATTACTTGCAACCTGCAAGAACAAGTACTCCTTCTTGTATGGTTTTTCCGGTGAATGCGGGCAACATTGATTTTAAACCTGGAGTAATACAGTTACTTCCTAAATTTCATGGATTCGACACTGAAAGTCCCTATTTACATTTGAGGGAATTTGATGAAGTAATCGCTACTTTGCATTACGACAACGTTTCTGATGACTTGGTTAGGTTAAAACTATTTCCTTTTTCTTTGAAGGAGAAAGCCAAGTCTTGGTTGCACTCCTTAAGGCCCAGAACCATAGGAACATGGCAAGAGATGACTAAGGAATTTCTTAAAAAGTTTTTCCCTATTCATAAGACCAACACCCTAAAACGAGATATAATGAATTTTTCTCAAAAGGAGAATGAAACTTTTTTTCAGTGTTGGGAACGTTTCAAGGAACTCTTGCTTGCTTGCCCACATCATGGCTACGAAACATGGCGCTTGATTAGCTTCTTCTATAATGGATTGAGCCCAGTCATGCGCCAATTCGTAGAAATGATGTGTAATGGGGAGTTCATGAGCAAAGGTTCTGATGAGGCTATGGAATACTTTGACTTCTTAGCAGAAAACTCCCAATCTTGGGACACATCTGACAAACCCGCTAAGACCAAGCCTGGGCCCAATGAAAAAAGAGATGTTTATCTTTTAACCGAGGATGACGATGTCAATGCAAAGATAGCAGGGCTCACACGTAAAATAGAAGCCATGGAATTAAGGAAGGTCAACGCTATTAAAACCAGGGAGACTGAAAGTGTTTGTGACATTTGTAAGAGCGATGCACACTTTACTAAGGGTTGTCCTACAATCCCAGCTCTTCAAGAAGTGTTGCACGAACAAGCCAATGCCATGAATACTTATCAAAGGCCTTTCAATGCCCCAGTGTCAAACACGTATAATCCTAATTGGCGGAACCATCCAAACTTCAGTTGGAGAAACGGACAAACTGCCAATGTAGGCAATAATCCTCAAGTGCCTTCCACTGGCACACCGTATGTGCCCCCACCAAGGAAGACCCTAGAGGATACTTTGCATACATTCATGGAGGGACAAACTCAAATCAATCAGAGACAAGATCAGAACATCACGCACATCATGCAAACCCTCCAAGAGCTCAAAACTTCCGTTGAAAGAATCGAATCACGACAGAATGTTAAGGAGAAAGGGACCTTTCCGGCCCAACCTCAACCTAACCCGAAGGGACAGTATGAGGTGAATGATTCAGGTTCTTCCAACCCTCATGTTGAGCACGCTAAATCTGTCACCACCCTAAGAAGTGGTAAGGTGATTGAAAAAGATATTCCTAGGATAGTTGATAAACCTAAGGAATCATCTAAAAGTGATGACGGATCTAGTGATGATCAACCTGAGAAGGAGACAGAGCATGTTTTCGAGCCAGTGGTCCCGTTTCCCCAACGCCTACTCTCATCTAAAGCAATGGTTAAAGCTCAAGATGTCTTGGAAGTTTTTAAACAAGTGAAAATCAACATACCCTTGTTGGATGCAATCAAGCAGATACCTTCATATGCCAAGTTTCTGAAAGATCTTTGTACTATTAAGCGCAAGCTCAATGTACAAAAGAAAGCCTTTTTGACTGAACAGGTCAGTGCTATCATTAACCAGAACTCTCCTCCAAAATACAAAGATCCAGGTAGTCCTACTATTGCTTGCATAATAGGGAACTTCCGGGTCGAACAAGCACTTCTTGACTTAGGGGCGAGTGTCAATCTTATACCCTTCTCGGTGTACGAACAACTGGGACTTGGTGAATTGAAACCCACCAGAACCACCTTTGCAACTTGCCGATCGATCTGTACGGATACCGAGAGGAGTGGTGGAAGATGTGTTGGTACAAGTCGACAAATTCTACTTCCCAGTAGACTTCATCGTCTTGGATACCCAACCTGTAGCAAATGTTAGCACCCAGATACCTGTTATTCTTGGCCGACCATTCCTGGCAACTTCCAATGCTGTGATCAACTGCAGGAATGGGGTCGTGAAGTTTTCATTTGGCAATATGAAGCTAGAGCTAAATGTTTTCAATATGTGTAAACAACAAGGGAATGATGATGAGATCCATGAGGCCAACCTGATCGATACCCTTATGGAAGAAGAATTCCTTCTAACCTCTTTATCCGAACCCTAAGAAGCATGTCTAGCCCACTTTGCTGATTCTGATGATGAGATAATTTTGGAAGTGGTGAATGGATTGTTAGAATCCACCCTTGTGCATGATACAAACCAGTGGAGGCCCCATTTTGAAAAACTCTCTCTAAATGATTCACGACCTCTACCATCAAGAATTGAAGCACCAAAGCTTGACCTGAAGCCATTACCTTTGGAACTGAAATATACATACTTGGGTCAAGGCAATACTTTTCCTGTGGTTATTTCATCTCACCTTGATAAAGACCAAGAGGACAAATTGATCAATGTTCTCAAGGAACACAAGAATGCCATAGGTTGGACAATTGCTGACATCAAGGGAATTGATCCCCTGATTTGTACCCATAGGATACACCTCGAGGAAAATGCTAAACCCTCTAGACAACCACAAAGGAGATTGAATCCAAACATGACTGAAGTGGTTAGAGCCGAGGTCCTCAAGCTATTGGATGTGGGTATCATCTACCCTATTTCAGATAGCCAATGGGTAAGTCCAACCCAAGTGGTACCAAAAAAATCTGGAGTTACCATAGTTGCGAATGCAGACAATGAGTTGGTGCCAACTAGAGTCACTACTGGTTGGAGAATGTGTATCGACTATAGGAAACTGAATACTGTTACTAGGAAGGACCACTTTCCTTTACCATTCATTGATCAAATGTTAGAGAGGTTAGCTGGCCACTCCTATTACTGTTTCCTAGATGGGTACTCTGGATACAACCAAATAGAGATTGCCTTAGAAGATCAAGAGAAAACCACATTCACTTGTCCATTTGGCACCTTTGCGTACAAGAGGATGCCTTTCGGACTGTGTAATGCTCCTGCCACTTTTCAGAGATGCATGCTCAGCATTTTCTCTGACATGGTTGGACATTTCTTGGAAGTCTTCATGGACGACTTCTCGGTGTTTGGTTGTTCCTTTGATGAATGTTTGAACCATTTACAATTGGTCTTGACAAGGTGTGAAGAAAAGAATCTTGTTTTGAATTGGGAAAAGTGTCATTTTATGGTTCAAAAGGGAATTGTTCTTGGACATAATATTTCGTCCAACGGAATAGAAGTAGACAAGGCAAAGATCGACTTAATTGCCAACCTACCAGCCCCCATAAGTATACGAAACATTCGTTCTTTCTTGGGTCATGCAGGATTCTATAGGAGATTTATAAAGGACTTCAGTCATATCTCTCGTCCATTATGCAATCTCCTGCAAAAGGATGCTCCATTCGAGTGGACCAATGACTGCCAAGAAGCATTCACCAAGCTTAAAGGCATGTTGACCAGCGCACCGATAATGCAACCACCCGATTGGACTATACCTTTTGAAATCATGTGTGACGCAAGTGACTACGCTGTTGGGGCAGTTTTGGGGCAAAGAAAAGACAAGAAGCCCTATGTTATATACTACGCAAGTAGAACCTTAAACAGTGCGCAAGTAAACTACTCTACTACGGAAAAGGAACTCCTTGCCGTAGTCTTTGCACTCGACAAGTTCAGGTCCTACTTGATTGGGTCCAAAATTGTGATTTTTACTGATCATGCGGCTCTCAAGTATCTTCTTTCTAAAAAAGATGCTAAGCCTCGCTTGCTCAGGTGGATCCTTTTGCTCCAAGAATTCGACCTTGAGATCCGAGACAAAAAGGGAGTAGAAAACGTAGTGGCTGATCACTTGTCTCGCCTAGTACTCTCTGATTCCGTAGAGACGACACCGATAAAGGACACTTTCCCTGATGAACAGTTGTTTGAAATCTCTTGCAAACCTTGGTTTGCTGACATTGTTAACTATCTTGCTGCAGGAAGAATTCCTAGTAATTGGACCCCACAAGATAAAAGGAAATTTTTCACCGAGGTACGCAACTTTTTCTGGGATGATCCGTATTTGTTCAAATACTGCCCAGATCAGATCATAAGGAGGTGTGTTCCAGATAATGAACAAACCAGTGTCGTCTCCTTTTGCCATTCTCATGCATGTGGTGGTCATTTCTCTTCTAAGAAAACCGCTGCCAAGATTCTCCAGTGCGGTTTCTACTGGCCTTCAATATTCAAGGACACCCATGTTTTTTGCAAAACATGTGACCGTTGTCAGAAGTTGGGAGGAATCTCCCGTAGAAATATGATGCCTTTGAATCCGATATTGATCATCGAAGTTTTCGACTGTTGGGGCATCGATTTCATGGGACCATTCCCTTCCTCATTTGGATATCTGTATATCCTATTGGCTGTCGATTATGTCTCTAAATGGGTTGAGGCAATCCCGTGTAGAACCAATGATCACAAAACGGTTCTACGATTTCTAAAAGAGAATATTCTGTCAAGATTTGGGACGCCTCGAGCCATTATCAGTGATGGGGGTACACACTTCTGTAATAGACCTTTCGAGGCTTTGATGAAGAGATATGGTATCACACACAAGGTGAGTACGCCCTATCACCCACAAACAAGTGGTCAAGCAGAAGTTTCCAACAGGGAAATCAAACACATCTTGGAAAAAACTGTAAATCTAGATCGCAAGGATTGGTCTTTAAGACTAACCGATGCGTTGTGGGCTTACCGTACAGCATACAAAAACCCAATTGGAATGTCTCCCTATAGACTTGTCTATGGGAAAGCTTGCCATCTGCCTGTGGAGTTGGAGCATAAAGCCTATTGGGCTATAAAGAAATTCAATTTCAATCTTGACAAGGCCAGCTCGCTTCGCAAACTCCAGCTGAATGAGTTGGAGGAAATTCGGAATGAGGCTTATGATAATGCCAGAATATACAAAGAACGAACGAAGGTATTCCATGACAGGAATATCCTTCGAAGATCTTTCGAACCATCTCAGAAAGTTCTCTTGTACAATTCTAGGCTACACCTGTTTCCAGGAAAGCTGAAATCTCGATGGACCGGCCCTTTTGTAGTCAAAACTGTTTACCCTCATGGGGCTATTGAGATTGAGAACCCCAAAAATGGAAATGTATTTAAAGTGAACGGGCAGCGTTTGAAGCCCTTTCTTGAGGAATTTGCTCCAGAGGAGGAATCCACCCCTCTGGAAGATCCTGTTTATCAGGATTGATCTCCTAGTCTGACGGAGATCCCCTTTTGTATACTAGTAGGTTAGTTTGTTTCTTGTATTTTGTTTTGGCAACTTGGAAAATTCCAGCGCTTACAAGTATTCATCCTCTCAGGTACTCTTTACCCTCTATTCTTTAATATTTTGCTCTCATGTTGCATTTGTCTATGCATTCATTTTTCAACATTGAGGACAATGTTACATTTAGGTTGGGGGGTGTGGAATTCTTGTGAAAAATCTTTCTAATTGTCTATCTCTTTGCTATTTTGCCTATCTCTTTACTATTTTAGGTAAAAAAAAAAAAAAAAAAAAAAAAAAAAAAAAAAAAAAAAAAAATTGGTTTTATGGGAAACATCCTGTTCGTGTTGAACGCACCGTGATAGAGGACCTTAGTTGGAAATCGCTGTTGAAACCGACAGATATTCCCTGTTCTCAGAAATCATGAAGGGGATTAAGGCAGCTGGGAGGTGAAGCACACTCTCATGGTATTATGAGCAGCGTAAGACCCCAAACTGAATTGATCATGGGAAATATGAGGATGTGGCTCATCTTGTGGCCGAAGGAGTCTGTCGGATGATACGTGGTCTATGTGCATTGCACAAAAGGAACAGGAAATTTTGTGGTTGCATTGTCTGTAAATTATTATTTCTTTAGCTTTAAAAAAAAAAAAAAAAAAAAAAAAAAAAAAAGAGAATTTAGGGATTTATGTGATTTTGAAATAATTTGAATAGTAGAATGAAAAGGCATTTAGTGATGACAATGTTAAATTCTAGAGTTTAGTTGCTTCAGTAAATTTCAAAATTGAGTTCTTTCCATTAATTTTCTATTAGAAAATGATAAACATTGATTGAGTCATGAATTTTCACAGTTCACATCTAGCTTGCACTACCAGGATTTGAGTTTAATACTTTAATGTTGACTTGATGATTGTTGAGAGTGATAGGAACCAAGCCTGGAGATCCTTCTCTACTTTATTCATAAAAAAAAAAAAAAAAAAAAAAAAAAAAAATTGTGAAAAAATGGAATATTCACAGTAATTTGGGGCAAGGATTTTCATCCATTGTCGTTACCATTACAAAACATTACCATAGTACGAAGTGAGCCTTTTGGAGTCTTCGGCTATCGGTTATCGAAAAAAAAAAAGAAAAAAAAAAAAAGAGAAATAAAAAAAATATATATATTTAAAAGAACAGTAGCAAGGTTCGGAATCAGTGACTTGGTTGATCTAACTATTCTCTTCAATCATCAGTGTTAACATGAAAGTAGACGACTGAACTCCTAGTTGTGTTAAGGCTAGACTTCACAATGCACCATGGAACTCAATGTTTAGAATGCTTCTATTGAATGATTAATGCTTTGAACTCAATTTGTTTACTAAGTGACTAGAATCTATATTTAAATATTCTCAAAACTATATGCCTTGGAAACTCTACTGTTTAGATAATTTGAAGGATCACATAAAATCTTTTCTTCTCTTTATCTATGTTTCATTAGGAAATAAGAGAAGCCTCGAGATGATTTCAATTGATGAAAACTGTCGAAGATAAATTACAGTATTTTGAAAAATCCTTCGATGATTTTCGCATGTTTTGCTCGAGACTAGCAAAATGCTGGTTGGGGGGTGTGATAAGTACCTAATATTGTAAAATTAACCCTGGTTGTTAAGATCAATATCATTGTTTTTCTGGTTAATTATCCCTCATAAGGTTAATTTTCTGTCCTCAGGTGTTCAGAAGAGGTTGCGCAAGATCCAAGCCAATCAAAGCGATTAAAGGCCCAAAAGAAAGCAAGATCAACCATCAGGGCAGCTTGAAAGGAAATCAGACCGTAAAAATCGAAGGATGGATCATGTTCTATGGTGGACCGCATCACAACCGTTCATTTGAAAATCTAGGGGTTGGATGTCCTCATCACCATCATTCCATGGTCCATCACATCCATCATGTGGGCCAGCAATAGGAGAACAGATCTAGCCGTCCAAGGAAGCTGCAACACATCATCCATCCATATTAGCCATCCAACGGTCCTTCAGCTCCACGCGTGCATCACCATGGTCAGGGTTGGACATCCAAGCCTCAGCAATAGCTGCCCTTTCAATCCAGCCGTTCATCAAGTGGAGCCACCTGACAAGTGTAATCAGCACACGTATGCAAGCAGAAGCCCAAGGGCAGTCCATCCATGCCACACTTCTAATAGCTGGACATCTTTCAGCTCCATCAACGTCCAGCGTCACCGCCCCTGTACGAATCAGCATGATGAAGGCCATCAAGGCCAGCATCAAGTGGACCGTTTATCAGCAGTCCAGCTCAGCACACGTGCTGATCATGGACCCATCTTCAAACCTCCAGCAGTGCTGCAATTTCCATCAGCGTCCAAACAGTGGACCCCATTCAGATCAGACGTCCACCTACGTCAGCAGCCATCCACCATCTTCAATTTCCAACCGTCCATCACAACAGCAGTGGACGTCAGTCCAGCTGAAACTAGCTCAGCCGTTCATCAAGTGGGCCGTTCACTCTCCAACACAGCAGCCAAAATCTCCAGCCGTCCATCAGGTGGATCACCAGTCTTCACACATGCAGGGCTGGATGATCAGCAACAACCACACGTGCAGCAGTAATGCTGCAGCTGGACCGTCCACATCTCCAGCTTCCAACCCGGCCAGCAAGTAGGCCCCACTCAGGAGTTTTCAACCGTCCACACAGAGCATCAGCACCGTCCATCAAGGTGGACTCCATTTCCAGCCGTCCACTCCCTCCAATCACCAGCCGTCCATCCTCCATCACCACATGTCCAGCAGTGGACGTCCAACTCCATCAGCTCCTCACCTGCTGCACATCAATGCCGTCCATCAAGCAGGTGGACCCACCGTCATCAGCTACTGTCCAGCAACAGCAGCAGCTGCCAAGACAGCAACCGTCCATCAATGAGGAGTTGATGAATGTCCAGCAATGGACAGTTTTCTCCATTCCACCGTCCATCAAGATGGGCCCCACTTCAACGTCCAGCTGATTTGCAAAGCTCAGCCGTCCATCCTCCAACCATCCAGCAGCAGCCATCTATGGTGGACCCCACCTCACACCAGCATCAGCATCTCTCTTTCCCATGGCTGCAAGAGAGAAGCTCTCTCTCTCTCTCTCTCTCTCTCTCTCTCTCTCTCTCTCTCTCTCTCTCTCTCTCCCCACACATGTGTAAGGCTTGGAATGCCACCTCATCATCCAAGCCTCACTCCAAGCCCAAACCTAAAAGAAAAGTTGCTTTAGGCTTGGAGTGACACCTAGGCTTGGAGTACTTTTCTTACCACATGTCCATCCAAGCCTAACTCCATTCCCAAACCTAAAGAAACTTTTGGTGTGCCACCTAGGATTGGGAGGAGGCTTGGAAGCTCCTCATAAAGTCTATAAAAGGAGGCCTCTCCTCCTCATTTGAATCATCCCTCAATCCCCATTCTCTACAACTCCTCTCTTCTTTTCTTTTCTTCCTTTTCTTTGTAGAAGTAGAGTAGTGTAGAATTTTTTCTTTTGTAGAGATTTTTAGTCTTCCATTGTAGCATGGTTGGCTAAACCTCTAGCTAAGGCTAGGGGTGAAGCCTTTGAAGAAATTTGCAAGATATGGTTCTTTGGTTCAACATTGGTGTGTGAATGTTGGAGTTTTCTTTGGTTGATTGGTTCGATTATCCACCTCGGCGGACGCTATTGTTGTGCAAGCCCCTTGATCCATCGTCGACTCCGGGCACGTTGGATGCTTGGGATCCCTTGCACACCAATTAGCTAGTTCATGATCGATAAAGTCCCTTGATCCATCGTCGACTCCGGGCACGTTGGATGCTTTGGATTCCCTACGATCATCGAGCTAGTGCAGGTAAAGTCATCAATCTGTAAAATCCCTTGATCCATTGTAGACTCCGGGCACATTGGATGCTTTGGATTCCCTGCGATCGATAGACGAGATCTTAACGGTTGGATCGGTCAATCAAAGCCTCCTATCTTGTAAGTATGCATTTGATCGTATGAATTGTGATCTTATCGGTTGACTTGTTGGCAAAGTTGTTGATCTGTACAATTCCTTGATCCATTGTCGACTGCGGGCACAGTGGGTGCTTGGAATTCCCTGCGATCAACTAACGAGTGCTTCATGGTCAAATCAATCGGTCTAGATCACTATCTTTTATGAAATATGCAAATGGTTTAACTGTTTCATCTTCCGATTGGAATGAATCTTTATTCAATTCCAGTTGAGTTATAGTTGGACCAATGAATCAAATCCTGCAGAACGAATCAAAGGTGGATCCCTAATGCCTTAGCCCCTTTTCTATTTTTGTCTTTCACCACACACAACTTGCTCCACTCTCGTGGATAAACCAGATTTCATCTCACTCACCTAAACTAATTCCTCTAAGTGTTCTTAACCCCAATCCCTGTGGATCGACCTCGGTCTTACCGAGTATTTTACTACTTCGCTACCTGCACTTGGGTGTGCAATCTTCGGATTGTAGCAGCCGCCCATTCCTAGCTACATCAAGCGCTATCATCAATTGTAGGATTGGGGTCATCCAAATGTCTTTTGGCAATATGACGATTGACTTGAATGCTTTCAATATTGACAACCAACATGAGGATGAAGATGAGGAGGTCCACGAAATAAACATGATCAATTCTATCGTGGAAGATGAGTCCCTCTCACTTTTTTACTCCGGTCACTTAGACGAAGACGTGACATACTCCCTTGATAAGAACGATGATATGATAAGGGATATGGTCACACTTTTACAGTCGGTATCGGCATATGACGCTAGCCGAGAGAAGGATGTGGAAACAAAACCTTGTTGTGCTAAGAAATCAATTCATATCTCCACACCTTTGTGGATCATGCATACCGAACTCCACCAACCCTGAGATGATCCATATTTGCAATACCAATGCCCAGGAAAATCTGAATGGAGACATATTTTTTCTGATAAATATGATGATGTCTCCTCTTATATATGTGGTGAAAATATTAAGGAACCTGCTGAAATTCCTTTTTGGGATTTTCAGTGGGTTATCGGGATCAATCACACACACGTATATTGTAAAGCAGGATATTGGATGTCGTTACTGCGAAACCTTTTGATCCATCTAATGATTCTTCTTGACTTTATGCTTTTGGATGAGTTGTTGGGATTAACCTCCTAGTCTGACGGAGGATGATTTTCTAGAATACTTTCCCATTAGGATTTGCTTTGATCAGTTGATTTAGTTGTGAAGTAATCCATCTTCAAAAGCTAATCTTGCCATGAAATATATGCTTCAGGTGATATCTCTCTTTCTCACTCTCTTTTTGTTTTGGTATTGCTCTCATGTGTTACATTCATTGTATACATTCTTACGTTGAGGACAATGTAAAGTTTTGGTTGGGGGGTGAGAGATTCCTTCGATGAATCTACTAGCTTTTGTGACATTTCGAGCAATGACGTAGAAATTTTTTGATTTTTCTAAAATTCAAAACTCTTTTGGAAAACTTTGATTCTATGCATTCGAGATGGCATAAGTATAAGAAGAGGAGACATGAAGTGAGGGATGTTGCAAGCTTTGAATTTCTCTTAATATAATGGTTTTATATGTGAATTCACCTATTTTTATGATTGATAGAAAATTTGAACACCTTTTGCACCTAGTTCACATTACACGATTCTCATGATTTGAAAGGATTATGTGATTTGTGGATTAACTAGACCTTGATTTAAGGTATTGAGAAACCAAGCCGGAGTACCTTGTCCATCCTCGTCCGTGGGAAAATAACGAAAGATACGGATTTCTAAAAATCCTATCTAATGTAAAAGAAAAAGGAAAGGAAGGATGAAATTGGGAATGATGGAAAAATGGTGGAAAATTTTGATTAGGGCTACCTACTACCAACCGGGGGATGGTCTACTCATAACCAAAGCCGGAAATGGGACGTAGTGTGAAAGCCGTCGGAAGGACGGTAAGGCAAATTCCTGTCATAGGCTTGTTGTTGCTCTATACACCTTGAGATCTATAGTTTAGTTGATTTATGAAGAAGATAATCCCGGAAATTCATGGGATGAACTTTCACTATGCACACTAGGTTGAATTTGTTTAAGTTCTTCTATTTATCAATCAAACAGCGGGAATTTCATATAAGCACTTATTATGTTCTGAGAGTTTAAGGTTTCAACCTCTATCACCTAATTTCTCTGATTTTTACGCTTGTGTGTCTTGGAATGTATAGAAGAAAAGTTTCTGAAGAAGAGTTGGATTTTGGAGAATGGAACTTGTTTCACACATGTTTTGCTCGGGACTAGCAAAATGCTGGTAGGGGGGTGTGTTGAGCTCTTAATTGTGCATATTCTAACCCCAATTCATCACTCATTATGCATGCATTTGATGATTTAAAAACTAATCTAATGCATGGATTTGTGATTGTAGGAATGAGAAGGAGACTTCACCAATTCATGGTTAAAAGAGTCACTTTATATGCATTGAAGATCAATATAACAAGTGACAAAAGGTGGAAGAAAGAAGCAAGAAAGAAAGAGAAGAGATAAAGAAGAAAAGCTGAAATTTGTTCTTAGACCTGTCTGTAGACCGGTCGCTAGACCGGTCGCCAGACAGGTCGACAGTGTATTTTGTGGACTGTTTTTCTCATCCCGGTCGCCAGACAGGTCGAGAGTAGTCCAGAAACACAAAAACTCTCTGGACAGATTCTGCAATTTTGAGACCGGTCGTCCACAGTCTCAGACCGGTCGTGCGACCGGTCGTCAGTGCAACAGCGTGTGCGTGAAGCTCCGAAATTCTCTGCGCAATTGCATAACTCCTTGCTAAATCTAGAATCTTCCGTGCCAATCTATAAAAGGGACTTCTCCTCTTCATACCAAGGCATGCTAGGACGTGGGGATTGCTTAGGAGACGGATTCTACTTCAAGTTTTCTTAGTTTTCTTCCTGTTTTAGTAGTTTTTTATGTTTTTGAGTCTTCTAGTTCAAGGATGTTAGAGATGAACTAAAACCTCTTAGCTAGGGCTAAGAGGTGAAGCTTTTGATTTGTTTTTTGATGGATTGATGCAACCTAGGTTTCCTTTTTATGATTAATTGATGAATTTTAGGTTAATGTGAGTTTGAATCAAGTAGTAGTTGGGTTTTTACTTTGATCTCTTGATGACTCCGGGCTCATGTGATTTTTAGTGATCCTAACTTAGTAATTTAGCTTCTAAGCATTGTTTATGCTTGTGTAGTTCATTGATCTATCATCGACTCCGGGCATGGTAGACCCTTTGATTGCCTTGTGTACAATGGCCTGATTTTCATGTGGAAACTCACTCAACTAAAGTTTGTATCTTTTGTTATAATCTGAAATAGCTGTTTGTTGGTTGATTTTGATTTAATTAGAGTTCTAATCATTAGTTGTAATCAAGTCTAGTGACAGGATTTGATGAAAGCTATGGTTGTGAATCTCAACTAGATTGGAAAGAGGCTTGGCCTACACAATTGAGTGTGCCCAAGGTCTGAGTATTATTGTGGGAATCAAATCAACGAATGAGCAACTGTTTTGGATAATTGTTGATTTAACTGCTCTATATTCCGATCGGATAGAGATATGAATTCGATTTCGATTGAGTTATGAGAGACCTAGTTGTGTTGATGAATTGAAACCTATCAAAAGTGGATCCTTGGCTCTTTAGTGCCTTTTTAGATTGATATTACCTTACACATTCACTGTTTAAACCCAAATTGCTATTTTCCAGTTTTAATTCTTAATAGGATCTTAATTACTAGTTATTTTAGACAAATTCTGAGAATACCCATTAATAAATCTCTGTGGGAACGACACTCGGTCTTTCCGAATTATTACTACTTCGCAACCCTAAACTTGGGGAGTGAATACTTCTCTTTCTCTATCTTCAGTGCATCTTTCCTCCACCTCTTGTCTTTTATTCCTTTGATCTTCAAGGCATGTAAGAAGGTTCTCTAAACATCCAAATGGCGAAGTCTCTCTGTCATTCCTACAATCACAAAATCATGCATTAGGTAGGTCTTTAAACATGTGAATCATACATCATTTGTGATGAAATGGGGTTAGAATATGCACATTTAAGAGCTCAACGGCTTCCGGGTCACAAGTTTCTGGTTCCTCACCTGCACAACGCGGGAAGAAGAGGGTGGCTGAAGATACTATCAATCCATCTACAGTGAACTGTCGCTCGCGTTTCTTTGCGATAGTTGAACCTGAAGTGAAGGATTTCTCCGATCGTATTAAGCACCTTCCCCGTGAGGTGTTGTTGCGCATTTATGTAGAGAAGACCATATCTGAACCTCTGATGCAAGGAACTGAAAATGGGCCTCTTGGTATTGTCAACTTTCCGATGCTCGGGGTGTCATTGAGGCAGGCCCATCTAACCTGTTGGCAGAGGAAATCGGCCGAGCGAAGCGGCTGGCACAGCTTGTCGATCTGAATCATGATAAGATGAAGATTAGCTGGGACAGAAACAAGACCATTGTGACGTGAAGTTTCTTCATCACGAATCCATACAACGGCCGAGTTATTACCCACGAAAAGTCTCTTGCGAGGCATAAGCCCCCCTCGAGTATTGAGCCATTTAATGTTTAAGGTCCTTTTCAGTTTTATGGGGTTAAAATGTGGACATCTTCTCCTGAGCAGTTGTTGACTACCTTACTGGTTGACGATGGGAGAGAGCAGCGGGTAGGTCTCCCAAGAGAAATGTTTTTCCTTACACCGACCTGTGACCCTCACACTCTTTATCCCGCTCATTATTTCGAGACGGTGCAACAAAGGTTTAGCCACATGGACAAGACGATAATGTGGATAACAAAGAACTTCGGTACACAAGGTCATCTGAATGAGCGGGTCGGTTACGAGCCATGAGCAAAGGAGATTCTGGTTTGCCATGAAAGGGTTTTGAAGCGGGTTAACCTGTATCAAGCTATCGATGCAACTTCTGGTTATTTCTCTCAAGATCCAACAATTCTTCGAAGCTTCTTGAACTACTTGTCTTCTGTTACTAATTCGTTCCATTTTTCATATGGGGAGATGAGCACTACCCTGTGGGATGTCCAGATAATGGCCAACTTGCCCATTATAGGTGAGTGTTACCAGGAGTACATCCCAATTGATGAATTGCTATCTTCGTCTCGGCTTGAAAGTCCTCAAGACGCTTACCATTCTGAGGCTTGTCTAAAGTTATTTGCTGAGTTGTCACAATTTGACAATAGTACAAAGATTCATTATAAACATTGGCTAGTCTACTTCAGCCAGAGGATGAAGTAACATTTCCTCTGATCCCCTCTTTTGTACTTTATGTTTTATATGCTTTTAGTTTCTTTGTTCTGATGTGGAACTCTTCTTTATTATTGAAGCATTGATTGTGAAGGATATGAAACTTCGCAGGGAGACTGAGTCTTGATGAAGGAACGTTTTGAACATAGATTTCGTAATCCGAATGAGCTTACACCGACTTTTGAACTGACGGGCTTCTTAGCTTATTGGTTGTCGGCAATTGTGTTACTTAGTTCCAAGGGTGCTGACGGGGTAAGCGTTTGTTACTTCGTCATAGAAGGAGCTCTTGTAAATGGTTATTGATATTCTTTAGCACATCCGGTGTTATGCAGTTTGTATAGGGCGTTCAACAATGTTGTTAGCAACCAAGATCGACCTGGACGAGGAATGAATACGGTTTATTGCCCATGGCATTTCTTCAACAGATGGTTGGGCATATATTTCCCATCGACATACGGAATGGATCTCTTTCAGTATTTCTACACTAATCATACGCCCCTCTATTACTACAGGAAACTTGAGATGATAGCACAGATACCTGATTGGGTAACTTTAAAAATTGGCAGCTGGACAGAGGTTTGCTTCTACCATTTTCCTATTTCTAGCATCAAGGAGGATCGAGAAGTCGTTGATGATGAGCACTCTGTGGATAATATTGACAAAGAGTTCTTGGTGTCCATCCGCACTGCTTCACTTCCGCTCTGCAAAGGAATGGAGTTCTGGTGGGAGCCTTATTACCCTAGCCAATTTTCCAGGCAATTGGATATGATCAGGGTGTTCCGATGACATTACCAGATGTACCTAGAATAGAGCGGGCATACGGCACGGGTCCCGCTCACTGGGAGTAAATATGACATCAGCTTCTGATGACGCGGACGGGAGCGAGGTTCATGCTTCCTGGTCTTTATCGGAAGACTGGCAGCTCTTATGGTTGGATGAGATGGTGGGCACATCAGTATGCTTTGATTCAGAACAGCCGTTCTGTTGATGATCTTATTTATATTCCTCCTCCAAGACTGACCTGGATCCCCGTTGATGGACTAGGTTATGTGGGAGAGCAGGCTGAGGTGTATCTATCATTAAGTACTGGGCACAAGACTTCTCTGAGTGTATCGATTGATCGTTGTAAGGAGGATACGGCATTGGACGACTGGCATACTTTCGGATTACCTTTGATGAGATGGTCACAAGAGGCAAGCTTCATATGTCTTTTAATGGCTATAAGTGATGAGGATAACAATTGGCTAATTATTGAAGAGGATCTGACAATGATCGGACCGACAAGCGAAACATCAGATCATGTCGGCGCGAGGGAGTAGGTAGAGCAAGTTGAAGAAGATAATCTACAAGGGACCACCGTGTTGATGAATGATATGACCGTGTTCGTGGCCTCTGGTGTTTCCAATGTTGAGAGTGTGGCGGAGGCACAGACGACCACTGAGGTAATCAACACTGATAGTAATACTACTGAATCTTTGGACATGACTTCGGCGCTACCGACTGAGATCACTGAATTATTTGTTGATGCGACAATATATACTGCGGGCCCGGCGGAGCCTGTTGCTGACTCATCTTTAGCCCCTGGTAGTACTCTTTCATAACTTCATAGTATATTCTTTTTTATGCATTTATCGTTTCATTGTATGCTCAGCATGTTTCCTCGTCGCAATTATTGCTGACTCTGGTACTGTTGTCCATGGAGCGTTCGACGTTCCTTCTTTCGATCATTTGGACTGTTTCAGGCAGAGCATTTTGAGGGGTCTGCTGTCGGGTATCTCAAAGGTGTTGGCCGACCCGTTCGAGTGGTACAGTTTGGGGGCTGGGGTGAAAGTATTAAAGCTTGTGCGAGGGTAATCGGACCTGATGTATACAGAATAGTGCACTGCATTTCTTCTTTCAAGGATTCTATTGCACAGATTATCATGTCTGAACAGGCTGAACCTGACCCTACGGCCGAAGAGAAACGACGAGTGCTGTCTTTTTTACAGCCTGTTGTGGAGCAGCAGGAACACTCGGTAGTGGATGGTAGGACGACTTTAAAGGACAGTGAGACTTAACGTCATGGGTGTATTAACTGCCTCACTAATGTCAGATCCAAGATCGCACTGTTGTAGGCGGAAGACATGGCCATAAATGTTGAGGTTACTCGTTTTGACCTCGTCGTGTCGAGGTTGTGCGGCTTGAGGATGAAAGAGACATGGCACGTAAACAAATGGCAGATTTGGAAGCTGAAATTCAAGACGTCCAGGATCCTACGCTGGTGCTAGTGGAGACAAAGGCTACCATGGAAGCAGCACGAAAAGACGTGATGCAATTCGTAGCACGGTGCCTGGGGAAGCTGTAATTCTACTCTTTTGCTCTTTATAGTCATTGTCAGACAAAAGTAATATTAGAAATTTATTTTGAATGTTTAATTGATACTCGTACTTGATGTAATTGATATTAGAGTTGTTAACCATGTGCTTCATGATTCAATGTAATGACAATGATTCTTTTGCTAAATTACCGCTTGTTGCTATGTGTTTGAGACTAGTGCGCATAAAATAATGCATTATGTATGAGTTTAATGTAAACCGAGCATTGTTGAGCTCCTAATTGTTCATATTCTAAACCCAATTCATCACTCATTATACAAGGTTTTCATGATTTAAAGACTAATATAATGCATGGATTTGTGATTGTAGGGATAAGAGAGAGGATTCATCAATTGGAGACTTAAAGACGCCATTTACAAGCATAGAAGATCAAAGGACTAAGCGTCAAAGTATGGAAGAAAGAAGTCAGAGGAAAGAAGAAAGAAAGCAGAAGAATGTGCCCAAGACCGGTCGTCCATAGCCCAGGACCGGTCATCGGACCGGTCCGAACACTCATCAGAAGGGGCCCTGCGGCCAAAACTCATTGGACCTGTTAAGACCGGTCGTGCGACCGGTCGTCCACTGCTCAGACCGGTCGTTCGACCGGTCCTTGAATTAAAAAGCTGGGTCTGAATTTTTTAAAAACTCTCTAGACGTTTTTGAGACCGGTTGTGCGACCGGTCGTCCAGGAGCTCAAACCGGTCGTGCGACCGGTCGTTTGCGTAACAGTACGTGTGTTACAAGCTCTGGATTTTTCTGCGCACTACATATCCTTACGCATCTTCTGGATGATTCCGACGTAGTGGAGCTTCCCCACTATAAAAGGACACCTAGGGATCGTTCATAGGGCATCCTAGAACAGATTGTGCATGGTGGGAGATGGCGGAAGTCGATTTCGGAGTTCTACAACTCCTTTTAGTTTGCTTTCTAGTTTTATGCTTTGTTTAGTTGATTTCATGTTTCCTTAGATCATGGACGGCTAAACCTCTTAGCTAAGGCTAAGAGGTGAAGCTTGTAGTGAATCTAAGATGTTTCAATTCGTTTAATTTGGTTTTAAGTTGGATTTTCATTGAAGAACAACGGTTTGAAGTTTAATTCAAGTACTAAGTAGTTTTTCTTAATCTTATGATGACTCATAGATGTTCGGAAGAATTGCTTGAGTTCTTAATTGTTGTGAACTAGTCTAAACCTGTATGATCTGAGGAATTGGAATACGCTCTAGATCTATGATCTTCATGTGGGAGCTTCATACCAAAAGTCTATTTTTCTGGAAATTCTGAAGTATGTTAGACTGTTTATGTGATTTGAATCAAGTTCAAATCATGATCTAGTTTTGTCTTGTGATAGGATTTAATGATGGTTATGATTGTGATCTTAGCCTGTTGGAATTGGGACTGACCTATGCAATTCAGTATGCTCGTCCTAGCTTGCATTGAGTGAATCATATACATGGATCATACATATGTCAGGTTGATTGTTTTAACCGCTCTATCATCCAACTAGATAGAACTTAATTTTGATTCTAGTTGAGAAAGTGAGAAACCACAGCAAATTGAGCATCTAGGATTGCTACAAGTGGATCCTTGAACCCCTAGTGCCTTTTATTAAATGTTTACCTTCAGTTTAATTTAAAGTTACTATATACATCAATCTTCTACAAATTTGTTAGTTAGCTCTTCAATAGAACTATTGGAATTATTTTGTGAATTCCTACATAAGTCCCTGTGGATCGACCTCGGTCTTACCCAGATTATTACTACATCGCAACCCTACACTTGGGGAAGCGAACAAGTTTTTGGCGCCGTTGCCGGGGACTTTGACGGTTTTTAACAGAATTTCTGAAGATAGTTTCTATTGAATTTTGTAGGAATAGTACTAACTTAGTTTATTTTATTTTGATTTTTCTCTTTTGCAGGGATCTTAGGAAGTTGAAGAAGACGTAAGGATCTTAAGCGCTCAAATCAGGTTTTATCTTTCTAAACCTTACTCTTCTTCTCCTCCTATTCATTCTCATCATATTCATCTCTTGTAGAGTGGTTAGAGATTCCTTTTTGGATCTCTGATAGGTTGGCCTTGTGCTGCCATGATTCCTATTGGTCGGCTCTGCCGTTTTGGATCACCTTGTGCTCAGAGATTTCTCTTCTCAACTCTATTCCTCTTTCTTCTTTTTCTACACCTTTCTCAAAAGATTCAAAGAGTGGGTGGGGAGTTCTCTGAACCCCTATTGACCAGGAGAAATTGGTCTCTATCCTTGCTTCTGGCTCAGCCATTGCAAGACACCTTGTGCTTCGGTCTTAGAGAGAAGTAAAGGAAGGCAGAAAGAATTCCTTTTTGTTTAATTCTTTTAGGATTTGCATGCCACATTGGGCTCGGGATTCCAATAACTGACTCATTAGTGAAGGGGGAATAGTAGAAGGAATTGATAGAGAACCATGTGCTAGGAGACATCTAAATTCTCCAATTTTTTCTGAAAGTATGGCTGTAAATCAACCTAATCCTATGGCCAATCAAAATCTGGGCCAAAACCAAACCGAAACGGGAGAGAATGTGGTTGAGAATGTTCCCCGACCAAGAACATTACGTGATTACTTGCAACCAGCAAGAGCGAGCACTCCCTCATGCATAGTTTTTCCACAAAATGCAGGGAACGTAGATTTGAAACTCGGAGTAATCTAACTCCTCCCGAGATTCCATGGATTAGACAGTGAAAGTGCCTATCAACACCTTAAGGAATTTGATGAGGTAATAACCACCATGCACTTTGCAAATGTAACTGATGATGTGGTGAGGCTTAAATTATTTTCTTTTACTCTTAAAGATAAAGCTAAAGGTTCGCTTCATGCATTAAGGCCAAGATCAATTGGTGCATGGATTGATATGCATAAGGAGTTCATTAAAAAGTTCTTCCCTATCCACAAAACGAACATGTTGAGCTGCCTTATCATGAATTTTGCCCAAAAGGAGGATGAGACCTTCTTCCAATGTTGGGAGAGGTTTAAGGACTTATTAAATGCATGCCCATATCATGGCTATAAAATTTGGCGGGTTATAAGCTTTTTCTATGAAGGACTAACTTCACCCATGCGCCAATTCGTAGACATGATGTGCAATGGGGAATTCATGAATAAGGAAGCCGATGAAGCATAAGACTATTTGGAGGAATTGGCTGAGAATGCACAGTCTTGGGATACATCTAAACCAACAAATTCCAAGACTAGCCAACAAAAGGAAAAAGGAGGAATTTATGTCCTATCAGAAGAAGATAACATAAGTGCATATGTGGCTAGCCTCATAAGAAAAGTTGAGGCTATGGGATTAAAGAAAGGAGAGACGATCAACTCTAAGGACGTTGAAACTGTTTGTGAAATTTGTGCCAGAAATCAACATACAACACAAGATTGTCCCACAATTTCAGCAGTTCAAGACATCTTACAAGAACAATCAAATGCCATAAACAGTTATCAACGGCAATTTGGTGCTCCAAACTCAAACACGTTTAATTCTATTTGGAAAAACCATCCCAACTTCAGTTGGAGGAATAGACCCACTGCGAATGCAAACAATATCCCTCAAGCTCAACCTTTACTAGGTCCATCCCTAGTCATTACACCAAAAGCTACGCTAGAGGAGATGTTGGGTGCATTTGTATCGGTTCAAGCTGAATATAACAAGACTAATTCTCTGAAAATAGATGGGTTCATGCAAGAGCAATTGAAATTTAATCAAAGTTCAACTCAAGCCATCAATGACTTGAAAACTTCAATGGCTAGAGTTGAATCTCACCTCAGTGTTAGGGAGAAAGGCACACTTCCTGCCCAACCTCTTCCTAACCCAAGAACCCAATTTGAGATATAAGACGTAAGCTCATCCTCCCAACATACGAAGCATGTTTAAGCTATCACCACTTTGAAAAGTGGGAAACTAATTGATAAATCTAATCCGGTGAAGGCCCCAAAGCCTAAGGATCTAGAAAATTCCAAAGAGGATGATAGCTCAAACAACACTCCACAAGAGAAAGAACCGGAAAGGCAATACAAGCCGGTTGCCCTGTTTCCCCAAAGGTTGGTTTCACCCAAACCTTTAGACAAAAACCTGAAAATTTTAGAGGTTTTTAAGCAGGTGAAGATCAACATTCCGTTGTTGGATGCCATAAATCAAATACCATCCTATGCCAAATTTCTAAAGGAATTGTGCATAGTCAAAAGGAAACACAATGCTCATAACAAAGTACTTTTGACTGAGAATTTGAGTGCTATTATCAAACAAGAGGTGCCCCCAAAATACAAGGATCCGGGTAGTCCAACCATCTCATGCATCATAGGAGACTACCGGATTAAATAAGCCTTACTCGATTTAGGGGCAAGTGTTAACCTCATTCCGTACTCGGTTTATGAACAACTTGGGTTAGGTGAATTGAAACCCACCAAAACCACACTCCAACTTGCTGATAGATCTATTCGTATATCGAGAGGAGTGATTGAGGATGTTTTAGTCCAAGTTGATAAATTCTACTACCCAGTAGACTTTATTGTTTTGGATACACATCTCGTGATAGGTACCGGTGCTCAAATTCCCATCATACTTGGCCTCCCTTTTCTAACTACTTCCAATGCAATTATCAATTGCAGAAACGGGCTTATACAAATGTCCTTTGGAAATATGACTCTCGAGCTGAATATATTTGATCTATGCAAACAACCACGAGAAGTTGATGATGAGATCCACGAGATAAATATGATTGAATCATTCGTGGAGGATACATTCCCCCTGACATTATATTCAGACCCTTTAGAGGCATGTGTGGCCCACTCTCATAAGATAAATGATGACATAATACGAGAAATGGATGGCATTTTAGATGTGATGTCGGTACTTGATAACAAAAGATGGAGGGCCCTATTTGAGCCTTTACCCTTAAACGAGAACAAGCCCCTCCCATCCAATATCAAGGCATTAACACTCGACCTAAAATCATTACCAAGTGAGTTGAAATATGTCTATTTAGGTCGAGATGAGACATATCTGGTGGTGATTTCTTCCCACTTGGATGAGGAACAAGAGAGTAGGCTAATAGCCACTCTAATAGAGCATAAGAGTGCCATTGGATGGTCGATTACGGATCTCAAAGGTATAGACCCACTGATTTGTACTCATCGCATACACCTTGAGGAGAATGCGAAGACATCTAGGTAACCACAAAGACGACTCAATCCAAACATAAAGGATGTGGTCAAGGCCGAAGTGGTGAAACTATTGGATGTAGGTATTATTTACCCAATATCTAATAGTCAATGAGTGAGCCTAACTCAAGTGGCGCCTAAGAAATTCGAAATAACCATCGTAGCCAATGCCAATAATGAACTCATACCAACCAGAGTCACCACCGGTTGGAGAATGTGCATTGACTACAGGAAGCTAAACACAGTTACAAGGAAAGACCACTTCCCTTTACCATTTGTTGATCAAATTTTAGAAAGGTTGGCTGGTCATTCTCATTTTTGCTTCCTTGATGGCTATTCAGGGTACAACCAACTAGAGATCGCCCTTGAAGACCAAGAAAAGCCTACATTCACATGTCCATTCGGCACTTTCGCCTATCGACGGATGCCGTTTGGACTATGCAATGCCCCTGCCACTTTTCAGCATTGTATGATGAGTATCTTTTCTGATATGGTGGGGACAATTCTCGAAGTCTTCATGGACTCAGTATTTGGTTGTAGCTTTGATGAGTGCCTTGTGCACTTGAAATCTGTGTTGAAAAGATGTGAAGAGAAGAACCTTGTGTTGAATTGGGAGAAATGTCACTTCATGGTTCAAAAGGAAATTGTACTTGGTCACATCATCTCACAAAACGGAATCGAGGTGGACAAAGTGAAAATCGATCTTATCTCTAACCTGCCACCACCCAAGAGCATACGAGATGTACGGTCCTTTTTGGGACACATCGGAGTTTATAGAAGGTTCATAAAGGACTTCAGTTCACTCTCTCGTCCCTTATGTAACCTACTTCAAAAGGAAAACTCATTCGAGTGAAATGAAGATTGTCAAAATGCCTTTACCAAACTTAAAGGTATGTTGACATGTGCCCCCATAATGCAACCACCTGATTGGAGCCTTCCTTTTGAAATTATGGGCGATGCAAGCGACTATGCTATTGGGGCTGTGCCAGGCCAAAAGAAAGAGAAGAAGCCATGTGTTATCTACTATGTAAGTAGAACCTTAAACTCAGCCCAAGCAAACTACACTACTACAGAAAAAGAACTTTTAGCTGTAGTTTTTGCCTTGGACAAGTTTAGGTCCTACTTGATTGGATCCAAGATCATCATATTCACTGACCATGCAGCGCTTAAGTACCTTCTCTCTAAGAAGGATGCTAAACCACGGTTGTTAAGATGGATCCTTCTACTCCAGGAATTTGACATAGAGATACGTGATAAGAAAGGAGTAGAAAATGTAGTGGCTAACCATCTCTCTCGACTTGTCCTCACCGATTCCCCTGAGACGACCGTGATCAATGACATGTTCCCTGATGAACAACGTTTCAAAGTCTCCCAATTACCTTGGTATGCGGACATTGCTAACTATCTTGCTACAGTTACGATTCATACACATTGGAAAAAGCAAGATAAGGATAAGTTCTTCAATGAGGTGCGAAAATTCCTATGGGACGACCCATACTTATTCAAGTATTGTCCCGATCAAATCATAAAGAGATGTGTGCCAGATGATGAACAACAAAGTATCATCTCCTTTTTTCATTCTTAGGCGTGTGGTGGCCACTTTTCGGCTAAGAAGACCACAACCAAAATTCTGTAATGTGGGTTTTATTGGCCCACTATGTTCAAGGACACCCATGAGTTTTGCAAAACATGTGAGCCTTGTCAGAAATTGGGAGGAATCTCCCGTAGAAATATGATGCCACTCAATCCCATCTTAATAATCAAAATTTATTCTTGTTGGGGCATCGATTTCATGGGTCCATTCCCATCTTCTTTTGGAAACGTTTATATCTTGCTTGCCGTTAACTGTGTGTCCAAATGGGTCGAGGCAATCCCATGCCTGAATAATGACCATAAAATAGTCATTCGTTTCTTAAAAGAGAATATTCTTTCCCGGTTTGGAACACCCCGAGTCATCATAAGTGATGGAGGGTCTCACTTTTGTAAGCGCCCATTTGAAACCTTAACGAAGAAATATTGCGTTAATCACAAAGTGAGCACTCCCTATCACCCACAAACAAGTGGATAAGCTGAGATATCCAACAGGGAGATTAAACATATTTTGGAGAAAACAGTGAACTCCGATCGCAAGGATTGGTCGCTTCGACTAACCGATGCGCTTTGGGCTTACCGTACCGCTTTTAAGACCCCTATTGGAATGTCTCCCTATAGACTTGTCTATGGGAAGGCTTGTGACTTGCCTGTGGAGTTGGAACATAGGGCGTATTGGGCAATAAAGAAGATGAATTTTGATTCTGACAAAGCAAGCTCGTTGCGCAAACTTCAATTAAATGAACTTGCGGAACTCCGGAACGAAGCATATGAGAATGCGAGAATTTACAACGACAAGACGAAGGTGTTCCATGATAAGAACATTCTTCGTCAGACATTCACGATTAATAAAAAAATCCTTCTGTATAATTCTCACTTACATTTATTTCCAAGGAAATTGAGATCTTGATGGACCGATCCCTACATTGTCCAAACTGTCTATCCATATGGAACCATTGAGTTGTTAAATCCAAGGAACGACAACATTTTTAAGGCGAATGGTCAGCGGTTAAAGCCGTTCTTTGAGAAGTTTCCTTTAGAAGGTATGTCCATACCTCTGACTGATCCTGTGTATCAGGATGGTTGATCTCCTAGTCTGATGGAGGTATAGAGTAGTTAGGATTAGGAATTTGTTCTTTTGTTTACCTTTTCATAGGCTTGTTAGAAGGAGGTAGAATTCCACTTTTCATTCTCTCAAGTACTATCATTTCTCACTCCCTTTATTTTAGAATTGCTCTCATGTTTTGCTCATTGCACATCTTTTACATTGAGGACAATGCAAGATTTGGTTGGGGGGTGTAGGATCACTAGGATGAATCTAGTGTTTTGTAACATCTCGAGCAATTATGTAGGAATTTTTTTTGAATTTTCTAAAATTTCAAAACTCTTTTAGAAAACCTTATTGCTATGCATTCGAGATGATACGAGCATAAGAGGAGGAGATACGAAGTGTATGATGTTGTAAGTCTTGAACTTCTCTTAACATAATGGTTTTATATGTGAATTCTCCTATTTATGTGATTGATAGAAAATTTGAACACTGTTACACCTGTTCACATTATACGATTTTCATGGGTTGAAAAGATTATGTGATTTGTGGATTAGCTAGACTTTGCTTGAAAGTGTTGAGAAACCAAGTCGGGGTACTTTGTCCATTCTTGTCCATGGGAAAACAACGAAAGATATGGATTTCTAAAAATCCTATCTAATTTAAAAGAAAAAGGAAAAGGAAGGATGAAATTGGGAATGATGGAAAAATGGTGGAAAATTCCGATTAGGGCTACCTAATACCAACCGGGGGATGGTCTACCCCTAACCAAAGCCGAAAATGGGACGTAGTGTGAAAACCGTCGGAAGGACAGTAAGGCAAATTCCTATCATTGGCTTGTTGTTGCTCTATATACCTTGAGATCTATAGTCTAGTTGATCTATGAAGAAGATAATCCTGAAAACTTATGAGATGAACTTTCACGATGCACACTAGGTTGAATTTGTTCAAGTTCTTCTATTTATCAAACAATCAGCGAGAATTTCATATGGACACTTATTATGTTCTGAGAGTTTACGGTTTCAACCTCTGTCACCTAATTTTTCTGAATCTTACACTTGTGTGTCTTGGGATGTATAGAAGAATGGTTTCTAAAGGAGAGTTGGGTTTGGAGAATGAAACTAGTTCACGCATGTTTTCCTTGGGACTAGCAAAATATTGGTTGGGGGTGTGTTGAGCTCCTAATTCTGCATATTATAACCCTAATTCATCACTCATTATGCAAGGTTTTCATGATTTAAAGACTAATCTAATGCAAGGATTTGTGATTGTAGGGATAAGAGAGAGGATTCATCAATTGGAGACATAAAGACGCCATTTACAAGCATAGAAGATCAAAGGACTAAGCGTCAAAGTATAGAAGAAAGAAGTCAGAGCAAAGAAGAAAGAAAGCAGAAGAATGTGCCCAAGACCGGTCGTCCGACCGGTCCGAACACTCATCAGAAGGGGCCTTGCGGCCAAAACTCACTGGACCTATTAAGACCGGTCGTGCGACTGGTCCTTGAATTAAAAAGCTGGGTATGAATTTTTTGAAAACTCTCTGGATGTTTTTTACGTTTTTGAGACCGGTCGTGCGACCAGTCGTCTAGGAGATCAGACCGGTCGTGCGACCGGTCGTTTGCGAAACAGTGCGTGTTCTACAAGCTCCGAATTTTTCTGCGCACTGTGTATCCTTACGCATCTTCTGGATGATTTTGACGTAGCGGAGCTTCCCCACTATAAAAGGACACCTAAGGATCGTTCCTAGGGCATCCTAGAATAGATTGAGCACGGTGGGAGACGGCGGAAGTCGATTTCGGAGTTCTACAACTCCTCCTACTTTGCTTTCTAGTTTTATGCTTTGTTTAGTTATTTTCATGTTTCCTTGGATCATGAACGGCTAAACCTCTTAGCTAGGGCTAAGAGGTGAAGCTTGTAGTGAATCTAAGATGTTTCAATTCGTTTGATTTGGTTTTAAGTTGGATTTTCATTGAAGAACAATGGTTTGAAGTATAATTCAAGTACTAAGTAGTTTTTCTTAATCTTATGATGACTCATGGATGTTTGGAAGAATTGCTTGAGTTCTTAATTGTTGTGAACTAGTCTAGACCTGTATGATTCGAGGAATTGGAATACGCTCTAGATCTATGATCTTCATGTGGGAGCTTCATACCAAAAGTCTATTTTTCTGGAAATTCTGAAGTATGTGAGACTGTGTATGTGATTTAAATCAAGTTCAAATCATGATCTAGTTTTGTCTTGTGACAGGATTTAATGATGGTTATGATTGTGATCTTAGCTTGTTGGAATTGGGACTGACCTATGCAATTCAGTATGCTCGTCCTAGCTTGCATTGAGTGAATCATATACATGGATCATACATATGTCAGGTTGATTGTTTTAACTGCTCTATCATCCAACTAGATAGAACTTAATTTCGATTCTAGTTGAGAAAGTGAGAAACCACATCGACTTGAGCATCAAGGATTGCTACCAGTGGATCCTTGAACCCTTAGTGCCTTTTATTAATTGTCTACCTTCAGTTTAATTTAAAGTTACTATATACATCAATCTTCTACAAATTTGTTAGTTAGCTCTTCAGTAGAACTATTAGAAGTGTTTTATGAATTCCTACGTAAGTCCCTGTGGATCGACCTCGGTCTTACCGAGATTATTACTGCATCGCAACCCTACACTTGGGGAAGCGAACAAGGATATTAGTTAAAACATAAATGGAAAAATGTGTAAGAGTGGTACTTCCCTTTTACTTAACTTGCACGTCCTTAGATTATTGCTTTCAAGGGGTGTTCGTGTCATATGTCTAAAATTTTCGTCCAGCTCCTAATTATCAGGATTATCTATTGTCCTTCCTGGCCTGCCCCCAGTCATTTCTTCTTGCAGACTTGAGTTTCTCATCATATATCAGGGCTTGCCCCCAGTCGTCTTCTTCTATAAACTTGAGTTTCTCATCATATATTGGGGCTTGCCCCCAGTGTATTTGGCTCGTAATTTTACAAGATTGCCTCCTTCTGATGAAAGATGTTGTTTACATCTAATTTAGTAATAGGATCCTCCAAACGTTCATCTTCCTTCGAGCAAGCTTCCCTCCAGACCTGAAAAAGTAAAGGAGAAAACTAAGGGTGGCCGGCGTTCAGCCGTTAGCCCTCCGAAGCTTAAGTCGGACGAGATACGGTTATAAAGTGAAAAGCTGATAAGAGCTCAGGGATTGTGTACCTTTATCATCTGTGGGGCCATCTATTTATATAGATCCAGGTGATCCAATCTATTACGCAAGACGTTAAGATCACTACTGATTTTAGGGGATAAGGTGCTTATCTTGTTAATCCTTAAATAAAGGGATGGCCTAACAACCTTAGACGTATAACTGATTACGTCTCTTGATGGAGATGCTCTGAGTTAAAGATAAGGACGAACCAAGATTGATCTATATAGACTGATACTAAAAGGCAGTGATTATTTACCTCGAAGATAACCTCATTTAACAACCTTGAAGTGGGCTGCTCGCATGTAGATATACGATCCCTTTCGACTGACCACGAGCCGAGTTGCTCCCATGCGGAACTTTTGTTTTATAACCAAGGAGTAAAGACAGACGAATTATGAAAATGCCCTCATCCGATGACCAGCGACCAAGCTAGCTAGCATATTCGAGAGTGTATACCATACTTTTACAATATGCGAGCTTCGACCATAAGGGCTCGCGAGTTAAACACCATAAACCAAAAAGGCGCTTGCGGGTCTTGAGTCTTCGATATCTTCGACCACCGCTTTTTTGCTATAACAGATGCCCCCCAAGTCCTTACCGTCGAGGAGTCTAAGGGAAGGACTTGCTTAACAGCATGATAACCGCCTAACGCATTTCTCGGAGGGGAAGCCATTCATGATTGGACTGTTATTAATGAACGCTAGCTTCCGCAGCTTTTCGGCAGAGAGGAAATGAAGAGACGCCTGCCACGTATCTACGGAATTAATGATCATGCCCGTTCGACTGTTGTGCCAAAGGAATGGTCGCTGCGTGTCACCAAATCTTGAGGAATGATTGCTTATAAATATACGGAGCCTGTAAAAATTTTAAAATTTCATCAAAGGGCTTCAAAAATTCTTCTTCTCTCCTTGTTTCCTTTTTTCCCTTTGGTGTCCCAATCTTCCTCTGGTGTAACTTCGTTCCCCTAAATTTTCTTTGGTGTAACTTCGTTCTTCTTTTCCTTCAAGGTATTATCCTTTTTCCATCCTATCTTAAGAAACCATGGTAAGAGATTCTGATGAGGAAACCGTCCCTCTGGGGGATGCAACTCCGGACTCTTCTTCCTCCAACAACGTGAGGGTTCCGGCGGGGAAATATTCTGCGTCCGGGTATCCCTCAATAATGACGGAGGAACAGCTGAACGAGTTACGAAAAAAATATCGGGTTCCCGACTCCGTCATTTTCCAGTTGCCTAGAGAGGGAGAGACTCCGGATTCACCTCCCCCTAGTTGCATAGCCCTATATGATTACCTCTTCATCCTTGGAGTACGTCTTCCCCTTCACCCTTTTATTCGTGACGTACTCCGCACTTATAAAATTGCCCTTGGACAACTTATTGTCAATGGTTGAAGGGTAGTTCTTAGTGCGTTCGTTCTCTGGAAGCAAGCTAGCAATGGGGATTTGATTGCCGAGGAGTTCCTTAGAATGTTCCAGCTCAAGAAAGCTCCCTCCAGCGATGGCTGATATTATTTATGTTACTGGCACCGAGATAATTACGTCTTTGGGAAACCCACTTCAAATTATCCCGAATGGAGGAAACGCTGGTTCTTTGCCTCCGAGAACTGAAAATCTGAAACGAGATCCACCCCTGGAGGCCATAATGTGAGCCGCTTCAGCAAAGGTGGGTGGAGCTTTACTCTGACCCAATTTGCAAGCATACTTTAAATTTTGTTTATCTGACCTCTATTCGTATTCGCAGGTATTCCGACCGGGGGGAAACCGAGCTTGAAGGGAGGAATCAACGAGAAGATTATGAAATTTTACAAATTACCAGCTCGTGACAGGGATATCGAGACCTGTCTGTCACCCTCCCGACTTGCAGCTGCTAGGTTGATATCCTGAGAGGAGGCTGTGATGGCGAATGTGGGAGAGAAGAGGGGATTGCTACCTCGCTTAAAGGGTACCAGCTCGAAGAGACAAAAGAAGACTTCTGCCGGTCCATCTCACCCGACTAATCGGTCAGGTGAACTTGCTCAGACCCCACAGCCGCGTGAACCTCTCCCTGACACCGCGGCAACTGCATCGGTGGTTCCTCCCGAACCTCCGGTCATCAATATTGTTGATAACTCCCCAAGGAATGATGGGGCGGGGGCAAGTTGCCCCCTGGCTGAAGAACCTCGCGAGCCTGAAGGTGCTCGCTAGTTGATCCTGCTCGCGAGCAACCTGTTGCTCAAGATGCGAGCCCTGCTGGGCTAGTCATAGCCCGGCCTTCCAGAGTTGGGACGTTTACCATTCCAAGCCATCTGCACCCGATCTGCAAATTTCTTTTTGACAACATCTCCCCCCAGACCTTCGGCACTCTCCTCGAACCAAGTCCCGAAGACCTCTCTCTAAACGCAGGAGTGAGGATGGTCCAGGTAAAGAATACTCTGATTTTAACTTGTTTCTTGCTTTCTTTGTTGGTTTTCAAGTGAACATCTCATAATCTTCCTTCTCTTTGAACAGGGCCAGGATCTCATCATACGGATGAGGCGTGACATCCTTGCCACCTGCCGTATTATAGATGAGGCTGAGGGGAAGAGGGTTGCCCTAGAGAAGGCAGTCCACGGGAGGGACCAAGTCATTAAATCTCGTGAAACCTTAATCGCGAAGATGACTGAGGAGAAGAAAATCCTCATTGAAAAGGTCCAAGTCCTGACCGACAGATATCAGGCCTTGGACACAAACTTCGCTAGGCTCGTGGAGATGAAAGAGAAGATAGAAAGAGAGAGAGAGAGAGAGAGAGAGAGAGAGAGAGATCTTTCGCCAAGATAAGATCTCATTGGAGGAGCAGCTCGCTGAGAGCAGGTCGCGGCTAAAAGAAGTCAGCGACAGTCTGGAGAAAGAACGATCCACCCTTGCGCAGCTCAAAGACGACTCTATTCATTGGGAGGAGGAGAGAGTGGCCTTCGTCAAGATGCTTTCCAAAGAGGCGCCCCGCGCTATCATGGAGTTCCGTACCTCGCAGTTGTACGACGATGAAAGATATGAATATTACGATGCTGGTCGCGACTTCACACTGCGAGTGGTGCAGCGGATGTCTCCATCATTTTATATGAGAGAGTTCGAGAAGGTCACGGCTATCATAGCTGCAGAGGAGAGGGCGGCCGTTAAGAACGAGGTCACCGAGGTTACACAAGCTAGAGGGGTCTCGAAAGCGGGCCATGAGGTTGAAAGTAACGCTTCTCCGTCAAGTGATGCGCGATAATGATCATATCGTTTCTTCTCTCTTTCTATCTTATGTAAAAAATTTCATTCTCCATTTATAAACGATCTGAATATTTTAGTCAATGGAATGAATGAAAGCCTTTTTCATACTATGGCTCGTATGTTGTTTCTCCTTCTCTCTTTTTTTTTGTTGGTTGTACGCTGAATGCCTGAGCATTTAACTCATGAGAAAATGATTTAAGCTCAATCCGGGGGTCTTGGTGACCATGCCGGCATAGAGATAAACTGATCTATCGATTGAGGCTTTGAGCCTGCCGAAAGCAGAGGATTTGGCCAAGGGAATGCGTATATTCCCATCGGGGCTATTCGGGTCCAACTACTGGAGTAGCGACCAAAAGAAAATCCATCTTTATTTGAATATCATTCGGATTTACATCGAGTTAATAAAAATATCTGAGTAGATGCTCTACATGCCAAGGGCGACGTAGGGGTCTTCCTTGCATATCTTCAAGATAATATGTACCTGGTCGCACAATTCTGATAACTTGGTAAGGGCATTCTCAGTTCGGATCTGATGAGCGAGCAGGAATTCCGAGATTCTGTCTAAGGACCAAATCGTTGAGCTGGAAAGCTCTGGGTCGGACTTTGGTGTTACAATAAAGAGAAATACATTGTTGGTAAGCTGCTGCTCGAAGTCGGGATGCGTTCTTTCTTTCTTCCAAGAGGTCGAGATGAAGCCTCAGCCCCTCTTGATTATTCATGGAATCGTACTGCTCAACTCGATACGCGGGTACTTGGACTTCGGCGGGGACAATTGCGTCGGTGCCGAATGCCAAAGAGAAAGGAGTTTCTCCAATTGACGTGCGAGTTGTAGTTCTATAGGCCCATAAGACTTCAAGTAGGAGCTCTGGCCACATGCCTTTACATTTATCGAGCTTAGTCTTTAGATGATGTTTGATGATCTTACTGACTGCTTCAACTTGTCCATTAGCCTGGGGATGATATGGGGAGGTACGAATACTTCGTATCTTCCATTTTTCGCAAAACTCCAAGAACGCAGCATTGTCGAACTGTTTTCCATTATCAGTGATTATAGTGTGGGGGAGCCCATAACAACATATGATGTTTCTCCACATGAACCTAGTAGTCTGCTTTTCAGTGATTGTGGTTAACGGTTCTGCCTCGACCCATTTGGTGAAATAATCGACTGCTACAATTGCAAACCTGTTCTGACCTTTCCCGATGAGCAATGGTCCGATGATATCGACTCCCCATTGGGCGAAGGGCCATGGGCCGTCCATCAAAATTATCTGCTCAGATGGTACATGAGGTATTGGAGAATATCGCTGGCATTTGTCACATTTTTTGAAAAATTCGATTGCATCCGCCTTCATGGTGGGCCAATAGTACCCTTACCTCATTGCTTTATATGCTAAAGAACGTCCCTTACGATGGTTACCGCATGCCCCCTGGTGAATTTCATCAAGAACGCGATGCGCCTCTTCTAGATGAAGACACCGTAAGTATGGTAAAGTAAAGCTTTTACGTAGTAAAATTTCATTTAGTAAGGTATACCTGGAAGCACGGTGACGAATTTGTCGTGCAGATTTTTTATCATCTGGGAGTTGTCCATCTTTGAGGTAAAGGACGATGGGGTCCATCCAACATAGGGAGAAATGTACTGTGACTACTTGCTCTCGGGTCGTTTGACTAATACTCGGAGCATGAAGATGCTCAATGGGAACAGATCGCGTTAATTCAGACTCTACTGCAGAGGGTAGCTTTGCCAAGGAATCTGCGAGCTTGTTCTTCTCGCGAGGGATGTGAATTATTTCATATTTGTTTAGCTTTGTGAGCAGGATAAGTACTCAGGATTTATATAAATTCATTCGCTCTTCTTTCGCCTTGAATTCGCCGAGCACTTAATTGACTATGAGTTGAGAGTCACTATGAATAAGTAAACTCTATATCGCGAGTACATTCGCTAGTTCGAGGCCGACGATCAAAGCCTTATATTCTGCTTCATTGTTAGAGACATGAGTGTCAAATCGTAAAGCATATTGAAAATACGACCCATCAGGAGCAATTTAGATTAAGCCGGCTCCGCTACCGGTGGCGCGTGAAGACCTATCCACAAAGAGCGACCAGGGGGTCTGGTCGCTAGTCGCAGGGTCATTGCTGGAGGAAGAATATGTGAATTCAGAAATCAGCCACGGCTTGACCCTTAATTGCGGTTCTTGGGCAGAATGATATATTGTGCTCACTGATCTCAATTGCCCATTTAGTCAATCTCCTTGAAACCTCAGGTCTTTGAAGGACCTGTCTTAATGGATGATTCGTAGGTACCAATATAGAGTGGGCTTGAAAATATGGTCGCAATTTTCGAGCAGCAATCATTAAGGCGAGAGCTAATTTCTCCATATCAGAATATCGAGTTTCGGCATCCACCATCGCTCGACTAATATAACAAACGGGCCTTTGTACCCTGGAATCTTCTCTCATTAATGCGGCACTAACTGTCGTAGAAGACACAGATAAATAAAGAAGTACCTGCTCGTGTAATACAGGTTTCGATAAGATGGGGGCGTGCTCATATATTGCTTCAGTTGTTGAAATGCTTCTTCGCATTATTGAGTCCACACCCAATCGGTTTTTGCGGTAACTAGAAGAAGCATAAAGAAAGGAAGGCACTTATCAGAGGCACGCGAAATAAATCTGTTCAATGATGCAATGCGACCAACCAATCGTTGGACATCTTTGAGAGTGAACGGAGACTTCATTTCGATTAAGGCTTTTATTTTCTCGAGATTCGCCTCCATTCCTCATTGGCCAACCATAAACCCAAGAAATTTCCTTACGGAAACCCCGAAAGCACATTTTTTTTATTTAGCTACATTCGATATTTCCTCATTAGGTCGAAGGCTTCTCGGAGATCTGCGAGATGGTCGTTGGCTGCGACGTTTTTCACGAGCATGTCGTCGACATAAACTTCCATGTTCTTACCAATTTGCATAGCGAACATTTTATTGACCAGACGTTGATAGGTGGCTCCTGCATTCTTAAGACCAAAAGGCATTACCTTGTAACAATACAAGCCGCGATCAGTGATAAAGGCAGTGTGTTGACTATCGGGTGGGTGCATCATGATTTGGTTATAACTAGAGTAGGCGTCCATAAAACTGATCAGGGCATGCCCCGCTGTTGAATCAACCAATTGGTCGATGCGGGGAGTCGAAAAACTATCCTTCAGGCATGCTTTGTTCAGATCAGAGTAGTCCACGCACATTCTCCACTTACCATTAGCTTTTCGAACAAGGACCACGTTCGCGACCCATTCTGGGTAGTCAACTTCTTCAATGAAATTGATGGTCAACAACTTTTCGACCTTAGTTTTAATCACCATTTGCCTTTCTGCGGTGAATGCTCTTCGACGCTGATGAACAGGTTTGTGCTTCGGATCAACTTTTAGGCGATGAACTATGACGTTGGGGTCGATACCTGGCATGTTACTATGAGACCAAGCAAATACATCTTGATATTCGGTGAGAAAATGAGTCAGATTTTCACGAAAGACATCGCTCAAAGAAGATCCAATGTAAACCTTCTTGGATGAATTTTCTTTAGATAAGTGGATTGCGACTGTCTCTTCCCCCGGGTACGTGATTGAAGAGCGCTCTCTCTTGGGTCCAACGTTGTAGCTATCGGGAGATCCGATGAGTCTCCTGTAATCGTCATAATAGGAGCTACTTGGGCTTTCTTTCGATCTTGTACGGCGATTCCTTAACATGCTCGATCTTCCTTTTAATTTCCTCGTACAACCCCGAATCCGTTTGGAGTAGGGAATTTGATGCATAGGTACAAGGGGTGTAAAGCTACTCCTATCTTGTTGAGCGAAGGTCAACCCAAAATAGCGTTGTATGCTGATCTTCGATCCACCACAAGGAAATTAACGAAGACTGTGGTTTTAGCTGGACTTTCTCCAAAGGTGATTGGAAGATTGATGCTTCATTCTGGTGTTACAACTTCGCCCCCGAAGCCGACGAGGGGAGTGGAGACTGGTTTGAGTAAACTTTTGGTGAGTGCCATTTTATTGAAAGCTTCTAGGTAAAGGACGTCAGCGGAGCTACCTATATCCAACATAATACGATGAGTTAAATAATTTGATACCTTTAACGCGACCACGATGGAGTCCTCGAGAGGGAAATGAATCCCTTCTACACCTTCAAGAGAAAAAAAAGATCAGATGATGGCTAGGATTTGTTATATCGGACGATTTTTTCAGCTAATAAATATGCCGGGGCTTCTGAGACGCCTTGCTAGCATATGCTTTTCTTGACGCTTGAGAATCTCCTCCACAAGCTGGACCTCCAGCAATGGTTCAAATCTCACCAGTGGGTTTAGCATCTTCTTGCGAAGGGTGATGTTGAGGTGACTTTTTCCTTTGTGATGGGGCTTTCGTTCTTTTAGGTGACCGACCCTGTCGCGCCACGTAATCCCGGAGATGACCCTTTCGAATCAGGGCTTCAATGTGATCTTTTAATGATATACAATCTTGGGAGTTATGCCCATGATCTTTATGGAAATAACAGAACTTCCTCTTGTCTCTTTTTTCAGGATCAGACTTGATCCTTGAAGGCCACTTCACGTACGGTTTGTGCTTAATCTCCATTAATACTTTCTCAGGAGATTGGTTAAGAGGTGTGTAATTATGATATTTATCAGAGTAGGGTTTCTTTGGTGAACGGTCCCATCGATCGCGTCGGTATTTCTTATTAGGAGGAGAGATCTCCTCAGACTTATGCTTCTTGCCCTATATACCGTGAATTGCTAAAGTGACTTCTTCCGCATTGCTGTATTTTTTAGCCTTGTCTTGAAATTTTGTCATAGTTTTAGGAGGCTTTTTGTCCAGGGTGAACCGAAATTTTTCGCTTTTAATTCCGGCTATAAGGGCGGTAAGGCCTTTGTCTTCGGTATAACCTTCAGTTTGGACGGCTTCTGCAGTGAACCGGACCGTGAACTCCTTAATTGTCTCCCCATGCTGTTGCTTCAGATCCATTAAATGAAATGCCAGTTTTTTGGTGCGGATGCTTCCCATGAACTGAGAAAGGAAGACCTCCAACAATTGGGAGAAGGATCCGATATATTGAGGTTTTAGGCCTTGAAACCATGTACACGCTACATCCTTTAGAGTTAAGGAGAAAGCCCTACACATAATTTCTGAAACATATCCTTCTAGCTCCATAAGAGACTTATACATCTCTAGATGTTCGAGAGGATCGTCGGTGCCCGTATACGGGATGATGATAGGCGTTCGGTATTTCTTAGGTAAGGGAGCCTCTATAACCTCGCGGGTGAAGGGAGATTCAGATCGATGGATTGATGCAAGAGCAATAGGTGGGAGGTTAGACCGATATCATTGCTCCATATTGTCGAAGCGATCCTCGATTCTCTTGAGATATCCTTCCCATGATAAGTGTAGCTTGGAGTTTCAACGGCAGACCCCTGAGATTGTTGTTGCCGGGAGGTACTGGAGTGTATAGATTGTGGAGGAGGTACCGAGACTTGATTGCCGAGTAGCATTCGATTTGAAGGAGGATTTGGTTGGGTGCGTGTCTCGCCTGCAGAATGTCTGGAAGCTACTGGTACAGGTCGCACCGGTGTTGAACCTCCAATTTATACATTTGCCAACCCATTAAATCACATTATATGCATGGTTTTCATGTTTAAAAGGCCCATCTAATGCATGTTTTGTGATTGTAGGAATGAGAGTGAACTTCACCCAATTGGAGACCAAAAGACCATGTTTAGGAGCCTTTGATGAAGGTCCAAGGTGGACCAAAGAAAGAAGAAAGCAAAGAGAGAGGAAGGAGAGAAGAAAAGAAAGAGCAAAAACTGCAAAAACTGCGTCCGACCGGTCAAGACCGGTCAGCCAAGAAGGCCCGACCGGTCAAGACCGATCGGCTGCACTCCCTGGACACCTTCCAGACAGGTTTAGACCGGTCAAGACCGGTCGGCCAGCCTGTCGGACCGGTCAAGACCGGTCGGCCATGCAATTTTGCACTTCCAGATTTCAGGCAGCAAGCTATTCCCATTTTGGGATTTTAGGAATAGTTTTCTGAAGCCATCTTGATGATATTTAGAAATCCAACACATTCATGTTGAAGAGGAGCTCGACGCCGAAATAACCCAAGTGGTTTTGTGTCGATCGGAACTACAGATTGACCGTGGTGGCTAAAACAATACGAACTGTCCAGAAAGTTCCAGATTTCGCTGTTCCACTCTGGGCCGGTCCAGGTGACCCATCATTGATGATATGAAGAATCTACTTTGACCATCTTTTAGACCACATCCATATATGAATAACCACAAAATTTTCAGATCAAAAGGATGTGTGGTTTGATCGTACCGGTTGAAGAAAGATGGACCATCCAGAAAGATCCAACTGCACAGAGTTTATAAAAGCCCTAAGTGTTCTAATTTTCGGACCACATTCTGGGATTGTTTTGGACAATCTAATCCATCTATCATGTAGAGGAGGAAGTGTTCTACCAATGTTCAAAATTTGGGATCAATCCTACATCTGTACACTCCGAACCGTTGAAAGCAAGATGACTGGTTCTGAAGGTACCCGAAGTGCGCGATTTTGAGAGGTGGTCGGTGATATGATTGGTGGGCCCATTCAGAGGGTAATCTTGGAAATCTAAATCATCTATGAGGAAGATCACATTACAAGGAAGCTACAAATCAAATTTCAAGGCAATCCGACCATTGGTTAAGCCGTACCAAGCGAAACAAATTCTGCTATGTTGCTGTACTATTGCTGCACTATAAAAGGAGGTGCTCTCTTCTATTCCAAATCAACCAAGGACGTGGGGAGCAAGGAGTTCAAGTCATAGGAGGCTTCCTAGCCTCCTCCAGCTAGTTTTTCTTCCTTTTCTTAGATTCTAGTTCTAGTTTTAATATGCTTTTCCTTAGCTAACCTCCTAGCTAGAGCTAGAGGTGAAATTTGTAGTTGGTTTCAATGCTTTAATTCTTTTATTTCAAGTACCCTTTTCTTAATTTTGGATTTTGAAGTTCTAGTTTGAATAAAGTTTGGTTTTTTAGAAGTTTTGTGAGAGTTTGTGTGCTCCGGACATGAGTTCCTTGCAATTCTCTGAGATTACCATGATTGGGTTGTTTGAATTCGAATTGTAGTAACCCTTGAGCATGCCATAGTCCATAGGCATGGCTGTTACTCCGAAGGCTACGATTTCAAGTTCTATGTGCTTCATTAGAACTAGAAATCTGATTTCCAAATTTAAGTGGGACTGTTTGTGCTTGAATGTTATATCTTCCAATTAGATGAGAGATAGGACTTTGATTCTAATTGTGTTGTACTTGGATGAATGGATTGGCATTAGACTACTACAAGTGGATCCTTGATGCTCTAGTTCTTCTTATTTTCAGATTTTCCTATTTAATGTGAAAAACTACTTTCTTAAACTTCTTAGATTCTAGTTATTAGAGTACTTGGAATTGTTTACCTCTTTCCCTGTGGATCGACCTCGGTCTTACCGAGATTTATTACTACATCGCAGCCTTACACTTGAGGCGAGCGAACAACCTACAGCCCTTCGAGAGGTTGTTGTTGTGGTTCCGGAAAGTGCTGATCAAACGGATTAGATAAGGTTTGAAGCCCAAGTTTGAGAGTAAGAAGTGTGTTTTCGACAAAACGCATAATGTCATCTTGACCGCCGGATACATCGTAAAATGGATTTTATGACGACAAATTGGACTCTCCCGGGGGCATGCCCGTCAAAGCAGTCAGAGGGAGATTAGACGCTTGTTCAATGATGTCAGGCGGAGGTAACGTCTGTTTTGAAGTGGAACGATGAACTGTCTTTTTGGGAGGCATAGTGGGAGATAACGATCAGCGATGAGAATGGCTAATTCCGACAACCCATTTTCCACAGACGGCGTCAATCTGTTTACATCTAATTTAGTAACAGGATCCTCCAAACGTTCATCTTCCTTTGAGCAAGCTTCCCTCCAGACCTGAAAAAGTAAAGGAGAAAACTAAGGGTGGCCGGCATTCAGCCGTTGGCCCTCCGAAGCTTAAGTCAGACGAGATACGGTTATAAAGTGAAAAGCTGGATAAGAGCTCAGAGATTGTGTACCTATATCATCTGTGGGGCCATCTATTTATATAGATCCAGGTGATCCAATCTATTACGCAAGCCGTTAAGATCACTACTGATTTTAGGGGATAAGGTGCTTATCTTGTTAATCCTTAGATAAAGGGATGACCTAAAAATCTTGGACATCTAACTGATTACGTCTCTTGATGGAGATGCTCTGAGTTAAGGATAAGGACGAGCCAAGATTGATCTGTACAGACTGATACTGAAAGGCATCGATTATTCGCCTCGAAGATGTTCGCCTCCCCAAGTGCAGGGTTACGATGTAGTAATAAACTCGGTAAGACCGACGTCGATCCATAGGGACTTGTGTAGGAATTCACAAACACATCCAATAGTGTCTATTGAGAGTTAACAACCAGATTTTGTATGAGATTGATGTAAGTAACAACTTTAAACTAATTTGAAGGTAAACAATTATAAAAAGGCACTAGGGGTTCAAGGATCCACTTGTAGCAATCCTTGATGCTCAATTCGCTGTGGTTTCTCATTTTCTCAACTAGAATCGATATTAAGATCTATCTAGCCGGATGATAGAGCTGTTAAACCAAACAATCTGTCATATGTAAGAGCCATGTGTATGATTCACTCAATGCAAGCTAGGCTGAGCATGCTCAATTGCATAGGTCAGTCCCAATTCCAATAGGATAAGATCACAATCATAACCATCCTCAAGTCCTGTCACAAGACAAGGCTAGATTATGATTTGAACTTGATTCAAATCACATGCACAGTCTCATACATAATTCAGAAAACCAGAAAAGTAGAACTTTGGTAGGAAGTCCCCACATGAAGATCATAGTACTAGAGCGTACTCCAATTCCTCGGATCATACAGGTCTAGACTAGCACACAACAATTAAGAACTTAAGTAATTCTCCCAAACATCCATGAGTCATCATAAGACTAAGAAAAACTACTTAGAACTTGTATTAACTTCAAACCATTGTTCATAATCATGAAAACCAATCTTAAAATCAACTAAAAATGAATTGAAACATCTTAGATACACTACAAGCTTCACCTCTTAGCCCTAGCTAAGAGGTTTAGCTGCTCATGATCCAAGGAAACATGAAACAACTAGAAAAATCATAAAAATAGCAAAACAAACTAGGAGTTGTGGAACTCTGAAACCCACTTCCGCCACCTCCAACCTTGCTTAAACTCTTCTAAGATACCCTAGGAATGATCCCTAGGTGTCCTTTTATAGTGGGGAGGCTCCGCAACCTCAGAATATTCGAGAATTTACGTAAAACTTATGCACTGCGTAGAGAAATTCGGACCGAAAATAGAAAGTTCTGTTTTAATCACATGGCCGACCGGTCGCATGACCGGTCTGAGTGGCTGGCCAACCGGTCGCGACCGGTCGGACCTCACTGAGAAACAGTCCAACAAGCTCATTGTAGAAAAAATATTTGGCTGACCGGTCAAGACCGGTCGGACTGGGCTGGCCGACCAGTCACGACCGTTCGGTTTGTCTTTGTCCTACATCCATTGAGTTCAGCAAGCCTGGGAGAACTGGCCGACCGGTCTAGACCGGTCGTGGCCCTCTTGGCCGACCGGTCACGATCGGTCTTGGCCTGTTTCTTCTGTAATTTCTTTCTTCTTTTCTTCTTTCCTTGCTTCCTTCTTTCTTTGGTCCACCTTGGTTCTTCATCCAAGGTTCTTAACGAGATCCTTTTGTCATCAATTACGCGGAGTCCACTCTCATTCCTACAATCACAAAACATGCATTCAATTAGTCTTTAAATCATGAAAATCTCACACAATGAGTGATGAATTGGGGTTAGAATATGCACAATTAAGAGCTCAACACACCCCCCAACCAGCATTTTGCTAGTCCCGAGCAAAACATGCATGAAACCAATTCCATTCTCCAAAACCCAACTCTCCTTTAGAAACCATTCTTCTATACATCCCAAGAAACATAAGTGTAAGAGTTAGAGAAATTAGGTGATAGAGGTTGAAACCGTAAACTCTCAAAACATAATAAGCACCCATATGAAATTCCCGCTGATTGGTTGACAAATAGAAGAACTTGAACAAATTTAATCTAGTGTGCATAGTGAAAATTCTTTTCATGAGTTTCCAGGGTTATCTTCTTTATAAATCAACTAGCCTATGGATCTCAAGGTATATAGAGCAACAACAAGCCAACGACGGGAATTTGCCTTACTGTCTTTCCGACGACTTTCACACTACGTCCCATTTCCGGCTTTGGTTACGGGTAGACCATCCCCCGGTTGGTAGTAGGTAGCCCTAATCGGAATTTTCCACCATTTTTCCATCGTTCCCAATTTCATCCTTCCTTTTCCTTTTTCTTTTAAATTAGATAGGATTTTTAGAAATCCATATCTTTCGTTGTTTTCCCATGGACAAGGATGGACAAAGTACCCCGGCCTGGTTTCTCAGCACCTTAAATCAAAGTCTAGCTAACCCACAAATCACATAATTCTTTCAACTCATGAAAATCGTGTAATGTGAATTAGGTGCAAAAGTGTTCAAATTTTCTATCAATCACATAACTAGGGGAATTCACATATAAAACCATTATGCTATAAGAGATTCCAGACATACAAGCTCATACACTTCATATCTCCTCCTCTTATGCTCATATCATCTTGAATGTATAGAAACCAAGTTTTCCAAAAGAGTTTTGAATTGTAGGAAAATTGAAAATTTTCTCCATAATTGGTCGAAATGTTACAAAACGCTGGATTCATCCAAGTGATCCTACACCCCCCAACCAAATCTTGCATTGTCCTCAATGTAAAAGATGTGCAATAAGCAAAACACGAGAGCAATTTGAAAATAAAAGGGAGTGAGGAATGAGAGTACCTGAAAAGTGCAAAGTGGAATTCTTCCTCCTTCTAACAAACCTAAGCAAAAGTAAACAAAAGCAACAAAATCCTAATCCTAACTACTCTATACCTCCATTAGACTAGGAGATCAATCATCCTGGTAGACACGATCAGTCAGAGGTATGGACATACCTTCTGAAGGAAATTTCTCAAAGAGCGGCTTTAATCGTTGCCCATTCGCCTTAAAAATGTTGCCGTTCCTTGGATTTAACAACTCGACAGTCCCATATGGATAGACAGTTTGCACAATGTAGGGACCGGTCCATCGAGATCTCAATTTTCTCGAAAATAAATGTAGACGAGAATTATACAGGAGGACTTTTTGATTGATCGTGAATGTCTTACAAAGAATGTTTTTATCATGGAATATCTTCGTTTTGTCCTTGTAAATTCTTGCATTCTCATATGCTTCATTCCGGATTTTTGCAACTTCATTCAATTGTAGTTTGCGCAACGAGCTTGCCTTGTCAGAATCAAAATTCATCTTCTTAATTGCCTAATATGTCCTATGTTCCAACTCCATAGGCAAGTGACAAGCCTTCCCATAGACAAGTCTATAGGGAGACATTCCAATAGGGGTCTTAAAAGCAGTACGGTAGGCCCAAAGCGCATCGATAAGCCGAAGCGACCAATCCTTGCGATCGGGGTTCACCGTTTTCTCCAAAATGTGTTTAATCTCCCTATTGGATATCTCAGCTTGCCCACTCGTTTATGGGTGATAGGGAGTGCTCACTTTATGTGTTACGCCATATTTCTTCATTAAGCTTTCAAATGGGCGATTACAAAAGTGAGACCCTCCATCACTGATGATGACTCGCGGTTTACCAAACCGGGAAAGAATATTCTCTTTTAAGAAGCGAATGACCGTTTTATGGTCATTATTCCGGCAAGGGATGGCCTCGACCCATTTGGATACATAGTCAACGGCAAGCAAGATGTATGCGTTTCCAAAAGAAGATGGGAATGGACCCATGAAATCGATGCCCCAACAATAAAAAATTTCGATTATTAAGATGGGATTCAGTGGCATCATATTTCTACAGCAGATTCCTCCCAATTTCTGACAAGGTTCACATGTTTTGCAACACTCATGTGTGTCTTTGAACATAGTGGGCCAATAAAACCCACATTGTAGAATTTTTGTTGTGGTCTTTTTAGCCGAAAAGTGGCCACCACATGCCTGAGAATGACAGAAGGAGATGATACTTTATTGTTCATCATCTGGGACACATCTCCTTATGATTTGATCGGGACAATACTTGAATAAGTATGGGTCGTCCCATAGGAATTTTCGCACCTCAGTGAAGAATTTATCCTTATCTTGCTTTTTCCAATGTGTAGGAATTGTACCTGTAGCAAGATAGTTAGCAATGTCCGCATACCATGGCAATTGGGAAACAGCAAAAAGTTGTTCATCAGGGAACATGTCATTGATCGTGGTCGTTTCAGGGGAATCGGTGAGGACAAGTCGAGAGAGATGGTCAGCCACGACATTTTCTACTCCTTTCTTATCACGTATTTCTATGTCAAATTCCTGGAGTAGAAGGATCCATCTTAACAACCGTGGTTTAGCATCCTTCTTAGAGAGAAGGTACTTAAGCGTGGCATGGTCAGTGAATATGATGATCTTGGATCCAATCAAGTAGGACCTAAACTTGTTCAAGGCAAAAACTACGGCTAAAAGTTCTTTTTCAGTAGTAGTGTAGTTTGTTTGGGCTGAGTTTAGGGTTCTACTTGCATAGTAGATGACACATGGCTTTTTCTCTTTTCTTTGGCCTAGCACGGCCCCAATAGCATAGTCGCTAGCATCGCACATAATTTCAAAAGGAAGGCTCCAATCAGGTGGTTGCATTATGGGAACACATGTCAACATACATTTAAGTGTGGTAAAGGCCTTTTGACATTCTTCATTACACTCGAATGAATTTTCCTTTTGAAGTAGGTTACATAAAGGACGAGAGAGTGAACTGAAGTCCTTTATGAACCTTTTATAAAATCCTGCGTGTCCCAAAAAGGACCGCACATCTCGTTTACTCTTGGGTGGTGGAAGGTTAGAGATGAGATCAATTTTCGCTTTGTCCACCTCGATTCCATTTTGTGAAATGATGTGACCAAGTACAATTCCCTTTTGAACCATAAAGTGAAACTTCTCCCAATTCAGCACAAGGTTCTTCTCTTCACATCTTTTCAGCACAGATTTCAAGTGCTCAAGGCACTCATCAAAGCTACAACCAAATACTAAAAAATCATCCATGAAGACTTCAAAAATTGTCCCCACCATGTAAGAAAAGATGCTCATCATACAACGCTGAAAGGTGGCAGGGGCATTACATAGTCCAAACGACATCCGTCGATAGGCGAAAGTGCCGAATGGACATGTGAATGTAGTCTTTTCTTGGTCTTCACGGGCAATCTTTATTTGGTTGTACCCTGAATAGCCATCAAGGAAGCAAAAGTGGGAATGACCCGCCAACCGTTCTAAAATTTGATCAACAAATGGTAGGGGGAAGTAGTCTTTCCTCGTGACAGTGTTTAGCTTCCTGTAGTCAATGCACATTCTCCAACCGGTAGTGACTCTAGTTGGCACGAGTTCATTATTAGCATTGGCTACAATGCTTATTCCGGATTTCTTAGGCACCACTTGAGTTGGGCTCACCCATTGACTATCGGATATTGGGTAAATAATACCCACATCCAATAGTTTCACCACTTCGGCCTTAACCACATCCTTCATGTTTGGATTGAGTTGTCTTTGTGGTTGCCTGAATGTCTTCGCATTCTCCTCAAGGTGTATGCGATGAGTACAAATCAGTGAGTCTATGCCTTTGAGATCCACAATTGACCATCCAATGGCACTCTTGTGCTTTAATAGAGCGGCCATAAGCCTACTCTCTTGTTCCTCATCCAAGTGGGAAGAAATCACCACCGGATATGTCTCATCTCGACCTAAATAGACATATTTCAGCTCACTTGGTAATGGTTTTAGGTTGAGTGTTGGCGTCTTAATATTGGATGGGAGGGCTTTGTTCTCGTTTACAGGCAAAGGCTCAAATAGGGCCCTCCATCTTTTATTATCAAGCACCGGCATCGCATTTAGAATGGCATCCATCTCTTGTATTGTGTCATCATTTATCTCATGAGAATGGGCCACACATGCCTCGAAAGGATCGGAATATAATGACAAGGGGAATGTCTCTTCCACGAATGATTCAATCATGTTTATTTCATGGATATCCTCATCAACTTCCCGTGGTTGTTTGTATAAATAAAAAATATTAAGCTCATGAGTCATATTTCCAAAGGACATTTGTACAATCCCATTTCTACAATTGATAATTGCGTTTGAAGTAGCTAGAAAGGGGCGGCCAAGTATGACAGGAATTTGAGCACCGGTACCTATCACGGGATGTGTATCCAAGACAATAAAGTCTACTGGGTAGTAGAATTTATCAACTTGGACTAAGACATCCTCAATCATTCCTCTCGGTATACAAATGGATCTATCAGCAAGTTGGAGTGTGGTTTTGGTCGATTTCAATTCACCTAACCCAAGTTACTCATAGACCGAGTATGGAATGAGATTCACACTTGCCCCCCAAATCGAGTAAGGCTTGTTTAATCCGGTAGTCTCCTATGATGCATGAGATGGTTGGACTACCCGGATCCTTGTATTTTTGGGGCACCTCTTGTTTGATGATAACGCTCAAATTCTCAGTCAAAAGTACTTTGTTGTGAACATTGTGTTTCCTTTTGACCGTACACAATTCCTTTAGAAATTTGGCATAAGATGGTATTTGTTTTATGGCATCCAACAACGGGATGTTGATCTTCACCTGCTTGAAAACTTCTAATATTTTCAGATTTTTGTCTAAAGGTTTAGGTGAAATTAACCTTTGTGGAAACGGGGCAACCGGCTTGTATTGTCTTTCCGATTCTTTCTCTTGTGGAGTGTTGTTTGAGCTATCATCCTCTTTGGAATTTTCCGGATCCTTAGGCTTTGGGGCCTTCACTAGATTAGATTTGTCAATTACTTTCCACTTCTCAAAGTGGTGATAGCTTGAACATGGTCCGTATGATGGGAGGATGAGCTTGCATCTTGTATCTTGAATTGGGTTCTTGGGTTAGGAAGAGGTTGGGCAGGAAGTGTGCCCTTCTCTCTAACACTGAGATGAGATTCAACTCTAGCCATTGATGTTTTCAATTCATTGATGGCTTGAGTTTAATTTTGATTGAATTTCAATTGCTCTTGCATGAACCCATCTATTTTCAGAGAATTTGTCTTGTTATACTCAGCTTGAACCGATACAAATGCACCCAACATCTCCTCTAGCGTAACTTTTGGAGTAATGACTAGAGATGGACCTAGTATAGGTTGAGCTTGAGGGATATTGGTTGCATTCGCAGTGGGTTCATTCCTCCAACTGAAGTTGGGATGGTTCTTCCAACTAGCATTAAAAGTGTTTGAGTTAGGAGCACCAAATTGTCGTTGATAACTGTTTATGGCGTTTGGTTGTTCTTGTAAGATGTCCTGAACTGCTGAAATTGTGGGACAATCTTGTGTTGCATGTTGATTTTCGACACAAATTCCACAAACAGTTTCAACATCATTGGAGTTAATCGTCTCTCGTTTCCTCAATTCCATGGCTTCGACCTTTCTTGTGAGGCTAGCCACCCGTGCACTTATGCTATCCTCTTTCGATAAGACATACATTCCCCCTCTTTCCTTTTGTTGGCCAGTCTTTAAATTTGTTGGTTTCGATGTATCCCAAGACTGTGCATTCTCAGTCATTTCTTCCAAATAATCCCGTGCTTCATCAGCTTCCTTATTCATGAACTCCCCATTACACATCATCTCTACAAATTGGCGCATGGGTGAAGCCAGTCCTTCATAGAAAAAGCTTATAACCCGCCAAAGTTCATAGCCATGATGTGGCCATGCGTTTAATAAGTCCTTAAACCTCTCCCAACATTGGAAGAAGGTTTCATCTTCCTTTTGGGCAAAGTTCATGATAAGGCGCGTCAACATGTTTGTTTTGTGAGTAGGGAAGAATTTTTTTATGAATTCCCTATGCATATCAGTCCATGCACCAATTGATCTTGGTCTTAATGCATGAAGACAACCTTTAGCTTTATCTTTAAGAGTAAAAGGGAAGAATTTGAGTCTCACCACATCATCAGTCACATTAGCAAAGTGCATGGTGGTTATTACCTCATCAAACTCCTTAAGGTGTTGATAGGCACTTTCACTGTCTAATCCATGGAATTTAGGGAGAAGTTGGATCACTCCCGGTTTCAAATCCACATTCCCTGCATTTTGTGGAAAAACTATGCATGAGGGAGTGCTCGCTCTTGCTGGTTGCAAGAAATCACGTAAAGTTCTTGGTCGGGGAACATTCTCAACTATATTCTCCCCCGTTTTAGTTTGGTTTTGGCCCAGATTAGGATTGGCCATTGGATTAGGTTGATTTGCAGCCATGTTTTCAGACAAAGTTGGAGAGTTTAGATGTCTCCTAGCACGTGGCTCTCTATCAATTCCTTCAACTATTCCCCCTTCACTAATGACTCGGTTATTGGAGTCCCGAGCCCAATGTGGCATGCAAATCCAAAAAAAATATGAAACGAAAAGAGAAACGAATTCTTCCTTCCCTTCTTTACTCTTCTCTAGGACCGAAGCACAAGGTGTCTTGCAATGGCTAGGCCAGAAGCAAGGATAGATACCGATTTCTCCTGGTCAATAGGGGCTCAAAGAACTCCCCACCCACTCTTTGAATCCTTTAAGAAAAGAGCAGAAAAAGAAGAATGAGGAGTAGAGGTGAGAAGAGAAACCTCTGAGCACAAGGTGATCTAAGACGGCAGAGTGTTGAGCTCTTAATTGTGCATATTCTAACCCCAATTCATCACTCATTATGCATGGTTTACACGTTTAAAGGACCACTCTAATGCATGATTTGTGATTGTAGGGACAAGATGGAGATTTCACTGATTCAAGGCTAAATAGAGCACTTTATAAGCATTGAAGACCATAAGAACCGAGCATGAAAGGGTGGAAGAAAGAAGTAAAAGAGAGAAGGAAAGAAGGAAGAAACAGACACTCACGACCGGTCGTCCGACCGGTTTGGCCACTCAACAAAAGAAGTTTTCTGTGCAAACCGAACTGGACCATTTGCGACCGGTCGTGCGACCATTCGTCCACACCTCAGACCGGTCGTGCGACCGGTCCTGGAATTAAAATTGCAGGATGTAATTTGACAAAACTCACTGGACATTTTCTCAGACAAGTCTGACCTGTCGTGACCGGTCAGCCAAGCCACTCAGACCGGTCGTACGACCGGTCGGACATGCAAAACGGACAGTTTCTAAATCGGGCACCGAAATTCTCTGCGCAAGTGCGTATTCTTACGCAAAATCTGGAAGTTTCTTACACAATGGACACCTCCAAGCTATAAAAGGACTTCTTCCCTTCATTCCAGGGCATGCTAGGACGTGGGGATTGCTTGGGAGACGGATTATACTTCAAGTTTTCTTAGTTTTCTTCTGTTTTAGTAGTTTTTTATATTTTTGAGGCTTCTAGTTCAAGGATGTTAGAGATGAACTAAAACCTCTTAGCTAGGGCTAAGAGGTGAAGTTTTTGATTTGTTTTTAATGGATTGATGCAACCTAGGTTTCCTTTTTATGATTTAATTGAAGAATTTTAGTTAATGTAAGTTTGAATCAAGTACTAGTTTGGTTTTACTTTGATCTCTTGATGACTCCGGGCTCATGTGATTCTTAGTGATTATAAGCTTGGTAGCTTACCTTCTGAGCATTGTTTATGCTTGTGTAGTTCATTGATCTATCATCAATTCCGGGCATGGTAGACTCTTTGATTGCCTTGTATGCAATGGCCTGATTTTCATGTGGGAACTCATTCAACTAAAGTTCGTATCTTTTGTTATAATCTGAAATAGCTGTTTGTTGATTGATTTTGATTTAATTAGAGTTCTAATCATTAGTTGTAATCAAGTCTAGTGACAGGATTTGATGAAAGCTATGGTTGTGAATCTCAACTAGATTGAAGGAGGCTTGGCCTATACAATTGAGTGTGCCCAAGGCCTGAGCATTGATGTGGGAATTGAATCAATGAATGAGCAACTGTTTTAGATAATTGTTGATTGAACCGCTCTATCTTCCGATCGGATAGAGATGTGAATTCGATTTCGATTGAGTTATGTGAGATCTAGTTGTGTTGATGCATTGAAACTTATCAAAAGTGGATCCTTGGCGCTCTAGCGCCTTTTTAGATTGATATTACCTTACACATTCACTATTTAAACCCAAATCATTATTTTTCAGCTTTAGTTCTTAATAGGATCTTAATTATTAGTTATTTTAGATAAATTCTGAGAATACACATTCATAAATCTCTGTGGGAACGATACTCGGTCTTTCCGAATTATTCCTACTTCGCAACCCTACACTTGGGGAGTGAACAAGTTTTTGGCGCCGTTGCCGGGGATTTCTATGCGGTCTTTTTAGAATTTTCTGAAATAACCTTTAGTTGAGATTGTGGTAAAATAGGTTTAGGATTTGTTTTGCTTTCTAGGGTAGGTTTTCTTCTAAATACTAACTTACTTTGTTTTGATTTTTGCAGGATTCTAACATAGGTCTAATTCAGGGATTTTTAGGAAGTTGAAGAAGAAGTAGGCATCTTAAGTCACAAATCAGGTTTTATCATTTTAACCTTACTCTTCTTCTTCTCCTACTCATTTCTACCATATTCATCTCTTATAGAGTGGGTGGAGACTCCTTTTGGATCTCTGATAGGCTGGCCTTGTGCCGCCTGGATTCCTATTAGTCGGCTCTGCCGTCTTAGATCACCTTGTGCTCAGAGATTTCTCTTCTCAATCTTATTCTTCTTTCTTCTTTTTCTGCACTTTTCTCAAAAGACTCAAAGAGTGGGTGGGGAGTTCTCTGAACCCCTATTGACCAAGAGAATTCGGTCTCTATCCTTGCTTCTGGCTCAGCCATTACAAGACACCTTGTACTTTGGTCTTAGAGAGAAGTAAAGGAAGGAAGGAAGAATTCCTTTTTGTTTCATTCTTTTTGGATTTGCATGCCACATTGGGCTTGGGATTCTAATAACCGACTCAATCGTGACGGAGTAATTGTTGAAGGAATTGATAGAGAGCCTCGTGTTAGGAAACGTCAAAATTTCCTGAAATTACCAGAGAGATAACTAAAAATCAACCAAATCAAGGGGCTAATCAACATCAAAATCAAGCCCCAAACCTTACTGAATTGGATGAGAATGAAGTGGGGATGTACATCAACCTAGAACTTTACGTGACTATTTACAACCAGCTAGGACGAGTACTCCCTCTTGCATAATTTTCCCTCACAATGTGGGAAATATTGATTTTAAACCGGGGTTGATCCAACTTCTTCCTAAATTCCATGGACTCGACTCTAAAAGCGCTTATTTACATATTAAAGAATTCGAAGTGGTTATTACCACAATAAACTATGACAATGTAATCAAGGATACTATAAAACTCAAATTATTCCCTTTTTCCTTGAAAGAGAAGGCCAAATCATGGCTACATTCCTTAATGCCAAGGTCTATTGGGATATGGGCTGAGATGACTAGGGAATTTCTAAAAAAATTCTTCCCTACTCATCGAACCAATGCACTAAGAAAGGCCATAATGAACTTCGCCCAAAAAGAAGAAGAAACCTTTTTCCAATGTTGGGAAAGGTATAATGAGTTATTAAACGCATGCCCACATCATGGCTATGAATGGTGGAGGTTGATTAGTTTCTTCTATGATGGATTAAACTCAACCATGTGCCAATTTGTGGAGATGATGTGTAATGGGGAGTTCATGAACAAGGAAACGGAGGAAGCTTGGGATTATTTTGACACGTTGGCTGAAAACACACAAGCATGTGATACATCTAAGCCAACAAGTTCAAAAGAACCCCAAGCCAAGGAAAAGGGAGAAATTTATGTTTTTAAATGAGCAAGATGATCTAGGTTCTAGAGTGGCTAAACTCACACGAAAGGTCGAGGAGATGGAACTAAAGAAAGTGGACACAACCCAACAAAGGGGGGCTATTGAAAGTATTTGTGGTATTTGTGCTTCCAATGTACATCAAACGCCGGATTGTCAAACAATCTATGCGTTTCGAGAACTTTTATTTGAACAATCGAATGCTTTGAATAGTTATCAATGACCTTTTAGTACTCCAAATTCAAACACGAACAATTCTAGTTGGAGAAACAACCCTAACTTCAATTGGGCGAATGGAAACACGGCTAATCAAAATAATCCTCAAAGGGGCCCCCAATGCAATTTCCTATGGCCCCACCTCAAATGCCTATAGAGGATACATTGAAAGCATTCATGAAAGGTCAAGCTCAAATAAATCAATCCAACCATACGATAATGCTTAAGCTTAAAAATTCGGTGGAAGAAATCAAGGCTCGCTTAAACGCAAGGGAAGGGATTCTTCCAGCCCAACCCATACCAAATCCGAAACCTCAATGCGAAATAAGCATGCCTAGTTCCTCTAACCAACACATGGAACATGCTAAGGCCATCACCACTCTTAGAAGTGGTAAAATTATTGAAAAATCTGACCCAGTGAAGGTCTCAACGCCTAATGATCCGGTATCTTCCAAAGAGGATGATGGACCTAGCACCACCATGAATGAAAAAGATCCATTGAAAGAATATAGGCCAGTTGCTCCATTCCCCCAATGCTTGATTTCGGCCAAACCTCAAGATAAATATCAGGAATTTTTGGAGGTTTTCAAGCAAGTCAAAATCAACATCCCATTGTTGGATGCCATTAAACAAATACCGTCATATGCTAAAATTTTAAAAGACCTTTGCACGGTGAAAAGAAAAATACATGTGCAAAAGAAGGCATTTTTGACAGAGAATGTAAGTGCCATTATAAATCACGGGATGCCTAAGAAATACAAAGGTCCCGGTTGTCCGACAATATCATGCATAATTGGAGACTACCGGGTGAAACATGCTTTACTCGATCTAGGGGCAAGTGTGAACTTAATTTCCTTTTTGGTCTATGAACAATTGGGTTTAGGTGAATTAAAACCCACCAAAACCACATTACAACTTACTGACCGATCGATTCGTATTCTGAGAGGGGTGATTGAGGACGTCCTTGTCCAAGTTGACAAAGTCTACTACCCGGTGGACTTTATTGTCTTGGACACACAACCCATGGTTAATATTGGCCCTCAAATTCCTATCATACTTGGCCGCCCATTCCTAGCTACATCAAATGCTATCATCAATTGTAGGAGTGGGGTCATCCAAATGTCTTTTGGCAATATGACGATTAAGTTGAATGCTTTCAATATTGACAACCAACATGAGGATGAAAATGAGGAGGTCCACGAAATAAACATGATCAATTCTATCGTGGAAGATGAGTCCCTCTCACCTTTTTACTCCGGTCACTTAGACGAAGACGTGACATACTCCCTTGATAAGAACGATGATATGATAAGGGATATGGTCACACTTTTAGAGTCGGTATCGGCATATGACGCTAGCCGAGAGAAGGATGTGGAAACAATACCTTGTTGTGCTAAGAAATCAATTTATAGCTCCACACCTTTGTGGATCATGCATACCGAACTCCACCAACCCTGGGATGATCCATATTTGCAATACCAATGCCTAGGAAAATCTGAATGGAGACATATTTTTCTGATAAATATGATGATGTCTCCTCTTATACATGTGGTGAAAATATTAAGGAACCTGCTAAAATTCCTTTTTGGGATTTTCAGTGGGTTATCTGGATCAATCACACACATGTATATTGTAAAGCAGGATATTGGATGTCGTTACTGCGAAACCTTTTGATCCATCTAATGATTCTGCTTGACTTTATGCTTTTGGATGAGTTGTTGGGATTAACCTCCTAGTCTGACGGAGGATGATTTTCTAGAATGCTTTCTCATTAGGATTTGCTTTGATCAGTTGATTTAGTTGTGAAGTAATCTATCTTCAAAAGCTAATCTTGCCATGAAATATATGCTTCAGGTGATATCTCTCTTTCTCACTCTCTTTTTGTTTTGACATTGCTCTCATGTGTTGCATTCATTGTATACATTCTTACATTGAGGACAATGTAAAGTTTTGGTTGGGGGTGAGAGATTCCTTCGATGAATCTACTAGCTTTTGTGACATTTCGAGCAATGACATAGAAATTTTTCGATTTTTCTAAAATTCAAAACTCTTTTGGAAAACTTTGATTCTATGCATTCGAGATGGCATAAGTATAAGAAGAGGAGATATGAAGTGAGGGATGTTGCAAGCTTTGAATTTCTCTTAATATAATGGTTTTATATGTGAATTCCTCTATTTTTATGATTGATAGAAAATTTAAATACTTTTACACCTAGTTCACATTACACGATTTTCATGATTTGAAAGGATTATGTGATTTGTGGATTAGCTAGACTTTGATTTGAGGTGTTGAGAAACCAAGCCGGGGTACTTCGTCCATCCTTGTCCATGGGAAAATAACGAAAGATATGGACTTCTAAAAATCCTATCTAATGTAAAAGAAAAAGGAAAAGGAAGGATGAAATTGGGAATGATGGGAAATGGTGGAAAATTTCGATTATGGCTACCTACTACCAACCGGGGGATGGTCTACCTGTAACCAAAGCTGGAAATGGGACGTAGTGTGAAAGTCGTCGGAAGGACGGTAAGGCAAATTCCTGTTATAGGCTTGTTGTTGCTCTATACACCTTGAGATCTATAGTTTAGTTGATTTATGAAGAAGATAATCCCGGAAATTCATGGGATGAACTTTCACTATGCACACTAGGTTGAATTTGTTTAAGTTCTTATATTTATCAATCAAACAGCGGGAATTTCATATAAGCACTTATTATGTTCTGAGAGTTTAAGGTTTCAACCTCTATCACCTAATTTCTCTGATATTTACGCTTGTGTGTCTTGGAATGTATAGAAGAAAAGTTTCTGAAGAAGAGTTGGGTTTTGGAGAATGGAACTTGTTTCACACATGTTTTGCTCGGGACTAGCAAAATGCTGGTAGGGGGGTGTGTTGAGCTCTTAATTGTGCATATTCTAACCCCAATTCATCACTCATTATGCACGGTTTACACATTTAAAGGACTACTCTAATGCATGATTTGTGATTGTAGGGACAAGATGGAGATTTCACTGATTCAAGGCTAAATAGAGCACTTTATAAGCATTGAAGACCATAAGAACCGAGCATGAAAGGGTGGAAGAAAGAAGCAAAAGAGAGAAGGAAAAAAGGAAGAAACAGACACTCACGACCGGTCGTCCGACCGGTCTGTCCACTCAATAAAAGAAGTTTTCTATGCAAACCTAACTGGACCATCTGCGACAGGTCGTGCGACCGGTCGTCCACACCTCAGACCAGTCGTGCGACCGGTCCTCGAATTAAAATTGCAGAATGTAATTTGACAAAACTCGCTGGACATTTTCTCAGACAAGTCCGACCGATCGTGACCGGTCGGCTAAGCCACTCAGACCGGTTGTACGACCGGTCGGACATGTAAAACGGACAATTTCTAAATCGAGCGCCCAATTCTCTACGCAAGTGCGTATTCTTACGCGAAATCTAGAAGTTTCTTACGCAATGGACACCTCCAAGCTATAAAAGGACTTCTTCCCTTCATACCAGGGCATGCTAGGACGTGGGGATTGCTTGGGAGATGGATTCTACTTCAAGTTTTCATAGTTTTCTTCCTGTTTTAGTAGTTTTTTTTTTTATGTTTTTGAGGCTTCTAGTTCATGGATGTTAGAGATGAACTAAAACCTCTTAGCTAGGGCTAAGAAGTGAAGCTTTTGATTTGTTTTTAATGGATTGATGCAACCTAGGTTTCCTTTTTATGATTTAATTGAAGAATTTTAGTTAATGTGAGTTTGAATCAAGTACTAGTTTGGTTTTACTTTGATCTCTTGATGACTCCGGGCTCATGTGATTCTTAGTGATTCTAAACTTGGTAGCTTACCTTCTGAGCATTGTTTATGCTTGTGTAGTTCATTGATCTATCATCGACTCCGGGCATGGTAGACTCTTTGATTGCCTTGTATGCAATGGCTTGATTTTCATGTGGGAACTCATTCAACTAAAGTTCGTATCTTTTGTTATAATCTGAAATAGCTGTTTGCTGATTGATTTTGATTTAATTAGAGTTCTAATCATTAGTTGTAATCAAGTCTAGTGATAGCATTTGATGAAAGCTATGGTTGTGAATCTCAACTAGATTGGAAGGAGGCTTGGCCTATACAATTGAGTGTGCCCAAGGCCTGAGCATTAATGTGGGAATTGAATCAATGAATGAGCAACTGTTTTAGATAATTGTTGATTGAACCACTCTATATTCCGATCGGATAGAGATATGAATTCGATTCGATTGAGTTATGTAAGATCTAGTTGTGTTGATGCATTGAAACTTATCAAAAGTGGATCCTTGGCGCTCTAGTGCCTTTTAGATTGATATTACCTTACACATTCACTATTTAAACCCAAATCATTATTTTCCAGCTTTAGTTCTTAATAGGATCTTAATTATTAGTTATTTTAGACAAATTTTGAGAATACCCATTCATAAATCTCTGTGGGAACGATACTCGGTCTTTCCGAATTATTACTACTTCGCAACCCTACACTTGGGGAGTGAACACAGAGCCGACCAATAGGAATCCAGGTGGCACAAGGCCTACCTTTCAGAGATCCAAAAGGAGTCTCCACCCACTGTTAGAATTAAAAGAAAAATCAAAACTGCTGCTCGTCAGCAGTCTTTTTCTTTTCCCTGTGTTCCTTTTATTCTGGGGGAATTCTGAGTATAGAGACATTCATAGACAATCATAAGCAATCACAAAGTATACACGAGAAAGCACCGCGAGGTGAATTTTATTCCAGAGATTCCGAGATCTTTTACATTCCAGGCTGTGAACTGGTCACGAACCCTTAATTACATCAACGGATGATCACCCTTGATTAAAAGGCAAAAGTAAATGCATGCATGTATCATAAATGAATTAAATAAAGCATTAAAGGAGCATAAATATAAATAAAGCACAGCATAGACAACACAGAGATTTTTACGTGGAAACCCTTACGGGAGAAAACCACGGCACAAAGCGACAAGATTCCACTATGAATTTCAGTTATACAATAGATGGAATATCAAAGGGATAAAGCTCGGATAGATCGAGCAAGTAGTTTAAATCGTCAGGGATTATAGTCTCGAGTTCATGGTCGCCGAGACCAAGTCTAGGATTTATTATGAAATACTTCACCGTTAAGACCGGTTAGATGTTAGTCCCATACTCTTCGGGCATTCCTAGTTGAGTAGCAACCAGGATTTTAACCGAGTCGTGTATCTCAGTGTCATGACGCGTCTCTATGGACGATATGACTTTCAGGGATACACTTTACGGTTTTCGTTTAGTGCAACCAGGGCCAGTGACCGTCTCTGCTAGGACGGGTGACTTACTGGAAGGCACTCCATGGGGTCTTAGTGCGACCAGGGTTTCAACCTGAGTCGTATATCTCAGTGTTATGACGCGTCTCTATGGATGATATGACTTTCAGAAATACACTCAACGGCGTCCACTTATGTTGAACCTCAAATTTATACATTGCATTGCCCATTACACAACACGGTTTGCATGATTTTCATGGTTTAAAGGCCCACCTAACACGTGTTTTGTAATTATAGGGATGAGAGCGGACTTCATTCAATTACGAGCCAAAAGAATACATTTGGAACTTTTGGATGAAGGATGAAAGAAGACCAAAGAAAGAAGAAAGCAAAGAGAAGAGAGAGAAGAAGAAAAAGGAGAAAAAGAAGAGAAAAAGAAGCAAATGGAAGAAGGCCGACCGGTCATGACCGGTCGGCCATAAAGCCTGATCAAAGAGAAGACAGGCCGACCGGTCTTGACCGGTCGGCCATGAACACTGGAAGCTGGACATTGGAGCCCGACCGGTCTTGACCAGTCGGCTGTATATACTGGACAAAGCCAAAAACAAAGCCCGACCGGTCATGACCGGTCGGGTATGCACGGTGGAAGGTTGGACAGGTCAGTCCGACCGGTCTTGACCAGTCGGTGGCACTCTCTAGAATGTGTAAAACATCAGTCTGACTGGTCACGACCGGTCGGCTCTGCGTAACATGATTCCTTTCTAAATCAGGACTCTGGAAATTGCTGCGCAATGCGTAATCTTTCGCAGAATCCGACACAAGGGAGGTTGTTTGCTATAAAAGGACACCTAGGGGTTCTTCCTAGGGTATCAGAGAAGCTAAGGAACGTGAGTTTGGAGAGTGAAGGCGATCGTGGAGCGGCTGCAACTCTCCTATTCGGGTTTTCCTGTTTTTATGCTTTATTTCAGAGTTTTTAGTTGTAGCATGACTATGCTCGGCTAAAACCTCTCAGCTAGGGCTGAGAGGTGAAGCTTGTAGCTAATACTATGTTGATTTCAGTTTAATTCAAGTAATTTACATTCAAGTTTGGATTTTTGCATGGTTTAGTTTCAAATAATGGTAGTTTGAGATGTTTTATCTGAGTTTATGTGCTCCGGACATGAATTCCTTTTAATTCTCTGAGATTATCATGTTTGTTTATCTAAATTCGGATTATAGTAATCCTTGAGCAGGCCATAGTCCAGAGGCATGGCTGTTACCCGCAGGCTATGGTTTGAGTTTTTGTATTGATTGAATGGAACTAGAACTTGGAAGTTCAAACTTGAATGTGATGGAATGTATGTGAATGCTTTATTCTCCAACTAGATGAGAGATAGGACTTCAAATCTAGTTGTGTTCTCTACTTGGATTGACTGAATTGACATAGGATTGCTACAAGTGGATCCTTGAAAGCCTTAGTACTTTATCTCTGATTTTTCATTAAATTCCCGTTTTAAGTAAACACTCTATTGAAACTGATTTCTTTTAAAAACTGAGTTGCTGGAGTGATTTGGGAGCTGTCACTATTTCCCTGTGGATCGACCTCGGTCTTACCAAGTTTTTATTACTACATCGCAGCCTTGCACTTGAGGCGAGCGAACAAGTTTTTGGCGCCGTTGCCGGGGAAATTAGATAATGGTTTTCAAATAATTTCAGTGGTTGTAGAAGTAGAAATAGTTAGGCTTTCTGATTTTCTTAGGACTAACTAATTTTTTTCTGTTTTGTAGGAATTCTTCTTTAGTTCAAACATATCAGGTGATATCTTTCTAACTTAGTTTTTTTTAGATTACTCTCAGATTTCAGATTTTTAGGATCTAGATTAGTTTCAGTTTCTGGTTGAGTGGTTTATGTCTCGTTGGGAACGTAATCACTCAAATCGTCTCCAATCTGAAGGTGGTTTAGTTGGACCATTGTCAGTCCATAGACGAGTCCGGAATTATCAAGAGCATTGTGAAAGTTTGGGGAGTATGGATCAAACACCTGTAAGGAATCCTCCCCCCCCCTACTCCAACGACAAACGCAAATCAGGAAGGAGTAGGAGAGAATGAGGTACATAATGTTCCTCCAATGAGATCACTACGGGATTACCTACAACCTGCTCAGTACAATTACACCTTCTTGCATAGTTCTACCAGCTAACGGTGGGACCCTTGACATAAAACTGGGAGTAATCCAACTTTTACCTAAATTCCATGGGCTAGACTCTGACCGCCCATATTTACACTTGCAAGAATTCGAAGAAGTGTTGGCCACCTTGCATTATCCCAATGTTTCTGGAGATACAATCAGACTTAAACTTTTTCCCTTCACTTTGAAAGAAAGAGCCAAAGATTGGCTTCACTCTCTTAGACCATATTCGATTGGGTCATGGGTTGAGATGAACCGGGAATTCTTGAAAAAGTTCTTCCCGGCTCATAAAACAAACACTCTTCGAAGGGCCATAATGAATTTCTCAGCTAAAGAGGGTGAATCATTCTTTCAGTGTTGGGAAAGATTTAAGGAACTCCTGCTTGCTTGCCCACATCATGGCTACGAGAGTTGGCGAGTTATAAATTTTTTCAATGATGGATTAAGTTCCAATATGCGCCAATTTGTGGAAATGATGTGCAATGGCGAGTTTATGAGTAAAAATCCAGATGATACTTGGAGTTACTTGGACATGTTGGCTGAAAACGCCCAATCTTGGGATACCTCGGATAAACCCAAGAACCCTAAGCCCACTCAAGAGAAAGGAGGGATCTATGTCCTTAAAGAAGAAGACGATGTGAATGCAAGGATAGCCAACCTCACAAGGAAGGTTGAGGCCATGGAACTTAGCAAAAGTGGAGTTCCCAAGTCCAAGGAAGCTGTTGAAACCACATGTGGGATTTGCCTCACTGACTTACACGCTACGCAAGATTGTCCCACAATTCCTGCATTTAAGGAAGTGCTACAAGAGACAGCCAATGCCACATATGGTTATCAACGGCCCTTCAATGGACCGGTAGGTAATACGTACAATGAGAGTTGGAAGAACCACCCAAATTTCAGTTGGAAGAATGCTCCTACGGGCAATCCTACCAACTCCCAAAGAGGGCCACCCATGCAAAATATGGCCCCACCTTAATTCTCATTGGAGGATACCTTGAAAATGTTTATGCAAGGGCAAGCGCAAATAAATGAATCGAATCAGCAAATGTTCCAAGAGCTGAAAGTCTCGGTTGATGAGATTAAGGGATGTTTGAATGCTAGGGAAGGGAACTTTCCGGCCCAACCTCAGCCCAATCCAAAGCAAGTACATGAAGTGAGCATCCCTAATCCTTCCAACCAAAATATGGAGCAAGCTAAATCCATTACCACCCTTAGAAGTGGTAAACAAATTGACAAAACTATTCCGGTGAAGGCCGATGAGCCTAATGATCCGGTAAATTCTGAGGATGAAAATGGATCTAACTTAGCCCCACAACAACCGGAACGCATCTACAAGCCCGTAGCACCATTCCCTTCGAGATTGGTTGCCCCAAAATCTCTCCCAAATTCTCAAGATATTCTAGAGATTTTCAGACAAGTCAAGATCAATATCCCTTTGCTTGATGCCATTAAACAAATTCCCTCTTATGCCAAGTTTCTAAAAGACCTATGCATAACAAAACGCAAGTATAATGTGCAGCAAAAGGCCTTCTTAACTGAGCAAGTTAGTGCCATCCTCACTCAAAAGACCCCCCCAAAATTCAAAGATCCCGGTAGTCCCACCGTCTCATGTATCATTGGAGACTACCGGATTGAACGTGCCTTGTTAGACTTAGGGGCGAGTGTGAACTTGATCCCATACTCGGTATATGAGCAATTGGGTCTTGGTGAATTAAAACCCACCAAAACCACATTACAACTCGCTGATAGATCTATCCGTGTACCGAGGGGGATAGTTGAGGATGTTCTAGTCCAAGTTGACAAATTCTACTACCCGGTAGATTTTATAGTCTTGGACACACAACCGATTTTGGATGCTAGCAACCAAATACCGGTAATCCTAGGCCGCCCATTCCTTGCCACATCAAACGCAATCATCAATTGCTGGAATGGGGTGATGCAAATATCTTTTGGAAACATGACACTAGAGGTGAATGTGTTTCACTTGGGCAAAAGACATAGGGATGTCGATGATGATGAGTTCTTCGATGTGAACATGCTCGAAACTTTTAGAGAAGAAGAACTCCTCCAACTCGAACCACTAGAAAGCTTGGAGACATGCTTAGCACATTTCATGGATTCTGAAGATCCCATCATTAGTGAGATTGTGCATGCATTAAATATAGAAAGACCGGTAGTTGATACTAGCCGGTGGAGGCCCCATTTTGAAAAATTGCCACCAACCACATCAAGGTCTCTACCGTCTAACATCAAACCACCAAAGCTTGACCTTAAACCATTACCATCCGAGCTTAAATACGTATATTTGGGTCAAGAGGAAACGTTCCCAGTTGTTATTGCCTCCCACCTAGAGAAAGACCAAGAGCTTAAGTTGATTGAGTTACTCAAAGAACATAGGGAAGCCATAGGTTGGACAATAGCGGATCTCAAAGGGATAGATCCTTCGGTTTGCACTCACCGAATTCACCTTGAAGAAAATGCAAAAAACGACTAGACAACCTCAAAGACGGCTAAATCCAAACATGATGGAGGTTGTCAAAGCCGAGGTGTTAAAGCTATTGGATGTGGGTATCATCTACCCCATCTCAGATAGCCAATGGGTGAGTCCTACCCAAGTTGACCCCAAGAAATCCGGTATTACCATCATTGAAAACGCCAACAACGAGCTTATACCAACTAGGGTGACCACCGGTTGGCATATGTGCATTGATTATAGGAAGCTCAACACGGTCACTAGGAAAGATCACTTCCCTCTCCCATTTATGGATCAAATTTTGGAGAGGTTGGCAGACCATCCCTGTTATTGCTTCCTAGATGGCTATTCCAGATACAACCAAATTGAGATAGCTCCGGAAGACCAAGAGAAAACCACATTTACATGCCCGTTTGGTACCTTCGCTTACCGAAGGATGCCATTCGGGTTATGCAATGCACCCGCTACATTCCAACGATGCATGTTGAGTATTTTCTCGGACATGGTGGGTGAGTTTCTTGAGGTATTCATGGATGACTTTTCTGTTTTTGGTTGTACATTTGATGAGTGTCTCGAGCACTTGAAGTTGGTCTTGATGAGGTGTGAGGAAAAGCAACTTGTATTAAACTGGGAAAAGTGCCATTTCATGGTACAAAGAGGAATAGTCCTTGGACATATCATCTCGTCCAATGGAATAGAGGTAGACCGGGTGAAAATTGACATAATTTCCAATCTACCACCACCCAAAAGCATACGCGATGTGCGGTCCTTCCTTGGACACGCCGGTTTCTATCGAAGGTTTATAAAGGACTTTAGTCACATCTCAAGGCCTTTATGTAACCTTCTACAAAAGGAGAACCAATTTGAGTAGAGTGCCGAATGTCAATTAGCTTTTTCAAAGCTAAAAGACATGTTGACAACCGCTCCTATCATGCAACCACCAGATTGGTCCATTCCTTTTGAGTTGATGTGCGATGCGAGCGATTTTGCTATTGGGGCGGTGTTAGGCCCAAAGAAAGATAAAAAGCCCCATGTCATCTACTACGCCAGTAGGACCTTGAATCCTGCCCAAGTTAATTATTCGACTACGGAGAAAGAGCTCCTAGCTGTCATTTTTGCCTTGGACAAATTCAGGCCATACTTAATAGGATCCAAAGTTATTGTGTACACGGATCATGCGGCACTGAAATACCTTCTTTCTAAGAAGGATGCTAAGCCCCGCTTGCTTAGATGGATCCTACTCCTTCAAGAATTCGACTTGGAGATCAAAGATAAGAAGGGGGTAGAAAATGTGGTGGTGGATCATCTATCCCGCCTAGTCCTACCAAATTCCATTGACGAGTCACCTATTGAGGACTCATTCCCTGATGAGCAATTCTTTGTTGCTATGCATCCACCATGGTACGCTGATATAGCTAATTATCTTTCCACAGGTGCGATGCCGACTCATTGGACTGTGCAAAACAAACGTAAATTTCTAAGGGAAGTGCGCAGATTTTTCTGGGATGAACCTCTATTGTTTAAATATTGCCCAGACCAAATTATAAGGAGATGCGTCCCCGATGATGAACACAATTCAGTCATCTCCTTTTGTCATGATCAAGCATGTGGGGGTCATTTTTCAGCCAAGAAAACAACTGCGAAAATTCTGCAATGTAGTTTTTATTGGCCCACATTATTTAAGGATACCCACGAGTTTTGCAAAGCGTGCGATCGCTGCCAGAAGCTAGGAGGATTATCTCGTCGAAATATGATGCCTCTCACCCCAATTCAACATCTTGAAGTATTTGACTGCTGGGGCATCGATTTCATGGGACCATTCCCCTCATCTTTTGGGCATGCCTATATTCTGCTTGCCGTAGACTATGTGTCTAAATGGATAGAGGCTATCCCATGTAGAACCAACGATCATCGTACGGTTCTCAAGTTCCTCAAAGAAAACATACTTTCTAGATTTGGGACACCTCGAGCCATTATTAGTGATGGTGGTTCTCACTTTTGCAATAGACCTTTTGAAACTTTGATGAAGAAATATGGTATTAGGCACAAAGTGAGTACCCCATACCACCCACAAACAAGTGGGCAAGCTGAAATCTCCAATAGGGAAATCAAGTAGATTTTGAAAAAGACAGTGAGACCGGATCGCAAGGATTGGTCCCTAAGATTAGATGATGCACTTTGGGCTCACCGTACTGCCTACAAGACACCCATTGGAATGTCCCCTTATAGACTTGTTTATGGGAAAGCTTGCCACTTGCCTGTGGAGATAGAACACAAAGCCTATTGGGCAATTCGTGCTTTAAATTTTGACATTGACAAGGCTAGCTCGCTTCGCAAACTTCAATTAAATGAGCTTGATGAGATCCGGAACGATGCATATGAGAATTCGAGAATTTACAAGAGCAAGATGAAGGCCTTTCATGACAAGCACATCGTAAGAAAATCTTTCCATGAAGGACAGAAAGTGCTATTGTATAATGCCAGACTTCATCTTTTTCCGGGAAAATTACGATCTCGATGGGCCGGCCCATATATTGTCAAAGAAGTTTTTCCTCATGGGGCTGTTGAGATTGAGAATACAGCAAATGGTGACTTTTTCAAAGTTAATGGACAACGCCTTAAACCATTTGTTGAGAAATTTGATTCAGAGGACATGTCCATCTCCTTGAATGATCCTGTCTATCAGGATGATTGATCTCCTAGTCTGATGGAGGTATAGCATAGGTGGGTTTAGTTTTGTTTTGCTGTTTTAATAGGTTTTAGTTGTTGGGTTGGAGAATTCCATGATCGCTCTCTCAGGTACTATTGTTCTCACTCTCTCATTGTTTACCATTGCTCTCATGTTCGTGCTAGTTGCATATCTTTTTACATTGAGGACAATGCAAGATTTGGTTGGGGGGTGAGATGAGATCCCTCATCTAGCATATTGTAACATTTCGAGCTTCACATGCTGCAAATTTTTTTGAATTTTCTAAAATTTCAAAACTCTTTTAGAAAACATTATTTCCATGCATTCGAAAGGCTATAAGTAGAAGAGGAGGAGAAACGAAGTGTGTGATGTTGTAGTCTTGAATTCCTTCCAACATAATGGTGCTATATGATAGTTCCCCTATTGTTGTGATTGATAGAAAAATTTGAACACTTTTCACACCTAGTTCACATTACTCGATTTTCATGAGTTGAAAGGTTTATGTGATTTGTGGATTAGCTAGACTTTGATTTAAAGGTGTTGAGCAGCCAAGCCGGGGTATTTTGTCCATCCTTGTCCATGGGAAAATAACAGAAGATATGGATTTCTAAAAATCCTATCAAATTTTAAAAGAAAAAGGAAAGAAAGGATGAAATCGGGAAGGAAAGAAAAATGGTGGAAAATTCCGAAAAGGGCTACCTATTACCAACCGGGGGATGGTCGAACCGTAACCAAAGCCGGAAATGGGACGTAGTGTGAAAGCCGTCGGAAGGACGGTAAGGCAAATTCCTGTCATAGGCTTGCTGTTGCTCTGTGCACTTTAAAATCATTGGTTTACCTAATCTATGAAGAAGATGATCCCAGGAACTCATGAGATGAATTTTCACTATACACACTAGGTCGAATTTGTTCGAGTTCTTCTATTTATCAATCAATCAGCGGGAACTTCATGTAAACACTTCTTATGTTTTGAGAGTCCAAGGTTCAGCTTCTATCACCTAATTTTTCCAAATTTTATACTTCTGCATCCTGGAATGGATAGAAACATGGATTCTGGAAGAGAGTTGGGTTTGGAGGTTTGAAATTGTTTTACACATGTTTTGCTCGGGACTAGAAAAAAGCTGGTTGGGGGTGTGTTGAACCTCAAATTTATACATTGCATTGCCCATTACACAACACGGTTTACATGATTTTCATGGTTTAAAGGCCCACCTAACACGTGTTTTGTAATTATAGGGATGAGAGCGGACTTCATTCAATTACGAGCCAAAAGAATACATTTGGAACTTTTGGATGAAGGATGAAAGAAGACCAAAGAAAGAAGAAAGCAAAGAGAAGAGAGAGAAGAAGAAAAAGGAGAAAAAGAAGAGAAAAAGAAGCAAATGGAAGAAGGCCGACCGGTCATGACCGGTCGGCCATGAAGCCTGATCAAAGAGAAGACAGGCCGACCGGTCAAGACCGGTCAGCCATGAACACTGGAAGCTGGACATTGGAGCCCTACCGGTCTTGACTGGTCGGCTGTATATACTGGACAAAGCCAAAAACAAAGCCCGACTGGTCATGACCGGTCGGTTATGCACGCTGGAAGGTTGGACTGGTCAGTCCGACCGGTCTTAACCGGTCGATGGCACTCTCTGGAATGTGTAAAACATCAGTCCGACCGGTCACGACCGGTCGGCTCTGCGTAACATGATTCCTTTCTAAATCAGGACTCTGGAAATTGCTGCGCAATGCGTAATCTTTCGCAGAATCCGACGCAAGGGAGGTTGTTTGCTATAAAAGGACACCTAGGGGTTCTTCCTAGGGTATCAGAGAAGCTAAGGAACGTGAGTTTGGAGAGTGAAGGCGATCGTGGAGCGGCTGCAACTCTCCTATTTGGGTTTTCCTATTTTTATGCTTTATTTCAGAGTTTTTAGTTGTAGCATGACTATGCTCGGCTAAAACCTCTCAGCTAGGGCTGAGAGGTGAAGCTTGTAGCTAATACTATGTTGATTTCAGTTTAATTCAAGTAATTTACATTCAAGTTTGGATTTTTGCATGATTTAGTTTCAAATAATGGTAGTTTGAGATGTTTTATCTGAGTTTATGTGCTCCGGACATGAATTCCTTTTAATTCTCTGAGATTATCATGTTTGTTTATCTAAATTCGGATTATAGTAATCCTTGAGCAGGCCATAGTCCAGAGGCATGGCTGTTACTCCGCAGGCTATGGTTTGAGTTTTTGTATTGATTGAATGGAACTAGAACTTGGAAGTTCAAACTTGAATGTGATGGAATGTATGTGAATGCTTTATTCTCCAACTAGATGAGAGATAGGACTTCAAATCTAGTTGTGTTCTCTACTTGGATTGACTGAATTGACATAGGATTGCTACAAGTGGATCCTTGAAAGCCTTAGTACTTTATCTCTGATTTTTCATTAAATTCCCGTTTTAAGTAAACACTCTATTGAAACTGATTTCTTTTAAAAAATGAGTTGCTGGAGTGATTTGGGAGCTGTCACTATTTCCCTGTGGATCGACCTCGGTCTTACCGAGTTTTTATTACTACATCGCAGCCTTGCACTTGAGGCGAGCGAACAACTTACTGCAACCAGGGCCAGTGACCGCCTCAGCTGGACGGGTGACTTACTGGAGGGCACTCCATGGGGTCTTTGTGCAAACAGGGTTTCGATCGAGTCGTATATCTCAGTGTCATGACGCGTCTCTATGGACGATATGACTTTCAGAAATACACTTCACAGCGTCCACTTACTGCAACCGGGGCCAGTGACCGTCTCAGCTGGACGGGTGACTTACTGGAGGGCACTCCATTGGGTCTTTGTGCAAACAGGGTTTCGACCGAGTCGTATATCTCAGCGTCATGACGCGTCTCTGTGGACGATATGACTTTCAGAAATACACTCCACGGCAGTCCACTTACTGCAACCAGGGCCAGTGACCATCTCAGCTAGACGGGTGACTTACTGGACGGCACTCCATGGGGTCTTTGTGCAAACAGGGTTTCGACCAAGTCATATATCTCAGTGTCATGACGCGTCTCTATGGACGATATGACTTTCAGAAATACACTTCACGGCGTCCACTTACTGCAACCAGGGCCAGTGACCTTCTCAGCTGGACGGGTGACTTACTGGAAGGCACTCATTCCCTTAGCCACTCAACTGACGGATCCCGCCTTGGACAGTACGCACATCAACTGGACTTGACGATGAAGTATTTCAGACCTTTAGAATTCTTTCATTATGGTTTTCAATGATAACCATAGTCCCCTTTGATTTAGTTTCGTATCTCGATCCGGGATGAAATGAATTCATGCAATGGATGCAAATGAGTACAGTACAAAGTAACTATGCTTTATGCATGCTCGAGAGAGGATTGCATTTATGCTAGATGTTCAGTGTATCGGACAAATTATGCATTTGATTCGATCAATCGGCTTCGTATATATCTTTGTGTCATCAATATGTTGCCCTCGCGTCTTTGAGATCGCGATTGATTTCATTTGGCATTAGTAGATTTTCGGGCCATCAGGGCACTTCCCAGGGCCTGTTTACGATCTGATCGGAGGATTTGGTGAATACCTGTCACGATCGTCTTTAGATAGAGGTGGATTATGTCCACGAGAGTCACAGTGCGATCGCATTTCGATTTGTTTAGTGTAAGTTGATTTCTGAGCCAACAGGGTACTTCCCAGGGCTAAAAATGACTAAGTAGTGGACCTGTTTATGGTCTGATCAAGGTTTCTCGGAGATCCTAAGATCAGGTAATCTCATTGTAATGCATGATTATGGTATATCATGTTATGGCGGAGAGAAGTCTCCCTCTCAGTTTCGGTCAAATTCCGCACGATTCCTCTCGCTTTCGGCCATTTCCAGCTCTTTCGGAAGGATTTCCGAGGTTTGCAATATTGGCTAAGTGTTGGCCATTTTGATCAAATTGCTGATTTGGCCCACTTAACATCTACCGTTGGCGAATCCGATCTGGGGGATGGATAGAGGGCATTGATGTGTGTCTAGGAGTGCTGACGCGATCGGAAGGCGGGCCACGTCGAAGGCGGGCCACATCATGGAAAGCCCCACCTCCCCATCAGCGTCCAGGCGCATGGGAGGTTGGGTTGGTTTGGACGCATGTGACTCCTCCTCAAGCGCATGTGGGAGAAAAGTGAGGAGAAAGAGGAAATGGAAGGGAGGTGAGCGCATGTGCCTGCCCCTTGGGCGCACTTATGCGCATGTGGCCTCTCCATTGAGCGCACTGAGCGCATGTGGCCTCTCCCTTGGGCGCACTTGAGCGCATGTGGCATGAGGGAGTGAAGAGAAAGATGGCACTATGGGCGCATGTCCTCCAAGGACTTGGGAAATTTCCCATTTGCTTCCAACAAAAGGATGGGCGCATGTTGCTTCTCTTCCTCTTATTGCAACTCCGGTGGGAGAAATCCCTTTCCGGTTGTGGCATCCGGCGAGGTGTGGGCGCATGTGGATAGTCTACTGAGGATTCCGATAAGGATTTTACCTTGCTCTGCCTATCCTTTCCAGATAATGAAGCCTCTCTCTTTCTCAACAAGTGAGTGGGGTATTTATAGCACTTAATCGGGTAGCTACTCGGGTACCGGGCGCATGTGGTTTGCAAAATGGAGGGCATGCGCATGGAAATATTCTGGAGAGACGAGTCATGCGCATGTGGGATATGGAATATTCTAGAGAGACGAGTCATGCGCATGTAGGGATTATGCGCATGGAAATATTCTGGAGAGACGAGTCATGTGCATGTACCCATGCCCCAGGCGCATGTGGCATGTCATGGGCGCATGTGCCACTGGTATGGGCGCATGTGGCCTCTATGTTGGCCACATGTGGCCCCACTTAGCATATTTTGATTTTTGTAATTTTTATTTTATTTAGAATATTGAAAAGGGAGAGAGAGAGCTCTCATGCGCATGTGGTGAGATAGTGTATGCATGTTTCCTTAAGACATTCTCATGTGGAGAGAGAGTGAACAAATGCATGTGGAGAGAGAGCGAACAAATGCATGTGGAGAGAGAGTGAACAAAAGCATGTGGAAATATGCACGCAATGACTTCAAACTTGATACTTAAGGTTTTTCGGGCATTCCGGATCATTTGGCGGTAATCCGCATATCTAATTCCAGCCCGAAATGGTACCTATAGGCTTTTGGGCCCTTATAGTCGGATAAGTCAGGGCAAAAAATGTATTTGGAAGCGCGCTGGTAAAGATATGCATCGTGCAACCTCGAAACTTGCAGGTTAAGGGTTTTAGGGTGTTCCGGATCTTTTGGCGGTAATTCGCATGTCCGATTCCACCCCAAAATAGCATTCGTAGGTTTCAGTCACGATTGCGCATGTTAGGGCGGCACTGGCATTTTTTGAGTATTTCGGATCTCGAAATCAGTCCAATTTGTCATAGGTGGATCGTGTTGAGCTCTTAATTGTGCATATTTTAACCCCAATTCATCACTCATTATGCATGGTTTTCATAATTTAAAGACTAATCAAATACATATTTTGTGGTTGTAGGAATGAGAGTTACTTTGCCCAATTGATGACCAAAAGAGCTGATTTCGAACCTTGGATGAAGACCCAAGGAGGGCTGAAGGAAGAAGGAAGCAAAGAAAGAAGCAAAGAAAGAAGAAAATAGAAGAAAGAAAGGAAGAAAACAAGAAGAAAAAGAGACCGACCGGTCTTGACCGGTCGGCCATGCTTGCTGGAGTAATGCCAAAGAGGGCCTGACCGGTCGTGATCGGTCGGCCAGCCTTGTCCGACCGGTCGTGACCGGTCGGTCATGCAAATTTCAGATTCCAGATTCTAAAACAGCAATGTATTCCCGCACCTGGTTTTTCAGACCAGTTTTCTGGGCCGATCTTGATGATATTTGGAAATCCAACACATCCATGTCGAAGAGGAACTCGACACCGAACTAACCCAAGTGGTTTCGTGTCGATCGGAGTTACGGATTGATCGTTGTGACCAAAACAATACGAACTGTCCAGAAAGTTCCAGATTTCGTTGTTCCACTCTGGGCCGGTCCAGGTGGCCCATTATTGAGGATATGAAAAATCTACTTTGACCATCTTTTAGACCACATCCATATATGAATAACCACAAAAGTTTCAGATCAAAAGGGTGTGTGGTTTGATCGTATCGGTTGAAGAAAGATGGACCATCCAGAAAGATCCAACTGCGCAGAGTTTATAAAAGCCCTAATTGTTCTAATTTTCGGACCACATTCTAAGATCGTTTTGGACAATCTAATCCGTCTATCATGTAGAGGAGGAAGTTTTCTACTCATGTTCAAAATTTGAGATCAATCCGACCTCTGTACACTTCAGAGCGTTGAAAGCAAGATGACTGGTTCTGAAGGTACCCGAAGTGCGCGATTTTGAGAGGCGGTCGGTGATGTGATTGGTGGGCCCATTCAGAGGATAACCTTGGAAATCTAAATCATTTATTTGGAAGATCACATTACAAGGAAGCTACAAACCAAATTTGAAGGCAATCCGACCATTGGTTAAGCCGTACCAAGCGAAACAAATTCTGCTATGTTGCTGTACTAGTGCTGCACTATAAAAGGAGGTGCTCTCTTCTATTCCAGGGCAACCAAGGACGTGGGGAGCAAGGAGTTCAAGTCATAGGAGGCTTCCTAGCCTCCTCCAGCTAGTTTTTCTTCCTTTTCTTAGTTCTAGTTCTAGTTTTTAATATGCTTTTTATTAGCTAATCTCTTAGCTAGAGCTAAGAGGTGAACCTTATAGTTTTCTTAGATTGTTTAATTCGTTTTTAGTTTGGAATTCAAGATTATGAACTAAGGTTTGAAGTTTATACAAGTTTTTAAGTAATTTTTCTTAGTCTTGTGATGACTCATGGATGTTTGGATGAATTACTTAGCTTCTTAATTCGTTTGCAACGGTCTAGACCTGTATGATCTGAGGAATCGGAGTGCGCTCTAGTACTAAGCTCTTCATGAAGGGACTTCCTACCAAAGTTCTATTTTTCTATTTTTCTGGAATATGTATGGACTGTGTATGTGATTTGAATCCAGTTCAAGTCCTGATCTAGCCTTGTCTTGTGAGAGGACTTGAGGATGGTTATGATTGTGAACTGGACCTTTTGGAAAGGGGAATGACCTATGCAATTGAGCATGCTCAGCTCAGCCTACATTGAGTGAATCCTATGCATAGAACTTACATATGACAGACTGTTTGGTTTAACAGCTCTATCATCCGACTAGATAGACAGGAATGTCGATTCTAGTTGAGAAAGTAAGAAACCATAGCGAATTATGCATCTAAGAAGGGCTATAAGTGGATCCTTGATGCTCTAGTTATCTTTTCATTATTAGATTTTCTATTTTATGTTAAAAATCAATTTCACAAACCTCTTTGATTCTAGTTATTAGGATAATTGGAATTGTTTACTTCCTTCCCTGTGGATCGACCTCGGTCTTACCGAGTTTATTACTACATCGCAACCCTACACTTGGGGAAGCGAACAGATCGTCGACTACTGTTTTATAATGGGTGCGAATTTGAGCCCCAACAAGTGCCCCCCCCCCCCCCCCCCCCCCCCCCCCGGTGCGTTGCGATGGATGCTTATGTCAGGCCAGTGCGGTGCACCGGTCCACAGGCTCAAGTATAAATACCGGACTCACTGAGTCATTTGTTCACTTCCGAATCAAGAAAACCAAAATTCTAAGAGGTGAGAGAGCTCCTCATGAGGGAGTAGGTGCATGTGCTCTCCTTGGGCGCATGTGCTCTCCAACTTGTTAATGGATGCATTGGGCTTTGGTCCAGGCGCATGTAGGAACATTTTTGGCGCATGTCTCTTGCTCCATGCGCATGTAATAGCGCATCTTAATGGAGTGGGCGCATGTGCTCATACCCAGGCGCATGTATTTTAGCAATCAGGTGCATGTGAGAGGCTACATGCGCCTAGGGCATCTCCTTGGGCGCATGGGGTTCCACTACTTGTGAATTTTTTCAGAACTTGGACCCCACTTCTGCCCTTGGTGAAAAAGTGGTATATCTGGCTCTATTCTCAGCCAAATTCGATGCCGTTTGCGACTGTCTCGTTCAATGCTCGAATATGATTGGGAACTAGCGCTCGGGGCCCATAGTATATTGCTTATGCTGGTCTTTGATGGCTTGCAACTGCTCCCTTAAGCGGTTCTACGATGTGCACTTCCAAAACGGGTGCTTATGCATCATTTGGGGTTAGTGCGAATTTGCACGCACTCTGAGTGTACATGTAGGGCTGCTACTGTATTTGCTGCGCTATGATATGTGCGCGCTTGCTTGTCGGATGTGCGCTCGAATTCCACTGTTTCCATATTGTTGTGGGTGACGACTTTATGTATGTGTTTACTGATGTATTTTGTGTGTGAAATCCGTGATTGAATGATGCAATGCTTACCTTATTGTGTTGCCTGTTGCATGCGCTGGTCTTCTGTTTGATGCACTTTTGTTTGCGTATTGTAGTGAATCATGGCGACAGCAGCAGGTTCTTCTGGTGAAGCTTCTAAATCGTAAGTTTCCAGCTCTTCATCTATACGACGCGGTAAAAAGAGGGCGACTGGAGATACTGCTAACCGGTCTCCGGTAGAGTGTCATTCGCAATCCTTCGAGACAATCGAATCCGAAGTGGAGGATTTCTCTGATCGAATTAAGCAACTCTCCCATGAAGTATTATTGTGTATCTATGTGGACAAAACCATATCTGAGCCTCCGACGCAAGGGACTGAAGGGGAATGGTCCGCCTGGTATTGTCAGTTTACTGATGCTGCCAATGTCGTTGAGGCAGGCCCTTCTAGCGTGCGCGGTCGACATTTCGAGGGTGATCAGGAAGGTCAGAAGAAGAAGAGATGAAATCGAGGTAAGAAGCCGGCTGAGGAAGTTGACAAGGCGGAGCAATCGCCACAACTCATTTATCCGAAGAATGAGCGGATGAAGATCGGCTGGAATAGAAACAAGATCATTACTACATGCGGTTTCTCCATCGTCAACCCTTATACCAACCGAGTCATCTTGCATGAGAAATCTCTTACGAGGCACAAGCCCTTCCCGAGCATCAAACCATCCGACGTTCAAGGTCCTTTTCAATTCTATGGAGTCGAGAGGTGGACATCTGCCCCCGAGCAGTTGTTCACTACCATACTGGTCGACGATGGGAGAGAACAGCGGGTAGGTTCCTCGAGAGAAATGGTTTTCCTTGCGCCTACTTGTGATCCTCACACTCCTTCTCCAGTCCATTATTTTGAGACAGTGCAGCAACGGTTTCGACACATGGACAAGGCGACGATGTGGGCAACGAAGAGCTTTCGTACGCGGGGTCATTTGAACGAGCGAGTTAGTTATGAGCCGTGGGCAAAAGAGATTTTGATCCGGCATAAGACGATTTTAAAGCAAGTCGGCCTGTACCAGGCTATCGATGCGACCTCCGAACATTTCTCCCGAGATCCAACAATTCTTCGAAGCTTCTTAAACTACTGGTCTTCCGTTACCAATTCGTTCCACTTTCCATGTGGAGAGATGAGCATAACTTTATGGAATCTCCGGATGATGGCTGGGTTGTCTGTGATAGGAGAATATTACCAAGAGTACGTCCCAACTGATGAAGAGTTGTCTTCGTTTCGGCTCAAAAGTCCTTGAGATGCTTATCATTCAAAGGCTTGTCTAGAGCTGTTTGCTGAGTTGTCGCAGTTTGACAATATTACAAAGATTCATTATGACGACTGGTTGATCTACTTCAGCCAGAGGATGAAATAATACTTCTTCCAATGCCTTCTTTTGTATTACGTGCTCTGCATACTTTAATTTCTTTGTTTCTGACATGAGCACTTCTTTCTTCTTGTAGCATTGATTACGAAGTATATAAGACCTTACTTGCAGACCAGGCTTTGATGAAGGAACGTTTTGAGCGAAAGTTTAGCAATCCGAACGAGCTTACACCATCTTGTGAACTGGCGGGTTTCTTAACATACTGGCTGTCGGCGGTTATGTTGCCTAGCTCCAAGAGTGCTGATGGCGTCAGGGTTTCTTGCTTCGTTGTGGCGGGAGCTCTTACAAGTGGTCGTCAATTTTCTCTAGCACCGCCGGTGCTATGCAGTTTATATAGAGCTTTTGGCAATATTGTGAGTAACAAAGATCAACCCTGGCGAGGGATGAATGTGGCTTATTGCCCATGGCATTTCTTCTGCGGATGGTTAGGCATATATTTCCCTTGGACCTACGGAGTGGATCTCTTCCAGTATTTTCACACCGATCATGCACCTCTTTATCGCTATAGAAAACTTAACATGATAACGCGGTCGTCTCATTGGATAGCTTCCAAAATTGGCAATTGGGCGGAGATTTGTTTCTACCACTTTCCTGTTTCTGATGCCGGAGAAGATCGAGAAGTCGTTGACAATGAACATTCTGTGGATGTCACTGGTATGGAATATCTGGTGTCTATTCGTACTGCCTCACTTCCGCTACGCGAAGGAATAGAGTTCTGGCGAGAACCTTATTACCCTAGTCGGTTTGCCAGGCAATTTGGGTACGATCAGGGTGTTCCGATGACGTTACCAGATGTAACTAAAGTAGAGCGGGCATATGGTAAAGGTCCTGTTCATTGGGAGTGGATATGGCATCAACTTTTGATGACGCGAACAGGCGCGAGATTCATGCTTCCCGGCCTCTATCGGAAGACTAGCGGTTCTTATAGCTGGCTGAGATGGTGGGTGCATCAGTATGCTCTAGTTCGGAAAAACAGCTCTGTTGATGATCCACTCTACATTCCTCCTCCAGGGCTCATAGAGGTCTTCGCTGATGGATTGGGTTATTATAGAGAGCAGGCTGAAGCGTATTTATCGTCGAGCATTAAGCATAAGATCTCCCTAAGTGTGTCAATTGACCATCGTAAGGAGGACACCGCGTTGGATGGTTGGCATACTTTCGGAATACCTTTAGCGAAATGGTCTCAAGAAGCCGGGTTCACACGTCTTCTAGTGATTGAAGGCGATAAGGATGCCGGTCGGTTAATTAGTGAAGATGACCTGACGATGACTGGGCCGACGAAGGCAATATCAGATCATGCTAGCATGAGAGAGCAGGCTGAGCCGATTGGAGAGGATAATCTGCAAGGGTCCACTATGCCGGGGAATAACACGATTGTATCTATAGCCCCTGGTGCTTCCAGTGTTGAGGGTATGGCGGAGTCGCCAGCGCTAACTGAAATAATCGATACTGATAGTGACACTACTGAACTTCTGGATATGACCTCGACACCACTGACTGAGACTATTAAGCCTTTCCCTGATGCGACGATACATACTACAACTTCCTCAGAACCTGTAATCAACCCATCTTTCGGTATAGTTCTTTCATAGTTCCTTGGTGTATTCTTTTTCTATACTTGTCATTTCATTGCATACTCGCTCTGTTCCTCTTGTTGCAGATACTGTCAATTTTGAGGCGGCTGCCCACGGAGCATTCGATGTTCCTTGTTTCGATCATTTAGACTGTTTCGAACAGAGCGTACTGAGGGGTTTACTATCCAATATTTCAAGGGCATTGGCTGAACCAAGCGAGTGGCATACACTAGGAGCAGGGGTGAAGGCATTGGAAGCTTGTGCAGGAGTAATCGGGCCTGATGTATCCGAAATAGTCTGTCGTATTTCTTCTTTCGAGGATTCTATTACGCAGGTTATTATGACTGAACGGATTGAACCTGAACCTACGGCTGAAGAGAAACGGAGAGTGCTGTCTTCTTTGCGGCCTGTCATAGAGCAGCGAGAATGTTCGGCGGTTAATGCTAGAACAACCTTAGAAGACAGCGAGACTCAACGTCGCGGGTGTATTAATCATCTTGCTGATGTCAAATCTGAGATCGCGCGGCTACAGGCGGAAGAAATGGCCATAAATCTTGAGGTTGCCCGCCTTGATCTTGTCATTAATCAGAACCGTGCCGAGGTCGCACAACTCGAGAGTGAAGGAGAGGCGGCACGCAAGCAAGTGGAAGATTTAGAAATCGAACTTCGTGATATTCCAAATCCTACGCTGACGCTAACGGAGGCAAAGGCCACCATGGAGGCAACGCGGAAGGATGTGATGAAGTTCATAACAGGATGCCTGGAGAAGCTGTAATTCTTTTCTTTTGCTTTCTTTTATGGTCATTGTGTTGAGCTCTTAATTGTGTATATTCTAACCTCAATTCATCACTCATTGTGTAAGGTTTGTATGGTTTGTAAGCTAATCCAATGCATGTTTTGTGACTACAGGATTGAGGGTGGACTCTACTCAATTGAAGACATAAAGAGCTCATTTGGGACTATTCTAATGGAGATTATTTGAAGACCAAAGAAGAAAAGGAAGAAGGAAGCAAAGAAAGAAGAAAGCAGAAGAAAGAAAGCAAGAAAAAAAGAAGAGACAAAGGGCTGACCGGTCGTGACCGGTCGGCCAAGGAAGCCAGACCGGTCAGTGACCGGTCAGCCATGCATAGTTGGATGTGCTGAGGACGTCCGACCGGTCATGTCCGGTCGGACAAGGCTGCTGGAACTTCAATGAATAGGACCGACCGGTCATGACCGGTCGGTCATTGTTGCTGTAATATGGATGAAAACATCCGACCGGTCATGACCGGTCGGAGGGGCTTGCTGGACTGAAGATAAACAGGCCTGACCGGTCTTGAGCGGTCGGGCATACTTGCTGGAATGACTCTCTATTGAGGCCGACCGGTCTTGACCGGTCGGCCATGCGTACTGACTTAGAAGCTTCTAATTTCTTCCCGATTTTCTCTGCGCTGCGTAAGAGTTTCGCAAATTCCCGATTATTCCGACGTTGTGGAGCCTCCAGACTATAAGAGGACACCTAGGGATCGTTCTTAAGGTATCCTAGAAGGGTTCAAGCGAGGTTGGAGGCTGTGGAAGTGAAGATTGGAGTTTCACAACTACTTTTGGTTTGCTTTGCTGTTTTCACGCTTTTTGTAGTTGTTTCATGTTTCCTTGGATCATGAGCAGCTAAACCTCTTAGCTAGGGCTAAGAGGTGAAGCTTGTAGTGAATCCAAGATGTTTTAATTCGTAGTTAAGTGGTTTTAGTTTGGAATTCATGATTATGAACTAAGGTTTTAAGTTTATACAAGTTTTTAAGTAATTTTTCTTAGTCTTATGATGACTCATGGATGTTTGGATGAATTACTTATCTTCTTAATTTGTTTGCAACGGTATAGACCTGTATGATCCGAGGAATCGGAGTGCGCTCTAGTACTAAGCTCTTCATAAAGGGACTTCAGGCCAAAGTTCTATTTTAGTTGATTTTCTGGAATATGTAAGGACTGTGCTGGTGATTTGAATCTAGTTCAAATCCTAATCTAACCTTGTCTTGTGAGAGGACTTGGGGATGGTTATGATTGAGAACTGGACCTATAGGAAAGGGGAATGACCTATGCAATTGAGCATGCTCAGCTCAGCCTAGATTGAGTGAATCTTATGCATAGAACTTACATATTACAGACTGTTTGGTTTAACAGTTCTATCATCCGACTGGACGGACAGGAATGTCGATTCTAGTTGAGAGAATAAGAAACCACAGCGGATTGAACATCAAGGATTGCTACAAGTGGATCCTTGAAACCCTAGTGCCCTCTTATAATTAATTACTTTCGATTTAATTTAGCTTTTGTTACTCACATCAACTTCATACAACAATCTGATTAGTAGACTTCAATAGACACTTGTGGATGAATTTGTGAGATCCTACATAGTCCCTGTGGATCGACCTCGGTCTTACCGAGTTTATTACTACTTCGCAACCCTACACTTGGGGAAGCGAACACATTGTCAAACAAAAATAGTATTAGACAGCTGTCCTGAATACCCAACTGTCACTTATATCCGACGTAATTGACATCAGAACTCGTTAGCTGCATGCTTCATGATCTAAAATAATGACAATGATTCTTTTGCTAAACCACTACTTGGTGTTATGTGTTTAAGACTAGTATGCATGAAATGACGTATTATGTATGAATTTATTGTAAGCTGAATATACCAAAGCATAAAAATGGAAGAACCCATAGGAATAATACTTCCCTTTTTACTTAACCTGTATATCCTTGGGTCATCACTTTCGAGAGACATTTGTGTCATAAGTCCAAAACTTTCTTTTAGCTCCATGTTTTCAGGTTTATACGTCATCCTTCATGGCCTGCCCCCAGTCATTTCTTTCTGCAGACTTGATATTTTGATAATATATTAGGGCTTGCCCCCAGTCTTCTTCTTCTTATAAACTCGAGTTTCTCATAATATATTGGGGCTTGCCCCCAGTGCTTCTGGCTCGTCACTTTGTAAGACCACTTCATTCTAATGAGACAGATCTTGTGCTTTAGGAATCCATGCCAAATACCCGTACGATCATAATCTTTAATCGCATATTCTCGTCACAGAATTCTTCATAAGAGAAAGTTGTTGATATTTTCAAGGTGAGGTGATACGTAATAGAATGCTCTAATCGTCTTCATATAAGGCCGTATATATAAATATGTATACAGGAGATTCCCAGTCGTGACTTATCTTCATATTCAGTAGAAGAATAATGCGATAATGATGGGAGATCCATGACATAATACGAAAGCTGGATATAGATAGTGATGTTCCGATCATCTTCATATAAAACTTTGTGCATAAATATGAGAGATTGATGATAATAGAGTATCCCGGCTGTCTTCATAGAGAACCACATATACATATATATGAGAATCCATCAATTCTGAATATTTTCCTATTAAGCAGAGGAATGCCAGAATACCAAGATACTTAATATGAGAACCTGTGACGAAGATACCATAATATGGGGATGTTGTGATTTGCGTAGACTTTCTATAAGATATTCCCTCCTGATTCGACCTGTCTGATGAGGATATAATAAGTCGGTTGATGATTCGTGGAGTCGATTCTTTAATATTCTCCGACTATGGTACCTATCATTAAGAAGAGCTTTACGAACATTTTATATTCATATGCACAACAGTATGATGTGAGTGAGCCTGTAAACAAGTATGAAGCACAACATACAGATGAAATAGATGCATGAGAGAACATAAGTATATCCATATCTACTTTATAAACCGTCAGAACTATTTGTAAGCGCTCACGATTATTGAAGTAAAATCCCCCAAAAACTAGGAGGACCATAGTGGTTGCCATTTGTATAGCTTTGATGGTTGATTCTTTTCTGTCTTTCTGTCTTTCTGCACAGTCACACGCACATTAGAACACCCCGCACCTTTGAAAGGAGAGAAGATGCATCCTTACTAATCACGATATGGCTCAATGACCGACAAAAGCATATAAGTACAAATCATATGCATGCCATGCGAGATTTTGAAATTCTTTTAGAAAACTTTTGCTTTAAAGATGAAGGGAAGAACATTCCCGTTGAGAGTCGCCAGTTTGGCGCCCGTAAAGGCGCCGAGCATTTCTCCCAGCGGAACTTTCTCACGTATACCTCCGTGTCTTCGAACGAATCATCTTAGGATGTTTCTTTACTCAGAGATAACCAGAGATTCTGGTATTATTCGATTCCCCAGCAGAGTCACCAGTTTGTTAGAACTAAAAGAAAAATCAAAACTGCTGCTCGTCAGCAGTCTTTTTCTTTTCCCTGTGTTCCTTTTATTCTGGGGGAATTCTGAGTATAGAGACATTCATAGACAATCATAAGCAATCACAAAGTATACACGAGAAAGCACCGCGAGGTGAATTTTATTCCAGAAATTCCGAGATCTTTTACATTCCGGGCTGTGAACTGGTCACGAACCCTTAATTACATCAACGGATGATCACCCTTGATTAAAAGGCAAAAGTAAATGCATGCATGTATCATAAATGAATTAAATAAAGCATTAAAGGAGCATAAATATAAATAAAGCACAGCATAGACAACACAGAGATTTTTACATGGAAACCCTTACGGGAGAAAACCACGGCACAAAGCGACAAGATTCCACTATGAATTTCAGTTATACAATAGATGGAATATCAAAGGGATAAAGCTCGGATAGATCGAGCAAGTAGTTTAAATCGTCAGGGATTATAGTCTCGAGTTCATGGTCGCCGAGACCAAGTCTAGGATTTATTATGAAATACTTCACCGTTAAGACCCGTCAGATGTTAGTCCCATACTCTTCGGGCATTCCTAGTTGAGTAGCAACCAGGATTTTAACCGAGTCGTGTATCTCAGTGTCATGACGCGTCTTTATGGACGATATGATTTTCAGGGATACACTTTACGGTTTTCGTTTAGTGCAACCAGGGCCAGTGACCCTCTCTGCTAGGACGGGTGACTTACTGGAAGGCACTCCAAGGGGTCTTAGTGCGACCAGGGTTTCAACCGAGTCGTATATCTCAGTGTCATGACGCGTCTCTATGGACGATATGACTTTCAGAAATACACTCAACGGCGTCCACTTACTGCAACCAGGGCCAGTTACCGTCTCAACTGGACGGGTGACTTACTAGAGGGCACTCCATGGGGTCTTTGTGCAAACAGGGTTTCGACTGAGTCGTATATCTCAGTGTCATGACGCGTCTCTATGGACGATATGACTTTCAGAAATACACTTCACGGCGTCCACTTACTGCAACCAGGGCCAGTGACTGTCTTAGCTGGACGGGTGACTTACTGGAGGGCACTCCATTGGGTCTTTGTGCAAACAGGGTTTCGACCGAGTCGTATATCTCAGCGTCATGACGCGTCTCTATGGACGATATGACTTTCAGAAATACACTCCACGGCGTCCACTTACTGCAACCAGGGCCAGTGACCGTCTCAGCTGGACGGGTGACTTACTGGAGGGCACTCCATGGGGTCTTTGTGCAAATAGGGTTTCGACCGAGCCGTATATCTCAGTGTCATGACGCGTCTCTATGGACGATATGACTTTCAGAAATACACTTCACGGCGTCCACTTACTGCAACCAGGGCCAGTGACCGTCTCAGCTGGACGGGTGACTTACTGGAAGGCACTCATTCCCTTAGTCACTCAACTGACGGATCCCGCCTTGGACAGGACGCACATCAATTGGCCTTAACGATGAAGTATTTCAGACGTTTAGAATTCTTTCATTATGGTTTTCGATGATAACCATAGTCCCCTTTGATTTAGTTTCGTATCTCGATCCGGGATGAAATGAATTCATGCAATGGATGCAAATGACTACAGTACAAAGTAACTATGCTTTATGCATGCTCGAGAGAGGATTGCATTTATGCTAGATGTTCAGTGTATCGGACAAATTATGCATTTGATTCGATCAATCAGCTTCCTATATATCTTTGTGTCATCAATATGTTGCCCTCGCGTCTTTGAGATCGCGATTGATTTCATTTGGCATTAGTAGATTTTCGGGCCATCAGGGCACTTCCCAGGGCCTGTTTACGATCTGATCGGAGGATTTGGTGAATACCTATCACGATCGTCTTTGGATAGAGGTGGATTATGTCCACGAGAGTCACAGTGCGATCGCATTTCGATTTGTTTAGTGTAAGTCGATTTCTGAGCCAACAGGGCACTTCCCAGGGCTAAAAATGACTAAGTAGTGGACTTGTTTATGGTCTGATCAAGGTTTCTCGAGATCCTAGAGATCAGGTAATCTCATTGTAATGCATGATTATGGTATATCATGTTATGGCGGAGAGAAGTCTCCCTCTCGGTTTCGGTCAAATTCCGCACGATTCCTCTCACTTTCGGCCATTTCCGGCTCTTTCGGAAGGATTTTCGAGGTTTGCAATATTGGCTAAGTGTTGGCCATTTTGATCAAATTGCTGATTTGGCCCACTTAACATCGACCGTTGGCGAATCCGATCCGGGGGATGGATAGAGGGCATTGATGTGTGTCTAGGAGTGCTGACGCGATCGGAAGGCGGGCCACGTCGAAGGCGGGCCACATCATGGAAGGCCCCACCTCCCCGTCAGCGTCCAGGCGCATGGGAGGTTGGGTTGGTTTGGGCGCATGTGACTCCTCCTCAAGCGCATGTGGGAGAAAAGTGAGGAGAAAGAGGAAATGGAAGGGAGGTGAGCGCATGTGCCTGCCCCTTGGGCGCACTTATGCGCATGTGGCCTCTCCATTGAGCGCACTGAGCGCATGTGGCCTCTCCCTTGGGCGCACTTGAGCGCATGTGGCATGAGGGAGTGAAGAGAAAGATGGCACTATGGGCGCATGTCCTCCAAGGACTTGGGAAATTTCCCATTTGCTTCCAACAAAAGGATGGGCGCATGTTGCTTCTCTTCCTCTTATTGCAACTCCGGTGGGAGAAATCCCTTTCCGGTTGTGGCATCCGGCGAGGTGTGGGCGCATGTGGATAGTCTACTGAGGATTCCGACAAGGATTTTACCTTGCTCTGCCGATCCTTTCTAGATAATGAAGCCTCTCTCTTTCTCAACAAGTGAGTGGGGTATTTATAGCACTTAATCGGGTAGCTACTCGGGTACCGGGCGCATGTGGTTTGCAAAATGGAGGGCATGCGCATGGAAATATTCTGGAGAGACGAGTCATGCGCATGTGGGGATTATGCGCATGGAAATATTCTGGAGAGACTAGTCATGCGCATGTACCCATGCCCCAGGCACATGTGGCATGTCATGGGCGCATGTGCCACTGGTATGGGCGCATGTGGCCTCTATGTTGGCCGCATGTGGCCCCACTTAGCATATTTTCATGATTTTTGTAATTTTTATTTTATTTAGAATATTGAAAAGGGAGAGAGAGAGCTCTCATGCGCATGTGGTGAGATAGTGAATGCATGTTTCCTTAAGACATTCGCATGTGGAGAGAGAGTGAACAAATGCATGTGGAGAGAGAGCGAACAAATGCATGTGGAGAGAGAGCGAACAAATGCATGTGGAAATATGCACGCAATGACTTCAAACCAAATACTTAAGGTTTTCCGGGCATTCCGGATCATTTGGCGGTAATCCGCATGTCTGATTCCAGCTCGAAATGGTACCTGTAGGCTTTTGGGCCCTTATAGTCGGATAAGTCAGGGCAAAAAATGCATTTGGAAGCGCGCTGGTAAAGATATGCATCGTGCAACCTCGAAACTTGCAGGTTAAGGGTTTTAGGGCGTTCCGAATCTTTTGGCGGTAATTCGCATGTCCGATTCCACTCTGAAATAACATTCGTAGGTTTCAGTCACGATTGCGCATGTTAGGGCGGCACTGGCATTTTTTGAGTATTTGGATCTCGAAATCAGTCCAATTTGTCATAGGTGGATCGCCGACTACTGTTTTATAATGGGTGTGAATTTGAGCCCCTACACCCACTCTACAAGAGATGAATATGATAGGAATAAATAGGAGAAGGAGAAGAGTAAGGTTTAGAAAGATAGAACCTGATTCGAGCACTTAAGATCCTTATGTCTTCTTCAACTTCCTAGAAATCCCTGAGAAAGAAAACAAATCAAAATAAACTAAGTTAGAACTATTCCTAAAAATCCTAAATAGATTCTATTTTCAGAAATCTGTGAAAAACTGTCAAAGTCCCCGGCAACGGCGCCAAAAACTTGTTCGCCTCCCCAAGTGTAGGGTTGCGATGTAGTAATAAACTCGGTAAGACCGAGGTCGATCCACAGGGACTTGTGTTGGAATTCACAAACACATCCAATAGTGTCTATTGAGAGTTAACAACCAGATTTTGTATGAGATTGATGTAAGTAACAACTTTAAACTAATTTGAAGTTAAACAATTATAAAAAGGCATTAGGGGTTCAAGGATCCACTTGTAGCAATCCTTGATGCTCGATTCACTGTGGTTTCTCACTTTCTCAACTAGAATCGATATTAAGATCTATCTAGCCGGATGATAGAGCTGTTAAACTAAACAATCTGTCATATGTAAGAGCCATGTGTATGATTCACTCAATACAAGCTAGGCTGAGCATGCTCAATTGCATAGGTCAGTCCCAATTCCAATATGATATGATCACAATCATAACCATCCTTAAGTCCTGTTACAAGACAAGGCTAGATTATGATTTGAACTTGATTCAAATCACTTGCACAGTCTCATACATAATTCAGAAAACCAGAAAAGTAGAACTTTGGTAGGAAGTCCCCACATGAAGATCATAGTACTAGAGCGTACTCCAATTCGTCGGATCGTACAGGTCTAGACTAGCACACAATAATTAAGAACTTAAGTAATTCTCCCAAACATCCACGAGTCATCATAAGACTAAGAAAAACTACTTAGAACTTGTATTAACTTCAAACCATTGTTTATAATCATGGAAACCAATCTTAAAACCAACTAAAAACGAATTGAAACATCTTAGATCCACTACAAGCTTCACCTCTTAGCCCTAGCTAAGAGGTTTAGCTGCTCATGATCCAAGGAAACATGAAACAACTAGAAAAATCATAAAAACAGTAAAACAAACTAGGAGTTGCGGAACTCCGAAATCCACTTCCGTCGCCTCCAACCTTGCTTAAGCACTTCTAAGATACCCTAGGAACGATCCCTAGGTGTCCTTTTATAGTGGGGAGGCTCCGCAACCTCAGAATATTCGAGAATTTACGTAAAACTTATGCACTGCGTAGAGAAATCCGGACTGAAAATAGAAAGTTCTGTTTTAATCACATGGCCGACCGGTCGCGAGACCGGTCTGAGTGGCTGGCCGACCGGTCACGACCGGTCAGACCTCACTGAGAAACAGTCCAGCAAGCTCACTGTAGAAAAAATATCTGGCTGACCGGTCAAGACCGGTCGGACTGGGCTGGCCGACCGGTCGGTTTGTCTTTGTCCTGCGTCGAGTGAGTTCAGCAAGCCTGGGAGAACTGGCCGACCGGTCGTGGCCCTATTGGCCGACCGGTCACGACCGGTCTTGGCCTGTTTCTTCTGTAATTTCTTTCTTCTTTTCTTCTTTCCTTGCTTCCTTCTTTCTTTGGTCCACCTTGGTTCTTCATCCAAGGTTCTTAACGAGATCCTTTTGTCATCAATTAGGTGGAGTCCACTCTCATTCCTGCAATCACAAAACATGCATTCAATTAGTCTTTAAATCATGAAAATCTCGCACAATGAGTGATGAATTGGGGTTAGAATATGCACAATTAAGAGCTCAGTAGAAGATAACCTCATTTAAAAATCTTGAAGTGGGCTTCTCGCATGTAGATATACGATCCCTTTCGACGACCACGAGCCGAGTTGCTCGCATGTGGAACATTTGTTTTATAACCAAAGAGTAAAGACAGATGAATTATGAAAATGCCCTCACCCGATGACCAGCGACCAAGCCAGCTCGCATATTCGGGAGTGTATACCGTACTTTTACGATATGCGAGCTTTGACCATAAGGGCTCGCGGGTTAAACACCATAAACTAAAAAGGAACTCGCGGGTCTTGAGTATTTGATATCTTCGACCACCGCTTTTCTGCTATAACAGATGTCCGATGCTTTAAAAATCCATATAGAATACCCATCTGATCATAATCTTTAATCGCATATTCTTGTTGCAGAATTATTCATAAGGAAAGTCGTCGATATTCTCAAGGTGAAGTGTTACATAATAGAATGCCCTGATCATCTTCATATAAGGTCGTATGTATATATATAGGAGATTCCCGATTCTAACTTGTCCTCCTATAGAGTAGAAGAATATCACAATAATGATGAGGGGATTCGCTATAAAATATGAAAGTCGAATATATAGTGAGACGTTCTAATCATCTTCATATAGGACCAAGTGTGTACGTATAAAAGATTGATAATAATAGAATATCCTGGTCATCTTCATATAGAACCCTATGTACAAGAGACCATCATCTCTGAATTGCTTTCTTAGGCTTTTCTACAGAATACTTTCTTTTAGTTCAACTAGCTTGATGGGAATATAATGAGTCGGCTGATGATTTGTAAAGTCGATTTTTCGACATTCTTTAACTATGGTACCTGTCATTCAGAAAAGTTATGCGAATATTTTATGTTCGTATGTGTAACAGTATGATGTGAGTGAATGTGTGAATGAGTAGGAAATATAGCATATAAATGAAATAGATGCATGAATGAACATAAGTACACCCCTTTCTACTTTATAGCCTGTCATATTCGCTCATGGGTGTTCATGGGTATTCAAGTTCGGGAAACAAAATCTTTAAGCACATGTTTTCCTGGGTCGTATTTACTGGAGTCATTCTAATTGGGATTTTCCTGGGCTCTTCGGTCTTCAAGTTGATGATGCCCTGATTTATCATCCGCTAAATTTTTCCTTTTAGGATAAGGCAGTCTTTGGTCTTGTGTCCCATGAACCAGTGGTATTCACAGTAGTTAGAATCATCCACTCACCCTTCTTCTTCAAGTCGAGCAAGTTTCAGCAACGATAGTTCTCCTTCTTTGATCAGCTAGTCCATAATTGGGACAAGGTCCTCAATGTCGAACGTGTACGTCCCATTCGTCTCGCCTCGCTTAATGATTGTCATGTGTCGTGTTCTTTGAAACCTCTTGTCCTTGTTTCTTGTCTCTGTTGCCATGATTTTCATTTTGTATCTTAGATTCGATCGCTTCTGGTTCCTAGGATTCTTTCTTGTATTAACTCAAATTCTCTCTTCTGTTTCATGCCTTGGCCTTTTGTTTTAAAGTCGTACCTCCGGAACTGACTGCTCTGTCGTGCAGGCCTCTGCAACTAGATTGCGAAGGGTGAAAGAGCTATTGTTTGGCAGCTCGCATGAAATCATGGGGTCCATATCTAGCATACATGTATTTGCTTGTTCGGGATAGATCCGTTGTTTCACTGCAACTGGCCTTTGCACTGCCCCTAGTGATTCTTCTTCCAATTGTCAGATAGGCGGAGTGATATTGCAGGTTGCACTCCATAAGATTAAGGTGGTTAAAGCATCTTGAATTTTCCTCATCTTCTTGGATAACTCCTTATGAGCTTGGACCAATTCCCTGATTTGTTCCTGGATTGTTAATAGTTCGGTGTCTTGTTCGGTTGATTCTCTTTCTTCAATTACTTGTACCATCACAATCTGTACTGGCCGTTCTTTATGCATCGGTGCTATCATGGGCATCACTAACACTACAGCTGACATATCCTGATTGGTCTCTTCCATCTTCATGTTGATGATTCCCTCATTGATCATCCACTGGATTCTTCCTTTTAAGACGAAGTAGTCTTCGATCTTATGGCTAGTTACATGATGATATTTGCAGTTGTTGGAATGGTTGACCATTTTCGCCTCTTCTGGACATTTGGATTCTGGAAACCATATTAGCCTCTCTTCAACTAACTGTTCCATGATTAGGACCAGATCTTCTATGTCGAATGTGTAGGGTCCGTTCACTTGATCGCGTTCTTCTATCGTCGCGTATCGCAGTCTCTAAAAGCTCTTGCCTTTGTCCTGACTTCAACCTTGCGTTCCGTGTCCTGGTGTTTCCGATCTTTTGAACTCTTTCCCTTATCAACGTAGTTGGACGCTATCGTCCTTCTAGTTTCTCTCTTTGGCTTCTCTGCTTTGAATTGCGCTCTGAACGCGGCTCCTTCTACCATGTGGGCCTTCGTAGCCAGGTCCCGGAATGTTGAGAAATTGTACCCAGATAAGCCAAACCAAAATCATCGCATCCATGGCCTGCATGCACATCTTGACCTGCTCGGGCTTGCTAGGAAATTTTCAACATTGTACCGCTGTAGTTCCCCATCTCTCGATGAACTTCTTGACTGACTCCCCTTGCCTTTGACGAACCAAGGCTAAGTCTGTCAATGAAACTTCTCGTTCAATAACGAAAAACTTGGAAATAAACTACCCCTGTGTTCGCTTCCCCAAGTGTAGGGTTGCGATGTAGTAATAATCTCGGTAAGACCGAGGTCGATCCACAGGGACTTGTGTAGGAATTTACAAAACACTTCTAATGGTTTCTACTGAAGAATTAACTAAACAAAATTTAGTAATTTGTTTGAAGATAACAATTTTGAACTAAAATGAAAGTAATCAATTAATTAAAAGCACTAGGGGTTCAAGGATCCACTTATAGCAATCCTTGATGCTCAATTCGCAGTGGTTTCTCACTTTCTCAACAAGAATCGAAATTAAGTTCTATCTAGTCGGATAATAGAGCAGTTAAAACAATCAATCTGTCATATGTATGATTCATGTACATGATTCTCTCAATGTAAGCTAGGACTTAAGCACACTCAATTGCATAGGTCAGTCCCAATTCCAATAGATTAAGATCACAACCATAATCATCATTAAATCCTGTCACAAGATAAAACTAGATCATGATTTGAACTTGATCCAAATCACATACAAAATCTCACATACTTCAGAAATTCCAGAAAAATAGACCTTTGGTATGAAGCTCCCACATGAAGATCATAGATCTAGAGCGTATTGAATCCAATTCCTCGGATCATACAGGTCTAGACTAGCTCAAAACAGTTAAGAACTCAAGCAATTCTTCTAAACATCTATGAGCCATCATAAGATTAAGAAAAACTACTTAGAACTTTATTTAAACTTCAAACCATTGTTCTTCACTAATAATCCAACTTGCAACCAAATCAAACGGATGAAAACATCTTAGATTCACTACAAGCTTCACCTCTTAGCCCGAGCTAAGAGGTATAGCCGTTCATGATCCAAGGAAACATGAAAACAACTAAACAAAACATGAAACTAAAAGAACAAACTAGGAGGAGTTGTAGAACTCCAAATCCGACTTCCGCCGTCTCCCACCATGATGAATCACTTCTAAGATACCTTAGGAACGTAGTGGAGGAGTCCTTTTATCGCTTTGGAACCCTAGGTGCGAAGAAACTTCGAGAAATCCCGCATATTTACATTTTGCTTAGAGATTTTCGGAGCTTACAGAAGAAGTTTTCTTACACAGCCGACCGGTGGACCCCCTGTCCGGCCGGTCGGACAAAGTGCTTACAACTGAAATTTTCACTGGAGTGTTTTTTACACAGTTCAACCTACCAGCCGGCCGGCCGGTGGACTTGCTTCAATCTGCTGAGTTTTTTGGACATTGCAATGGATAGGCCGACCCTTTAGCCGGCCGGTCGGCCAATCTGTCCGGCCGGTCGGTCAGTGGGTCATCGGCCTTCATAAAAATGTGTCCAGAGATTTTGCTCTTTCTGGAGGGTTTGGCTGGCCGGTCGGTGGCTGTGACCGGCCGGCCGGTTGTTCGCTTCCCCAAGTGTAGGGTTGCGATGTAGTAATAAACTCGGTAAGACCGAGGTCGATCCACCAGGACTATGTAGGATCTCACAAATTCATCCACAAGTGTCTATTGAAGTCTACTAATCAGATTGTTGTATAAAGTTGATGTGAGTAACAAAAGATGAATTAAATCGAGAGTAATTAATTATAAAAGAGTACTAGGGTTTCAAGGATCCACTTGTAGCAATCCTTGATGTTCAATCCGCTGTGGTTTCTTATTCTCTCAACTAGAATCGACATTCCTGTCCGTCCAGTCGGATGATAGAACTGTTAAACCAACAGTCTGTAATATGTAAGTTCTATGCATAAGATTCACTCAGTCTAGGCTGAGCTGAGCATGCTCAATTGCATAGGTCATTCCCCTTTCCTATAGGTCCAGTTCTTAATCATAACCATCCCCAAGTCCTCTCACAAGACAAAGATAGATTAGGATCTGAACTAGATTCAAATCACCAGCAGAGTCCTTACATATTCCAGAAAATCAACTAAAATAGAACTTTGGCCTGAAGTCCCTTTATGAAGAGCTTAGTACTAGAGCGCACTCCGATTCGTCGGATCATACAGGTCTATACCGTTGCAAAAAAATTAAGAAGATAAGTAATTCATCCAAACATCTATTAGTCATCACAAGACTAAGAAAAATTACTTAAAAACTTGTATAAACTTCAAACCTTAGTTCATAATCATAAATTCCAAACTAAAACCACTTAACTACGAATTAAAACATCTTGGATTCACTACAAGCTTCACCTCTTAGCCCTAGCTAAGAGGTTTAGCTGCTCATGATCCAAGGAAACATGAAACAACTACAAAAAGCATGAAAACAGCAAAGCAAACCAAAAGGAGTTGTAAAACTCCAATCTTCACTTCCACAGCCTCCAACCTCGCTTGAGCCCTTCTAGGATGCCCTAGGAACGATCCCTAGGTGTCCTCTTATAGTCTGGAGGCTCCACAACGTCGGAAGAATCGGAAATTTGCGTAACACTTACGCAGCGCAGAGAATTTCGGGAAGAAATTAGAAAGTTCTAACACAGTACACATGGCCGACCGGTCAAGACCGGTCGGCCTCAAGTGAAAACACTCCAGCAAGCATCTCCGACCGGTCATGACCGGTCGGACCTATTCCTCCTTGGTCCAGCAAGCATGTCCGACCGGTCATGACCGGTCGAACGCCTTCAGCATTTTTCCAGCAACAATGACCGACCGGTCATGACAGTCGGTCCTCTTCAGTAGTGCCCACATACATGGCTGACCGGTCACTGACAGGTCTAGCTTCCTTGGCCGACCGGTCACGACCGGTCAGCTTCATTTTCTTCTTATTTTCTTCCTTTCTTTCATCTGCTTTCTTCTCTTCTTTAGTTCTTTCTTTCTTTTCTTCTTTGGTCCTCAAACATTCTTCATCAGAATGATCCCGAGTGAGCTCTTTATGTCTTCAATTGAGTAGAGTCTACCCTCAATCCTGTAGTCACAAAACATGCATTGAATTAGCTTACAAACCATATAAACCTTGCACAATGAGTGATGAATTGGGGTTAGAATATACACAATTAAGAGCTCAACACACCCCCCAACCAGCATTTTGCTAGTCCCGAGCAAAACATGCGTGAAGCTAATCTCATTCTTCAGATTCAACTCTCTTTCAGAAACCATCCTTCTATTCATTCCAAGGTTCATAAGTGTAAGATTCAGAAAGATTAGGTGTCAAAGGTTGGAACCGTAAATCCTCAAGACATAATAGGCATTCATATGAGATTCCCACTGATTGGTTGATAAATAGAGGGAATTGAACAAATTCATCCTAGTGTGGGTAGTGAAAATTCATTCCACGAGTTTCTAGGATTATCTTCTTCCTAGATCAACTAGACTATAGAACTCAAGGTACATAGAGCCACATCAAGCCAATGACAAGAATTTGCCTTACCGTCCTTCCGACGACTTTCACACTACGTCCCATTTCCGGCTTTGGTTACGGGTAGACCATCCCCCGGTTGGTAGTAGGTAGCCCTAATCGGAATTTTCCACCGTTTTTCCACATTCCCAATTCCATCCTTCCTTTTCCTTTTTCTTTTTAAATTAGATAGGATTTTTAGAAATCCATATCTTTCATTATTTTCCCATGGACAAGGATGGACAAAGTACCCCGGCCTGATTTCTCAGTACCTTAATTCAAAGTCTAACTAATCCCTAAATCACATAATCCCTTCAACTCATGAAAATCGTGTAATGTGAACTAGGTGTAAAAGTGTTCAGATTTTCTATCAATCACAAAAATAGGGGAGTTCACATATAAAACCATTATGCAATGAGAGATTCCAGACATCCAGCCTTATACACTTCATATCTCCTCCTCTTATGCTCATATCAACTCGAATGCATAGAACCAATGTTTTCCAAAAGAGTTTCGAATTTTTGAAAAAATAAAAAAATTTCCACCACATAATTGCTTGAGATGTTGCAAAATGCTGGATTCCTCCAAGCGGTCCTACACCCCCCAACCAAATCTTGCATTGTCCTCAATGTAAAAGATGCGCAATGAGCAAAACATGAGAGCAATTTGAAAATAAAAGGGAGTGAGGAATGATATTACCTGAGAGAGTGAACATTGGAAATCTTCCTCCTTCTAACAAACCTATGAAAACGAAAACAAAAGCAGCAAAATCCTAATCCTAACTACTCTATACCTCCATCAGACTAGGAGATCAATCATCCTGATACACAGGATCATTCAGGGGTATGGACATACCTTCTGAAGGAAAATTTTCAAAGAACGGCTTTAATCGCTGCCCATTTGCCTTAAAAATATTGCCGTTCCTTGGATTCAATAGCTCGACAGTCCCATACGGATAGACAGTTTGCACAATGTAGGGACCGGTCCATCGAGATCTCAATTTTCCCGGAAATAGATGTAAGCGAGAATTATACATGAGGACTTTTTGATTGATCGTGAATGTCTTGCGAAGAATATTCTTATCGTGGAATATCTTCGTCTTGTCCTTGTAAATTCTCGCATTCTCATAAGCTTCATTCCGGATTTCTGCAAGTTCATTTAATTGAAGTTTGCGTAGCGAGCTTGCCTTGTCAGAATTGAAATTCATTATTTTAATAGCCCAATACGCCTTATGTTCCAACTCCACAGGCAAGTGACAAGCCTTCCCATAGACAAGTCTATAGGGAGACATTCCAATAGGGGTTTTAAAGGCAGTACGGTAAGCCCAAAGCGCATCGGTAAGTCGAAGTGGCCAATCCTTGCGATCGGGATTCACCGTTTTCTCTAAAATGTGTTTAATCTCCCTATTGGATATCTCAGCTTGTCCACTAGTTTGTGGGTGATAGGGGGTGCTCACTTTATGTGTAACGCCATATTTCTTCATTAGGGCTGCAAAAGGGCGATTGCAAAAGTGAGACCCTCCATCACTTATGATGACTCGAGGCGTTCCAAACCGGGAAAGAATATTTTCTTTTAAAAATCGAATGACCATTTTATGGTCATTATTCCGGCAAGGAATGGCCTCGACCCATTTGGAAACATAATCAACAGCAAGTAAGATGTATAAATTTCCAAAAGAAGATGGGAATGGGCCCATGAAATCGATGCCCCAACAATCAAAATTTTCGATAATTAAGATGGGATTGAGTGGCATCATATTTCTACGGGAGATTCCTCCCAGTTTCTGACAAGGTTCACATGCTTTGCAAAACTCATGTGTGTCTTTGAACATGGTGGGCCAATAAAACCCACATTGCAGAATTTTCGCTATGGTCTTTTTGGCCGAAAAGTGACCACCACATGCTTGAGAATGACAGAAGGAGATGATACTTTGTTGCTCATCATCTGGGACACATCTCCTTATGATTTGATCGGGACAATACTTGAACAAGTATGGGTCGTCCCATAGGAATTTTCGTACCTCCGAGAAGAATCTATCTTTATCTTGCTTTTTCCAATATGTAGGAATTGTACCTGTAGCAAGATAATTAGCAATGTCCGCATACCATGGCAATTGGGAAACAGCAAAAAGTTGTTCATCAGGGAACATGTCATTGATTGCAGTCGTTTCAGGGGAATCAGTGAGGACAAGTCGAGAGAGGTGGTCAGCTACTACATTCTCTACTCCTTTCTTATCACGTATTTCTAAGTCAAATTCTTGGAGTAGGAGGATCCATCTTAATAACCGTGGTTTAGCATCCTTCTTAGAAAGCAGATACTTAAGTGCGGCATGGTCAGTGAATATAATGATCTTGGATCCAATCAAGTAGGATCTAAATTTCTCCAAAGCAAAAACTACGGCTAAAAGTTCCTTTTCAGTGGTAGTGTAGTTTGCCTGGGCTGAGTTTAGGGTTCTACTTGCATAGTGGATGACACATGGCTTTTTATCTTTTCTTTGGCCTAACACGGCCCCAATAGCATAGTCGCTAGCATCGCACATAATCTCAAAAGGAAGGCTCCAATCAGGTGGTTGCATTATTGGGGCACATGTCAACATACCTTTAAGGGTGTTAAAGGCCTTTTGACATTCTTCATTCCATTCGAATGAATTTTCCTTTTGAAGTAGGTTACATAAAGGGCGAGAGAGTGAACTGAAATCCTTTATGAACCTTCTGTAAAATCCTGCGTGTCCTAAAAAGGACCGTATATCTCGTATGCTTTTGGGTGGTGGGAGGTTAGAGATAAGATCAATTTTCACCTTGTCCACCTCAATTCCATTTTGTGAAACGATGTGACCAAGTACAATTCCCTTTTGAACCATGAAGTGACACTTTTCGCAATTGAGCACAAGGTTCTTCTCTTCACATCTTTTTAGCACAGATTTCAAGTGCTCAAGGCACTCATCAAAGCTACAACCGAATACGGAAAAATCATCCATGAAGACTTCGAGAATGGTCCCCACCATGTCAGAAAAGATGCTCATCATACAACGCTGAAATGTGGCAGGGGCATTACATAGTCCAAACGGCATCCGTCGATAGGCGAAAGTGCCGAATGGACATGTGAATGTAGTATTTTCTTGGTCTTCACGGGCAATTTCTATTTGGTTGTACCCTGAATAGCCATCAAGGAAGCAAAAGTGGAAATGACCCGCCAACCGTTCTAAAATCTGATCAACAAACGGTAGGGGAAAGTGGTCTTTCCTCGTGACAGTGTTTAGCTTCCTGTAGTCAATGCACATTCTCCAACCGGTAGTGACTCTAGTTGGTACGAGTTCATTATTGGCATTGGCTACGATGGTTATTCCGAATTTCTTAGGCACCACTTGAGTTGGGCTCACCCATTGGCTATCAGATATTGGGTAAATGATACCTACATCCAGTAGTTTCACCACTTCGGCCTTAACCACATCCTTCATGTTTGGATTTAGTCGTCTTTGTGGTTGCTGGGATGATTTTGCATTTTCCTCAAGGTGTATGCGGTGAGTTCAAATCAGAGGGTCTATGCCTTTGAGATCCGCAATTGACCATCTAATGGCACTCTTGTGCTCTAATAGAGTGGCTATTAGCCTACTCTCTTGTTACTCATCCAAGTGGGAAGAAATCACCACTGGATATGTCTCATCTCGACCTAAATAAACATACTTTAGCTCACTTGGCAATGGTTTTAGGTCGAGTTTTGGTGCCTTGATGTTGGATGGGAGGGCCTTGTTCTCATTTACAGGCAAAGGTTCAATTGGGGCCCTCCATCTTTTATTTTCAAGCACCAGCATCACATCTAGAATGGCATCCCTCTCTTGTATTGTGTAATCATTTGTCTCATGAGAGTGGGCCATACATGCCTCCAAAGGGTTGGAAAATAGTGATAAGGGGACTGTATCCTCCATGAATGATTCGATCATGTTTAATTCGTGGACATCATCATCAACTTCCCGCGGTTGTTTGCATAACTCAAATATGTTAAGCTCAAGGGTCATATTTCCAAAGGACATTTGTACAAGTCCGTTTCTACAATTGATAATGGCGTTTGAAGTGGCTAGAAACGGTCGTCCAAGTATGACGGGAATTTGAGTACCGGTGCCTATCACGGGATGTGTGTCCAAGACAATAAAATCTACTAGGTAGTAGAATTTATCAACTTGGACTAGAACATCCTCTACCATTCCTCTCGGTATCCGGATGGATCTGTCAGCAAGTTGGAGTGTGGTTTTGGTGGGTTTCAATTCACCTAACCCAAGTTGTTCGTAGACCGAGTATGGAATGAGATTCACACTTGCTCCCAAGTCGAGTAGGGCTTGTTTAATCTGGTAGTCTCCTATGATGCAGGAGATGGTTGGACTACCTGGATCCTTGTATTTTTGGGGCACCTCTTGTTTGATGATGGCGCTCAAATTCTCAGCCAAAAGCACTTTATTGTGAACGTTATGTTTCCTTTTGATTGTACACAATTCCTTTAAAAATTTAGCATAAGATGGTATTTATTTTATTGCATCCAACAGCGGGATGTTGATCTTCACCTGCTTGAAAACTTCCAGAATCTTAAGATTTTTATCTAAAGGTTTAGGTGAAATCAACCTTTGTGGAAATGGGGCAACCGGCTTGTATTGCCTTTCCGGTTCTTTCTCTTGTGGAATATTGTTTGGGCTATCATCCTCTTTGGGAATTTCCGGATCCTTAAGCTTGGGGGCCTTCACCGGATTAGATTTATCAATTTCTTTCCCACTTCTCAAAGTGGTGATAGCTTGGACATGTTCCGTATGGTGGGAGGATGAGCTTGCATTTTGTATCTCATATTGGGTCCTTGGGTTAGGAAGAGGTTGGGCAGGGAGTGTGCCCTTCTCTCTAACACTAAGGTGAGCTTCAACTCTAGCCAAAGATGTTTTCAATTCATTGATGGCTTGGTTTGAGTTTTGATTGAATTTCAATTGCTCTTGCATGAACCCATCTAGTTTTAGAGAATTTGTCTTGTTATACTCATTCTGGACCGATACGAATGCACCCAACATCTCTTCTAGTGATACTTTTGGAGTGTTGTTTGCATTTGCATTGGGCCCATTCTTCTAACTGAAGTTGGGATGGTTCTTCCAATTAGGATTATACGTGTTCGAGTTTGGAGCACCATATTGCTGCTGATAACTGTTTATGGCATTTGTTTGTTCTTGTAGGATGCCTTGGACTGCTGAAATTGTGGGACAATCTGGTGTAGCATGTTGATTTCCAGCACAAATTCCACAAACAGTTTCAACCTCAGTGGAGTTGATTGTTTCTCCTTTCCTTAATTCCATGGCTTCGACCTTTTTTGTAAGGCTAGCCAACCGTGCACTTATGCTATCTTCTTCTGATAAGACATACATTCCTCCCTTTTCCTTTTGTTGGCCAATCTTGGAATTTGTTGGTTTAGGTGTGTCCCAAGATTGTGCACTTTCAGCCAATTCTTCCAGATAATCCCATGCTTCATCAGCTTCCTTATTCCTGAACTCCCCATTACACATCATCTCTATAAATTGGCGCATGGATGGAATCAGTCCTTCATAGAAAAAACTTATAATCCGCCAATTTTCATAGCCATGATGTGGGCATGCGTTTAATAGGTCCTTGAATCTCTCCCAACATTGGGAAAAGGTTTCATCCTCCTTTTGGGCAAAGTTCATGATAAGGCGCTTAAGCATGTTCGTTTTGTGAGTAGGGAAGAATTTTTTTATAAATTCTATGTGCATATCATTCCATGACCCAATTGATCTTGGCCTCAATGCATAAAGCCAACCCTTGGCTTTATCCTTAAGAGTGAAAGGGAAGAATTTAAGTCTTACTACATCTTCAGTCACATTTGCAAAGTGCATGGTGGTGATTACCTCATCAAACTCCCTAAGGTGTTGATAGGCACTTTCACTGTCTAAACCATGGAATTTAGGGAGAAGATTGATCACTCTCGGTTTCAAATCCACATTCCCTGCATTTGGTGGAAATACTATGCATGAGGGAGTGCTCGTTCTTACAGGTTGCAAGAAATCACGTAAAGTCCTAGGTCGGGGAACATTCTCAACCACATTCTCCCCTGTTTCAGTTTGATTTTGAATCGGGTTAGGTTGATTTGCAGCCATACTTTCAGATAAAATTGGAGAATCTAGATGTCTCCTAACACGTGGCTCTCTATCAAAGCCTTCTACTATCCCCCCTTCACTTATGAGTCGGTTATTGGAATCCCGAGCCCAATGTGGCATGCAAAACCAAAAATAAGAAACAAAAAGAAAGGAGAATTCTTCCTCCCTTTTCTTTACTCTTCTCTAAGACCGAAGCACAAGGTGTCTTGCAATGGCTAGGCCAGAAGCAAGGATAAAGACCGATTTCTCCTGGTCAATAGGGGTTCAGAGAACTCCCCACCCACTCTTTGAATCTTTTGAGAAAAAGTGCAGAAAAAGGAAAAAGAGGAGTAGAGATGAGAAAAGAAATCTCTGAGCACAAGGTGATCCAAGGCAGCTGAGCCGACCAATAGGAATCCAGGTGGCAAAAAGGCCGACCTTTTAGAGATCCAAAAGGAATCTCCACCCACTCTACAAGAGATGAATATGAATGAATAGGAGAAGGAGAAGAGTAAGGTTTAGAAAGATAGAACCTGATTCGCACTTGAAACTCTTATATCTTCTTCAGCTTCCTAGAAATCCCTGAAAAGAAAAAAAATCAAATAAATAAACTAAGTTAGTTCTAAAAATCTAAAAGAATCCTAAATAGATACTAATTTCAGAAATTTGTGAAAACCGTCAAGGTCCCCGGCAACGGCGCCAAAAAACTTGTTCGCTTCCCCAAGTGTAGGGTTGCGATGTAGTAATAAACTCGGTAAGACCGAGGTCGATCCACAGGGACTATGTAGGATCTCACAAATTCATCCACAAGTGTCTATTGAAGTCTACTAATCAGATTGTTGTATAAAGTTGATGTGAGTAACAAAAGCTCAATTAAATCGAGAGTAATTAATTATAAAAGAGTACTAGGGTTTCAAGGATCCACTTGTAGCAATCCTTGATGTTCAATCCGCTGTGGTTTCTTATTCTCTCAACTAGAATCGACATTCCTGTCCGTCCAGTCGGATGATAGAACTGTTAAACCAACAGTCTGTAATATGTAAGTTCTATGCATAAGATTCACTCAGTCTAGGCTGAGCTGAGCATGCTCAATTGCATAGGTCATTCCCCTTTCCTATAGGTCCAGTTCTCAATCATAACCATCCCCAACTCCTCTCACAAGACAAAGATAGATTAGGATTTGAACTAGATTCAAATCACCAGTAGAGTCCTTACATATTCCAGAAAATCAACTAAAATAGAACTTTGGCCTGAAGTCCCTTTATGAAGAGCTTAGTACTAGAGCGCACTCCGATTCCTCGGATCATACAGGTCTATACCGTTGCAAACAAATTAAGAAGATAAGTAATTCATCCAAACATCCATGAGTCATCACAAGACTAAGAAAAATTACTTAAAAACTTGTATAAACTTCAAACCTTAGTTCATAATCATAAATTCCAAACTAAAACCACTTAACTACGAATTAAAACATCTTGGATTCACTACAAGCTTCACCTCTTAGCCCTAGCTAAGAGGTTTAGCTGCTCATGATCCAAGGAAACATGAAACAACTACAAAAAGCATGAAAACAGCAAAGCAAACCAAAAGGAGTTGTAAAACTCCAATCTTCACTTCCACAGCCTCCAACCTCACTTGATCCCTTCTAGGATGCCCTAGGAACGATCCCTAGGTGTCCTCTTATAGTCTGGAGGCTCCACAACGTCGGAAGAATCGGAAATTTGCGTAACACTTACGCAGCGCAGAGAATTTCGGAAAGAAATTAGAAAGTTCTAACTCAGTACACATGGCCAACCGGTCAAGACCGGTCGGCCTCAAGTGAAAACACTCCAGCAAGCATCTCCGACCGGTCATGACCGGTCGGACCTATTCCTCCTTGGTCCAGCAAGCATGTCCGACCGATCATGACCGGTCGGACGCCTTCAGCATTTTTCCAGCAACAATGACCGACCGGTCATGATCGGTCGGTCCTCTTCAGTAGTGCCCACATACATGGCTGACCGGTCACTGACCGGTCTAGCTTCCTTGGCCGACCGGTCACGACCGGTCAGCTTCATTTTCTTCTTATTTTCTTCCTTTCTTTCATCTGCTTTCTTCTCTTCTTTAGTTCTTTCTTTCTTTTCTTCTTTGGTCCTCAAACATTCTTCATCAGAATGATCCCGAGTGAGCTCTTTATGTCTTCAATTGAGTAGAGTCTACCCTCAATCCTGTAGTCACAAAACATGCATTGAATTAGCTTACAAACCATATAAACCTTGCACAATGAGTGATGAATTGGGGTTAGAATATACACAATTAAGAGCTCAACACCGGTGGACATGAACTTGGCTGAAATCTTTAGCTTCTCCTTCATCTTCAATGTGCTTTCGCTCTACCTTTGGTCCTTCATTCCTTTGATCTTCAAGATGCGTAAATGACCTATCTTAGCCCTCATTTGATGACTTCTCTCTTTTACTCCTACAACCACAAAACTATGCATTAGTTGGGTCTTTAATCATGTATTTCAAGCATAGTTAGTGATAAAATGGTGTTAGAATATGCACATTTAAGAGTTCAACACCCCCCCAACCAGTATTTTGCTAGTCCCGCGCAAAACATGCGTGAAACAAATTTCATTCTTCAAAACCCAACTCTCCTCTAAAAACCATGTTTCTATATACTTAATGATATGCTAGTGCAAGAATCAGGAAAACTTAGTGATAAAAGTTGAGACCTTGACCTTCTCATAACATAAAAAGCACTTATATGAAATTCCCGCTAATTGATTGATAAATAGAAGAATCCAAACAATTTAACCTAGTGTGCTCGGTGAATGTTCATCTCATGGATTTCCGGGGTTGCCTTCCTTGTGAATTACTTAAGGTATGGATTCAACGGTGTATAGATCAACAACAAGCCTATGACAGGAATTTGCCTTACCGTCCTTCCGACGGCTTTCACACTACGTCCCATTTCCAGCTTTGGTTACGGGTAGACCATCCCCCGGTTGGTAATAGGTAGCCCTTTTTCAAAATTTTCCACCATATTCTCCATCATTCCCATATTTTCATCCTTCCTTTCCATTTTCTTTTTCCTTAAATAGGATCTTTAGAAATCCTTATCTTTCGTTATTTTCCCATGGACAAGGATGGACAAAGTACCCTGGCTTGGTTTCTCAACACCACAAATCCAAACTTAACCAAGTCACAGTTCTACATAACCCTTTCAAAGCGTGAGAATCGTGTAATGTGAACTAGGTGTAAGAGTGTTTGGAAATTCTATCAATCATAAAAATAGGGGGATTCACATATAAAACTAGTATCTTAGAGATTGTTCAAGATATTCAACTTCACTCACTTTGCTTCTCATTTTCTTATACTCACACCATCCCAAATGCATAGAAATAAAGTTTTCTAATAGAGTTTTGAATTTGTTGAAAAAAATTGAAAAAGTTTCTACATAATCGCTCGAGATGTTACAAAATGCTGGATTCATCCTAGTGATCCCACACCCCCCAACCAAATCTTGCATTGTCCTCGATGTAAAAGATATGCAAAGAGGAAAACATGAGAGCAAATATAAAATAAAGGGGAGGAGGGATGAAAGTACCTGAGAGATAAAAAACTGGAATTCTACCTCCTGCTGTCAAAACTATGCAAAAGCAAACTAAAAGCAACAAAATCCTAATCCTAACTATTCTATACCTCCATTAGACTAGGAGATCAATCATCCTGATACACATGATCAGTCAGAGGTATGGACATACCTTATGAAGGAAAATTCTCAAAGAATGGTTTTAATCGCTGACCATTGACTTTAAAGATATTGTCGTTCCTTGGATTTAACAACTCGACGGTCCCGTATGGATAAACAGATTTTACAATATAGGGACCGGTCCATCAAGATCTCAATTTCCTCGAAAATAAATGTAGGCAAGAATTATAGATAAGGACCTTTTGATTAATCGTGAAGGTCTTATGAAGAATGTTCTTGTCATGGAACACTTTCGTCTTGTCCTTGTAAATTCTCACATTTTCATATGCCTCGTTCCGGAGTTCCACAAGTTCATTTAATTGAAGTTTGCGCAACGAGCTTGCCTTGTCAAAATCAAAATTCATCTTCTTTATCGCCCAATAAGCCCTATGTTCCAATTCCATAGGCAAGTGACAAGCTTTCCCATAGACAAGTCTATAGGGAGACATTCCAATGGGGGTCTTAAAAGCGGTATGGTAAGTCCAGAGTGCATCGGTAAGTCAAAGCGACCAATCCTTGCGATCGGGGTTCACTGTTTTCTCCAAAATATGTTTAATCTCCCTATTGGATATCTCAGCTTGTCCACTTATTTGTGGGTGATAGGGAGTGCTCACTTTGTGATTTACGCCATATTTCTTCATTAAGGCTTCAAATGGGCAATTAGAAAAGTGAAACCCTCCATCACTTATGATGACTCGAGGTGTTCCAAACCGGGAAAGAATATTCTCTTTGAAGAAATGAATGACTGTTTTATGGTCATTATTCTGGCATGGCCTCAACCCATTTGGACACATAGTCGACGGCAAGTAAAATATATAAGTTTCTAAAAAAGATGGGAATGGACCCATGAAATCGATGCCCCAATAGTAAAAAATTTCGATTGGTAAGATGGGATTGAGTGGCATCATATTTCTACGTGAGATTCTTCCCAATTTCTGACAAGGCTCACATGTTTTACAAAACTCATGGGTGTCCTTGAACATGGTAGGCCAATAAAACCCACATTGTAAAATTTGGCTGTGGTCTTCTTAGCCGAAACACACGCCTGAGAATGACAAAAGGAGATGATACTGTGCTGCTCATCATCCGGCACACATCTCCTTATAATTTGATCGGGACAATACTTGAATAAGTAAGGATCGTCCCATAAGAAATTCCTCACCTCGTTGAAGAACTTGTCTTTCTCTTGCTTTTTCTAAAGTGTTGGAGTTGTACATGTAGCAAGATAGTTAGCAATGTCCGCATACCATGGCAATTGGGAGACTTTGAAAAGTTGTTCATCAGGGAATATGTCATTAATCGCAGTCGTCTCAAGGGAATCGGTGAGAACAAGTCGAGAGAGATGGTCAGCCACTACATTTTCACTCCTTTCTTATCACGTATTTCTATGTCAAATTCTTGGAGTAGGAGGATCCATCTTAACAAACATGGCTTAACATCCTTCTTAGAGAGAAGGTACTTCAGCGCAGCATGGTCGGTGAATATGATGATCTTGAAGCCAATCAAGTAGGACCTAAACTTGTCCAAGGCAAAAACTACGGCTAAAAGTTCTTTTTCTGTAGTAGTATAGTTTGCTTGGGCTGAGTTTAAGGTTCTACTTGCATAGTAGATAACACATGGCTTCTTCTTTTCTTTGGCCTAGCACAGCCTCAATAGTGTAGTCGCTCGCATCGCACATAATTTCAAAATGAAGGCTCCAATCAGGTGGTTGCATTATGGGAGCACATGTCAACATACCTTTAAGTTTAGTAAAGGCATTTTGACAATCTTCATTCCACTCGAATGAGTTCTCCTTTTGAAGTAGGTTACATAAAGGATGAGAGTGAACTGAAGTCCTTTATGAACCGTCTATCAAATCCGGCATGTCCCAAAAAGGACTGGACGTCTCGTATGCTCTTGGGTGGTGGAAGGTTAGAGATAAGATCGATTTTCACTTTGTCCACCTCATTCCGTTTTGTGAGATGATGTGATCAAGTACAATTCCCTTTTGAACCATGAAGTGACATTTCTCCCAATTCAACACAAGGTTCTTTTCTTCACATCTTTTTAACACAGATTTAAGTCCATAAGGCACTCATCAAAACTACAACCAAATACAGAGAAATCATCTATGAAGACTTCAAGAATTGTCCCCACCATATCAGAAAAAATACTCAGCATACAACGCTGAAAAGTGGAAGGGGCATTACATAGTCCAAATGGCATCCTTCGATAGGCGAAAGTATCGAATGGACATGTGAATGTTGTTTTCTCTTGGTCCTCTAAGGTGATCTCTATTTGGTTGTACCCTGAATAGCCATCAAGGAAGCAAAAATGGGAATGACCTGCCAACCTTTCTAAAATTTGATCAATAAACGGTAGGGGGAAGTGGTCTTTCCTCGTAACTGTGTTTAGCTTCCTATAGTCAATGCACATTCTCCAACCGGTAGTGACTCTGGTTGGTACGAGTTCATTATTGGCATTGGCTACGATGGTTATTCCAATTTCTTAGGCACCACTTGAGTTGGGCTCACTTATTAACTATCGGATATTGGGTAAATGATACCCACATCCAATAGTTTCACCACTTCGGCCTTAACCACATCCTTCATGTTTGGATTGAGTCGTCTTTGTGGTTGCCTAGATGTCTTTGCATTCTCCTGAAGGTGTATGCGATGAGTACAAATCAGTGGGTCTTTGCCTTTGAGATCCGCAATCGACCATCCAATGACACTCTTATGCTCTATTAGAGTGGCTATTAGCCTACTCTCTTGTTCCTCATCCAAGTGGGAAGAAATCACCACCGGATATGTCTCATCTCGACCTAAATATACATATTTCAGCTCACTTGGTAATGGTTTTAGGTCAAGTGTTGGTGCCTTGATATTAGATGGGAGGGGCTTGTTCTCGTTTAAGGGTAATGGTTCAAATAGTGCCCTCCATCTTTTATTATCAAGTATCGGCATCACATCTAAAATGGCATCCATCTCTCGTATTGTGTCATCATTTATCTCATGAGAGTGGGCCACACATGCCTCCAAAGGGTTAGAATATAATGTCAAGGGGAATGTATCATCCACGAATGATTCAATCAAATTTATCTCGTGTATCTCATCATCAACTTCCCGTTGTTGTTTGCATAAATCAAATATATTTAGCTCGAGTGTCATATTTCCAAAGGACATTTTTACAAGCCCGTTTCTACAATTAATAATCGCATTTGAAGTAGCTAGAAAAGGGCGGCCAAGTATGATAGGAATTTGAGCACCGGTACCTATCACGGGATGTGTATCCAAGACAATAAAGTCTACTGGGTAGTAGAATTTATCCACTTGGACTAAGACATCCCCAATCACTCCTCTCGGTATACGAATAGATCTATCAGCAAGTTGGAGTGTGGTTTTTGTTGAGCTCTTAATTGTGCATATTCTAACCTCAATTCATCACTCATTATGCATGGTTTACATGTTTAAAGGACTAATGTAATGCATGATTTGTGATTGTAGGACAAGATGGAGATTTCACTAATTCAAGGCTAAATAGGAGCACTTTATATACATTAAAGATCACAAGACTAAGCATGAAAGGGTGGAAGAAGAAAGCAAGGAGAGAAAAGAAAGAAAGGAGAAAGCATAGTAGAGAAAGAAAGAAAGAAATAAAGAAGAAAAAGGCCTAGACCGGTCGGACGACTGGTCGGCCAAGGAAGCCCGGCCGGTCAAGACCGGTCGGCCAACCCCTATGCTCGTTAGACTGATCAGAAAGGCAGTCTGACCGGTCATGACCGGTCGGCCAACCCAGTCTGACCGGTCTAGACCGGTCGGCTAGAGGATTTTTCTCACTCCAGAGCTGCTGGACTGTTTGATAGTGAGGCAAGACAGGTCGTGACCGGTCGGCCAGGCCAGTCCGACCGGTCGTCCAACCGGTCGATCATGCAAAAACGGGAACTTTCTAAATTGGGCTCCGAAATTCTCTGCGCAAGTGCGTACTTTTACGCGCAATCTGGAAGTTTCTTGCGTAATGGACACCTTCAAGCTATAAAAGGACTTCTTCCCTTTATACCAAGGCATGCTAGGACGTGGGGATTGTTTAGGAGATGGATTCTACTTCGAGTTTCTAGTTTTCTTCCTGTTTTAGTTGTTTTTTATGTTATTGAGGCTTTTTAGTTCAAGGATGTTAGAGATGAACTAAAACCTCTTAGCTAGGGCTAAGAGGTGAAGCTTTTGATTTGTTTTTGATGGATTGATACAACCTAGGTTTCCTTTTATGTTTTAATTGAAGAATTTTAGTTCAATATGAGTTTGAATCAAGTACTAGTTTGGTTTTACTTTGATCTCTTGATGACTCCGGGCTCATGTGATTCTTAGTGATTCTAAGCTTGAAAGCTTACCTTCTGAGCATTGTTTATGCTTGTGTAGTTCATTGATCTACCATCGACTCCAGGCATGGTAGACCCTTTGATTGCCTTGTGTACAATGGGTTGATCTTCATGTGGGAACTCATTCAACTAAAGTTCTTATCTTTTGTTATAATCTGAAATAGTTGTTTGTTAATTGATTTTTATTTAATTAGAGTTCTAATCCTGAGTTGTAATCAGGTCTAGTGACAGGATTTGATGAAAGCTATGGTTATGAATCTCAACTAGATTGGAAAGAGGCTTGGTCTACACAATTGAGTGTGCCCAAGGCCTGAGCATTGTTGTGGGAATCAAATCAATGAATGAGGAACTATTTTAGACGATTGTTGATTGAACCGCTCTATATTCCGATCGGATAGAGAAATGAATTCGATGCCGATTGTATTGGGAGATACCTAGCTGTGTTGATGCATTGAAACTTATCAAAAGTGGATCCTTGGCGCTCTAGTGCCTTTTTAGATTGATATTACCTTACACATTCACTGTTTGTACGCAAATCATATTTTCTAACTTTAGTTCTTAATAGGATCTTAATTACTAGTTGTTTTAGACAAAATCTGAGAATACCCATTCATAAATCTCTGTGAGAACGATACTCAGTCTTTCCGAATTATTACTACTTCGCAACCCTACACTTGGGGAGTGAACAAGTTTTTGGCGCCCTTGTCGGGGATTTCTAAGCGGTATTTTTAGAATTTTTTGAGATAGCTTTTAGTTGAGATTGTGTTAAGATAGGTTTAGGATTTATTTTGCTTTCTAGGATAGGTTTTCTTCTAAATACTAACATACTTTGTTTTGATTTTTGCAGGATTCTAACATAAGTCTAATTTAGGGATTTTTAGGAAGTTGAAGAAGAAGTAGGCATCTTAAGTCACAAATCAGGTTTTATCATTCTAACCTTACTCTTCTCCTTCTCCTACTCATTCCTACCATATTCATCTCTTGTAGAGTGGGTGGAGACTCCTTTTGGATCGCTGATAGGTTGGCCTTGTGCCACCTTGATTCCTATTGGTCGGCTCTGCCGTCTTGGATCACCTTGTGCTTAGAGATTTCTCTTCTCAAACCTATTCCTCTTTCTTCTTTTTCTATACTTTTTTCTCAAAAGACTCAAAGAGTGGGTGGAGAGTTCTCAGAACTCCTATTGACTAGGAGAAATCGGTCTCTATCCTTGCTTCTGGCTCAGCCATTGCAAGACACCTTGTGCTTAAGTCTTAGAGAGGAGTAAAGGAAGGATGGAAGAATTCTTTTTCCTTTTTGTTCATTCTTTTAGGTTTTACATGCTACATTGGGCTCGGGGATCTAATAACCGACTCAATCGTGACGGAGTAATCGTTGAAGGGATTGATAGAGAGCCTCGTGCTAGGAAACAGTCAGAATTTTCCTGAAATTACTAAAGAGATGGCTGAAAATCAACTAAATCAAGGGGCTAATCAACATCAAAATCCAGCCCTAAACCTTACTGAATTGGATGAGAATGAAGTGGGGGATGTACCTCAACCTAGAACTTTACGTGACTATTTACAACCAGCTAGGACGAGTACTCCCTCTTGCATAATTTTCCCTCACAATGTGGGAAACATTGATTTTAAACCAGGGTTGATCCAACTTCTTCCTAGATTCCATGGACTCGACTCTGAGAGCGCGTATCTACATATTAAGGAATTTGAAGAGGTTATTGCCACAATAAACTATGACAATGTGACTAAGGATACAATAAAACTCAAATTATTCCCTTTTTCCTTGAAAGAGAAGGCCAAATCATGGCTACATTCCTTAAGACCAAGGTCTATTGGGACATGGGCTGAGATGACTAGGGAGTTTCTTAAAAAATTCTTCCCTACTCATCGAACCAATGCACTAAGAATGGCCATAATGAACTTCGCCCAAAAAGAAGAAGAAACCTTTTCCAATGTTGGGAAAGATATAATGAGTTATTAAACGCATGCCCACATCATGGTTATGAACGGTGGAGGTTGATTAGTTTCTTCTATGATGGATTAAACTCAACCATGCGCCAATTTGTGGAGATGATGTGCAATGGGGAGTTCATGAACAAGGAAACAGAGGAAGCTTGGGATTATTTTGACATGTTGGCTGAAAACACATAAGCATGGGATACATCTAAGCCAACAAGTTCAAAATAACCCCAAACCAAGGAAAAGGGAGAAATTTATGTTTTAAATGAGCAAGATGATCTAGGTTCTAGAGTGGCTAAACTCACACGAAAGGTCGAGGAGATGGAACTAAAGAAAGTGGACACAACCCAACAAAGGGGGGCTATTGAAAGTATTTGTGGTATATGTGCTTCTAATGTACATCAAACGCCGGATTGTCAAACAATCTATGCGTTTCGAGAACTTTTATTTGAACAATCGAATGCTTTGAATAGTTATCAACGACCTTTTAGTACTCCAAATTCAAACACGAACAATTCTAGTTGGAGAAACAACCCTAACTTCAATTGGGCGAATGGAAACACGGCTAATCAAAATAATCCTCAAAGGGGGCCCCCAATGCAATTTCCTATGGCCCCACCTCAAATGCCTATAGAGGATACATTGAAAGCATTCATGGAAGGTCAAGCTCAAATAAATCAATCCAACCATATGATAATGCTTGAGCTTAAAAATTTGGTGGAGGAAATCAAGGCTCACTTAAACGCAAGGGAAGGGATTCTTCCAGCCCAACCCATACCAAATCCAAAACCACAATGCGAGATAAGCGTGCCTAGTTCTTCTAACCAACACATGGAACATGCTAAGGCCATCACCACCCTTAGAAGTTGTTATAGGCAAAATAATGGAGATCAACTTAGCTGCTAAGAATTTACGCGGACGCCCATTCGACTCTCGAGATCATCTGATCGAGAGTCGCAGATCGAGTAAATGCGGAGTGCCCATTTGACTCTCGAGATTATATGATCGAGAGTCGCAGATTGGATAAGTATGGGGCGCTCATTCGACTCTCGAGATCATATGCTCAAGAGTCGCTGTTATAGTCGAAATAGCGAAGATCATCTGCTGGAGATAGACCTCGCGAGCACCTTTATCCGACTATCGAGAACGTCTGTTCGAGACTCGCATATTCTGAAGATACTCCGATCTCGCGAGCACCTTTATCCGACTATCGAGAACGTCTGTTCGAGGCTCTCTTCCTATCTTCCTCTTCGTCCCAGGTTCTGATGCACACTCGAGGCTCGTATATTAGGAAAACGATGCCCGACTACCAAAGCTTCGAGAAGTTGTGTTTTTTCCTGCGAGCAGACCTTCTCACAAGTTGTTGAAAGGTGTTACATCTAAATGAGCGAGCACTTGGACTCGCGACCATCTTCTAACATGCGAACATCTTTCTCTGTGGCGACACCCCTTAGCCTTCAGTACCAGCAGCCCGTATAGGCCGATTTTGGGCTTATCTTCTCTTATGGTTCCGAATCTCAAGGGATTGCTATCAAGGAACGTGATTGTCAAGACAAGTCATTGGGTTAGATCTCTTCTCTAAGGATAAGGATCTTATCCCACAAAGTCAGCGGGATCTCGGTATCGTACACGAAATCAGCGGGATCTCGATATCTCACGTAACAAATTGGACCCTTCCAGATCTATATAAGGAGAAGACTCCATTAAGATACATGTACACAATATTCAATCTCTAGCCTCGTTTTGCCTGGTTATTCTCTTGCTCTGCCTGACTTAAGCATCGGAGGGCTAACGGCTAGACACCAGCCACCCTTAGTTGCTTTCTGCCTTCTTACAGGTCCGGTGGAGGAAATCTCTGTTGGAGAGAAGGTGAACGACCGGAGGATCCTGTTACAGAATCTGACGTTAACAGTTTGGCGCCGTCTGTGGTAAACGACTTGATCGTCAAAATCAATCATTCTAACCACCGATCAAAACCCTTCTGCGATGCCTCCAAAAAAGGCTGTTCATCCTTCGACTTCAAGGCAGGCACCAGCTTCGCCCGATGAAACGGAATCCATACCTTCTCTTCCACCCACTTCGACGAATATCCCTCAAGGAGCCCCAAATATGCCATCAGCAAACCCATTATTGGAGGCTTCTGGAAGTCAAGACGATGTCTTGCGTTTCCTCGGAAATACTCTTCTAACTCTAAATGCCGGAGTTCAAGCCCTGTCGAATCGGCTTAATCAGCATTTCCCCGAACCGCAGAGACAACCCTCCGAAGGCTTACCACCGCAACCCATACCAGTGGCTTCCAGACATTCTATGGATGAACCATAGGTCCCACCACTTGGCAACCATCTCCCTGTGCCGTCCCCACATTCTATACATTCTAGTTCGTCTCGACAACCTCAACCTCAGGGCTCCACCGCCGAAACATCAGGCTATACCTTACCATGAGAAGGAGATCTCAAAAGAATCCATGATCGTTTTGACGTCATGGAACAGCAGTATCAGGCAAATCGGCCATCTGCCATCGTGGCGGCGATACGTCAATCCGAGTCCCCCTTTACCAGCGAGGTTATGGGGGCACCGTTACCCAGAAAGTATCGAACGCCTGTTATCACCCTGTATACAGGTATTGGTGATCCTCTTGAACACCTAGAAACATACAGGTCTCTCATGGAGTTGGAGGGACATGGCTCAGAAATCATGTGTAGGGCTTTTTCCCTAACATTGAAGGAAGTAGCTCGTACATGGTTCCGGGGGTTGAAGCCCCGTTCCATCAGCTCCTTTTCCCAGTTATCGGAGATATTCCTTTCTCAATTCATGGGAAGCATTCGCATTAAGAAGCCAGCCTCCCATCTGATGGATCTGAAACAGCAGCAGGGGGAGACAATAAAGGAGTTCACAGTACGATTCACTGCCGAAGCCGTTCAAACTGAGGGTTATACTGAAGAAAAAGGTCTTACAGCTCTCATAGCCGGAATAATGAGCGAGAAATTCAGGTTTGCTTTAGATAAGAGCCCTCCAAAAACTATGGCAGAATTCCAAACCAAAGCTCAGAAATATATCAATGCAGAAGAAGTCGCATTGACACGTCATGGAGTACAGGGTAAGAAGCGCAAGCCAGAGGGAACCTCTACTGCAAATAAAAAATATTGTCGTGATCATCGCGAACGTTCCCCCAAGAAACCTTATTCTGGTAAATATCATAACTACACTCCTCTTAATCGGTCTCATGAAAAGGTTCTAATGGAGATTAAACACAAGCCATATGTGAAGTGGCCTGCAAAGATCAAATCCGATCCGGAGAAGAGAGACAAGAGCAAGTTCTGTTACTTCCACAAAGATCACGGGCATAGAACCCAAAATTGCATCTCTCTATGAGATCACATTGAAGCCCTTATTCGAAAAGGCCATCTTCAGGATTATGTCGCTCGTAAAAATCGATCACCAGAAAGGGCAAAAGCCTCACCACGCCAAAAGGAACCGCCTCATCATCATACTGCCCAAGAGGATGTTGAGCCTACTGGAGAAATTCGCACCATCGTCGGAGGACCGGCTTGTGGGGGTGATTCTCAAGCTTCAAGGAAAGCATACACTCAGAAGGCGTCTAAAGAACCCCAGCATATCTATTGGCTGGAACAGACGCCCAGCTCGTCAAAAGCTAGCCATCTTCCAATTTCTTTCACCCTCGAAGATGCAGCGGGAATTCACTTCCCTCACCAAGATTCCATCGTAGTCACATTAAAGGTATCAAATTATCTGACTCATCGAATTATGGTGGATACAGGTAGCTCAGCCGATATTCTATACTTGGAGGCTTTCAACAAAATGACACTTGCCAGAAGCCTACTCAAGCCAGTTTCGACCCCCCTCGTCGGCTTCGGAGGTGAGGTAGTAACACCTGAAGGAAGCATTGATCTCCTAGTTACTTTTGGAGAAAATCCGACGAAGACTACCGTCTTCATAAACTTCCTCGTGGTGGATCGAAAATTAGCGTATAACGCCATTTTGGGGCGACCGTCTCTTACTAAGGTTGGGGCAGCCTTGCACCCTTCATATCTGTGTGTCAAATTTCCTACCCCAAATGGTATCGGGGTCGTGCGAGGAAGTCAACAGGAGGCACGGTCTTGCTATCAGATAGCCCTACAAGATCGAAAGAAGGCTCAAGCGACACCCGTTATGGAGATAGCACAAGATTCACCCAACTTTTCCACCAACACCTCGCTGGATCCGAGAGAGAACGTTCTCCAATCAGGAACTCCTGGGGAAGAAACAGTGGCGATTCACCTAACCAAAGATTTGTCAATTACCATGGTTAGTGTGACGTCGAGTTTCCTTGCGGCTGAAGACAGAAGCTTCTCAAAGAAGATCGCTCATCAAGACAGCTTCAAGCCTCTCCATCCAAACCTTTGATCCCAAAACCTTCTATAGATGGCCCAAATCCTTCCTAGGCACACCCTTAGCACCATCTATAGCCCTCCTTCCATGAAGATCAGCTTTGGAAGGGTTTATGTTAGCAGAAGTTGCTTAAAAATTGAAAAACAATATGTCTGCTCTCTCCGATACATACCCGATCCATCGGAGATTATTTCGATAGGTGTCCGATCAATCGGACAATGTGTCCGATCCATCGGAGAATAGTCCAGTTACATTGAAAAACTCTCTGGACACTTCTCCGAGCCATCAGAGGCCTGTCCGATCCATCGGACAGGGTGTTCCGATCAATCGGACAGTATGTCCGATCAATCGTATAATTATCCAGCAAACAATGAAAATCTCTCTGGACACTTTTACGATCCCTCGGAGGTCTGTCCGATCCATTGGACAGGGGTGCGCCGATCCATCGGACACACATACGATCCATCGGAGGAATTTCCAGAAAAATTACATCAACTCTCTGGAAGGAATTTCGATCAATCGGACCATCTGTCCGATCAATCGGAAAGGGTCTTCCGATCAATCAGAACTAAGTCCGATCAATCAGAGAACCTGTTTTTGAGCAAAATTCAAATCTAGCTAAATCTTATGTCTGATCGATCGGATCCTATCGAGCTGACCGTTTTCTGACCGTTGAATGTCATTTCTATATATGGGACTCGGTTGGATCTTGTGTGAGACACCTTGAGCATCATCTAGGGTTTGTGTGAGCCTTCTTCTTGAGATCCCCTTCTTCAAAACCCTAAGATTTGTTGAGTTCATACTTCAATCCATGTTGATCTGACCAACATTGATGAAGCATTCAAAGCTTGGATTGAATCATGAACTCAACCCCTCTTTAATGGCATCTTGACCTACCTCTCATAGATATTCTCTTGTCATCACTGCCATTAATGGTGGATTAGGTAGAAGCTTTCCTCACATAAAAGCCATATCCCAATATAGCCTCAACCTAACCCTAATCCCTCACCTTGGAACCTACAATGAGTCATCCGGAGCAAGGTTGCTGATCGAGGGAGCTGAAGAAGCCATCTTCCGTACAAGTCGAAGCTTCTTCAACAAAGGCATCATCAAGGGACTCAATCAGCTAAGTATATTTAGTCTTTCGAGTCCAAGAAACCTCCTCAATTTGAGATTTGGGTTTCAGAGTTTGAAGACCCAAACTCATAAGAGTCCTTACGTAGGACAAGTCCTTGAGTAGGACAGGCCCTTGTGTAGACAAAGTGGTCATGGATTAGTCCTATGGAAGGATGAATCCATGTGTTGAGTCATAAGTCTTTTTGTAGGCTGTTAAGGTTTATGGATAACCTCATTTAAAACCATAGTGATAGTGAAATCCGGCCACTCAAGGAGTGAGTGGATCAGCCGGGAGTGGAGTAGGTACATAACCGAACCACTATAAAAATCTCTTGTTGTGTGGTGAATGGATAACTTGATTTACTTCTTTCACATGTGCTTTTATTGATTTATATTCTGCATATCTTGTGTTTAATGAAAGTACTTTGAGAATACATTGCATGATTACAAGTGTGTGATTGGAAAATTTAAAAAGTGTCCTATTCACCCCCCTCTAGGACAAAACAACTTGTTTCTTGCTTCTACATTAGCGGTAATCAAACTTATAACGCATTTTCAATTGGTATCAGAGAGGGTTCCTCCTTAAAGGTGTAACCGCCCGGAGTATGATCCGTCTCTAGAAGCTTGAAATCATGTCAAAAGGGGATTCTAGTATGGTTTCCAAACCTCCATATTTTGATGGATCAAACTATGCTTATTGGAAAGCAAGAATGAGAGTCTTCTTGCAATCATTGGATCATGCTACATGGAGATCTGTGGAAATCAAATATGAAATACCCCTCTCGAGCACTGTCATAGATGGGGTCACCACTACCACAGTCAAGCCTGATGATTTATGGACTGATCTTGAACAACTGAGATACATTAGCAATGCCAAGGCACTCAATGCTATATTTTGTGCCGTTTCAGCTGATGAGTTTAAAAGAATTTGTAATTGCACAACTGCTAAGGAAGCATGGGACATCTTTGAAACCACTCATGAAGGAACTAGTACAGTCAAGAGGTCAAAACTTAAGCTCTTGACCAATCAATTTGAGAATGTGAAAATGGAGGAACATGAGAACTTCATGGACTTTTATACCCGACTGAGTGATGTCACCAATGCTATGTGGGGATTGGGAGAGAGGATATCGGATCCGCAAATTTGTAGGAAAATCCTAAGATCCTTACCCGAACGATTCTCCTCCAAGGTCATAACTATTGAGGAATGTAGAGATATTGATACTATGAAAATAGAAGACTTACTTGGATCTCTACAGACCCATGAACTTCATTTCAAGAAATCCCCAAAAAGTAGAAACACAGTGCTGAAAACTTCACACACTACACAAGAATCTGTAGTTGATAGTGATGAAGAAATGGATATGAATGAAATGGCTCTTATGGCCAAGAAGTTTAGAAAATTCTTCAAAAACAAAGGAAAGAGGGTTGACAAAAATAGCAAATCTTTTGACAAAAAGCGCTATACAGGAAAATCTTACAACATGCCAAAAGATCCTAAGTGCTACAACTGTGGACGCTATGGTCATATTGCCTCTGACTGCCAAGCTCCTACAAAAGAAAAATTCAAAAAGAAAACAATGGCAGCCACATGGGACAACCTCGAGAGTACAGATTCAGAAACAGAAGAATATCAAAGTGATGAGAGAGGATCAGTTAGAATTCTGATGGCCTCTATCTCGGAGATTGTCCCAGACATACAAGGTGAAAGAGACAAGGATGATCATGAGCTATCAGAAAACAGTCAAACATCCTCCGATGATGACGAGGATGATAATGATGGTTTGCAAGTTGCCTATGATGAGCTATTTCGTCAAAGCATCCTTCTTACCTAGAACTTGAGCCAAGCAAATATTGACAACAACAAATTGGCTGATGAAATGCAAGAAGTAAAGAGAGAAAACAACGGATTTTACCATCAGATCTGTGAATTAGAAAAGAAAAAGAAAGCAGCTCAAGACAAAATTAATACCTTAGAAGATGAGCTGAAAAAGGCCAAATCTACAAATCAGTGTCTAGTCTTGCAACTTAATCAAGAAAGTCAACTAAATGAAAGGTTTGCCCAAAGTCGAGAAAAACTAGATGATATCCTTAAATCAGGTAAGCCTTGTAGGAATACAAGAGGGCTAGGCTATGGTGAGCAAACTAAGGTTAGTAACCCAGAACCTAAAAAGATTAGGAATGCATCGGGAAGCACTAAGAGAAATTCACCTATATGCCATGCATGCAGAGATGTTGGACATTTGAAATTTGAATGCTTGATCCTTAAGAATCCGGTTCGGAACTTGAAAGGTAAATTTGTACCTACCGGAAAAAGGATGAATCAGATGTGGAGTCCTCCTAAACAAACACCAAACGTGAGGAAAAATTATCCCACTCCATCGAAGAAAGACAAAAGAATGGAAGAGCTCCTAGAAATGGTAAAACAGTTGAACAAAAGAACCATGGAGCTGATGAAAGAGAAATCAAGTAAAGAGAAAACCTAAACACCTTATGCTCAAACGATGACATCCCTAGAATCAACCAAGAAGCCTAGTTCTCCAAAAAGGGTAGTCTCTAAATGGGTAGTAAAGAACAAATGCTTAGTTATCCATACAGCCCTTAGAGTCGGAAGAAACACTAGGTGGTACCTTGATAGTGGATGCTCCCGACACATGACAGGTGACAAGACTCAGTTTTGTGATTATGCTGAATTTGATGGTGGGTCTGTTACCTTTGGAGATGGGAGTGTTGCCAAGATTGTTGGAAAGGGAACCATCACCGGGCCAGGATTGCCCAAAATTGAGGATGTACTATGTGTTGACGGTTTAAAACATAATCTATTAAGCATCTCTCAAATATGTGATGAACAACATTCGGTGAAATTCTCCAAAGAAATGTGCAAAATTATGGATCAATCTGGAAAATTAATATTAAAAGGGTTTCGCACGGGTGATAACTGCTATGTGATTGAAAACAAAGGTGATGAGGGACCATCTGCCGTATGCCACATGGCTATTAATGATGAAACTGAGTTATGGCATCAACGGCTAGGTCATGTCCATTATAGGAACCTTGCTAGGTTGAGTAGAAAGAAATTGGTAAGAGGTTTACCAAAGATTGGGAAGAAACCAAAAGAAGTATGTGCTGAATACTTGAAAGGTAAACAAATTAAAGTTGCACATAAGAAGACATCCATCATCGCTACATCAAAACCCCTTGATCTACTCCACATGGATCTATTAGGCCCCACAAGAGTAATGAGTCAAGGTGGTAAGAGGTACTTCTTCGTTATTGTTGACGACTATTCCCGATATACATGGGTTGTATTTTTGAAAGAAAAGTCGGATACATTTGAGGAATTTGAGAAACTCATGAAACGACTCCACAATGAAAAAGAATGCACAGTAAAACGTATTAGGAGTGATCATGGGGGGGAATTTGAGGATGGGCGCTTTGAACTATTCTGTGAAAATTTAGGCATCAAACATGAATTCTCAGCCCCAAAGACTCCACAACAAAATGGAGTAGCAGAGAGGAAAAACAGAATGCTACTCGACATGGCCACAGTTATGATGAACAACAAACATATAGCAAAAGATCTGTGGGCCGAAGCAGTGAATACAGCGTGTCACATCATTAATCGAGTTTATTTGAGAGCCGGCCTAGATAAGACCCCATATGAGCTGTGGAATGGAAAAGTCCCAAACATCAAGTACTTTAGGGTCTTTGGTAGCAAATGCCACATCCTTCGAGACAGAGAAAATCTAGGAAAATTTGACTCTAAGAGCGATGAGGGAATATTTCTAGGATATACTTCTGATAGTCGGGCCTATAGAGTGTACAACACAAGAACTAAAACAACTCAAGAATCCATAAATGTTGTCATTGATGACCAATCCAAAGAAGACAAGACAGGATGATGATGAAGTGGGAGAACCGTGCCACATAGGTAAACCTGTTGAAAAATCTCCCACTCCTAATGCCTCAATAGCTTCTGGAAATGTTCCACACATCAAGGATCATTTCCTCAATCAAATCATTGGAGATCCGGATGTTGGAGTCAAGACGAGAAGACAACTTGAGGCCATCAACAGTCATGTGTGCTTCACTTCAAAAATTGAACCGAAAAATATAAATGAGGCTCTCAATGATGAGTTTTGGATACTTGCAATGCAAGAGGAACTTTAACAGTTTACCAGAAATGAAGTTTGGTTTCTGGTTGAAAGACCATATGAGAAAAATGTTATTGGAACTAAATGGATCTTCAAAAACAAAACAGATGAATCTGGCAATGTGATTCGAAACAAAGCACGTCTTGTAGCTCAAGGGTACTCTCAAATCGAGGGAATTGATTTTGATGAAACCTTTGCCCCGGTTGCTAGACTCGAATCCATTCGAATTCTCATGTCCATCGCATGTGCTCTCAAATTCAAATTATTTCAAATGGACGTGAAAAGTGCCTTTCTAAACGGTATACTTGATGAGGAGGTTTATGTTGAACAACCAAAGGGGTTTGTGGACCCTAGTTATCCTCAAAGAGTCTACCGATTGAAAAAGGCTCTCTATGGGTTAAAACAAGCCCCCCAAGCATGGTATGAACGTCTTACTCAATTTCTAATTGCTCACAAGTTTGTTAGGGGGAGTGTTGATAAAACCCTATTTGTTAAGAGGACGACTGATTCCTTTCTCATTGCTCAGATTTATGTGGATGGTATTGTATTTGGGTCAAACTGTGAAGAATTCTCTGCTTTATTTGCTGAACTAATGAAATCTGAATTTGAGATGAGTTTGGTAGGTGAACTAAATTTCTTCCTAGGATTGCAAGTTAAACAACTGAAAAATGGAATCTTTATCAACCAAACTAAGTATGCAAAAGATTTAGTCAAGAGGTTTGGGCTAGACTCGGGTTGATCACACACCACACCTATGGCCACTACCATTAAACTTTCTAAAGACTTATCTGGCAAAAGTGTTGATCAACATTTATATAGAAGTATGACTGGGAGTCTTCTCTACCTCACAGCAAGTAGACCCGATATTGCCTTTAGTGTAGGGGCATGTGCTAGATTTCAAGCCGATCCTAAGGAATCACACCTCATTGCTGTAAAAAGAGTGATTAGATATGTGGCCTGCACAACTGAATATGGCTTGTGGTACCCCTTTGACACCTCAACCATCATTGCGGGGTACTCCGATGCCGATTGGGCCGGAAATATGGATGATAGAAAATCCACAAGCGGTGGCTGTTTTTACGTCGGAAACTGCTTAGTTGCTTGGCATAGCAAAAAGCAAAACTCCATCTCATTGTCCACCGCTGAAGCTGAATATATTGCTGCCGGTAGTTGCTATGCTCAACTACTTTGGATGAAGCAGATGTTGAAGGATTATGGTCTTAATCAGGACGAAATGACGCTTTTTTGTGACAACACAAGCGCCATTAATATCTCAAAAAATCCGGTTCAACATTCTCGAACCAAGCATATCGACATCCGGCACCATTTTATAAGAGAACTAGTTGAGGAAAAACTGATCAATCTTGAATACATCCAAACCGAGCGGCAATTGGCCGACATTCTTACTAAGCCGTTAGACTCCACAAGGTTTGAACACCTTCGGAAGTCTATCGGTGTATGCTCACTCTAGCAAATTGGAAAATCATGTGCATATAGGTATATCTGAGGAATTAGCCTCATTTTATTGCGTGATCATTGATTTCCCAAAGCTTACATTCTCATAAAATAAGTTAGGGGAATCATTTGCTGAAGGGAGGAAGGGTTTTATTGCTTAAATGTCACTGGGGGCATTTCCGATTGATCGGACACTTCTCCGATCAATCGGACATATCGGGAGTCCGATAGTTATATACGCAGCCCTATTCATTTCTGCCCTAGTTTCTGTTTTCTCTCAGCCTCTTCTGGTAGGGCACCCCTGTGCGATCGGACTGTAGCTCAGCTGGCTTTCCATCGGTCCTCATTTGCAGCTACAATAGCTCTTCGTGTCTCCTAGGTAAGATCTCACAAGCTGTCAGTTCGGTTTCTTGCTGTCCGATCGGTTTATTCTATCCCTTTCCTCCATTAGCATATCATTTGTAGGGATTTGAGGTTCTTCTTGCCCATCTTGGTGTCTGCATTGTTCAAATCCATTCTCCAAACTTGATACACCATGCCTAAAGATCCTAAAGGCAAGTCCAAGATGGCTGCGGGGCCATCCACCACTGCCAGGACCAAGAAGCTGCAAACTTCTCGACCCTCTCAGGGCTCTCCTCCTCCTGCTGCTCCTCCTGCCCAGCCTGAGAGTCCAGCCTCTCTCTCTCGGTTTCAATCTCTCACCATTATATATGAGAGAGAGGTCGCTGTGTCATGTGTGGAGCCCTTTGGCATTCCCGCTCTTCTTGCACAGATTGGGTGGGATGGTTTGCTACGATTTGGAGGCGTAGCCCATCCTGAGGTTATGTATACATTTTTATGTAAAATCATCAACCCCGTTGGAAACCCTCCCTCATGTGAGGTTATTGTCGGAGGCCGGGTAGTCAAGGTCACAGCACAAACCATAGCCGACCTGATTGGTGTTCCCGTGTCCACAGCCCCACAACCAAATGACAATCTTCTTGATACTACTCTTAGGGCTGATTGGACTCGATACTTATGTCGGCGTCCCAATCCGGAGTGGATAGACGGTAGTGCACTTCGGGCGTCTGAAATGTCCAATAGGTTTCGAGTGCTCCACCAGATCTTCAGAGCAAATGTCTACCCACGCAGTACCAACAAATTCGACCTTACTGCAAATATGGTCAATCTGCTCTATCACGTTGGTCATGGGACGCGGCTGTGTCTCCCATCCATCATTTTGCATCATATTCTGGACGCTCTGCCACACAACCGCAACACCATTCCGTTCGGCTGGATCATTACCAGATTGGGGCACGATTGCGGGTTCACAGATATTGTGGTCCACCCTATTCCTCGTCGCACCTTCAGGGCCCTCAATATCAAGAAGATGACCCTCCCAAAAGAGGATGACGTAGAAGATCGGGATTTCTCTCACACTCCCACACAGGTGTCGGCTGACACCCACAGCAGGTCTTCAGCTCCATCACCGACGCCGGCCCCAGCTCGTCGCTCAGTCAAGCGGCGACTTCAGTCCGACGCCTCTTCGGCACCTCCTCCTCCCAGCACGGAGCAGATCACTGCTCAACTAGATCGAGTGGAGGGTGCTCTTGCACAGCATGGTGAGCGGCTGTCGCGTCTTGAAGGCCTGATGCAGACAATCCATGATGCTGTTCAGCACCTCACATCCGCCCTTTCATGTCGTCGCGATGATGCTGCTGGCCCGGCTTCATAGCTGCCTATCTTTTTAGTCAGGGTCCCTAGTGTCTAGTTGTCGCAGATATCTTTTTGGAGCGACATTGTTAGTTGTTTTGATTGATACATCTTTTCTTTGACATATTTTACTTTGGATAGTCTGCTGGTCACTCTTTTTGAATATTTTGGATATTTTGGTATGATTTGTGTTGGATATGGATATTCTGATGATCATTATGTTTTTGGTTATGATATTTTGCTATGATCTTATATTGAATCGTCTGATGATCATTCTTTTTTGCTATCTTGTGCATATATACATATAATTGTGCGAAATTGCTTTATCCTTATTGGGCTTCTTGCCCTCTTTTGGATTTTGTATATATGATATGTTGGTCATGATATACATTTCAGGAGGGGAGGTTGGTTGCTTGGGCTATAAGCCCACTGTGCTTACTGTCATATACTTGTATATCCTTGCATGACCATGTGTGTGTTGGCTTCCTCTCTCGGCATGATAATGTCTATTTCCTCCTTTAGTCTATGACATATGAGCTGCATTCTCATTTCACTAACCTTTGTCAATCATTGACAAAAAGGGGGAGAATTTATCCCACCAAAAGGTTCAGGTTATCTTTTTTGTTGATCTTTTGTGTGCAGGGACCAAGGGGGAGTTCAAGTGAAGCCTAGTCTGTACATTAAGTCTGTACATTTTGTATGTAATGAGTCATGTCTATGTATAAAGTTTTTATTTTCCTCAACATGATGTATTTTGGTTTTGGTGTCTAGGATAAGTCTGTGGTATGGACCAAGACTTGTATAGGTTTGGTTTTGTCTGGTAATTGACAAAGGGGGAGATTGTTAATGCAAAGATTTATCAATTACCATGGTTAGTGTGTCGTCGAGTTTCCTTGCGGCTGAAGACAGAAGCTTCTCAAAGAAGATCGCTCATCAAGACAGCTTCAAGCCTCTCCATCCAAACCTTTGATCCCAAAACCTTCTATAGATGGCCCAAATCCTTCCTAGGCACACCCTTAGCACCATCTATAGCCCTCCTTCCATGAAGATCAGCTTTGGAAGGGTTTATGTTAGCAGAAGTTGCTTAAAAATTGAAAAACAATATGTCTGCTCTCTCCGATACATACCTGATCCATCGGAGATTATTCCGATAGGTGTCCGATCAATCGGACAATGTGTCCGATCCATCGAAGAATAGTCCAGTTACATTGAAAAACTCTCTGGACACTTCTCCAAGCCATCGGAGGCCTGTCCGATCCATCGGACAGGGTGTTCCGATCAATCGGACAGTATGTCCGATCAATCGTATAATTATCCAGCAAACAATGAAAATCTCTCTGGACACTTTTACGATCCCTCGGAGGTCTGTCCGATCCATCGGACAGGGGTGCTCCGATCCATCGGACACACATACGATCCAACGGAGGAATTTCCAGAAAAATTACATCAACTCTCTGGAAGGAATTTCGATCAATCGGACCATCCGTCCGATCAATCGGAAAGGGTCTTCCGATCAATCGGAACTAAGTCCGATCAATTGGAGAACCTGTTTTTGAGAAAAATTCAAATCTAGCTAAATCTTATGTCCGATCGATCGGATCCTATCGAGCTGACCATTTTCTGACCGTTGAATGTCATTTCTATATATGGGACTCGGTTGGATCTTGTGTGAGACAACTTGAGCATCATCTAGGGTTTGTGTGAGCCTTCTTCTTGATATCCCCTTCTTCAAAACCCTAAGATTTGTTGAGTTCATACTTCAATCCATGTTGATCTGACCAACATTGATGAAGCATTCAAAGCTTGGATTGAATCATGAACTCAACCCCTCTTTAATGGCATCTTGACCTACCTCTCATAGATATTCTCTTTTCATCAATGTCATTAATGGTGGATTAGGTAGAAGCTTTCCTCACATAAAAGCCATATCCCAATATAGCCTCAACCTAACCCTAATCCCTCACCTTGGAACCTACAATGAGTCATCCGGAGCAAGGTTGCTGATCGAGGGGGCTGAAGAAGCCATCTTCCGTACAAGCCGAAGCTTCTTCAACAAAGGCATCATCAAGGGACTCAATCAGCTAAGTATATTTAGTCTTTCGAGTCCAAGAAACCTCCTCAATTTGAGATTTGGGTTTCAGAGTTTGAAGACCCAAACTCGTAAGAGTCCTTGCGTAGGACAAGTCCTTGAGTAGGACAAGCCCTTGTGTAGGACAAAGTGGTCATGGATTAGTCCTATGGAAGGATGAATCCATGTGTTGAGTCATAAGTCCTTTTGTAGGCTGTTAAGGTTTATGGTTAACCTCATTTAAAACCATAGTAATAGTGAAATCCGGCCACTCAAGGAGTGAGTGGATCAGCCGGGAGTGGAGTAGGTACATAACCGAACCACTATAAAAATCTCTTGTTGTGTGGTGAAAGGATAACTTGATTTACTTCTTTCACATGTGCTTTTATTGATTTATATTTTGCATATCTTGTGTTTGATGAAAGTACTCTGAGAATACATTGCATGATTACAAGTGTGTGATTGGAAAATTTAAAAAGTGTCCTATTCACCCCCCTCTAGGACAAGACAACTTGTTTCTTGCTTCTACATTAGAGGTAATCAAACTTATACCGCATTTTCAAAGATGACCCGTCTAGGGTCGTGTACATTGGGTCTTCTTTAACCAATGTCCATCGTGAAGATTTGGTCCGTTTCCTCACCGAATACCAGGACGTGTTTGCTTGGTCTCATAAAGATATGCCAGGCATCGACCCCAATGTCATCGTACATCGTCTCAATATCGACCCGAAGCATAAACCCGTGCACCAGCGTCGACGTGCCTTCACTGCAAAAAGGCAAATGGCAATCAAAGCTGAAGTGGAGAAGCTACTCACGGTCAATTTCATAAAAGAGGTTGATTACCCAGAGTGGGTCGAGAACGTAGTTCTCGTCCGGAACGCTAATGACAAATGGAGAATGTGCGTCGACTATTCAGATTTGAACAAAGCATGTCCGAAAGATAGCTTCCCGACACCGCGGATCAACCAGTTGGTCGATTCAACAGCTGGGCACGCTTTGCTCAGTTTTATGGATGCTTATTCTGGTTACAACCAGATCGTGATGCACCCACCTGATAGCCAGCATACCGCCTTCATCACAGATCGGGGACTATATTGCTACCAGGTAATGCCATTTGGTCTTAAAAATGCAGGGGCCACCTATCAGCGCCTCGTCAACAAAATATTCGCTGCCCAAATCGGCAGAAATATGGAAGTTTACGTCGATGACATGCTCGTGAAAAGCATCGTGGAAGATGATCATCTCCCTGATCTTCGAGAAGCATTCGATCTGATGAGGAAATATCAGATGAAGTTGAATCCAGAAAAGTGTGCATTCGGGGTATCTGCTGGAAAGTTCCTCGGGTTCATGGTCGGTCAGCGAGGAATTGAGGCAAATCCCAAAAAGATAAAAGCATTGGTAGAGATGAAATCCCCCACTACTCTGAAGGACGTCCAGCGTCTGGCTGGTCGCATCGCATCGTTGAATAGGTTCATCTTGCGAGCATCCGACAAGTGCTTACCATTCTTCAAACTCCTCCGTGCAACGGCCAAGTCTGATTGGAAATGGACGCCAGAGTGTGAGGAAGCCTTTCAACAACTGAAGCAATACATGAGCAAACCTCCCATTTTATCAAAACCTGTAGCACATGACCAACTCATTCTTTATCTTTCTGTGTCCACTACAGCCGTTAGTGCCGCTTTGATAAGAGAAGATTCCGGGGTGCAAAGGCCCATTTATTATATCAGTCGAGCAATGGTTGATGCAGAAACTAGGTATTCTGATATGGAGAAGCTGGCCCTAGCCTTAGTCACGGCAGCTCGAAAACTGCGACCATACTTTCAAGCTCACGCTATTCTAGTACCAACAAATCATCCACTACGGCAAGTCCTCCAAAAACCTGAGGCTTCCAGACGCCTGACTAAATGGGCGGTCGAGATCAGCGAGCACGATATCTCATTCTGTCCTAGGACCGCAGTCAAGGGCCAGGCCGTGGCTGACTTCATCGCCGAATTCACATACTCCTCCGATAATAATACCATGACCAGCGACCAACCTCCTTGGTCACTCTTCGTGGACAGGTCGTCGCGGGCCACTGGCAGCGGAGCGGGCCTGATTTTAGTGTCTCCCGACGGGTCACATTTCCAGTATGCTTTGCGTTTCGATTCTCGCATCTCAAATAATGAAGCAGAATATGAGGCCCTGATCGTTGGTCTCGAACTGGCCATTGTCCTCGCAATTCAGAATCTGTTAATTCATAGCGACTCCCAGCTCATTGTCAACCAAGTTCTTGGTGAATTCGAGGCCAAAGAAGAAAGGATGGCCTTATACAAGTCTCGTGTCCTCATCCTGCTCGCAAAACTGAAGACTTATGAAATAACTCATATTCCTCGCGAGAAGAACCAACTTGCCGATTCCTTAGCAAAGCTCGCCTATGCATCAGAATCTGAGTTATCATATTCGATCCCCATCGAGCATCGTCAGGACCTGAGTATCGACCAAGCAACTCTTGAGCAAGTAATATCGGTACAATCATCTCCATGCTGGATGGATCCAATCATCCTTTATCTCAGAGACGGATACCTACCAGAGGACAAGAAAGCTGCAAGACAGATTCGCCTTTGGGCTGCCAGGTATACCTTGCAAGACGGAATATTGTTGCGCAAGAGCTTTTCCTTGCCTTATTTAAGGTGTCTTCATCCAGAAGAAGCACTTCGTGTTCTAGACGAAGTACACCAGGGGGCATGTGGTAATCACCCCAGGGGGCGATCCCTAGCATATAAGGCGATGCGGCAAGGATATTATTGGCCCACTATGAAAGCAGATGCAATTGAATTTTCTAAAAAATGTGACAAGTGCCAACGATATTCACCTATACCTCATGTACCATCCGAACGGATGACTCCAGTTGATAGCCCTTAGCCTTTCGCTCAGTGGGGGGTCGATATCATTGGGCCCTTGCCCATGAGAAAGGGACAAAATAAGTTCGCAATTGTGGCGGTTGATTACTTCACCAAATGGGCCGAGGCAGAACCATTAGCCAAGATTACTGAGAAACAAACTACTAAGTTCATATGGAGAAATATCATATGCCGTTTCGGACTCCCTCACACTATAATTACCGACAACGGAACGCAGTTCGACAACGCGGCCTTTGATGAATTTTGTGAAAAATGGAAGATACGTAATCTCCGAACTTCTCCATATCATCCTCAGGCGAATGGGCAGGTTGAGGCAGTGAACAAAATCATTAAGCACCATTTAAAAACAAAGCTTGGTGAATGCAAAGGTGAATGGCCAGAACTTCTACCAGAGGTATTATGGGCAAATAGGACTACAACTCGTACATCAACGGGTGAGACCCCTTTTTCCTTAGCATTTGGTGTCGATGCGGTAGTACCAGTGGAAATTCAAGTGCCCTCGTATCGGATCGAACAGTATGACCCCACAGGTAATCAGGAAGATCTTCGACTTCATCTCGACCTCTTGGAAGAACGAAGAAATACCTCCCAATTACAAGCGATCGCATATCAGCAACATATTGCTCGCTATCAAAATGCTAAAGTTCGGCCTAGGTCCTTCCAGCTCGAAGATTTGGTCCTGAGGCAAAGACTCGGGGTTCCCGCTCGTTCGCTGGATCCAAATTGGGAAGGCCCTTATTGGGTTATTAAGATTGTGCGACCCGGTACTTATTACCTCGAAGACATGCAGGGAAGACCCGTACGTCGCCCTTGACACGTAGAGCATTTGCTACAATACTATCCCTAGATTCGATGTAGTTCATGACGACATTTCGTGAATAAAGTAAAAAGATATCTTTTGGTCACTACTCCATTAACTTGGACCTGAATAGCCCCGAAGAAGATGCAAACGATCTCTTGGCCAATTGCCTACCTTTGGTAGCGTTAAATTCACCCAGGATGGTCGCATTTCCATTTTATGGATCGAAAACAACACTGCAGAAGAGCTTGTTTGTATTCTCGACCATCCTTCTACCCTTGGTAAATTTGGAGTCTCAATCGATAGATCAGTCTATCTCCACGAGGGTATGGTCATCACGACCCCCCGGATTGAGCACAACTCTTCTCAATCGATAGATCAATCTATCTCCACGAGGGTATGGTCATCACGACCCCCCGGATTGAGCACAACTCATTCCTCGATCGATAGATCAGTCTATCTCCACGAGGGCATGGTCACTACGACCCCTCGGGTTGAGCATAGTTCATTGAAACAAGGAGGCATTCATTGCATGAAAGGGAAAGAGAGTGAACAAGAACAACACTACTTCCAAAAAATAACTTTTCATTAATATCGAATGTTTACAAGTATCAGCTCGCAAGTACAGGAGAAAGGAAAATAAAAAGGAAAATCAATCTCTCGGAGGAGGAGCCGTGCTCTCGACTTCAGGGCCCATTTCTGGAGCCCCTCCAGCCTGCGTGGCTTCGGTCACCTCGTTCTCAGCAGCAGCTTGCTCCTCTGTAGCTATGATGGTCGCGACTCACCCAAATTCCCCCATATCGAAGGATGGGGACATTCGTTGCACTACTCTTAGCGCAAAGTCGCGACCAGCATTATATGACTCATATCTCTCATCGTCATATAGCTGCGAAGTCCGCAACTCGGAAATTGCCCGAGGTCCTTCCTCCGAGAGCATTTTTACAAGGGCGACTTTCTCCTCGTCCCAGTGGATCGAGTCGTCCTTGAGTTGTGCAAGAGCGGAGCGCTCCTTCTCCAAGTTGTCATTGGCTTCTTTGAGCTGCGACCTGGCCTCCGCTAGCAGCTCCTCCAACGAGATCTTGTCTTGGCGAAAGATCTCCCTCTCTCTCTCCGCTTTCTCCTTCAAACCCGAGAGCTTCGCGAAGTTAGAGTCCAAGGCCTGATACCTGTCGGTCAGGACTTGGATTTTCTCGATAAGGATCTTTTTCTCCTCATCTCTCTTCGTGATCACTGCCTCACGGGCCTTGAGCAGTTGATCCCGTCCCTGGACCGCCTTCTCCAAGGCGATCCTCTTGCCTTCTGTCTCATCGATCACGCGACGAGCGGCGACGATATCTCGCTTCGTCCGCAGGATGAGATCTAAGCCCTGCAAAATGAAAAAGAAAAACTTGAGAAAAAATGCTTGAGAGCCCTAAAATAATGAAGTTAAAAATAAATCTCCAAGGTCTTACCTGAACCATTCTTACCCCCGCCTCGAGGAAGAGGTTCTCAGGGCTTGGCTCGGGAAGAGAGCCAAAAGTTTGGGGGGAAACGTTCTCGAACAAAAATTTACAGATTGGGTGGAGGTGGCGAGGAATAGAATATGTCCCACCTCCAGATGGCTGGGCAACGACCAACCCAGCCGGGCTCGCGACAGGCGGGTTCAACGACTCGGGAGGCGGGGCCATTGACTCGCGAGCAGGTCCCTGCTCGACAGCAGGGATCATCTCGCGAGCAGGTCCCTACTCGACAGCAGGGATCATCTCGCGTGAAGGAACCGGCTCGCTAGGTTCCATTTGCTCGCGAGCCTCTTCAACTGGGGGCAATTGGACCCTGCCCCATCCGGGGAGTTATCAGTGATGTTAATCACTGGCGGTCCAGGTGCGACCACCAGTGAGGGAAGGATGGGCACCGCCGGTGCACCCACCGTGCTCGCGAGAAGAGCAGGTTGGTCGCTACCCTTGCGGGCGGATGGTTGAGAAGGTTCGGCGGTCTTTTTCTGCCTTTTTGAGTTTGTGCCTTTTAATCGAGGCAACAGTCCCCTCTTTTCTCCCGCCTTTGTCATTGCGACTTCTTCTCTGGATATTAATCCCGCTGCTGCGAGTCGAGAGGGAGACAACCAAGCCTCGATGTGCCTATCACCAACAGGCACCTTGTACACCCTGACTATCTTCTCGTTGATCCCCCCTTCGAATTTGGTTTTTTCAAAGCCGGGATACCTGCGAGCATAAACAGAGGTCAAACAATGAATTGAAACCCTAAAATCTTAGCTGGAGAAAACTGTACAATGTGGGACTGTGCCTACGTTCACAGAAAAAATGGGTAACTCCTGGACCCCTGGAGGAAGCAGACTCTCAGTTCCCGGAAGCATAGAACCACCGTTTCCTCCACCCGAGATAGTTCGAGGAGGGTTTTCCCAGCACGAAGTTATCCTGGTGCCAGTAGCACAGGTAGTACCAGCCTTCGCTGGAGGGTGCTTTTTTCAGACGGAACATAAGGAGGAACTCCTCCGCCGTGAGCTCCCCATTGTCGGCCTGAGCCCAGAAGGCAAAGGAGCCCAAAACTACCCTCCATTCGTTCACGATGAGTTGCCTAAGGGCAATCTTGTAACATCGGAGAACGTCGTGTATGAAGGGATGGAGGGGGAGGCGTACCCCCAGGATGAGTTGGTACTCATAAAAAGCTACACATCCTGGGGGAGGGGAGTCTGGTGTCTCTCCATCTCCGGGCAATCGGAGAATGACTGAGTCAGGGATCAGATGTCTCTCCTGTAACTCAGCTAGCCGGTCCTCCGATAAAACAGAAGGATATCCGGATGCTGTGTATCTCCCTGCCGGAACCCTCGCACTGCTAGAAGCAGAGGATTCCGGAGTGGCATCACCTAGAAGGACGGTGGTCTCGTCAGAGTTCCCAGCCATGAGAAGATTAAAAGAAGAAAAAGGGGAAAAAGGAAATATACCAAGTACAGAAAAAGAAAGGAAGGAGGAACACCAAAGGAAGAAGATGGAGAGGGAAATGACTGGAGAATTCTTTCCTTCGAAAACTTCTGTAGAAAATCAGAGAAATGGCGGACTCCGTATATTTATAGGCAATCATTCCGCCGCATCTGGTGACACGCGGCAGCCCCCCTTTGGAGAGGCAGTCGAGCAGGCACGCCCATTAACTCTCCGAACACGTGGTGAGCGTCTCTTCACTTTTTGTCTGCGGAAAGGCTGCGGAAAGCTGGCGCTCATTAATTCCAGCCCATCATGTATGGTTCCGTTCTCATAGAAGACAGCGGGCGGTTACTGTTAACGTCAGATTTTGTAACAGGATCCCCCGGACGTTCACCTTCTCTCCAACAAAGATTTCCTCCGCCAAACCTGAAAGAACACAGACAGCAACTAAGGGTGGCTGGGGTCCAGCCGTTAGCCCTCCGATGCTTAAGTCAGGCCAAAGTAAGAAGAAGAGTAGCCAGGCAAAACGGGACAGAGATCGAATATTGTGTGTACCTTTCCCTTAATGGAGTCATCCATTTATATAGATCTGAAGCGGTTCAATCTGTTACGCAAGATATCGAGATCTCGCTGATCTCGTGTACGATACTGAGATCTTGCTGATTTCGTGGGATAAGATCCTCATCTTTAAAGACGAGATCCAACCTAATGACTTATTTTGGCAATCACGTTCCTTGATGGCAATCCCTTGAGATCCGGAACCACCAGAGAAGATAGGCCCAAAAACCGACCTATACGGGCTGCCGGTAGGCATAGTAATAGCGTTGATCGCTCATGTAGAGCTGGAAACCGTAGTTGGAGTCATAGCCAGTGAAAAGGAAGGAGACGCCGACAAGACGGAAACCACCGAACTGGGTGTAGCTCTGCCTGGCATCGCAGAGGGATTGGACAAGCTGCTCGACGGTAATCGGGTGCTGGTACTGAAGGTTAAGAGATGTAGCCGCAGGAAAGCTGTTCACATGTTGGAACATGGTAGCGAGTCCAAGTGCTCGCTCATTTTGACGTAACACCTTTCAACGACTTGTGAGAAGGTCTGCTCGCTGTTCAAGAAGGGAATCTTTGGTTTGCTTTATCTGACCATTGGCTATGGGAGCTCGAAACCTTGCAAATAGGTGCTCCATATTTATCCATCCTGCGACTCTCGAGCATATGTTCTCGAGAGTCGAATGGGCACTTCCGTACTTTTCCGATCTGCGGCTTGTGATCAGATGATCTCGAGAGTCGGATGGGCATCCTGCACTTACCCGATCTGCGACTCTCGATCAGATGATCTCGAGGGTCCAATGGGTACTTCCGTATTTACCCGATCTGCGACTCTCGCTCAGGTGTTCTCGAGAGTTGAATGGGCACTTTCGTACTTTCTCGATCTGTGACTCTCGATCAGATGATCTCGCGAGTCGAATGGGCGTCCGTGTACAATCTTTAATAGCTGAGCTGGATCTCCATTATTTTGCCTATAACAGATGCCCCCCAAGTCCTTGCCGCCAAGAATTTTGAAGGGAAGGACTTAGCTCACTACCACACGTAACCGCCCGCTGCCTTCATCGAGAACGGAACCTCACATGATGGGCTGGAATTAATGAGCGCCAGCTTTCCGCAGCCTTTCCACAGACAGAAAATGAAGGGGCGCTCGCCACTTGTTTGAGGAGTTAATGGGCGTGCCTGCTCGAGTGCTGCGCCGAAGGAGGGACTGCCACGTGCCATCAGATGCGGCGGAATGATTGCCTATAAATATACAGAGTCCGCCATTTCTCTGGTTTTCTACAGAAGCTCTTCGAAAGGAATTTTTCTGCAGTCAATCTTTTTCTCAGTCTCCTTCCTCCGGCGCTCCTTCTTTTCCTTTCTTTCTTTTCTGGGTATAGGCTTCGGTTCTCTTCTTTTTCATAATCTTCTTAAAAACTCCATGGCTGGGAACTCTGACGAGACCACCGTTCCTCTAGGAGATGCCACCCCGGAATCCTCTGCTTCTAGCAGTGCGAGAGTTCCGGCAGGGAGATATACAGCAGCCGGATATCCTTCTGTTCTATCGGAGGACCGACTGGCTGAGTTACGGGAGAGATACCTGATCCCCGACTAAGTCGCTCTCCATTTGCCCGGAGATGGAGAGACACCAGACTCCCCCCCCCCCCCCCCCCCCAGGATGTGTAGCTTTTTACGAGTACCAGCTCATCCTAGGGGTACGCCGCCCCCTCCATCCTTTCATACGCGCTGTTCTCCGGTGCTACAAGATTGCCCCCGGGCAACTCATCGTGAATGGATGGAGGGTAGTTCTGGGCTCCTTTGCCCTCTGGGCTCAGGCCAGCAATGGGAAGCTCACGGCGGAGGAGTTCCTTCGTATGTTCCCTCTGAAAAAGGCACCCTCCAGCGAAGGCTGGTATTACTTGTGTTACTGGCACCGGGATAACTTCGTGCTGGGGAAACCCTCCTCGAACTATCCCGGCTGGAGGAAACAGTGGTTCTACGCTTCCGGGAACTGGGAGTCTACTTCCTCCAAAGGTCCAGGGGTTACCCGTTTTTTCTGCGAAGGTAGGCACAATCCCACATTGTGCAGTTTTCTCCAGTTAGGATTTTAGAGTTTTTACTTCATTCTTTGACCTTTGTTTGTGCTCGCAGGTATCCCGGCCTTGAGAAAACCAAATCTAAAGGGGGGGATTAACGAGAAAATAGTAAAGGTGTACAAGGTGCCTGTTGGTGACAGGCACATCGAGGCTTGCTTGTCTCCTTCGCGACTTGCAGCAGCGGGCCTAATATCCAGAAGAGAGGTTGAGATGACGAAGGCCGGAGAGAAGAGAGGTCTGCTGCCCCAACTGAAGGGCACAAGCTCCAAGAGGCAGAAGAGAACACCTGCCGAACCATCTCAATCATCCATTCGCACTGGTAGCGATCAACCTGCCCCTCCCGCGAGCATGGCGGGGGACCCGACTGGGCCCACTATTCCCTCACTGGTGGTCGCACCTGGACCGCCAGTGATTAACATTGCTGACAATTCCCCAGATGGGGCGGGGTCCGGCTGCCCCCCAGCTGAAGAGGCTCGAGAGCAGATAGAGCCTCAAGAGCCGGCTCCTGCTCGTGAACTGATCCCTGCTGCCGAGCAGGGACCTGCTTGCGAGTCGATGCCTCCCCCTCGCGAGACGGCCGGGTTGGTTGTTGCCCAACCATCAAGGAGCGGGACATATTCTATTCCCCGCCACCTCCATCCAGTATGTAAATTTTTATTCGAGAACGTTCCCCCTCATGCCTTCGGCTCTCTTCCCGAGTCAAGCCCCGAGAACCTTTTCCTCGAAGCGGGGGTGAGGATGGTTCAGGTAAGTCCTTGTCAAGACCTGCTTTAATTTGTTATTACGTTCCGGAATACTTTCTCACATTTTTCATCACTTTTGCAGGGCTTAGATCTTATCCTGCGAACGAGGCGTGATATCGTTGCCGCCCGTCGCGTGATAGATGAAGCTGAGGGGAAGAGGACTGCCTTGGAGAAGGCAGTTCAAGGAAGAGATCAGCTGCTCAAGGCCCGTGAGGCGGTGATCACGAAGAGAGATGAGGAGAAGAAGATCCTCATCGAGAAAATCCAAGTCCTGACCGACAGGTATCAGGCCTTGGACTCAGACTTCGTGAAGCTCACGGGTTTGAAGGAGAAGGCTGAGAGAGAGGGGGAGATCTTCCTCCAAGACAAGATCTCGTTGGAGGAGCAGTTCGCGGAGGCTAGGTCGCAGCTCAAGGAGGCCAACGACAACCTGGCCAAGGAGCGCTCCGCTCTTGCACAACTTAAGGACGACTCGATCCACTGGGACGAGGAGAAAGTCGCCCTTGTAAAAATGCTCTCGGAGGAAGGTCCTCGGGCAATTTCCGAGTTCCGGACTTCGCAGCTATATGACGACGAAAGATACGAGTCGTATGATGCTGGTCGCAACTTTGCACTAAGAGTAGTGCAACGAATGATCCCATCCTTTGATATGGGGGAATTTGGTCGAGTCGCGACCATCATAGCTGCAGAAGAGCAAGCTGCTGCTGAGAACGAGGTGACTGAAGCCACGCAAGCTGGAGGGGTTCCAGAAATGGGCCCTGAAGTCAAGAGCACAGTTCCTCCAAGAGATTGATCTTTTTGTTTTCCTCTCTTGTACTCGCGAGCATATATTGTAAACATTCATTATCAATGAAAAGATTTTTTGAAAGTGTTGTTCTTCTTGTTTACTCTTTCCCTTTCATGCAATGAATGCCCTCCTGTTCTTGTTTTACTTTCTTTTCGTGCACTGAATGCCCTCCTGTTGCAATGAGTTATGCTCAACCCGGGGGGTCGTAGCGACCATGCCCTCGTGGAGATGGACTGATCTATCGATTGAGAGATAATGTGCTTAATCCGGGGGGTCGTAGCCACCATGCCCTCGTGGAGATAGACTGATCTATCGATTGAGAGATAATGTGCTCAATTCGGGGGGTCGTAGCGACCAAACCCTCGTGGAGATAGACTGATCTATCGATTGAGACTCCAAGTTTGCCTCCAGGTTTACCAAGGGTATGAAGGTCATCCATAAAATGGAAATGCGACCATCCTGGGTGAATTTAACCCTACCAAAGGTAGGCGATTGGCCAAGGGATTGTATGCATCCTCTTCAGGGCTATTCAGATCCAAGTTAATGGAGTAGCGACCAAAAGATATCTTTCGCTTTATTCATAAAAAGTTGTTTATGAACTACATCAAATCTAGGGTTAGTATTGTAGCAAATGCTCCACGTGCCAAGGGCGACGTACGGGCTTCCCTTACATGTCTTAAAGATAATAAGTACCGGGTCGCACAATCCTAATAACCCGATATGGGCCTTCCCAATTTGGATCCAACGAACGAGCGGGAACTCCGAGTTTTTGCCTCAGGACCAAATCTCCGGGCTGGAAGGATCTAGGCCGAACCCTAGCATTTCGATAACGAGCAATACGTTGTTCATATGCTGCCACTCGTACTTGGGAAGCATTTCTTCCTTCTTCCAAGAGATCGAGATGAAGTCGGAGGTTTTCCTGATTACTCGCGGGGTCATACTGCTCGATCCGATACGAGGGCACTTGAATTTCCACTGGTACCACTGCGTCGACACCAAAAGCTAAGGAGAAAGGGGTTTCTCCTGTTGATGTACAAGCCGTGGTTCTATATGCCCATAATACTTTTGGCAGAAGTTCTGGCCATACCCCTTTACATTCACCTAGCTTGGTCTTTAAATGGTGCTTGATGATCTTATTCACTGCCTCGACCTGCCCATTCGCCTGAGGATGATATGGAGAAGTGCGGAGATTACATATCTTCCATTTTTCACAAAATTCATCAAAAGCTGCGTTGTCGAACTGCGTTCCGTTATCGGTAATTATAGTGTGAGGAAGACCGAAACGGCATATAATATTTCTCCATACAAACTTAGTAGTTTGTTTCTCAGTAATCTTGGCTAATGGTTCTGCCTCGGCCCATTTGGTGAAATAATCAACTGCCACGATCGCGAACCTATTTTGTCTCTTTCCCATGGGTAAGGGCCCGATGATATCGACCCCCCACTGAGCAAAAGGCCAAGGGCTATCAACTGGGGTCATCCGCTTGGATGGTACATGAGGTATAGGTAAATATCGTTGACACTTGTCACATTTTTTAGAAAATTCAATTGCATCTGCTTTCATAGTGGGCTAATAATATCCTTGCCTCATCGCTTTATATGCTAGGGATCGTCCCCTGGGATGGTTACCACATGCCCCCTGGTGTACTTCGTCTAGAACACGAAGTGCTTCTCTGGATGAAGACACCTTAAATAAGGCAAGGAAAAGCTTTTGCGCAATAATATTCCGTCCTGTAAAGTATACCTGGCAGCCCGAAGATGAATTTGCCTTGCAGCTTTCTTGTCTTCTGGTAGATGTCTGTCTCTGAGATAAAGGATGATAGGATCCATCCAGCATGGAGATGATTGTACAGATATTACATGCTCGAGAGTCGCTTGGTCGATACTCAGGTTCTGACGATGCTCGATGGGGATCGAATGTGATAACTCAGATTCTGGTGCAGAAGCGAGCTTTGCCAAGGAATCAGCAAGTTGGTTCTTCTCGCGAGGAATGTGAATTATTTCATAAGTTTTCAGTTTTGCGAGCAGGATGAGGACACGAGACTTGTATAAGGCCATCCTTTCTTCTTTGGTCTCGAATTCACCAAGGACTTGGTTAACAATGAGCTGGGAGTCGCTATGAATTAACAGATCCTGAACTGCAAGGACAATGGCCAGTTCGAGGCCAACGATCAAGGCCTCATATTCTGCTTCATTATTTGAGACGCGAGATTTGAAACGCAGAGCATATTGAAAATGTGACCCGTCGGGAGCCACTAAAATCAGGCCTGCTCCGCTACCAGTGGCCCGCGACGACCCGTCCACGAAGAGTGACCAAGGAGGCTGGTTGCTGGTCATGGTATTATCATCAGGAGAGTACGTGAATTCGGTGATGAAATCAGCCACGACCTGGCCCTTTACCACGGTCCTAGGGCAGAATGAGATATCATGCTTGCTGATCTCGACTGCCCATTTAGTTAACCGTCCGGAAGCCTCAGGTTTTTGAAGGACTTGTCGTAGCGGATGATTCGTCGGTACTAAAATAGCGTGGGCTTGAAAGTATGGTCGCAGTTTTCGAGCTGCCGTGACTAAGGCTAGGGCCAGTTTCTCCATATCGGAATACCTAGTTTCTGCATCAACCATTGCTCGACTGATATAATAAATGGGCCTCTGCACCCCGGAATCCTCTCTTATTAAAGCGGCACTAACGGCCGTAGTGGACACAGAGAGATAAAGAATGAGTTGCTCATGTGCTACAGGTTTGGATAAAATGGGGGGTGTACTCATGTATAGCTTCAATTGTTGAAAGGCTTCCTCACATTGTGGCGTCCATTTCCAATCAGACTTGGCTGTTGCACGAAGGAGTTTGAAGAATGGTAAACACTTATCAGATGCTCGCAAGATGAACCTGTTTAACGATGCGATGCGACCAGCCAGACGCTAGACGTCCTTCAGAGTGGTGGGGGATTTCATCTCTATCAATGCTTTTATCTTCTCAGGATTTGCCTCGATTCCGCGTTGGCCAACCATGAACCCGAGAAATTTCCCTGCAGACACACCGAACGCACATTTTTTTAGGTTCAATTTCATTTGATACCTCCTCATTAGGTCGAAGGCTTCTCGAAGATCAGAAATATGATCATCTTCTATAGTGCTTTTTACGAGCATGTCATCAACATAGACTTCCATATTCCTACCAATTTGAGCAGCGAATATTTTGTTGACGAGACGTTGATAAGTGGCCCCTGCATTTTTAAGACCGAATGGCATTACCTGGTAACAATATAATCCCCGGTCTGTGATGAAAGCGGTATGCTGGCTATCAGGTGGGTGCATCATGATCTGGTTGTAACCAGAATAAGCATCCATAAAACTAAGCAGAGCGTGTCCAGCTGTTGAATCGACTAACTGGTCGATCCGCGGTGTCGGGAAGCTATCTTTGGGACATGCTTTGTTCAAGTCCGAATAGTCGACGCACATTCTCCATTTGCCATTAGGTTTCCGGACGAGAACTACGTTCGCGACCCACTCTGGATAGTCAACTTCTTTTATGAAATTGACCGTGAGTAGCTTTTCAACTTCAGCTTTGATCGCCATTTGCCTTTCTGCAGTGAAGGCTCGTCGACGCTGGTGTACGGGTTTATGCTTTGGATCGATATTGAGACGATGTACGATAACGTTGGGGTTGATGCCTGGCATATCTTTATGAGACCAAGCGAACACGTCCTGGTATTCAGTGAGGAAACGGACCAGATCTCCACGGTGGACACTGGTTAAAGAGGATCCAATGTACACGATTTTAGACGGGTGTCTTCAATCAGATGAATCGCCACTGTTTCCTCCCCAGGAGTTCCTGATTGAAGAGCATTCTCTCTCGGATCCAACGAGGTGTTGGTGGAGAAGGTGGGTGAACCTTGTTTTATCTCCATAACGGGTGTTGCTTGAGCCGACTTCCGATCCTGTAAGGCTATCTGATAGCAAGACCGCGCCTCCTGCTGACTTCCTCGCACGACCTCGATACCATTTGGGGTAGGAAATTTGACACACAGATATGAAGGATGCAAAGCTGCCCCGACCTTAGTAAGAGATGGCCGCCCCAAAATGGCGTTATACGCTGATTTTCGATCCACCACGAGGAAATTTACGAAGATGGTGGTCTTCGCTGGACTTTCTCCGAAAGTCACTGGGAGATCAATGCTTCCTTCAGGTGTTACTACCTCACCTCCGAAGCCGACGAGGGGGGTCGAAACTGGTTTGAGCAGGCTTCTGGCAAGTGCCATTTTGTTGAAAGCCTCCAAGTATAGAATATCGGCTGAGCTGCCTGTATCCACCATAATTCGATGTGTCAGATAATTTGATACCTTCAATGTGACTACGATAGAGTCTTTGTGAGGGAAGTGAATTCCCTTTGCATCTTCGAGAGTGAAGGAAATTGGAGGATCGCTGGTCTTCGACGAGCTAGACGTCTGTTCCAGCCAGTAGATTTGTTGGGGTTCTTTGGACACCTTTCGAGTGTATGCTTTTCTGGAAGCTTGAGAATCGCCCCCGCAAGCTGGTCCTCCGATGATGGTGCGAATTTCCCCCGTAGGCTCAGCGTCCTCTTGGTCAGTTTGATGATGAGGTTGTTCCTTTTGGCGAGACGAGGTGTTCGCCCTTTCTGGTGATCGATTTTTACGAGCAACATAATCCTGGAGATGGCCTTTTCGAATGAGAGCTTCGATATGGTCCCGTAGAGAGATGCAGTCCTGGGTTCTATGCCCATGATCTTTGTGGAAGTAACAGAACTTGCTCTTGTCTCTCTTCTCGGGATCGGATTTGATCTTTGCAGGCCACTTCACATATGGCTTGTGTTTAATCTCCATTAGAACCTTTTCATGAGACCGATTAAGAGGAGTGTAGTTATGATATTTACCGGAATAAGGCTTCTTGGGAGAACGTTCGCGTTGATCACGACGATATTTTTTATCTGTAGAAGAGGCTCCTTCTGGCTTGCGTTTCTTACCCTGTACTCCATGGCGTGTCAATGCGACTTCTTCTACATTGATATATTTCTGAGCTTTGGCTTGGAACTCTGCCATAGTTTTTGGAGGGCTCTTGTCTAAAGCGAACCTAAATTTCTCGCTCGTTATTCCGGCTATGAGGGCTGCGAGGCCTTTTTCTTCAGTATAACCTTCAGTTTGAACGGCTTCAGCGGTGAACCGTACTGTGAACTCCTTTATCGTTTCCCCATGCTGCTGTTTTAGATTCATTAAATGGGAGGCTGGCTTCTTGATGCGGATGCTTCTCATGAATTGAGAAAGGAATATCTCCGATAACTGAGAAAAGGAGCTGATGGAACGAGGCTTTAATCCTCGGAACCACGTACGAGCTGCCTCCTTCAATGTTAGGGAAAAAGCCCTACACATGATTTCTGAACCATGTCCCTCCAACTCCATGAGGGACCTGTATGTTTCCAGGTGTTCAAGAGGGTCGCCAATACCTGTGTACGGGGTGATAACAGGCGTTCGATACTTTCTGGGTAATGGGGCTTCCATAACCTCGCTGGTAAAGGGGGACTCGGATTGATGTATCGCCGCCATGACGACAGATGGCCGATTTGCCTGGTATCGCTGCTCCATGACATCAAAACGATCATGGATTCTTTTGAGATCTCCTTCCCATGGTAGGGTATAGCTTGATGTTTCGGCGGTGGAGCCCTGCGGTTGAGGTTGTCGGGACGAACTAGAATGTATGGAATGTGGAGACGGCACAGGGAGATGGCTGCCAAGTGGTGGGACCTGTGGTTCGTCCATAGAATGTCTAGATGCCACTGGTATGGGCTGCGGTGGTAACCCTTCGGAGGCTTGTCTTTGCGGTTCGGGGAAATGCTGATCAAGCCGATTTGACAGCGCCTGAACTCCGGCGTTTAGAGTTAGGAGAGTGTTTCCGAGGAAACGTAGGACATCGTCTTGATTTCCAGAAGCCTCCAATAATGGATTTGTTGATGGCATATTCGGGGCTCCTTGAGGGATGTTCGTCGAGGCAGGTGGAAGGGTAGGTACGGATTCCGTCTCATCGGGCGGAGGTGTTTCCTGCCTTGAAGTCGAAGGATGAACAGCCTTTTTAGGAGGCATCGCGGAAGGATTTCGATCAGTAGAACGATTGATTTTGATGATCAAGTCGTTCCCACAGACGGCGCCAAACTGTTAACGTCAGATTTTGTAACAGGATCCCCCGGACGTTCACCTTCTCTCCAACAAAGATTTCCTCCGCCAAACCTGAAAGAACACAGACAGCAACTAAGGGTGGCTTGGGTCCAGCCGTTAGCCCTCCGATGCTTAAGTCAGGCCAAAGCAAGAAGAAGAGTAGCCAGGCAAAACGAGACAGAGATCGAATATTGTGTGTACCTTTCCCTTAATGGAGTCATCCCTTTATATAGATTTGAAGCGGTTCAATCTGTTACGCAAGATATGGAGATCCCGCTGATCTCGTGTACGATACTGAGATCTTGCTGATTTCGTGGGATGAGATCCTCATCTTTAGAGACGAGATCCAACCTAATGACTTATTTCAGCAATCACGTTCCTTGATGGCAATCCCTTAAGATCCTGGAACCACCAGAGAAGATAGGCCCAAAAACCGACCTATATGGGCTGCCGGTAGGCATAGTAATAGCGCTGATCGCTCATGTAGAGCTGAAAACCGTAGTTGGAGTCATAGCCAGCAAAAAGGAAGGAGACACCAACAAGACGGAAACCACCGAACTGGGTGTAGCTCTGCCTGGCATCGCAGAGGGATTGGACAAGCTGCTCGACGGGAATCGGGTGCTGGTACTGAAGGTTAAGAGATGTAGCCGCAGGAAAGCTGTTGACATGTTAAAACATGGTCGCAAGTCCTAGTGCTCGCTCATTTTAACGTAACACCTTTCAACGACTTGTGAGAAGGTCTGCTCGCTGTTCAAGAAGTGAATCTTTGCTTTGCTTTATCTGACCATCGGCTATGGGAGCTCGAAACCTTGCGAATAGGTGCTCCGTATTTATCCATCCTGCGACTCTCGAGCATATGTTCTCGAGAGTCGAATGGGCACTTCTGTACTTTCCCGATCTGCGGCTTGTGATCAGATGATATCGAGAGTCGGATGGGCATCCTGCACTTACCCGATCTGCGACTCTCGATCAGATGATCTCGAGGGTCCAATGGGTACTTCCGTATTTACCCGATCTGCGACTCTCGTTCAGGTGTTCTCGAGAGTCGAATGGGCACTTCCGTACTTTCCCGATCTGCGACTCTCGATCAGATGATCTCGCGAGTCGAATGGGCGTTCGTGTACAATCTTTAATAGCTGAGCTGGATCTCCATTATTTTGCCTATAACAGTTACGTGTGATAGTAAGCTAAGTCCTTCCCTTAAGAATTCTTGGTGGCAAGGACTTGGGGGGCATCTGTTATAGGCAAAATAATGGAGATCAACTTAGCTGCTAAGAATTTACGCGGACGCCCATTCGACTCTCGAGATCATCTGATCGAGAGTCGCAGATCGGGTAAATGCGGAGTGCCCATTTGACTCTCGAGATTATATGATCGAGAGTCGCAGATTGGATAAGTATGGGGCACTCATTCGACTCTCGAGATCATATGCTCAAGAGTCGCTGTTATAGTCGAAATAGCGAAGATCATCTGCTGGAGATAGACCTCGCGAGCACCTTTATCCGACTATCGAGAACGTCTGTTCGAGACTCGCATATTCTGAAGATACTCCGATCTCGCGAGCACCTTTATCCGACTATCGAGAACGTCTGTTCGAGGCTCTCTTCCTATCTTCCTCTTCGTCCCAGGTTCTGATGCACACTAGAGGCTCGTAAATTAGGAAAACGATGCCCGACTACCAAAGCTTCGAGAAGTTGTGTTTTTTCCTGCGAGCAGACCTTCTCACAAGTTGTTGAAAGGTGTTACATCTAAATGAGCGAGCACTTGGACTCGCGACCATCTTCTAACATGCGAACATCTTTCTCTGTGGCGACACCCCTTAGCCTTCAGTACCAGCAGCCCGTATAGGCTGATTTTGGGCTTATCTTCTCTTATGGTTCCGAATCTCAAGGGATTGCTATCAAGGAACGTGATTGTCAAGACAAGTCATTGGGTTAGATCTCTTCTCTAAGGATAAGGATCTTATCCCACGAAATCAGCGGGATCTCGGTATCGTACACGAAATCAGCGGGATCTCGATATCTCACGTAACAGATTGGACCCTTCCAGATCTATATAAGGAGAAGACTCCATTAAGATACAGGTACACAATATTCAATCTCTAGCCTCGTTTTGCCTGGTTATTCTCTTGCTCTGCCTGACTTAAGCATCGGAGGGCTAACGGCTGAACACCAGCCACCCTTAGTTGCTTTCTGCCTTCTTACAGGTCCGGTGGAGGAAATCTCTGTTGGAGAGAAGGTGAACGACCGGAGGATCCTGTTACAGAATCTGACGTTAACAGAAGTGGTAAAATTATTGAAAAATCTGATCCGGTGAAGGTTTCAACGCTTAATGATCCGGTATCTTCCAAAGACGATGATGGACCTAGCATCGCCATGAATGAAAAAGAGCCATTGAAAGAATATAGGCCCGTTGCTCCATTCCCCCAACGCTTAATTTCAGCTAAACCTCAAGATAAATATCAGGAATTTTTAGAGGTTTTCAAGCAAGTCAAAATCAACATCCCATTGTTGGATGCCATTAAACAAATACCGTCATATGCTAAATTTTTAAAAGACCTTTGCACGGTTAAAAGAAAAATACATGTGTGTTGAGCTCTTAATTGTGCATATTCTAACCCCAATTCATCACTCATTATGTACGGTTTTCATGTTTAAAGGACTAATCTAATGCATGATTTGTGATTGTAGGAACAATTGTAGGAACAAGATGGAGTTTTTACCAATTGAAGGATAAATAGAGCTCTTTATGAGCATTGAAGACCATTGGATGAAGGTTGAAGGAGGATCAAAGAAAGACAAAGCAAGGAGAGAAGAGAAAAGAAGAAACAAAGAAAGAAATGTAAAGAGAAAGGGCCTAGACCGGTCGTGAGACCGGTCGGCCAACCCCTATGCTTGTTGGACTGATCAGGAAGGCAGTCCGACCGGTCCAGACCGGTCGGCCAGAAGATTTTTTCCACTCCAGAGCTACAAGACTGTCTGACAGTGAGGCACGACCGGTTGTGACCGGTCGGCCAGACCAGTCCGACCGGTCGGCCATGCAAAAATGGCAGTTTCTATTTTCGGGCGCTGAAATTCTCTGCTCAAGTGCGTACGTTTACGCGAATTCTGGAAGCTTCTTACGCAAAGGACACCTCCAAGCTATAAAAGGACTTCTTCCCTTCATACCAAGGCATGCTAGGACGTGGGGATTGCTTAGGAGACTGATTCTACTTCGAGTTTCTAGTTTTCTTCCTGTTTTAGTTATTTTTTATGTTTTTGAGGCTTTTTAGTTCAAGGATGTTAGAGATGAACTAAAAGCTCTTAGCTAGGGCTAAGAGGTGAAGCTTTTGATTTTTTTTTGATGGATTAATGCAACCTAGGTTTCCTTTTTATGATTTAATTGATGAATTTTAGTTAATGTGAGTTTGAATCAAGTTCTTGTTGGGTTTTTACTTTGATCTCTTGATGACTCCGGGCTCATGTGATTCTTAGTGATCCTAACTTAGTAATTTACCTTCTGAGCATTGTTTATGCTTGTGTATTTCATTGATCTATCATCGACTCTGGGCATGGTAGATTCTTTGATTGCCTTGTATGCAATGGCCTGATTTTCATGTGGGAACTCATTCAACTAAAGTTCTTATCTTTTTGTCATAATCTGAAATAGTTGTTTGTTGATTGATTTTGATTTAATTAGAGTTCTAATCATTAGTTGTAATCAAGTCTAGTGACATGATTTGATGAAAGCTATGGTTGTGAATCTTAACTAGATTGGAAAGAGGCTTGGCCTACACAATTGAGTGTGCCCAAGTCCTGAGTATTATTGTGGGAATCAAATCAATGAATAAGCACTTGTTTTGGAAAATTGCTGATTGACCCGCTCTATATTCCGATCGGATAGAGATATGAATTCGATTCCGATTGAGTTGTGAGAGACCTAGTTATGTTGATGCATTGAAACTTATCAAAAGTGGATCCTTAGTGCTCTAGTGCCTTTTTAGATTGATATTACCTTACACATTCACTGTTTAAACCCAAATCACTATTTTTCAGCTTTAGTGCTTAATAGGATCTTAATTATTAGTTGTTTTAGTTAAATTCTGAGAATACTCATTCATAAATCTCTGTGGGAACGATACTCGGTCTTTCCGAATTATTACTACTTCGCAACCCTACACTTGGGGAGTGAACAAGTTTTTGGCGCCGTTGCCGGGGATTTCTATGCGATATTTTTAGAATTTTCTGAAATAACTTTTAGTTGAGATTGTGTTAAGATAGGTTTAGGATTTGTTTTGGTTTCTAGGGTAGGTTTTCTTCTAAATACTAACTTATTTTGTTTTGATTTTTGCAGGATTCTAACATAGGTCTAATTTAGGGAATTTTAGGAAGTTGAAGAAGAAGTAGGCATCTTAAGTCACAAATCAGGTTTTATCATTCTAACCCTACTCTTCTTCTTCTCCTACTCATTCCTACCATATTCATCTCTTGTAGAGTGGGTGGAGACTCCTTTTGGATCTCTGATAGGTTGGCCTTGTGCCGCCTGGATTTCTATTGGTCGGCTCTGCCGTCTTGGATCACCTTGTGCTCGGAGATTTCTCTTCTCAAACCTATTCTTCTTTCTTCTTTTTCTGCACTTTTCTCAAAAGACTCAAAGAGTGGGTGGGGAGTTCTCTGAACCCCTATTGACCAGGAGAAATCGGTCTCTATCCTTGCTTCTGGCTCAGCCATTACAAGACACCTTGTGCTTAAGTCTTATAGAGGAGTAAAGGAAGGAAGGAAGAATTCTTTTTCCTTTTTGTTTCATTCTTTTAGGTTTTGTATGCCACATTGGGCTCAGGGATCTAATAACCGACTCAATCGTGATGGAGTAATTGTTGAAGGGATTGATAGAGAGCCTCGTGCTAGGAAACATCAAAATTTTCCCGAAATTACTAGAGAGATGGCTGAAAATCAACCAAATCAAGGGGCTAATCAACATTAAAATCCAGCCCCAAACCTTACTGAATTGGATGAGAATGAAGTGGGGGATGTACCTTAACCTAGAACTTTACGTGACTATTTACAACCAGCTAGGACGAGTACTCCCTCTTGCATAATTTTCCCTCACAATGTGGGAAACATTGATTTTAAACTGGGGTTGATCCAACTTCTTCCTAGATTTCATGGACTCAACTCTGAGAGTGCATATCTACATATTAAGGAATTTGAAGAGGTTATTGCCATAATAAACTATGACAATGTGACCAAGGATACAATAAAATTCAAATTATTTCCTTTTTCCTTGAAAGAGAAGGCCAAATCATGGCTACATTCCTTAAGGCCAAGGTCTATTGGGACATGGGCTGAGATGACTAGGGAGTTTCTTAAAAAATTCTTCCCTACTCATCGAACTAATGCACTAAGAAGGGCCATAATGAACTTCGCCCAAAAAGAAGAAGAAACCTTTTTCCAATGTTGGGAAAGGTATAATGAGCTATTAAACGCATGCCCACATCATGGCTATGAACGGTGGAGGTTGATTAGTTTCTTCTATGATGGATTAAACTCAACCATGTGCCAATTTGAGGAGATGATGTGCAATGGGGAGTTCATGAACAAGGAAACAGAGGAAGCTTGGGATTATTTTGACATGTTGGCTGAAAACACACAAGCATGGGATACATCTAAGCCAACAAGTTCAAAACAACCCCAAGCCAAGGAAAAGGGAGAAATTTATGTTTTAAATGAGCAAGATGATCTAGGTTCTAGAGTGGCTAAACTCACACGAAAGGTCGAGGAGATGGAACTAAGGAAAGTGGACACAACCCAACAAAAAGGGGTTGTTGAAACTATTTGTGCCATTTATGCTTCCAATGTGCATCAAACGCCGGATTGTCCAACAATCTATGCGTTTCGAGAACTTTTATTTGAACAATCGAATGCTTTGAATAGTTATCAATGACCTTTTAGTACTCCAAATTCAAACACGAACAATTCTAGTTGGAGAAACAACCCTAACTTCAATTGGCCAAATGGAAACACGGCGAATCAAAATAATCCTCAAAGAGGGCCCCCAATGCAAATGGCCCCACCTCAAATGCCTATAGAAGATACCTTGAAAGCATTCATGGAAGGTCAAGCTCAAATAAATTAATCCAACCATACGATAATGCTTGAGCTTAAAAATTTGGTGGAGGAAATCAAGGCTCGCTTAAATGCAAGGGAAGGGATTCTTCTAGCCCAACTCATACCAAATCCAAAACCTCAATGCGAAATAAGCGTACCTGGTTCCTCTAACCAACACATGGAACATGCTAAGGCCATCACCACTCTTAAAAGTGGTAAAATTATTGAAAAATCTGACCCGGTGAAGGCCTCAACGCCTAAGGATCTGGTATCTTCCAAAGTGGATAATGGACCTAGCACCGCCATGAATGAAAAAGAACCATTGAAAGAATATAGGCCCGTTGCTCCATTCCCCCAACGTTTAATTTCAGCCAAACCTCAAGATAAATATCAGGTATTTTTAGAGGTTTTTAAGCAAGTCAAAATCAACATCCCATTGTTGGATGCCATTAAACAAATACCGTCATATGCTAAATTTTTAAAAGACCTCTGCACGGTTAAAAGAAAAATACATGTGCAAAAGAAGGTATTTTTGACAGAGAACGTAAGTGTCATTATCAACCACGGGATGCCCAAGAAATACAAAGATCCCGGTTGTCCAACAATATCATGTGTGATTGGAGACTACTGAGTGAAACATGCTTTACTTGATCTAAGGGCAAGTGTGAACTTAATCCCCTTTTCGGTCTATGAACAATTGGGTTTAGGTGAATTAAAACCCACCAAAACCACATTACAACTTGCTGACCGATCGATTCGTATTCCAAGAGGGGTGATTGAGGACGTTCTTGTCCAAGTTGACAAGGTCTACTACCCGGTGGATTGTATTGTCTTGGACACAAGACCCATGGTTAATATTGGCCCCCAAATTCCTGTCATACTTGGCCTCCCATTCCTAGCTACATCAAACGCTATCATAAATTGTAGGAGTGGGGTCATACAAATGTCTTTTGGCAATATGACGATTGAGTTGAATGCTTTCAATGTTGACAACCAATAAGAGGATGAAGATGAGGAGGTCCATGAAATAAACATGATCAATTCTATTGTGGAAGATGAATCCCTCTCACCTTTTTACTCCGGTCACTTAGACGAAGATGTGACTTACTCCCTTGATGAGAACGATGACATGATAAGGGATATGGTCACACTTTTAGAGTTGGTATCGGCATATGACGTTAGCCGAGAGAAGGATGTGGAAACAATACCTTTTTGTACTGAGAAATCAATTCATATTTCCACACCTTTGTGGATCATGCACACTGAACTCCACCAACCCTGGGATGATCCGTACTTGCAATATCAATGCCCAGGAAAATCTGATTGGAGACATATTTTTTCTGATAAATATGATGTTGTCTCCCCTTATACATGTGATGCACACATTAAGGAACCTGCTGATATTCATTTTTTGGATTTTCAATGGTTTATCTACACACATGTTTATTGTACAGTAGGATGTTGGATGACGTTACTGCGAAACCTTTTGATCCATCTAATGATTCTGCTTGACTTTATGCTTTTGTCTGAGTTGTTGGGATTAACCTCCTAGTCTGACGGAGGATGATTTTCTAGCATACCTTCCCATTAGGATTTGCTTTGATAGTTGAATTAATTTTGAAGTAATCCATCTTCAAAAGTTAATCTTGCCATGAAATATATGCTTCAGGAGATATCTCTTTTTCTCACTCCTTTTTGTTTTGTCATTGCTCTCATGTGTTGCATTCATTGTATACATTCTTACATTGAGGACAATGTAAAGTTTTGGTTGGGGGGTGAGAGAGATTCCTTAGATGAATCTGCTAGTTTTTGTGACATTTCGAGCAATGATGTAGAAATTTTTCAATTTTTCTAAAATTCAAAACTCTTTTGAAAAACTTTGATTCTATGCATTCGAGATGGCATAAGTATATGAAGAGGAGATACGAAGTGAGGGATGTTGCAAGCTTTGAACTTCTCTTAATATAATGGTTTTATATATGAATTCACCTATTTTTATGATTGATAGAAAATTTGAACACCTTTTGCACTTAGTTCACATTACACGATTTTCATGATTTGAAAGGATTATGTGATTTGTGGATTAACTAGACCTTGATTTAAGGTATTGAGAAACCAAGTCGGGGTACTTTGTCCATCCTTGTCCATGGGAAAATAACTAAAGATATGGATTTCTAAAAATCCTATCTAATGTAAAAGAAAAAAAAAGGAAAAGGAAGGATGAAATTGGGAATGATGGAAAAATGGTGGAAATTCCGATTAAGGCTACCTACTACCAACCGGGGGATGGTCTACCCGTAACCAAAGCCGAAAATGGGACGTAGTGTGAAAGTCATCGGAAGGACGGTAAGGCAAATTCCTGTCATAGGCTTGTTGTTGCTCTATACACCTTGAGATCTATAGTTTAGTTGATCTAGGAAAGAAGATAATCCCGAAAACTTATGAGATGAACTTTCACTATACACACTAGGTTGACTTTGTTCAAGTTCTTCTATTTATCAATCAATCAGCGGGAATTTCTTATAAACACTTATTATGTTCTGAGAGTTTAAGATTTCAACCTTTATCACCAAATTTCTCTGATTTTGGAGAATGAAACTTGTTTCACGCATGTTTTGCTCGGGACTACCAAAATGCTGGTTGGGGGGTGTGTTGAGCTCTTAATTGTGCATTTTCTAACCCCAATTCATCACTCATTATGCACGGTTTACATGTTTAAAGGACTAATGTAATGCATGATTTGTGATTGTAGGACAAGATGGAGATTTCACTAATTCAAGGCTAAATAGGAGCACTTTATATACATTGAAGATCACAAGACTAAGCATGAAAGGGTGGAAGAAGAAAGAAAGGAGAGAAAAGAAAGAAAGGAGAAAGCATAGTGGAGAAAGAAAGAAAGAAATAAAGAAGAAAAAGGCCTAGACCGGTCGGGCGACCGGTCTGCCAAGGAAGCTCGGCCGATCAAGACCGGTCGGCCAACCCCTATGCTCGCTGGACTGATCAGAAAGGCAATCCGACCGGTCGTGACCAGTCGGCCAGAGGATTTTTCTCACTCCAGAGCTGCTGGACTGTTTGACAGTGAGGCACGACCGGTCGTGACCGGTCGGCCAGGCCAGTCCGACCGATCGTCCGACCGGTCAGTCATGCAAAAACGGGAACTTTCTAAATTGGGCTCCGAAATTCTCTGCGCAAGTGCGTACTTTTACACGCAATCTGGAAGTTTCTTACGTAATGGACACATCCAAGCTATAAAAGGACTTCTTCCCTTCATACCAAGGCATGCTAGGACGTGGGGATTGCTTAGGAGACGGATTCTACTTCGAGTTTCTAGTTTTCTTCCTGTTTTAGTTGTTTTTCATGTTTTTGAGGCTTTTTAGTTCAAGGATGTTAGAGATGAACTAAAACCTCTTAGCTAGGGCTAAGAGGTGAAGCTTTTGATTTGTTTTTGATGGATTGATGCAACCTAGGTTTCCTTTTATGTTTTAATTGAAGAATTTTAGTTCAATATGAGTTTGAATCAAGTACTAGTTTGGTTTTACTTTGATCTCTTGATGACTCTAGGCTCATGTGATTCTTAGTGATTCTAAGCTTGAAAGCTTACCTTCTGAGCATTGTTTATGCTTGTGTAGTTCATTAATCTACCATCGACTCCGGGCATGGTATACCCTTTGATTGCCTTGTGTACAATGGGTTGATCTTCATGTGGGAACTCATTCAACTAAAGTTCTTATCTTTTGTTATAATCTGAAATAGTTGTTTGCTGATTGATTTTGATTTAATTAGAGTTCTAATCATGAGTTGTAATCAGGTCTAGTGACAGGATTTGATGAAAGCTATGGTTATGAATCTCAACTAGATTGGAAAGAGGCTTGGTCTACACAATTGAGTGTGCCCAAGGCCTGAGCATTGTTGTGGGAATCAAATTAATGAATGAGCAACTATTTTAGACGATTGTTGATTGAACCGCTCTATATTCCGATCGGATAGAGATATGAATTCGATGCCGATTGTGTTGGAAGAGACCTAGTTGTGTTGATGCATTGAAACTTATCAAAAGTGGATCCTTGGCGCTCTAGTGCCTTTTTAGATTGATATTACCTTACACATTCATGTTTAAACCCAAATCATTGTTTTCTAGCTTTAGTTCTTAATAGGATCTTAATTACTAGTTGTTTTAGACAAAATCTGAGAATACCCATTCATAAATCTCTGTGGGAACGATACTCGGTCTTTCCGAATTATTACTACTTCGCAACCCTACACTTGGGGAGTGAATAGTTTTGGTAGGTTTCAATTCACCTAACCCAAGTTGTTCATAAACCAAATATGGAATGAGGTTAACACTCGCCCCTAAATCAAGTAAGGCTTGTTTATTCCGGTAGTCTCCTATGATGCATGAGATGGTTGGACTACCCAGATCCTTGTATTTTTGGGGCACCTCTTGTTGGATAATAGCACTCAAATTCTCAGTCAAAAGTACTTTGTTGTGAACATTGTGTTTCCTTTTTACTGTACACAATTCGTTTAGAAATTTGGCATAGGATGGTATTTGCTTTATGGCATCCAACAACGGGATGTTGATCTTCACTTGCTTAAAAACCTCTAAAATTTGCAGGTTTTTGTCTAAATGTTTGGGTGAAATCAACCTTTGGGGAAACGGGACAACCGGCTTGTATTGCCTTTCCAGTTCTTTCTCTTGTGGAGTGTTGTTCGGGCTATCATCCTCTTTGGGAATTTTCGGATCATTAGGCTTTGAGGCCTTCATCGGATTAGATTTATCGATTATTTTTCCACTTCTCAAAGTGGTGATAACTTGAAGATGCTCCGTATGTTGGGAGGATGAGCTTGCATCTTGTATCTCAAATTGGGTCCTTGGGTTAGGAAGAGGTTGGGCAGGAAGTGTGCCTTTCTCCCTAACACTGAGGTGAGATTCAACTCTAGCCATTGAGGTTTTCAAGTCATTGATGGCTTGAGATGAATTTTGATTAAATTTTAATTGCTCTTGCATGAACCCATCAATTTTCAGAGAATTAGTCTTGTAATACTCATCTTGAACCGATACAAATGCACCTAACATCTCCTCTAGCATAGCTTTCGGTGTAATGACTAGGGATGGACCTAGTAAAGGTTGAACTTGAGGAGCATTGTTTGCATTCGCAGTGGGTCCATTCCTCCAACTGAAGTTAGGATGGTTCTTCCAACTAGAATTATACGTGTTTGAGTTTGGAACACTAAATGGCCGTTGAAAACTGTTTATGGCATTTGATTGTTCTTGTAAGATATCTTGGAATGCTGAAATTGTGGGACAATCTTGTGTTGCATGTTGATTTTCGTCTCTCCTTTCTTCAATTCTATGGCCTCGACTTTTCTTGTGAGGCTAGCCATACGTGCACTTATATTATCCTCTTTTGAGAGGACATTAATTCCTCCTTCTTCCTTTTGTTGGCTAGTCTTGAAATTTGTTGGTCTAGATGTATCCCAAGGCTGTGCATTCTCGGCCAATTCATCCAAATAGTCCCATGCTTCCTCGGCTTCCTTATTCATGAACTCCCCATTACACATCATCTCTATGAATTGGCACATGGGTGAAGTCAGTCCTTCATAGAAAAAGCTTATAACCCACCAAATTTTGTAGCCATGATGCGGGCATGCATTTAACAAGTCCTTAAACCTCTCCCAACATTGGAAGAAGGTCTCATCCTCCTTTTGGGCAAAATTCATGATAAGGCGCCTCAAAATGTTCGTTTTGTGAGTAGGGAAGAACTTTTTAATGAACTCCCTAGACATCTCAGTCCATGTGCCAATTGATCTTGGCCTTAATGCATGAAGCCAACCTTTAGCTTTCTCTTTAAGGGTAAAAGGAAATAATTTAAGTCTCACCACATCATCAGTTACATTTGCAAAGTACATTATGGCTATCACCTCATTAAATTCCTTAAGATGTTAATAGGCACTTTCATTGTCTAGTCCATGGAATTTCGGGAGGAGTTGGATTACTCTCGGTTTCAAATCTACGTTCCCTGCATTTTGTAGAAAAACTATGCATGAGGGAGTCCTCGCTCTTGCTGGTTGCAAGTAATCACGTAATGTTCTGGGTCGGGGAACATTCTCAACCACATTCTCTCCCGTTTCGGTTTGGTTTTGGCCCAGATTTTGATTGGCCATAGGATTGGGTTGATTTGCAGCCATACTTTCAGACAAAATTGAAGAATTTAAATGTCTCTTAGCACATGGCTCTCTATCAATTCCTTCGACTATTCCCCTTCACTAATGAGTCGGTTATTAGAATCTCGAGCCCAATGTGGCACGCAAATCCTAAAAGAATGAAACAAGAAAAAAGAATTCTTCCTTCCTTCCTTTACTTTTTCTCTAAGACCGAAGCACAAGGTGTCTTGCAATGGCTGAGCCAGAAGCAAGGATAGAGACCGATTTCTCCTGGTCAATAGGGGTTCAGAGAACTCCCAACCCACTCTTTGAATCTGTTGAGAAAAGTGCAGAAAAAGAAGCAAGAGGAATAGAATTGAGAAAAGAAATCTCGAAGCACAAGGTGATCGAAGACAGCAATGCCGACCAATAGAAATCAAGGCGGCACAAAGCCAACCTATCAGAGATCCAAAAAGGAGTCTCCACCCACTCTTCAAGAGATGAATATGATAGGAATGAATAGGGAAATAAGAAGAGTAAGGTTAGAAAGATAAAACCCGATTTGAGAACTTAAGATCCCTAACTTCTTCTTCAACTTCCTAAAATCCCTGCAAAAGAAAAGAATCAAAATAAAACAAACTAAGTTAGTACTATTCCTAAAAATTTCAATAGAAACTATCTTCAGAAATTTTGTAAAAATCGTAATAGTCCCTGGCAGCGGCGCTAAAAAACTTGTTCGCTTCCCCAAGTGTAGGGTTGCGATGTAGTAATAATCTTGGTAAGACCAAGGTCAATCCACAGGGACTTGTGTAGGAATTTACAAAACACTTCTAATGGTTTCTATTGAAGAATTAACTAAACAGAATTTAGTAATTTGTTTGAAGATAACAATTTTGAACTAAACTGAAAGTAATCAATTAATAAAAAATATTAGGGGTTTAAGGATCGACTTGTAGCAATCCTTGATGCTCAATTCGTTGTGGTTTCTCACTTTCTCAACTAGAATTGAAATTAAGTTCTATCTAGTTGGATAATAGAGCAGTTAAAACAATCAATCTGTCATATGTATGATTCATGTACATGATTCTCTCAATGCAAGCTAGGACTTGAGCACACTCAATTGCATAGGTCAGTCCCAATTCCAATAGGTTAAGATCACAACCATAATCATCATTAAATCCTGTCACAAGATAAAACTAGATCATGATTTGAACTTGATCCAAATCACATACACAATCTCACATACTTCAGAAATTTCAGAAAAATAGACCTTTAGTATGAAGCTCGCACATGAAGATCATAGATCTAGAGCGTATTGAATCCAATTCCTCGGATCATACAAGTCTAGACTAGCTCAAAAGAGTTAAGAACTCAAGCAATTCTTCTAAACATCCATGAGCCATCATAAGATTAAGAAAAACTACTTAGAACTTTATTTAAACTTCAAAACATTGTTCTTCACTAATAATCCAACTTGAAACCAAATCAAACGGATTGAAACATCTTAGATTCACTACAAGCTTCACCTCTTAGCCCTAGCTAAGAGGTTTAGCCGTTCATGATCCAAGGAAACATGAAAACAACTAAACAAAACATGAAACTAAAAGAACAAACTAGGAGGAGTTGTAGAACTTCAAATCCGACTTCTGTCGTCTCCTACCATGCTCAATCTCTTCTAGGATACCTTAGGAACATAGTGGAGGAGTCCTTTTATAGCTTTGGAACCCTATGTGCGAAGAAACTTCAAGAAACCCCGCAGATTTGGGTTTTGCGCAGAAATTTTCGGAGCTTGCAAAAGAAGTTTTCTTACGCAGCCGACCGGTCGGACCCCCTGTCCGGCCGATCGGACAATGTGCTTACAATTGAAATTTTCATTGGAGTATTTTTTACACAATTCGACCTACCATCCGACTGGTCGGCCGACCGGCCGGTGGACTTGCTTCAATCTGCTGAGTTTCTGGACATTGTAATGGATAGGCCGACCCTTCAACCGGCTGGTCGGCCAGTCTGTCCGGCCGGTCGGTGGGTGGGTCGGCTTCCATAAAAATGTGTCTAGAGATTTTGCTCTTTCTGGAGGGTTTGGCCGGCCGGTCAGTGGCTGTGACCGGCCGGCCGGTGGACATGAACTTGGTTGAAATCTTCAGCTTCTCCTCCATCTTCAATGTGCTTTTGCTCCACCTTTGGTCCTTCATTCCTTTAGTCTTCAAGATGCGTAAATTGTTAGTGCACTTTTCTGTGGCATACTAGTGTACCTTGTTTGTCAATCACTTACGTCAGTGAGTCTATTGTCGGTTGAGCCCAATGAAGACGAAGACCGAAGACTTAGATGGCCCCGCTGCATCAAGGAAGAAGAATCAGGTAAAAGTGGTGCCTTGATGCCTTACCCTTGACCAAAACCCAACCCCTTTGCTTCTTTGATGACCTTGACCATGTTAGGATACCCCTCGTCATCATAGATTGGCCCTAGGTGTCCCAAAGGAGCACCCAAACCTTGGCCATTCGAGGAGGGTTGTGATTTAGTGGGTCAGCTTGTAAATATGCTGAACCCAGGCCTGTCCGACCGGTCACGACCGGTCGGCTGGACTGGACCGACCGGTCAAGACCGGTCGGACGTATGTCCAGTTGATACAGCAAGCACGCTGTCTTGAGCAGGCTTAGGGCCGACCGGTCGTGACCGGTCGGCTGGGCTGGTCCGTCCGGTCGCGACCGGTCGGATAGACCTCCTTATGTACACAGCAGCCTCTGTCCACCTAATTTGCTGTGGCCGACCAGTCCTGACCGGTCGTGGACCCCTGGTCCACCGGTCGGGCGACCGGTCGGCACTAGCCATTTTCTGCCCGTTTTGTATCCTTTGCACCATCTTTTATAAATGCGCTTAGCTTGTTTTGAGGGGCAATAGGAGGGATTTCGAGAGGAGTGAAGCCGCCATTGTTGAAGACCATTTGAGGCTCATTCCCAATCTATGCAAGGCATCTTCCTTGTGCTTTAGCACAAGATTAGAGCATTCCAAGCTCATGAAGAAGATGACCTTCATCCCCTCTTGATCTCTAGAGTTTGGAACCTTCTTGATTGGCAAATCCTTGTCCAAAACTCTAAGATGAGATCGTTGTAGGAGAGAACTTCTAGGCAACCCATTCCCATTAGTTGTAGAGTTCTCAAACCTACCCTCCTAGCACCTTGGCATCTCAATGGCATCACATGCAAGGTGTTTGATCAAGTGTGGCTGAGGCAGTGCCGACGCAACGGTAACACGATCGTGGGAGCAAGGGAAGCTGATTGAAGCACGGGAGAGCGGAGATCAAGCAACCCAAACCGGCGCTAAACAAGGGGCTCATCCGACAAGTAAGGTTGTCCTTTTTTAGAGTCCATTTAGAGTTTTTTTGTCAAACTCAATCAGGGACGTTAGTCGTTCGTTGGCCCGTTTTTCGGGCCTAAACTAAGTCTCCAAGGGGGAGCCTCCATTACGGGAGTGAACGTGAGACGGGTTGAGAGTTAGCCTATGTCCAAAACTCCGTTTGGGTTGAGAGTTAGCCCTTTGTCCAAAACTCCGGTCATGGTTGAGAGGTGAACAGGTAAAACCTCCGTGTAAAGGTTGAGAGGTGAACCTCATTTAAAACCTCCTGATAGTGAATGCCGGTGTGTTCAAAGGTGTTGAGTACTTGAACCGGGAGTGGAGTAGACAAGTAGTCGAACCACTATACATGCTTGTGTTTGTGATTGAATTGAGCACATTGATATCTTAGCCTTGTTAGTTTAATTGTCTAATTATGAATGCTTGATAGGAATGTATGCTAGGCTCTAATTAGGCACATCCACACACAAGATGTACTTTCACTAGTTGTGTAGACTTGAGCTCATTGATCCATTCTCATAAGTCTACATAGGTTACATAGGTTAGGAGCTTGATGAGTTAAATCTTTTGATTACCTATGCATGCTTTAGACTAGGTTGTTTATTGCTTAATCATATGCTAGTCTTGTGATTGGACCCACTTAGGCTTGGAAGCCGAGGTGTTCTTGCTTACTTAGTTTGATTTGTTGAATTATATAAGTAGGCGAAAAGAATTTCAAAAAAGGTCCTAATCACCCCCTCCTATAGGTTTAGCCATAATTCTAGTTGCTCCTAAGCTTCCGCACGCATACGTGGGTGTCGTGTTAGACTACTCGACATACTTTCAATTGGTATCAAAGTGGGTTGCTCTTCAAGGACGCAACCGTCTAGAGTAAGATCCGGTACCGGAGCACTAGCATCATGACTACCTAAAAAGGGGAATCTATGTTGCCTCATGTTGAACTATAAGTAAAACCATTAGTTATGGTCAACAATATCTAGGATAGGAACTATTATCATATCCCCTACCAATCATTGCTCTCCAACTTGGAATGAACCTAAGGGAGAAAAATCTAGGATAGATGAATTCCCTCCCAAACAAGCATGTTGGGTCCTATTAATCATACCCAAGGGGGTTGTGATCTAGGTTAGGTGACCTTAAGAGACCATATTGAGCTCAATAGATATAATCCTAGGATTAAGATTCATTTTGAGCATATTGATGAACTTGAGGAATTTAGCCTCTTTGGAACTATAGGAAAATCTGAGGATTTCAGCCTCATTTTTGTGCTTATGGGCAAATCAGAGGATTCAAGCCTCTTTAGCCCAAATTCGATAATTTAGCCTTGCTTTTATTTGATACATTTGCTTGCTAGATTATCATCATGCTTAGATTAGCTAATCATCTTGAGTTTTATGCTTTATTGTATGCTAATCTTTGCTTTGTATTGGTCATGATATACCAATAGGGGATGTTGGTTGATTGGGCTATAAGCCCTTGTGCTTCTATTGTAAATGTATATCCTTGACCAATTATGCATGATTAACTATGCTTAGATAGTTACATTTTCTTGTTAATCATGTTCCTTAGCATGCTCCATGTATTTATGATTCATGCACCCTATACTCTCCTTGTTAGCATGTGCTTATAGTTATAATTGCGACACACTATCTACTCTTACCTTAACCTTATTGGTATATCATTAAGGGGGAGAGAATAGTTTGTCAATTGCTAACAAAAAGGGGGAGAAAGCTCAAATCCCACCAAAACTAGTTTGCTATGTTTTGTAATGCAGGGATTGAAAGGTTATGGGGGAGCAAATTGAAGAGGAGCAGCTTAGTTTAGGCATGTCAAGAGTTCTGTAATTAATTCATTATCAATGTAATATCTTGAACATGTATTGTGTTTTGGTAGCTTAGGTTTTTGTAAGTAATTGACAAAGGGGGAGATTGTTAGTGCACTTTTCTGTGGCATGCTAGTGCACCTTGTTTGTCAATCACTTACGTCAGTGAGTCTACTGTCGGTTGAGCCCAATGAAGACGAAGACCGAAGACTCAGATGGCCCCACTGCATCAAGGAAGAAGAATTAGGTAAAAGTGGTGCCTTGATGCCTTACCCTTGACCAAAACCTAACCCCTTTGCTTCTTTGATGACCTTGACCATGTTAGGATACCCCTTGTCATCATAGATTGGCCCTAGGTGTCCCAAAGGAGCACCCAAACCTTGGCCATTCGAGGAGGGTTGTGATTTAGTGGGTCAGCTTGCAAATATGCTGAACCCAGGCCTGTCCGAACGGTCACGACCGGTCGGTTGGACTGGACTGACCGGTCAAGACCGGTCGGACGTATGTCCAGTTGATACAGCAAGCACGCTGTCTTGAGCAGGCTTAGGGCCGACCAGTCGCGACCGGTCGGTTGGGCTGGTCCGACCGGTCGTGACCGGTCGGACAGACCTCCTTATGTACCCCCTGTCCACCTGATTTGCTGTGGCCGACCGGTCCTGACCGGTCGTGGACCCCTGGCCGACCGGTCGGGCGACCGGTCGGCACTAGCTATTTTCTACCCGTTTTGTATCCATTGCACCTTCTTTTATAAATGGGCTTGGCTTGTTTTGAGGGGCAATAGGAGGGATTTCGAGAGGAGTGAAGCCACCATTGTTGGAGACTATTTGAGGCTCATTCCCAATCTATGCAAGGCATCTTCCTTGTGCTTTAACACAAGATTAGAGCATTCCAAGATCATGAAGAAGATGACCTTCATCCCCTCTTGATCTCTAGAGTTTGGAACCTTCTTGATTGGCAAATCCTTGTCCAAAACTCTAAGATGAGATCGTTGTAGGAGAGAACTTCTAGGCAACCCATTCCCATTAGTTGTAGAGTTCTCAAACCTACCCTCCTAGCACCTTGGGCATCTCAAAGGCATCACATGCATGGTGTTTGATCAAGTGTGGCTGAGGCAGTGGCTACGCAACGGCAACACGATCGTGGGAGCAAGGGAAGCTGATTGAAGCACGGGAGAGAGGAGATCAAGCAACCCAAACCGGCGCTAAACAAGGGGGTCATCCGACAAGTAAGGTTGTCCCTTTTGAGAGTCCATTTAGAGTTTGTTTGTCAAACTCAATCTAGGGACGTTAGCCGTTCGTTGGCTCGTTTGCCCGGCCTAAACTAAGTCTCCAAGGGGGAGCCTCCATCACGGGAGTGAACGTGAGACGGGTTGAGAGTTAGCCTATGTCCAAAACTCTGTTTGGGTTGAGAGTTAGCCCTTTGTCCAAAACTCCGGTCATGGTTGAGAGGTGAACCGGTAAGACCTTCGTGTAAAGGTTGAGAGGTGAACCTCATTTAAAACCTCCGATAGTGAATGCCGGTGTGCTCAAAGGTGTTGAGTACTTGAACCGGGAGTGGAGTAGATAAGTAGTCGAACCACTATACATGCTTGTGTTTGTGATTGAATTGAGCACATTGATATCTTAACATTGTTAGTTTAATTGTCTAATTATGAATGCTTGATAGGAATGTATGCTAGGCTCTAATTAGGCACATCCACACACAAGATGTACTTTCACTAGTTGTGTAGACTTGAGCTCATTGATCCATTCTCATAAGTCTACATAGGTTGCATAGGTTAGGAGCTTGATGAGTTAAATCTTTTGATTACCTATGCATGCTTTAAACTAGGTTGTTTATTGCTTAATCATATGCTAGTCTTGTGATTGGACCCACTTAGGCTTGGAAGCCGAGGTGTTCTTGTTTACTTAGTTTGATTTGTTGAATTTATAAGTAGGCGAAAAGAATTTCAAAAAAGGTCCTAATCACCCCCTCCTATAGGTTTAGCCATAATTCTAGTTGCTCCTAAGCTTCCGCACGCATACGTGGGTGTCATGTTAGACTACCCGACATACTTTCATAAATGACCTATCTTAGCCCTCATTTGATGACTTCTCTCTTTTACTCCTACAACCACAAAACCATGCATTAGTTGGGTCTTTAATCATGTATTTCAAGCATAATTAGTGATAAAATGGGGTTAGAATATGCACATTTAGGAGCTCAACACCCAGCATCTGATCCCAGGACTTGACGAACCCTGCAGGCAACAACATATACCATTGGAACGTGTTGAGCTTCCAATTTATACATAATCTAACCCCAATTCATCACACATTATGCATTGTTTGCATGTTTAATAGACTATTCTAATGCATGTTTTGTGATTGTAGGAACGAGACTGACACTTCACTAATTTGATGCTTGAAAGGTCACTTTGTATACATCGAAGTTCAAAGGAATAAAAGACCAAAGTTGGAGTAAGGATGCATTGAAGACGGAGGAAGAAAAGCTGAAAAATCAGCAATTTACATGGCATCCAGCCCAAACCCTCCAGAAATGAAAATTTCTTTGGACTCTTTTTGTGAAGACCGGCCGGTAGGCTGGTCGGCCATCTGGTGGGTTGATTAGTGTGTTTTAACGTCTAAAGAGTTTGATGTTTTGAGGCATAAGCTCTGGCCGGCCGGTCAGGGGGGTTCGGCCGGCCGGCCAGGGGGGTTCGGCCGGCCGGTCAACACCCAGAAACTTCTGGAACTCCGAATTTCTCTACGCAAAATGTTATTTTTGCGGAGTTTCTTGAAGATTCTTCATAGCTGAGGCTCAAAACCTATAAAAGGACTTCTCTACCTTGTTCCTAAGGTATCCTGGAAGAGATTGGAGGTCGTAGAAAGCAAAGGAAAGCTCCGTGGAGTGTCTACAACTCCGGTTTTTCTAGTTTACATGTTTTTCTTTAGTTGTTCTTTCAATTCTAGTTGTAATATGACAATGCTTGGCTAGAACCTCTTAGTTAGGGCTGAGAGGTGAAGCTTATAGTTAATTTCATATTTAATTCAGTTTGATTCAAGTACCTTTTCTTCAAGTTGGATTTTTGAATGTTCTAGTTTGAATAAAGTTTGTATTTTTAGAAGTTTTATGATAGTTCATGTACTCCAGACATGGATTCCTTGCAATTCTCTGAGATTATCATGAATGAGTTGATTAGATTCAAATTGTGGTAATCCTTGAGCATACCATAGTCCATAGGCATGGCTATTACTCCGAAGGCTACATATTTGAATACTATGTGTTTGAATAAGACTAGAACTTGAATTCCTAACTTAAGTGGGATTAAATGTGCCTGAATGCTTTATCTTCCAACTAGATGAGAGATAGAACTTTGAATCTAGTTGTGTTTTATGCTTGGATTGAATGGATTAACATGAGATTGCTATAAGTGGATCCTTCAAGCCTTAGTTTTCTCTCTTATATCAATCCAATTTTCTTTTCAAGTTGTTGTTTAGTCTTAGATCTCATAATTGAAATTCTCAACTATTTTAATTGAAGTTGCTGGAATAAGTTAAAAGTCGTTTACCAAATTCCATGTGGATCGACCTCGGTCTTATCGAAATTATTACTACATCGCTGCCTTACACTTGAGGCGAGCGAATAAGTTTTTAGCGCCGCTACCGGGGAATCTAGATAGACGGTTCTAATTTGTTTTAGTGGCTGCAGAAGTAGAAATAAAGAGGTTTTCTGATTTTCTAGGACTAAAAACTTGTTTTGTTTTATAGGAACCCTTCTAATTCAAGTTAATCAGGTACTTTCATTCTAACTTAGCACTTTTTACAGAATTTTAAATTTCAGTTTTTGTTTTATTTTCCAGATTTTGTTCTGAGGACTTCGGATTAGTTTAGATTTTGGATTGTGTGGTTTATGTCCCGTTGGGAACGTGACCACAACAATCGTCTCCAAACCAAAGGTGGTTTAGTTAGACCACTCTCCATTCATAGACGAATCCGAAAGTTCATAGAACATTGTGAAAATTTGGAAAGTATGGATCAAACTCCATTAGGGAATCCTCCCCACCCTACTCCAACCACAAATGCAAATCATGAAGGAGTAGGAGAGAATGAGGTGCACAATGCTCCTCCAATGAGAGCTCTATGTGATTATTTACAACCAGCCCGTACGACTACACCCTCTTGTGTGGTTTTACCAACCACCGGAGGGAAGATTGATATAATGCCGGGGGTAATTCAACTTTTGCCAAAGTTCCATGGGTTAGATTCTGACAGCCCATATCTACACTTAAAGGAGTTTGATGAAGTTTTTGCTACCTTGCAATAAATAATGTTTCAGAGGATGCCATCAAACTTAGATTGTTTTCCTTTCTCATTGAAACGGAGAGCCAAAGGTTGGCTCCACTCTCTTATACCACACTCGATAAGGACATGGACTGAGATGACCTAGGAATTCTTGAAAAAGTTCTTCCCAGCTCATAAAACTAACACCCTTCGACGATCTATAATGAATTTTATGGGAAAAGAGGATGAGTCATTCTTTCAAAGTTGGGAACGGTTTAACGAACTCTTACTCACTTGCCCACATCATGGATATGAAAGTTGGCGTATTATAAACTTCTTTTATGATAGATTGAACTCCAACATGCGCCAATTTGTAGAGATGATGTGCAATGGTGAGTTCATGAGCAAAAATCCAGATGAGGCATGGAGTTACCTAAATATGTTGGCGGAGAATGCCCAATCTTGGGATACTTCGGACAAATCTAGTAGCCTCACGCCTCCTCAACAAAAGGATAAGGGAGGCATCTACATCCTTAAAGAGGAAGATGATGTTAATGCAAGGCTAGCCAACCTCACAAGAAAAGTCAAGGCCATGGAACTTAGCAAGAGTGGAGTTACAAAGCCCACTAAAGCTATTGAGAACATATGTGGAATTTGTGCCACTAATGTGCACTCTATGCAAGATTGTCCTACAATTCCTGCATTTTAAGAGGTGTTACAAGAGCAAGCAAATGCCGCATACGGGTATCAATGGCCTTTTAATGGACCGGTAGGTAACATGTACAACTCTACTTAGAAGAACCACCCAAATTTCAGTTGGAGGAATTACCCCACGGGCAATCCTACCAACTCTCAAGGAGGGCCACCCATGCAAAATATGGCCCCACCTCAATTCTTAATGGAGGATACTTTAAAGGCGTTCATGCAAGGGCAAACACAAATCAATCAATCCAATCAGCAAATGTTCCAAGAGCTTAAGGTCTCGGTTGATGAAATTAAGGGACACTTGAATGCTAGAGAAGGGACCTTCCCGGCCCAACCTCAGCCCAATCCTAAACAAGCACATGAAATAAGCATCCTTAATCTTCCCAACCAACATGTGGAGCAAGCAAAATCCGTCACCACTCTTAAAAGTGGTAAACAAATTGACAAATCTATCCCGGTGAAGGCTAACAAGCCTAATGATCCAGCAAATTTTGAGAATGAGGATGGATCTAACTCAACCCCACAAGAAACGGAACGCATTTATAAGCCCATAGCACCATTCCCTTCAAGATTGTTTGCTCCAAAATCTCTCCGAAACTCTCATGATATTTTAGAGATTTTCGGACAAGTCAAGATCAACATTCCATTGCTTGACGCCATTAAACAAATCCCTTCCTATGCCAAGTTTCTAAAAGACTTATCCACAACTAAACGTAAATACAATGTGCAACAAAAGGCCTTTTTGAATGAGCAAGTGTCATTCTCACCTAAAAGACCCCCCCCCCCCCCCCCCCCCCCCCAAAATTTAAGGATCCCGGTAGTCCCATAACTCATGTATCATTGGCGACTACCAGATTGAGTGTGCATTGCTAGACTTGGGGGCAAGCGTAAACTTGATCCCGTACTCAGTATATGAGCAATTGGGTCTTGGTGAATTAAAACCCACCAAAACCACATTGCAAGTCGATGATAGATCCATCCGTGTACCGAGAGGGAAGTTGAGGATGTATTGGTCCAAGTCGAAAAATTCTACTATCTGGTGGATTTTATTGTATTGGACACACAACCGATTATGGATACTAGCACTCAAATATAGGTGATTCTTGGCCGCCCATTCTTGGCTACATCAAACACAATCATCAATTGCGAGAATGGGGTGATGCAAATGTCCTTTGGGAACATGACATTGGAGGTGAATGTGTTCCACTTGGGCAAAAGGCATAGGGATGATGATGATGTCCATGAGGTAGACTTCATTGAATCCATTGTAGAAGAGGAGTTTGTTTTAAATCAGAATTTTGATCCTCTAGATGTTCTTTGCTTCGATCCCTTTGAGGATTGGGGAGATGATGACGGTCCTCAGGAGATTAACATGATAGAATCTGAGGAGGATGGGGAACCTTTCCAACCCAATCTACCTGAACACTTGGGGACATGTTTAACACATTCCAATGATGAATTCAATTGTATTATTAATGAAACCTTGGAATTGTCAATTTCTGAAAATTTACTTGACAAGTCACCAATTTCTGATTTACACAAATTTGTTATGCAGGAATTGAAAGAATTGGTGCTTGACTTACCTACACAGAGTCCAATTTCTAAAAGTGTAAAGGTTGAGGACCCACTCCAACCTACACAAAATTCGGTGGAGGAGGAAAACATAGAGGGTCGAAATCTGAAAACTTCCTCCCCTAAGGTCTCCTACATACTAGATGAGTGTTTAGCATACTTTGAAGATTGGGATGATCCCATGATTCAGGACATAGTACACACCTTGAGAGAGACCCCTCTAGTGCCTAAAAAGCTTCCTTCCACATAGTGTCAAACTGAAAAATTGATTGTGGAAGCACCAGTAAAAAATGATTATGTGGAGACATCCCAATGTGTGAGGATGAAGCGATTGAAGTCTTCACATCACTTTAGTTTGTTCAAACCAAAGAACACCACGTCTGGGATGACTCATATTTGACAAATTTTTGCCCAGACAAGATGGAAAGGAGATCTATATTTAATGATTTCTAACCAGTGCAATTCTCCTTTCCTTGTATAAGTGACAATTTTATTGAGGAACCCATTGAAATTCTTCAGCAGGATTTTCAATGGGTTAGAATGGTTGATGTCACCAATGTACTTTCCAAAGAAGGATGGTAGATAGTTCTACTGAAAAATCTGTTACATCACTTAATGATCCTACTCAACTTTGTCCTTTTGGATGTTATAATGATAATCGATCTCCTAGTCTGAAGGAGATCCTCTTTCTAAAAGGACAGGTCAAGTATCTTTTATTGCTTTACATAGATTAAGTTTAGTTGTTTTTCTATTTTAGTTTACTGCTAGTAGATTTAGATGCCGGAGGTAGACTCCCATGCTCGACTCTCTTAAGCACTATCATTCTCACTATCTTTTATTTTACCATTGCTCTCATGTTCATGCTCGTTACATATTTTTTACATTGAGGACAGTGCAAGATTTGGTTGGGGGTGAGATGAGATTTCTCATCTAGTAGTTTGTTGACATTTCAAGCAAAGTTGGTAGGTAGAAATTTTTCAATTTTTGAAACTTCAAAATTCTTTTGGAAAACTTTGTTTCTATGCACTTGAGATGTCATGAGTATGAAATGATGAAAAATGAACTGATATGATTTTAAAATCTTTAAAACAACTTAAACATGAGAGTTTTATATGTGAATCCCCCTATTTGTTTGATCGATAGAACATTTGAACACTTTTGAGTCTAGATCACATTACACGATTCTCATGATTCGAAAGGATTAGTAGATTTGTGGATTAGTTAGATTGAGATTTGAAGTGTTTAGGAACCAAGCCGAGGTATTTTGTCCATCCTTGTTCAAGTGAAAATAAGAGAAAAGAACGAAAGATATGGATTTCTAAAAATATTCTCTAATACATGAAGAAAAGAAAAGAAAAGAGAAAGGAAAAAGAAAGTGTGGGTATTTATTGAATATTTGTGAAAATTTTTGAAAAGGGCTACCTCTTACCAACCAGGGGATGGTCTACCCATAACCAAAGCTGGAAATGGGAAGTAGTGTAAAAGTCATCGAAGAAACGGTAAGGCAAATTCCTGTCATAGGCAATTGGTTGATCTGTACACTCAAATCTTTGGTTTAGCTGATTTATAAAGAAGGTAATCCTGGAAAGTCATGAGATGAACATGCACAATGCATACTAGGCAATTCATGTTTGAACTTGTCTATTTGTCAATAAATTGGTGGGGATTCTATGTGAATACTTATTTGTTTGGAAAATTTAGGAATTCAATCTTCATCACTTAATTTTTTCTGATTTTTGCACTTATATGTTTTAAAGTCTATAGAAACATGGTTTCCAAGAGAGAGTTAAGTTTTCAGAGAAAGGGATTGTTTCACGCTTGTTTTACTCGTGACTAGCAAAATGCTGGTTTGGGGGTGTCTTGAGCTTCTAATTTATACATAATCTAACCCCAATTCATCACACATTGTGCATGGTTTGTATGCTTAATAGTCTATTCTAATGCATGTTTTGTGATTGTAGGAACGAGATGGACGCTTCACTAATTTGATGCCTAAAAGGTCACTTTGTACACATCGAAGATCAAAGGAATATAAGACCAAAGTTGGAGGAAGGATGCATTGAAAACGGAGGAAGAAAAGCTGAAAAATTAGCAATTTACATGGCATCTGGCCGGCCGGCCAAACCCTCCAGAAATAAAAATTTCTCTGGACTCTTTTTTGTGAAGACCGGCTGGCTAGCTAGTGGGTCGGTTAGTGTGTTTTAATGTCTAAAGAGTTTGATGTTTTGAGGCACAAGCTCTGGCCGGCTAGCCAGGGGGGTCCGGCCAGCCAGCCAACACCCAGAAACTTCTGGAACTCCGAATTTCTTTGCGCAAAATGCTATTTTTACGGATTTTCTCAAAGATTCTTCACAGCTAGGGCTGAAAACCTATAAAAGGACTCCTCTACCTTGTTCCTAAGGTATCCTAGAAGAGATTGGAAGTCATAGAAAGTGAAGGAAAGCTCCATGGAGCATCTGTATCTTCGGTTTTTTTAGTTTACATGTTTTTCTTTATTTGTTCTTTTAATTCTAGTTGTAGTATGACAATGCTCGGCTAGAACCTTTTAGCTAGGGCTAAGAGGTGAAGCTTGTAGTTAATTTCATGTTTAATTTATTTTGATTCAAGTACCTTTTCTTCAAGTTGGATTTTTGAATGTTTTAGTTTGAATAAAGTTGATATTTTTAAAAGTTTTATGAGAGTTCATATACTCAGGACATGGATTCCTTGCAATTCTCTGAGATTATCATGAATGGCTTGATTAGATTCGAATTCTGGTAATCCTTAAGCATACCATAGTGTAGACACCCCACCTTCGGCTACAATGTTGGTAGAGATAGCTGAATGAATGGAGGACCATACCCCCAAATCCCATGTCCAGCGAAACTTACCCTTGTAAGCCCCAATCCATAGCCCAGCTCAAGCCTGAACCCAGTTAACTCACCCTTAAACATCAGCCCAAAAACCCCCCATAAGAAAAACCAGTAAAAAAATCCTTAAAAAGTCAAAATTGGTGAGTCAACCCTGCTGAGTCCAATCACCGAGTCAACTCACCTTGTCAACCCATCTTTCAAACCCAATCAACTCACCTGGTTCTGAACCATAGCTTCAGAGCAGGTCTGGACCCCGAACCTTGGACTTTTCTGCTTCAGGTTCGGAGGCCGTACGCTCCGAAGCTGGAGCAGCGCGGCCATACGACGGCCCCTAGGGTGCCGCCCAAACATATTTACGGGATCTGCCACTGCTCACAGCTATAAATACCCCTGTTTCCTCTCATTCACAGCATCCCACAAAATCCAAAAAAATCCACTTCCCATCTATCCAACCCAAGAGTTCTGAGTCCATCTCCACCCCCTTTAGCCCATTCCTCCACCAAGGAGAGCCAGAGTGAGAAGAGTCTAGCCCTGGTCCAGCCCAGACTGACCCTGGTCCAAGTCTCCCAAGCTATCCAAGTCTTAATCCAGCCACTCGAAGCAAACCCTTACGACACCTTCGTCCATCCAGCTACTCTTTTACAAACATCATCTCATTCACATCTAGCATAAGTGCAACATTTACTTTTCTTCCAACCCACGCTGCTTATCATATCACTGCCAACACTTTGATTATTCAAACACACAGCATGCATCCCGCATAAAGCACCTGTCGGTTCGAACAAATGCTCTGGGCTTGCCTGTTAATGGAAACATGCCCATCAGAAACTCTTACTGTTAGACTTGCATTCATGCATCATATCATTCATGAGAATGTACGAGGATTAAATCAGACTTTCAAGTACTAGTTCGATTATGTGAAGTAGAGACCGTACTTCGGTACGGGCAGTGTGGGGTGCCTAATATCTTCACACCCTGTAACCATGATCCCTTATCTCAAATCTCTAGCCGCAGATCAAAAGGAGTCATTTTAGAGGAAGGAGTCTTCGGATTCCCTTCTCTAACGTTTCTACAGGGTCTAACCGACTGTAGATTCGAAGTAACTAGCTAGTGGCGACTCTGGTCTTATACAAACTCATCCAACATATCCAGCTTGACACGACAACCGAGAAAAAGCCCTCGAGAATGAGGTAAGCTAGTGGCACAAACGGTGATTAATGCGCACGCACCTCTTTTCCGAAAGGAAGGGAGAATCCGGGAGCGCGGAGAGGCGAGTGTCCATAGAATGGCGATTTGCTGGGGAAATGCTAGTCCCACTAGTCGTGATCTAACTTGAAAAACAGAATCCTTCCTATGCTTGAAAGTCATTAGTCCTCATACAATCTCATTTGCATAAGCATTCCATCTAAACCCAAAAAAAAAAAAAATTCAAAAAAAAAAGGAGTAGAGTATATTCCTCACCATTGTGCCTCCGCGGGCTCAACGTCTGTGGAAACAACTTCCCTTTAGTAGTATAATCCGCACTCGGGCTCAGCAAGCCATGTCCGACCACGAAGAGGAAACTCACCTCTTCCCCACCCTCGAGATGGCCGAAGCGCAACCTCCAGCACAACAACCAATTGAGAATACGCCAATCATGCAAGAATTGGCACAAGGAATGAGAGCAATGATAGAAATGCTCTTGCAATTCATGCAAGCACAAGCTACCGCAGCAATCAACAACCAAGCTGGCCCAGGTCAGCAATCTCAGCAGCCATGCCGGACCCCTCCGGCCTTTAGTTCAAATCATGCACAACCATCGGAGTCTGCCCAAGACTACCGACAACAGCCATCTCAGCCCTTTGCTATGGGGCATCCTCCTCAATACCTTCCAGCGACGACAAGGCCGTCTCAGAGCATGCCCGTCGTAGGGACTTTCAGTCAACTTCTAGTCAATCTTACAAGCAACAATCTCAGTAGATTCCAGCATGTCCCCACCAATGGGACCCCTTTCCTTTCTCATCATGTCCCCGCCGATGGGACCTTTACTCAATTTTTAAGCACATCCCCACCGATGGGATTTCAATTCAATTTCCAGCAGCAGGGATAGCACTGGCGAATGGCCACAATGGGGGTTAGTGTCAAGCCCACATCAATCAGTGGACAGTGGCGAATACCCAACAAGGGGGTCACTCCCAGCATCTCAGCCTCCTACAAACAGGAGCACTTTTCAATTCCAACACATCCCCGCCGATGGGATTCTAGTTAATTTTCAGCAATATTTAATTCAACAAACTCCAGTTAATTTACAGCAATCTTCAATTCAGCAATCTCTAGTTAATTTCCAGCAAGTTCCAGCTCAACCTTCAGTACAGTCTCCAGTTCAGTTACAGTCCTTTCAAGCACAAGTTTGTCAGAATCCAATTCAATCATCAAATCAATTTCAGCAAGCCCATAGGGTCGAAGACATCGACCACTATACCGAGGAAGAATGTGCCTTACTTCAAGAGGCACCAGTCGCTCGAACAAATCATGCAGGATTGGACGAGTTGTGAGAGCAGTTTTAGATCTTGCAAAATCAGCTTCAACGACAACAAGGAATCGATCTACCTTCGACCAAGATCAGAGACTTGTGTCCTTTTCCAGATGCTCAGATACTTCAAAACTTTGAGGTACCAAAATTCAAAAGATACGACGGCAGCGGTTGTCCCACAGCACATCTCAAGGCTTTCTGTGGAGAGCTGAGTGCAATCTCAGGAAATGAAGGGGCCCTCATTCGCTTATTCCAAAAATCTTTGAAAGGCGATGCCCTAGATTGGTACACATCATTGGACTGCCACCGCATCAGGACTTGGGAGCAACTCTCCCAGGCTTTCATCGATAGGTTCACCTACAATCATAACATGTCACCCAGGAGAGCTGACCTCGCGGCTCTCAGGAAAAGGAGTGACGAAACGCTATCAGCCTATGTGGGATGTTGGAGAGCTATGGCAGCCAGAATGTGGACACCTATCGATGATGAAGAACAAATCTCCATGATTGTTCATTCAACATATTCTGGCATATCTGGATATCTCATCTCGCATCCATATGCGAATTTCTCACAGTTGATCCGTGTTGGAGAGCAAGTCAAAGTAGGAATCCGTGCAGGGACAATCTCCCCCTAGCCTTATCAGGCCACTCCGGTCAAACGGAACAGAGTGGAAGGAAGACCCATTGGATATGGGAGCCGCAGCGGTTCTCCTCCTCCCCCGACAGAGGTAAAAAACATCATTGCTACTGTTCAAGGCAACCAATATACTCCTCCACAGGGATGTCAACAGTATCAGTAAAATCAGGTTCAACATCAACCTCAGAGGTATCAGGCCACAATCAAATCCTCAACCACAGCCACAGCCACAACCACCTTGACAGCAACAACAGTTAGGGAGAAACGGCCAATACTCATATCAGAATAGGCAGAATTACAAGGAGCTTAGGAAATTCACTCCTCTCACTCAACCACTTAGTCAGGTTATGGCTATGCTGGTACAAAAGCAGTTACTCACTTTAATGGCACCCAGGCCTCCTCCTAATCCTCTGCCTCCAAACTACCGAGAAAATGAGTATTATGCCTACCATCAAGGGCGTGGCCACACCACTGAGCAATGCATGACCCTGAAGAATGTCATACAAGATCTGATTGACGACCACAAGATCATCATCTCGGTCCCCGGAACTCCTCCAGTAGCTTCTACCAACATCCTTCAGAATCCTTTGCCTCAGCATCTGACAGACCCCAGTTCGTCTTATGGCCCTGCCATCAACAGCATAGAAGAAGAAGAGCGTCTCAATCACTTCTTCTCCCCTATTCAGTCCATTCATGCTTACACTTATGGATCAACAAGTTCTCCTCTGATCTTGCAAGGGGCAAATCCCTTTCCTTCTTCAGTCTCCCAGCCATTAGTACTCGAAGGAGCGCCTCTATATGATGCACTAGTTGTTCAAGGGGCACCTTACAGCCATTCATGTTAGGAGCCGGTCATCCTGGAAGGAGTACAGTCATACGTCGAGCCCGCATATGAACCTGTCATCTTGCAAGGGGCAATTTCAGCACAGGAACAATCCAATCCACAATGGAGGGATCATACTCATTAGCAGCAAGAACCCATTATCTTGGAAGGATGGGATCATACTTCACTGATAATGAGTTGCCACCAGAAGGACGGGATCATGTGCGATCTCTTAATATAGCCTTACTATATAAAGACCTTTGTGTCCCGTTGATCCTTATTGATAACGGCTCAAGCTTAAACGTCTACTCGCTCAAGACTGTAGAACGCTTGGGAATCAGTCCCTCTTCATTTCGACCCATCACCATATACGTCAGAGCATTCGACAACACCCGCCGATTAGTGGAAGGGGAGGTCAACATAAAGGTACAGATAGGTCTGAAAATCTCCGCCATCACATTTGAAATCCTGGATATATCAGCCTCTTTCAACATGTTGCTCGGACGACCTTGGATGCATAAGGTTGGAGCTGTGTCATCAACTTTGCACCAACGAGTGAAGTACATCTGTGGAAATCAAGTAATCTCTATCCATGCAGAGAAGGAGCTCATCATTCCTTCCAATGCTACTGCCACTGAACCAGATATCCCTGTCATCGACATCCAGCACTCTAAAGAAGACGTCCCGTTTCATAGTTTCGAATTCGAGACTGTGAACGCCATCGCCAATCCGAGATCGATGAGTGTGGATCGTGTCTTTTCACCAGCAGAATGCCTGAGCCTCAAGTATAGGATGAAGAATCATTTCAAGTTCAGAAAGGTACCGCTGGTATATAATCAACGCAAATGGGGACTCGGGTACAGGGCAATCTTCATGGACAAAAGAAAGAAGAAATTCAGGTGTTCACCCATTCAATTCATCAGGCCAGGAGAGCCTTGCAAAGATCCAAGAAGAAATCAACCGACTACATTACACAAAGGCCTCCCGATGAGCCTAGCTGTTCGCTCGCCTCAAGTGTAAGGCTGCGATGTAGTAATAAATCTAGGTAAGACCGAGGTCGATCCACAGGGAATTAGAAACAACTTTCAAACTATTCCAACAACTCAATTTGCAATAGATATGAGGTTTAATTGGAATACTTATGCTAAAACAGTAACTTAACAAAAACTAGTAATTTAAAGTACTAAGGCATTCAAGGATCCACTTGTAGCAATCCCATGTCAATCCAATCAATCCAAGCATAGAACACAACTAGATTTGAAGTCTTATCTCTCATCTAGTTGGAAAATCAAGCATTCAAACACATTCAATTCCATTCAAGTTGAACTTCCAAGTTCTAGTCCCATTCAATCAATATAGAATTCAAAATCATAGCCTTCGGAGTAATAGCCATGCCTAAACAAGCACCATATGATAATCTCAGAGAATTGCAAGGAATCCATGTCCGGAGCACATGAACTCTCATAAAACATCTCAAACTATCAACTTGAAGAACTAGAATAAATAAAAATCCAAACTTGAATTGAAATTACTTGAATTAAACTGAATCAAACATGGAAATTAGCTACAATCTTCACCTCTCAGCCTTAGCTGAGAGATTCTAGCCGAGCATTGTCATACTACAACTAGAACTCATGAAAAAAACTAGAAAACATAGAAAAACCGGAGTTTGGAGGGTTGCAGACGCTCCACGACAGCTTCCTCTCTCTAGCACCACGTCCCTTAGCTTCTATGATGACCTAGGAAGAGCCCCTAGGTGTCCTTTTATAGTGGGAAAGCCCCTTGCGTCGGAAACATCCAGAAATTGCGTAAGGTTACGCACTGCGCAGAAAATCTCAGAGCTTCACGGAGAAGCTTTGTTACGCAGACGACCGGTCGCACGACCGGTCTGAGCTCCCTGACGACCGGTCGTACGACCGATCGCAAAACGTAAAAAACAGTCCAGTGTGTTTTGCCAAAAATCCATCTTTAAAATTTAATTGCAAGGACCAGTTGCACGACCGATCTGAGAAGTGGACGACCAGTCGCACGACCGGTTGTGAATGGTCCAGTGGTAAGATTACCCGTGGGAGCATTCGTCCAACTAAAATTTGGGTGGTTCTTCCAACTAATATTGTACGTATTACCCACCGGTCCATTGAAAGGCCGTTGATACCCATATGTGGCATTTGCATGTCCATGTAATACCTCTTGAAATGCAGGAATTATGGGACAATCTTGCGTAGCGTGTAAATCAGTATGACAAATCCCACATATGGTCTCAATAGCTTCATTGGACTTTGGAACTCCACTTTTACTAAGTTCCATGGCCTCAACCTTCCTTGTGAGGTTGGCTATCCTTGCATTCACGTCGTCTTCCTCCTTGAGGATATAAATCCCTCCTTTCTCTTTCTCTTGAATAGGCTTCGGGTTATTGGGTTTATCCGAGGTATCCCAAGATTGGGCATTTTCAGCCAACATGTCCAAGTAACTCCAAGCCTCATCTGGATTTTTGCTCATAAACTCGTCATTGCACATCATCTCTACAAATTGGCGCATATTGGAACTTAATCCATCATTGAAAAAATTTATAATTCGCCAACTCTCATAGCCATGATGTGGGCAAGCAAGTAGGAGGTCCTTAAATCTCTCCCAACATTGAAAAAAATTTCACCCTCTTTAGCCGAAAAATTCATTATGGCTCTTCGAAGGGTGTTCGTTTTATGAGCCGGGAAGAACTTTTTTAAGAATTCCGGGGTCATCTCATTCCATGACCCAATCGAATGTGGTCTAAGAGAGTGAAGCCAATCTTTGGCTCTTTCTTTCAATGAAAAGGGAAAGAGTTTAAGTTTAATGGTATCTTCTGAGACATTGGTGTATTGCAAGGTAGCCACCACTTCTTCGAATTCTTTCAAGTGCAGATATGGGCGGTCAGAGTCTAGCCCATGGAACTTTGGTATAAGTTGAATTACACCCGGCTTTATGTCAATGTTTCCCCCATTTGGTCGTAGAACCATGCAAGAGGGTGTAATTGCACGGGCTGGTTGTAGGTAATCCCGTAGTGATCTCATTGGAGGAACGTTATGTACCTCATTCTCTCCTACTCCCTCTTGATTTGCGTTTGTAGTTGGAGTAGGGGGGGGGGGGGGGGGAGGATTCCTTAAAGGTGTTTGATTCATACTCCCTAAATTTTGACAATGTTCTTAGTAGTTTCGGACTCGTCTATGGACTGACAATGGTCCAACTAAACCACCTTCTGATTGGAGACGATTAGAGTGGTTACATTCCCAACGGGACATAAACCACTCAACCAAAAACTAAACTAGTCCTAAATCCTAGAAATCTGAAATTAATCTAAAAATAGAAAATTTGTAAAAAGCTAAGTTAGAAAGGTATTACCAGATGTGCTTGAACTAGAAGAAATCCTACAAAACAAAACAATTTGTTAGTTTTAAAAAACATCAGAAAACCTATCTACTTCTACTTCTACAGCCACTAAAACAATTTGAAAACTGTTATCTAAATTCCCCAGCAGCGGCGCCAAAAACTTGTTCGCTCTCCTCAAGTTTAAGGCTGCGATGTAGTAATAAATCTTGGTAAGACCGAGGTCAATCCACAGGGAATTAGAAACAACTTTCAAACTATTCCAGCAACTCAGTTTGCAATAGATATGAGGTTTAATTGGAATACTTATGCTAAAATAGTAACTTAACAAAAACCAGTAATTTAAAGTACTAAGGATCCACTTGTAGCAATCCCATGTCAATCCAATCAATCCAAGCATAGAACACAACTAGATTTGAAGTCTTATCTCTCATCTAGTTGGAAAATAAAGCATTCAAACACATTCAATTCCATTCAAGTTGAACTTCCAAGTTCTTGTCCCATTCAATCAATGTAGAATTCAAAATCATAGCCTTCGGAGTAACAGCCATGCCTATGGACTATGGCTTGCTCAAGGACTACTATAATTTGAATTTAAACAAGCACCATATGATAATCTCAGAGAATTGCAAGGAATCCATGTCCGGAGCACATGAACTCTCATAAAACATCTCAAATTATCAACTTGAAGAACTAGAATAAATAAAAATCCAAACTTGAATTGAAATTACTTGAATTAAACTGAATCAAACATGGAAATTAGCTATAAGCTTCACCTCTCAGCCTTAGCTGAGAGATTCTAGCCGAGCATTGTCATACTACAACTAGAACTCATGAAAAAAACTAGAAAACATAGAAAAATCGGAGTTTGGAGGGTTGCAGACACTCCACGACAGCTTCCTCTCTCTAGCACCACGTCCCTTAGCTTCTATGATGACCTAGGAAGAGCCCCTAGGTGTCCTTTTATAGTGGGAAAGCCCCTTGCGTCGAAAACATCCAGAAATTGCGTAAGGTTATGCACTACGCAGAAAATCTCGGAGCTTCACGGAGAAGCTTTGTTACACAGACGACCGGTCGCACGACCGGTCTGAGCTCCCTGACGACCGGTCATACGACTGGTAGCAAAACGTCAAAAATAGTCCAGTGAGTTTTGCCAAAAATCTGTCTTTAAAATTTAATTGCAAGGACTGGTCGTACGACCGGTCTGAGAAGTGCGACCGGTCGTGAATGGTCCAGTGGCTTGCTGCAGCATGATTTTCTTCTATATAGTTGGACCGGTCGTACGACCGGTCTTGGCGATGGACAACCGGTTGCACGACCGGTCTTAGCTGATATTTCCTGCTTTCTTCTTGGACTTCTTTCTTCCTTTCTTCTCCTCTCTTTCTACTTTCTTTAGTCCTTCTTTAATCTTCATCCAATGGCTTCAATTGACTGTTTTTAGTCCTCAATTTGGTGAAGTCCGCTCTCATCCCTACAATCACAAAACACACATTAGATGTGATGTAGTGGGCTACGTAGTGTATAAATTGGAGGTTCAACACTAGCTTGGGCCATATGGCCCCCCATTCGATGGGACTGGATCATCGAACCATCTAAGCCTCCGGAAGAAGAAGGAGATGATGAAGTCAAAGAAAAATGTCAAATATTATAGCTTCAGGACCAGGGTACCCTGATACCTGCTCTCAACCAGGGGCACAACCTGCCCACTTCAATTCCAGCCAACCAGGGGCACAACTTGCCCATCTCAGCATCAATCAACAAGGGGCACGACCCGCCCATCTTTGCAGAATCAACATCATCAACCATCAGCCAGGGGTAGAAGCAGCCCATCCATTGGACTAAGAAAGGGAAATGGCTAGCCCTGGATTGGTCCGATGTCCAAATTTTAAACTCATCTCTCGCTATGGAAACAGACGAATTGCAATGCGAGGTAAGTGATCCGGGAGGGACTGAGTACGACTCAGATCTCGAACCCAACCAGCGAGAAATCATGCTCATTGGGTCAGACTGTGATTCTTCACCCAAATCATCAACCTCCACCTCTCCAGGGGAAGGAGTGTGGGGTCCTGAACGGTCATCCGTTCCCCTAACTTCTGAATCAGCCAGAGAGTCATCTGAAAGCTCTGGCTTCCAAAAAAAAAACACATGTTTAAGCAGCGAGTGAAACTTTGGGACAAGCTGGGGTCAATCATGGTCTGCAATTCCTACTTATTCAAAGTCCCGTGAATTTCAAAAATCCAAAAAAAGCAAAAACTTTCAAAAGCCAAAAACATCTAGCATTTCAATTCCAGAAAATTCTCAAAAACCAAAAAACATTTCTTTTCCTGCATTCAATAATGTGCCAAGTTCGTCTAAAGAGTTACATGAGTCTGAAGTCGAATCATATGATTTTAACATCGACTTAGACTTCGAGCTCATGGGTTTGGACGAAGCTCGGGATGAGGAAGATGATGACCCGACTCCCGAACTAGAGGATCTCCTCAAAAAGTTTGAATCTAAAGCCAATGTTGTAGCTGATGATTTCAAGATAATAAACTTGGGGACACCTGAGATCCCTAGGGAAGTACGCATTGGAAAATCGTTGCCACCAGAGATGAAGCAGAGGATGATAGAGTTCCTAGCTCCAAGATTGTCCAACTTCGCGTTCTCATATAAAGACATGCCAGGGCTCGATGAAGAGCTCGTTGTGCACCATCTGCCAACCAAGCCGGATATGAAGCCAGTGAAACAGAAACTTTGAAGAATGAAGCCAGAATGGGCCCTTAAAGTCCTAGATGAAGTCATCAAGCAGTATAATGCGAGATTCTTGGTAGTCTCCAACTACCCTGAATGTCTCGCCAACATCGTGCAAGTACCGAAGAAGGATGGTAAGGTTCGAATGTGCATCGACTTCCGAGATCTCAACAAAGCCAGTCCTAAAGATGATTTCCCTTTGCCGCATATCGACACTCTGGTCGACAACACTACCAGGTACAAGATCTTCTCATTCATGGATGGGTTTTCAGGTTACAATCAGATCAAGATGGCCGTCGAAGATCGTGAGAAGACATTGTTCATCACTCCCTGGGGAACCTTCTATTACAGGGTAATGTCGTTCGGTCTGAAGAACGTAGGAGCAACATATCAGCGGGCAATGACAGCATTATTCCACGACATGATGAACAAAGAGCTTGAAGTATATGTGGATGATATGATCATCAAATCTTGCACAACTGAAGGACACTTTGAAGATCTGAAGAAGTTATTCAACAGATTAGAAAAGTACAAGCTCCGTCTCAACCCTCAGAAATGTGTCTTTGGTGTAATAGGAGGCAAACTCCTTGGCTTTATGGTGAGCGAGGATGGCATCAGGGTTGACGAAACCAAAACCAGAGAAATCATCGAGATGCCCCCTCGTAGAACAGAGAAAGAAATTCGTGGCTTCCTCGGCAGAATTCAATACATCAGTCGCTTCATCGCACAGCTTACACCTATCTGTGAACCCATATTCAAGCTCCTTCGAAAGAACATTCCAAAAGAATGGAATGATGATTGCCAAGTCGCCTTCGACCGCATCAAGAAGTATCTTATGAACCCTCTAGTTCTAGTGCCGCCCACTCCCGGACGGCCACTATTGTTATACATCTCAGTAGCAGCTAAAGCCATTGGCTGTGTTCTCGGCCAGCACGATGAGACCAGGAAGAAGGAACAAGCAATATACTATTTGAGCCTAAAGTTCACCGGCTACGAGACCAGGTATTCCTCGATCGAGAAGACTTGCCTCGCCCTAGTTTGGGGAACTCAGCGACTCCGTCAATACATGATTGTGTTCCCTATTCTCCTCCTTACTCACATAGATCCGCTCAAATACCTGTTCGAGAAACCAGCACTCACTGGAAGGATAGCTAAATGACAGCTACTCCTGTCTGAAATTGACATCACCTATGTCACTCAGAAGGCAATCAAGGGGCAGGCCCTCGCTGATCATATTGCCGCTCACTCTCTCTTGGATTATCAACCACTCAAGACATTCTTCCCAGATGAAGATCTCCTGCTTATCGAAGAAGAAGAAAAGAAGAAGAAAGATGAGTGGACGTTATTCTTTGACGGCTCAGCAAATTCTAAGGAGAATGGTATCGGAGCAATCCTTTATTCCCTAGACGATGTCCCTATTCCTATCTTAAGGCGCATAACATTCGAATGCACTAACAACATGGCAGAATATGAAGCATGCATTGCTGGTCTAAGGGAAGCCATAATCTTAGGCGTCAAGAAGCTACGAGTATTTGGAGACTCATAGCTTATCATCAATCAGACCAATGGCGAATGAAAACCAAGGACAAGAAGTTGATACCATATCATGTGTACCTCAAAAATCTGATCGAAGAATTCAAAGAAATCACCTTCTCATACATGCCCAGGGCCAAGAATTAGTTTGCAGATGCCCTTGCCACACTCGCATCAATGCTCGAGATCCCGAAAGGAGCTTCAGGATGGGAGCTCATAGTCGAAACTCAAGATGAACTTGCTTTCTGCCTACAAATAGAAGAAGCCAAAGTTGTCCCTAACAAACCTTGGTATGCCGACATTAAGCAATATCTCAAAACCCAGGAGTATCGGGAGGCAGCAACAGTAACAAATCGCCGAACCATCCAGCGTTTGGCCGGCCAGTTCACCATCAGTGGTGAAGTTCTTTACAAGCGATCCTATAATCACGTCCTCCTTCAATGCGTCAATGAAACAGAAGCTACGTCGATTATGAAAGAAATACACGAAGGAATCTGTGGCTCACACATGAACGGGCACATGATGGCAAAAAAGATTCTACGACTCGGCTACTATTGTCTCACCAAGGAGACAGACTGCTGCCATCACGTCAGAAAATGCTTCAAGTGTCAGGAGCATGCCAATTAAATTCATGCCCCCTCATCAAAACTATACAACCTGACAACTCCCTGACCCTTCTTCATGTGGGGACTCGACATCATTGGGAAGATTAGTCCCAAAGCATCAAACGGTCATGAGTACATACTGGTGGCAGTCGACTACTTCACCAAGTGGGTAGAAGCAGCCTCTTACACCACGATTGCAGCATCTCAGGTGATCAAATTCATAAAGAACAACATCATATGCCGGTATAGAATCCCTAATGCTATCATCACAGATAATGGGACCCCGTTTGTCAACAAAAAGATGGATTGCTTCCTCAGTAAGTTTAAGATTTAGTGTCATCGATCAAGCCCCTATTGTCCTCAGATGAATGGTGGGGTAGAAGCCGCAAACAAGACAATCGTCAGGATACTCAAGAAGATGGTCGTGACTTATCGAGATTGGTTAGATATGCTCCCATATGCACTTTGGACCTATCGAACGTCTGTACGATCTACTACAAGCGTTACTCCTTTCGAGCTTACTTATGGAATGGAAGCAGTTCTACCAGTCAAGGTGGAAATATTGTCATTGCGAGTGTTGCTGGAAAGCGGAATCAAAGAAGGAGAATGACAACAGGCCAGATTCGATCAGTTACAGCTCGCAGATGAGAAGCGCATGCGTGTGCTAAGTCATTCCCAGTGCTACAAAAAAGGATCGCTCGGGCTTACAACAAGAGAGTCCGAAAAAGAAGTTTCAAGGTGAATGACATGGTCATGAAGAAGATTCTACTGTCGTACCTTCCGGATCCCAGAGGAAATTTCAAACCCTCATGGGACAGACAATTGATCATCAGAGATGTACTTCTCGGAGGCGCCCTCAGACTCACTAGCATGAAAGGGGTGGATCTTCCTGAGCCAATCAACGCCAACAAAGTGAAGATCTTTCACGGGTAAGTCATTCTGACCTTATTAAGAGTTACATTAACAGAGCTGAAGTCAAGAGGTCGAAGCTAAAACCTCTGAGAAATCATTTCTGTCCACCAATAAGTGTTTCAAATAAGAGGGTTCAAAAGAAAAAAGGAAAAAAATACAAAGAAAGAAAAAAATAAAAAAAAGAAAGAAAAATAGGGAAGCCAAAACAGGGTACCTAAGAAAAATCAACCCGAGAAGAAACACAGTCACCCATCCATCTATCTCAGAAGGGTCTGTAGCTAAGACCGACAGCTCTATCATCGTAACTTAGGATAAGGGCTGAAAGACTGCCATCGGCCGACAACGAAGGATTCCCGACATCCGGCCGCCACAGTTATCAAAAAGAAAAAAAAAGAGAAATAGAAAAAAGAAAAAAAGAAAATATATGCCTAGATAAAGAGGGCGGAGTGAAAACCCAAAAGGGTGCTTCGAGTAAAAACAGTGGGCATACAGCAGACTTGGTTAAAACCCGAAAGGGCGCCGAGGGTAAAAACAACATAGCTGCCAAGGGGCAGGCAATATCAAATACTCGGGACGTAGTGAAAACCTGAAAGGGCGCTACGGGCAAAAATGACGGGAAAAGGCCGGCTGTGGTGAAAACTCGAAAGAGCATTGCAGGCAAAAATTGCTCGAATAGATAAAAAAGGTGCAGGTACCAAGAAATCAGACGGTTCAGATCAGTTTTAGCAGTTGCAGTTCAAGAACAAGAAGAAGTACAGTCAGGAACAAAGAACTCTACAAACTCTAACAATCTCAAGAATTAACAGTTTCCGTTGCCTACACCTCTAGGGAACCAAAGGGATCTCACGCAAGTCAATCTCGAGACATAAGTCAAAGCATTGGCCGAGCCATAGTTCTGATTCCTACGTCTCGGCACAAAATCCAGACACACTCATAAGATAACTCATGGCACAATAAGTTCTCAAAAAGTTTTCTCTTTTCATTAAATGCATCATGTTTCTTTTACATGTATCATTCATCTTTTTAAAAATACAAAAAATGCATCATCACCAGTCATGTACTATGCAAAAAGGAATGTACAGACGGCCGACACAGCCTTAAAAAGCAGACCATTAATCTAGGCCCTCCCCCTCGACCACGTCAGGTAAGTCCTCTAACTCATAATGAAATAGCCTCACTCTCAACCTGCTCACCTCCATACACAGGTAATGCACCTCATCTCACTCAAGGCTATGGATCGCTGTCTCCTCATCAGACAACCTCTGATCGGAAGCTAATCTCCTCGACATCATTTCACAATGATACCGAAGTACAGAGATCTCAGACAGCAAGTGGCCATGATTGGCCAAGAGGAAACTGGGATCGATGAATGGGCGCTCTTCAAAGGGTTCATATGAACCAGATGAAGAGCCAGCATCCCCAGGAATATCCTGCTCATCCTCATCAGCAGTCTGGTGCCAACAAGGAATGCGTCGGTACAGAGACTGCTCAGCAACCCAGTGCTGGTATGGGGCAATCGCCATCGGAAAAGTCCGCAGCTCAAAACTAAGCAAATCAGCAGTCAGGTGACTTGCCCAGGATCCATCGTTCCGAGTCCTAAAGTAAGATGATCTAGCTGGAAGTGCTTGACGCCAGATACCCGTGTAAGCAAAAGGAGGAACGTCCTGCTCATACCCAAACTGCCGTAGGAACTGGATAGGGTGATAAGAAAAGTAAGATCGAAAGCCTACCAGCATCAGAGGAAGGCGGTGCACATCACAAACTACTGGAGGAAGTGAAAGCCAAGATGACTCCCAAAGAACATTTCAGTCACGCAGCTCAGCAAACATCCTGTGATACAAGGGCTCACTCATCCTAGCTGTATGCGGAAGAAACTCCATGATATGTCGCAGGAGGTCAGAGCCATGAATGCCAGGAAATGATGCTGGAACAGTCAGCGAAAGACGCTCCCATAGCCAGATCTGATCATAAGAAGATAAAAAGGTTTAGCTAAAGCAAAGTAATTCCCAAAAGAAAAGAAAAAGAAAATTGTAGAAAAGATACATGGAGAAATGCACAATAGCCGCGAAGGACACGGGTACGGCCTAGGGCACAGTCAGTCAGCCCATTAAACAGCTCAGCCAAGACAAGAGAAATGATCCCCTGCCGTCATACAACTCGGCTCATCACCTCAAAGAGCAGAGGAATCTGAGATCTGCGCCATCTCGAGAACAGCACCTCAACTATCAAACAGAATATTAGTGCATTCCGAGAAAGTAAGGACCTTGCCACACTCCAAGGGCCCGAGAAAAGATCATACAACAAGTTCAAGGAGAACATCACAGCATCCTGGCCGGCAGCTGCAGGCTGAACAAGATACGGGATCCTAAACTAATTCTGCGATGTGGTAGTTTTCAGCAAAGTCTTCAACAAGAAATACTGAGCATAATCCTAAGGAAGATCGGTCAAACGTGCAGCTCCTCCAAAGAAGGTCCCATCTCCATGTCATTGAATGCAAACAAGTTCAACGAAGGGACCCAGTCAATCAGTGCAGCCCCGAGCATCCTCCAATCAATGTCAACTCTAGCCATATGGATCAGACCGCTGAAGCCATAGGACTCCAAATCTCGAATCTCATAAGCCGACAAGCTGTCAAGCCAAGCGAGCAGTCATGGCGAGCAAGAAGGACGAGGAAGCAACTGACAAGTCCTCACAGGAATCCCCTCCAGAATAAAAGGCCCAGGAATCGATGACAGCTCATCAAGAATCGAAAGATCAATGGGCGAAGGAGAAGGAAAAGCTGGAACCTCTGTAATCTCAACAGCCCCTGACCTATCCCCGGTAGCGGCTATGTCTGATATAGTCGCATCGCTGTCTAAAACAGTCACGACTTCAGCTACACGAGAAGACTCGCCCGCCTCGTGAACCGAATGTGTAAAGGGTCGGCAATCAGGAGAAAGATGGGACTCTCCATCGAAAAGGCTATCAGCGAAAATCGCACTGCACATCGTGGCATCCTGATCAATCCGACCACTGAAAAATGCATCTGAACCATCAAGAAAGGCCCCGAATCTATGGTCAGATCTGGACTTGCAGTCCTCTCCAACATGAAGTCATGAATCCAAACATCATCCTGTCCAATCAAAGGGATCATCGAGACATCCACACCGTCCATCATCAGGGGGGCGTCATCAATGATCACATCAAGTCCACCCAAGCAAGTGTACCGCACCTCTCGACCATCATCGAGAGCATCCAAGCCATCAAAGGTATCATCTGAACCATCCATACCATTCAGACATGAGATCAGCCCATCTATGTCCATTGTGACCCCATCATCACCATCGATCACATCATCCATGTGGCTCACACTCAAAGGAGGGATAGCCTCACCTATGGCCCATCTTCCCATCTCATCCATACCATTCAAAATTTCATCCTCCAATGACCTATTCAAATATGAAATTCCAGCCATCCCACCATTAATGGAGTCATTAAAAGCTCCATTAACCATCAAGCTCAAGTCTTCATCAATGCCCCCTCTTAAAGCCCCATCTACCCAATCCATTAAAGGCATCTCCCCTCCATCAAAGCTCACCTGAAAATCTGGAGTATGGGACCCACCATGGACAGCCCACACAGCCCCTAGATCTCCACCATCCATTGCTTGGGGAAGGACAAAGTAAGAAGAAGACAAAAAGAGAAGAAAAGTGAAGATAAAAGAAGGATTCATGGTTGGATCGAAACCTCGTGTGCACATAGTCGAGGAGACAGCAACAGAGGGCAGTGAGGAATGTCCGAACCAGGGCCCGCACTGACTGCACATGAGGAAAGGTCTGGGCAGCCACACGTACGGACGAATTTTCTCTCTCTCCGCGGGATTGGCCTACCCGTCTTTTGGTAGGTGGGACTGCCAGTCCATGTCAGAAGTTGGCACCCTGAGGGCCGCCCAAGGCTCCAATCAGCTCCAGATTTCATTTGAGGCTGATCTGAATTGTCTAAAAGATACCCCACCTGTCTAATCATGAAATACTGTGACCAAAATGGGTCCGATCAAGTCAAAGAGAAGGAAAATTAGTCAAGAGTGGTCTACAAGCAATCTGAGCCACACAAAGGCTAGATCGTCATGATCCAAGCCGTGGAAAACTTGCATAGCTCCTCCAATAGTCAGATCAATGGTTGGATTGCCAAGAAAGAAGGCCAAAGTCCAAGATCTGATCACCAAGTGGGCCTCCAGGGCTAAATCAAGCAATCTGAGCCGTCCAAGTCATCATCCGCACCATGGAAAGCCTTTTTAGCCTCACAAAACATCACAGACAGGTGCTCCGAAGCGAAGTTGAAATCAGGAAAGGGCCCACAAGGCCAAATCAAGCGATCCGAACCGTTCAAGTCATCATCCATGCAGTTAAGAAGTCTCATCTTCCACAAAGCATTAAAGAATGAGCTGGAAATCAAAGCACCCAAGCATCATCAAGGAATTTGAGACAAATTGGGGTTATATATTCATTCAGAAGATCTTGATACAGAAGAAAAGCAAAAGCAAAAAGGGCTTTAAAATGCCAAAAGGCCATACAAAGCTGAATACATCCTTAAGAAGCGGGCTACAAATCACCAACATAATCATCATCATCCCTTCTCTCATCTCGCTCCAGACGATGAAGATCCATCAGAGGAGCTGTCACTGATCCTCCAGCGTACCTGCGACGACCCCCTAGAACATAGAGTGAAGGAAGCAGAGGTCCCTGTCCGTACAGCAAATACCACTCGTCATAGTCACGATCCGGGATCGTGAAGCGAAATCCGGGCTGGCCTGTAAGAGCATCGGCTATATCATCAGTCGAAATCTGAGCAGTCGGAGGAGGTGCGGAATAAGGAACCCGAGCCACATCGGTGATCTGTCGGAGCAACCTCTCGCCCAGGTACCATTGAAACGATTCAGCAACGGAGAGCATGATCCGAAGACATGAAGAATCATATGCTTCTACACGCTGAGGGGTATAGTAAAGAAGAAAGTTGGCGTACGACATCCGAGCAAACTGCAACAAATGAGTTCATCACATTCAGCCCCAAAGAAGCACGACGGATAAGGAAAACAAGAAACTTACGTCCTCGACGGTCAGTCTGTCTAGGTCAGAGCGCCAATTGTCCCCAAACAGTCGAGAATTTTGTTGATGATTTTGCTGATGCCAATGCATGAAGCGGTACAAAGATGGGTCAATGCCATCTCGTATCCTTGGCGAGAGATGAGCAAAATGATCATAAAAGCAGGTATGGGCAGGGGCAGACATAATGATCAGATGGAGAAAGAAGACAAATGTCTCCAGGGAAGGTTAAAAAGAATACCTCCACGACGGGCCAGAAACCTGTGTAGGATCGGCTACTCCAAGAGGTCTTATCTAAACCTTGGAAGATACGAGTCATGATAGCCTCGTTCCAATTATACGAATGATGAAGATCCTCAACCAAGCGAAGAAATCTAGGGTTGACCCTTTCGTTTGCATGGCAGAAAAGGAACGACCTAAAGGCATAAGTAATCATAGCCCGTGCTTTGTGAAGGGCCTCTAGCTCGGTAGTAGGGATGACAGCAGCGAAGGTGTTGTAAAACCATCGCAGTTTCACTTGGTGGCTCTAAAATTCGCTCTCAGGTGGGATGGCTCCCACAAGCCGTATCCAGTCAGTGGAACTAATGGGAGCAAGAGAGCCGGCGTGGGGAACAACTGCCCCATCGAATGGAAAGCCAATCTGCATATATATATCTAGGGGAGTTATTCCCCATTCCCCACAGGGAAGTTGAAAGGTGTGGCTCTCATCCCTCCACCTCTCACAAAGAGCCGCAAGTAGCATGCGGTTGGCGTTATTATTGTGAAAGCGCAGTGCGAGAAGGCCTGCAAAAGGAGTATCGGCCATAACACGTTCGAGCATAGGCTACGGCTGTTTCACCCAATCATCCCAGAGATCCCGAGTACCTCAGCCCTTTATGGAGGGAAGAGGTTGGTGCTCCTTAATTAAAGAGCACATATGGGTCCCTCGACGAACAATCGTCCTCATTGACCGCCCGTCGCCCCCTCGTACCGTCCGCCATAATCCTACAAGCTCGACCAGGTAAGTCCCCATCCTTTACCCGTTAAGATCCAAATCAAATCATTATCTAGGAAACCCATGGATTCAGACTTACATTCAAATGCAAAAATCCAAAGTCTAACTCCATGTGTCACCTAGGGTATGTATTGGGCCCATTAAAGGAAGCAAAGCCCACCTTAAAGAAAGATTCATGCCATGGCTTAGGTAAGGAAAATCCACCATACAAGGACACATTTTGGGACAACAAGTGCACTTAAGTGCCATGAGATTAAAAGGGGGTAAGAATCCAACTTCATACAAAGAAACCCCTTTTCGAAGTTCATGTGTGACCAAGGCTTGGTTCACTTTTCATACCAAGGCCATGATCCTCATTTAAGATGTTCCCATCTTTTTACACATATACATGGACAAATGGGGAGTAGAAAGGAAATGGGTCCCCAAGAGTAACTCAAGTGCCCCACCTCAATGGATTGAAAGGAGCACATAGTGTTCACTCCCCAAGTGTAGGGTTGCGAAGTAGTAATAATTCGGAAAGACCAAGTATCGTTCCCACAGAGATTTATGTATGGATATCTTCAGAATTTGTCTAAAACAACTAGTAATTAAGATCCTATTAAGAACTAAAACTGGAAAATAGCGACTTGGGTTTAAACAGTGAATTGGTAAGGTAATTTCAATCTAAAAAGGCACTAGAGCGCCAAGGATCCACTTTTGATAAGTTTCAATGCATCAACACAACTAGGTCTCTCATAACTCAATCGGAATTGAATTCATATCTCTATCCGATCGGAATATAGAGCGGTTAAATCAACAATCCTCTAAAACAAGTGCTTATTCATTGATTTGATTCCCACAACCATGCTCAGGCCTTGGGCACACTCAATTGTGTAGGCCAAGCCTTTTTCCAATCTAGTTGAGATTCATAACCATAGCTTTCACCAAATCCTGTCACTAGACTTGATTACAACTCATGATTAGAACTCTAATTAAATCAAAATCAATCAATAAACAACTATTCCAGATTATACAACAAAAGATAAGAACTTTAGTTGAATGAGTTCCCACATGAAAATCAGGCCATTGCATACAAGGCAATCAAAGCATCTACCATGCCCGGAGTCGATGGTAGATCAATGAACTACACAAGCATAAACAATGCTCAAAGCTAAGATACTAAGTTAGGATTACTAAGAATCACATGAGCCCGGAGTCATCAAGAGATCAAAGTAAAAACCAAAATAGTACTTAATTCAAACTCATATTGAACTAAAATTCATCAATTAAAACATGAAAGGAAACCTAGGTTGCATCAATCTATCAAAAATGAATCAAAAGCTTCACCTCTTAGCCCTAGCTAAGAGGTTTTAGTCCATCTCTAACATCCTTGAACTAGAAGCCTCTAAAAACATAAAAAAATAACTAAAACAGGAAGAAAACTATAAACTCGAAGTAGAATCCGTCTCTTAAGCAATCCCCACGTCCTAGCATCCTTTGGTATGAAGGGAAGACGTCCTTTTATAGCTTGGAGGTGTCCTTTACGCAAGAAAGTTCTAGATTTCGCACAAAGTTACGCAATTGCGCAGAGAAATCCGGAGCCTGAAATAGAAAATTTTCGTTTTTTTTTCATGGCCGACCGGTCTGGACCGGTCGGACTGGCTGGGCCGACCGGTCTTGACCGGTCGAGCTCTGTTCTGCATTAGTCCAGCAGCTATAGCCGACCGGTCTTGACCGGTCGGGCTGGCAGTCAGTTTGTCCTCTTGGCAGGTAGATGGTGGCCTACCGGTCTTGACCGGTCTAGCCTGCTATTTCTTCTTTATTTATTTCTTTCTTTCTTCTTTTCTCTTCTCTCCTTGCTTTGTCTTTCTTTGGTCCTTCTTCACCCTTCATCCACTGAACTTCAATGCTCGTAAAGAGCTCTACTTAGCCTTCAATTTGTGAAATCTCCATCTTGTTCCTACAATCACAAATCATGCATTAGAATAGTCCTTTAAACATGTAAAACGTGCATAATGAGTGATGAATTGGGGTTAGAATATGCACAATTAAGAGCTCAACACATAGCCCACTTGAAGAAACATGAGAACCCATTCATAGGTGAACCATGGGCAACCTATGTGTATCATCTTGATAAATGTTTTAACCATGAGAGTACAACATGGTGGTCTACCCACAAACATATGAATCAAAGAAGCCAATGGTAAAAAATTGATGCACATAGCCCACATGAAGAACCAAAGTTGGCAATGTCCATGTAAGGACAAGTTTGGGCAACTTATGTGCACCAATTGCTTTACAAAAAAGGGGACATTTGAGCACAAAAGGGCATGGCTTGATGAGTCACCCAACCATCATGAAAATGGCTAACAATGATATCCATAGCCCACTTGAAGATCAAAATCCAAAATGCCCCAAAGCATGGGACAAAATTGGGCAACTTATGGGTATCATTCTTTCCCACAAATTGAAAGAAAAATCACTTATCCTTGAGAATGATGGTGGATGACCCACCAAGCACCCCAAGAGAAGTTCAAGGAGCTTTGGTTGCATGGATAGCTCACTTGAAGAAGAGTCATCCATTTGAGGTTGGGAACATTAAAGGAAGCTCTTGAGATCCACTTTCCTACAACATGAGAAAACCGTTTGAACTTAGTGAGATTGTTGAAACAACCCACTCATGGGACTTCTAGATGATCAAGTAACTCAAGTCCTCCATCCATCCAAAGAAAAAGCATGAAAGGAAAGGATCCTACATACACAAAGTGTAGTGGTCCACACATGACTAAAAGAAATTCACAAGTTTCAAGGAGGGCCCAAAAGCCCATCTATATGGAAAAATTCTAAGGAGCCCACCACACTTTGTGCAGAAGGATGTACATCATAATCAAGAAATGGTGGAAGATTTGGACTACTTGTCCATAAAGGCCCAAATAAGAAATTTAGCCCACTTGAGATCCAAGCGAAGAATGGGCTAACCGCTTTTGTCCATACATATGCAAAGAAAGATGGGGCCATCCAAAGTGAGCATTATAAGCCCAAAACTTGAGGTGGGCCCTACCAATCTCATAGGCCCAAACCTTGAAAAGAAGATGGAAAAGAAAAGAAAGGACTAAGGAAAATATGGCAAGAAAAAACCCAAAATGAAGTATTGGGCCCATCAAATACACAAAGAGCCATGACTTCACTTTGAGCCCATTTGATACACATAAAAAGGGACCCAACTCCCATGAGAAAAGATATGATATTTTGCCATGCACACTTGATGGACATGGCAAAATTACCCTTTACATATACATGAAGGGAGTATGAAAAAAGAAAAGAAAAATGAAATGAAGCTTGCAATGTTCCACTCCATGCACCACCTTGAGAAGAGATTGGAGAAGTAGAATAAAGGCCAAAGGACTTGGGCCCACCTTGACTCCCTTGGAATATCTACATGAAGGAAAGAAAAAGAACATAAGAAGAGACAATGAAGAAGAAAACAATGAAACGAAGCAAAAGAGAGTGGGCCATACCTTCACCACTCACCAAAAGGGGGACCACCTTGCTGTCCTAAAGCTTCACTAAGGCCTCACCACTTGAAAGAGCAAAAGACCACCAAAGAAAGAGAAAAACTGGAAGAAGGAGAGAGTGTGAGAAAGAAGAGAGAGAGATTGACGTTAAAGGGGCCAAGGGTGCCCCATGTTATATAGAAAAAGAGGGGGCACCCCATTATCCAACCCATTAGAAAAACTAGTGGGCAGAAGTGGCTTGGGCGGCACCCAGGGGGCCGTCCATCATCACACCTAGTTGAAATGATCTCCGACTCTCTCTTCTTGGGAAGAACTCCCCCTTGGGAAGGGTGGTTGCAAGTGAATCTTGTACTTCCATGAAAGATTGAAGTGATGGAAGAGAAGGATGAGAAAATGAAAAAGGAATCTCACCAAAATCTCATCTTATGAGAAATTGGGGAGAAGTTGGTTTGATGATGTGGAAAGAGCTCCACGAGATTTTCAAGAAAAAGAAAGAGAATTGACTTGGTCAAACAGTGATCTCAACCATCCAAAATCATGGCCCGACGATCTGAATCATTCTCAGAAAAACCCTGGGAATTTCCAACCTTAATCTCTACAGCCTCCCATCCCTAGTGGTTCAAAGACCTTAAACTACGTTGGGACCAAAATCCTGAGAGATTTTCAATAAAAACCAGTGTTAATCTTGATCGCTTAAATTGGGATTTAATGGCCTGGAACATTTCAAAAAATCATAAAAAAAATCACCTGTACAAAGTTTTGGTCCGAAGACCTTAAACTACATCGCGATCAACATCCCAAGGGATTTCATAATAAAAACCAGCATCGACCTCAACCGCTTGGCTCAAGGTTTGATAGTCCGGATCTTTTCAAAAAATCACAAAAAGAATGTATTTTCAGCATATACAAAGTTATGGTCCGAAGACCTTAAATTACATCAACATCGACATCCTGAGAGATTTTCAATAAAAACCAGTAGCAGTCTTGATTGTCCGAATCAAGATCCGATGACACCGGACATTTTTTTAAAAAAAATGTATTCCCAATCTCGCTTGTACAAAGTTGTGGTCTGAAGACCTTAAACTATGTCGGGATCAAGATCCCTAGGGATTTTTAATAAAACCGGCATTGGTCCTGATTGCTCAAATCAAGATCCGATGATTACGGACATTTTCTAAAAAACAAAAAAAAATATATATATGCATTTTCAGGCCTTGTTTGTATATAATGTTAGTCCGAAGACCTTAAACTACGTCGGGATCAAGATCCCGAGGGATTTTTAATAAAACTGGCATCGGTCCTAATTGCTCGAATCAAGATCCGACAACTCTAGACATTTTCTAAAAAACAAAAAAAAATATATGCATTTCCAAGCCTCGCTTGTACATATTTTGGGTTCGAAGACCTTAAAGTACGTCGGGATCAAGATCTCGAGGGATTTTCAATAAAAATCGGTAGCGATCTTGACCGTCCGAATCAAGATCTGAAGACACTGGACATTTTCCAAAATAAAAAAAAAATGTATTCCTGATCTCGCCTATACAAAGTCGTGGTCCGAAGACCTTAAACTACGTCGGGACCAAAAATCCTGAGAGATTTCCAATAAAAACCAGTGCTAATCTTGATCGCTCGAATTGGGATTTAACAGCCTAGAACATTTCAAAAAATCACAAAAAGAATATATTTTCAGCATGCACATATTTTGGGTCCGAAGACCTTAAACTACACTGGGATTAATTTTCTCGGGGGACTTTCCTTGCTTTCAACAAAAAACTGGAATTGACCTTGACCGCTCGGATCAAGGTTCGATAACCCGGATCATTTCAAAAAATACCAAATTATTTTAAAGCTTTCCATAAAAACCAGTATCAACCTCGACTACTCGAGTTAAAGTCTAGAACTTTCTCAAAAAAGAAAAAATCATCGATTATTAATTGCATAAATTTATCCCCAGTGGTCCGAAGACCTAAAACTACACTGGGATTAACTTCTCAGGGGCTTTCTTTCCAACCTGTCCCAGACATGGCTGACACTTGATCGTACGGGTGTTCGGAATCTTCTAAACAGGTAAGGGCTAGGGCGGGCAAAACCCCGTAATCATGTTCGTGTTGAACGCACCGTGATAGACAACCTTGATTTAGAAGTCGTTGTTGAATATGACGGATGTTCCCTGTTCCTAAAACTCATGAAGGGGATTAAGGCAGTTGGGAGGTGAAGCGCACCCTCACGGAATTGTGAGTAGCATAAGACCCCAAACTAGATTAACAAAGGGAAATGTGAGGATGAGCCTCATTTTGTGGCCGAAGGAGTCTGTCGGACGATACGTGGTCTATGTGCATTGCACATGAGGAACAGGCAACTTTGTGGGTGTGTTGACTGAAAACCCTCAAAATCCCCTCATCCGAAGATGTAAAACTACAACACTTAACTATGTGAGATTCGTCTTGCTCACTGACGTAAAATGGATCGGGTGCCTTACCAGCAGTAGAAGCTGGAAGTGGATGAAAATTCCATACATTTCCCTGTATTTCAGAAAAATCAGAAAAATACTAAGACATTGCAAAATCATCTTTCAAAAATTAGAAAAATATTTCCCTTGCTTTCAAATCAAATATTTTCAAAATCACAAAAATATTTCCTTTGTTTTCAATAACCGATCTCCATCCTGACTACTCAGGAAAGATTCGAACCAAATATTTGTAAAATCACAAAAATTGTCACTATCTCCAGCATTGCATGTCAAGAGTATCGAACCCCGATCACTCACTTCATAGTTTGGGATGACGGATCCGATCGCCCGCAAATTGGAATCTTGACCAAAACTGGCGACCAAGCACCATCTCAATCGCAACCATTCACAGAAGAATATCTTGAAGTCTGACAACATCCTTCATCCATTCCCATTAGCGAAGAAGCAGTATCTTGGGATGATGGACCTGATCGACCACGGGTCGGGATCTTGACCAACCCGCTAACCAAACATCCGCATTAAAAAAAAAATCCACAGGGGAGCATAACCTTACAAGCAATAAGCTCAAAATTCTCTGCATTGTTAATGCAAGATTTGTTAATTACTATGATTAGTGTGTCATCAAGTCTGTAAAACCGCTTGCGGCTGAAGATTGAAGCCCCTGAACATCTCCGACAGAAGCTACTCAAGAAGATCACATAGCCAGTCTGGCCTCAATCCTTTTCATCCAAACCTTTGATCCCAAAACCCCTCTATAGATGGCCTCATCCTTCTTAGATGCATCCTTAGCCCTCTCTATAGTCCTCATTCCATAAAGATCAGCTATGGAATAGGTTATCAAAGCAGTTGCTGCAAATCAGGAAAAATTCCATAACTGCAGATTCCAATGGGATCCCGATCCATCGGAATGATGTCCAATTGATGTCTGATCGATCGGAGATCATGCCCGATCAATCGGACTATAGTCCAGCAACTTCAAAACTCTCTGGATGTTTTTCTGATAAATCATGGATATGTCCTATCAATCAGACAAGGCCCCCCGATCAATCGAAAGTTTATCTGATCCATCGGACAAATGTCCAGCAATATCACAAAACTCTCTAGACATATTTCCGATCAATCGGACCCTCTGTCCGATCAATCGGACTAGGTACCTCCGATCAATCAAAATGTCATCCGATCCATCAGAAAATCGTCCAGCAATATTTCAAATTTCATCTCAACATATTTCCGATCAATCGGAAACTCTCTCTGATCCATCAGAGATGTTCTTCCGATCAATCGGAACCAAGTCCGATCAATCGAAGAATCTATTTCAGCAAAATTGAAAATGAGCTGATTCTTATGTTTGATCGATCGGATCTCTTTTCGATCCTATCAAGGTAACCGTTTTCTAACCGTTGAGAATAAATCTATACAGGCATCTCAGTTGGATCTTATGAGGATCATCTTAAGCATCATCTAGGGTTTATTTGTGCCTCTTCCTTGTGATCCTTATCTCTCATTCCATTTGATTTGTTGAGTTCATACTTCAATTCATGTTGATTTGACTAACATTGAAGAGCATTTAAAGCTTGGATTGAATCATGAACTCAACCCCTCTTTAATGCCCTCTTGACCTACTTCTAAAAGTCATTTTCATGATATCAATGCCATTAATGGTGGTTTAGGTAGAACCTATCCTTCATATAAAAGCCATATCCCAATATAGTTTCAACCAAACCCTGATCCCTCTCCTTGGAACCCACAAGAAGACATTTGTAGCAAGGTTGTTGATCGAGGGAGCTGAAGAACCTATCGTGCAAGCTAAAGCTTCTTCAACCAAAGGCATCATCAAGGGGCTCAATCAGCAAAGTATATTTTAGTCATTCGAGTCCAAGAAACCACCTCAATAGTCGAGATTTGGGTTTCAGAGTTTGAAAACCTAAACTCGATAGAGTCCTTGCGTAGGACAAGTCCTTGAGTAGGAAAAGCCCTTGTGTAGGACAAAGTGGTTAATGGATTAGTCCTAAGGAAGGATGAATCCATGTGTTGAAGTCTAAGTCCTTTTGTAGGCTATTAAGGTTTATGGTTAATCTCATTTAAAACCATTGTGATAGTGAAATCCGGCCACTCAAGGAGTGAGTGGATCAGCCGGGAGTGGAGTAGGTACATAACCGAACCACTATAAAATCTCTTGTTATGTGATGAATGTTTGCAACTACTTTACTTCTTTCAAGTTAGAGATAATCTGATTATCACTTGCTCTTTTATTGTTGAAAGTTAATATTCTGCATATCAAGTATTTGAAGAAAGTTCTCTAAAGTACTTTGCATGATTGTGAGTGTGTGATTTGGTTATTTTAAAAAGTGTCCTATTCACCCCCCTCTAGGACAAAGAAACTGGTTTCTTGCTTCTACAAAAGTGGTAATCGAACTTATACCGCAATTTCGATTGGTATCAGAGCGGGTTCTTCCTTAAAGGCGTAACAGCCCGGAGTGTGATCCGTTTCTAGAAGCTTGAAATCATGTCAAAAGGGGATTCTAGTATTGTTTTCAAACCTCCATATTTTGATGGATCAAACTATGCATATTGGAAAGCAAGAATGAGAATCGTCTTGCAATCATTGGATCATGCAACATGGAGGTCTGTGGAAATTAAACATGAAATACCCCTCTTGACACGGTCATAGATGGGGTCACGACCACCATAGTCAAACCGGATGATTTATGGACTGATCTTGAACAACTGAGATACATTAGCAATGCAAAGGCACTCAATGCTATCTTCTGTGCCGTTTCAGCAGATGAGTTCAAAAGAATTTGTAACTGCACAACTACTACGGAAGCATGGGACATTTTTGAAACTACTCATGAAGGGACTAGTATAGTCAAGAGGTCAAACCTTCAGCTCTTGAGCACTCAATATGAGAATATGAAAATGGAAGAGCGTGAGAACTTCATGGACTTTTACACCCGACTGAGTGATGTCACCAATGCTATGTGGTGATTGGGGGAGAGGATATCAGATCCGTGCATTTGTTGGAAAATACTAAGATCCTTACCCGAACGATTCTCCTCCAAGGTCATAACTATTGAGGAATGTAGAGATATTGATACTATGAAAATAGAAGACTTACTAGGATCTCTACAGACCCATGAACTTCATTTCAAGAAATCCCCAAAAACTAAAAACACGGCGCTGAAAACTTCACACACTAAACAAGAATATGTAGTTGACAGTGATGGAGAAATGGATATGAATGAAATGGCTCTTATGTCCAAGAAGTTTAGAAAATTCTTCAAAAACAAAGGTAAGAAGGTTGATAAAAATGGCAAATCTTTTGACAAAAAATGCTACACTGAAAAATCTTATAACATCTCAAAAGATCCTAAGTGCTACAACTGTGGACACTATGGTCATATTGCCTCTGACTGCCAAGCTCCTGCCAAAGAAAAATTCAAAAAGAAAGCAATGGCAGCTACATGGGACGACTCCGATAATTAAAAAAAATTTGTGCATATTCTAACCCCAATTCATCACTCATTATGCATGGTTTTCATGATTTAAAGCCTAATCTAATGCATGGACTTGTGATTGTAGGAATGAGAGGGAGACTTCACTAATTCATAGTTAAAAGAGTCACTTTGTATTCATTGAAGATCAATAGAACAAGTGCCAAAAGGTGGAAGAAAGAAGCAAGAAAGAAAGAGAAGAGATAAAGAAGAAAATCTGGAATTTTGTTCTTAGACCTGTCTGTAGACCGGTCGCCAGACAGGTCGACAGACAGGGCATCTAGCAACGTGGGGAGCAAAGATTCAAGACCTAGGAGGCTTCCTAGCCTCCTACAACTAGTTTTCTTCTTCTTTTAGTTCTAGTTCTAGTTTTGTTTTTTTATATGCTTTTCATTAGCTAATCTCTTAGCTAGAGCTAAGATGTGAACCTTATAGTTTTCTTAGATTGTTTAATTCGCTTGATTTGGTTTTAAGTTGGATTTCATGTTTAAGAACAATGGTTTGAAGTTTAATTCAAGTGCTAAGTAGTTTTTCTTAGTCTTATGATGACTCATGGATGTTTGGAAGAATTGCTTGAGTTCTTAATTGTTGTGAACTAGTCTAGACCTGTATGATCTAAGGAATTGGAATACGCTCTAGACTTATAATCTTCATGTGGGAACTTCTTACCAAAAGTCTACTTTTCTAGAATTGTGAAGTATGTGAGACTGTGTATGTGGTTTGAATCAAGTTCAAATCATAATCTAGTTTTGTCTTGTGACAAGATTTAATGATGATTATGATTGTGATCTTAGCCTATTGGAATTGGGACTGACCTATGCAATTGAGTATGCTCGTCCTAGCTTGCATTGAGTGAATCATATACATGGATCATACATATGACAGATTGTCACCCCCCAAACCTCGGGGACCTGGCTCACTAAATTCCCGATCGCCGACCTTGGTGCCAACAGCCTCCGTAGTACCCCATTCTCGGCTCCTAGCTTTCCTGTGCCAGGTTCCGATCCTGGGATCCTACCAGGAGGATTTTCAGGGTAAATTTTTTTTTGTACAGGAGCATAAACAAAACCATAAAACATCATCAAATATCCACTAATAAGTTTGTTGAGTACAGTACTGGAAAGGGAAATACAACATGAATAAGAAGTCCAAAATATCAGGTACATAAACCGCGCTCAACGCTGCTGATATGCTCTAGTACCTGCAGTGTAAACAAACGCGCATGAGCTTCCTACGAAGCCCAGTAGAGTGCGTGTGTGCGCGTGTGATGCATATGACAAGTATACAGATATCAGAATAAGCGAAAGTAGTAGAGGGCTAAGTTACTAAGTTCATGAATGCTATCAGCCATCCCAAGGCTATGCAATGCAAGGGCCTACGTGGCCGAGTGTGACATGTTAGAGATGCAATGCAAACACGTCAATCCTCAACTGATCCACATATCAAAATAGTTCTCATCTGGGACATCACCGGGGTCTAGTATACTCTAATATTGGCCGCCGCACATCGCGCGCATAACCAAGCGAGTAGAAAAGACCTCACTATCCGCCTCGTCAGTGGTATACCAATGCCCACCCGGCTCGCCGATAGCAGACCCATTCCATGAGCTGGTCAGACTCGACCTAGCTTATAGCCCACTTCACCCGGGCGGATAAGGTCACACCCCTTTCCAACCGACCTCGACACAGTGGGAGACGCGGCCTACTGGTATTTGGCACACGGGCGCTCATGTTATCCACTCGGTCTCGACGCTGGAGCATCCTACTGGTACCACAAGGTTTAGGGACTTTCACCCAAGGACATCCATAGCACCCACGTACTAGAACAAGTTTCCAGTGTCCAATACTGCCAACCATGATGTGACTATGGTGGCCACCACCCCGATGCTGCTAGGGTGTGAAAGCGATCGTGACATACATAATGCGAAATGCATGAGTCATACAATCCAAATCATGCACCAAACTTACGCATACTGCGCAATCATGTGGGGCGACCCTGTCTCGCACGGGTCCCCTAAGTATAACAAGCCAACTAGCATATGCTATGGTGTTCGCTCGCCTCAAGTGTAAGGCTGCGATGTAGTAATAAATCTCGGTAAGACCGAGGTCGATCCACAGGGAAAGAAGTAAACAATTTCAACTACTCCAATAACTAGAATCTAAGACGTTTAAGAAAGTAGTTTTTCACATGAAATAGGAAAATCTGAAATTAAGAAGAACTAGAGCATCAAGGATCCACTTGTAGTAGTCCAATGCCAATCCATTCATCCAAGTACAACACAATTAGAATCAAAGTCCTATCTCTCATCTAATTGGAAGATATAACATTCAAGCATAACAATCCCACTTAAATCTGGAAATCAGATTTCTAGTTCTAATGAAGCACATAGAACTTGAACTTGTAGCCTTCGGAGTAACAGCCATGCCTATGGACTATGGCATGCTCAAGGGTTACTACAATTCAAATTCAAATAACCCAATCATGGTAATTTCAGAGAATTGCAAGGAACTCATGTCCGGAGCACACAAACTCTCATAATTCATCTAAAAATCCAAACTTTATTCAAACTAGAACTTCAAAATCCAAAATTAAGAAAAGGGTACTTGAAATAAAAGAATTAAAGCATTGGAACCAACTACAAATTTCACCTCTAGCTCTAGCTAAGAGGTTAGCTAAGGAAAAACATATTAAAACTAGAACTAGAACTAAGAAAAGGAAGAAAAACTAGCTGTAGGAGGCTAGGTAGCCTCCTGGGACTTGAACTCCTTGCTTCCCACGTCCTTGGTTGATTTGGAATAGAAGAGAGCACCTCCTTTTATAGTGCAGCAATAGTACAGCAACATAGCAGAATTTGTTTCGCTTGGTACGGCTTAACCAATGGTCGGATTGCCCTAAAATTTGATTTGCAGCTTCCTTGTAATGTGATCTTCCTCATAGATGATTTAGATTTTCAAGATTATCCTCTGAATGGGCCCACCAATCACATCACCGACCGCCTCTCAAAATCGCGCACTTTGGGTACCTTCAGAACCAGTCATCTTGCTTTCAACGCCCCGGAGTGTACAGAGGTCGGATTGATCTCAAGTTTTGAACATTGGTAGAAAACTTCCTCCTCTACATGATGGATGGATTAGATTGTCCAAAACAATCCCAGAATATAGTCCGAAAATTAGAACAATTAGGGCTTTTATAAACTCTGCGCAGCTGGATCTTTATGGATGGTCCATCTTTCTTCAACCGGTACGATCAAACCACACATCCTTTTGATCTGAAACTTTTGTGGTTATTCATATATGGATGTGTTCTAAAAGATGGTCAAAGTAGATTCTTCATATCATCAATGATGAGTCCTCTGGACCGGCCCAGAGTTGAACAGCGAAATCTGGAACTTTCTGGATAGTTCGTATTGTTTTGGCCACCACGGTCAATCCGTAGCTCCGATCGACACGAAACCACTTGGGTTAGTTCGGCGTCGAGCTCCTCTTCGACATGGATGTGTTGGATTTCCAAATATCATCAAGATGGCTTCAGAAAACTGGTCTGAAAAATCAGGTGCGGGAGTACATTGCTGTTTTAGAATCTGGAATCTGAAACTTGCATGGCCGACCGGTCAAGACCGGTCGGGCTTCCTTGGCCGACCGGTCAAGACCGGTCGGTCTCTTTTTCTTCTTGTTTTCTTCCTTTCTTTCTTCTATTTTCTTCTTTCTTTGCTTCCTTCTTTCTTTGGTCCACCTTGGGCCTTCATCAAAGGCTCCAAATGGCCCCTTTTTGGTCTCTAATTGAGTGAAGTCCGCTCTCATTCCTGTAATCACAAAACATGTGTTAGATGGGCCTTTAAATCATGAAAATCATGCAAACCATGTCATGTAATGGGCAATGCAATGTATAAATTGGAGGTTCAACACACCCCCCAACCAGCTTTTTGCTAGTCCCGAGCAAAACATGCGTGAAACAATTTCAAACCTCCAAACCCAACTCTCCCTCAGAACCCATGATTCTATCCATTCCAAGGTGTATAAGTATAAAATTTGGAAAAATTAGGTGATAGAAGCTGAAATCTTGGCCTCTCAAAACATAATAAGTGTCTACATGAAATTCCCACTGATTGATTGATAAATAGAAGAACTCGAACAAATTCAACCTAGTGTGCATAGTGAAAGTTCATCTCATGAGTTTCTGGGATCATCTTCTTCATGGATTAAGTAAACCAAGGATTTTAAGGTGCATAGAGCAACAACAAGCCTATGACAGGAATTTGCCTTACCGTCCTTCCGACGGCTTTCACACTACGTCCCATTTCCGGCTTTGGTTACGGTTCGACCATCCCCCGGTTGGTAATAGGTAGCCCTTTTCGAAAATTTCCACCATTTTTCCTTCATTCCCGATTTCATCCTTTCTTTCCTTTTTCTTTTAAAATTAGATAGGATTTTTAAAAATCCATATCTTTCATTATTTTCCCATGGACAAGGATGGACAAAATACCCCGGCTTGGTTTCTCAACACCTTTATATCAAAGTCTAGCTAATCCACAAATCACATAAACCTTTCAACTCATGAAAATCGTGTAATGTGAACTTGGTGTGAAGGTGTTCAAATTTTCTATCAATCACAACAATAGGGGAACTAACATATAAAACCATTATGTTGGGAGAATTCAAGACTTACAACATCACACACTTCGTATCTCCTCTTCTTATACTTATATCATCTCGAATGCATGGAAATACGGTTTTCTAAAAGAGTTTTGAAATTTTAGAAAATTCGAAAAAATTTGCGCATGTGAGGCTCGAAATGTTGCAACATGCTAGATGAGGAATCTCATCTCACCCCCCAACCAAATCTTGCATTGTCCTCAATGTAAAAAGATATGCAATTAGCATGAACATGAGAGCAATGGTAAAATATGAGTGAGAACAATAGTACCTGAGATAGCAAGTTGATCAATTCTAGCATCTTCCATTGTCTCGATGAGACTTATTCAATCCTAATTGCAGAAAAATAAATCCTAACCTACCTACCTACCTTTGATTAGTCCGATCAACTACATGATCAAAGTTGAGCAGGATCTTCATGAATTTCAATAAATTTCTCATGAGGACCATCCAAAGTCCTGCTCGACAGTAAACATGTGTGCTTCTTATCATTGAAGTCCAATCGTATTGTGCACCACATGCATAAAAGGAGGAGATAAGAGCAGCAAAAAGATATCTCCTCAAATTCTGATTTGGGTTATGATTGATTAAAAATGGGTCCTCCCAATCAGAATTTTCAATGGGCTGAAAGACCCATGATGGTGGAGAGACACTCATCAAGTTTTCATTGGTTAAAGTTGTCTCCTCCACAATATCAGAATTGTACGGTGCTTCCACAAACAATGGTAAAGAGTGTAAATCAGTGGAAAGGTGTTCTTCAGGCACCGGCACCGTGTCTAACAAAATGTCCAACTCCTTAATCATCTCATCATCAAGATCATAAGATTGGGCCAAGCATTCCTCTAGGAAATCGAGATAGTCGGATGAAGGATCATGATCTTGCTTGAGTGAGTGCAAAAATTCAGTTTCGATGGTGAGGGACTCTCCCTCCATGGAGTGGAATTCTTCCAAACTAGGTTCTCCATAACTAGTATGAGGCACCGAGTCGGAAGTATGCAAGGCTTTAACAATCTCTTGAATAATGGGGTCGTTTGAATTTTCAAAGTGAGCCAAGCATTCGTCCAAAGAATCTGAATTTTCACTCATGAGAGTCTCATTCTCCACATTAAAATTAAACATGGCAAGTTGGTGGAGTGACTCAAAAATATCAACTTCGGCCGTCTCTCTAGCATGCATATCCTCTAGAGACTCATAATCATTATGCCCTTGGGAAAAAGAAACCATAGGTTCATAACCATTCACCAAACCCTCATTGTAGGCAACCCCACTACCACTTTCAAATTTTATGGATTCCTCGGGTTCGTCAACCGTCATTGAAATCTCTTCATCATTAAGTTCAAAGCATCCAAAAGAGATAATGGACTCACCATAATTGATGATGACATTGGGATCATCGAAATCAATCTCCTTTAAAAGTCTATCCATTAAATCCGAAGAAGGTGGGACTTGGATAGCCTCATCCTCCTCATTGTTGGGGATTGATTCGGTGTTCCCAATGTTGGGTTTAATATTTTGAGATGGCGAGAGGTTTTGTATGTATTGCTCAGTTGTTTTCATAAACTCTCGCAGCACATCCTCAAGAGTTTGTGTCGATTGCGGCTCATGAGAAAGAAACTCTTGAGGATAGTTGTTGGCATCCATGGTTGGCTCATCTTCCAAGTTGAAATTTTGATGCTCCCACCAATTTGGATTATGCATGTCATATGTTGGGCTTTTAGATGGTTGTTGACATGTGTAGCCATACAAGTGATCATACATTGTCCTAACCGGTGGAACATTATTCATCTCTTTCCGATACTCTCCCATTATCTTACGTTGTGCCTCAATATGTGTATTGTTTTCATTAATGTAATCACGCATCGTCTTACGTGGGGAGGTAGTGGAGGTTGATTGAATCTCAGAAAAATACTTATGCTTATAATGGTTCCAATCATAATGATTTTGGGTCTCAAAATCCGACGTCTCATCCTCCAAAAGGTACTTGTACGCACCATTCGTCCAATCATACATGATGAAATTTTAAAGAATTGGGAACTACCCTAATCTTGAAAAAAGAACAAAAAGAAGGGATATGGGGAGATGTTACCCAATAGAGTGAGATCTATGTCAGCAACAATGTCCTACAAAATCAAAAAAAAATTGTTAGTAATCTAAAAAAAAAAAATCAGAAAATCTACTTCTATAAAAACTGAAAATCCTACCTAACTAAGATTACTCTATAGCTACTAGAACAATTAAAACCGTTTAACTTTTTCCCCGGCAGCGGCGCCAAAAACTTGTTCGCTCGCCTCAAGTGTAAGGCTGCGATGTAGTAATAAATCTCGGTAAGACCGAGGTCGATCCACAGGGAAAGAAGTAAACAATTTCAACTACTCCAATAACTAGAATCTAAGACGTTTAAGAAAGTAGTTTTTCACATGAAATAGGAAAATCTGAAATTAAGAAGAACTAGAGCATCAAGGATCCACTTGTAGTAGTCCAATGCCAATCCATTCATCCAAGTACAACACAATTAGAATCAAAGTCCTATCTCTCATCTAATTGGAAGATATAACATTCAAGCATAACAATCCCACTTAAATCTGGAAATCAGATTTCTAGTTCTAATGAAGCACATAGAACTTGAACTTGTAGCCTTCGGAGTAACAGCCATGCCTATGGACTATGGCATGCTCAAGGGTTACTACAATTCAAATTCAAATAACCCAATCATGGTAATTTCAGAGAATTGCAAGGAACTCATGTCCGGAGCACACAAACTCTCATAATTCATCTAAAAATCCAAACTTTATTCAAACTAGAACTTCAAAATCCAAAATTAAGAAAAGGGTACTTGAAATAAAAGAATTAAAGCATTGGAACCAACTACAAATTTCACCTCTAGCTCTAGCTAAGAGGTTAGCTAAGGAAAAACATATTAAAACTAGAACTAGAACTAAGAAAAGGAAGAAAAACTAGCTGTAGGAGGCTAGGTAGCCTCCTGGGACTTGAACTCCTTGCTTCCCACGTCCTTGGTTGATTTGGAATAGAAGAGAGCACCTCCTTTTATAGTGCAGCAATAGTACAGCAACATAGCAGAATTTGTTTCGCTTGGTACGGCTTAACCAATGGTCGGATTGCCCTAAAATTTGATTTGCAGCTTCCTTGTAATGTGATCTTCCTCATAGATGATTTAGATTTCCAAGATTATCCTCTGAATGGGCCCACCAATCACATCACCGACCGCCTCTCAAAATCGCGCACTTTGGGTACCTTCAGAACCAGTCATCTTGCTTTCAACGCCCCGGAGTGTACAGAGGTCGGATTGATCTCAAATTTTGAACATTGGTAGAAAACTTCCTCCTCTACATGATGGATGGATTAGATTGTCCAAAACAATCCCAGAATATAGTCCGAAAATTAGAACAATTAGGGCTTTTATAAACTCTGCGCAGCTGGATCTTTCTGGATGGTCCATCTTTCTTCAACCGGTACGATCAAACCACACATCCTTTTGATCTGAAACTTTTGTGGTTATTCATATATGGATGTGTTCTAAAAGATGGTCAAAGTAGATTCTTCATATCATCAATGATGAGTCCTCTGGACCGGCCCAGAGTTGAACAGCGAAATCTGGAACTTTCTGGACAGTTCGTATTGTTTTGGCCACCACGGTCAATCCGTAGCTCCGATCGACACGAAACCACTTGGGTTAGTTCGGCGTCGAGCTCCTCTTCGACATGGATGTGTTGGATTTCCAAATATCATCAAGATGGCTTCAGAAAACTGGTCTGAAAAATCAGGTGCGGGAGTACATTGCTGTTTTAGAATCTGGAATCTGAAACTTGCATGGCCGACCGGTCAAGACCGGGCTCTGGCCGGTCAGACGGTCGTCTCTTTTCTTCTTGTTTTCTTCCTTTCTTTCTTCTATTTTCTTCTTTCTTTGCTTCCTTCTTTCTTTGGTCCACCTTGGGCCTTCATCAAAGGCTCCAAATGGCCCCTTTTTGGTCTCTAATTGAGTGAAGTCCGCTCTCATTCCTATAATCACAAAACATGTGTTAGATGGGCCTTTAAATCATGAAAATCATGCAAACCATGTCATGTAATGGGCAATGCAATGTATAAATTGGAGGTTCAACATATGGTTAATCATGATCCATAACAGGCATACAAATGATGTATATGGGCATATGAATGAGCATAATATTCATTATACTAAGTATGTTATCAGTGTGACATATCAAGCTAATCATACTAGCATGTTACCAACATATCATGTAACCCTGGCCTTAAAAGGCCCAATATATACATAGAGAGTGGGACCCAGACTGTGGGTCCCATTGGAAATGTAAAGGTCTTAGTGGCATAGCCCACTTGAGACCACATCGGCCCCATACTTGGGCCTGCACATACAAGGTAGGTCGACAAAATGTATGTACGGCATGGATAAATCATATACATCATGGTGGAGCTAATAGATACATCATGTTGGGACCCATAGGGTGGGCCACCTGCTGGGCAGTGTTCACTCCCCAAGTGTAGGGTTGCGAAGTAGTAATAATTCGGAAAGACCGAGTATCGTTCCCACAGAGATTTATGTATGGGTATCTTCAGAATTTGTCTAAAACAACTAGTAATTAAGATCCTATTAAGAGCTAAAGTTGGAAAACAATGAATTGATTTTAAACAGTGAATTGTTAAGGTAATTTCAATCTAGAAAAAAGCACTAGAGCACCAAGGATCCACTTTTGATACGTTTCAATGCATCAACACAACTAGGTCTTTCATGACTCAATCGGAATCAAATTCGTTTCTCTATCCGATTGGAATATAGAGCGGTTAAACCAACAATCATCTGGAACAAGTGCTTATTTATTGATTTGATTCCCACTTCAAAGCTCAGGCCTTGGGCATACTCAATTGTATAGGCCAAGCCTCTTTCCAATCTAGTCGAGATTCATAACCATAGCTTTCACCAAGTCCTGTCACTAAACCTGATTACAACTCATGATTTGAACTCTAATCAAATCAAAATCAATCAATAAACAACTTATTCCAGATTACTACAAAAGATAAGAATTTTAGTTGCATGAGTTCCCACATGAAAATCAGGCCATTGCACACAAGGCAATCAAAGCGTCTACCATGCCCGGAGTCGATGGTAGATCAATGCATTAAACAAGCATAAACAATGCTCAAAAGCTAAGATACTAAGCTTAGAATCACTAAGAATCACATGAGCCCGGAGTCATCAAGAGATCAAAGTAGAAACCAACATAGAACTTGAATCAAACTCATATTGAACTAAAATTCTTTAATTAAAACATAAAAGGAAACCTAGGTTGCATCAATCCATCAAAAACGAATCAAAAGCTTCCCCTCTTAGCTCGCTAAGAGAGTTTAGTTCATCTCTAACATCCTTGAACTAAAAGCCTCTAAAAACATGAAAAACTACTAAAACAGGAAGAAAACTAGAAATCCGAAGTAGAATCCGTCTCCTGAGCAATCCCCACGTTCTAGCCTCCTCTGGTATGAAGAAAAGACACCCTTTTATAGCTTGGAGGAGTCCAATACGAAAGAAAGTTCCAGAAATTGCGTAATCTTACGCTATTGCGCAGAAAATTCCGGAGTCCTGATTTAGAAGGTGCTTGTTACGCATGGCCGACCGGTCATGACCGGTCGGCCTCAATATATAGTCACTCTAGCAGCTATGCCCGACCGGTCATGACCGGTCGGGCTGGACAGTCCATACATTCTTTTGGTACAGCAGCAATGGCCGACCGGTCTTGACCGGTCGGGCTGCACTCCTTGATCAGTTCAGCAACTATAGCCGACCGGTCATGACCGGTCGGCCTGGGTAATCCATCCTCCAGCGTTTCTTCTCTTCAAATAAATGAGTGGCCGACCGGTCTTGACCGGTCAGGCTTGCTTGGACGACCGGTCAGCTGACCTGTCTAGCCTCTTTCCTCTCTATTTCTTTCTTTCTTTCTTCTTTCCTCTTCTCTCCTTGCTTTCTTCTCTTTGATCTTCCTTCAATACTTCATCCTATGGTCTTCAATGTTTGTAAGGAGCCTCATTTAGCTTTCAAATGGTGAACTCTCCATCTTATTCCTACAATCACACATCATGTATTAAGTTGGTCCTTTAAACATGTATATCATGCATAATGAGTGATGAATTGGGGCTAGAATATGCACAATTATGAGCTCAACACACCCCCCAACCAGCATTTTGCTAGTCCCGAGAAAAACATGCGTGAAACAAGTTTCATTCTCCAAAACCCAACTCTCCTCTGAAAACTATTCTTCTATACATTCCAAGACACATAAGCGTAAGAATCAGAGAAATTAGGTGATAGAGGTTGAAACCTTAAATACTCAGAACATAATAAGTGTTTATATGAAATTCCCGCTGATTGATTGATAAATAGAAGAACTTGAACACATTCAACCCAGTGTGCACAGTGAAGGCTCATCTCATGAGTTTCTGGGATTATCTTCTTCATAGATCAACTAAACTATAAATCTCAAGGTGTATGGAGCGACAACAAGCCTATGACAGGAATTTGCCTTACCGTCCTTCCGACGACTTTCACACTACGTCCCATTTTCGGCTTTGGTTACGGGTAGACCATCCCCCGGTTGGTAGTAGGTAGCCCTAATCGGAATTTCCACCATTTTTCTTTCCTTCCCGATTTCATCCTTTCTTTCCTTTTTCTTTTAAATTAGATAGGATTTTTAGAAATCCATATCTTCCGTTATTTTCCCATGGACAAGGATGGACAAAGTACCCCGGCTTGGTATCTCAGCACCTTTAATCAAAGTCTAGCTAATCCATAAATCACATAATCCTTTCAAATCATGAAAATCGTGTAATGTGAACTAGGTGCAAAAGGTGTTCAAATTTTCTATCAATCATAAAAATAGGTGAATTCACATATAAAACCATTATATTAAGAGAAATTCAAAGCTTGCAACATCCCTCACGTCGTATCTCATCTTCTTATACTTATGCCATCTTGAATGCATAGAATCAAAGTCTTCCAAAAGAGTTTCGAATTTCAGAAAAATCGAAAAATTTCTACTTCTTTGCTCGACATGTCACAAAAGCTAGCAGATTCATCAATTAAGGAATCTCTCACCCCCCAACCAAAACTTTGCATTGTCCTCAATGTAATAAGATATGCAATATGTATGACATGAGAGCAATGACATAAAATAAAGGAGAGTGAGAAAGAGAGATATCACCTGAAGCATATGGCAAGATTAGCTTTTGGAGATGGACAACTAAATCAACTATCAAAGCAAATCCTAATGGGAAAGCATTCTAACAAGTCATCCTCCGTTAGACTAGGAGGTTAATCCCAACAACTCATCCAAAAGCATAAAGTCAAGCAGAATCATTAGATGGATCAAAAGGTTTCGCAGTAACGTCATCCAATGTCCTGCTTGACAATGTACATGTGTGTGAATGATCGAGATAAGCCACTCAAAATCCCAAAAAGGAATTTCAGCGGGTTCCTTAGTGTGCACACCACATGTATCAGGGGAGACACCATCATATTTATCAGAAAAAATATGTCTCCAATCAGATTTTCCTGGGCAATGATATTGCAAGTAAGGATCATCCCAGGAATGTTGGAGTTCGGTATGCATGATCCACAAAGGTGTGGAAATCTGAATTGATTTTCCAGCGCAAAAAGGTATTGTTTCCACATCCTTCTCTCGGCTAACGTCATATGCCGATACCGACTCAGAAAGTGTGACCATATCCCTTATCATATCATCGTTCTTATCAAGGGAGTGAGTCACTTCTTCGTCTAAGGGACCGGAGTAAAAAGGTGAGAGGGACTCATTTTCCACGATAGAATTGATCATGTTTATTTCGTGGACCTCCTCATCCTCATCCTCTTATTGGTTGTCAATATTAAAAGCATTCAACTCAATCGTCATATTGCCAAAAGACATTTGTATGCTCCCACTCCTACAATTTATGATAGCATTTGATGTAGTTAGGAATGGGCGGCCAAGTATGACAGGAAATTAAGGGCCAATATTAACCGTGGGTCGCGTGTCCAAGACAATAAAGTCCACTGGGTAGTAAACTTTATCAACTTGGACAAGGACGTCTTCAATTACCCCTCTTGGAATACGAATTGATCGGTCAGCAAGTTGTAATGTGGTTTTGGTGGGTTTTAATTCACTTAAACCCAATTGTTCATAGACCGAAAAGGGAATTAAGTTCACACTTGCCCCAAGATCAAGTAAAGCATGTTTCGCCCGGTGATCTCCAATCATACATGATATGGTCGGACAACCGGGATCCTTGTATTTCTTGGGCATCCCATGGTTGATAATGGCACTCACATTCTCTGTCAAAAATGCCTTCTTTTGCACATGTATTTTTCTTTTAACCGTGCAAAGGTCTTTTGAAAATTTCGCATATGACGGTATTTGTTTAATGGCATCCAACAGTGGAATGTTGATCTTGACTTGCTTGAAAACCTCCAAAATTTTTGATATTTATCTTGAGGTTTGGCTGGAATCAAGCGTTGGGGGAATGGAGCAATGGGCCTATATTCTTTCAGTGGCTCTTTTTCATTCATGGTGGTGCTAGGTCCATCATCCTCTTTGGAAAATACCGGATCATTAGGCTGTGAAACCTTCACCGGATCAGATTTTTTAATGATTTTACCACTCCTAAGAGTGGTGATGGCCTTAGCATGTTCCATATGTTGGTTAGAAGAACTAGGCACGCTTACTTCGCATTGTGTTTTTGGATTTGGTATGGGTTGGGCTGGAAGCATCCCTTGAAATTGCGGTTTTACCGCTTGTAGAGATACTCGGAGATATGTCTATGGACTTAGAGGGGGTGATATGGACCTTTTTCAAATTCTTTTCGCCTACTTATGCAATTTAATAAAATAAGCTTTGTAAGAAAGAACACCTCGGCTACCAAGCCTTGGTGGGTCCAATCAAAAGACTAGCAAGAGTAAAGCAATAAGCAATCCTAGTCAAGCATGCATAGGTACATAAAAGAATCAAATAATCAAGCTCCTAACCTATGCAACTTGTGTAGACTTATGAGAGTGGATCAATGAGCTCAAGTCTTACACAAGTAGTGAAGGTACATCTTGTGTGGGGATGTCTAAAAAGTGCCTAGCATACATTCTTATCAAACATGCATAATTAAGCAATTAAACTAACAATGTGAAGATATGAATGTGCTCAAGAACAATCACAAACACAAGGATGTATAGTGGTTCGACTACGTGTCTACTCCACTCCCGGTTCAAGTACTCAACTCCTTTGAGCACACCGGCATTCACTATCGGAGGTTTTAAATGAGGTTCACCTCTCAACCTTTACACGGAGGTTTTATCGGTTCACCTCTCAACCGTATCCGGAGTTTTAGACATAGGCTAACTCTCAATCTTATCGCACGTTTACTCCTGTGTCGAAGGCTCCCCCTTGGAGACTTAGTTTAGGCCCGGCTGACGGGCCAAGGAACGACTAACGTCCCTAGGTTGAGTTCGAAAACAAACTCTAAAGTGGACTCTCAAATAAGACAACCTACTTGTCGGATGAGCCCCTTGTTTAGCGCCGGATTTGGGTTGCTTGATCTCCGCTCTCCCGTGCTTCAATCAGCTTTCCTTTGCTCCCTCGATCGTGCCGCCGTTGCGTCGCCAATGCCTCAGCCACATTCGATCAAACACCTTGCATGCGATGCCTTGAAATGCCCAAGGTGCTAGGAGGTTGGGTTTGAGAACTCTACAACTTAGTGGGAATGGGTTTCATAGAGTCTCTTACCTACAACGATCTCATCTTCGAGTTTAGGACAAGGATATGCCAATCAAGAAGCTTCCTAACTCTAGAGATCAAGAGGGGATGAAGGTCATCTTCTTCATGAGCTTGGAATGCTCTTAATCTTGTGTTAAAGCACAAGGAAGATGCCTTGCATAGGTCAAGGAATAAGCCTCAAAAGAACTCCTTCAATGGTGGCTTTCCTTCCTAAAAAATCCTTCTCTAAAAGCCCAAAACCGGAGCTCTATATATAGGGAAATAGAGCCCCAACGGTCAGAAAGCGGCTATATGCCGACCTGTCCCGACCAGTCATGACCGGTCGGACCCCTCTGCTGGAGAACATCAGCTGCATAGGCCAAGAATATGGGCCGACCGGTCATGACCGGTCGGACCCCCTCACTGGACAGCCTAAAACATCAGGCCGACCGGTCATGACCGGTCGGCGCACCTTGCTGGATGAGAGAAAGCTCCAGGCCGACCGGTCATGAATGGTCGGCCATACCTGCTGGCCACCATGATTTGTAAATGGCCGACCGGTCATGACCTGTCGGCTGGCCATTGCATAAAGCAGCAAGGCTGCTGGCCGACCGGTCATGACCGGTCGGACCAGTCTAGTTCCCCCAATTCATTTGCTGAATATCCTCTTCCTTCAGCTGTGAGTTTAGGCCAAGGTTAGGGTGATCAAATGGGACACCTAGGGCCGATCTATGATGACTAAATGTACTCAAATATGGTCAAGGTCATCAAGGATACAAAGGGGATAGGTTTTGGTCGAGGTTAAGGCACCAAGGCATCTCATATACCTGAATCTTCTTCCTAGATGCAGCTGGACGTCTTGAGTCTTCGGTCTTTGTCTTCTTTGGGCTCAACCGACACTAGACCCACTGACGTAAGTGATTGACAAACAAGGTGCACTAGTATGCCACGGAAAAGTGCACTAACATCCCTTCCCTTGCATTTAAGCGAGCCTTGATTTCCTCTACCGAAGTTTTAAGCTCAAGCATTATCGTATGGTTGGATTGATTTATTTGAGCTTGACCTTCCATGAATGCTTTCAAAGTATCCTCTATAGGCATTTGAGGTGGGGCCATTTGCACTGGGGGCCCCCTTTGAGGATTATTTTGATTTGCCGTGTTCCCATTTGCCCAATTGAAGTTTGGGTTGTTCCTCCAACTAGAATTGTTCGTGTTTGAATTTGGAGTACTAAAAGGTCGTTGATAACTATTCAAGGCATTCGATTGTTCAAATAAAAGTTCTCGAAACGCATAGATTGTTGGACAATCCGGCGTTTGATGCACATTAGAAGCACAAATACCACAAATAGTTTCAACAGCCCCCTTTTGTTGGGTTGTATCCACCTTCTTTAGTTCCATCTCCTCGACCTTTCGTGTGAGTTTAGCCACTCTAGAACCTAGATCATCTTGGCCATCTAAGACATAAGTTTCTCCCTTTTCCTTGGTTTGGGGTTGTTTTGAACTTGTTGGCTTAGATGTATCCCATGATTGTGTATTTTCAGCCAACATGTCAAAATAATCCCAAGCTTCTTCCGTTTCCTTGTTCATGAACTAACCATTGCACATCATCTCCACAAATTGGCACATGGTTGAGTTTAATCCATCATAGAAGAAGCTAATCAACCTCCACCATTCGTAGCCATGATGTGGGCATGCGTTTAAAAGCTCATTATACCTTTCCCAACATTAGAAAAAGGCTTCTTCTTTTTTTTGGGCGAAGTTCATTATGACCCTTCTTAATGCATTGGTTCGATGAGTGGGGAAGAATTTCTTTAGAAAATTCCTAGTCATCTCAGCCCATGTCCCAATAGACCTCAGCCTTAAGGAATGTAGCCATGATTTGGCCTTCTCTTTCAAGGAAAAAGGGAACAATTTAAGTTTTATAGTATCCTTGGTCACATTATCATAGTTTATTGTGGCTATAACTTCTTCAAATTCCTTAATATGTAAATAAACGCTTTCAGAGTCGAGTCCATAGAATCTAGGAAGAAGTTGGATCAACCCCGATTTAAAATCAATATTTCCCACATTGTAAGGGAAAATTATGCAAGAGGGAGTACTAGTCATAGCTGGTTGTAAATAGTCACGTAAAGTTCTAGGTTGAGGTACATCCCCCACTTCATTCTCATCCAATTCAGTAAGGTTTGGGGCTGGATTTTGATTAACCCTTTGATTTGGTTGATTTTCAGCCATCTCTCTAGTAATTTCAGGAAAATTTTGACGTTTCCTAGCACGAGGCTCTCTATCAATCCCTTCAACGATTACTCTGTCCCTTACAAGTCGGTTATTATAAGTCCTAGCCCAATGTGGCATGCAAAACCGAAAAGAATGAACTAAACGGAAAAAGAATTCTTCCTTCCTTCCTTTACTCCTCTCGAGGACTTAAGCACAAGGTGTCTTGCAATGGCTAAGCCAGAAGCAAGGATAGAGACCGATTTCTCCTGGTCAATAGGGGTTCAAAGAACTCCCCACCCACTCTTTGAGTCTTTTGAGAAAAAGTACAGAAAAAGAAGAAAGAGGAATAGGTTGAGAAGAGAAATCTCTGAGCACAAGGTAATCCAAGGCTGCAAAGCCGACCGATAGGAATCCAGGTGGCACAAGGCCTACCTTTCAAAGATCCAAAAGGAGTCTCCACCCACTCTACAAGAGATGAATATGATAGGAATGAGTAGGAGAAGAAGAAGAGTAAGGTTAGAACGATAAAACTTGATTTGTGACTTAAGATGCCTTCTTCTTCTTCAACTTCCTAAAAATCCCTGGATTAGGCCTATGTTAGAATTCTACAAAAACCAAAACAAACTAAGTTAGTATTTAGAAGAAAACCTACTCTAGAAAGCAAAACAAATCCTAAACCTATCTTAACACAATCTCAACTAGAAGTTAATTCCAGAAAATTCTAAAAATACCGCATAGAAATCCCCGGCAGCGGCGCCAAAAACTTGTTCACTCCCCAAATGTAGGGTTGCGAAGTAGTAATAATTCGGAAAGACCGAGTATTGTTCCCACAGACATTTATGTATGGGTATCTTCAGAATTTGTCTAAAACAACTAGTAATTAAGATCCTATTAAGAGCTAAAGTTGGAAAACAATGAATTGAGTTTAAACAGTGAATTGTTAAGGTAATTTCAATCTAAAAAAAAGCACTAGAGCGCCAAGGATCCACTTTTGATACGTTTCAATGCAACAACACAACTAGGTCTTTCATGACTCAATTGGAATCAAATTCCTTTCTCTATCCGATTGGAATATAGAGCGGTTAAACCAACAATCATCTGGAACAAGTGCTTATTTATTGATTTGATTCCCACTTCAAAGCTCAGGCCTTGGGCATACTCAATTGTATAGGCCAAGCCTCTTTCCAATCTAGTCGAGATTCATAACCATAGCTTTCACCAAGTCCTGTCACTAAACCTGATTACAACTCATGATTTGAACTCTAATCAAATCAAAATCAATCAATAAACAACTTATTCCAGATTACTACAAAAGATAAGAATTTTAGTTGCATGAGTTCCCACATGAAAATCAGGCCATTGCACACAAGGCAATCAAAGCGTCTACCATGCCCGGAGTCGATGGTAGATCAATGCATTACACAAGCATAAACAATGCTCAAAGCCTAAGATACTAAGCTTAGAATCACTAAGAATCACATGAGCCCGGAGTCATCAAGAGATCAAAGTAGAAACCAACATAGAACTTGAATCAAACTCATATTGAACTAAAATTCTTCAATTAAAACATAAAAGGAAACCTAGGTTGCATCAATCCATCAAAAACGAATCAAAAGCTTCCCCTCTTAGCCCTAGCTAAGAGGGTTTAGTTCATCTCTAACATCCTTGAACTAAAAGCCTCTAAAAACATGAAAAACTACTAAAACAGGAAGAAAACTAGAAATCCGAAGTAGAATCCGTCTCCTGAGCAATCCCCACGTTCTAGCCTCCTCTGGTATGAAGAAAAGACACCCTTTTATAGCTTGGAGGAGTCCAATACGCAAGAAAGTTCCAGAAATTGCGTAATCTTACGCTATTGCGCAGAAAATTCCGGAGTCCTGATTTAGAAGGTGCTTATTACGCATGGCCGACCGGTCATGACCGGTCGGCCTCAATATATAGTCACTCTAGCAGCTATGCCCGACCGGTCATGACCAGTCGGGCTGGACAGTCCATACATTCTTTTGGTACAGCAGCAATGGCCTGACCGGTCTTGACCAGTCGGGCTGCACTCCTTGATCAGTTCAGCAACTATAGCCGACCGGTCAGGACCGGTCGGCCTGGGTAATCCATCCTCCATCGTTTCTTCTCTTCAAATAAATGAGTAGCCGACCGGTCTTGACCGGTCGGGCTTGCTTGGACGACCGGTCAGTTGACCGGTCTAGCCTCTTTTCTCTCTATTTCTTTCTTTCTTTCTTCTTTCCTCTTCTCTCCTTGCTTTCTTCTCTTTGATCTTCCTTCAATACTTCATCCTATGGTCTTCAATGTTTGTAAGGAGCCTCATTTAGCTTTCAAATGGTGAACTCTCAATCTTGTTCCTACAATCACACATCATGTATTAAGTTGGTCCTTTAAACATGTATATCATGCATAATGAGTGATGAATTGGGGCTAGAATATGCACAATTATGAGCTCAACAGGCAGCGTGGTACCCATCTAGTCCCAATAAGTTTTGAATCAAGTAGATATTTGTGTTTTCTCCTTCATCCATATCCATGTGATCTTATGAACCGGTTGGATGGCAAATAAACATCACTGTAGAACCTAGAAAGGTTTCAATGTTGGAAATCATTATCCCCACTATAGCATGGTCCACTTGACATTAGGATATGCTTAAATTTTGGGCTCAGCCACTTATGAAACAGGTTAGATGACAATTAAACATCACTGTAGGGCTGGGAAGGTTTCAACGGTAGAGATCATTCTTCCCACTGTTGACCCGTGGCATGGCCCACTAAAATGAGCTGGAGAAACATAAGGACGTAGTGGAGAAGGCACATACATTCTAGGTGGGCCCAACGAGTGGGGCCCATTGACAATGCCCAAGAGCTACGCTGCTGGGCAGCAGCGTCCCCTGGACGCTGTCTGTCCAGCAGCCAGCATATTTTTTTTATTATTATTATTATTTTTTTATTTTTTTTTACTCTTAATAAGTGGGGCCCACAAGAGTTTCCGATCAAGCCGATATTTTTGTTTTTCCTTCTTCCATGTCTGTGTGAACTTATGAACAGGTTGGATCTCAAATAAACATCATGGTGGGCCATAAGAAGGTTTCAACAGTAGGGCCACTGTCCCTACTGTTTTCTGTGGTGGGGCCCCCTCAAGACTTGGATCTGACTCATTCTTGGGGTCATGCCCTAAAATGATCTCCCCAACTGGATGGACGGTGCGGATACAACACATGCATCATGGTGGGACCCACGAGTGGGCCACCAGCTGGCAGCAGAACCAGCGTCCAAGGACGCTGGTACGCCCAGCGTCAGAGCCCCTTCTTCTTATTTTCTTTCTTTCTTTTTTTTTGTTTTATTGTACTTAAATCAAGTGGGACCCACATGGGTCTGATCCACTCCGTTCATCAGGTTCCCCATCTCATGGGGGACCCAATAAGCCCAACATTGGGTATGCAAATCGGTCTAGAAACATTAAGGTGGGCCAAATGAATTCTGACAGTAGAAATCATTGTTTCCACTGTTTTAAACGGTGCGGTCCACTTAAGATTTGGATCGGTTTCAAATTTTGGCCCTGCCCATAAAATGATCTGGGAAAACCGATGGACGACGTGGATGGAACACAAACATCAAGGTGGGTCCCATGAGTGGGGACCCCAGTACAGTGTCCAAGTGACGCTGGACGTTCCAGCGTCAGAACGTCCAGACGCTGGACGTCTAGTGCCTCTTTGATTTTTTTGTTTCTTTTTTTTTATATTTGTGGTCATTTCAAGTGGGGCCCACTTAGGGACAATCCACCCCATTCATCATGTTCCCCAGATCATTGGGGTCCTAACAAGCCCAATATTGGGCAGGTGATGTGGTCCACAAACATCACGGTGGGTCCAAGAAGTCTCAACAGTCGGCTTCATTACCTCCACTGTTTTCTATGGTGTGGTCCACTTGAGATCTGGATCTTCTTCATTTTTGGCGTCCTGCCATAAAATGGGATGGATTAGATGCATACATCACCTTGCCCAACGCCCAAAAGGGCTTTTAGCCCACGTGCTGCTGGGCAGCAGCACCCTCTTGACGCTGTCTGTCCAGCAGCACCTCTTCCTCTTTTTTTTTCTATTTATTATTATTATTATTATTATTATTATTATTATTATTATAAGAAGGTGGGGCCCATTCATGGATGATCCAATCCATTCATCTAACTGTCCATCACAAGGTGGGCCCAAAAGAAAACAAAGAAAAGGAAGTAAATTTACAAAAATGGGGGTTTATGCCCCTTGCACTCACCTCGATGGATGGTTGGACGGTTGGATTGGATCGGGTTGACGATCGGATGATCCGGACGGTCCGGATGATGGTTGAGGTCCTCCAAGCTTGGATCTCCTCCTACAATTCCCCTAACCTCTCTCTTGATCACTCAAATCTCTATCTTCTCTCAAATCTTTCTCTTTCTCTTTCCTCTCAAATCTCTTTCTTCTCTCTCTCTCTCTCTCAAATCTCTTCTTGCAAAATGGGAAGGTGAGGAGGCCTCCTCTCCCCCTACGTATGGTATTGTATGGGGGGAGAGAGAGAGAAGGAATCATGGGTGATGATGGCTAGCATGGGAGAGGGGTATGGGGGGTATGGGCCTTGGTTGAATTTGGAGGAGAGAGAGGGATGGGGGGTATGGTGTGTGTAGAGTAGGGGTATGGGTTTGATTGATTTGACATATTCTTGGGATTTGTGCAAGTGGGGCCCACGACACACGCACGTTGCGCGGCCCACCTCGGATTACGCGATTGATCATAACTTTCACACCGGGTATCGCAATGGGGCGTGCCGCGCGGCGTTGGAATCGCAGCCCCTACGCGGTCGCCGGAGTATAGGTCTTGCGTCAATGTGGTACTAAAACAGGGTCGCGATCAAGGCTCGCTAATCTAGTCCATCCGGGACGTACCGGCACCGAAAATTAAGCGTACGGAGGGTAAATAAGGGTACGGGTCTTATAACTCTCCCCTCCTAACAAAAAATTTCATCCTCGAAATTTACAATACAAACCCAAACTAGCAGAAGATCATAAAAAAAAATCGCATCACTATATATGCATATCGAATCGAAAAGCAATCATACAGATACAATCAATCATAAAAAAGATGAGGATAAGACTCGCAAATCTCTGCCTCTCGCTCCCACGACGCCTCATCTGCGCTATGATGACTCCACTGGACCTTCACTAAAGGAATGACCTTGGTCTGGAGGACCTGCTCCTTCCGGTCAAGGATATGAATCGGCTACTCAATGTAAGAAGCATCCTCACGAACCTCCAACGGCTGCCAATCTATCACAGGAACCACGTCTGACTCACACTTCCACAACATAGAAACATGAAAAACATTGTAGACGCCAGACAACTGAAGTGGCAAGGCAAGCTGATAGGACACGGCGCCAACGCGCCCAGTGATCTCGAAGGGTCCAATGAATCTCGGGGCAAGCTTCCCCTTGGCTCCAAAATGAACCACGCCCTTCATGGGTGAGACCCTGAGATACACGCGATCCCCAATGGAAAACTCTAAGGGACGACGTCGACGATCTGCAAAACTCTTCTATCGACTCTGAGCTGTGCGTATCCTCTGCCTGATGATATCGATAGCCTCTGATGTCCTCTGCACAAGCTCGGGACCTAGGAGACGATGCTCTCCAACTTCGGCCCAACAACTAGGAGACCTACAAGCTCTACCATACAACGCCTCAAAAGGAGCCATACCGATAGTCGCCTGGTAGCTGTTATTATATGCAAACTCAGCCAAACGCAGGTGTTTATCCCAACTACCTGAGAAATCCAACACGCAAGCTCGAAGCATGTCCTTAAAGATCTGGTTGACCCTCTCGGTCTGACCATCAGTCTGAGGATGATATGCGGTGCTGAACTTCAAGGCAGGCCCCATCACCTTCTGAAAACTCCTCCAGAACCGCGACGTAAATCTCGGATCTCGGTCAGAAACGATCAAAACTGGGACACCGTGCAGCCTCACAATCTCCTCGATAAACAATTCTGCAAGTCGGTCCAATGACCAGGTCGCACGTATCGCAAGAAAATGTGCCGACTTCGTCAAACGATCAACAACAACCCAGATGGCGTCGTGACCACGATCAGTCCTCGGCAAGCCCATAATGAAGTCTGTGGTCACGTGCTCCCATTTCCACAACGGGACACTCAACGGCTGCAGGGGACCTGGAGGTTTGCGATGATCGACCTTGACACGCTGGCAATTGTCACACTCAGCCACAAATCTGGCAATCTGACGCTTCATACCGGCCCAAAAATACTACCTTCTCATATCATGATACATCTTGGTAGAGCCTGGGTGAATCGTGAACCTTGATCGGTGTGCCTCATGTTGAGCTCATAATTGTGCATATTCTAACCCCAATTCATCACTCATTATGCATGATATACATGTTTAGAGGACTAATCTAATGCATAAATTGTGATTGTAGGAACAAGAGGGAGATTGCACAAATTGAAGGCTAAATAGATCTCTTGATGAGTATGGAAGACCATTGGATCAAGCATAAAGAGAGAAGAAAGCAAGGAAAGAAAAGAAAAGAAAGAAAAGAAGAAAGAAAGAAAGAAATAAAGAAGACAAGAGGCTAAACTAGTCGGCTGACCGGTCAGCCAAAGAAGCCCGACCGGTCAAGACCGGTCGGCCACCCACTACATGCCAAGAGGACAAGTCAGGGAGGAGGTCTGACCAGTCAAGACCAGTCGGCCATTGCTGCTGGATAAAGAGATTCTCAAGCTAGACCGGTCGTGACCGGTCAGCCAGGCCAGTTTGACCGGTCCAGACCGGTCGGCCAAGTGTAAATAGGCTATTTCTATTTCGGGATTCCGAAATTCTCTGCGCAATTGCGTAGTTTTACACGAAATTTAGAGTTCTCTTGCGTAAAGGACACCTCCAAGCTATAAAAGGACGTCTTCCCTTCATACCAAAGCATGCTAGGACTTGGGGATTGCTCAAGAGACGGATTCTACTTCGGATTTCTAGTTTTCTTCCTGTTTTAGTTGTTTTTTTATGTTTTTAGAGGCTTCTAGTTCAAGGATGTTAGAGATGAACTAAAACCTCTTAGCTAGGGCTAAGAGGGGAAGCTTTTGATTCGTTTTTGATGGATTGATGCAATCTAGGTTTCCTTTTATGTTTTAATTGATGAATTTTAGTTCAATATGAGTTTGAATCAAGTACTATTTTGGTTTCTACTTTGATCTCTTGATGACTTCGGGCTCATGTGATTCTTAGTGATCCTAGCTTAGTATCTTAGCTTTGAGCATTGTTTATGCTTGTGTAGTTCATTGATCTACCATCGACTCCGGGCATGGTAGACGCTTTGATTGCCTTGTATGCAATGGCCTGATTTTCATGTGGGAACTCATTCAACTAAAGTTCTTATCTTTTGTTGTATAACCTGGAATAGGTGTTTATTGATTGATTTTGATTTAATTAGAGTTTTAATCATGAGTTGTAATCAGGTCTAGTGACAGGATTTGGTGAAAGCTATGGTTATGAATCTCAACTAGATTGGAAAGAGGCTTGGCCTATACAATTGAGTGTGCCCAAGGCCTGAGCATGGTTGTGGGAATCAAATCAATAAATAAGCACTTGTTTTAGATGATTGTTGATTGAACCACTCTATATTCCAATCGGATAGAGAAAGGAATTCGATTCCGATTGAGTTATGAGAGACCTAGTTGTGTTGATGCATTGAAACCTATCAAAAGTGGATCCTTGGCTCTCTAGTGCCTTTTTAGATTGAAATTACCTTAACCATTCACTGTTTAAACCCAAATCATTATTTTTCAATTTTAGTTCTTAATAGGATCTTAATTACTAGTTGTTTTAGACAAATTTTGAGGATACCAATACATAAATCTCTGTGGGAACGATACTCGGTCTTACCGAGATTATTACTACTTCGCAACCCTACAGTTGGGGAGTGAACACCTCATCCATAAGATCTCTGCGCAACTAAGGAATATCTGGAACACACAACCGACCCCTGAAACGAAGTCCACCATCTGACCCAATCTGCCAATCAGTCTGACCCTCTGACGCGGCCTCTTCTCAATAATCCTTCAACGTCTGATCTATCTGCTGAGCCTCGATCACCCTAGAAACAAGAGAGGGTTGAATCGACAAGCTCGATAACTGCGCGATAGAAGACTGAAGGCTCAGCTCAAAATCATACTCAGCAACCTCCTCGAGCATCCTCCACTCCCGGACCATCATATGCGCCACCAGGCCTCGTGGCTGACGGCTAAGGGCAAATAAGGGTACGGGTCTTACACAGATTGTTTGGTTTAACTGCTCTATCACCTGGCTAGATAGGACTTAATTTCGATTCTAGTTGAGTATTGAGAAACCACAGTGAATTATGCATCTAAGGAGAGCTATAAGTGGATCCTTGATGCTCTAGTTATCTTTTCATTATCAGATTTTCTATTTTATGTTCAAAACCAATTTCACAAACCTCTTTGATTCTAGTTATTAGGATAGTTGGAATTGTTTACCTCCTTCCCTGTGGATCGACCTCGGTCTTACTGAGATTATTACTACATCGCAGCCTTGCACTTAAGGCGAGCGAACAAAAGATTTGCCCAGAGTAGAGAAAAACTAGATGATATCCTTAAATCAAGTAAGCCTTGTAGGAATACAAGAGGGCTAGGCTATGGTGAGCAAACTAAGGTTAGTAACCTAGAATCTGAAAAGATTAGGAATACATCAGGAAGCAATAAGAAGAATTCACCAATATGACATGCATGTGGAGATGTTGGACATTTGAAGTTTGAATGCTTGGTCTTTAAGAATTCGGTTCAGAACTTGAAAGGAAAATTTGTACCTATCGGAAAGATGATGAATCACATGTGGAGTCCTCCAAAATAAGCACCATGGAAAAATGGGAACATGAGGAGAAATCATCCCACTCCACCTAAGAAAGACAAAAGAATGGAAGAGCTCCTTGAAATGGTAAAACAGTTAAACAAAAGAACCATGGAGCTGGTATAAGAGAAATCAAACAATGAAAAAAACTCAACAACTCATGCCGAAACGAGGACATCTCTAGAATCAACCAAGAAGCTTGGTTCTCCAAAAAGGGTAGTATCTAAGTGGGTAGTAAAGAACAAATGCTTAGTTATCCATACAGCCCTTAGAGCTGGAAGAAACACTAGGTGGTATCTTGATAGTGGATGCTCCGGACACATGATAGGTGACAGGACTCAGTTTTGCAATTATGCTGAGTTTGATGGTGGGTCTGTTACCTTTGGAGATGGGAGCGTGGCCAAAATTGTTGGAAAGGGAACCATCACCGGGCCAAGATTGTCCAAAATTGAGGATGTGCTGTGTGTTGATGGTTTGAAACATAATTTATTGAGCATTTCTCAAATATGTGATGAACAACATTCTGTAAAATTCTCCAAAGATATGTGTGAAATTCTGGACCAAAGTGGAAAATTGATTCTAAAGAGCTACGCACTAGAGATAACTGTTATGTTATTGAAAATAAAGGTGATGATGGATCATCTGTCGTATGCCACATGGCCATTAATGATGAAACTAAGTTATGGCATCAATGGCTTGGTCATGTCCATTATAGGAACCTAACTAGGCTGAGTAGGAAGAAACTAGTTAGAAGGTTACCTAAGATAGGGAAGAAACCAAAAGAATTATGTGCAGAGTGCTTGAAAGGTAAACAAATTAAAGTTGCACATAAGAAGACTTCCACCATTGCTACATCTAAACCCCTTGATCTACTCCGCATGGATCTTGTAGGTCCGACCAGCGTGATGAGTCAAGGTGGTAAAAGATATTTCTTTGTTATTGTTGATGATTACTCCCGCTACACTTGGGTCGTATTTTTTAGAGAAAAATCTGATACATTTGATGAATTTAAAAAACTCGCGAAACGACTTCACAATGAGAAGGAATGTATCGTTAAACGAATTAGGAGTGATCATGGCGGAGAATTCGAGGATGGCCGATTTGAACAATTCTGCAAAAATTTAGGCATCAAGCATGAGTTCTCTGCCCTAAAAACTCCTCAACAGAATGGAGTAGCAGAAAGGAAAAATAGAGTTCTACTTGATATGGCCACAGTTATGATGAACAGCAAAAATCTTGCAAAAAATTTGTGGGC